>CM057459.1:163790000-165225000 GCA_016271365.2 Neoceratodus forsteri | reverse complement strand
GATGTCACTGTTGCTGGAAGAATGAATTTCTTAAGAATCTCCATGTAAATGATGACAACTTTCAAAACTTATAATTTTGTTTTGCTATCATTTATTAATATACCAATAAGGCTAAGCCACTATTTAAATTAACAGTCAGTTAAGCTGTCCATAGTCACAATATGCAACTCAGTTGTACCGCATGCAACATTACACCACTAGGGAGGGAGCAACAGACTGTTAATTTAATACAAGGTCAATTCAGAGTTGCAGTGACAGATAAGGGGATGTGGCAAACCTGAGTTTCAACTGCAGTACTGGTGTTGCTGTCTACCCAGGGCTGTGCTGACAGAAGTACATTAATTGCACAGCAGATGAAATAGAAACATGGGAAAATCAAGTTTCTTAAACTACTTAAAATGGTGCTAGGGTAAGTGACACATAGTCAAAGCAAAGAAATACATTTAAACTTTCAGCTAGAGTACTGCATATAAAGACCACTATATGTGAATTCTTGGATAATCATTAATGGTAAAGTTTAACAATAAAATTATTGTTTACTGTAAGTTGTTGCAGTCTTCACAGGTTTAACGACTGCCTCCTCGCCCTTCTTTGCTTTTGGAAAAGCAACTTTAAACCTCTGTTCACCATCTGAGTTGACAGTGACCCCACACGAGACAGTCTCATTAAAGTGTAGTACTGCCATCATGTGTCTGTGTGCCACAAATCAAAATATATACTATTACCGTGCATTATCTTTGGGTACATATCAGGGCCGTTGTCAGGATTTTCACAAGGAGGGTTCTTTTTATGCAGTCTGTAACTTTTAAAAAAAAGCTGTGGGTCTTAGGGCCGCTAGTACCCCGGAAGCCATGGAATCCTAGAATTGCTCTGTGGTGCATTTTGTGGCTTGTTTTTAAGCTAAAGAAGTCATATCTGAGATCTCCTACACTCCTTGCTCTAAACAAAATTATTATCTGGCTGGCTGCAGGGTGAATATGTATTCAGTACTGGAGGGCAGCGAGATGCTGTTAATGTAATATACCTAAGACATTGTCTCAGATATATTATTTTATGAGTTTTAATATCTGCAGCTGTATCTACTGGTGTGTAGGAAAGGGGTCTGGGGGCTGCTTGGCCCCAGAAGCTTTGGGATACTAGATATTCTGTGGCTAATTTTGTAGATTATTTTAAACCAGAATAACTCATCTGTGAGCTCCCCTCCACCTCTTGCTCTAAGGACAATTATTACTATCTGGGTGGCTCAGATTGTGTGTGCGTGTACATGTGTGTGTATTTATAAAATGGGAAGCAAAGTAAATAACAAATCCAGCATTCTGATTGTATAAAACACATCATATGACCATGCATCTATCAGAGTTCGACCGCACACCTGCACTTTAACCCCCCTCCAAAACAATTTTGCCATTTTATAAGATAGATAACCCACTCTAGGATGTCCGGTCGTGCTCTGATATACACATGCCTTGGGTGGTTGATGCACTCGTCCTGCGGACTCATGCTTAACGCACACCAAGGCATGCGTACATCACAGTGCGACTGCAACCTTAGAGTAGGTTATCTATTACATATGTAGATAAATAGATAGATAGATATAGAGAGAGCAAATGCTAATACACTGAACCTCAATACAGAGTCTGCAGCTGGTTTTGACTGGGTATTGTACACTACTAACTTACTGCAGTGCTGGCTTGCTACTAGGGAAGGGGTCTGGGTCTGATAGGCCCCAGAAACCATGGGCTATGGTATGCTCAGTGGTGCACTTTTGTGGCTTATTTTAAGTATAATAACTCATATTTGAACTCTCTCTACCCCTTGTTGTTACCCCCACCATCCACAACTCAATATACCATTTAAGTAATTGAGTCAGTGCAACATGGCCTATAGCAAGGCTAGCAGGATGCTGGGATGTATTGGTAGAGGTATTGATAGCAGAAGAAGGGGGTAATACTTCCCATCTACAGATCCCTAGTGAGGCCTCACCTAGAGTACTGTGCCCAGTTCTGGAGTCCTCACCTCAGAAAGGATAAGGATAGGTTGGAGACAGTGCAGTGCAGCGTAACTAAAACGATTCAGGGACAGCAGGGCAAATCCTATGAGGAGTGCCTCAAGGCACTAAATATGTACTCATTGGAGACCAGAAGGGAGAGAGGAGATATGATAGAGATCTTCAAGTTCCTGAAATGAATTAAAGTGAACTACGGGGTGCTATTTAGCCTGAGTACCAATTCATGGTCACATGGACACTAATGGAAATTAACAAGAGGTAGGTTCAGGAGAGATGTGAGGAAGTACTACTTTATGGAAAAGGTGGTGGAACTTTGGAACAGTCTGTCAGCTGAAATGGTGGGTGTAAAAACAGTCAGAGGATTCAAGCAGGGCTGGGACATAAGGAAGGGAATAGTGGTTACCAGAGGCAACAGGATGAAGGAGGTGACTAGAAAGAGGACAGGGAGGGTTAGTACCCTGGAGAAGTTGTAGGTTCCAGGGATTATAGGGAACTTGGGCAGACTGAATGGACCTCTGGTCTTTTTCTGCTGTCATTGTCTATATTTCTATGTTTCTATTCCAGGTACCCTGCTTGGAAAAACATCTGTAGCATAAGTCTTAGTTCAATATTGAGTACTACAATTGTTGCCCCCACTCCATTCACCAACATGGTAGGTATGACAAAGGGAGTGAGGGGAAAGGTAATTTGACAGCGGTGGGGATTTTCAGTGCAAAGTTACCATCTCCTAAAGGCCTACCCCCACCCCCAAACCCACCCCACCATGCTTCCAAACATACGGTGGGTATGTTCAAAACAGTGAACTGTAGCAACAAATGTCATTCTACTGGCACGTGGTCATCTGGAGAAAACACATCACAACTTATTTGATTTAACGGCATCTGGCACAGATGACACAGACCAAAGTGGTACTGAATGTCCATGAAAATGGGACCACAGTAAAGACCTCGCTGAACAGCACAATTAGTGAGGTGGCAGTGTAGATCCCAGCCAGACCCTTCCAAACACTTGCATTGCCTTTCCTCTGTGGTACCTCTTTTGCTTTACTTATGAAAAGTTAAAACAGGCATATGAAACATGACAACTTTGCTTTTTGTATAGAGGGGGATTTAAATAATTTATTTCTAGATTTTCAGCCCACCACCTGAAAAGCTGTCTTGCCCAACTGCACAGCCTATCCCTTAATATACAGTTAAGGGACACATCTTCAGCAACAGTGGCCAGCAAAATGTACCTGCCTGTGACTGATAATATAAGTAGAGGTCCCCTACTTCTTTTTTGCTGTCCTAGTGATGTCATCTCTGAGCCTGCCACCATGCTCCATCTCCCTCCAGTGCTAGCTGATGGTGTGAATTGTAGGCAGTGGCCGTGCTGTATTGAGGTCACATTCACGATGCTGATGTGAGTGCCTATTGGCCAGCCAGTCATAAGGGGAGGGTGCAGAGAAAGACTTACAAAGCAGCTCCAGTCATCTTCTTGGTACTGAGGGAGCTGATTGGCAGCAGAAGGAGGGAGGAAGGGGGCACATGCAGAGAGAAAGTGCTGGGGTTCATCATGTGTGCATTAGCACTCTGTAACAGTAAAAGAATTGCATTAGCACTCTGTAACAGTAAAAGAATTGCATTAGCACTCTGTAACAGTAAAAGAATTAACAGAAATGCTGAAACTTTTTTTTACAAATAATGAAAAATAAAGGGGGAGTTTCAAAAGGGGGGTTCTTTCGAACCAGATGAACCCCCCCTGGCAACGGCTATGGTACATATGCATGTTCCGCAAATCAACGTTAGTGTTAACAGCATTTTTAATTCACTATCATGCATTGAGCTAGTCAGTGTATCGTACAATATGTTGAAAAATCATGAACGTGGGTGGGAAGGGGAATGTAGTTATAGTCGGAGAATTAGACCTGACTGTGGTTACATGGCAGACAGTAATTACAGCATATGCCAGGGAATTGGTGCTGCTGTAGGATACCAATACAATTACCTAGTGCAATACTACTATGGAGGGGAGCATACTGAACTTGATGTTAAGAAATGAGGATCAAGTACACGATGTGGTAGTACTGGACCACCTAGCAGTAACCGACCACTGTACGTTTGTGGAATGTACACAAGGATTAACGTAGCTAACGTGGTGTCCCTTCACAGTACTGGACCCAAGGACAAACCGGGTAACTACATATGAGTGAGCTCTGCTTCTATGATTGGAAAGTTGATGGAGACAATTCTGAATGATTGCTTAATAAACTGTCTCGATAGTAATGGTATGTAGGTCAGTGGGCAACATTAGTTTTTCACAGGAACATATTGTAAAAAAAAAATTATCCACTTCTTTGACTATGTCATTATGCCTCTTCACAAATACAATTCCTTGAAGTCTAGAGGCCAGGGTGTTATAGTGAAAGGGGACATGAAGGTGTCAGCAGTGTCTCACATTGCCGCAGCAATGGCAAATAGGGTGCTGAGGTGCATTGCCACAGGTCTCACATTTATAAAGGGTAAGTTCATCCAGCCATTACATAGAACAATAGTGAGACAAACTGTGGAGTACTTTGTACAGTACTGGTGACCTTAACTCAAAACGTATATGAGACAACTGGTGGTGGATCGTGGTAGAGGTACAGCAGTTATAATGATAGTATGGTAGTTGCATTATGAGGAAAATTTGACACAGCTGAAGATGTACTCGCTGGTACAGAGAGGGTAATGAGGGGACATGATACAGACATGTAATTACTTGAAAGGCCAAAAAGCTAAGTCATGGAGCGGTGAGTTTTCCACATACTAGGGTGAATGGTCACCAGGGTGCGAAAACTGAATGAGGAAGGTTTAGCAGGGATATGAGGATGCAGTACTTCACAGAGACAGTAATGGCTGGTTGTAACGTAGTGGTGCAGCAGGGCTGCACTCTATTATTATGATCACAACAAGTGAAAGACCTATCAAAGTAAAGATATATGATGGTACTATGTGTAGCTTACCGAACATTCATTGCTGGGAAAAGGAAATGAGAAAACTTCAGAGCGAAATGACATTCTACACTGTGGAAAACCTCAAGTGCATAGGTCTGGTACATTGGAGAAACCTGATGCAGGTCACGAAGCATGTATGAACTACAAGAACATCTGCTATCAGCTTGTGTTCCCTGGTTCCTAAAATCAATGTGTACACAAAAAAGAGGGTTTTACCCTGTAATAAATTTTAAAATCTAAAATGTGACTTTTAGTTAACATTACCTAAAAACATAGACAGTTCATAAATGTTCAAACACAGTATGAATGCATTGGCTGTAAAACACTTCAACAACTATGTTTTGCTTAGCCAGACTTCATTGTTGGAGAAAATAAGTTATCATCTGTCACGCAATCACTGACACATGTGTGGGTATGTATGTCAGCAAGCACAGGTACCATTAGTATAGCCATGCTGTTCATTCTGTACCGCTTGGTAGGCCGTGCAGAAAACAGACAAGGGACAGAGAAACAAGGGAGCAGAACAGGAATACAGATTTGCACCACGCGATGTACTAGTGGCAGATGATATGGAGGAGACCGGATGTGAGGGGCCAACAGAGGAGGGAGCATGGGCAGGGAAATTTGGATGGACCGGGATAGCCCATCTGGGGCAAAATCAGGTAGAGGTAATAGTGCAGGATGGTCTTGGGATAAGAGGCAGCGAGGAGTCCATAGAGGTAGGATCAAGGGCAGTGACAGCAAAAGAGCAGCAGATATAACTTTTCAGGCCCATCCATGGAAAGGAGTTCATAGGGAAAGGATAAAGGGAAATTAATGCAATGGGCCGAGTGTCTGGAGGGGGCAACAAAGAATGAATGATCCAAAAAGATAAAATGCTGAGGAAGAAAATTCCATCAAGGGGGACACAGAGCGCAGAGGAGTCAGGAAAAGAGAATATATCAGGATCAAGTAAGGAACGTGTCAGTGGGGATGTGAAAGGGGTTACTGCATGCGCCAAGAGAAATGCCGGCAGTAGAGGTTTAACCACAGAGTACCAAGAGCAAGCACATCTAGGAAGGAAAAGATAGTGGAATTCAATCAGTGGCTGAAGGGATGGTGTAGGCAGATGGAGTCTGGATTATTAGTTGAATGGGGATCAACATGGGAGGAAGAGGGACTATATTCCCATGACAGGCTGCACCTGAGCTTAGAAGGGACAGCTGTACTAAAGGGCAAACTGGTGGACTTTATAGTCATGAAGTTAAATTTAAACTGATTCAGGGTGGGGGGGGAGAAAAGACCACTCATACAGGTAGAAGAGTTGGGAGGCTATCAGCTTCTCACCCAGGACAAAGAGGAAAAGCAGGCAACATGCAACAACTGGGAGAGGTTGGAATTGGAGAACAGGGAAGAGGGTGCTGCATGATGGAGGGGATTATTAGCAAATGCAAAGAGCTTGGGGAATACAGTAGGGGAATTGGAGGCTACCGTGGTGGAAGAGAGTCTTGACATTGTAGCAGTAAGTAAGACTTGGTGGACTGGGGAGGTAGCATTATATGTCAAAGAAGAAATTGGGGCCATGGAGGGGACTGAAGAGGAAAGGGAGAGTGAGATAAGATGGGTCACTTTAGACCAAAGGAATGAGAAATCATTGAGGTTGGGGGTGGTTTACAGACCTCCTACACCGGGGGAAGAGGAGGATAAACAAGTTATACAATCAGTGACCAAAAATGGCACAAAAAGGGGAGATTCTGCTAGCAGGGGTTCTAAACCTCCCTGACATTGACTTGGAGATCCCAGCAGTGTTATCAGCTAGCAGCTGCCAACACCTTTGACAAGACTGTTTCACTTTTCCATGGATACAGGGTGGGCACCTGGAGAGTGGAATAGGGTGAAGGTGGTTGCACTACACAAGGTGGAAAGCAAGGAGGCGGACAAAACAAAATTGCACTGTCAGTCTCACCCTGGTGTTGGGAAAGGTAATGGAGATGTTAATAAAAGAAAGGGTGGTAGACTACCTGGTGGTCAGGGGTATGCAGGACGAGAGGCAGCATGGCTTCACGAATGGGAAGTTATGTCAGACAAACCTGATAGAGTTTTTCGATTGGGTGACGCAGGTGGTGGACCAGGGAGGAGCGATCGACGTGGCATATTTTGTCTTCACTAAGGCATTTGGCACCATCCCGCATAGAATGCTAGTAAATAAGCTGGAGAGCTTAGGGGTGGGCCAGAAGGTAACTAGGTTTGTGGAAAACTGGTTGCTGAGAATTAGCCAAACAGTGGTGGTAAATGGGGTACATTCCAGGGTAAAGGTGGTAACGAGTGGGATGCCTCATTGGGTCAGTACTGGGACCCCTACTTTTTAACATTTATATCCATGATCTAGCAGAAGGACTAGAAGGTAGGGTGCACCTATTCATGAACAATACGAAGGCCTGCACTACGGTGGACACCCAAGGTGGTGTAGAGGCCATGAGGCAAGACCTAGAGAATCTGGAGAGGTGGTCGGAAACCTGGCAACTAAAATGAAATGCGAAAAGTGTGTGGTGATGCACCTGGTGCAGAAAAACATTTGAACTTCTTATACCCTTGGGGGGAGGAAATCAAGGAAACGGAGCAGGAGAGGGATCTGGGGATTATTATATTGAGCAGTATTAATGTGGGAACCAGTGCAGCAAGGCAGTGGGAAAGGCATATGGTATTTTTTTCCACACAGTGGCTAGTTTTTCCATACACTATAAAATAAAATGCATGAGTAATGGTGGCCAACCATGGATGTAATCACCTCTCATGGTTGCCATGACAACGGTAAACCTCTTGAGATGTGCTGTCGAGGTTTACTTGGTTGTCCTTGCAACTGCTTGAGGTGATTACATCGTAGTTAACCACTGTTATTCAGGCATTATCTTCTATGTTATGCTGTAGTAACTATGTCATCTTAGTTGATATGCTGCTCTAGCTGCATAGCTAATGCAGCATAACAACAATGAACGTATTTGCGCATGCACGTCACACTGCCAGTACTCACCAGAAAGCAGCCGCGTTTTGGAGAGCAATATCAGAGGAGAGCAACTCAGAGTAAAAAAAAACATAAAAGTAGTAAGTATACCTTTTTTTTTATAACTGGATGGTAGATCGTACACTCTAAAAGATAATGTATGGTCTGAAATCAGTAACAATCATATATATGAATCTCGAGGTTGTCATGGCGATGAACCGCCACGGCAACCTCTCGATGCATACATACACTTGTTACTGATTGTAGACCATACATTATCCTCTATATCAGGCACCCAGCTTTTAATTAGCCACTGACTACATGTTCACATTTAATAAGTTGAACCAACAGTCCTGTATCTGCCGGTAATTTTGTATGTTCATATACCTATGCAACAACTATCTGTCAGCCACCAAGCTTTTGATTATCCACTGGCTACATGTTCACATTCAACAAGTTGAACCAGTTTTTGTTTCCATGTTTTTCATTGACTGTGTTAATCAGGCTGCACACTTGGTTTCCTTCACATCTGAGGTAAAATGGGATTTTGAATACCTTAGCTCTCGACATATGGAAAATGGACACCGTTGCCATGGAGGGGTTTAATATTATTTCTTATAATGTCCGAGGGATTAACCACCCAATTAAACGTTCATGAATTTTACAGGACTTGGGGAAACTGAATGCTCACGTAGCACTTTTACAGGAAATTCACCTCACGGAGGTGGAACATAACAAGTTATGTCGTAGGTGGGTGGGCTCGGTCTATGCCTCTTCTTATTTAGAACACCCACATAGAAGATGAACCACCATTTTAATTCATAAATCATGCCCCCTCCAGGTTCACGACATCCTCTCCGATCCGGAGGGAGGGATTAAAAAAGTAATAGGCACTTACGGTGACACTCCATGCTCGATAGCCAGCATATACCCTCCTAACGGGGACAAAGATGCAGCACAATTTTTCAAAACAAGTTTCCCAAATCTAGTGGAAACAGCATCCTGGGGGGTAATTTTAACACTGTCCTCTCGGCCTCCTTAGATAGACGGGGTGGGGGGAGCAAGTGGAGTTACTCTAGGTCATGCAGGTAGTATACTAAATAGGTTGGTTCAGAACTAGGGTCTTTTAGATGCCTGGAGATGGAAAAAATGGTATTTCTGGGGATTACTCCCACTAGTCTGACAGGTACAGATGCTATACAAGAATTGACATGCTGTTCATGCTAGAGGAGTGGGCCCACATGGTTTCCAGGTGTTGTATCTTCCCCCGTACCATTTCAGACCATGCACCTGTGAAACTGTCCCTTATGTTGACACCATTGGTCAGAAACTCCCACTGGTGCCTAAACGTAGGCCTTCTAAATAATCCATAGTTTAAACTATCTGTAAATGGCACAATTAAAGAGTATCTGGAAAATAACCCGGAAGGTTTAGTTCCTCATACGGTTAGATGGGATGCCCTTAAGGCAGTCCTTCGGGGGGCTATTATTAATTTCACTGCCCAAGAGAAAAAGGGACAGAATCTTAAAATAGTAGAAGTAGAATCTGAGATTGCAGATTTAGAATTTCAGCATGAAATTTTCCTAAATCCAGAAACAAAGAAACAACTAGAGAACTCCAAACAGAAGTTAGATAAAATACTAACCTCATATTTAGAGGGATCGTATAGGTGAGTACACCAAACATTCTTTGAAGGAGGCAACCGAGCAGGCAAATTATTAGCCACCATGTTACGTACCCAACAGGCTAGTAGGTTGGTCCTAAGGATTAGAAACCATGTAGAGAATGAGAATACCAGTCATCCTAAGAAGATTACTAAGATTTTTGTAAATTATTATAGACAGTTGTACACTCAGGAACCAATTGATGACTTCAAGGCAATGAGCACTAACATTTTTTCAGGAGACAAAGCTTTTGTCCCTTGATCAAGACTCCAGAGACCTCCTAGAAATGCAGGTCAAGCAAGATGAGCTGCTTGAGCAAGTCAAGGCACTTAAACTTGGTAAATCTCCTGGACTGGATGGATTTACATCAGAATTCTACAAAGAATTTGGGGAGGTTTTAATACCCGTTTTGACAGAGGCCTACAACGAGGCCATGGAGGGGAAAGACACCCCCATGTCCTGGCAGACAGCACAAATTTCGGTATTGCATAAAGAGGGGAAAGACCCCTTAGAATGCAGGTCGAATAGGTCAATATCTTTACTCAGTGTGGATTTAAAAGTTTTTACAAGCCTACTGGCGAAAAGACTGCAGGGGATGTTCCCTCAAGTGATTCATAAAGATCAAACAGAGTTTATTTCTGGGGAGATGTCTCTCAGACAACATTAGAAAGCTGTTAAACATTATGTTGTCTCAAAAAAAAACATTAAGAATTCCTGTTGGCAATTTGCTTGGACGCAGAAAAAGCATTTGATAGGGTTAATTGGCAATTTATAAAAATGTGCATGGACTTGATGAATTTTGCCCCAAGTTATAACTCAGTTATATAAGCATCCAGAGGATCTAGTTGGAATTAATGGAATAAGCTCCACCCCTTTTCCAGTGTCTCAGGGAACAAGGCAAGGCTGCCCATTGTCGCCCTTGTTATTTGCGATTAGTTTGGAACTGCTGGCCTCCAGGGTTTGGCAAGACCTGGCGGTCAGAGGTGTCATGGTGGTGGGGGGGCTAGAACAAAAAGTATCCTTATATGCGGATGATTCCATCTTTTTTTTGTCATCCCCAGAGCTTTCCTTACCTCCACTGGTGAACATATTGTATTCCTTCAGTAGAGTGTCAGGCTACAAGATTAATTCCCAGAAATCCGAGGCATTAGTGCTAAGTGGACTCCTTCCAAGGGAATTTAAAAAAACATTTCCTTTTGCATGGGCCATGGGTAATCAGATAAGATATTTGAGAATCCAAATTGCAGTGGATCTTTCCAGGTTGTTTCCGTTGAATTATGGAAAACTTTGGGGAAGGGTGGATCAAGAGGTGGCTAGATGGCAGCTTCTGCCCCTCTCTTTGGTAGGGAGGATTGAAGTGACAAAAATGAATATATTGCCTCACCTGCTATTCCTGTTCCAATGCCGTCCTGTCTGGATCCCACGTGGCTTTTGGGACAGGATGAATAAGATCATATTGCAATTTGTATGAAATCACAAGAAACCTAGAATAGCTAGGACTATTCTACAGCAGACAAGGGGGGGTCTTGCCCTTCTGAATTTATTAAATTACTACCTTGCAGCTAAAGCTGCCGGTCTAATGACAGGGCAGCACAAAGAGTGTCCTCCCAGTGGTATGCACTGGAGGATGCAGCACTGGGAGACAGGCCGTTATTTACTCTAGTTTTGGCCGAGACCCCGCAGGAGTACAGGAAGTAAGTACAGAACCATTGAGTGAGACATGGGTTGGAGATAGCGGGGAGGATCCGTAAGGTGTTGGGTACACTGTCTGGTTTGGGCCCCCTTTCCCTTATTCGTTATGAGCCTGGGTCCCTTTCCCCCGCTTTAGATCCTGGATATGCCAGATGGGCAGTCAGAGGGTCACAAGATTCTCCCAGTTTCTGGAGTGGGGCAGGTGTATTACTTTCCAAAGGGCAAAGGAAAAATTCCTCTGGACGAATTCAAAATTCTTACGCTACATGCAGGTGAGACTATTTCTTAATTTAGATGACCATATCCTGAGGTTGTCCCACCCCTACTCCAGCTGAGAAGACTTCCTGTATGGGACTGTAACAGTTGCAGGTCCAAGCAGATATATTTCTAACATTAATAAATTGCTACTGCGACAAATGGAAGACCCCCCTAGGAACATATAAGAAGGCCTGGGAGAAAGAAGCTAATATAACAATAGCAGAGGCAGACTGGAATCATAGACTGAAGTGGGAATGGAAGGCCATCTCAGCTCCCATATAAAGAGAGTTTTTTTGGAAGGTTCTGGTGCACTTCTTCCATACTCCCGCAGTGACCCAACACTTCAATGTGATCAGTGGGGATAGATGCTGGAGGCTTTGTGGACAGAGGGTTATAGTCACTGGCACATTTTCTAAGACAGCCCAAAATTGACCAATTTTTGGAAAGGGATTCAGGAAGCAGTGGAAGGTATCTCAGGGGTGAAAATTCCCCTGACATTTGAGTACTAGATTCTGGGGTTGCCCACAGCAACACACCAAAAGGGGGACACTAGGAAGGTTTTGCTGACATTGGTAGCAGTGATTCTCAAATGTGTCACAGGAAAATGGCTAGCACCAGAACCTCCAAGTCTGGACGGATTGGGTTCAGAGGGTGAAAGAAGTAGTCTTAATGGAGTCTATTACAGCTAAACTGAGACGAAACTTGGAGAAACATTTGGACAGGTGGTGAGGTTGGGAAACTTGGCTACAAGGATGGGAAACTAGTAGGGAAGGGAGGCGGATAAGGAGATGAGAGGAGCTGGAGAAGAAATGTTGGAAAGGGGGTTGGGTGGACAGAGGTGTGGAGGGAGCAATTCAAGGTGGGATGAGGCTGATCGGCCTCAATTATAAGCTGAGAATCCTTTTGCCAAAAGTGTTAAATGGAGGGGAGTGTGCAGCTTGACCGGGGGCCAAGTTGGTGAGGCCCAAGTTCGGGGAAGGACCCGTGAATTGTCCTATTTTTGCTTGTTACTCTTTTTCTGTTTGCTCAGCTTGAGTAATGGCAGAAAGGAAAGAGAAATGTCCTTTTGTATAGAAATGATATCTAATGACTAAAAAGAGCACAGTAAGTTGTACTAGTATGAGATACCTACAATTATCTATTTTCTCGACATATATGCAATAGCCTGATTTATACCTGACTGGAAACCTCCTTTACTATCTAGTACTGTAATTGATTTACAATGTAAACCGCTTTTGCTGTATAATTTTTATTTCCTTAGTGAAACAGAATGAAATAATAAAGCTGACTTTTAAAAAGTTGAACCAGAGGTGCATTGGCAAATAAATGTGATTCACTAAATGCATAATCACCACAGGAAAACATGAGACACTGAATAAGTATAAACATCTGAATGTAGTAACATTGCTATTTTTTGCAGAAAAGATGCTGTTCTAAAAATTGACTATATTCATTGTATTTGTTAACAGCTTTCTGTGTGTGCATAAATGATGAAAACGGGCTATTGTTTATTTAAGTGATACATCCAGAGAGATGGAGTATACAAAGCAATAACCTGCTTCTGTGGATGTTCACCTCAGCGTTTAATCATGCACAGAAGCAGGTTATTGCGAGTATACTCCATCTCGCTGGATGTTATTACTATTATGCAAGTTGGAGTTTCTCACATAGCTTTTCAGCTTCCTGGAAGTTTCTTACTTTGTTGTGCCCCCACCGCATGCGCTCGTTGACAGCACAGAACGTAGTGGATGTGCATTGAAGGGTTAGTCAGTCGCACTAGGAAAGTGGAGTCACTTATCTTGTTTTTTGTGGAGTGTGTTTTTGCGGTTTTGTCTTTATGGAGTCCGGTAACACGGAGGCGAACAGGACGTGGCAGGAGGTAGCATCTTTATTTTGTCTTTTCACTACAGTCGCACGGTCCGGAATCGAAACCACTGTGGGCATGGAAGTAGGTTGATTAAACGAATGTAGGCGTGTCTATGGGTTGATTAGATGACTGTAGGCATGGCTATAGGTTGATTAAATGACTGTGGGTGGGGTTTGACTGAATAACTAACTCTGGGGGTTCTCCAGTGCAGTTTGTGGGATAATAACTGATGGCAATTCTGTGTTCCGCTTGGCTGAGAGGAGATGCCACTGGTATAATTTAAATTATATGCCAATGGATACAGATTTACCTTTAGTGATCCATTCTTTATCATCGTGAATGGGTTCATGTAAGCAATCCGAGGAAAGGTGTCCATGTCCACTGTGTACATTAGCAAGGTGATTTAACACACTCTGCCACTTCTCAATTACCAAATCTGGATTATTCGGGCTTGTTGTAGCAGCCCAGAACATGTAGTTTGTTACTGACTTAATCCACAGGCAAATATTTTCACAGTGTTTTTTCTTCGAGTTGTTTTCCAGTTTTTTGCCAACTCCTGTGTGCCAACATTGTTTGACAGTGTGAGTTGTACATATACATACTATAATAAATAAATTGTACTAGAGGGCATGAAAAAGAGGGTTCAGAACATTTTATTTATTTATTTAGCTTTTGTTGACCGGGTAAGTGCACTAGACAAATCCTGCCTATTTTCAGGCACGACCCGGGGGAGGGGGAAACAGATGAAAGCCAACTGACCTTGAACCAGATTAAGCTGTTGGTGGTATTTTTAGTGAATGAGGGAAATTTGGCCAGGACACCGGGGAAATTCCCCTACTCTTTTCGATAAGTGCCATGGGATCTTTAACATCCACCTGAACTACCACCAATCCAGGCAGATGGGACCTCGGTTTAACGCCCCATCCGAAAGACGGCACCTCAGAAATGCAGCACCCTCTCATGCTGCATTACAGTGTCAGTACTGGGATATTAACCCAAGTGCCAGATGTGGGAACTGAACCCACAGCCCTCTGATCTCCCGGCCTCGGAGGCGAGTGTGCTACCTACTGAGCCACTGACACTGCTATGATTGAATGGGATCCACCATGAACCGTTACTTTGGTTTTGAGCAGAAATGAAGAGTCTTACAATATTACCATCAGAAACAGGTTTGAAGAAGAAGGCACACTCCAAATGTGACAACGCTAGAGGGTGAAATTCACACATAATAACAAAGTAGCAATTATAAAGTAATGGTATCATTGTTTACTTTAATTAAGCAATAAGGCATGACCAGGAGTTATGTTAATGGTCTATTAATTACCCTCTAGGGGTATAATGTGGCACAAGGCATAGTCGAGTGCCACATGCCCCTAGAGGGTGATTAACTAACCATTAACATAACCCCTGGGAATGCTTTATTGCTATTATAATAAAAATGTTTTTTTAAATAGTGTTAAACCTTGTTCAGCATATGATTAAGGTCCACATGTATGTTATTATTTTGTAGCCACTCACCCAAAACTGCACATGACACGAGACAGCTAACCCCTTCTTCCACCACAAATTGCCTTCCGTGGCAGGGCGGTGAGGAGCCCTTGCTCAATCTGACCTTGAATAGGAATCAGATTATGGGGAGCCACAGCACCACACCTACATCGCCGATGCTACTGTACAGTCCCCTGTCTACACCTGGGGCCACTCATAGAGCAAGGCAATCCATCAACCCACCCCAGGAAGAGAGAGCTGTCTTCCAGACCTTATATCTCCTCCTTCCCTTACTGACCCCCCCCCCCCGCCATCCTGAGTATGTTCCTGAACACGGGTTGCTGGAGTGTTGTCAGGTGTGGCATCCAGTGCCTCAATACTCAGCACCACTGAGACGCGCTGCACATCCTGGGCTGAATATCAGGATGAGCTGCATATGCATGGGCACACCCCCTGGAGATGCACTACATACATTATCTTTGCGCCCCGGCACATCAGGACTTGTGCTGCGTAAGTCATAGATACATAGACAGTGTTGGCAGATAAAGCCTACAGCCCACTCAGTCTGCCCATTTGAGCTTGTAAGTTTACTTTATGTTTTCCTGGAAGTCTGTTGCCCCTTAACCCTGACCTCCAGAATTCCTTTATGTCTATCCCATGCATTCTTAAATCCTGTGATTGTTTCAGCCCCCACCACTTCCTCTGGCAGGGTGTTCCACTTATCCACCACCCGTTCTGTGAAGAAATTGTTCCTCACTTTTCCTCTGAATCGTCCTCCCTGCAACTTCATCCCATGCCCTCTAGTCCTGGAACATATTTTTCGCTTTAAAATAGTGTCTTCCTGCACCCTGTTCCTCCCTGTAAGATACTCGTATGTCTCTATCATATCCCCTCTCTCCCTGCTCTCCTCCAGGGAGTACATATTCAATTCCTTCAACCTGTCCTCATAGGACTTGTGATGCAATCCATGTACCATCTTTGTTGCCCTCCTCTGAACCTTCTCTACCCTGTCTATGTCCTTACATAAGTAAGGTCTCCAGAACTGTACACCGTACTCCAGGTGGGGCCTCACTAGTGTCTTGTATAGTAGAACTATGACCTCCCTTTTCCTGCTGGTGATGCCCTGCCTATGCATCCCAGCATCCTATTTGCTTTACCTGTTGCCTTGTCACACTGTTTCCCTACCTTGAGGTCATCAGAGATGATAACCCCAAGATCCCTTTCCTGCTTGCGTATGCTATATCCTCACCCCCAACTGATATACTGTGCCAGGGTTTTGTGCCCCATATGCATTATCTTGCACTTCTTTGCATTGAATTTCAACTGCCAAACCCCTGACAATTCTTCAAGTTTCTGCAGGTCCCTTCTCATTCTGTCTACACCCTCTGGTGTGTCTACTCTGTTACAGAGCTTTGTGTCATCAGCAAACAGGGGAAATTCTGAATTCTAGGTCCTGTACAATGTCACTGAAGACGATGTTGACTAGGAGCGGTCCCAGCACTGATTCCTGTGGTACCCCACTGGTCATTCTTCCCTCTGTGGAGTGACAGCCATTTACCACCACCCTCTGTGTCCTGCCGCACAGCCAGTTACCTGCCCACTGCACTACTGTCCTGCCCACACCCATATTCCCCAGTCTGTGTAATAGTCTTCTAAGTGGCACAGTGTCAAAGGCCTTGCTGAAGTCCAGATAGGCCATGTCCACTGCCCTCCCCTGATCCACCTCCCTAGTCACCCAGTCAAAAATTCAATGAGGTTGGTCTGACATGACCTCCCCCTGGTGAAACCATGCTGTCTTGGGTCCTGTAGTCCATTGACAACCAGATGTTCCACCAATCTCTCCTTCAGTAGTGCTTCCATGATCTTCCCCCACTACCAAGGTGAGGCTGACTGGTCTGTAGTTCCCCGCTTCCCTAGTCCCTCTTTTGAATATTACACCAGGCACATTTCTTGGGTTGTGCTGGCACAACCCCTTTGAATATCTTGACCCATATGTTTACTACTCATGTATATACATAACATAAGAAATATACATAAAGACACACAAAAAATGCAAGCACACACAAAATCATTTTATTTAAAAATTATTTTATTTAAAATTATTAACACATAATAATAAATAGTAAAACATTAGGTCTGTGTGAAATAGAATTATATGCGTCATGGCCACTCCCACAAACATCAGCAGCACCTGTCATACAAGAAGCACAACAGAACAGCACTATAAACTCACAGCTTCAGCAGTGTGACATTGCAGAATATAATCACATTGGCAAATAAACAGAGGTGTATTCAGAAGCACATGCAGTTATGGATACAAGGAAAATTGCCACGAGGCACAGATAAAATGAATGAAATGAATGAGCCATACAGTGACACTGTTGCTGACATGCAGCATCAACGTATGTGTGTCTGGCAATACAGTGCTTTTTATGTAGGAAGCTGAAAAGTACTGAAGGATTGAGAATTCAGTAAATCAATAATCTTGCTCACGATAGTAAAATAGATAGTAGCTGTCTGTTGCTACATACATAAAACAAATACTTTGTTCAGACGTGCCCCAATCCCCAAAAATAAAAACAGTGTCACACTAGTTTTTTTTTTCATTGTTCTAAAGCATTAACACACATACACATAAGGTAACACATCGAGGCTTGCAACAACATTTTTATTTCTTTAATTGCTGCACTTTCAATTACAACATTCATAGTAAATGAATATGGGAAACGATGTTCCTGCTCGGCAAATTTGACTCCAACGACATCACCAGTGTGATGTGAGGTGCACGTGCACAGGATCGACGTCACACTTCAGGAAACGGGTGGTCACAATTCCAAGTGGATTATACGTTTTTCAAATTGCTCCGTTTTACTCCTGATACATCGATGTGTCAATATTAAGGTAGGATCATGCTCAGAACATACCAGGCTGCTAAATTATGCGATGGTGGGATAAAAAAAAGGTTTAAAAAATAGGACTATTTAGGTACCCTTTAAAGTTCTGAATTTACCATTATTTCCTATGGGAAAAGTTAAGTGTTTAACACAAAACTGAGATTTTTGCAAATATGGCCAATTTGCAAAAACAAGACTTGTGCAAACATGCTAGATTTTCGCAAATGTGCTAGAATTCTCAGCCATAGATTTTCGCAAATGTGGTAGATTTTCACAAATGTATGACGTTTGCAAAAATGAGGTTTTCGCACACTGTTTTCATATGCTTTTAAGTGCTAAGTTTTCATAACTGCTGCTCCCTACCACTGTAGCAGGCTGAAAAGTATAGTGACTGGGAAAATCACACATTTATTCCTACCAAAGTCTTCTAAAAGAAAAAAAAAACACATGGGGGAATCGAGCCCTCACACTGTTTTTGTATGCTTTTAAGTGCTAAGTTTTCATAACTGCTGTTCCCCAACACTGGGAGTGCAGGGTCCGGCTCTTCGGACCATGTGCTCCCACCGTGACATATGGGTACTTTTGTACTATCTCGATGGAGGGATTCAGACCCTGCACTCCCACAGAAAAATGAAGATACAACTATACTATCTGAAAAAGAAGGAAAATTATTTGCAAAAACTTTGTTAATGCCATCAGTTAGGGTGAATACCACAGCGACAAAAAGCAGAGAAATGAGGTGTTAGGTTTTCAACCTAACACCCAACCCTGGGTCTCCACCTCTCATCACCTTACAGCCCCCCCCACACACTGCAAGTGTCAGGGTGTGCCATTGAGCCATCAGGGCTCCAAACTCTCACCCCATTGTCCTATACTGTAGTGTGTAAACTTGTTTACACATGGAATGGGGTGAGTTGGGCCTGATGACTCAATGGCACACCCCAACACTTGTTGGTGTGCGGAGGGTGGGGGGATAGGGGTGGGATGAGAACCCTGGGGGTGGGATGTTAGAGTTTGAAACCCTAATGTCTCATTTCCCTGCTGTTGTCGCTGTGGTATTCACCCTACCTGATGCATTAACAACGTTTTTTGCAAAGAATATATATTAAACACACATTTATGCAATAGTAGTGGTGATAAATTCATTGTGATAAATCTTGTTATCTAAGCAACTATATGTATAAATAAAATTTTTACATATAGTAGCTATGTCATCAAAGATTTATACACATAGTAGCTATGTCACAATCACTCCGGAACTCATTTAGACTGTTCGGCCTCAGTAGCAGTACTAACCATATTCAAATGTGAATAACTTTAAAATGAAAAAAAAGGGAGCATGGCACTGCGGCATGAAAGTTGTTCAGCACAAAATTATCTACAAAATGAGTGATGTTTCATTTACATATACCTTATAGATTTTTTAGAATTGGCAAAAAACAGCAGAAAATTAAATTGTTTTGTTCACTTTTCTTAAAAACAAATGAAAATAACTTAAATACAAAAAATATAGCATGGTACTATGAGAATGGAAGTTGTTCAGCACAAAGATATCTACAAAATGAGTGGTGTTTCATTTATAGATGCCTTTTAGTTTTTTATAATTAGCAAAATAACAGCAGAAAATTCATTTTTTTATCCACTTTTTCAACAAACAAATGCAAATAACTTTAAAATGAAAAAGGTAGCATGGTACTGTGAGTATGCCATTTGTTCAGCACAAAGTTTTCTACAAAATGAGTGGTATTTCATTTAATAGCAAACACTATGCTAGGCAGACATACACTAGGAAAGTTAACAAAAAGTCCCAGAAAGATAAACAGTCAAAAGCAAATGTCCCTGCACTGACAGAATATACACTGTTGAAGTATCCTCTTCTACACTGCCTTTTCTGGATATCCAGCTGTCCGTACAGAGCACTGGTCTGAAGACATCAGTTTATTACAAACCATTGACTCTCACAGTTTCCTCCTCCACAGCTCTTTCCATCCTAAACATGTCAAGAATGGCCTGTCTTATTCACAGTTTCTTAGACTTCACAAGTTATGCAGTGAAGAGGATGATTTTGCTGAGCAGAGCCAAATAATGCATAGTTTTTTCATCAACAGGGGATACCCTAAAAGCACAGTGGACAGAGCACTCTCCCGGGTCAGTAATATGTCCCGTAACCTTGATTCCCACAGGAAGGATACCATCACACAAGAACAACGACGTATTCCACTAGTGCTTCCTTTCCATCAGAGCACACCTTTTCTTCACAGGATCATCACCAGTAACTTTCCCATTTTGCAAACTGACCCTAACATTGGTGCTTCCTTTACCGAACCACCTATTGCCTCCTACTGCCGGCCACCTAACCTGCGGAATCTCTGGTTAAAAGCAGCCTACCTACTCCTAACAGTTCCTCCCTCCCAGATACCAAACCTTGCAACAGAACTCGCTGCTACACCTGCAAATATGTTTCCAGTGTGACTGAAATTCAGGGGCCCACAGGTGTTTTTCACATCACCAAGGAGTTCTCATGCACCTCCACTAATGTGGTGTATTGTATTCTTTGCAGGAAGTGTACAGCTATTTACATCGGAGAGACTGGTTGGTGCCTTGCTGACCATTTCAGAGAACATTACAGAGCAGTCAGGAATGGTGACACTGCTAAACCCATTGTATCTCACTTTATCTCCAGGGACCACAGAGTCAATGACCTTTCTGTTTGTTTCCTTCAGCAGGACTTCTGGGATCCTGACCTTAGAAAAAACATGGAAGCCAAGCTGATCATCCGCCTTGGCTCCCAGCAGCCCTCTGGTTTAAATGATAGACTTATTTTCCACTAACATCTTTCATCCACCCCTTTTTTTCCCCTAAAGTCTATTTGTTTTTGTACTCATTTAATTTCTTTTTCACTTTCACCATAAGTCTCTATCTCTGTCTCCTTCCCACACATTTGTCACCTTTCAGCCTTCTTACTAGGCTCTGTCAATTAGTCTCCACCTGGGAACTTCCCCAGCTCTTTCACTTCCATTATGCTTTATCTTTCCCATCATCACCTTTTTGTTTCACAGATTCTCTCTTAATCTTACCATTTATCACTTCTTCTCCCTGAGCCTCCCCTTTCTTCTTTCCTTTCCCCACATATATATATATATATATATATATATATATATATATATATATACCCTCATTTTACCTCCCTGTACACTAACTTTGTTTTTTTCTTTTAGATATTTTCTGAAGAAGACCTAAGGTCAAAACGTAGATTTTAACTCTATTTTCAGCGTGCATTTAATATAACCATTTTGTTTTGCTTTTAGACCACATGCTGACACAGCACCTTGTTTTTGTTTTATACAATGGTGAGTGTCAGTGAATATGATTTACACTCAGGTTGTTTGACTGACACCTCACTCTGTGGCTTATGCCACGGTGAGGTTACCCGAGGTCAGACAGCACTTGTGTAGATAAATCATTTATCTGACAGCTCACCATTGTATATCCCATATATGCACACACACACACATATGTAATAGATAACCCACTCTAGGGTGTGCGGTCACACTCTGATATACGCATGTCTTGGTGTGCGTCAACCACCCAAGGTGTGCGTATATCAGAGCATGACTGCACACCCTAGAGTGGGTTATCTATCTTATAAAATGGTAAAATTGATTTGAAGGGGGGTGAAAGTGCAGTTGTGCGGTCGTGCTCTGATATACGTGCGGTCATGTGATGTGTTTCAGCAAACTAGATGATTCCTTCTTTCTTACCTATTTTATAAAAATATATATATATATATATATATATATATTTCCTCTCTCTAGATATAAATTCCTCACCAGAGAGTGTAAGCACTGAGGGCCATAGGCCCCGGGTTGTATGGGCCCGTGGGACACTGGCCCCAGCAATATTTTTTGATCTGGGCTGAGCCCCAGCAATATTTTGCCACATGCTGCCTTTTTTTAAGGCATTTTCCCCCCTGGTTTCTCTGTGTGTGCCCTCTGCTGCTGACTGTGTGTGTGACCACATGCCCGCACCCCCAACTCCGGCCGCGCCCCTGCAGTTTAATTAGGCTGGCCGTGGCTGGCATTATTTAAAATTTGCACCTTTGCCTTGCTGCCTCCCCCTTTCCCTTAGTTTGTGCTCTCCCCCCCAAAAATCATTGTGGTTCAGAGTGCAATGTTTCAGGATGCTGCACTGTGACTGGCGGTGGCTGTGAGGGACGGGGACTTGTATTGGGTGTGATATGCGTGCGTGTGTCAGGGCAGTTCTGTGTGTGTCAGTGTGAGGGGGTGATGGTTTCTGTTGTGTGACGGTGGGAGAGAGTGAGCGGTGGGCTGGCCTGGAAGAAGAGAGCGGTGGGGGGCCGGCGATGAGCGAGAGGGAGGAGGACCTGGGTGGCCGGGAAGTGGAACCATCCAGGCCAGCTACGAACATGGTCTCCAGGAGGCAGCAGCAACAGTCAAGCACAAGTAGGCTGAGCAGCAGACTAGTGCTGCAGAGGGGACAGAGTAGAGCGAGTGGGTGACCTGAGCATGCTGGTTGGGGTTAGGGAGGTTTGGGCCAGTGGCAGGCCTAAAAGTGGCTGGGTGGGGTCCAGGCAGCTGGGGGCAGCACAGAGCAAGTCATCTCAAGGAGCAGCAGAGGAGGAAAGCATCAGTCAGCAAGCAAAGGTAGGCCAGCAGCAGCAGAACTGTTTAGTGGGGTGCACTTTCAATCACAGTAGAGTGTCCATGGCAATCAGACTAGAAAACCAACCCTGCTCCTCAAGCACTTCAGCTCATGGTATACTCTGAGCTGCTTAACCCATGCTGGAGGAGGGGCTGGCCTGGTACATTTACAGTCATTTTATGGGAGGGATGCTGATGTTTCCTATGTGGGGATTGATGGAAAGGATACTGATGTTGCCTCTGAGGGGATGGATGGGAGGGATGCAGATGTTGCCTCTGTGGAGATGGATGCTGATATTGCCTCTGTGAGGATTGATGGGAGGGATGGTGATGTTGCCTCTGTGGGGATTGGAGGGAAGGATGTTGACGGTGGCGGTGCCTCTGTGGGGATGGATGGGAGGGATTCTGATGGTGGCAGTGCCTCTGTTGGGATGGATGCAGATGTTGCCTCTGTGGGAATTGATGGGAGGGATGCTGGTGGTGCCTCTGTGGGGATGGACGGGAAGGGATGCTGATGTTGCCTCTATGAGGATTGATGGAAAGGATGCAGATGGTGCCTCTGTGGGGATGGATGGGAGGGATGCTGATGTCTCTGTGGGGATGGATGGGAGGGATGCTAATGTTGCCTCTGTGGGGATTGATGGGAGGGATGCTGATGATGCCTCTGTGGGGATGGATGAGAGGGATGCTGATGTTGCCTCTGTGGAGACAGATGGGAGGGATGCTGATGTTGTCTCTGTGGGGATGGATAGGCGGGATGCTGATGTTGCCTCTGTGGGGATGGATGGGAGGGATGCTGATGTTGCCTCTCTGGGGATGGATGGGAGGGATGCTGATGTTTCCTCTGTGGGGATTGGTGGGAGGGATGCTGATGTTTCCTCTGTGGGGATTGGTGGGAAGGATGCTGAAGGTGGCAGTGCCTCTGTGGGGATGGATGGGAGGGATTCTGATGGTGGCAGTGCCTCTGTCAGGATGGATGCTGATGTTGCCTCTGTGGGAATTGATGGGAGGGATGCTGATGGTGGCGGTGCCTCTGTGGGTATGGAAGGGGAGGGATGCTGATGTTGCCTCTGTGGGGATGGATGGAAAGGGTGCTGATGGTGCCTCTGTGGGGATCGATGGGAGGGATGCTGATGTTGCCTCTGTGGGGATGGATGGGAGGGATGCTGATGTCTCTGTGGGGATTGATGGGAGGGATGGTGATATTGCCTCTGTAGGAATGGAAGGGAGGGATGCTGATGTTGCCTCTGTGGGGAAGGATGGGAGGGATGCTGATATTGCCTCTGTGGGGATGGATGGAAGGGATGCTGATGTATCTATGGGGATTGATGGGAGGGATGCTGATGTTGCCTCTGTGGGGATGGAATGGAGGGATGCTGATGTTGCCTCTGTGGCAATGGATTGGAGGGATGCTGATGTTGCCTCTGTTGGGATGGATGGGAGGGATGCTGATGTTACCTCTGTGGGGATTGGTGGGAAGGATGCTGATGTTGCCTCTGTGGGGATGGATGGGAGGGATGCTGATATTGCCTCTGTGGGGATGGAAGGGATGCTGATGTTGCCTCTCTGGGGATGGATGGGAGGAAAGCTGATGTTGCCTCTGTGGGGATGGATGGGAAGGATGCTGATGGTGGTGGTGCCTCTGTGGGGATGGACAGGGAGGGATGCTGATGTTGCCTCTGTGGGGATTGACAGGAAGGATGCTGATGTTAGTAGAAACAAAAAACCACGCATTCCAGAGCCAGGAGAACAGATAGTTCTCCAATGAAGGTAGTCATACTGGTTTTATTGAACAAACATGAGAAGGCACAACAGTTATGTGCAAGGTCCCCAGTGTTTTGCCAATTAAAGCTTCATCAAGGGGATAAACCTTGTAATACTCAATCTCTTTTTATACCAATTAGTTTCAAAATCCATGTGACATCACAGTTATTAACCAATCAGATTGTTCCTTTCCATAAAACTAGCAAATATTCAAATTAAATAATTGGTAATAAAGAAAAATGTTACACATTAGTTCATGATAATGGTAGCAACACTTTTACATATCAAATATTTCAAAAGTGTAAAGTCAGTTGCATCAGCCAATCAGATCGCTCAATACAAAATTGATTATTTTTGAGGCAAAATTATTCCTGTTAGCTAGTGGAGGAATATACCACATATTAAAACTCAAAGTCTTCCCAAAATTAATATTAAAAATGGGTTTATCAACCAAAAGTTTGTACGACCAATCAGATTGCTGTATTTCAGATACACTAAATTTATAATAGTTCTCTTACTAAGTAGTTGTTGATGGTTGATAAACCATATTATATCAAAAATCCTCACATCAAACAACCTTATTTAGGCAATTACAAAACAGAATTGTTTGCTGATGTTGCCTATGTGGGGATGGAAGGGAGGGATGCTGATGTTGCCTCTGTGGGGATTAATGGGAGGGATGCTGATGTTGCTTCTGTGGGGGATGGATGAGAGGTGTGTTGAGTCCAGTGAATGAAGTGGGCCTGGTGGTCTGCCTCTGCAGCAGTGTGCGACTACTCTGATGAGTTTGGGGGTGGACTCTGTCTCTGGCAGCTCTGCATTGTATGATGCATGGTGGGGGAACAGCCTGGGTAGCTTCAGGATGGGAACAGAGACCTAGCCTACTGACTAGCTTGCTAACTTGCTTGGTGTCTTGCTGAAGCCTTCAGCAAACAAGTTAGTAAGCTAGACAGTACACTAGGTCTCTGTTTCTGTCCTAAAGGCCCTGTCATGCGGTAAGCAGCAACACAGCTGGGGCATGTTTATTCTCTCCTGGAAATACAAGAACAAAGTCATGTAGTACTAGTAATTAGTTTCTGAAATATGAGCATCCTTTTCCTTTACTGCCAGTGCAGTCATAGCCCTAATCAGATCATTGTTTTGCATCTGTCTGATCTCATATATCAACTAACAAATTATCGCCACCACTGCTCTGATTAATATGTATTTGCTGATCAGTTTCTTGAAAATACCACAGGGGAAAAGAAAAAATGCTTATTAGCAATAAAAAATGAAGATTATTTTTTCAAGGTGTCAGCCTCAAGGGGTAGAAAATAAACTGTAAAATTCTAATTAAAGGTTGCGGGCTTATATGTTACATGTGAAGTATGCATCCCCTGATGAAATAGTCTTTCCCATGTTTCAGATTATTGACAAAAAGTTGGGGAGTCCACTTAAAGATATAATCGAACATTACAGACTTGTTCCCAGTGGAACATGTGCTAGTGAGATGAAATAAACCCCAGTTCAGTGATATTTCTGTTGGGCTGAAAACTGTGTAATATAAACATGTTTTGCCAACACATTTGTCAACATTAATTGACAGATATTTGGGGGAGGGTATGACCTGGCAGAAGAATGTTGTGCAGTGATGAGATGTTGGCACAAATGTGACTTGAGAGGGGTCAAAAAGCCCAGTTGGAAAGTGTGGCCATTGTAGCAAAATAAGAAAGTTAAAAAAAAAAAAACAGCTGCATTCCTCATTAAACTGCACAGGGAAGCATTGAAAAAGCAACGGCTGCCAGTCATCTGAGTTATTTCTAGGGTTCTTACTTCTTCACTTTTGTTTTGTGGTCCTGTGGCTACTGAAAAGCAGGTTTACTGTATATAATGGCTCTTGGATTGCTAGAACACAATTGTGCCACTGGAAATGTCTGTTGGACCAGTGTGTTTTCCAAGTCACTAGCCCTTTTGGCTGCTGGCTGCAAAACTTAATTTTGACCCCTGGTCTTCTATGGGTTTATGGCCATGTACAAAAAAGCATATATAAAGTATCCGTTCAGGAAAGATACAGTAATATATATATATATATATATATATATATATATATATATATATATATATATAATATAAACTTTATTTGGACATGGCTGGCCATGGGCACATAGAGTCTCTAACTCTTTGTAACCTACCTACCTGGTGATAATGGCATATATGGGTATGCAGTGAAATGCAGTACTGACTCTATTTATGCCACACTATGTCTCTCCCGACCTCTGCTAAACACATAGGGCAACCCGGAAGGGGATGCACTGTGCTAAGAAATTGTGTGAGTGACTTGATGTGGGGAACCTGGAGGGTTGGGGGGGTTGGAGATTCTCTCATGACTATTGGCTCCTCTACTAGCCTACAGATAACAAAACCTGGTGTATCCTGCTCTGTTTTTGCATTTGTTCACTGCAGGGGGTGGGGCCTTGACCTCTGGGTCAGGGGCGGGGCTTGACCCCTGACCCCTGGGCCCCACCAACAATTTTACAAACCCGGCTCCCATGCTGAGGGCACCTACTGCCAAACTAACACTGCCCCCCATCACTGTCCCCGGGGGGGGGCTAAAATAGGCAGAAGAGAGAAACAGAGAAAGGACTAAGAACTAGACCCTGACAGTCACCCCCAAAGAATAGGGTACTTACCTGAGGCACAATTACATGAAGAAATTGGAGACCTGGTAAAATATAAACACCCTTAAATTAGTGTGGCAAATGTGGCCTCCAATTCAAGCACGGATAGGCAGTGGAAATGGGGAAAAATGACAGGTTATCCAATTTGAAAGCAGCAGCTTAACAGGCATGAGTTTAAATGTAGAGGTACTCCCTGTCACCAGGTAGCCCCAACCTGCTCAGCAGAATCACAGCCCTAAAGAGTAAACACCTAAAAGAGATTTTCTTCTTCAGAGAGTCTTCTAAGCTGCTTCCCTTTCAATGGCACAGCAAAAACTGGAGAGTTGCTGTTTTCTGGAAGTTCATGGGTTCAAGATTCTATGCTGATTACAGCCTTGGGCTATGCCATTTCCCCTAGTAGGGGTGCACATTATAGTACAATTACATAAGAAGTTACCATAACAGTAGATCTTCAAGAGGCTCTGTTGCATCTGGCCACGCCTGTAGATCTACAGCTGCCAGGCACTAGGACCACACGGAACATTTTCTAGTTAGCAGTCTACAAGGGACCGTCCACAATGACATCATACGCAGCAACATCCCTCCCATATAAATATGGCCAGCCCCATGTCCTCCTCAGTTCATTTCCGGGAGACCCCATACAGAGGATAGAAACATAGAAACATAGAATTTGACGACAGATAAGGACCGCTTGGCCCACCCAGTCTGCCCATTTCCCTACCTAATGGATAAGCTGCAGATCCTAGTTAATCAGCAGCCTACTTCTTCCTACCCCAACCCCCTAGAATTGCCTTATGACTGTCCCATGCATGCTTGAATTCCACCACTGTTTTTGACTCCACAACCTCCTCCGGAAGGCCGTTCTATGCATCCACAACCCTCTCTGTGAAAAAATACTTCCTTAAATTACCTCTGAGCCGCCCCCCTCTATCTTCAAATTGTGCCCCCTTGTTCTTGCACACCTCGTTTTTTGAAAGATGCTACCCTCTTGGACTTTGTTGATTCCCTGAGGTACTTGAAAGTTTCTATCATGTCCCCTCTCTCCCTCCTTTCCTCGAGGCTATACATATTAAGCTCCTTACGTCTCTCTTCATATGTCTTCCGGTGCAGACCCTGCAGATGTCCGATAAGGGAACCAAGGGGAGTTAGAGGCTCCCACCAGAAGGATAGGTGAAACGGAAGGTGACCCATCCTGGAGAAAGAGAGAGACTGACACAGGAAAGCTCAAAAACCAAGGGGGACGGAGGGTGGGACAGCATGGCCTGATGAAAAGATCCTCCTGAAGATCAATCCCTGAACAGGCAACTGAAGTGGCCATTCCGCTAACTGAATGACCATGAACAACACCAGGAAGTTCCTTAATCTATTTCGTATAACAAAAAATTAACACAGCTGGCCAACCATTTGGACAGGCACTGTTTAGAAATGTACAGTTATGTAAGAACTTACCATAACAGAAGATCTTTAAAAAGATCTCTTTCAGCAGGCCATCACAGATAGGACTTACCCTCCAGGCATTAGGACCACACAGAAACCTTCTAGCTAGCAGTCTACCTTTCTCAAGTCTCCCACTGGAGACCAAAAAGCAGGGTGCCATAAGAGGGAACTATGGAGGATTCTGAGGTATTCCAAGAGCAGAAAGAAGGAAAAGCAGAAGACTCGCCCCTGTGGAAGGGGAGAGGGAAACTGGAGAAGGGGGAAGGATGGAGAGAATACAGGGCCTGCTGCAAGAGATCCTCTCAAAGATCTACTGTTACATAAGTTCTTATGTAACTGCACTATCTTACTTTGAGGTCATCTCTTGCAGTAGGCCATCACCGGTAGGACTGAATCCCAAGCAGTTCTGGCACTACAGACAATCTGGGTGGTAGGCAAAAAATAATAGCCTAGGCTGGTCCAATGGCACTGAGGGCTGAAGCGCTGGATGCCACACCTCGTGCCATGCCAGTGACCCGGGTTCGGGAATGACCTCAGGTCACCGGGGAGCCGGCTGGGGGGGGAGGGCTGGAGTGGGATTTCCCATCCAGGGGTGGATGCCCACTCCTCCGTAGTCCCGCACCCATTGGGTGGCGGTCCGATGGGTGCGTAGGCAGCAGGAGCAGTGAAACAAGTCTGGGGTGGGGTGGGGTGGAAGGGGTCACTGGATCCTGGCATGCGTGCACATATGCATGTGTATGCTGTGACCCCGGGAAAAAGGGAGAAGATGGTAAAACAAGAAAACTGTATATGGAAAAAAGATAATAGCGTATGAAAGGAGGCCTTTAAGAACAGTTAGACTGAAGTTGGCCCTACGCCTAGAGGCGATGTCCAGACTGTAGTGCTTGGCAAAAGTGTGGACAGTGCTCCAGGTGGCAGCAGCGCAAATGTCAGCAGCTGACACATTTCTGAAACAAGCTACCGAGATGATCATACCCCTAGTGGAATGGCCTTTAAGCCGTCTAGGAAGTTCCTTGCTGTACTTCTGGTAAAAACAGATAATGCAATTGGCTAAGCATTTGGACAAACACTGTTTGGACACGAGGGTGTCCTCTTCCCCAGGGGTGAATGAAACAAACAACTGATTGGACTTCCGGGAGTCCTTAGTATGGTATGTATAGTACCGCAAGATTCTATGCACATCCAAGGTATGGAGCAATGCCTCTTCTGGATTAAAAGAGGTGGCACTCAGGTTAAAACTGATGCACGTTTAATATCGAAAAGGTGAGTTTTATTTAACATGTAAAAAGACATTGTAAAAACCCCGGCACTTCGACCACGTGGGTCTTCCTCAGGGGGTATGTCAGAGACAAGACAAACCAATCACAATATATAGTGCTCACAATTAAAAACAGGTGAAACACATCCCACATACCAATAAATACTAATTAATTCATTATAAAAATATGACATTCACCAATCAGATAAATATTCACCACAAAGATAAATGCTTTTACAATTTAACAAGAACCTCAAGAAGAAAATTATACAATAAGTTACTGAGCATTAATCAAACAGACCACATTACACTAATGGAGCGATTAGTAATTATACAATGGGGTCTCATAATTCTTTAACCTGATTGGTTGACTGGCACCTCTTAGCCATGGTAAATCCTACAATATACCAACAGGAAAAGGTGCCAGTCAGCTGTCTCTCTAAAATCCATCCAACCCCCGAAGTCGACACGGCAAACCCGTCATGTTGAAGCCACGCTTAACGGCCACTTTCTATGTAAATGCAGATGACAACTCCCCCCAACAACTGTCACAAGTGCTACCCTCACTTGACATAGCACCAACATTTTTTTTAGATTTTCCTCAGTAGCTTTTCCCACCCACCTCACTTTTTCAAAATACCATATAGACTCTGTCCTGCATACTCTATGAACTTAACAGCTGCCAGTTCGTGTACACAAACTGTCATTTTTTTTTGTCACTTCACTCAGTCTCCTAACATGAACAGTTGCTTTTGGCCATTCGCTGTCCTGTTTCCAAGTAAGCGACCTTTGTTTAAAAAAAAAAAAAAGAAACTACTTTAACATTTCAGCCGTCCCTGTTAATTGCTTCCTGCTGCACACTCGCTCTCCCACTGGCCTCCATTTCTGGCAGTCACCGCCGACTCTCACTCTCGTCTGAAATTCAATCAGCTACCACAACAAAGTGTAAAACTAGGGAAAAAAATCAGCTCGTGACCGAGTTGCACAATCGCGTCCCCTGCCGTGGCTCACTCTCCCAACACTTAGACTGTCACTGTGCCAGTCACTATACGCTCCTAGCAACATAGAACTATTTTTTTTCTAGTGGAGCAATAAAATGAATAAAAATAATTTAAAATAAAAATAAACCAACTATTTTACTTTATTTCTCTCACCAAAAAAGGGAAGACATTGTGTAATTGCAATAAACCGCTCCAGGGTGTGGATTATGCTGGGATTTGCCCATGGCTGACCTGGTTTGACCACTCAGCCTGTGGCCTCATGGCCAAACCATGCCAGCCATGAATAAATCCCAGCATAACCCACACCCTGTCATGGTTGATTGCTTAAACAATCCACTCCAAATAAATTCAAGTGGGCAGACCTTTAAGAAAGATTTCACATAACTCATAAATAAGGGTTATAGTCAACTTCTTCATTAAGACCTTTTGGTATCACATTACTGAGGGTGACTATCCACTTAGTTTCCTTTTGGAGCAAAAGCACCTTGCGGTTTCCACCTCTCTTACATGGTAGTACATGTTCAATCCCTGTAAATCTCAATGAATTAACATCTGAACTATGATGTCTCTTGAAATGCAATCCCAAAGCATGTTTTCATCTTTATTTACAATAGCCCCAACATGCTGCTGAAGCCTTCTCTTTAAAGGGTGACCTGTCTTCCCTATATAATATTTAAAACACGGGCACCATGCTGCATAAACAACAAATGCAGTATTGCAGGTAACTAGATGTTTAATATCTACCCTCTGTTGTCCTTTAGTAAAACATCTGCCTTCACTTGCATATTTACAGCTAATACACTTTTTACATGCATAGAAACCTAATGGGGGGAGTGTGGGGCAGCCAATTTCTAGAAACTGTAGCAATGGAAGGTTTTTTCACTTATTTTAAAGTGACTGGATTTTAAAATGTCTCCCAAGTTCTTACTTTTCCTAAAGGTAACTTGTGGGCTTTTTTGAATGTTAGTTTTTAATACATTATCAGCCTGTAAAATCATCCATAGTTTGTGTACTAGTGCACCAACTTCAGCCAGCCAGCGAATTAAACTCCGTTGAAAAGTGACGACTCCCTGAATTGTTAACAACTTCTCCCATTTTGTCTTTACTTCTAGGTTTTAATAACTCATCCTTTATATGCCACGTACCCTGTTCAAGGCTTGATCTAACATAAATAAATCATAACCCCTATTGATAAATCAATGTGTTAACTCATGTACTTGTGCTTCAAAAAACCAACTCCTCTGTGCAGTTCCTTCACAGCCTTAAATACTGTCCATAAGGAATAGAATTCTTTAGCTTTTTTGGATGAAAGCTCTTATACTGAAGCAGAGTTACCTGCTGATGGTTTTGTAAAATGTTTTGACTTCACTCTGCGATCAGGGAAGGATCATAGGGTGAGATCCAGGAAGTTCACTGTATTAAAGGTAGAGATGTGCGAAATTAAAAAATTTCATTAGGCAAAATATTTTGAAAAATTTGCGTATTTTGAGAAATATTTCACGGGTGCAAAATTCCGCCCGCAGAATGGCGAAATTTTGCCCGCAAGCAGGCAAATGTTGCCATCTCAGGTGAAACTGTGTATTTTGCAGCAGAATTCCACAACTTCGCACCAAGTGAAAAATTTCACAGAACAGCGGAATTCTGTGAAATATTTTACACAGCAAAATAGCCGATTTCATGGCAATTTCGCCGGCAAAATATAATTTCACACATTTCTAATTAAAGTCAAAGACACTTGTAAACTTTTAATGTATTCTGGTTAATGTACTCTAAAAATTCCTATCTCAAAACCAAAGGTCCCCACCAAATACACAGAATATCGTCGCTAAAATAACCCCAGAACAGGATTTGTGGCATAAATCTGCTTTTTTCATCTTATTTCTATTTTTCTCTCCTTGCAGCCACTGACCTGCCCTATCTCCAGCCACTGCTCCACTTCCCCTGATGACTCTGGAGGTACATCTTCCCGGGTCAGCTAGCATACACAGCTGTACCCACAAAAGGGACCCCCTTCTCGGTCCCCGTGTCAGGCCAGCTACTAATACCAGCCCCGGTTCTGCACCAGCGAGCCCTGCTGGGCTCAGGAAGTGCAGCTATCAAGCTGCCACAGACAGTGCTGCCATTTCTTCTCCTGATTAATCCCACGGGAGTGCAGATGTGCAATGATGTCTGAGCACTGATGTGCTAACATCTGCTGCACTCCTCCTTCCATTGCACTGACTCTAGCAGTGCCTCCGGGCATCTGCAGGGGCTGCTGCAGAGTAGTAGAGACCCACATCCTTCCCCAGGATAGGAGAACAGTCCTAAGGATGCTCAATTCTATCCTTCCCTGCCGACCTCTGACAACCCGGGCTTGCGTCCGAAGCCGGGTCGCCAGCATGACGCGAGGTGTGACATCCAGCGCCTCAACCACCAGTGCCACCAGGCCGGCCCATAAATCTGCTTTAAAAATGTACAGATCCTCCCAAAACCCCATATAAAAATTTACATAAGTGGGAGCTACTGTTGCTCCCATTGCTGTCCCACATCACTGAAAATAAATGTCCCCATTGAAAATAAAAATATTACGATGTAAAATAAATTCAAGTGCCATCAAAATAAAATCCACATTTTTGATCAACTGACTACCTTTATTCAAATGATAGCTGACAGTATCCAGTCCCAGTTTATGGGGTATGCTAGTGTACAAGCTAGACACATCTATTGTAATCCAAGATAAATGATCCCTCCATATGAAATCATCAAGCTTCTGTAAAACATGCATGCAATCTCTTAAATAAGACGGGAGGGTTAACATGAAAGGCTGTAAATAGAAATCTGCCAGCTTTCACAAGTTATAAGTAACTGAATTTGTTCCTGAAATAATAGGTCTTAATGGTGGATTGTTTAGATCCTTGTGTATCTTCAGAAGTGCATACAAGGTGGGCATAACTGGAAAATCTATTTTAATCAATTCTGTTTCCTTAGGTGTAACCCATCCCCCTGCACTCAGCCAGGTCCACAAGGTTAAACAATTCCAAAAGTACATGACTGGTTGGATCTCTAGTCACCCTTTCGTATTCATCTGGATTATTAAGTAATTCACTTAACTTGTTAACATACCACGATTCAGACAAGAGGTACAAGGTTGCCTCTTTTGTCCGAGGGTTTGATGAGTACCCCCAAAACTAATTTTAGTTCGTCCAATGCAATTTTTTCATCCATAGTCAAATTAAATATTCCTTTGTTTGCATGTTTATCATAATTTTTTTCTGTACCAGAAATTGAAAGCTTTTCAAATGTTGTAATAGCTGTGTTATTACCTATAAAGGGGCAAAACTTGGACTTTGGTCTGAAGTTAGAAGTAGGAATACTCATGGTATTGATCATGGTCAGCTGTTTCGACCTATTGTAAAAATAAAGACAAATCAACATAATAAATTACTGGATTTGGGTTTACAGTATCTGCATTAAGTGCATCAATTAGCTGGTCTAAATTTCACAATAACCTGAAACAATTTCTTCAGTACTGTCAGTTGAATCAATCTCTTGCAGTAAATTAGTTTATATCAATTCACTTTGAACATCTTTACTGAAAAAAAAAACAGTAAGTTTCAAATTGCAGATTAATTGAACAATATCAGCGTTTACTTTAAATACATCAGGTCTGGGTACTGGAGAAAGGACTCAGTTTTGTACCAGCTGCAAGAGATATCCTTGAAAAAGATCAAGAATTACAGTAAGTGTATAATTTTCATATCTTCCAGATATGTATCTTCACCATTTATTCACACTAATGGGTCAGAGCAGCAAGCTGAGATAGAACCCCTAGGGTAGGGTGGTAGGAGTGAAGAGCTCACTCAGGACTGATGTCCATTCAGGTGACAGTCCTGCCAGAGCAGCAGTGACATGCAGGGCATAGTGCATAACAAAAATGTGCACTGAGATCCAAATTACAGCTTTGCAAAGTATCGCTGACAGGCACAGAGCGAATCTCTGCTAGGGATGTAATAACTGCAGTGGTGGAGTTGACATGTACCTGACCTTCTAGCATGACCTATGCCATGGCATAGCAGAGGTGCAAACAGCTCACCGCCCAGGCAGAAATACACCTGACTGGAGCAGGCTGACCCTTTAAACTGGAAACAAAGGAGACAAAAAGCTATTTGGACTGCTTGAAATCCTAGTTCTGTCCAGGTGAGAAGTGAGAATCCAATGAACATTCAGAGAATGGAGAGACAGTGCTCTCCATCATTTTTTTTCTAGACTTTATTTATCTCTCTCTGCAGTGAGGGGTACTTACCCCTGTCAACCATGTACAAGGTTGCTCATCTGATTGGAGAGACAGCCTCCACCGTAACCACACCAAGGTAAGGAGGACCGTAGCTTGCCCCCTATGGAGGGGACTCCGCAGGCAGGAAGGCAAACTGGGAGAGGAGACTGCATCACCCTAGGGCCTTTGCCCCAGCTGTTGGACTTTGTTTGACCCCCACCCGACCAGGTCAACTGTCAGCGGCTTCATGCTGCTGCAGGGAGGGGTTTTGAGATGTAATTCCCCTAGGGATTGGACGTGCAATGACATCCAGTGTGAATGCGCACACTCCCGTACGCGCTCACAGGTCATCTGCCGATCCCTAACCCCATGTTCTGGCTCACTAGCACTGCATCCCTTCCAGTTTCCACTGGGAACCACTATTGCAGCGAGCCGTGCCCTCAACCCACCCCAGGAGAGGAGAACAATCCTCCGGACACCCAATCTTCTCCTTCCCCTGCCAACCCCCCGGTGACCCGAGTCCACTTCCGAACCTGGGTCGCCAGCGTGGTACGAGGTGTGGCATCCAGCACCTCAACCCTCAGTGCCATCGGGCCGGTCTGTGCTCTCCATCATTCTGGAAGCTGGCAAGAAGGTAAGCAGCACAGGGACAGATTCAGAGAGCTCTGTTGCCACTTAAGAAGGAACTTATGGAGTTTGGAGCACTACCGTGTCCCTGTGGGAAACAGTATAAACTGGGATCTGTGATCAAGAAGTGGAATTCAGACACACTGCGAACAGAAGAAATGGCCACTAGAAAGCTGCTTTCAAAGTAAAAACTTTGCTCACTAATTGCAAAAGCTCAAAGAGCTTGCAGGTGAGTATGTCCTGCACCAGGTTGATATCCAGGCAACCACCAGCTTCTAGATGAGGGGCCTTGTGTGCAAAGATACCCTACAGTAACCTCTTAAAAGAGGCAGTTGAGTCAAATAGAGGGTACCAATGGGCTCATGGCATGCAGCTATAACACACAAGTGGACCTTAACTGTGAAATACTGCAAATTAGCATCAGAAAGGTGCAGCAAGAACCCCATAAACTAGTAAGCTGGATCCCAGAAGGGGTCCATGTGAGTTCTGGAGCACTGGATGGAAAATGTTCCCTTCTGGTTGTGTAAGTCTTCCTAGTAGAAGGTTACGGGCAGAAAAAAGTATTGCGGGAACCTTAAGAAATACCTTGTTCCTATTCACCTCCATCTCTTAGGGAGCAAGGTCTGAAGGTGAAGGAAGTGCAGGTTGAGATGGAGTAGAAGACCCTGAGACAACATGTCCAATCTGAGAGGAAGAATCCTCTGTTAGATGACTCTTAGCCTGTTTAACAGAGAAACTGTATCTGCTAAGGCCAATAGGGTGCAATCAGAGTGTTCTTGCCTCCTTGCATGTCCAGTTTGAGTAATAGTGTCAGCTCTAGGGGACTTGGATGAACGCATACAGAAAGGATTTAGCCACGGCAGTCTAAATGCATCCTGGCAGAAAATGCCATGTCTTGGCCTTCTTGATGCAGTTTGTGCAAAAGAGTCCACATCTGAGGTGTCCAACTCAATGAACAGTGATCTGACAAAATCAGTCATGAAGATGGGCCCGTTTGGCCAAGCTTACCCACCAGTGTATACTAGACTCCTGGCAGACAATTGGCTTCGAGTAGGATCCCCTGCTCCAAGCCTCTTTCTACACTCTCATAGCTTCTCAAGCAAACAAGAGAGTTCTCTTTGTTGTTTGTTCGTGTAACACAAGGTAGACTGTTGTCTGTCTGGAAAAGGACTATTATGTAGCTGTTGAGATCCACTAGGGCTAACAGGCCATACAAAAACAGTTCACATGTGCAACCCACTGAAGTGGAAACAAGACTCCGACGAGTTCTAACCACCTTGCGATTGAAATATTGACAGTGGGCTACCCAATAGAGAGGCCTCTGAAGACAGAGTTGCCTGGGGTTCTAGGTGGGAAAAGGAAAACTGTGGAGGAGATTGTTCTCCACTGACTGGCAAGTGAGTGATCAAACAAGGGGCTTGATCAGCTGCTATAAGGTCCAGCATGGGTTGCATGGGGCAGCTTAAACAGATTTTCTGTCCAAAATGTAGCGTACTGTCTGCAGGATCATCTGCATATTGCCCTCAAGGGAAGGCTAGGCCCTGACGGTATCTGGGAGAGCTCCTAGGAATATTAGCTACTGCAAGAATCAGAGCTGAGACTTCTAGACTCAACAGAACTCCAAGAAGGGAAGGAGCTAGAGGCCGTGGCCAGAGCTTTGTGGCTGGATGAAGTGGCTATCAGTCAACTGTCTGGGTAAGGGTAAAGTACAGTTATGTAAGAACTCACCATAACAGTAAATCTTTGAGAGGATCTCTTGCAGCAGACCAACACCAATAGAATTAAGCTGTCAGGCACCAGGACCACACACAAGTCTTTCTAGCTAGCAGTCTACCAGAGGGAGCCACCCACCTCCAACATCAGCCAATCCTATAAAGACGGGTGGACCCCACACCCTCCTCAGTTCTCCTGCTGGAGACCATCAGCAGGATACCGGAAGAGTGGAACTGAGGAGGACTCCAAGGTATACCAAAAAAGCATAGAAAAATTAAAAGTAAAAGCTCACCCCTATAGAAGGGGAGAGAGGGACACAGGAGAAGGAAGGAGGAGGGAGGGGAGGGAGGGAAGAGGCCTGCTGCAAGAGATCCTCTTGAATATCTACTGTTATGGTAAGTTCTTACATAACTGTACTATCTTACTTTGAGGGTATCTCTTGCAGCAGGCCATCACTGGTAGGACTGAGTCCCAAGCAGTTCTGGCAGTAGAGACAGGCAGTCAAGGCGGTAGGCAAAAGAAATAGTAGCCTAAGAAAGGAGGCCTTGGAGGACAGCTAAGTCAAAGCTGGCCCTATGCTTACAGGCGATGTCCAGTCTGTAACATTTGGTAAAAGTGTGGATAGTAATCCAAGTGGCAGCCGCGCAAAAGTCAACAGCTGACACATTACAGATGCAAGCCATGGATGCAGCCATACCCCTTGTGGAATGACCTCTGACCCCTCTATGAAGCTCCTTGCCATATGTCTGGTAGCAATAGACAATGCAACTGGGTAACCCTTTAGACAAACACTGTTTGGACACTGGGGCACCCTCTTTCCCATGGGTGAATGAAATAAACAAACTGATTGGACTTCTGGAGGTTCTTAGTCTGGTGTGTATAATGCCTCAGGATTCTGTGCACATTAAAGGTATGGAGCAATACCTCCCCTTGATTGGAATGCTCTGGATAATAAACAGGCAGGTGGATGGATTGATTCAAAGTAAACTCAGACACCAACTTAGGAAGAACACTTGGACTGGTACACAAAGACACCATCTTTGCGAAAAACTAAATAAGGTTCTTTACACATGAGAGCCTACAGCTTGGAAATCCTTTCAGCAGAAGTAATGGCAACTAAAAATAATTATTTCCATGAAGGAAAGGCAAGGCAAGGCAATTTTATTTGTGTAGCACCCAATACCAGAGGATCTGGGTGCGTCACATTAAAAACACAAGATAAAAAACAGGTACAAAGCAAATAAAAACATATGAACATACGAAGAAGCCAGCAGAAGAAGGCCATTTGGTCTATCAAGTCTGCTCATATTGCAGAGTCCACAGCTTGAGCTAATGTCCCTGCCCTCCCTCCCTCCCTCCCCACTCCTCCCATCCTCCCTACCCATGATTCTTATCTTCCCCTATGCCTATCCTGCCTCTCTTAAAGCTGCTCAGTGTCTTTAATGAGATGACCTCTACGGCAGTGCATTCCAAGGGTCCACCACCCTTTCTGTGAAGAAGTGCTTTCTGACATCCCTCCTAAACCTCCCACCCTCCAGCTTAAGACTGTGCTCCCTCGTGATATGGTTGTCCTCAGCTTAAATAGACTTTCCTTATCAACATTATTTATACCTTTCAAGCACTTGAATGTCACAATCATGTCCCCTCTCTCCCTCCTGTCTTCCAGGGAGTACATGTTCAGTGCCCTCAACCTCTCCTTGTATGCCTTGCCCTGCTGACCAGCTATCATCTTTGTAGCCCTCCTCTGTACCTTCTCCAGCAGGCTAATGTCGTTTTTGAGGTGTGGGCACCAGTACTGAACTCCATACTCTAGATGTAGCCTTACCAGTGATCTGTACAAGGGCTGTATAACCTCCTCTCTCCTACTACTGATCCCCCTAGCTATGCATCCCAGCATCTTGTTTGCCTTTGCTGCTGCTTTCTTGCACTGCGTGGAGTGCTTCAGGTCAATAGTGATCATCACTCCCAGGTCCTTCTCCTCCTCTGATGCAGCTACTTGGACTCCACCCTGGTAATACTCTGTCCTGGGATTCTTGGCTCCAATATGCATAACTTTGCATTTTTTGGCATTAAAGTCAAGCTGCCAGATCCTGGACCACCTCCCCAGCTTTTCCAGATCTTCCTGTAGGACCCGTATCCCTTCAGCTGTGTCCACGGGATAAAATTATCAGCGTACTGAACAAGCACTGGCCAGACTACATCACTCGGGAAGACCAGGGTAAAAAGGTGAGCCTTGAGACCCCTTTTGAAAGCCTTGACCAAAGGGGTCTCCATAATGGCTGGAGGTAGAGCAGTCCACAGGATCAGTCCAGCAATGCTAAAGGCCCTGTCACCAGAAGTTCTGAACCTGGTCCTGAGAACCCCAAGGAGGCCCCTGGTCAAGAAGTGGAGGGAGTGGGCCAAGGTGCAGGGTGCCAGGAGCTCAGCCAGATAGCTGGGGCCAAGCCCATGCAGGGCCTTGAAGGTGAGAGGATTAACCTTGAAGATAACCCTCCACCTGATAGGCAACCAGTGCAAAGAACGGAGCACTGGGGTCACATGACTGGACCTCAAAAGACCAGTCAGCAGCCAGGCAGCAGCATTCTGGACTAGTTGCAATCAGCGGAGGGTACCTCCAGAGACCCCAAGGTAGAGCACATTACAGTAGTCAAGTCTGGAGGTCACGAAGGCATGTACCAGGGTGGGCAGATCATCCAACGGAACCAGAGATTTGATCCTGGTGATGTTCCTCAGGTGGTAAAATCCACTTTGGATGACAGCCGACACCTGAGATTCAACAGTCAGTCTGTCATCAAGGATCATGCCAAGATCTTGCACCCTGGGGAGGCCAACAAAACCCAGATGAAGATCAGGCATCCCAGCACTGGTGGCACTCCCATGACCTGACTCAATCACTAGTACCTCTGTCTTTTCCAGGTTTAGTCACAACCAACTGGAGAACATCCAGTCATTGATCTCAGCCAAGCAGTTGTTTAGTACTTCCATGGCATCTGATGTTCCGGGGACCAAGGACAGTTGGGTATCATCTGCATAGCAGTGAAAACCCACACTGTAACACCTTATGAGCTCACCTAGGGGCAGCACGTACACTGCAAATAACATGGGTGACAAGATCGATCCCTGAGGCACTCCACAGGTCACGGCTTTGTGGTGGAAGAGAAATTTCCCATAACCACCCGTTGCCTCCTGCCTGAGAGAAAGGACTCAAACCAGCGAATAACAGTGATGGCAAGTCTACAATATTCTCTGAGACGATCAAACAGCACCATGTGATCTACAGTGTCGAAGGCTGGGGAGAGATCAAGGAGGACGAGAATTAACCATTTACCCCTGTTTCTTGCCCTGAGGAGATCATTATGCACCCTCACTAACACTGTTTCAGTACTATGCTTGGCTCTGAAACCTGACTGGAGTGGCTCATAGATGTCAAAGGTCATGAAGTGCTCCTCGAGCTGCTGCACCACAATTTTCTCAACAAGCTTACCAAAAAAGGGGAGGTTGGAGATAGGGTGGTAATTAACCAGAATGTCAGGGTTGAGGGATGGTTTGTTCAAGAGAGGTCTCACCAGAGCCTCTTTCAAGGCATCTGGAAATACCCCATCCATCAGTGATCACCTGACAATTACAGCAAACACCAGGCCAATGGAGCCAACAAATCTCATTAAGGAACGTGTTGGTGCTGGGTCCAGTTCACAGTATGTGTGCTTCAGCCTGGGGAGCACCCCAATGACCTCGGCCACCTCTACCAGTTTAAACTCCTCCCAGACAGATGGAGCACGTTGATTTCCCCCCAGGTTGACCACTGCAGACTACAGTAGGGTCTACTGACAGGATTCCCTGATGGATAGAGGACATCCTATCAAAGAAGAACTGAGCAATCTCCTCTCATAATGTGACTGAAAATGCTTATTTTGGCTGTGGACAGACAGGACGTAAAAGTCTGTCCACAGTCTGAAAAAGCTGAGCAGGTTGGTTCTTTCCTACAGCAATCTCCCTGGACAGGAACTCTGCCTTCTTATGGGTGATTGCCCCTTGGTACTCAAGATAATGAGCACACAGGGCTAGTCTGTCTCCATCCGATCTGGTCCTCCGCCAGCAGCGCGCCAACCACCAATCCTTGATCTTCATCTCCTTAAGATCCCAGTCAAACCAAGGAGATCATAAGCGAGAGGGTCTGGGTCATACATGGACCAGCGAGAGGGTCTGGGTCATACATGGAACAGAGCAATGGCATCAAGTGCCCCGGAAACAGCCCTATTGTAGGCAGCCACCGCTTCACCTGTGCCAACTGCACATGCAGCGACTACACTAGAAAGATCAGCTGCCATCAGTAGTCCTTCTGGGAACAAGCCCCTTAGAGGGTGGTAGCTGACCATCTCAACAGGGGAAGGACTATTAGGGGATCCCCGAAAGTGAACTCCACTGTGTAGTGATCCAACCACATGACCTGATCAATCTTGAGGTTATTTACGTCACGCCCCAGAGAGAACACCAGGTCCAGTGTGTGGCCATGGTGATGGGTCACAGCAGTAACAACTTGTGACAGGCCCAGTGATGACATCAACTGGGGGAAGTCTGATCCAAATTGTGAGGATACGTCGTCCACCCAGGCATTGAAGTCCCCCAGAATTAGACATCTGGGAGACTCCAACATCTCGCCGATGATGAAGTCTGCTACCTCCTGCAGGAATTCTTCCCCCACCCTAGGGGGGCAGTAGATAAGAATCATCCTACAACCTGCACCTGGACTCCCACGCACGGCCACACACTTGAAGGACCAAGTAGTCCCCACTGGGTGTACAGTGAAGTTTGCGCCGGATCTAAAACAGATGGCCACACCCCCACCCCTGCATTCTCGCCTTGGGCAGTGTACTACAGAGTAACTGGCCAGGATAGCTGCCTCCAGGATGGGCCTGACAGCTTCATCCAGCCAGGTCTCTGTGATGCAGGCCAGACTGACTGCGGAAATCAAGTCCACCATTATTGCAGTCTTGTTCCACATCGATTTGCCATTGCATAACACTGTCTGAAAGGGTCTGGAAGTTGATGCATCCTCTCTGGCTGCCTGCCCACTCGGTCTGGTGGGAACCCTGGGGACAGGAACCAAACACATCGGGCCTCTCTCTAGGTTCTATCTAAACCCAGGGCATCTCCTGCACCCTAACATCTTGATACCACTTATCCCCTCCTGAAGCATAGCTCGTAAGATGCGGCCAGTTCAAAGGGAGGCAGCATAAGATTTTCTAACACAAAATTAAGGTTCCAAGGTGGGACAGGGTCCCTGACTCAGGGCTTCAAATGTGGGATGCCCAGCAAGAATGTGTAGGAGACATCAAATTGGCCCACTGAGCACCCATCCACAGGTACATGATATGCAGAGATGTACCTTAACAGAGGAGTACCACAAACCTGAGTTTGAGAGGGACAGAAGGTACTCCAAAACCTGGTCCACTAGACAGGAGAAGGGTTCCAAATGGTTCAATGCAGCTCACAGAGCGAAGCGCTTCTATTTCATAGAGTAAGCGGCCCTGGTTCACTGCTTCATGGCTGCCAGCAAGTCATCTGACACTCTGGGGAGACCCAAAATCTGGCGATGGTTATGCCCTCAGGAGTCATGTATGGAGATGGAGAGACGTGAGGTCTGGATTGGACCAGGATGCCCCATTCCTGGGAAAGCAAGCCTATACACAGGGGAAGGGACAACGGAGGTTCCACTGCCAGTTGTTGTAACAAGGGGAACCAGATTTGATGAGACCAGAAAGGGGGTGATGAGGATCATTGTAGTCCCTCCATCTGGAGTTTGATCAAACTCATTGAAGGAGCAGGAAGGAAGGGAAGGCATACAGAAACCTCCCTGTCCAGGAATGAGACAATACGTCTCACCAGAAAACTCCAGGCCCTGGATCTAGTGAGCAGAAAAGTGGCAGTTTTGCATTATGTGGGGACACAAAAAGGTCCAGCTCGGGCTGACCCCATCTGTTGAACAGGTCTTCGACCAGAGGTCAGAAATTCCCACTCGTGTGCTCTGGACCATGAGCTGCTTAAGCTGTCCACCAGGAAGTTTTGGTCACTAGGAACATGAATGGCCAAGAGCTCCATGTCATGTTCAAAGGCCCAATACTAGACTCTCATCACTTCCTTGCACAGGGGATAGGAATGAATTACCCCCACCCCCCGCTTGTTTATGTAATAAACTGTGCACATTCTGTCCATCAGAACCAAGAACGGACCCAGGGAGGGCTGATTCCGAAAGGCTTGCAGGGCATACAGAACTGCTCAGATCTGTAGGACATTTATGTGGAGATCCCTTTCTATCTCAGACCATGTCCCTTGAGTTTGGTGGGTCCCCATGTGGGCTCCCCAACCAAGGCCAGAGGCATCCGTCATAAGAATCTGCTGAGGGTGAGGTATATAAAAGGGAACTCCCTGAAACAGGTTGCTTGGTTCCAGCCACAACAACTGCACTTTCTTTATTTTTTTTTTTTGCTAACTCTGTTTATCTCCCACTCTCTGTGGAACTCTCTCAAGCTAGCCTCTCACACTCCTCACCCTCTACCACCCTGTCTGAAGCTCTCCTCTCTGGGGAATCGGGGACAGACAATCCCTCTTCCTACCTGATCCAATGACCTGGGAACACAACCATAGCCGGACCTAGGCAGGTCAGAGGGATCAGGAGAGCTGGAGGATTGAGCTCGACTATTGCTCGTGTAATGGTGGGGGCCCTGGAGGGTGCTGTTGCCTATCCAGAGAGCAGGGGGTTTCTTGCTTTTTCTCCTTTAGAGTGTGACATGCAATGACGAATGTGCACAGCTGCCCTGCTGGCGTCTTCTGCACTCCGCCCCTAACGTTCATTTGGTGTACCTGCAATACCCCCGATCTCCATCAGGAGTCATCAAGACACTAAGCAACTCTGGATCCCTCCCTGAGCAGAGGAGAGCTGTCCTCTGGATGCTCCATCCTCTCCCTCCCCTGCCGGCCCCAGGCTACCTAAGTTCATCACCGAACCTGGGTCGCCAGTGTGGCATCCAGTACCTCAACCCTCAGCACCACCAGGCTAGCAACAGCACCTTCTTGACTGGACCCAATACCAGCACTGGTTGATCCATGGCATCCATTCATTGGTCCCACTAGACTTGCAGTGTCCACTGAGGGATTCATATATGCAGCCTGGCTAAGGGGACTGTGGCAATGGCTGCGACCAGGAGGCCTAGAAACCTCAGAAAAATCCTTGCTGGAATGTGATGGCTGGAATAAAGAGGACAGGCCTGGTCCATCAGATTCTCTGCTCTGTCTGGGGGTAAGAAGGCTTTCCCCGGGTGGTGTCCAGCACTGCCCCTAAGTACAACAGGAGGCACTGCTAAGGGATCAAGAAAGACTTTGGTAGGTTGATAGTAATGCTCAAAGCTTGGAACAGGCTGCAGGTGTGAGAAAGAGTTTAAAGGAGGCAGTCCCTGGATGGGGCTGCTAGCAGCCAATCGGCCAGGTAGGGAAAGATGTAAAACCCCTTTCGCCTCAAGGCAGCTGTAACCACAGCCAGGCATCTAGTGAAGACCCTGGAGGCTGAGGACAAACCAAAGGGCAGAGTTCTGAACTGGTAGTGCGCTCCCTGGAAGTGGAAGTGGAGGAAGCGCCGTTGGGAATTGAAAACCTTGATATGCAGGTAGGCATCCTGCATATCCAGAGAACAAAGATGGTCCCCCCTGATGTAACAAGGGCAGTAAACCCTGAAGGGTGACCACCCCAAACCGTTTGTACTGTATAGGTTCAGCTGGCTTAGGACCAGGATGGGCCGAAGGTCTCCCATCTGTTTGGGGACCAGAAAGAAGTGGGAGTAGAACCCCATTCCCTGCTGACATCATGGAACTGGCTCTATGGCCTTTTCTCGAAGTAAGGCCTGGATTTCCTCCCGGGGAAGAGGGGCATGGATGGGAGGACACGAATTGCCTGGAGGGTTTTCCAGAGGCCACTCTATGAACTCGAGTGTGGTCATGTTTGATGAGCTGCAGCACCCAGTTGTCTGTGGTAACTTCCCTCCTGTAGGGAGAATTGACCTTTGATGACCACCTCCTGTAGAATGACTGGAGGGGGGGTCTGGCAAGGAGTCAGAAGGTGGGAGCAGCCACTGCTGGGGCTCCTGCTGCACCTTAAGCGCTGTGGGTGGTGGCTGAGGAGGGAGTGGTAAGAGCTAACCCTGCTTTGTGGGAGTGGGATGGGCCTGTCTGTGGGAGGGGCAATGAAAGGGAACCAGTTGTCTTGACTTTGGCTGGGTATGGTACATAGAATGGACGGATTTGAAAGCCCATCCTGAGGTCTGGAGTTTGGAGATATCCTGGACATCTCCCCAAAAAAGTTTGAACCCCCTGAAGGGTGTCTCCATAATAATGGACTGGACATCCTGCACAAAGCTGGAGATCCAGAGCCAGGAGTGGTATCTCATACAGATGCCAGCAGCTGACGCCCAGCCTGAAGCATCTACTGTATCATAGGCAGCCTTGAGGGCATGGGTACTGATGTCTGAGCCCATTTCGAGGGCCTGGAGGGTCTGCTGCTTGAAAGGGTCATCCGGCATGGCTAGGACAGCCTCTCTAGCCTGGTAACAGAGTAGATTCTGGTATTGTACTGTATGGGCCAAATAAAGTGCAATTATGTAAGAATTTACCATAACAGTAGATCTTTGAGAGGAGCTCTTGCAGTAGGCAACACCTTTAGGACTAAGCGGCCAGGCGCCAAGACCTCATGGAAAATTTCTAGCTAGCAGTCTATAACAGGGGGACCACCAACAGCTGCCCTTAGTGTACAAGGGGTGGTCCTCCACATCCACCACAGTTCTCCTGCCAGAGGCTTGTGAAGAGGTCAGACAGGAGAGAGAGGACAATGGAAGCCAGAAGGTGAATCATGGAGAAAAAGAGCAGGGGGATGGAGGGAGAGAAATCCTGCCTACTGCAAGAGCTCCTCTTGAAGATCTACTGTTATGGTAAGTTCTTACATAACTGCACTGTCTTACTTTCAGGGGGTCCTTGCAGTAGGCAACACCATTAGAACAAAGTCCCAAGTGGTGCCCAAAGGAGAAAAAAAAATAACACCCCAGGAGGAGGAAGCGGAGGAGGGCAACAGCCTAATAGAGCTCATATCCGAAAGGATCACTGGCCCACCTCCCACTCCATAAGCCAAATATCATCCCCTTAGATACAGGGAGAAATCCCTGAAGAGAAAAATGCATGGCTCCAATGGCCAACAAAAGAGAAAAGTCATAGGGAAAAAAAACCTGGGGTTGCCAAGGGTGAGAATAGACTCACCAGAGGGAATCAGGAGAAAAGGGAAGCCCCCCTGGAAGGGGGCAGAGAAAGCTTTTGGGGGAACTATCCCCCAAGAGAGGTGTGACATTTGGCCCACCGAACCCTTAGAGAGAGTGAGGGGGGGTGGCTAGGAAAAAACAGACTACCTAAAGAAGGTCTGCATCAAAAGACAGACACCAAAAGTTGCCTGGTCCAGCAAGAGACCAGCAGGCAGCTCTCTATCAAGAGAGGACACAAAAAGCATGATATCTGTCAGGTTACTGCTGGAAAAGGGAAGGAAGCAGTTGCTTCCCTCAGCCTGGGAACAGGCTAGAAGAGATGGGGCTAAACCATGCCCCATAGGTGGGGCCTCCACGATCAACCATTCTGATGATGGGGGGAGAGGAATCCTTGGCCAAGGAAAGTCTCCTGGTTGACTGAAGCACAAGGAGAATCTCCCCTCCTTACCCAAAACTCCAGGGGTGGGTGTCTTACCTCCACTAGCATCCTGCCTAGGGAAAAAAAGACAGGGGAAACCCTGAGATGACAAAAGGGGTTCTGGCCTGAGTAGAAACACCTGGGGAAGAGGGAGAGGAGAGGACTCCCCCAGACCAGAGTATGGTCCTTGAGACGGAGTGAGAGAGAGATAGGTAGAAGGGGGATGAAGAATAAGGACTGTATACTCCCCTTTCTACCACCACCCCAACAGGGGCAAGGCCCAAAAGACTGCCCCAATGACAGCCAAGGCACACTAAATCAGGCCACAACATTAAGTAGGTGTATAGAGCAACTAAGACCATCTTGCTCCTGCTCCACCAGGCTGCTTCCAAACACTGAAGAGCCTTGAAGAGAAGAGGGGCTGGGGGATATAAACCAAACCCACTGTTCCACAGACTCTCCCCATTTGAAAGCCTTCCATGGCTTTTGCCTGAAAATTCTTTTTTTTTAGAAACAAAAACAGGGGCCTAGCCCAGCTGCCACTGGCCTGAGAGTGGAATGGAAAGGAGACGTGCCTCCTTTCACATCAAATCCCCAGAAAGGAGTGGGAGGGGATTGATTCCCAGACTGGAGACGTATGCCTGCATAGGCAACCTAATGTCAGTCCTGTGCTTCTGCACGGGATGCCAGTGGCCAAAGAACCCAGCAAAAGTGGACCTGGCTGTAATCCCTCTATCAGAGGGAAGAGCTTGCAGGGAAAGGCAGAGTGGAAGGAAAGGTAGGAAGAAAGGGAGGATGCTCGCCGACAACAAACACAACCCCGCCACCAGCCACCCACAAAAAAGACTGGGTGAGCCCTCTCCGAGGCTGAGCACACTTAAAACTCAAAGGCCATAAAGAAGCTGGCCTGGTGGCGCGGAGTGTTGAGGCACTGGATACCACACCTCACGCCATGCCGGCAACCCCGGGTTTGGGAATGGACTCAGGTTGTTCGGGGTTAGCTGGGGAAGCAAGGATTGAGCATCCGGAGGACTGCTCTCCTTCTTCAAGGAGCAGGATTTGTGCTGCATGCATCAGCACGGCAAGAAGGATTCATCCCACGTCCAGGGTGCTTGGCTGCCTCCACGGAGTTGGAGATGGCTGCTGCGCCAGACAAAAAATGAAGGAAAATACCAAGACCCGGCAGGACCCATGATGGCCCCGATGGGCCGGAGGATGTGCCCCCTCTGGGGGGGGGGGTCGTAGTCTCTGCCAGGTCCACAGAGGTGATAAAATAATGTTGTGGTTAAAAAAAAAAGGCCATAAAGAAGGAGAACTGGAAGACCCCTCTAGCGATAGATCTCCTGGGGTAGTCGAGACAATACCGGGAAGGCTGCCTAATAAATTTCCTTGCCGAACTCCCAGGAGGTATACTGGAAGAGGAGGGAAAGGGCCAGCTCAGGATGATGGGAGTGGGCCACAGGCTAACAATAAACCAGTTGAGAATTCCAGAGAAGAGAAGAAAGAAAGAGCTGAGGATACTGAATGAGAAAAATGGTCTCTCCTCCAAGCGCCACTCCTGACACCCGGCTAAGGAGAGTGGCAGTGAGGGGATGGGGGGTACCCTTAAGAGGGGTCAGCCATGTCAGAAAATGCTGTCATCACCACCTCCTCTACCCAGTGGGTTTTGTGGGCTGGTGCCGGGAGTTGTTTGGCGCTTGCTCCGGGACCCAGAGGAAGCCAGGTAGAGGGATTGTCGCCTAAGGCTGTGATAAGTACAGTGTGTCACGAACCCACTCCTGAGGGTCAGGTCCACTGAGCTCGCTCTGAGACCAGTCTCGAGTCTTGTAGCCAAATATGAACCCCTCCTTGGCTATTACACAAAGGGGGAAGACCCAGGCATCACATACTCTTCGCAGGTAACAGTGTAAACCTGATTTGGCCTTCTTCCTACAGGACATGCAACAGCCTGGTTCAAAATCCCTGCAGATGCTGGTATTCTCCCTATCCTTACAGATCCCTTACAGACTATTTTTTCAATTTGGTTGCTGATGGCGACAACCCCTTAGCAATAACAGTTTGTCACAGATTATTAATACTGTCCCACAATTCACACACAATTATAGAGATGTCACTCAGGCAGATTTTCTTTAGAAAAACACGTTTTTTGCTAAAATACTTTAATAATCATACAGTTACAACAAAAAAAACCCACTAATTTGGTAACAGAATACAGAAAAAAAAGGAAACTATACATGAAAACACATTATGACTAATAGCTGAAGTCTACCTGAAATTTGTAGAAACTTGAAGTCCAGAGCAATAACTGAAAGTTCAGTTTCATCAGTCCTGGCAGCAGTTTTGTTCATTGTGTGTCAGGCGAAGTCGAAATGAAAAGTGTGCCTGCAGCTACTGAGTCTCAGCAGTTTGGCTTCTTGTGTGTCGGGTGGAGTCGAAATGAAAAGTGTGTCCAAATGCCCTGAGCTGGGGCTTTAAATACTTTCTGTAGCTTGTCGTGTCATCAATTATCCCAGTTCTAAAAAAAAATGGTCTATTTCCCCAGAGCAACTACTCCACTTGGCCAGGAGATGTCACTGTTCCACTATTTCCAAAATCCCAACAGAATTTTCTGGCTGCCTGGTGATGTCATCTAGCCTTATATTTATAACACCTGGTAATTAGGATCTCACACAGGTCTGTTTTTTCTTTCATCTCATCAAAGGCAATACCATGACAGTTTTCTTGGATCACATCATCCTGCTTTTGAAGTGAAAGAGGGTTATCTCCTGAACATTTTATTTACCTCTGTTTCCCTTGGTTAGTTAACTATGGGAAATACCCTTTGATCAGCTATCTATAGGCTTTTTGACAAGTATTTGTCAGTTTCCTGGCAAGCAAGCTGGACTTCACGTCAAAGGAAGGTCACACATTTTTAAAAATCCAGTCTCTCTCTCTGTCCCCTTGAATTAGCATTGGCATTCTTGTGGCATGTAAATATACACAGAATTACATAAAAAAAAATATATATATATATATATATACAGAATTATATCTACAAATAAGGACTGGCAGTTGGGGTAGCTCCCCACAGAGTACTGGGCCTTGGTCTGCGGATCTGGAGTCGAACGACAGAGGGCTACCACCGATGCCTGTAAGGAGGCAAGTAGTTTGCTCACATCTTCTCCAAACAGGGAAGAATCCCGAATTGGGGCATCCAGGATGGACCTCACCTCCATGCTCGAAATCCGAGGTGACTCCAGAGACCTCCAATAAGACTGAGGGGTCAGCCTGGGGGTGGGAGGTAAGTGGGGCTTGCCATCTGGGGTGCAGTAAAAAGGGTTGGCTTTCTTGGAAGTAGGAGGAACCAATGCCAGTTGCTACCACACTGTAGATGAAATATCATCATGTGGAACCCCCAAAGGAGGAATGACCACTGATGAAGCCTCAGGGAGATGGAGGTGCTCCGCCAGCCTGCACCATTGGGGGTCCTGCTCTTCAGTGCACCAGCCTTGAGAGGTCTGCTCTATCTTCATGACCTATAAGAATGAAGGGTCCTCCGAAGGGGACTTAGGAATGCCCCGGACCCACACCACCTCTGGGAGTAAATGAAGAGGGCAACCAGGAGGCTCCAAGCAGTCAGAGGTAATGTGCACCGAGCAAGTGGACTCTGACGAATGCCGCTGAGTTGGTGATGTGTCTAGTCCTTTGAATATCTGGGCCAGAGTTTTAAAGTGTAGGTTTGTATGTATATTTTCCATTTTATTTTCAATGTCCTGTAACCAATGTCTAAATGATTTGTCTTTATGTTATTATTAATTAATTAGTAAAGCTTTTTGGCTTACTTTTAAGATAATTCTGCCAGTGTCATTTGTGTGGGTTGCCTTGGGAGGGTTGTTCAAACTATACTACGCCTGTGTGACTGTTTTAAGGTCAAACACTACCAAAGTGAAGAACTACTAGGGACTCTGTGTGATGAAAGAAGGGGAGGAAATATGAAGGGTTTCAGGAGGAGTCTGTGGGGGTTTAAACCGAGCTCTGCATTTCTGGGGAAAGACATATAATAGGCTATATAGGGCCCCCTGAAGCCTATACATGCCTGTGGCTTTCTGGTTCATTGAGCAGTAGCTGAGAGAGTTCTATCCCAGGAACACAGACTTGAGACTGTATTTGTACCCCCTTGCACAAAGAGAGGACACCCTGGGATCCTCTAGCGTGCTGAAAAAAGACAGAGAAATGGTATCCCTGCCCCCCATGTTACAAGAGGAATTTGCTGTGACGCAGAGAATTCTGCCCCACAGGAGTGGGTTTGTGACACCCGCCACAGAGATAATGGCATGCGGGCACAGTCACTGGAAGCCCCGAAGGGAGAAGGGCTGAGTTGACCATAGGAGTCATGGAGGGGAAGGCTCAGGATGGACTATGGCTCCCGAAGAAGGCCACAGCTCCAAAGCAGATTGTTTCTGGTCTCAATGTTTTTTGTGCTTCTTCTTCTTCATTGAGATGGAGGCCTCTGGAGAGGCTTCTGAAGCAGAATTCCATGCCTGCAGCTGTTTCTCCATGGTGGCCAATTTCAGTTGAAGAAAATGGGTCTCCAAGACCTTTTGACGTCTTTTCCTGGTGACTTGGTTGAAGTTTTGGCAGGCCTGGCAAGCTTTTGTGTCATGGTCTGGGCCTAAACAGATGACGCATAAGGAATGACCATCCTTTTTGGGAATCTGCTTGCCACAGGTGCATTCAGACTTGTGGGAATCTGCTGTAGAAATTGGAGATGGCATGCTGCCGATGAAAAAACTAAACTAAATGAACTAAATTTAGAAAACAATCAATGGCGATCAACAGAAGCTGTCTTTCCTTGCGGACCTGGTCCCTGGCCCTTTGGGGTTGATGGCACTGGACCACTGGGCAGGGCCCTCAAGCCAAGTAGAGCATTTGTCTCCAGCAACAGCTTTCTGCCTTTGCTGGTGACCACTCTTCTGACTCCTGTCCCACTGTCCATGCCCCCACCTTGTGTCACTTGGTGGGACTAGTCAGGTAACACTGCCAGTCACTTTGGTGCTGGCTGGCTGCTGCTGCTGGGCCTGGTTCTAGCACTGGTGTTAGGTTTGGGTCTTTGAGGCCTGACCTGGCACCACTTCTAGTGCTGATCCTGGTGTCAGGTCAGCCCCCCTTCTGTATTATGCCAGTGTCATGTTGATGCCAGGATGGTGCCAAGAATCTCCTGGCACCAATTCAAGTCCTCCTGGTGCAGCCCCTTATGGTGCTGGCCCCTGGGGCCATGTCTTTTTTGGTGTCAGCACCATGTGCCTGCTGCCATGTTTGGTGTCCTCTGGTGCTGGGTCTGGCATTGTGTCTGGGAGCCAGGTCTGGGCCAGGTCTCTGCTGTACCTACTGCCATCTCCAGTGCTCTCTATGGCATCCTGTCTGGCACCCAATCGACACCAGAGGTTCTCAGTTTAGAGGAACCTCCCTACTCCTTTCCCCCGGGGGGGATATCGAGGAAGATAAGTCCTACCCCCACCTCATCTCTTCTGAGGGTGGCGACAACGACTTTCTTAGCCTGGTCTCTTGAGACCCAAGTACTTCTACTGTGCCTCAGTGCATTGTCTTGTGGTTGCTAGCTCCAAGGGTAAACATAGAAACATTGAAACATAGACTTTGATGGCAGATAAGGACCACTTGGCCTACCCAGTCCACCCATTTCCCTACCTACTGGATAAGCTGCAGATTCTAGTTAACCAACAGCCTACTTCCTGCCACCCCCACTACAATTGCCTTGTGTCTGTCCCATGCATGTTTGAATTCCACCACTGTTTTAGCCCCAACAACCTCCCCAGGAAGGCAGTTCCACGCATCCACCACTCTCTCCGTGAAAACAAAATTTCCTCACATTACCCCGAGCCGTCCCCCCTCTATCTTTAAATTGTGTCCCATTGTTCTTACACATCTCTTTTTCTGAAAGATGCTACCCTCCTGGACTTTGTTGATTCCCTTGAGGTACTTGAACATTTCTATCATGCCCCCCCATCCCTCCTTTCATCAAGGATATACATATTAAGCTCTCTCAGTCTCTCTTCATATGGTTTCTGATGCAAACCCTGCACCATTTTAGTTGCCCTCCTCTGGACTACTTCCATCTTGTCTATGTCCTTCCGTAGATGAAGTCTCCAAAACTGCACACAGTACTCCAGATGGAGTCTCACCAACTGTCTGTACAGAGGGATAACCACTTCCCTTTTTCTACTTGTGGTGCCCCTTCCTATGCATCCCAGTATCCCCCAGGCTCCCCTTACTGACTTCTCACATTGCTTACCAACCTTTAGATCATCTGATATGACTACCCCCAAGTCCCGTTCCATTTTTGTTGTTGTTAGTACCTCCTGCTATTGTGTACTCTTCTCCTGGTTTTTGTTTCCCAGGTGCATTACTTTGCACTCTTGCATTGAATCTAAGTTGCCATATGTCTGACCATTCCTCCAACCTTGCGAAGTCCCTTCTCATCCTTTCTACCCCCCCTTGTGTATCAACTCTGTTACAGATCTTTGTATCATCTGCAAAGAGGCATACCTTTCCCTCCAGACCCTCTGCAATGTCACCTATAAAGATGTTAAAGAGGACTGGACCCAGTACTGAGCCCTGAGGTACTCCACTAGGGTATTTTTATCTTTATGTCTATCCCTGTAGAGCTCGCCTAGCCCCTGGCACAGGTTTCCAAATAAAAAAAGGGGGGGGGATTCTGCTGACTGCTATATTTAGGATTTTTTGCTGGTGCCTCTTCTGCTTTGGAGGAATCTGGGTCCAAGGAGGAAAACTTGCTGCTGAAGCTCTGATCAGTATCATCGTCCCGATTTTCCTTGGGCCGATGATCGTCTGAACATCCGGTTGACCTGGCATCAGGCTTATCCCTGGGTGTGAAAGGAGCACTAGGACCTGGCTGAACAGAGGCTGGGAAGGGGGGTCCCAAGGAAGGGAGGCCCTTGAGGGGTGGTTGGGGCCGGGACCTGAGTCTGCTTAAAGCACCATACGGCCAAGATCAGACTGTGATAATCCATAGGTGCTGGCAGTGGTCCCACAGGCATTGGATAAGTGGTGACTGGTGATGGGCCCAGAAGAGCTGGGTATGGGTAGCCCAGCGTAGGTCCCACCAGTGCTGGATAGGGGTAAACAGGTCCCAGATCAGCAGGGGCTGGCATACGGTACCCAGGTGTAGGTGCTTTGGGGGTGGGCTGTGGCAGGATGGGCACTGGACCCACTGACAGGACGCCGGGCCTAGAGGTGTTGGCTGAGAAGGTGGGGCCAGCATGGGCCCGCAGGCTGTAGCAGAGGAAAAATGGGTACTGGCCCTGCAGGCATCAGACAAGGTAATGCCAGAGGGGTGTCCATGGGTGCCACCTGTGGGAAGACAGGTGCTGGAGTGGAGGGCGACCCCCCGGGTGATGGCTGAGGAGACACCGGGCTCTGAGAGGTGCCAGTGTCCTGCAGCATCCGCCCCTAAGAAGGAGGGGCAGAACTGGTGGCAGTCCCAGAAGATGATACCGGCATCAGTGGTGCAGGTGTTGAGGAAGGGGACAGCAGCCAGGAGGCTGGTGCTAGCAGCACCCACATCGGCCAAAGAGACTCTGGCCAAGCCACCTGACTGAGAGCCCATGGAGAACAAGGGTTGGGGAAGAGTACCCTGTCCCGAAGAGCTGCCACCTGTGAAGGAGACCTGGGTGTGCGGCGGGGCCACCAGTAGCCCTGTGGAAGTTAGGGTGTGCTGGGCCATGGAGGTTGCCCCCCCAAGGGAGGAGGACCATTTCACGGTCGAAGACTCCTTGTGTGAGGACTGCGAGCAGGAGGCAGACCGGAGTCGGTCCCAGTCCTTGTCCCCATGCTTGTGTTTCTCGATAGATTTGTCCCGGGACTTCAAGGATGAAGACCCCGCGGACTGGGCCGGGGAAGTGGAGGAGCTCCTGGCCTACAACTCCTGTTCCATCAAGATGACCTTCTGTTTAAAGAAGTGTGCTGAACCTGTAAGTCATTTGTCTTAGTAGATGCTTTTTTCATATATTTGATTTCTTTACGCTATCGCTCCTTTCTTAGTGGCCTTTTAGTAAACACAGTGTTTCTGATGTACACTCTGCTGGTAAGTGCCATTTTAGAACTGTATGATGTAGTTTATGTCCCCTTTGGGCCACAGGGTTCCAAAGCAGAACATGAATGCACTGTGAAAATAATCTAACTTCTGTAACAAGGACATAACATACATCATACAGAGACTTCCGGTGACGTCACCGAACTGATGAGAGCCTAATCTGGCCGGCTCCCCTAATCGCCTCACTAATCTACTAAAAACCTCTCTATTACGGGCTTCCAACTACACAATTCATGACTACAGGAAAAGGAGAAATGTCTGCCAAAAACCACAAACCCAGAAGTTCGAAAAATTTTAACTCAAAAATTAAAATGAAGCTACTAACACTCGACGGGGAGATGGAGGCCTTCACCACGCGTACTCGTAGAGACCCAGCTCTCTCGGATTCCTCAGTTGACATGGAGGAAGAAGACTCGGGACTATCAAGAAAAGCGGAACATACACTGCAGAAAATACTAACATCGGTTCAAAAGATTGAATCCTCCCTGGCGGATTTACGCCAGGATGTCCGGAACGTGGATACTAAAGTGGCGGATCACACAACTAAAATATCAGAGATCACGGAGGCCCAAGAGGCCGAAAACAGGGTCCTACTATACCTACTACATCGAGACAGGGAAACGTTCAACAGACTTGAGGACATTGAAAACCGCTCACAGCGAAATAATTTCCGAATACATGGAGTCCCGGAAGGATCGGAAGAGGGGTATCCCACCCCAATAGTCTTTATGCAGCATTTACTACGGTCAACATTCTCTACCCCCTCCGACTTGAATATGGCGATAGACAGGGCACACAGATCATTAGCCCCAAAGCCCACTGTTCCATCAGCTAGGCCCCGTTCCTGGGTGATCAGGATGGTGCATTTCCAATTGCAATTGCAATTTCCAATTGCAGTGGATCTTGAGGGAAGCGTGGAGGCTTAAGGACTTAAAATACATGAATACTACTATTTTCTTTGAGCAGGACTTCTCTCCAGCGTTGCAAGCTGAATGAGTGAGCGTGCGATCAGTTATTAAGGAGATCCGGGAGAAAAAGAAAAACATCAAGTCTCAGCTGATTTTTCCAGCCAAGTTAAGACTACATCTGGAGGAGGGGGCTAAAACGTACTCTAGTCTCACCGAAGCAGCTCCACTCCTAAAAGAATGGGGAATCGTAATACTGGGAATGGAAATGCGACTTCTGGAGCAAAAGTTGCTAAAAGATACCTGGCAAATCGTGGACAGAGGTATGAAGCGACCACATCGACGAGTGTTCCCTTCCATGGTGATTCAGGATTTAATGAAATTAACCAGGCGCACTGATGGCAAGAAAGCTGAAGGAAACAACACGGCTAGATCCGGGCAGAGCACTCCATGCTGATTAGTCTAATGGAGTAAAGTTGGACTTTATGGGGGGAAATTGCTTATAGCGGCTTACATACCCAGCAACTCTAGTGAACCACCCTGTTCTCGGGGATAGCTTGGGGGGGCACTGCCACCCTCACTGCAGGGTTTTTATCAAGGAGCTAGCATATGGGGTTAACAAATGATTGACAGAGGGGAAAGACTCTGAAGAATTTAGTAGGTCGTTTACCTTGAAGACAGGAAGGAATGGATGAGCATTTCTGGAAGGTGTTTAAAGGCACTATCTCACTGACCTTACCTCTAATTTTGGCAAAGAGAAAATAACTTAAAATCTCTAGTAACTGGCAATTCCCTATAGAGTACATTGGTTCAAACCACCTGGGGAGGAGGGGGGAAGGGCTGTTCTTTGGAAGAAACCAATTTAGAGTTGCGTTTCCCTGTCATGGTGGTGGGACATGAAAACAGATTTGAAATTGGGGAAGCGTTTAAGTTAAGTGATTTTTAAGACCCAGACCTAGCTAAACGGATACTGTAAGGCATAAAAAGAACCAGAATTTACAATACGGGAAATAAGAGAGGAAATTAAGTATACCGAATGACAAAGGGCTGAAAAGGGTGAGGCGGGACGGGGATTGAATGGCTCTCTGTCCCCTCGGTGACGATATTTTTTTCTAGTTTTATTTTACTGCTCGAAAGCTTCAAGTTTGTTCGTTTTTTTTTTCTTTTTTTCTTAGAGCTTAAAAACATCTAAGCTCGTAGTCTCCCTAACAAGACATATAGTGCTGACTGAGGCACTACCCACTTAGACAGGCACCAGGCTCTCCATTTTACAGGGGAGCCAGGACTTGCACCTAGGAAGTAACCAAAGCACGAGTCCCAAGTGGGCTCGGGTGTTCACTGACTCGGGTTAACTTCTCTCTCTACTCCAGGTTTATTTTTTTTTTGGGTTGAGGAGAGAGAGAGTTAATCCAATTCTTAATCATGTTCATCTGTATTGTGTACTGTCTTATTAGCAATATTCTGCAACTGTTATTGACTGAAATTATTCTATAGTTATAAGTACTACCCGATGTTTAGGGTAAAGTTTTTACTGAATGAGTCCTTGTTATTTATAAAGCTAGGATCAAAGCAAACAAAATGGTTTATGGGGTACCCTCTATCGGGATGGAAGAAATCACTCCAGAATAAAATCTCCCTTGTACGTCCCAACTCTCTGATCAACCACGCTTATGGCAGATCTCAACTCTCCCTAGAACACCAATCATGGCCCCCTTAAAAATATGCTCTTATAATGTGAAGGGGGTTAACTCACCCATCAAGTGCACCAGGCTTCTACAAGAGTTAAAAAGATTACAGGGGGATATTATCTTACTACAGGAAACGCATTTATCCAACACAGAAGACTTAAAATTAAGAAGGGCTTGGGTGGAGAATGTGGTGGCAGCATCACACCCACACGCTAAGAAGGCAGGGGTTGCAATTTTATGGAGAAAAGGCTTAAATTTAAATATCAAATCTTCAGAAGGGGGACTCCAAGGTGGATATGCCAGAGTATCAGCATGCTTACAAGGTAAACTCCTCCACCTGGTTAACATCTATGCACCGAATACTAATCAGGAGGACTTCTTTAAACTGGTTTTCAAAAAAAAATAACAGGTCTCCCACCGGGAATTCTCATCCTAGGGGGAGATTTTAATACTGCTCCGAGCCCGCAGAGAGATAGATCTGCGAGTTCTGTGTTCACATCACAGACAGCCTCCAAATCTCTCAATGCCCTAACAAAAGAACTGGGGCTAATAGATATATGGAGAGCACAACACCCACAGGGGAGAGATTTCACGTTTTTACTCAGCCGCCCAATGGTCTTACTCTAGAATAGATTTATTTTACACTTATGCTACCTCGCTACATTTAGTTACTAAATCCAAAATACGCAATATAACCTTATCAGATCACTCCCCAATTTCCATCATGTTAAGGCTGGTACCAAAGGATAGACAGACAATATGGAGACTTAACGTCTCGCTATTAAACAACAAACCCTTCCTTAATAAACTGAAGCAAACTATTGTGGACTTCACTCAGGTGCACCAGCTGACTGAGCACTCCCCTTCGTTAAAATGGAATACGCTTAAAGCGGTACTGAGGGGAGAGGTTATCAGTTATGCGGCTTATCAAAAAAAGTTATCACAACTCTTGCACACAAACCTACTACAAGAATTGATGAAATTAGAGGAACTCCACAAGCGCGACCCAACCGATACGCAGGCCCAAAAAGACTTGTATAAAGTTAGAGAGACCCTACAGGTATTTGAAAACAAAAAAGTGGAAGGCTATTTAAGATTTACAAATCAAAAATACCATGAGGTGGGCGGGAGGGCCTCGAGACTGTTGGCGTTACGGTTGAAAAAGGCGCAGGCAGACAGATATATCCCATATATCCAAGAGGATACGCTGTCAAACCATAGGTTCACAACTCCCTCTGAAATTGTGAAACAATTCCAAAGGTATTATCAAAATTTATATTTAGAAGATACAAACCCCAGGGATACGCAGGAAAACACCCGAATCTTTCTAAACACTCTTACACTACCCAAACTACCCGAATCGGTGATATCAGAACTAAACCTCCCCATCACTACAGAGGAGACTCTTAAAGTCATTCACCAATTACCAACAGGGAAAACCCCAGTCCCAGACGGGTTTAGTGGGGAAATATATAAAGAATTGGCGGGGTCTGTGGCACCGTTATTGACAAAAGTATTCAACCAGTGTTTAGAGGAGGGTAAGGGTCCTGCTAGCTGGGAGCAATCAATAGTAACAGTGATACCCAAGCCAGGGAAAAAGACCACCAAATGTGAATTTTTTAGACCAATATCCCTCCTTAACCAAGATCAAAATATCTTTACTAAAATTCTAGCTACCCATTTGCAGAAGTACGTTAAATTGTTAGTTCACCCCGACCAAACAGGTTTTATCCCTCATCGTCACATGTTTGATAATGTTCGAAGACTCCTTAATATTCTAAAGTCAAAAGGTTCGAAGAGTGATGCTGTCCTTGCACTCTTTATCGACGTGGAAAAAGCCTTTGATAGGCTAAACTGGACCTATCTTTTTGAAGTTCTCCAAAAAATGGGTTTTCAGGGTAATTTCCTCAAAGGAATAAAAATGTCTTACCAAAAGCCGCAGGCCAAAGTGAGGGTGAATGGCATGATTTCCTTACCATTTAATATCACCAGGGGCACACGGCAGGGCTGCCCCCTTTCTCCCTTGCTTTTTGCGATCAGTATGGAGCCTCTGGCTCAGGCCATAAGACAGCACCCACAGATTCAGGGTATTGAAGTCCAAAATACCTCCCACAAGATTTCTTTATATGCCGATGATACTTTAATATACTTGGGAAACCCCCAAGCTGCTTTCCCATACCTTATGGAACTCTTGGCCTCTTTTGGGGAAATCTCAGGCTTTAAGGTCAACTTGAAGAAGTCCGAAGTCCTTCCACTGGGAAGGGCTTTAGAACCCAAGGTGCGAGCTAGCATCCCATTTAACTGGGTCAAGCACAAAATGTGATACCTTGGAATACAGATACCCACGAATTTTAACCAATTATATAAGCACAATATGACACCCTAACCCAGCAGGTGACAGCGGACCTCCACAGATGGTCATTGCTCCTCTTAACATTCACCAATAGATTGGAGACGATTAAAATGAACATTCTACCCAAATTCCTTTTTTATTCTCCAACCTCCCCATTCAGGTCCCTAATAAAGACTGGAAGGATCTTAGGAAAAAGCTATCGGAGTTTATTTGGCTTGGTAAGTGACCAAGAATTAGATGGGAAAATACTAGTAGAGGACAGGAGCAAGGGAGGATTTGGTCTCCCAGACTTCTCGAAGTATTACTTGTCGGCTCAGTTACTCCCAATTATTAAAATGGTGAGGCCTGGTATGAGACATGGGTGGCTGGAGATCGAAGAGAATGAAAGTGAATCGATTCCCTTAAGTATACTCCCATGGAGGGTCCTACCAAAAGACCTTAAAAATATCCATAATATTTTTACTCGACACACAATGTTGAGGTGGCTTGAGGCTAGGCAAAACTGGGAGATAATCCACCCAGTCTGGGAATACTTACCACTTGCATTTCTCCCTGATTTTCCAATCTCAGCGGGAGATCCCTGTCTTTTCAGATGGACCACCTCGGGTCTTAAATACCCCAGACAATTTATAGAGGGATCGCAGGTGAAGACATTTGCTTAAATGCAATCGGAGTTCCAATTGAACACTACTGAATTTCTTAGGTATTATCAATGCTCCCACTATATTACTAGAATAATTGGCCTTAATGATCTCACACAGGAACCCTCATTACCCAACATATTAACTCACCAGAAAAGTCTTAAAGGAGACACCAGATCATATATTTCACAAATTTATAAAGTATTGATGGAGGACAGGGGGGCTCTAGCTATACAGAGAGTGGAGGACAGGTGGGAGGCGGAAGCTAATCTAAACCTTACAGAACAAAACTGGCATCACATTTGGATAGGGATCCATAAAACCATGAACTCCCCATCTTGGAGAGAATTTAGATGGAAAATTAATATTCGATTTTTTACTACCCCAACAATTACCGCCCACTACAAGTTGCACCTCTCCCATAAGTGTTGGAGAGACTGTGGCTCTCTAGGAACACACCACCATATCTTCTGGGAATGTCCAAAAATCACTCTCTACTGGAATAAGGTCGCTGAAGAGCTTGCCCTGATCCTCTCTCTTTCTATCCCACTAAAATTTGAAAATCTAGTTCTGGGTCTTCCGCCACAGGAGATTAAGAACGCAGCAGGAAGATACCTCTTTTACATCATGATTCGGCAACTCTTAAGGTTATAACGCAGAATTGGCTATCTGATACCCCACTGTCTCTGAAAGCCTGGTTTAGGAACATAGAGTTAATTCAGGAAATGGAAACGATTACAGCCCAGCTAAGGTTAGCTACACATAAATTTAATACAAGATGGTTACCTTATTTCAAATATAAGGAATTGAAGGAGGGGACCACAATATGGGAACAATTCCTAATGAGCTAACTAAGCCCGCTTGAAATCGTAAAGACACAGAATAGAAGCTGGACAAGAAAGCTGGCGGGAGCAGAAGGGTGGAACCCATTTCTATGGGATGGAGACGGGAAAGACACAGGGGACGAGGAGGGGATAGATCACTTTGAACTGGCGAGATATTCTAAATGACTGCTCGGGGGGAGGGATACCCTTTTAGCTTAACAAGGACTCACTCACTTGTCCATTTCCCTTCCTTTTTGAGAAAGGGGGGAGGGAAGGGAGAAATGTTATTAGATCTTATTTGTTATTAATGTTGTAAAAGTTATATATGGTTCTGAGAGAGGTTGACTGGATGATACAATAATTTTTTTATGAACAATCTCTAAGAAAGCAGATTTAAAAACCTCAAGTGCTAGGGTGGAAGTTGCATTTTTAGAGTTAGAGTGGAGGGGGTGCCTGGTAAACTCCTCTCTTTCTCTGAATAATTTAACTCACATCGAAGGGGCAATAAGCTTCAAGGAACCTGCAGACTTTAATGGGTTATAGTAAATAGCACTGCTCGCTTCTCCCTCCTGTTGTCACAGAAGGAAGCATGTGATGAAATCTATATGTGTATAACCTTGGAGATTGAAATATGAAGTTTGTAATGATATGATTTTAAGATATGTAACATGAACCTTGAATAAAATTTTTGCAAAGTTCAAAAAAAAAAAAATAATAAAAACAACATGTCAAACAAACCAACTGTGTTTTTACGAACAAGTTAATAAAAAACTGTATGAAATTAACATACATCATACAGTTCTAAACTGGTACTGCCCACAAAAGTGTAAAGCAGAAACACACAGTGACTCTACAAAATGGCCCGTACAGATGGAACAAAAACAGAATGTGAATCAGTATTAGAAACACAGCTTCTACAGAACACACAGACTTGCAGATTCCATGCAGTTCTCCTTTAAGGAGGTGGTTCTCCAGGATCTTCTGGCAAAATCTGTGGGTGGCCGGGTTGAACTTCTGGCAGGCCTCGCAGGCTTGGACATTGTGGTTTGTGCCTAGGCACAAGACGCAGGCAGAATGGCTGTCCTTGCCCGGGATCTGTTTGCCGCAGGCTCACTTTGGGAAGTGGTCGGAAGATGAGGAAGGTTGTGAAGACAAACTGTCTGGTGAGAACACCGAAATTTCATTGTTACACTGAAAGAAAATAAAGTGCAGTTAAACATGGGAAAATGGCAGTCGACTGTAGCTACGGTGGTGTTAGTGGTCCGACATGCATTGGTCAATGGCAGGAAAGAACTGAGGAGGGTGTGGGGACCGACAGCCTTTATAGGATTGGCTGAGGTTAGGTGTGGATGTTGGAGGTGGGCATCCCCCTCTGGTAGACTGCTATCTAGAAAGGTTTCTGTGTGGTCTTGGCATCTGACAGCTTAGTCCTACCAGTGATGGCCTGCTGCAAGAGATACCCTCAAAGCAAGTTCTTGGAGTCCCATTGTCTCGAGTGTGCTTTGAGAGCACAGGGGGCAGTACCTAGAAGCTTGCATATCCAAGAGGCTAACCAATCTTGGAGAAATAAAGAATGAGAAACTGCTTGGAAAAAATCCTGAATATAGCAGTCAGCAGAATCCCCCCCCTTTTTTATTTGGAAACCTGTGCCAGGGGCTAGGCGAGCTCTACAGGGATAGACATAAAGATAAAAATACCCTAGTGGAGTACCTCAGGGCTCAGTACTGGGTCCAGTCCTCTTTAACATCTTTATAGGTGACATTGCAGATGGTCTGGAGGGAAAGGTATGCCTCTTTGCAGATGATACAAAGATCTGTAACAGAGTTGATACACATGGGGGGGTAGAAAGGATGAGAAGGGACTTCGCAAGGTTGGAGGAATGGTCTGACATATGGCAACTTAGATTCAATGCAAAGAAGTGCAAAGTAATGCACCTGGGAAACAAAAACCCAGGAGAAGAGTACACAATAGCAGGGGAGGTACTAACAACAACAAAAATGGAACGGGACTTGGGGGTAGTCATATCAGATGATCTAAAGGTTGGTAAGCAATGTGAGAAGTCAGTAAGGGAGCCTAGGGATACTGGGATGCATAGGAAGGGCATCACAAGTAGAAAAGGAAGTGGTTATCCCTCTGTACAGACAGTTGGTGAGACCCCATCTGGAGTACTGTGTGCAGTTTTGGAGACTTCATCTACGAAGGACATAGACAGGATGGAAGTAGTCCAGAGGAGGGCAACTAAAATGGTGCAGGGTCTACATCAGAAACCATATGAAGAGAGACTGAGAGAGCTTAATATGTATACTCTTGATGAAAGGAGGGATGGGGGGCATGATAGAAACGTTCAAGTACCTCAAGGGAATCAACAAAGTCCAGGAGGGTAGCATCTTTCAGAAAAAGAGATGTGCAAGAACAAGGGGACACAATTTAAACATAGAGGGGGGACGGCTCAGGGGTAATGTGAGGAAATTTTGTTTCACGGAGAGAGTGGTGGATGCGTGGAACTGCCTTCCTGGGGAGGTTGTTGGGGCTAAAACAGTGGGGGAATTCAAACATGCATGGGACAGACACAAGGCAATTGTAGTGGGGGGTGGCAGGAAGTAGGCTGTTGGTTAACTAGAATCTGCAGCTTATCCAGTAGGTAGGGAAATGGGTGGACTGGGTAGGCCAAGTGGTCCTTATCTGCCATCAAAGTCTATGTTTCTATGTTTCTATGTTTCCCCTTGGAGCTAGCAACCACAAAAGAATGCACTGAGGCACAGTAGAAGTACTTGGGTCTCAAGAGACCAGGCTAAGAAGTCATTGTCGCCACCCTCAGAAGAGATGAGGTGGAGGTAAGACTTATCTTCCTCGATATCCCCCCGGGGGAAAGGAGTAGGGAGGTTCCTCTAAACTGAGAACCTCTGGTGTCAATTGGGTGCCAGACAGGATGCCATAGAGAGCACTGGAGATGGCAGTAGGTACAGCAGAGACCTGGCCCAGACCTGGCTCTCAGACACAATGCCAGACCCAGCACCAGAGGACACCAAACATGGCATCAGGCAGCAGGCACATGGTGCTGACACCATAAAAGACATGGCCCCAGGGGCCAGCACCATAAGGGGCTGCACCAGGAGGACTTGAATTGGTGCCAGGAGATCCTTGGCACCATCCTGGCATCAACATGACACTGGCATAACACAGAGGGGGGGTTGACCTGACACCAGGATCAGCACTAGAAGTGGTGCCAGGTCAGGCCTCAAAAGACCCAAACCTAACACCAGTGCTAGAACCAGGCCCAGCAGCAGCAACCCAGCCAGCACCAAAGTGACTGGCAGTGTTACTTGACTAGTCCCACCAAATGACACAAGGTGGGGGCATGGACAGTGGGACAGGAGTCAGAAGAGTGGGCACCAGCAAAGGCAGAAGGCTGTTGCTGGAGACAAATGCTCTACTTGGCTTGAGGGCCCTGCCCAGTGATCCAGTGCCATCAACCCCAAAGGGCCAGGGACCAGGTCCGCAAGGAAAGACACCAAGCCTGACACTGCACCCACTGCTCCAAGGAGTTGCCCAGAGGTGGAACTGCCCATTGGGGTTCCCACTTAAGAACAAAGGGGGGACTCCAGGCCTGAGTCCTCAACCCCCCAGAACCAAAGGCCCCTGGTGATGCAGATGGTGTGGTTCCATGTCATAATGGTGCTCACCAAATCGTGATCGCCGTTACAGCATGTGTACATTGCCGAAATGAAAGACGTCAATGTACACTGTGAGGACTGGTCGAATACTATAAATTTTATTCATGCGGGGGGCTTCACCCCACACCTGTAACTATACATTATCAGCTCCAGAAATTTGCATGTTGGGAAGAGACAATCGTAAAAAAAAAAATACATAAAAAATCCCGCTCGCACAAAATGCTTATCCCTCCCCAGCCCCGAACCTTCCACCTAGCACCCTATAGCCAGCCACCCTCACAACCACACCATGTGGGCGGCTTGGAAACACCACACCACACCACCTCCCACATACTGTCTTCCTCATCCCTCCCCTTCCACTGGCCGTCCTACCTTGTCACTCTTCTTCTTCCCTAGCTAACCTGCATCTTCACTCTTTTTCCGTCACTACCCTTTCAGTGTAGCTCACATTACAGGCACTGAGACTGAGTCACTCATGTGAGTCACTTAATCTCAGTCATGTAACAGGTTACCAGCTGAGGGCATAAGGTCCCAGGAGACAGAGTCTCTCACAACAGACCTTCTAAGGGAACCTCAAGTGGTACCACTTCTTACTCTTTGGAAGGGATGAGGAAGAACTCGAGGCTAAGGGGCACCAAGAATCCAACTGGAATTGGGAATGAGCCTGCCTCTTCATGTGTTAGAAAACTGTCCTTCCTACCGAGCACAGGCCCGCCTATAGTCAGAACCCTTCCCTGATGGGAAAGTGGACCAGACATGGCCCCGCTGCCATAGCAACCTGCCTGAAGGTTTCCTACCATCATCCTATGCAGCTGTGGAATGTAGACTTGATAGGGCTGAGAGAAAACCTGACAGAAATATTTACATAAACTAAAACTGATAAAAAAATAAGGTACATTTACATACGAATTTACCATAACAATAGATCTTCAAGAGGAGCTCTTGCAGGAGGTCAACACCAGTAGGACTAAGCTGCCAGGCACCAAGACCACACAGAAAACTTTCTAGCTAGCGGTCTACCATGGTGGAGTGCTCACTGCTGATGTCACCCTCTGACATTGGCCTATCCAATAAAGGTGGGTGGTCCACCACACCTTCCTCAGTTCTCCCGGCAGAGACCCAGAGATGGCAGCGAAAGAAGAACAGAGGAGGTTCCCAAGAGGCAAGTAGAATAAAGGAAGCAGAAAACCCATGCTTATGAAAGAGGAAAGCAGTGGAGAAAAAGAAGGGGGAAGGAGGAAGGGAAAATTTGGGCCTGCTGCAAGAGCTCCTCTCGAAGATCTACTGTTACGGTAAGTTCTTATGCAACTGTACTATCTTACCTTGAGGGAAGCTCTTGCAGCAGGCCAACATGTGTAGGACTGAATCCCAAGCAGTTCCAGTAGTGTATAGGATGTGGCACTGGGAGGAGGTGAGACAGCAGCTAACAACTTACGAGAGAAGGCCGTGCAGGACAGCGAGGCTGAAAATGGCCTTTCACCATGAGGTAATATCCAGACTGTAATGCTTGGTGAAGGTGTGGATAGAACTCCAAGTGGCAGCTGCTCAAATGTCAGCACCAGAGACATTCAGGAAACAAGCTGTGGAGGCGGCCATACGCCAGGTGGAATGGCCCTAAACCACGCCCAGAAGGTTCTTGTTGTACTTACAGTAGCAATATGCAATGCAATTTGCTAGACACTTAAACACTGTTTGGAAACTGGAGCACCCCCTCTCTTAGGGGTGAATAAAATAAACAACTTATCAGACTTCCTGGAAGTCTTGGTCCGGTGCGTATAGCATCGCAAGATTCTATGTACATCCAAAGTATGGGTCAAAGCCTTGCGCTGATTAGAATACTCAGGATAATAAACTGGTAGGTGGATGAACTGGTTCAAAGTAAACTATGACACCAGCTTGGGAAGAAAATGGAAATTATGTACCTACCGTAATTCTTGATCTTCTTGGACGAAGTCTCCACCACTCATTCACACAAATGGGATCTACACCGGAGGCACTAGGGCCCAGCAGAAGCAAACTTTTCAAGAGGGCCAGCGCCAGAGATGGAGCCGCGAGGAAGTGGCACCATGAGCCCCAGCTTGTGCGGTAAAGAATATCTTGACATCGACCCTCCAACTGCCTCAGTACCTTTTTTCCGAGGAGGTGCAGCATAGCTAACCTAGAAGGACTAACCTAAAAATGGACATAAGAAAGTCCGAATGACCCTTTGTAAGATGGGTCAACAATGAAGTCTTCACAGCCCAGCCATTGAGGGAGTGGAGACCCAAAACAGTGAAGTGAGCTTGGGGGATGGTGGGTGGGCGTGTGAATGAGTGGTGGAGACTTTGTCCAAGAAGATCAAGAATTACGTTAGGTATGTCATTTCCATATCTTCCTGGACATAAAGTCTCCACCACTCATTCACACTAATGGGAGAATACCAAGCTAATAATCCCCCTAGATGGGTGGCAGTGAATAAGAGCTCACATACTTAGGACAGAAGTCCGTTAAGAATAGTCCTGCCAAATGACAGATGTTGTCTGGCATGGACAGCCACGGCGTAGTGCTTAACAAAAGTATGCACTGATCTCCAGGTAGCCGCATTGTAAATATCTGCAATGGGCACACTGCAGATTTCCACCAGAGATGCCGCAACTGCTCTAGTGCAGTGAGCATACACTCTGCCTTCCAGCTTGACCTGTGCCATAGAATAGCAGTGGCGAAGGCATGCCACCAGCCACACTGAAATGCACCTGATAGCAACAAGTTTACCCAGCCGGGTCTCACTGAAGGAAACTTGCTGAGCCTTGCGAAATTCCTTCGTTCTATCTAGATAGAACCACAATGCTCTCTTAACATCCAGCGAATGAAGGGTACGTTCCCCCTTCATTCTGGAAGTTCGCAAAGTAGGTAGGAAGGACTAAAGGTTGTGTTTAGATGGAATTCTGAGACAACCTTAGGGAGAAACTTAGGATGAGTCCTAAGAACTACTTTGTCCTTGTGAAATACAGTGTACTGGGGGTCTGTGACCAGTGCATGTATTTCATAAACTCTACGGGCTGAAGTGATGGCCACCAGGAAGGCCATTTTCCAAGTGAGGAATTTTAACTCGCAAGTAGCTAGAGGCTCAAAAGATTTTTGAGTGCGCATGTCTAGCACAAGGTTAATGTCTCAGGCTGCAACTGGATGTCTGATAGGAAGTCTGAAAGAAAGAATTGTTGAGTACCTAGAGGCCAGCGGGGCACAGGACCCAAAGCAGCATGGATTCACAGCAGTAAGGTCATGTCAGATGAATCTAATCGATTTCTTTGACTGGGTGACCAAAGTAATAGATCAGGGAGGGGCTGTGGATATGGCCTACCTAGACTTTAGCAAGGCATTTGACACAGTCCCGGACAAAAGAGTAATAATCAAGTTAGCCAGCCTGGGAGTGGGTCCTAGGGTGGTAGCCTGGGTAACAAACTGGCTGCACAACAGGACACAAAGGTAATAGTGAATGGAACACATTCTGAAGAAAGGGTTTACCAGTGGAGTACCTCAGGGCTCAGTACTGGGTCCAGTCCTCTTTAACATCTTTATAGGTGACATTGCAGAGGGTCTGGAAGGAAAGGTATGCCTCTTTGCGGATGACACAAAGATCTGTAACAGAGTTGATACACAAGGGGGTAGAAAGGATGAGAAGGGACTTGGCAAGGTTGGAGGAATGGTCAGACATATGGCAACTTAGATTCAATGCAAAGAAGTGCAAAGTAATGCACCTGGGAAATAAAAATCCAGGAGAACAGTACACAATAGCAGGGGAGGTACTGACGACAACAATAATGGAAAGGGATCTGGGTGTAGTCATATCAGATGACCTAAAGGTGGGTAAGCAATGTGAGAAGTCAGTAAGGAGAGCCAGGGGGATACTGGGATGCATAGGGAGGGGCATCACAAGTAGAAAAAGGGAAGTGGTTATCCCTCTGTACAGACAGTTGGTGAGACCCCATCTGGAGTACTGCGTGCAGTTTTGGAGACCTCATCTACGCAAGGACATAGACAGGATGGAAGCAGTCCGGAGGAGGGCAACTAAAATGGTGCAGGGTCTACATCAGAAACCATATGAAGAGAGACTGAGAGAGCTTAATATGTATACTCTTGATGAAAGGAGGGACAGGGGGACATGATAGAAACTTTTAAGTACCTCAAGGGAATCAACAAAGTCCAGGAGGGTAGCATCTTTCAGAAAAAGAGATGTGTAAGAACGAGGGGGCACAATTTAAAGTTAGAGGGGGGACAGCTCAGGGGTAATGTGAGGAAATTATTTTTCACGGAGAGAGTGGTGGACGCATCGAACTGCCTTCCTGGAGAGGTTGTGGGGTCTAAAACTGTGGGGGAATTCAAACATGCATGGGACAGACATAAGGCAATTATAGTGGGGGGTTGCAGAAAGTAGGCTGTTGGTTAACTAGAATCTGCAGCTTATCCAATAGGTAGGGAAATGGGCAGACTGGGTGGGCCAAGTGGTCCTTATCTGCTGTCAAAGTCTATGTTTCTATGTAGTATGCAGAATACCCCTAAGAAACCTCTTAACTACAGGTAACTGAGTCAGTGACTTGGAAAGTACCGGCTCATGATAAGCTGAAATGGCACAGAGATTAACTTTGACTGTAGGGTACTGCAGACCTGAATTTGAAAGGTCTAAAAGGTACTCCAAGACTTTATTTGGTGGGCAGAAAAAAGGGGCTGAAGAGGATTTTGCACACCAGATAGAGAAATGCTTCCATTTCACTGTGTAGGTTTTTCTAGTGGCTAGCTTACACACAGCCAAAAGAAAATCCGAAACCTAACAAGAAACATTGAACCTATTCACCTCTATCCCTTCAGGAGCCAAGCATGAAGGTGTAGCAATCACAGGTTGGGATGGACCACTGGACCCAGGGTCAGAAGGCTCATCTGAAGGGGAAGCATCTTCGGGGGGGTTTCTGACAGACTGTTGAGCAGTGGAAACCATATCTGCCGAGGCCAGAAAGGAGCAATGAGGATCATTTTGTCCCCCTGAGATTCAAATTTTGGAAGTACCCTCTGAATTAGGGGAAGAGGAGGAAAGGCATATAGAAAGCATCTTGTCCACTGCAGCCTGAATGCATCCTGACAGAAAATGACAGGTCCTGGATTTCTGGAGCAGAAGAGAGGCAGGTTTGCATTGAGTGGGGACGCAAAAAGGTCCAGGTCTGGAGTTCCCCATTCTTTGAAAAGTGACTGAATGATGGTTAATTCGAGAGACCACTCGTGAGGATCTGTCTCCGTTCTGCTGAGACAGTCTGCCAACTCGTTTTGTACTGCTGGCAGGTAAAGCACGTGGATTAGAGCCTTGTGCTCCAGGCACCATTCCCACACTCTCATAGCTTCCCTGCATAATAGGTAAGAGTGTGCACCACCCTGCTTCTCGATGTAATACACACTGCTTTGTTATCCATTTGAAGGAGAATGTTCTTGTGACAGAGTATGTCCTTCAAGGCTCGGACTGCATAGAGGACGGCTCTCATTTCCAGGACGTTTATGTGAAGCTGGTACTTGTCCTGAGTCCACGAACCTTGGGTGTGAAGATTCTGGAAATAAGCTCCCCACCCCATCAGAGATGTGTCCGTGGTAATGGAGATCTGATGATCCAGAGGAGCAAAGGGGTATCTTTCCAGAAGGTTGTCCTCCTGCAACCACCAGGCGAGTGACCTCTTCAGAGGTTCCGTCACCTTGATGGGAAAGGACTGAGGGTGAGTGGTTGGGGACCACTGAGTACTGAGTATCTACTGTGAGGTTCTCATATGAAGACATGCTAAGGGTACAGTAAACACCGAGGATGCCATGAGACCCAGCATCCATTGCATCGAGATAGCTTGAACCGAGCTGTTTTCTCTGATTTATTTATTTATTTCATTTTTGTTGACCGGGTAAGTGCACTAGACAAATCCTGCCTATTTTCAGGCATGACCCGGGGGATACAGATGAATGCCAACTGACCTTGAACCAGATTAAGCTGTTGGTGGTATTTTTCGTGAAGGAGGGAAATTTGGCCAGGACACCGGGGAAATTCCCCTACTTCCTGTGAGCAGGGGGGACTCTTTTTCCTGTGGGACCAAGATGGCAGCTCCCATGGATCCTGGTGTGGAAGTGTTGCAGTCTGTGAGCATGGAGTCCTCCATTTCGTATGTGGATGTGCAGGGGACAGGACCTGATTTGGATTTTCTGCCTGGTGCTGTAGACACTGACATTGTTTCCGAAGTTCTACCTCAGTCGGCTGCTTTGGAAACCGGTATGCAGCCTGAAGATTTAGTTTCACTACAGTCTTCAGACCAGGAAAATGTTTTAGACCTTTCTCTTAAGGAAAAACGGCAAATTTTGCAGGCCGAATTGTCTGCTATTGAAGCATAGCTGAATGCAGAGCAACTGCTCTGAGGAAGATAAAACGTAGCGTTTGGGGATGATTCCCTAGTAAAGTTACTGAAGTGTTTCCAAGTTTTTATTTCTTCCTCTACTCCGCTGGCTTCTTCAGTAGGTGTTTCAGGTCCTCCCCAGGCGGCTACGTCATATTGCAGTGACGTGGAAGAAGCTTGGTCCCTGGAACGGGCCCTAGAGGGGGCGGGTTGGTCGCAGGATGCCACCGGCGTGTGACAGGCTGACATCGTTACAATATTAGCAGACAGTGTGCAGGACGCTGTCAAGGAATCAATTACACCTTCTCATGTGGTTGGGGCTGATTTTGAGCAACAGGAGAAAATGGAGCCTTCAGGAACCGTTTCTTTTTCCCCTCTTTTGACTGTGCTCCCACAAAGCTTCCAAACTCCCTCTGTGGACACAGTTCTGCCGCCAGTTGTGGAGTCTTCTGATTTGGATGCTGCCCATGATTCCCCTTTGGGTGAAAAGACTGATTCTGCCCCGACCTTTGCCAGTTTATTTAAGAAGCCTGTGGAACTTGCTAAATGGAGGAACGCTGTGCGATTTAGGTATCTATGGGGTATGGAGACACCTCCTGATCGTTTTTTGTAGGGTCTTGCTAAACAATCTTTGCATTTTACCCCGCAGATGTTTATGCTCTCATTCATGTAGCAGGGAATCCACTTTTGATATTAGTTTTCGAACCCCAGATCTGTTGGAAAAATTTTGGACTCAATATATGAATTTAAAGACTAACCCCCTGTGGACCCCCTTTCAAATTATTCCTTTAACTAAACAATCTTTTCGGGTTATCACTGTTTTATTTTATAATGAGGGGGTCAATATTCAAGATATCCTTTACTGGTTGGATAAACACTGTGAGGTGCAAGGTATCCCTGAGCCCATTTTAGATGGGGAAGGTTTTTGGAATGGGAGTTGGAAAATAAAAATTAAATTACGGTATGAGGGTACAGACTTAAAACACTTGCCAAACTGTCTTTACATTGGTTGGGATAAGGGTTTCATCTTTTACCCAGGGCAACCCCGTAGGTGCTTTAAATGTGGGTCTGCCAGACATATTAGCCCAACTGTGAAATGCTTAAATGCATTCTCTGTGGTGAATTGGGTCACACAAGTTTCCATTGTACAAACTCTTTGAAGTTCACCTTGTGTGAAGAGGAGGGGCATTCCTTTCCAACTTGCCCCTGGGCATCTCATAATACTGCTGATGCAGACTTCACTATCCAAGATTTTTATATTCAAAAATCTAAATCAGCCTCTGGCTTTCAGGGTTTTTCTCTTTCTCCCCATTCTGCCCCGGTTGTGGTGAATCCGGATGTGGTCAATTCAGATAATGCTGCTATAGTAGACTCCGAGGTTGGGAGTAGGGATATTACCCTGGTCCCTGGGGATGTCCCTCAGTCTTCTGTTTCTATGGCCCCTCCTAAGCCTCCTCCTCCTGTGAGTGATGGATTCCAGGAAGTAAAAGGTAAAAACGGGACGAAGTGACGAAAGGGTAAGACTCAGCCTGGGAGTTCTGTGGAGGCAATTATTCATGACAATCCTTTTCATCCTCTTCAGGAAGGTATATCTGAGGATGATTTAACTCTGACACTGCCTGTTGGGCTTCTTCCCAGGCTGAAGCCCCCTCTGGTGCTGAATATCCAGAAGGTACTGTTGCCAGTCGAACTAGGAGGAGGCGTATGGGTGTGAGGGCCTCCTCTAGGAAAGTACCTTGACTCCCTCGTTGATCTCTGTTATGGTCTGAGTCATTATGATTTAACTATAGTCTCTCTCAACACAAATAGTGTGTTATCAGAGCAAAAGAGACTGGCGACTTTTTCTTTATTTTCAGATTTATGTTTTGATGTGTTTTTTTTTTTTTCAGGATACCAGGCTACAGTTCCAAACTGATGTTAAGATAGGGAGGGATGCCTGGGTTTGGGGAGCTAGTTTTTGGTCAGGGGGGACTGATCTTTGTAGTGGGGTAGAGATTTGTTTTTCTACTCATAATATTAAAGTTTTTCATTCTGTAGACTTTTTCCCAGGTAGAACCCTTTTGCTGGATGTGCAGCTTCAGGTGATGGATTTTCATCTCATAAATGTCTATGCCCCTCAAACTAAAACTGGCAGGATAGAGTTGTTTAAGCTTATTTTGCCATATCTTTTTACGTCTAGATATATACTTTTTGGTGGAGACTTTAATACAAGTAGATTGTTTTCGGATAGGGGTCCCAGGATCTCTAAACTTTATTAAGTATTCAGTACCTTAATCATGTGTTACAGTTGACCAGGCTTGTTGATGCCTTTGCCTTTCCGGATATCCTAAGCCCCCATACCTTTTTAAGGGCCTTTATCTACCCGGATAGATTTTGGTTTTATCCCTCATTTAACTATTAGGCATAAATCTGTGACACCTGTTGCTACTTCTGACCACAGTCTCCTTGTTGTTTCTCTCTCAGATCTTGATGCTACTGTTAGAGGGAAGGGTATTGGAGACTAAATTTAAGTTTGATGGCAACTGATGACATCCGAGAGGGTTTTCAGGCCTGGTACAAGCCAGACAATCTGTAGTTCTATATGATTCTTTGGCAGACTGGTGGTTGGATAGTAAGGCCTATTTTAAAATATATTTTCAGTTGATGGGTAAATTAAATGGTACAAAACGAAAGGAGGATTATAAGGTTTTACAAGAACAACTTGTGTTATTGCAGTCATTACAGGTTTCTACTGGGATTTCTTATGTTGATCAAATAGAACAGATTAAGTATAACTTGACAAGTTTGCAATATAATAGGATGAAATCCTTAGAAGCTGAACAAAAAAGGGGATGCACTGGGAAACAGGGCAGTGTTAATCCTTTTGATTCCTGCTCTGCTCAGCATCACCATAAGGTCATGTATTCCCTTAAATCTAAGGATGGGTCTGAGAAATTTGGGAACTTGGATATCATGAAGGAAGTGAAAAGTTTTGTACAGTCTAAATTTTCTTCTGTAGCTATCCTTGAAACAGAGGTGTTTGATTGGGTGGGTTCTTGTGATTTGGCATAAATCCCTGACTCTCTGAAATCTTCTTTGATTGGCCCTGTTACTGAACATGAGTTGGGTTCCATTATTTCTAGTTTAAAACAAGGGGTAGCTCCAGGGCCTGATGGCCTACCGAATGAGTTTTATAAATTACTCTTTCCATTACTCCCCTCTGAGTTTGTTGCAGCTTTCAATTTTTTCTGGATTCCTGTGTTTTACCAGGTAGTATGTACACTGGCCTTATTTTTTTTCTGTTTAAAACTGGTGATAGAACCCTTTTGGATAAATGGCGGCCCATTACTCTTTTAAATACAGACAGTAAAATCCTGGCGAAATTGTTGTATCATCGTTTAACTTTAGTTTTGGAAGATATAGTCCACCCCACACAGTTTTGTGCTGTTCCTGGGAGAAAAATAGCTGATGCACTTATTTTGCTTAGGAAAATTATGGAAAATGGATCTGGAGGGGAAGTGAGTGGTTATTTAGTAGGGTTGGATCAAGCTAAGGCCTTTGATGCTGTTTGTCATGATTATTTATGGATTGTACTTCAAAGTCATGGTCTTCCGGTTATCTTCTTGAACTGGCTAAGTTATATTACCAACAGGCTATGGTTAAACCTTATGTGAATGGCTGGGTGGGGCTAGTTGTCTAGTTCAGAGGGGGGTTAAGCAAGGTTGCCCCCTGAGTCCGGCTTTGTATATTTTGGCATTAAATCCACTTTTAAGGAAATTACAGCTGCATGAAGATATTAGGGGTCTTTCAGCTCATAGTGGGGATATGGAGGTTAAAAGTATAACCTATGCGGACGACATGTGCCTGGTGTTGGGGGACCAGGCATCAGCAAATACGGCTGCTCAAGAATTATGCATTTTTCTCTGTTAACTAATACCACTATTAATATTGCCAAAAGTATATGTCTTCCTATAGGTGACTTGGTTCCTAAAATTCCGTTTTTTTTTTTTGGACATACCTTGTCAGACTCAACCACAGAAATTACTGGGTTTTTTTTATGGGGACATGAGTACTTATAATTGGTCTCTTATTATATCAGACGCTAGGGAACATTGGAAAGTGGAACTCTAGGCATATGTCCAAGCTAAAAAGAGTATATATGGTAAAAACCTTTTTATTGCCAATGTTTCTGCATTTATGTGTGGTTTTTCCACTAACTGTATGATTAGAGACTGTACTCTATGGTTTATTTTTTCAATGTATTTGGGGTAGCCGTCTTAATCCAATTAAAAGAGGGGTTTTGTATCGCCCTATCAAAGATGGTGGATTGCAGATGATTCATCCTATTGTTTTTTTCTTTTCTTTATTTTCGAATGGGAATTTGATGCCAGTGATGGGCGATGGGCCCAAGGTTTGGAACCCCTGGGTTTCTGACCAAATTGACCTATGTCTTCTTTCCCGGGGTATTGAGTCCGCCATTCCAAAACAAAAATCACTTCAGAGTCTCCCTTCATGTATGCAGTATATTTTTGGGAAATTGAAGCTATGGGGTATTAGTAGGAGACAATTATTGACCCTTTCTAGGAAAGAGATGTATGTGTCTATTGTCTCTAGTTTTTTTTTATTGATGTTCCTAGATATTGGATTAAAACTCCAAGTGAAACTGCAATTATAGGAACAATGTTGCTTAATCCTAGATTACAGGGAAAGATGTGGGATGTTCTTTGGTTAAATGTTCATGACAAACTAAATGTACAGAATAATTTGAAGCATAAAGGATTAGCTGAGAGAGGTGTGCTAGGGATGATACATGTGCCATGGGGTTTTGGAAACTGTAGATCATTTATTTTTGAGCGTCCTTTTATTTTGTCCTTTTGGTCATTTCTTTATTCACAGTGGCCTTCTTTTCCTTTTTCTTGTCTAACTAGAGATATTTTGTTGTTGGGTTTGTTACCAAAGAAATGGATTAAGTATGATTCAGGAACCGTTCATTTAATTTTATTGATACTCAAGTACCATATATGGCATATGAGATGCCAATTGACTTTATATAAAAGAAAGGTTACTGCTGAACAATTGTTCTGGACTGTATATAATTCCTTTAAAGGTTCAAGGGATTTGGACTTTTTCACTTGTTCATGCTCCCTTTTTCAAGAGAGGTGGCACCATATGGACTGGTTTTTGGATGTGGGATAGGTCTCCGTACGTGAGATATATTGTATCTTCAGGAGGTATTGTCAGGACAATTATTTATGATGTCTTCTACTGCTTATTTTTTATGTTTTATATTTGTATGCTTTCATATTATTTTGTATGTTTTTTTGTTTGAATTTTCAATCTTTTTTCCCCTGCTCTTGGGGGGGTTTCTAGTATTTCTTTTTATTAGTTTGGAGACTATGAAAATGAATTTTTGTATTGATTGTATGATGTAATACTTATTTACGTTTGCCTTTATTTCTGTATTATGTTTGTGTGCAGTAACACTTTTTGTGTATATTTTGATTTCAAGTTTTAATAAAAAATTCCCCATCTCTTTTCAATAAGTGCCATGGGATCTTTAACATCCACCTGAACTACCACCAATCCAGGCAGATGGGACCTCAGTTTAACATCTCATCTGAAAGACGGCACCTCAGAAGTGCAGCACCCCTCTCATGCTGCACTACAGTGTCAGTACTGGGATATTAACCCAAGTGCCAGATGTGGGAACAGAACCCACAGCCCTCTGATCTCCTGGCCTCAGAGGCGAGTGTGCTACCTACTGAGCCACTGACACTGATGTAACGGGCCATCTGTAAGATATTGTTCCTTCTGTCCTCTGGGAGAAAAGCCTTCACACAGGAGGTGTCCAGAAGAGTTCTTATGAAGAGGAGCTTCTGGGAGGGCTGCAACTGCAATTTGTTGAGATTCAGCAGGACTCCCATGGACGTGAGGAAGTCTGATGCCCTGGCTACAGCGTCCAGAGTTCCTTGTCTGGAGGGACTTGCTAGGAGCCAGTCGTCTGGATATGGGAACACTTGTATTATGATTTTCCTGAGATGCACTGTGAGAATTGCACAACACTTTGTAAAACCTTGAGGCGCCGAGGATAGCCCAAAGAGCAGGACTCTGAATTGATAATGCTGACCCAATGCCACAAACCCTAGGTATCTGTGGTGCTTTGGGTGTATAGGAATGTGCTGGTAGGCATCCTGCATGTCCATGCAGGCTAGCTAATCGTGTTGATGAAGTAAAGGTAGCAGGGAACCTAGCGATATCATCTTGAACTTTTCCTTGAGAAGAAACTTGTTTAACTTTCTGAGATCTAGAATGGGACACATGCCACCAGTTTTCTTCAGGATCAGGAAGTAATGGGAGTAGAAACCTGTGTTTTGTCGATGCAGCGGAATTACTTCTACTGCCCTGTTTTTCAGAATGCCTTGTAACTCGGAAGCAAGAAGGTCTGACTGTACTACTGACAGCCTGGGCTGTCATTTGGGGGGATGATCTGGAGGGGTTTCTGAAAGATTGAGCAAGTACCCCTCTCGGATTATCCAGAGGACTCATTTGTCTGATGTTATGGATTTCCACTGGTTGTAGAACTGAGTCAAACGTCCTCCCACCGCTGAGGAGGAGTCCCCCTTGGACAGTTGAGGTGGGACCTGGGCTAGAAACTCAGAAGGTGGCACTGGGCACTTTGGGGCCTTGTGCCTTCTGCTGTGTTTTCTTTTGTGGCTGAGGGATGTGGTTTTTGTTAAAACCTCCTCTGCCTCTGCCCCAAAGGACTGACAGTTGTGAAACTGACGCTTGTTGGCACCCCCTGGGAGGAGACAGGTGCAGGTCTAGCCGTCTTAATGGCAGACCTAGTCTTCTGCGTGGCCTCCAGAGCTTGCTCCACCTGGAGCCTCAAGTACGTAGGCAAGAGTGGCGATGGGTGCAGATGCTAGTTGCTGCCACTCAGAAAGTGGTATTGAAAGTGTCCATTGCAGCTTTAACCTGTTGGTTGTTGGACTCGATACCCCTGGTTATGGTGTGAAGTAGCTCTGAATTAGTTTCCAACTTGGGCAGAGCTTCTACCATTTGTTTGAGTGAATGCCAAAGAACATACTCATATTGGGAAAAATAGCCCTGGTAGCTAGCAATACGTATACCCAAGGTGGAGGCAGCAAAGACTGTCTTACCTAAGGTGTCTATCTTGAAAGATTTTTTATTTATTGGCTGGGCTGTAGATGCCTGAGGAAGGGCGGCCTTATCATGCTCTACCAAGACTACAATGGAATCAGCAAAGGCTTGTTAGGCCAAAATGGGGTGATTCTTGGGAGTGGCATACTTCCAACTAGGAAGTTGGATCGGGGAGGGCAGTGGACATGGCCTATCTGGACTTCAGCAAGGCCTTTGACACTGTGCCACATAGAAGACTATTACACAAACTAGGGAATATGGGTGTGGGCAGGACAGTAGTGTGGTGGGTAGGTAACTGGCTGTGCAGCAGGACACAGAGGGTGGTGGTAAATGGCTGTCACTCCATAGAGGGAAGAGTGACCAGTGGGATACCACAGGGATCAGTGCTGGGACCGGTCCTAGTCAACATCTTCATCCAGTGACATTGCGCAGGACCTAGAAGGCAGAATTTCACTGTTTGCTGATGACACAAAGCTCTGTAACAGAGTAGACACACCAGAGGTGTAGACAGAATGAGAAGGGACCTGCAGAAACTTGAAGAATGGTCAGGGTTTGGCAGTTGAAATTCAATGCAAAGAAGTGCAAGATAATGCATATGGGGCACAAAACCCTGGCACAATATATCAGTTGGGGGTGAGGATATAGCATGCACCAAGCAGGAAAGGGATCTTGGGGTTATCATCTCTGATGACCTCAAGGTAGGGAAACAGTGCAACAAGGCAGCAGGTAAAGCAAATAGGATGCTGGGATGCATATGCTGCGGCATCACCAGCAGGAAAAGGGAGGTCATGATTCCACTATACAAGACACTAGTGAGGCCCCACCTGGAGTACAGTGTACAGTTCTGGAGACCTTACCTATGTAAGGACATAGACAGGGTAGAGAAGGTTCAGAGGAAGGCAACAAAGATGGTACATGGATTGCATCAGAAGTCCTATGAGAACAGGTTGAAGGAATTGAATATGTACTCCTTGGAGGAGAGGAGGGAGAGAGGGGACATGATAGAGACATACAAGTATCTTACAGGGAGGAACAGGGTGCAAGAATACACTATTTTTAAGCGAAAAAGATGTTCCAGGGCTAGAGGGCATGGGATGAAGTTGGAGGGAGGACAATTCAGAGGAAATGTGAGGAAGAATTTATTCACAGAATGGGTGGTGGACAAGTGGAACACCCTGCCTGAGGAAGTGGTGGGGGCTGAAACAATCACAGGATTTAAGAATGCATGGGATAGACATAAATGAATTCTGGAGGTCAGGGGTAAGGGGCAACAGAGTTCTAGGAAAACATAAACTAAGTTACAAACTCAAATGGGCAGACTAGGTGGGCCATTGACCCTTATCTGCCAACACTGTTTATGTATCTACAGTATGTATCTATGTATGGACTTAGCCATGGAAGAAATGAGAGCAGGATTGTTCCATACCATCTGAGAGAGGGTCTCGAAAGAGGGTTGTACCGGAGGAGTTAAATCCATAGGTATCTCCGGGACATGCAGATACTGGAGTCTTAAAAGCTTCCCAGGATCGATTTCTGTAGTCTGGAGAGAAAGAGTAGAATTTAAATTTTTAAGCAGAGACTTAAAGGAAAGGTCTTCGACCACAGGCTCTGCAGCAGGATTGATCCCTGCTCCTTCAACATCATCACCTAGTCGAAGATCTGGGTCAGGTTCAAAATCATCTCCTGACAGTCCAGGAGGGACTGTATGGACAGGAGAGGAGTGAAAATCTGTAGGAAAAGTAGAAGACGGAAGAATCAGAGTTGAGAACCCTTGGAGGCCGGATGGCGCCGCATCAAGCCTCAGCGCCGATGCAGAACACAGCGCTGAACACAAGGAAGTCAGCGCCATCAGAAACAGCACAGCACCTGGCACCGATAGAGCCGACAGAGCCTGTGGTGCCACGGATGGCTCCAACAGACTCCCCTGCTCCGCAGACGGTGCCGAGTATGTCCCAAGGGTCTGAAAACTGTGATTTGAGGAAAAAGAAGGAAAACTGGCAGGAGATAGAGACATCGGTGTGGCCCCCACGCCACAGCCATGTGAGGGGGGAAAACACCAGAGCGTGGAGTCGACGAGGTGCTGCACGACTAGGAAGGTCCAACCACCCTACCCATTCTCTTGAATGGCCCGAAGGCCTCGGAGTGACTGAATCAGGCAGCTGGACCAACCTCCGAGCCCATTGCTCCATTAGAGCAGCCCACTGGTGAAACTGCTCATTGGAGGCCCCTCCAATAGGCGGGGACAGGCTCCGATGTCAAGGAGGTCGGCCACAGGAGACAAAAACTGGTGACTCCAACAGAGGTGGAGACCGGCGCCTGGCCCCAGTAACTGACCATTGATGCGCAGACATACCAGAAGGCAACCTCAAGTGATGTCTTCTTTTTTTTGACTTGTGAGCTGAAGAAGAGCTCGAGGCTGAACAGTGCCGAGAGTGGGGTCATTTCCTTTTATGCTTTCGGGGGGGCCTCCCATCTCCCCAAGCATCGGACCGTACGTTGTCAGACCCTCCCTCCGGAGAGGGCGGTGGACCGGACCCAGCCTGGCTGTCTGAACAGCTTTCATATGAAGTCTCCCTACCGTAACCTGACCCGCTCATGGTGGACTCTGTCAATGGAGGACTGAAGACTTCTTACATTAAGTAAAATTAAATATAATCGGTACTTATTTCGAAGACAAATTACAAAACAATAAACTGAAAACTATGCTGCTAGTTTGAAGTTTGACTCCCAGCAGGTAAGCAACGTTGTCACTGAAGTGCACTCGACGGCAGGGGAAAAAAGAACTGAGGCGGTTGGAGAGTCGACGCCGAGATAGTCTTTACCGCATGAGCCGGGGCTTGCAGTGCTGTTTTCTTGCGGCTCCATCTGTGGCGCCAACCTTCTCGAAAAGTTTGCTCCTGGCGGGTCCTAGCACCACCAGCGTAGATCTCATTAGTGTGAATGAGTGGTGGAGATTTTATGTCCAGGAAGATCTTAGGATTAGTACGCAAAGACACCCTGTCTTTGTGAAAAACCAAATAAGACTTTTTCCACGAGAGCCTGAAGTACGGAAATCTTTCGAGCAGAGGTAACAGCAGCTAAAAACAGCACTTTCCACAACAGAAAGCGCAGCTCGCAACTAGTGGCCAGTTCAAAGGGAGGTAACGTGAGATCTTACTTAGAGGGTGAGCTCTTGCAGCAGGCTACACTGTTAGGACTAAGCTGACAGGACCCCATGGAAAACTTCAAGCTAGCAGTATACAGTGGGGAACCACCCCCTGACATCAGCCCACCCCTGACATTGGCCAGTGGTATAAAAGGGGCAGTCCCCTAGCTCTACCACATTTCTTTTCCCACCATTGACCAGCACACATCTGCTAAACAGTCGCCTTCTGCTCACAGTTGATCATCATTACCATGTTTCTTTGTGTTTTATTTTCTTTTATTAATAGTGATTTTTTGCCTTCTTCTATTCTATGTCTTTGTTGTCTGAGAGGCGGAAATCCAAGCGTGCCTGCAGCAAGCAAATACCATTGAAAAATGGCCATTTAGCCTGCCTTATTTGCCTAGGCCCCAACCACGACTCTGAGACCTGCAAGCATTGACGGAGCTTCAACCGCAGAACCAGTATCCGTCGCCTGAAGACTCTGCAGAACTACCTGTAGGAGCAACAACTAGCCACCATGCAGAAGATCTCTTCAGGACATAGCTCCTCTTCTTCCTCAGTACCTGGGACTTCCCCCTAATCTTCCACCCATAAGGAGAAGAAAACCAATGGGAAACACCACCATAAGGATAAGGACAGACCCAGATTGGACTCCTGCTCCAGGTCCCTGCACAAATTGGTGGCTTCTTCCGAGTTCCTCCTCCTGTGGAAGGTTGGACTCTGCTCCACTCAGGAGGCCTCACCTCTTCTGGCTCCTGTTGATGAAGCCTTCTGCCCTAGTCCTGACATCTGGCAGGGGGTCTTCGGGGCATGGGCCTTCATCAGCCCTTCCTTCGCTTCCCCCCCCCCCCGAGTCTCAGGCCCTTTCAGCATCCTTCTGGCCTATGCCAGGCCAATCAGCCAGTTCTTCATCAGGTGGCGGGTAGGAGCCCGTCGTCTGCCCAGCTGGGACATCTACATCATCGGACCAGGCATCAGGGTCCTGTGACAAGAAGCAATGCCAGGAGCAGGAGTGCCAAGCTGGAGTTTGCTCCCCCAAACAGCTGATGTCGATCGGTACTCTGGACAGCTGTTGACAGCCACCAGCCTCTTTGACCTCCGCCTTTCCGGGGTTGAACCGGGCGATGCCACCCCCATCATCACCCAATCCTCAGCCAGTGCCTCCCAACCCGATGCCAGATAATCTGATGCCAGATACCCCGGCACCAGATCACCTGCCACCAGATAACTCAACACCTGCAGAACCGCAGCCAGCTAACTCCACGTCTCCAGACCTAACAACAGGGTCACCCGCTCCAGCAGGATCGATGCCGGGACCTTCTACTGTCCCCCCACCGGTGCCAGAGCCTCCTGACACCCCTCTTATCTCTCTCTCTCTCTCAGATGTGGGGGCCCTATTCAGTTCCTGGTGGAACACTATAAAAGGGGACTTTCTGCTTAGGGGCCCCCACCCCCCCAAGGTTCCAGAACCCACTCCATCGGGGGGCTCCCTCCGGCCACTCCTTTTTTTTAAACTTTATTTATTTTTAGTTTTTTTTATATTTCCATACATATACACAACCTATACACAAGCACAGGAGTTGATACAAATCATTAAAAATGTGTTACATCAGTGTATTGAGAGTAACAAGATAAGGCATATCCCTTTTTTAATCTTCAGTTCAAGTTACTTATATAGTCAGAGTTTATATCTGTAGTCGGGCTACCGCATTCTATCTTTCTTTTCATTAGGGTATGAAATCTTTCCTTAGTGGAGTAATATACAGTATCCATCTCCTTAATATGTTCTCAAATTGAGCGTATCTTTTATTTGTTAATGCTGTCAGTCTTTCCATTTGATATATGTCTATCACAATATTCTGCCACTGGGTTATCTGGGGAGAATTTGGAGTCAGCCAATTTTTAGTTATGTTTTTTTTTATGGCTAGTATTAATATAAGTAAGAGTTTCTTTGTTCTAATATCTCTGTTCCCCTCTGGAAAATCTGATAAGAAGTACAGAGATAGGTCCAATTTTACAGATGGTGATATTATGTTTTTAATAGCCTCCTGCACCTCCACCAAGAAGGGTTGTATTGTTGGTCATTCCCAAAATAAATGCCCGTGAGTGGTTTGCTGCTCACCACATTTCCTCCAACAGGTTGCTTCCCTTTCTTTATTATAATGTGCTTGGATTGCTGGTGTTCTGAAAAACCTGACAGCATTCTTCCATGGGAATTCTCTCCAGCATGGTGAGGATGTACTTTTATGTATATATATCGGAAATAATTCCTCCATTTGTCTTCTGTAATTATAGTATTCAGGTCCTTTTCCCAAGCTCTTTTAATGGAATCTACTGTATCCCCTTCAAATTCTCGTATTGCTACATATAAATAGGATATTATGTGATTTAAGTTAGCTCTGCCCTCCAAACTTCTCTGTAAAACATCTATAATCTTGGGTATAGGGTATAAAGTCCAGCACTCTTTTTTTATTTCCCTAATGTAATTCCTCACCTGGAAAAAATGGAACCTATCCCTGTGTGTTATTTCATATTTCGCTACCAGATCTGAGAAGCTTACAATGATTCCCTCTTTCAGAAATTGATATACTATGTGTAGTCCCTTTCTCTCCCATCCCTTATATCCCAAATCCATTTTAGCTGGTAAAAACTTTTCTGTATGTGTTAGGGAGTAGAACATAGGCCTCCAGTCAATCATTCTCTTAGTACTCAACATCTGTCTCCAGATTCGTAAGGTGGACAGTGTATATGGGCTTCAAATATCCCCCTTTTCCTTATCCCCTTTGTCCGATAGAAGGATCCCCTGTGGTTTCCTAAGATCTTCCTCCGCTAATTCTATTTCCTTCCATTTTGCTTTGTAAGTAGGGTGTAACCAGTAAATTACTGTACGGATCTGGGCAGCCATGTGGTAATGTTTGAAATTTGGTAGTGATAGTCCCCCTTTCTCTTTTGAGAGTTGTAATATGGTTTGTCTTATTCTCGGTCTTTGCTTCCCCCAGATATATTGCATTATTTTCCTGTTCAGTTCCTTATAAAATGTATCTGGTACTGTAATGGGAATGGTTTGTGCCAGATATAAGAAGTGAGGTAACATCACCATTCTGATTGCTTCTATTTTTTGTAGGAACGGAATAGGAATCAGTTTCCATTTCTCTATATCCCTCTGTATTTGTGCTAGAAGAGGTTTATAGTTAAGTTCATATAATTTCGTATGTTCAGAACTCAGCCAAATTCCTAGGCATTTAAGTGTAGGAATATTCCACTTAAACTTAAAGTGGGACTCCACCTGGGGTGATGGATTGTAATGTACCCCCAGAACCTCCGTCTTAGACATGTTGATCTTATAGCCCGCTATTTCTCCGAATTCTGTCAGAATTCCCCATAATGGCCTCAATGAATTCTCCGGGTCCGTGAGATATACCAATAAGTCATCTGCATAGACAGCTAATTTATGATACCCTTCTCCCAATTGTATCCCGATATATCTCCATGTTGCCTTATGGCCTGTGCCAGGGGTTCTAGATATATCACAAATAAAAGGGGTAATAGTGGGCATCCCTGTCTGGTTCCTCTTTTCAGACTTATTGGTAATGAAATTGAACCGTTCACTTTAATATAGGCCTTAGGGCTGCTATATAAGGAGTCTATTATCCCTCTAAATTCTGCTGGGAATCCCATCTTTTCTAAAGTAGACCTCAGAAAGGGCCATGCCACCCTGTCAAAGGCCTTCTCCGCATCTAAACTCAGAAGCAGGAAGGGTGTCTTCGACAGGGAGGCGTAGTGCATTATGTAATGTTCTTTTAATATTGTCGTGTGCTTATCTGTCCATCACAAATCCCATCTGGTCTTGATCTATCAGGTTAGGTAATAACACCTCTAACCTTCTGGCCAGAATAGATGTGAATAGTTTATAATCTACATTTAGAACTGAGACTGGGCGGTATGAGTCACAGTTCACACTGTCCTTTCCCGGTTTCAGGATGCTAGTAATGGTGGCATACCTCCGGCCACTCCTAAGCAACCTACTCCACTTCCACCCAGGAAACCTTCGCCACCACCCAAAAGGGTCACCTCTCCTCCTGACTGCTCGGATGAAGGGTCCCCAAGGCGACATGGATGAAGGTGTCATTCTTCATCCAGATCTTCCTCCAGACTCTGACGCCGCTCTCACGGATATCGGTCCAGGCATTCTTACACCTGCTCCACTTCCTTGAAGTATTCCAGCCAGAGCTCCTCCTCTTCTTCCAGGTCTTCAGAAGGGTTTGCCTCCCTTCCTTCTCAGACGGACTCTCATAAGGATTCCCCTAGGTCACCACCAGATGATCCCACATTTGTGGATGTGATGCATCACATCTAGTTCCTCAACCAGTGAGGCACTGAGGAAATGGACTTGGAAAGGTGCCCCCTTGCTCAGTTCCTCAGTATGAGTGACCCTAAGCCCCTGGTCATGCCCCCTTTGGTGGACCCCTTCCAGGATGTTACTAAGCTTGCCTGTAGACATCCATCTTCGGCTTTGGCAGTTCCTAAGAAAACTGACAGACTCTACAGAAGCCCTAAAAATTATCCCTTCTTGGGAGAGCAACCTAGGGCTTATTCAATGGAGTTGACTGCGGCTCATGGAAGAATCAAACAACCCAGACACATGAGCTCTCAACCTCCTGATAAGGAGTCTAAGAGACTGTATCAGTTTGGCCACAAGGTCTATTCTTCAGCCACCTGTACCATCCGCTCGCTAAACTTTCTAACACAGGCGGTGGGAGGGGGGAAGGTCGGTTCTCCCTCTATCTCAAGGGATGGACCAAAATCAGAATGGATGCATGGGTACTCCAACGGATAGGGAGAGGACATGCTCTGGAGTTTTTGGAAATACCACCAGACAACCCTACAGTTCCTTCCAAATACTCCCCCTCCCACGCTGCCCTCATCCAAAAAGAAATTCAAGTGCTCTTATCCAAAAGGACCATAGAGCCTGTCCCTCTGAGCCAAAAAGGGAAGAGATTCTACTCCCATTTCTTCTTGGTTCCCAAGAAGATGGGAGACCTTTGCCCCATCTTGGACCTCAGTCACCTGAACACATACGTAGAATAGAGTACAAGAGGTTGAGAATGGTGACCCAACCAGGTCTATTTCCCATACTTCGCCATGGGGACTGGCTTTGCACGCATGACAAGCAAGACACATATCAGGGTCTTGCCAGCCCACAGGAGATTCCTACACTTCACCTTCCTGGGGAACCACTACCAGTTCTGGGCCCTGCCCTTCAGCCTATCCTCCAAGTGCCTAGCCGAGGTGGCTGCAGCCCTCAGGAGATGGGGTCATTATGTCTATCCTTACCTAGACAACTGGCTCCTGGCAGCGGCCACAAGAGATCAGCTGCTGACAACCCTAGAAGACACCTTTACATTATTCTGGGAGCTGGGGATCACTCTGAATCTCCCAAAGTTGTCCCCGTGGCACAGACAAAGGCTGCAGTATATCAGGGCAGTCTTGGACACCACCTAAGGGAAGGCCTTTCTCCCTCCCAATGGGGCAGATCACCTTCAGACTCTGGCTTGGGAGATTTCCTCATCTCACCAGGTCCCAGGCAGGACTTTTCTTTGGCTTCTGAGCCACACTGACAATGAATGCTTCGGGTCAGGGATGGGGAGTTCATTTCTGTGAATGTCAAATGCAGGGGACATGGTCTCCCTTGGAACAGATGCTCCACATCAACGTCTTAGAGATGAGGGTGGTGCTTTACGCTCTGCAGGCGTTTCAGCTGGACCTTCTTCTGGGCCCCCTGTTGATCCAGATGGACAATATGTCCGTGGTCTTTTATATCAACAAACAGTGGGGAACTAACTCATACCCTCTGCTGAAAGGCCATGAGGGTTTGGATCTGGGCTCTAGAACACAGTCTGGTTCTTACCGCAGTTCACGTTCCAGGGTCCAAAACACCTTGGCCGATTGCCTAAGCAGGTCTTGATCCCAGGCCCATGAGTGGGAGCTCCTACAGTTCATAGCAGAGGATCTCTTGGAAAGGTGGGGGCACCCCAAACTAGACCTTTTTGCATCTCCGTCCAATGCCAAACTGCCCAGTTTCTGCTAGCTAGATCCAGAGCCTGGTGTTTTTTGGTGAGACATGTTGTCCCTCTGCTGGACAGGGAGGTTTCTATAAGCCTTTCCTCCCTTTCCTCTTCTTTAGAGTACTACTCAAGCTACAATCAGAAGGGGCAGACATGATCCTGATTGCTCCCTTCTGGTCTCAGCAGACTTGGTTTCCTCTGCTCCAGCAATTGGCAGTGGAGCCTCCGAATTCCTCTGCCCCTGACCTCACACTTGCTCTCTCAGGAGCAAGGCACCCTGGTACATCCAGACCTCAGGTCACTGCACCTGCATGCATGGCTCCTGCAGACCTAGCCAAGGCCCGTTTTGAGGTTTCCCCCAGGGTAGCGGAAGTCTTGGTGGCAGCTAGGGAGCCTTTTACCAGGGCCACTTATGCCATGAAGTGGAAACAGTTCTGCCTGTGGGCCTCTGCTCATAACCTTGACCCCTTCATCTGTCTGGCAAACTCAGTCCTGGAGTACCTCCTCTTTCTTTTTGATTCAGGGCTCCATTATTCCTCCATCAAGGTGCATCTTTCCTGCAGTTTCTGCCTATCATGCACCTATAGAGGGCAAAACACACCTTGCCCAATTGGATCTATTCCATACCTTTTTGTGGGGCATTCTGCACCTAAAACCTCCCATTCAGGATCCCGTCCCTCCATGGAATCTTTTGTTTTTGTTAGAGAAACTTATCTTGCCTCCCTTCCAGCCATCCGCAAGCTGCGAGCTTCACTTTCTGTTGTGGAAAGCATTGTTTTTAGTTGCCATTACATCTGCTCGGAGGATTTCCAAGCTTCGGGCTCTGTTGTGCAGAGCCTTATTTAGTTTTCCACAAAGAGAAGGTGTCTCTGAGGACTAATCCTAAGTTTCTACCAAAAGCGGAGTCCGAGTTTACCCTTAATCAGGATATCCATTTACCCATTTATTATCCAGAGTTCTCAAATCGAAGGGAGGCCCTGCTTCACATGGAAAACATGGGCCACCCAATACAATGACTGGGACCTGTCTGTACCAGGGTACAGGTTATTTTGTAGGGACAGGGTGATTGGGAAAGGAGGGGTGGCACTATATGTGAAGGAAGGACTGAAGTGTGTAAGGGAGGAAGGGGAGGAGGGTAGTATGGAGTCACTTTGGATGCAAATCCAGGATTCCAAGAATAGGATTCTTAGAATGGGAGTGGTGTACAGGCCACCATCTCAGACGGAGGAGTTAGACAGGGAACTAGCGGAACAGATCAGGAGGACCTGCGAGAAGGGTAGTGTGGTGATTGTGGGGGACTTCAACATGCCAGGAGTGGACTGGAGCACCCCAACAACCAGGAACAGAAGGGAGCAGGTACTGCTGGATGCCTTCCAGGACAGCTTCCTGCTGCAAATGGTCAGTGAACCAACCAGGTTAGGGAGTACCCTTGACCTTGTGCTGGCAAATGGGGACTTTGTGAGAGAACTTACAGTGGAGGAACCACTGTCAGGGAGTGACCACCACTCAGTATGGCTCACATTGGATATGGGCAAGGAAGGAGTGGAATCTGGCACAATAGTGCTGGACTTCAGGAGGGCCAACTTTGGGAGGATGGGGGAAGTGGTAAAAGGGTACCTGGCCAGAATTCAATCTAGTATGGACACTAACCAGAGGTGGAAGCTCATAAAGCTGGGGACAGTGGAGGCAACCAAAACCTGCTGCAAAGCCCAGAGCAAGAAGGCTAGGGTTAAGAAACCGATCTGGTTAAGCAAGGAGGTCATGGAAAAGGTAAGGAGGAAAAGAGCTGCCTTTAGGAAGTACAAGAAAACAGGGAGGGGGGAGGACAGGAGGAGTACTTGACAGAATCGAAAGAGGTGACAAGGGCATAAGGGAGCCAAAGCATCTCACGGAACTCAGGCTGGCACAAGGCATTAAGAAGGGGAGAAGGACTTCTTTAAGTACATCAGGGAGAAAGGAGCTGTAAGGACCACATAGTAAGGATTAGGAAGGAGGGGGTTGGGTGGAAGCAGGGTGCGATGGTGAAGCATTAAATGAGTACTTCTGCTCAGTATTTACTAAAGAGAAGAGGAGGTGACACAAGGTGGGAGAAATGGCAGAAGCAGGGGGGAAGTGGTGACAGATGGGGAAATCATGGAGAGCAGAGTTCAGAGGGTTTGAAGGCACTGAGGGTGGATAAGGCGCCAGGCCCAGATGGCATCCACCCCAGGGTACTGAAGGAGCTGGCAGAGGTCCTTGCGGACCTTTGGCAGACCTATTTAATGCCTCACTACATTCGGGTGTGTGCCTCAGGACTGGAGGATAGCTCATGTGGTGCCCCTCCACAAGAGTGGCCCCAAGGATGAACTGGGGAACTACAGACCAGTGAGCCTCACATCCATCGTGGGTAGCTAATGGAGACTATCCTGAAGGAGGCAGGTGGCCTCCCTAGAGGCCAAGGACTACAGGACAGCAGACAGCATGGCTTCATCGTGGTAGATCCTGCCAAACCAACCTGGTCGAGTTCTATGACTGGGTAACTGGAGGCAACTGGACAGGGCCATGCAGTGGATGTCCTGTGTCTGGACTTCAGTAAGGCATTCGACTCAGTGCCACATGGAAGGCTGGGAAGGAAGTTAGTAGGCACAGGGCGGGTGCAAAGCTGGTGAGATGGGTAGGAAACTGGCTGCAGGGAAGGCAACAGAGGGTGGTGGTGGGTGGGGAGCTCACACCCAAGGGCAGTGACGCGGTGTTCCACAGGGCTCGTGTTGGGACAAGTGTTGTTTGGGATATTCATTGCAGACATATCATGGGACATCAAGAGCAAGATCAGTCTGTTTGCTGATGATACCAAGATAGGCGCGGTGGTGGATGACCTAGGGGATGGCAGGGGTTGCAGGATGATCTGGCAAAGCTTGAAACATGGTCAGACACCTGGCAACTGGGCTGTAATGCCAAAAAGTGCAAGGTGCTGCATTTTGGGATGAAGAACCCAAGGAGGAGTTACCAGCTAGGGGGAGTGCAGCTAGCCCAGACAGAAGAGGAGAAGGATCTGGGTGTGCTCATTACAGGGTCAATGAACAACTCGGCACAATGTAGGAAGGTAGCTGCAAAGGCCAACAAAATACTGGGTTGTATTGCAAGGGGTATATCCTCGAGGAGGGAGGAGGTGATTCTGCCACTGTATAGGTCATTAGTTAGACCACACCTGGAGTACTGCGTGCAGTACTGCCATCCGTATCTGAAGAGGGACATTAAGTTACTGGAGGGGGTGCAGCGCAGAGCGACAAAGATGATCAAGGGGCTGGGGCACTTAACATACGAGAGGAGGTTGAAGGAGTTGAACATGTACTCACTGGAGGAGAGGAGAGGAGAGACAGGGGTGACATGATTGAAACCTTTAAATACATGAAAGGAATAAACAAGACAGGTACAGAGGGGCTGTTCAAAGTAAGGAAGGGGAGGGCCACCAGGGGCCATGATATGAGACTGGAGCGAGGAAGGTTCAGGAGGGAGATGAGGAAACACTTTTTTACAGAGAGGGTGGTGGCTGGGTGGAATGTGTTACCTGCTGAAGTGGTATGCAGTACAACAGTGGACTGCTTCAAACGAGGATGGGACAGGACAAGGGGGAGGGTTAATGAAGGGGAAGGGTGGAAGGGAGGGGCAGCTGCAGAATAAGGGGTGCTAGCTGCACATTAAGACTTGACAGACCTCTAGGCCTTTATCTGCTGGTAAATTTCGTATGTTTGTATGTTCACACTCTGGACGTTCACAGGGTGCTTCATTATTATACAGATCGCACCAATCCAGTCAGGAAGGCTGACCAATTGTTTGTTTCCTTTGCTCCAAGAACTGAAGGGGCCCCAGTTACTAAACAGACTTTGTCTTAGTGGTTGGTTAACTATATTACTTATTATCATAAGTACGACAAACCTTTACTGGGCCCAGTTAAAAGTCACTCCACCAGGGGTGTTGCTGCCTCTTTTGCTTCAGTGAGGAACGTCTTTGCAGCAGACATCTGTGCAGCTGCTGCTTGGAGTTCTGTCGATACTTTCATTAAGCATTGCAGTTTGGACATTGCCTTTAGGCAGAAGACCGGCTTCAGCCTAGCAGTCCTCCAGGGCCTGCTCTCATGAGCATAGGTGCTGAGTCCATGGGTGCTGGAGTGTTCAAGCACCCACAAAGTTGGCTAAAGCACCCTCAATATTTTGAGGGCAGCCTGCATAAAAGGACTACCATGGTAACTGGCCATAAGAAAAATGCTACCTACTGGCTGTGAGTACCCATAGAGGTTAATAAAAGTTGTCACCCATGCTCGTGAGAGCTTCTGTTAGTGCTCTTTTCCACCTCCCATCTGACCTGGGCTCATCCTTTGACTGCTTGGGACTCAGTCTTAATGGTGTAGCCTTCTGCGAGAGCTCACCCTCGAGGTAAGATAGTACAGTTACGTAAGAACTTACCGTAGCAGTAGATCTTTGAGAGGAGCTCTTGCAGCAGGCACTGCTTTCCCTCCCTCTTTCCCCCTGGTCTTTTTTCTTCTCCTTATCTTTGGGATCATTAGAACCTCCTCGGTTCTCCATCCAGTACAGGCCAGGTCTCTGGTGGGATAACTAAGGTAGGCTAGGGGACCGCCCCTTTTATACCATTGGCCGATGTTGGGGCGGGCCCAGGTCGGGGTGGTCCCCCACTGTATACTGCTAGCTAGACATTTTCCTTGGGGTCCTGGTCCCTGGCAGCTTAGTCCTAACAGTGTAGCCTGCTGCAAGAGCTCCTCTCTAAGATCTACTGTTATGGTAAGTCCTTATGTAACTGTACTTTTCTCTGACATAAAATTAAGGACCCATGGAGGGACTGGGTCCCTAATGGGAGGTTTCAGATGCAAAATGCCCCACAGGAAGGTGAGAGACACCTCTAGTTGAGCCACGTCACTTCCCTCGATAGGTGCATGGTACACAGGATGGCTAAAAGATGCACTTTGAGGGAGAAGTACCCCAAACCCAAATCTGAAAGGGAGAGAAGGTACTCCAGCACCTGATTCACTGGACAGGAGAAGGGATCCAGTTAGTGCAAAGTAGCTCAAAGGAAAAAAACGCTTTCATTTCATGGCGTAAGTGGCCCTGGTGGAGGGCTTCTAGCGGCCACCAAAACAATGGCAAACCTAGGGGAAACCCTAAAGCAGGTGATGGCTAAGTCTGCAGGAGCCCTGCATGGAGATCCAGACACTTCAGATCCAGATGGACCAGAGTGCCCTAGTCCTGGGAGAGCAAGCAGGTGCACGGAGCAGGGGCAATGGAGGTTCCATCACCAGCTCATGCAGCAAGGGGAACCAAATCTGATGTGGCCAGAATGGGGCTATGAGAATCATCTCCGCCCCCTCCAACTGGAGCTCAAGTAGTACCCTCTGAAGGAGTGGGAAGGGAGGCAAGGCATGCAGAAACCTCCCCTTCCAAGAAAGGGACGTTGCATCTCACCAGAAAACTTCAGCTCAGGATTGAGCAGGCAGAAAAGCATAAGTTTTGAGTTGAGTGGGGACGCAAAAAGTTCCAACCCTGGTAGACCCCATCTGTCGAATAGATCTTTGACTACCGGGTCAGAAGTTCCCACTCATGAACCCGTGACCAGGAGCAGCTGAGACTGTCTGCCAGAATGTTTTGGATGCCTGCAACATGCATGGCGGAGAGCTCAAGACTTTGCTCAGTGGCCCAATACATACCCCTCATAGCCTCCTGACACGGGGGGGAAGAGTGAGTGGCCGTCATTTGCTGATGTAATATACCACACTTATGTTGTTGGTCTGCACCAACAGTGGACTGGGGAGGAGATGAGTCTGGAAGACCTGTAGAGCGTACAGCACTGCTGGCACCTTCAGGACATTGACATGGAGGCCCTGTTTGACTTCCATTCAAGTGCCTTCAGTCTGGTGAGCATCCAAATGAGCTCCCCAGCCTAGACCCGGGACATCCATCATGAGAATCTGATGAGGGGCCTGGATTTGAAAGGAGGCCCTTCCTGAAGCAGACTGGCCGGTTCTAGCCACCACAATCAGGACTCTCTTGACGGGATCGAAGACCATGACCATCTGGTTCAGGTTGTCCATGCATTAGTCCCACTGAACCCTCAGTGTCCACTGAGGTGTCTGCATGTAAAGGCGGGTGAGGGGAACCATGACAATGGCTTCTGCCACATGACCTAAGAGTCACAGGAAGACCCTGGTGGGAACCTGGTGACTGGAGGTGACCAGGTGGGTCTGGGCCAACAGGTGCACCGCCCTGTCCACGGGCAAGAAGGCCATGCCCTGGGTGGTATCCAGAATCACCCCAATATAGTGGAGGCACTGACAAGGAGACAGACAGAACTTTGGCTTGTTGATGACGATACCCACAGCCTGAAAGAGGTAGAAGGTGAATTCCAAGGTCCAGATGGTCCCTGGAGGGAGGTTGCCATCAGCCAATCACCAAGGTGAGGGAATACATAGAAAACCTGTCTCCACAAGGCAATCACTACCACCGATAGGCACTTGGTAAAAACCCTGGAAGCTGAGGAGAAGCCAAAAGGGAGGACCCTGAATTGGAAATGGGCTCACTGGAAATGGAAGCGGAGGAAGCGCCCATGAGAGGGAAACATTTTGATATGCAGATATGCATCCTGCATGTCCAGAGATCAGAACCAGTCTCCCGGTGCAGGAGGGGCAACAACCCCTGAAGGGTAACCATCCGGAAGCATTTGTACTCTATGCAGAAGTTCAACTGACTCAGGTCCAGGATGGGCCAGAGATCCCCGGTCTTTTTGAGGAAAAGAAAAAAGTGGGAGTAGAAGCCTCTGCCCCACTGAACTGAAGGGACTGGCTCTATCGCTATTTTTTGCAGGAGTGCATTAATTTCCTCCCAGACAAGAGGCAAGTGAGCTGGGGGACAAACAGAGGGTCCCGGAGGATTTTCTGGGAGCCACTCGAGAAGCTCTAGCATGTGACTGTGTTCTGTGATCTGCAGGACCCAACTGTCTGCAGTAATACCCTGCCATCCATTGAGGTGAAGAGAGAATTGACCCCCTACGGCCTCCCCAGATCCCGTTCAGGGAAGGTGGGTGTCAGCCAAGGAGTCAGGAGGTAGGTGCGGGCTCTGGGAGGGTGACCACTGGGGCCCAAGTGGCTTTGGCGGCAGCTACAGAGGAGGATGACGCAACTTCACATTTGCCCTGACCTTTGGTGGGTGGGTGGGTCTGCTTACGGGAGGAGTGGTGAAAAGAAGGCAGCTGACCAGTCTTAGACTGGGTATAGTACATTGAGTGAATGGACCAGAGGGCACGGCCTACTCCAGGAGGGAGGAATTAAGATCCTGGACATCCTCTCCAAACTAGATGGCTCCCCAATAGGGGGCATCCAAAATGCTGGACTGCACACTGGAGGCAAAGCCTGACAGCTGAAGCCAAGAATGGCACTGGAGGCAAATGCCTGCAGCTGCACCCCTGCCCAAGGTGTCCACAGCATCATAAGAGGCCTGAAGGACATGTCTGCTCACGTTGAAGACTGCTTTAAGGAGCCGAGCTGAGTTTTGAAGGGGTCATTGGACAAGGCCTGGACTAGGTCCCTAGTCTGGTCCCAGTGGATATTCTGGTATTGAACCATATGGGCAAGATAATTGATGGCCCACGTAGTGGAGGCAAAAACACGCTTGCCCAGGTGGTCCCATCTGCCTGGATTCCTGGTCAGGAGGGACAGCATGGAGATTCTTCAGCTTCTTTGTGTGATCATGCATCATGTCGATGACCACAGAGTCAGCCTTGGGTTGGCCCCCTGAAAAGGGCTTATTTGCTGGAGCGTGGTAGAGGCAGTCCACTTTCTTGGGCACCAGGGGAGTGGTACTGGGTCGGTTCCAAGTCACCCTGGTGACATCTTTATAAGAGTCAATGGAGGGAGGAGGACAACCACAGGGAGGGTGTCAGGCTTTTGCAAGTACACAGCCAGACACCACCGCTCTGGGTCCTGTTCCTCTGTTTCCCAGCCTATAGTGGACTGGATGTGCCTCATGACATCCATGAAAGATGGAGCATCGGGAAGGGACTTGGAAACCACCTTGGTGGGCTCTTCACCTTCTTAAGAATGCCCTGGGGTGGAGGACTTTGAATAGTCAGAATCCTCCTCATCTGGCTCCTCTGGCTCACTTTCGACCAGCAAACAGGCATCCTGGCACACGCCAGAGCCAGAGTCAGAGCTGGAGTCTATGGACCCCAGTGTACGGGGGGCACCAGCACCCAAGTGACCCCAATTTGAGGGTGGGAGGTCCCCAGAAGACCGTCAAGGGGATGCTGCAGAAGGGCCCTGAGGGGCAGGGGTCTGCTTCTGCATAAATGACCACCACACTGAAAACAGGGCACCATAGTCCACTGGGGAAGGATAGTTGTATACCAGTGGGTAAGGGTAGGCCAGCATTAGATAAGGAAAAGGCGGCATCGTGGCCATGCGTGGGGTCAACTGGTGCCAGCTGTGGGAAGGGCAGTACTGGCACTGGGCCTGCAGGCTGTGGAAGAGGAAGAACTGGCACTGGACCTGTGGCCCTATGGCATTGGCAGGTCAGGCGGTGGTGCAGTGGGTGCTAGGTGAGGGTGCACGGAAGGAGAGTCTGCTGACGCCGGGAGAGAAAAAACGGGTGCCTGAGGGGGAAGGAGACCTCCCTGGAGAAGGCAACAGCGAGGCCAGGCTAGAAGAAATGGCAGTGGCCTGTTGCAAATGCTGCCTGAAGGGGCTGGCATTGGACCCAACAAAGGGAACTGAGGCAAGCAGCATCTTGGCTGGGGGGGTGACAGCAGAGGAGCCGATGCTGGCTATACCCACACCGGCCGAGCCTCCTGGCTGAGAACCCATGGATGTGATGGGCCTGAGCATCAGGAGATGGGGAGCAGGAGACAAAGTCCCCTACCATGAAATGCCACTGCCCATGACAGAAATAAGGGTGGGCAGTGGAGCCACCAGCAGCCCTGCAGAAATAAAGGCATGTGGTGCCGAAGGGGCAGATCCCCCATGGGAGGCCAACCCTGTTGCAGTCAAAGACTTGTGTGGAGACTATGAGTGGGAAACAGACCAGTCCCGGTGCTTGTGCTTATGTTTCCTGTTACATTTTTCCCAGGACTGGGGGAGGATGAAGCCCCGGAAGACCGGGCTGGTGAAACCAAAGAGCTCTGACCTGCAGCTCCTTTTCCATCACACTGAGCTTCTGCTTGAAGAGATGGCTCTCCAGGATTTTTAGACAACCTCTCCAAGTGGTCTGGTTGAATTTCTGGCAAATCTGGCAGGCTTCGGTGTCATGACTGGGGCCTAGACACAGTAGAATACAATCAGAGTGTCTGTTTTGTTCAGGAATCTGTTTGCCGCAGGCACACTTCGTGGAACGGTCAGATGATGAGGCAGGTGTAGAAGACAAACTTGACGGCTGAAACACAAAAAAATTGATGTTAATATTGGCAGAAAAAAGTCAAATAAAAAAGCTCGGCAAGAGCAAGTATTGGTGGGCGACTGTAGCTGCGGCATCTGCTAAGGTCTGACGTGTGCAGGTCAATGGTGGGAAAAGAACTGAGACGAGTGTGGCTAGACTGCTAGCTAGAAAGTTTTCCATTTGGTCCTGGCGTTTGATGGCTTAGTCCTACCAGCCTGCTGCAACAGCCTCCCTCGGAAGTAAGCTCAAACTCTAGTTTAAAAAACTAAAACTGAGATGAACTGAAAGCGGCTGTCATATAAACATGATGTTCTGAGTACTGAGGTCGAGTAACATCACCACTGAAGTGTACTCGATGGCAGAAAAAAGGAACTGAGGCGGTAGGGGGTCGGTGCTGAGGTAAGCCTGGTGTGGCAAGCCACTCTCGCGGTGCCATGCATGCTCATAGCTTGCCTCGGCACCAGCCCTTGTGAAAAGTTCTGGCTCCTGTGGGGTCCTAGTGCCTCCAATAGTTTGAATAAATGGTGAAGATACATTCCTTGAAGATCTGTTCTACCTTCTTAGAGGAGAGCCTTTCGCCAGGCCACACCTATGGAGTGAGTCCCAAACAGCACTGACAGAGAGACAGCCTGGTGGCTGAAAGCTATAGGGATAAGAAAGAAGACCTTGAAGCACAGCCAGGCCAAAGCCTGCTCGTCTTCAAGAGGCAATGTCCAGACCGTAGTGTTTAGTGAAAGAGTGGTCACTAGTCCAAGTTGCAGCAGCATAGATTTCTGCAGCTGATACATTCCTGAACAGACAACAGAACTGGCCATGCCTCTGGTTGAATGACCACTCACAACCCCAGGAAGTTCCTTACCGTACTTCCTATAACAAAAAGTAATACAGTTGACCAACTATCTGGACATGCACTGTTTAGAAATCAGTACGCCCTCTTTTCCAGAGGTGAAAGAAACAAAAAGCTGTAAGGACTTCCTGCAGTCCTTTGTTTGGTAAAAGTACAGTTACGTAGGAACTACCGTAACAGTAGATCTTCGAGAGAGGTTCCCTCAGTAGGGCATCAGTTACAGCACTGGCGCTACCTAGCATTGGGCCACACAGAAGACTTTTCTAGCAATCCCTGATGGGGGACTGCCCACCCGACGTCACGTGACCAACCTCAGCATGACTGTATATAGTGGGCGGTCCCCATGCCGGACCTCCAGTTCTCCTGCCAGAGCCAGGAAGAGGCCTGACAGGAGGAGTGAACAGGATTTGGAGTCCCTGTAGAACACAAAATGAGGGGAAGGAGGGAGGGAAAAATATGACCTACTGAAGGAACCTGTATTGAAGATCTACTGTTATGGTAAGTTCCTACGTAACTATACTATCTTACTTTGAGAAGATTCCTTCAGTTGGTCATCACTTATAGGACAGAGTCCCAAGCAGCCCCTCCAAAGAGAGACTGAGAAAAACTAGGGAGGAGGAAAAATAACTCCAACAGAAAAACTGGAATCCTGGATGAACCCAGTCTAGGACAGAAGGTTCTGTAACACAGCTAGCAAGAAACCAGCCCTCCACCTAGAAGCAATGTCCAGATTGTAGTGTTTGGTAAAGGTATGGACAGAACTCCAAGTGGCTGCAGCACAGATATCAGCCGCAGACATTTCACAAAAATGCAGCAGAAGCAGCCATGCCCCTAGTAGAATGACCTCTGATGGTACCCAGTGAAGGTTTTTCATACTTCTGATAATACCTAATGCAGTTGCCTAACCATTTGAAAAGGCCCTGCTTAGAAACCAGTTTGCCCTTCAATCTGGGGCCAAAACAAACAAAAAGCTGATCACAGCTACGGAATCCTTTAGTCCGGTGAGTGTAATGCCGAAGAATCCGATGTAAGTCCATAGTATGGAGAAGTGTCTCATCTCTGTTAGAGGGGTACAGATAGTATACCAGAAGTTCTACTGATTGGTTCAGCGTGGCTTCTGACACCACCTTGGGAAGAAACTTCAGCTTCATTCTGAGGACCCCGCCCAGTCTCTGTGGAAAATCAGATAGGGCTCCTTACAAACCAAAGCTTGGTGCTCCGAAATTCTCTGGGCTGACGTGATGGCAACCAGGAACAACGCCTTCCAGGAAAGGAAGTGCAAATCACAGCTCATAGCCGTCTCAAAAGGGGGAAGGGTGAGCTTTTCCAAAACAAAGTTCAAATCCCAAGGAGGAGTTGGGCTGCAGATGGGGGGGGTTTCAGATGGAAAATCCCTTTCAGAAAGGTTTTTGAGACTTCCAACTAAGCCATGGGTTTACTATTCACTAGCTTGTGGTACTCCGAACTAGCCAAAAGGTGGACCTTTAACGATGAATAAGAAAGACCAGAATCTGACAGGTGAAGGAGGTATTCCATGACTTGAGGGGCAGAACATGAGAAGGGGTTCCAACCTTTGGTGGTTGCCCAGATGGAAAACCGTTTCCACTTTATGGCATAAGTGGAATGAGTAGAAGGTTTTCTGGCCTTGACGAGGACCTGAGCAACCCGGGATGAGACCCCAAAGCGACAGATCGCTATGTCTGCAGGAGTCATACATGAAGATTCAGAGTCCTGAGCCCTGGATGTAGCAGTCGACCTTGATCCTGAGTTAGGAGGTCATGAGTCACTGGAAATGGAAAAGTGGTTCCCTGGAAAGCTGCTGCACCAGTGGGAACCAGATCTGTCTCGGCCAGAGAGGGGCGATGAGAATCATCCTTGCCCTCTCTGCTTGAAGTTTGAGGAGGACCCTCTGAAGAATGGCAAATGGAGGGAAGGCGTACAAAAATTTCCCTGTCCAAGGAAGACATAGCATGTCATGCCAGAAAACACCATGCCCTGGAACGAGCGAGCAAAAACTGGGAAGTTTTGCGTTGAATTTGAAGACAAAAAGGTTGGTTTCCAGATGCCCCCAATGAAGGAAGATGGTTTACGCCACTTTCTGATGTAATTCCCACTCGTGAGCTAGGATCCAAGATCTGCTGAGACTGTCCACCAGGACATTTAGAACACCTAGCACATGCATGGCCATGAGGGCCAGATGGTGCTGGACCACTCAGTTCCACACCCACATCACTTCCCAGCACAAGGGGTACGAGCCGGTTCCTCCTTGTTTGTTGAGGTAACAAACTACCGACATATTGTCCATTTGGACCAGCAGTGATCCCTTGGAAAGGAGGCTCTGAAAGGCCTGTAAGGTGTACAAGACAGCCCTCATCTCCAGAATGTTGATATATAGAGTAGACTCCAAGCTGAACCACAGTCCTTGGGCTTGGTGCTCCCCTAGATGTGCTCCCCATCCCATGTTCAAGGCATCCATGGACAGGGATGCTGAGGGAGCTGGATTCCTGAAGGGGAGACCCAAAGAAAGACTGCAGGGATCCCTCCACCAAAGCAATTCTTTCTGAACCACTGAGGAGACCAGCATTGGATGGTCCAAGTCTTCCAGGAGTTGATCCCATTGCACACGCAAGGACCACTGAGTGACTCTCATGTGGAGCCTCGAGAGGGGAACAATGGTGATGGAGGCTGCCATCAGGCTGAGAAGGCACAGGATCTCCCTGGCCGGGATGTTCCTGGAAGAAGCCACTTTGGAAGCCTGACAGATCAGTGTCTCCACCCTGTCTGGAGGGAGGGAGGGAGGAGGAGGCTCTGCACTGGACCATATCCAAAACTGTCCCAATGAACTGTAGTTTCTGGGCAGGGGTCATAGAGGACTTGGGGATATTAACAGTAATCCCTAGCCTGTTGAATAGGTCCAAAGTGAAAGAAAGAGCCTCTAGTAAAGAGTCCATGGATGGAGCTGAAATCAGCCAATCATCCAGGTAAGGGAAAACCGCAATACCCCTGTGGTGTAGGAAGGCTGCAACCACTGCCAGGCACTTGGTAAAAACCTGGGGTGCCGAGGACAGGCCAAAGGGGAGTGCTCGGAACTGGAAGTGTTCCCCCTTGAACTGAAACCGCAGGAATCGGTGGTGGCTGGGGAAGATGGGAATATGCAGGTAAGCATCCTGCATGTCCAGAGCGCACAACCAATGGTTCTCCTGAAGGAGTGGAATGAGGCTCTGGAGAGTCAACATCCAAAATTTCTTGTACTCGACAAATTGGTTTAAGTCACTTAAGTCGAGGATAGGTCTGAAATCCCACATCTTTCTTGGAACCAGGAAAAAATGGGAGTAAAACCCCTTTCCCCTTTGCCGGAGGGGAACGTGCTCTATTGCTTCCTTGAGCAAGAGACTGTTCACCTCTTTTTGGATGAGAACATCCTGATCCCTTGAATAGGAGGATCTTTTTGGTGGAGTCTCTGGAGGAAAGTCTAGAAACTCTATCGTGTTTCCGACGGACACTAGCTGCAGGACCCTTTCATCAGAGGTGATCGCCTTCCCACTCCTGCGCATGGTGGGCAAACCTCCCCCCACCTTCTCCCCGTCGAGACACTGGGGAGGCAGTGGGGATGGGAAGTCAGAAAGTGGCCAGACATTCAGGAGAAGACCCCCTGCTCATCTCTGGTTCTTGGAGGCAGGAGGGGTGGCTGTTCCCGTGGCCTTACGCTTTCCCTGGTGGCGTGCTGGGGCTTGCCTTCTCTGCCTGCAGGTCTTTTGCCTCAAGGACTGCTGTTGTTGGGTGCCCGATCTGTACATGGACCTCACGGACCTGAGGGCAAGACCTCTGCCCTGCAAGTCCGTGATAATGTCCTTGATGTCCCCACCAAAGAGTACAGAGCTCCTGAAGGGGGCATCTTGAATCGCCAACTGAATCTCATTAGCAAGTCCAGAAAGGTGAAGCCAGGAGTACCGTCTAAGGGCAATGTCAGTTGCTGAGGTGCACGCCACAGAATTGACCACGTTGTATGTGGCCCACAAAGCATGCCTACACAAGAACTTGGAGAGGCAAAGATCCTTGACAAGCTCCTCCTTCAAGGCCGAGGGATCCATGGCTTGGACCCGAACCTCTAACCTGGCCAGGGTAGCTTTTTGATGAGACACTATATGGGCCACATAGTTAAGGGACCGAAGGGCGCATGTGGCCAAAGAATAGATCTTTCTCCCGAACTGATCTATCTGCCTTGACTCTTTGTCCAGAGGAGAGGTGTTCATGTGCTTGGGTGCTGCAGAGCGGTCATGAGCGGCAGAAATGACACCAGCGTCAGCCTTAGGATGTGTTTTCCAGAACGGGGCATCCTTTGGTGCCCGGTAAAATCTGTCCACCCACTTGGGGACAGCCAGGAGGGAATGAGGCATCTGCCAGATGGTAGTGGTGAGGTCTTGATGAGGTCCAATCCATGGAGGAATGGGGACCGGCGACAGAGACACTAAGTCCAGATGCTCGGTGAGTCTCTGCCTCACAGGGTCCTGATCCTCTGACTCCCAATCAAAGAAATCCTTCATGGACCTCAGAAGTTCCGAAAAGGCAGGGTCCTCTGGTGGGGATTTTGGGGAAACCTTGCCTGATGGACCTCAGGCTCCTCCAGGACCTCCTCCGTAGAGTCGTCGGCCCCCTCATTGTCATCGTCGTATTCATCGTCATCTGCTCCTTTGACAGGATGGTGATGGATATCCGGAAGTGAAACATCCTGACGAGTCTTCCCCAAGATGGGCACAGTAGCCACGGAAAAACTGCTCAGGGAAGGGGACCTGGGAGACTGTGGGAGAGGGAGTCTCATCTCCAGGTCTGACACCAGCTCTGACTGAGCCCCCTGTCACCAAGACTGAATTAGAGTCTTGAAACCTGGGGCAACCGGAGGAGGTGGAGGGGGTGGCAGAGGAGGTTGAGGCTGAGGGGGGGAGGAGGTGGAGGAGACGGCATTACCAGTGGTGGTGGTTAATGATAGCCCTGGAATCCCTGGTAGTGAGAGTAGGGATTGAACCCAGGGTAAAACTGTCCATAGTGACTCCAGTCCAGAGGGGGGCCAGCCGGGTAGTTGTCCCCAGGGAACCCTAGTGGGTAGTGAGGAACAGTTCGAGGTCTAGAGTAAATTACTGTCATCAGGTCTGGCACTGGAGATACCCACATCGGATCTGCCATAGTATATATATAGGTTGGGGGTCTGGCGTCGTGACAGCCCACATCAGGGGGACCGACATCAGAACTGGCATGTTGGAGGGTCCGGCGTCAGAACCGGATGAAGGGGACCTGATGGCAGGACTGGATCAGGTGTCGGGGCCAATGGCTGAGGCCGATCAATAGGTCCTGGTTGAGGGACCGTTGTCAGGACATCTGGCGTCGGAGCCAACGGCTGGGGCTGATCGCTAGGTCCCAGGTGTGCGACAGTCATCGGGACATATGACGTAGGAACACGGTTTTCCAGGTCCTTTGGCAGGATGTTGGCCAGTGTCGGTGCTATGGGGATCCTGCCCAAAGGTGGAGGAGGGGCCTCCACAGTAAGGCCTGCTGGCAGAGGAGGAGGCTCCTTCCCTTTGACCCCAAGAGGAGAGCATGGAGTTGACCCCGTGGAATCAACTACATCGAGAGGTTCTCCGCTTTCTTAGCCAGAGGTGCCCACCATTGAAGTGGAGGGCATGGGTGAAGGGAGAGGAGGGCCTTCTCCCCTGGTTCTGCCGGTCATCAGGTGAAGTGGCGTTAAGCCCCGAAGGGGGAACCACACATGTGTGGCCATCAGGGATGGGCATCTTAGCAGATCTCCTCACTGGCTGGGGAGCCAGCTTACTGGCTACTGCGCAGTCCCCAGAAGAGCTGGGGGTCGACTTAGCGGCTGGCACAGTGCAATCATCAGAGGGGCCGATGATTTTCTGGGCAACGGCTGGGCCTTGCTCGTCAAGGGCCGCATATTGTCCATGGAGTGGTCTCGCTCCCTAGACTTCTCCTTGTGCTTCTTCGATGGAGTGGATTTGTCTGCAGAGGACTCTCTCAAGCAGTTCATCTTCTTCTCTAGAGTAGCCAAATGGGCTTTCAAGAGATGGGCCTCCAAAGCCTGTCTCCTTTTCTTGGTGGCCTGGTTGAAGGTCTGGCATTCCAGGCAGGAGGAGACAGTGTGGTCTGGGCCTAAACAGAGGACGCACTTGAGATGACCGTCCTTGTGTGGGATCTGCATGCCACAGGATGAGCACTTCTTCTTAGGTGAAGGCATCAATGAAGAGAATGAAAAAGGAGAGAATTTTTAGCAAAGGAAATTCCAATGCATGACATTTTCACAACGATCGCTATATGGAAGTCTGCAATGCAACTGACATGAGGTGATAGTGGGAAAGAACTGGAGGGTGGGCGTGGGGACCGTGCACTATATACAGTCACGCTGACATTGGTCATGTAACGTCGGGTGGGAGGTCCCCTGTCAGGGATTGCTAGAAAAGTCTGCCGTGTGGCCTGACGCCAGGTGACACCAGTCCTATAAGTGATGACCTGCTGAAGGAACCCTCTCGAAGTAAGATCATAATATCCAAGTATTCTATGTTCATCTAATGCATGGAGCAATGCTTCCCCTGGTATGGCATGCTCAGGAAAATAAACTGGCAGGTGGATGGTTTGATTTAAAGAAATGCCAGGGACACCACCTTTGGCAGAAACTTAGGGAAAAATCAAATAAAGAGGCTCACACATTAGAGCCTGAAGCTCTGAAATCCTTCGAGCAGAAGTAATAGCAAGTAAAAATAGTGCTTTCCAAGAAAGGAAGCATAAGCTACAAGTTGCAGGCGGCTCAAAAGGAGCCAAAATGAATTTCTTTAGGACAAAATTCAGGTCCCAAGCCAGAACTGGATTGAGGATGGGAGGCTTCAAGTGCAGGATGCCTCTCAGAAACTTGTGGGCCACATCTAACTGTGCTACCATATGGCCATCAGTAGGCACATGGAAAGCTGATAAAGCAGCCAAGAGCACTTTGATGGAACAGTATTGCAGTCCTGTGTCTGACAAGGACAATAAATACTCTAGAATCTGATTCACTGGGCAACTGAAGGGATCTAAGTGATGGGGAAAGACCCACAAAGCATCGAGTAAGTGGCACTGGTGGAAGGCTTCCTGGCAGCTACCAGGACATCAGCCACCTTCGGGGACACTCCAAATCTTGCAATGGCTGTCTTCAGGGGCCAAGCATGGAGGTGGAGTTACTTGAGATCTGGATGGACCAGGGTTACCTGTTCTGTGATAGCAAGCCCTTGCAGAGGGGCACAGGTACTGGGGGTTCCACTGCTAACCTTTTGCAGCAAGGGAAAGCATATCTGATGAGGTCACAGGGGAGACATAAGAATTAGAGTAGCTCCTTCCATCTGAAGTTTGATTAACACCCTGTGAATCAAAGGAAAGGGAGGGAAGGCATAAAGGAACCTTCCATTCCAAGAGAGGGACAACATGGCTCGCCAGAAAACTCCAGGTCCTGGATTGAGCGAGCAGAAAACCGGCAGTTTTGTGTTAAGTGGGGATGCAAAAAGGTCCAACTCTGGATGATCCCACTTGTTGAACAGGCCTTCTACCATCGAGGTCAGTAGCTCCTATGTATGCATCCTGGCTTATAGTTCTAGACTGTGTTATACAGCCCAGTACCAAACCCACTTTGCTTCTTCGCACAGAGGGTAAGAATGATTCCCCTCGTTGCTTGTTTATGTAGTGTACTATACTGATGTCCGTCTTCTCCAGCAGATGCCCCAGGGAAAGATGGTTCTGGAAGGCTTGCAGAGCATACAGAATGGCCTTCATCTCTAGGACATTTATGTGGAGGGAAGCCTCCACTCTGGTCCATGTTTCTTCTGTCTGATGAGGTCCCAGGTGCACCCCCAAGCCTATCCCCAAAGCATCAGTGGTGAGAATATGATGAAGGGAGGGAGGGAATTAGGAAGGAACCCGTTTTAGCAAGTTGCTGGGTTTCATCCGCCACTGGAGCACCTTTTGGATAGGAGAAGTTACTAGAACCTGCTGTTCTAGATTGTCGGTGTGCTTATTCCACTGGACTCTTAATGTCCATTGAGAGATCCTCATGTGCAGCCTGGCCAGGGATACTGTGACAATGGCTGCTGCCATCAGACCCAGCAGTCTCAGTAATGTCCTAGCTGTGACATACCTGTTGTGGTAAACCAGCTGGGCTTGTGCCATTAGACACTCTGCCATGTCCTGTGGCAGGAAGACTTAGTCCTGCACAGTGTCCAGTATTGCCCATGTGTACTGTAGATGATTGCAAGGGATTATGACTGACTTGGCAGACTGACTGTGATCCCTAGGGCATTCAATAGCTGTCTGGTGCACGCTAGGGGTGTGAGACAGGTGCTACTTGGACTGAACTTTGATCAGTCAGTCATCTAGATTTGTGAAGATATACAGTTCCGCTCTCTTTAGAGCATCTGCCAGAACTGTCAAGCATTTGGTAAATGCCCATTGCACAGACGACAAGCCAAATGGGCAATACCCTGAATTGGCAGTGTTCCCCCTGAAACAGGAACCTGAGGTATTTCCTGTGAGGGGAACAAACCTTGATATGCAGGTAAGAATCCTGCATATCCAGTCCCGCTTTTGTTGGGGGGGGGGGGGGTAGCAGGCCTTGCAGAGTGACCATCCTGAACTTCTACTGAAATGAAAATTACATACACAACATGATTCTTGATCTTCCAGAATATCTTCACCATTCATCACTGGTGGGTCTGTGCCAGAGGCACTGGACCCTGTGGGAGCGTATGCCTTTAAGAACTTTTGGAGGAGGGAAGCCGATGTCAGGGATGGCGCCGCCCATGAGGCTGACGTATGATGTGGTGCTCATGGATTGACCAGTAACCAACATCAACTCCCTCTCCACCTTAGTTCTGTCCGCCTAGTAGAGGAAGAAAGGGTAAGAAGAAAGAAAGGATGGGGCAAGGTAGCCAAAGGGATAGGGAAATGGATATAGGATGTTCACTGAACAAATCAGTAAAAAAACAACCAGAAGATAAGAGAAATTCTGGGCAGAGGGACTTTAGGATGGGCAAGGATGACCAGGATAACTGGCCAGGCTAAGGAGAAAAAGAGAGAGTAAGAAAGAGAAAATGAAGGGGGGGGCAGAGTGAGTGAGGACCCATGTCTTCAGTTAGGAGGCGAGCCAGAAGAGCTGGCTTGCTCTCACTCCAAACTGAGGAATGTATGAGACTCCCACTGAATATGAATCCACAAGATGAGGATCAGGCCAGAAGGGTTTCAAAGAAAGTAGTGCTTCTCTGAGGCAAGTTTTCAGAGGGAGCAAGGAGCCCTGTGGAAACATAGGCAAGCCCAGATGTCCATTTGAGGAGAAGAACATACTGGGCTAAGATGTAAAAGTCCCATATGACCAAGACGTGATATGGGAGAAAGTAAGTCTCCATTTATGGAGGTCTGAAGGCTAAGTCAGGACATGGTGCCAAAGCAAGCTCAGTGTGAAGAAACAAGAACTGGGGAGAGAAGTACTCCTAATACAAGATGGAAGATGGAGGTCCCCAGAGTGACAGGAAGGAAAACTCCCCTCTCTTAAGAAGCGCCTGAGGAAAGTCCCAAAAGAATAATTTAAGAGAAAAAAGGAGTAGCAGGGCAGGTGGACTGCAACTGAGGCTAGACCAAAGGAAAACGGGCTACTGACAGAAAAATAGCTGGCTCACTGATTACTGAGTCCATCTGCCAAGCTCTGTTCCCTAAGGGATCAAGAGATATGTCCAACAGTAAAAACAGACCCCCTCCTGAACAAGGGGCAGGGGGAGAGCCTGAACAAAGGTTGTTTCTTCTCTCTCTCAGAAGAAACATGACCTATGATGAAATTACTTTTTTTGGAAAAACAAAGACCAAAAAGGAGGTCTGAAACAACCTGGGTATATAAGGAGAAAGACAAAAAGCTGTCTTTTGTTTTCTTTTTTTAGAACCAAAGGTGCTAGAGAGAAAGGGGCAAGATACCTACAGTAAAGATTGCCTCCCCCCCACAAAAGAAAAGGCAGAAGAAGGCCTCCAGACTATGTTTTTTTGGGGGGGAATAAGGAACCAGAGGGAACAATTTCCCTCAGGAGTTAGTGTCACGATGAGCAACACCCACTTTTCTTTTTTGGAAAAAAAAAAGGGGGGCAAAAGAAAGGGAGGAGAGACTGCCCAGAAGCCTGGCCATTGAGGGGGAAGGTGGATGGGTTGCAGTGATCAATAGTGAAGATATTCTGGAAAATCAACAATTACAGTGTGTACATAATTCTCATATTTTCCAAGAATCAGTCTTCACCATTCATCACAGGTGGGTGTCGCCGAGGCACAGGTCAGAAAGCATAGGAAAAACCAGGAGCAGTTGTAAAATTTGCAATAACAGTTTTTTTATGAATAACAATAAAATAAAAAAAAATGTTCAGTATAACTATTTACTAAGGTAGAATAAACAGAAGATGCATCTGAGTTTTCCCTCACTCTCTGTGCCTCTCAAAACATTGCAGCTCTGTTTTTATAAGTCCTTGCAAGCCCCCTCCTTAACAAGCATCCTGTTGTTTTCTAAAATGTTCTTGTATATTTCAGGCAGGTGCAGCTAGAACACAAGGTCCCAGAACTGAGGCCCCTTTTCCACAGCTTCTACAAAAGGCTTAAAAATTAAATTTCAGGTTCCAGTAGCTTTTTGCAATCATCTTAAACTATAATTATATACATTTAAACAGTAACACTATATAATTTCTAAACAAAGGGATCCCGATATCAGTTACATTTCCACATAATGATTTGCATATATTTTTATACCAGCAGATATGCAAGGGAGGAAAAACACAGAACAGCAAGGGAAGACTGAGAGACAGTGAGAGGCAAACAATTGTGAGACTGTCAGGTGATCAAATCTTAGGTCCCACGGGAAAATTTGGTTGCCCAACCAGACAGACAAGAGACAGGAAAGGAAAGAACAGAACAGATCCCTGCATTTAAACTCTCCATAACAACTGGGACAGGGTTCTATTCAACCCTGTCACAGTGGATCAGTGTACCAAGCCACCATGGAAGGTGGTGTTGGCAAACCACGAGGGAAGTAGCTGTTCCCGCAGCCTCCAATGGGGGAGACAAAGAGATGCAGGGGCCCCCTCACGGGTCTGGAGAGGCCCAAGATTGGTCAGAAGCAGGTGGAGGCTCCTGTGCAATGGGAGCAGGAAGGCACCCCACAAGCTCTCATCTGATCCTGAGGGAAAACAAGTGGGCCCCCTGGTAGCATGAGGCAATCAACCTATGTCAGGCCAAGGGTGATAACCTGGAAAGGTGAAGCCGTGCCACCGCCTAATGCAGATTGCAGTTCTTACCAGTATGGAGGCTACTTCACTGGTGTCATAAGACGCCCTTGACTGGTTGCCTCACAGTTCAGCAAGGATGCAAGGAGCTGTCCCAGCATCACCCACAGGTGCCTGCCATAGGATGCCATGTGTGCAGCAATGCACAACATAGTGTGTACCACTGAGAAAACTCTGAGACCCCAATGGTCGAACTTGGCTGAGTTCAACTTGGGGAGCCGGTTGCACTAAGGGCGATGATGTCCAGAAGGGATATCTGGGAGCTGGACTCCCAAAGTGGGGTGAGTCATGGCTCCTGGAGACCCCAAAGGTGCGCAATACCTGTGCTGGCAGTCCCTAGGGGCTGAGGGACAGAGACAGACATTCCGTGATGCCTCTGTGAAAGGCTGGGGCCATGGAGGTATGACAGTTGTGTCAGAACTGTACTCCCCAAGGAAGAACAGCGTCGATGGGCAGGACTGCATCCAGCACAATGGGATAAGTGCAGGTCCTGCATCATCCCTGAAAGGAAGCGCTGAAAGGAGATGAAATCAGCATCAGTGGAGATGTGGCCTGAACTCTCAAGAGGAGCTGGACTCAGGCTGGTGGTGCTGGGGACTCTGGCCAAAAGATGGCCTTGCTCACTTTGCTCGGGTAGATGGGGAAAGCACTCATCAATGCCCTGAACTGTTCCCAGGTTAAGGGCCCCAAAGAGCCAGAGATGCCCAGGAGAGGAGAAGGGGTATGGCAGACAGGCCAGGTCCTCTGCCAGAGCTGCGAGAGCAAACAGGAGACCCCTCCAGAGGGAGGAGGCTGTGCAACTCACTCATCCCTGAGCACCCAATGGTGGAGAAGTGAACAGGATGGTGCCCTTGGGGAGAAATCCTCTGGTGGGGAGGTCAGATCCACATAGGTCCAAAAGGGCGGCACCTGTCCCCACCTACTGCAAGCCCAGGCAGTTCTAGTGTAGAGAGAAGCCCTTAGTCAACACTACAACTCCTGGCTGAGTTCACAGCTACTTTGACCATGGAGCGTGGTGCCAACCTGGACCTCCCAATCCCAGCCAAACCAGAAAGGGCTCTGCCCCTCAGAGTAGGCCCAACAACAGAAGGAGAGCCAGAAAAAGGGAGAGGGGGAAGAGAGAGATGCAGAGCCATGAGCAGTGCCAACAGCCCCCTTGGTACCATGAGCAGCACCAGAATTGGACCCGGCACTGGAGGTGGCACTGAACCCCAACCTGGCACCAGACACGGCATTGTCACTCCTCCAGTGCCAGAATTGGATGGTGCCACAACTAGCACCATGGGAAGTGGCACAGAGGCCGGCACCAGGAGAAGGACTCATAGGTCCCACCAATGCTGAAGGCCTAGAACTGAGTGGCCTAGAAGACTCACTCTGCTCACTGGAGCGGGGAAGGGGCCAGTCAAGAGCATCTCTATCCTCATCCCTGGAACCAGAGAACAAGATCAGACAGATCTCCAGCCATGCCACCCCAGGAACTCTACCTCTTCTGGTGCCGCAAATGGCAGCAGGAGGGGATCCCATCACGTGGTCGGCATCTCTCCACTCAACGGCACCTTCCTGAATGCTGGCAGCTGGAGTGAGTCCTGACCGCTGCACCAAGGGATCCGCTGGTGCAGGCCCAGCATATAGCTATGCCACCACCAGAAGTGTCTAGACCCCAGAGGGTGCTACAGGACTGAGGTGTAACTGGCCCCCAGAGATCGGGTTGCTCACAGACCCTCCCAGTCCTCCCTACAGCAAAATGAGGAATAACGGAAGCCTGGCCTCTCTCTGTACATATAGTACCAGGGTGCAGCTCAGGGGAAGAGCATAAGGACCTTTTCTCTGGAGTCCTGAGTGCAACGCTGGCCTTCAAAGGTGGTGGTGGGGGGGTCCCGTGCGCAACTGAAGAGTGCGAAGGTCCTTACTGAAGCAGGCATTGCAACAATCCATATCGTGGGCTGACCCCAGGCAGGTCCAACAGCAGTCATGATGGTCTTAAATGGACATATTCTTCCCACAGGGGCACCATCACATAGGAGGAGTTTCCGTTCTCTTCCCAGTCTTAGGCCCCAGACCAGACATGACCGAACTTGAATTGGAAAATGAGCAAAAAAGCTCCTGACACCGTACTAGGGGACAGAAAAAATGATCACAGTGACGAGGCATCAAATTAATGAACTTCCACTGAATGACGTTGAGAAATGGCGGAGAGACAAAATCTGCTGCACAGCAAAGATGGCAGATGCTCACATAGAGATGCTGCCTCTACGGCAGGAAAAACAGAACCGAGGGGGAGAGGGAGTCAGCATCAGTTACTGGCCAGTCCATGAGCATGTCATAAGTCTGCCTCGTGGGCAGTGCCGCTCCCCATGTCGGCTCCCCTCCTCCAAAATCTCTTAAAGGCATATGCTCCCACAGGGTCCAGTACCAGTGATGAAGAGTGATTCTTGGAAGATTATATAAGTTCAGATTCCTCAAATCCAGAATGGGCAGCAAGTCCCCTGTGGACTTGGGGACTAGAAAGAAATGAGAATTGAAGCTCTTGTTCCTTTGATCCCAGGGAACTGGCTCTATGCCCCTTTTCTGCAGGAGTGTATGCACTTCCTGTAGAAGCACTGGAATGGGGTCTGGGAGGATAAGTTGAAGGAACTGGCAGAAGGTCTGGAGGCAACTTCAGAAAATCTAGATTGTGGCCCTGTTCTATTAGCTGCAAGACCCAAGCATCTGCGGTGACCTCCCCCTCCACTGTTCCAGGTAGAGGGAAAGATGACCCCCTACCACCACCTCTGGGTTTAGTACAGGATGATGGGGGTCCAAGAAGGAGTAATGCTGAAGCAGATCCCACAGCACCCGCTGCACCTCCACCTCTAGGGGCTTTCGAGTGGGCAGTGGTGGTGGATGCTGGGGCAGGCAATGCTGAGCCTGCTTGGTCTTTGCTCTGTTGTCTAGCCCCTGACCTACAGTAGGTCAGTTGGTAGCCCAATGAAAGGGCACCCTCTGCTTACTTCTTGGTTATGCGTGGTAGAGAGAGTGGACTGACCTTAGAGTCCTTGCTGAAGCTTGCAGGTCAGAGAGGATGTCCTGCACATCTACTTCAAATAGCTTGTATCCTCTGAAAGGGACATTCATGATTGACTGCTGGACATCACTAGCAAATCCTGACACCCTCAACCAAGAATGGCTTCTTAAGCTGATGGCATGCATAGCTGCTCTGACTAAGGTATCAGAAATGTTGTAGGCAAACCTTAACAAGTGCTTACTAACATTAGCCTCAGTCTGGAGGACATTAAGCATCTCCTGCTTCTGGGTACCCTCTGGGAGGGACAGGGCTGCAGCTTTGACCTTTTTCCACAGGGTATTCTGGTATTTGACAATATGGGCCCGGTAATTTGCAATTCTAAGGCCCAGTGTGGCAGAGCCAAAGGTTCTCTTTCCCAGGAGGTCCAGTTTTCTCAACTCCTTATCTGGGGGAAGGGAACTGAGATGCTTAAGCACCCTAGGCCTACAATGGGCTGCATTTATCACCACTGAATCAGCCTCAGGTTGCCCAGCAAAGAAGGACTTTACTGAGGGGGTCTGGTATAACTTGTCTGCCTTTCTGGGCATGGCAGGAATCATGTTTAGTCTGTGCCAGGCAGCAAGGGTAGCATCCTCTGGTGCAGCCAAGAGAGGAGGAATGATAAGTGGTGGAGAATCTGCTATCTCTAGGAACTCCACCAGATTTCTCCTTGTGATGTCCAGCTCTTCAGCATCAAACCCCATTTTAGCCTGGAGCTGCTTCATCATAGAGATGAAAAAGGGGTCTTCAAGAGGGGACCACAGGAGGTAGTGGGGGCAAGCAGAGTGGAAGGGTTTAGGCATGCCTGGGACAGGCACAAGGGAAGCTTGAGAGGGGAAGGAGTGATGAAAAGCTACTGATCACATAGAGTCAGTGGCCATAAACAATGTATAGGGCCTATGGGCAAACTGAATGGGCCTAGCAGTCCTTATCGGTCGACAATTTCTATGTTTCTATGACCCCAGGGTATAACAGAGTGGAGTCCTCACTCGTGGTGGAAATGGTAAAGCCCGATCTCTCCTCCTCTTGTAACAGGAGGTCAAGATTGTATTCCTGATCTTCGTCAACAGGCCCTGCAGTGAAGGAAGAGAGAATGTTGATGCCCTGGAATGTGTTGGGTGCGTTGACCTAGCAAGCATCGGCACTGGGACTGCTCTGATAGGTACTGTCGTTGTGCCTGGAGTAGGCAGAGGAGGTATAAGGTGCTATAGTATCTCTGCAAAACAGGAGAGCACAGTCTGCATGCTGATGGTGGCTTGGACTGCAGAGGCACCTTGCAACATCAACAGGGGTGTCTGCTGCCCCAATGCAGACAGGCCTTTGCTGGCTCTAGTAGGCCCAGTGGAACTCACTGCCTGAGCCGATCTTGTGGTATGAGGCCTCAGCAGCAGGATGCGTTGCCACTGAAGTGGTTCATGGTGCTGCAGTGGTCAGCGCCGTGTGAAGCGGTGACCAGGAGGGGGATTTATCCTTGCTCCTATCCCTATCCCAGTGTCTGTGCTTTCCTGATGACTTCTCTTGGGCCTTGGAGGACTGCAAGCCCACAAACTGGGCGGCAACGCGGTGGAACTCTTCACATGGAGCTCTCTCTCCACTCTGGCCACCTACTGTTCTAGGAGGAAAGTATGTAAGGCTTGTTGACGGTGTCAACGGGAAGTTAAACTTCAGGCAGATCTTGTAGGCCTTAATGTCATGGGCTTCTCAGAGACACCACATGCAGATGTTGTCCTGGTCTCCTGAATAAATCTTTCCACTGCACTCACAATATCAAAAAAGCTTAGCGGGATGTTTCGACGACATACACGGCGGCAATCACTTTTAAGTAAAGTGATAACTACTAGGGTGAGAAAAAAAAAAAAAATTAGATAAACTGAAGAAAAAGCAGCAGCGTCTCCTTGGAGTCCGGTGAACATGGTCGATGGTGGGAAAAGAACTGAGGAGGGTGAGGGGCCGCCCACGTTTATATACAGGGTGTCAAAGTAAGATGTTGTTGTGGGCAGCCCCTAATGGATTGCTTGAGAAAACATTTCTGTGTGGTCCTAGCACTTGGTGGCTATAATTCCATACGTGTGGCCTGATGAAAGCGATATCCTCAAATAAGATCTGACCTTTCCGTATTAATACTGGTGTTTCCCAAGGATCTATACCTGGTTTGCTGCTCTTTACATTATCAATAATCTGACTAGAACCACTGCCTTTTGCTCCACCCTGCTTTAAGCAGATGATGTGGTACTGTACACTAGCTTGAAGAAAATATCAGCGATCAACTCAAGGCTTAGTGTGAACTTCAGGAATGTTCAGTCATGATTAACTCATAATAGGCTTCTCCTGAACACTAGCAAAACCCACTCTATGATTCCTGGTTCAGCACCTAGAGATAGGGCTAGTTTCTCTGCCCTATCTATTTTCAGTTATGTTGGCTCTCCACCCTTATTGCAGTTGACTCCTTCAAATACCTGAGGATCACTTTGGACCCTGCCCCTGATTTTAGTCTGCATATATCAACAGTCTACAAGATAGTAAATTTGAAGCTAGGACTTGCTTATAGAGTCAGGTATGCCCGGACTCCAGCTGCTAGGCTGGCTATAGCTCAGGGTGTCCTGCAGCCAAGTCTTACCTATGGTTTGGTACCTTTCTCTGAGGCTAACAAATATGTAATAAATAAATGGAATACCTGCTACACCTATTATCTGTCGCTTTGCCCTATCTGTGCCCCAGATGACCCACCACTGCTCCCTTTACTCGAAGCCTAGGCTGGCTCTCAACATCCTCATGTTTTCTCCTCACAACTGCCAGTACTATTGACATAATTATCAGAACAGGTACACCTGATCTTACTTTAAGATTCGCTCTTGCAGCAGGTAGAACCTTTAGAACTGAAGCCAGCAGGTGCCAGGACCCCACGGAAACTTTCTAGGGGGACCTCCCCGACACTGGCCCACCTCTGAAGTTACACATTGGGGGAAAAAGGTGTGGTCCCCATCCCATCCCCAGTTCTTTTCCCACCATCGACCGCACAAGTAGAACCTCCTTTAGCTAGTCGACCACCATCTTACTGCATTTTTCAATGCCTTTTTGCCTTTTCAAATTTTTTCCAAAAGTACATGTCGTCTTCTTCTCCAACTTCTTCAATCAAGACTTGCCTTTTCAAGTGTGCGTGAGGCAAGCAGATCCTGCATAAAGACAGCCATTTGGCCTGCCTTTTTGCTTAGGCCCAGACCACAACATCGAGGCCTGTCAGCATTGCCGTGATTTCAATCAGCACATGTGGCACCGGTGCCAGAAGACCCTTGAAGCTTTCCTGCTGAAAAACAGATATCTGCTATGAAGAAGGAACTTCATTGCAAAAGATCGTTGCCTTCTCCCTCATCCTCTTCTCTCATAAAGAGAAGAAATCGAGTGACAAACACAAGCACTGGGAGAAACACAAGGAGAAGTCCCGGGCAGAAGATCGCTCTTGGTCCCCGATGAAGTCGGCAACCTCCTCCTCCGGGCGGGACACTGGGCTCCCAGCTGCTAAGCCTCCCTCCTTCATCTCTGTTATTATGGGACAAGACCCTTCGGGGCATGGGAAGTCTTCTCACGTCTCTCTGCCACTCAAGCTTAAGCCTATCTAGGGGCTCTAAGCCTGGTGGCCCGGCTGGTGACCTTCCGGGTGGCAGTCCACTGCCTGTCACCCTTCTGGCCAGGGTATCCGTTGAGTCTGCCCTGACGGCAGGGGCTGATGCTAGGAAGTAGCACCCAGGATGGTTGCCCTCTTCCTCTGGAAATGAGTGTACGTCCCACTCAGGAGCCACCCCTCCTCCACAGGCAACTCTGCCTATGCATCCGCCACCTAGTTCTCCTGCCCGGCCTCCACCTATGTCTGCTCCATTGGTGCCGGCCTCACTGACGCCCCCTTGAAAGAGCCCGGCACCTCCGCAGACGTCAGTTGATTCCGGCGACCCTAGTGGGCTGACACCAGGGAACCTGACGCCAGAAGAGCTAGGTCGGACCACCCTGACACCGAGGTTATCCCAGCCAGATGATCTGATGCCAGGGCCATCCAAGCCAGCCCCTCCAATGCCAGATACTACGGCTCCACCATAGGCCCCCAGCAGGGCCTAAATGAACTGTTCATGGTGTGGTGGGCCTACTTCAAAGACAAAGAAGCCCCCATGACCACTTCTAAGCTGGGCCCCAAGGAACTCCTCCAGCCAAACCCTTGGGCCACCCTACTGCCCTGCCTCATAAAGGGCCAACGCCAGACAAGGAGCTTATTCCTCCTAGGGATGACCTCAAAGGCCACCATGTCATCAAAGCACAGGTCAGGAAGCATAGAGAAAACCATGGAGCAGTTGTAAAATTCTACAAAAGTGTTTATATGTAGTTACAGTAACATAAAATAAAATATACCTGTTCAGAAGAACTACATACAGAAGCAAAATAAAATCTCTTGTAAAAAAAACTCCCTTGCAGCTCAGTTTAGCTGTTTTTATGTCTTTTTCAACCCCATCCTTTGAAAGCATCCTGTTCTTTGTAAATTTCAGGAGCTGCTAGAACATTGAGAAGCTTATTGAGGTCCCTCCAGCCTTTGCAAAAGGCTCAGGCATTTGCACTCAAACCACCTCTGGCTTTTTACAGTTATCTCAAATTATAAATACATATACATTTCAACAGCAACACTAAACATTTTCTAAACAAGAAGTCCCAATATCAGCTACATTTCCATACATTGATTCTCATATTCTTATATTACCAGATGTAGATATGCAAGGGAGTAAAACAGACAGCAAGAGAAAACAAGAGACAGAGAGAGGCAGAGAATTGCGAGACTGTTCAGGTTGATCAAGTCTGAAGTCTCACAGGAAAATTTGGTTGCACAACCAGAGGAGAGAGAAAAGGAAAGAAAACAGATCCTTGCATTTACACACTTTCTCCAACAAAAGGGACAGGGTTCTATTCTACCCTGTCACACACCAAGGTTGCCTTCCCCTTCTCCAGACTCTGATTCCTTTTTCCCCTCTAGCTCTGGGGATTCGGACCCTCTGTTAGACCCAGACATCAAGAAGGACACCCCACATTCCCCGCTTGATGACCCTTCATTCATGGATGTGATACATCACATCCGCAACTGAATGGATGGGACACAGAAGACCTCGACATGGAACGGAAGAGGTTGGCTGCTTTTCTTCAAAAGAAGGACGCCATACCCATGGTAGTCCTTCTGATGATTGATTCCTAACAAGGACACCAACAAGCTTGCATGGAAGCATCCTTTCTCGACTCCGGTTGCATCCAAAAAGTCAGACCATTTGTACACTGTTCCTTGGGAAGACCCCTTTTACAGGGAACAACCTGAGGCCAATTCTGTTGTGCTGAATGCTGCCCATGATAGGTCTAAACAACCATGGCACCTCAGTACACAACCTCCAGATAAGGACTCCAAGCAGTTCGATTATCTGGCTAGGCATGTTTTTCCTCCTCTACGTGTGCCATCCAGTCGTAAAACCTCCTTGTCCACATGGTACAGTATCAAAATGCCCTGTGGGACAAGGCACTGGAGATTATTCAAGCCATGCCAGACTCCCCCGGATGGGCGGAACTTATGGCCATCATGAAGTCAGGCTCGGATGTTGGTAATCACATCCTTAGGGCTTCTTATGACATGGTAGACACAGCAGGCAGAGCTGCTGCTTCTGCTGTCTGTATCCACCGATATTCTTGGCTGAGAGTTTCTGGGTTCACTCTGGACATCCAGTCCAAAATAATGGATGCTCATTTCAGAGGGCCAGTTCTGTTTGAGGAGGATACCCAAAATACCATCTCCCATCTGCAAGAGGCTGGGACAGCCATTGGGTAAATGCGTGCCATGTATAGTCCCAAGCAGCAACCTAAGCAGAACTTTCGTAAGACTGGCTGGCAGCAATATAGAGGACAGCAACAGCGACAACAGCGGGCAGGCTTCAAACACAAGGCCCCACCCCTGCTTCAGGAGGTTCTGCCCCACAGACCCCAAGAACCTCTCAGCCCACGCTTCCTCTCCCTGGCTCCTCCACCTGACTTGTTGCCCAACCCCCTTCCACCAGCTGAGGCCTCGGTGGAGGGGGGTTGATTCTCCCTGCACACCAAAGGGTGGCACCAGATAACATCAGACCGCTGGGTCCTGCAACTTATCGAAAGGGGGCATATTTCTGAGTTTACAGAGGTTCCTCCAGACAACCCTTCAATACAGTCTCACTGCTCTCTGGCCCACAGTGCCTCATAGCAGAGGAAATCCAGGCTCTCCTTCAAAAGAAGGCCATAAAGCCTATCCCACCAGAACAAAGAGGGACAGGCTTCTATTTCCACTTCTTCCTTATACCGAAGAAGACAGGAGATCTTCATCCTAGCTTGGACTTAAGCCACCTGAATCAGTACATAGAGTACAAGAAATTAAGGATGGTTACCTTGATGGGCCTGCTATCTCTGCTCCACAAAGGGGATTAGCTATGCTCCCTCGACATGCAGGACGCATACCTCCATATTCTGATTTCCAGCTGCACAGGAGGTTCATATATATATATATATATATATCTATATATCTATATTTATCTATATATATATAAATATATATATATATATGCATGCAATCCTAGACACGGCACAAGGCAAGACCTTCCTTCCCCAGGACAGAGCAGAGCGCCTTCAGTCCCATGCTCTGAAGTTGCTTTCAGTGTGTCAAATTCTAGCCTGGACAGTACTCAGGCTGTTGGGACATATGGCAGTGGCAGTTGCCACTGTTTCCATGGCCCTGCTCTATACGAGGGTAATCCAATGGAACCTCAGGGTTCAGTGGGATCAGAGGTCAGATGGCTTGGACCAACCGGTCCTGGTTACCAGCCCAGTCAAACACTCACTGACATGGTGGCTAGAGTCTCCCAACCTCTCCAGAGGGTTCCCTTCCGGAAAGAATCTCCCTCCCAGATCCTGACCACAGATGCATCAGGCCAGGGTTGGGGAGCTCACTTGGGCACTTGCCACATTCTGGGATCCTAGACTCAGCAAGAGCTTCATCTCCACATTAATGTTCTGGAGACGAGTGCAGTCCTGTACGTCCTCCAAGCATTCCAGACAGTCCTACTGCCAGGCCGTCTGCTGCTACAAACCGACAATATGTCGGTGGTGTTTTATATCAACAAGCAAGGGGGTACACATTCCCTTATCCCCTGTGCAGAGAAGCCATGCAAGTGTGGACTTAGGCAGTGGACCATCAGCTAGAGCTCTTTGCAGTCCATGTCCCAGGCTTTCACAACACCCTGGCCGACAGTCTCAGTTAGGCTCAGTCCAGGGCGCATGAGTGGGAACTTCTTTCTGCTGTGGCAGATCTTTTCACCAAATGGGGTTACCCGGAACTCGATCTGTTTGCCTCCCCATCCAACGCGAAATGGCACATTTTTGCTCACTAGATCCAGGGCCCAGTGTTTTCTGCTGAGACACGTTGTCCCTCTCCTGGACAGGGAGGTTCCTTTATGCATTCCCTCCTTTTCCCTTGCTGCAACAGGTACTCATCAAGTTGCAGTCGGAGGGTGCAGAAATGATCCTGGTGGCTCCGTCCTGGCCTCGTCAGATCTGGTTCCCACCTGTTACAGCAATTGGCTGTGGAACCTACAGTGCCCCTGCGGTCAGACTTGCTCTCCCAGAAGCAGGGCTCCCTGGTCCATCTTGATCTCAGATCTCTGCATCTCCATTCATGGCTCCTGCAGACCTAACCATCTCCAGATTCTGATTTTCTACCAGGGTAGCACACATCCTAGTGGCAGCCAGAAAACCCTTCACTAGGGTGACCTACACTATGAAATGGAAACAGTTCTGTGTTTGGGCCACCACCAGGCATCTGGACCCATTCACCTACCCGGTGAATTCAGTGCTGGAATATCTTCTCTCCTTTTCAGATGCAGGACTTGGCTACTCTTCATTAAAAGTGCACTTGTCTGCCCTTTCTGCATACTATGTGCTTATTGAGGGGAAGTACATTGTCCAGTTGGACATTTCCCGCACTTTTCTACGGGGCATGCTTCATTTGAAGCTTCCCATCCGGGACCCTGTCCTGCCTTGGAACCTTTTCTTTGTTTTAGAGAAACTCACTCTGCCTCACTTTGAGGCTGTGCAAGCTGCGTTTTCTGCTGTGGAAAGCGTTATTTTTAGTTGCCATTACTTCTGCTCGAAGAATTTCAGAGCTTCAGGCCCTGATGTGTAAGGAGCCTTACTTGGTTTTCCACAAGGACAGGGTGTCCTTGCAGACTAATCCTAAATTTCTGCCAAGGGTGGTTTCAGAATTTACTTTGAATCAGGATATCCACCTACCGGTAGATTACCCAGAGTACTCGAACTGAGGGGAGGCTTTGTTACATACCCTGGATGTCCACAGGGTGCTCTGCTATTATTTGGAACGCACCCAGCCCGTTTTCAAATCTGATCAGTTGTTTGTTTCCTTTGCCCCCCCCCAAATGGTGGGTGCTCCAGTTTCTAAACAGTGTTTATCCAAATGGTTGGCTAACTGCATTGTGTTTTGTTACAATAAACATGACAAACCCTTACCGGGCTCGGTTAAAGGTCATTCTATCAGGGGCATGGCTGCTTCTTCCACATCACTGAAAAATGTGTCTGCTGCTAACATTTGTGCAGCTGCTACTTTGAGTTCTGTCCACACCTTTGTGAAACACTACAGTTTGGACATTGCCTCTCACCACAGGGCTGGCTTTGGGCTCACAGTCCTTCAAGAACTTCTGTCCTAATTTCACTTGAGGAGACTTTTTCCTCCACCATTCTACCTAGGATTTCTTCTCCACTGCTTGGGACTCTGTCCTAAAGGTGTTATCTGCTGCAAGAGCAAATCTCAAAGTAAGATAGTACAGATCTCAGTTCGAGATAGAGCTCTTACAGCAGGTAACACCATTAGGACTACGCTGCCAGGCACTAGGACCCCACGGAAAATTCTGAAGGCAGTTCATGGGATGCACCTCCTCACCGGCCGGCCCCATCCCAGACATCACCCATGGTATAAAGGGCAGTCCTCATCACCACCTGTTCCCCCCATCATTAACCCTTGCATATCAGCTCCACTTAGACAATTCCACGCTCATGCAGTTAACGCTTTTTCATACGAAATTCCAGTTCGTCGTGTATGTCTTCCCAGCCATCTTCCTCTTCAGAGTGGCGGAATTTGAAGTGTGTGTGTGGCAAGCAGATCCCAGTGAAAGATGGCCATTCAGCCTGCCTGCTCTGCCTAGGCCCTGACCACAGACCAGACAACTGCCCGCCCTGCCAAGGCTTCAACAGGAGGACCAGAAACCACCGCCTGGAAATCCTGAAAGTGTACCTCCTTGAACAGCAAGTGGCCATCATGCAGAAGACCCAGTCGGGGCACAGCTCATCTTCCTCCTCGGTGAAGGACTTCTCCCCCAGAGAGAAGAAATTGAGCAGGAAACACCATCATCGGGACAAGGACAGGTCCAGGTCAGAATCCTATCCTAGGTCCCCACACAAGACTTCCAAGTCTTCGACCTCCAGCGCGAGGTCGAACTCAGTCCTCCCAATCTCATTGTCTCTTTTGGGGTCACAATGAGGAAGCCCCCTGCCTCTTTTCAGGCACATGGCGGGGAGACTTCCGGGCTTGGGCTTTCTCAAGCCCCCATGTCCCTGGCTATATGACCCCACAAGCATGCGCTACGGTCTCAGTCAGCAGGACAGGTGCACTCTTCGTCAGGCAGCAGGTTGGAACCTGCTGTCTGCAAGGCTGTAGACCCTGGGTCGTCAAACAGGGTGACAGGGTCAGATGACTCCAGAAGATGCCAGGATAGAAAGCGCCAGAAGAAGCATCACTCACCTTTCAGGCAGTTGTTCGTCGGGGTTTCGGACCAACATCAGGCCTCAATGCCCGCTGACTCCAACATGGAGCCAGACCAGACACCGCCCTCTAAGCCACCATCTGCTCCACAAAGCCCCATTGAGGGGCTGACTACAGACCAGATGTCAGGGGACCTGACGCTTTCCTCCAGGAATACCCAAGACCGGGCGCCACCCACTCCGCCTTCACTTCCTCCTCGGGAGTCTGACAACCAGACATCAGAGCACCCGACCCCAGAGAACACTGTCCCACCAGGGCCAATGCAGACAAAAAAGTGCTGTTGGACCCGACGCCTGAGGACACCCTGCCACAAGGGCAGATACCAGGGCCCCCTAACCCGACACCAGCACCCCAGCCAAGCCCTGTCATCCCTTTGGCTGAGGTTGGGGCCTTGTTTACTAGCTGGTGGAATACCATAAAAGGGGCTCTTTTGCCTAGGCCACCAGAGCCGGACCCCAACCCTGAGGGGACCTCGCCTAGACAGCCTTCCCCACAGCGTCCGCTTCTGCTGCCCCTGACACCAGAGGATGAGGAACATGGGTCACCTGTACGATGATGGCATGGTCGCCATCTGTCGTCCAGATCCTCCTACAGGGGACACCCCTATACGTCCTCAGAAAGATCATCCAGAGGCTCATGCTCCTTAGACTCTTCAGAGGATGACCTCTCCCTGCCATCACCAGACCATAGGAGGGACTCCACGAGATTCCCTCCGGATGACCCCTCCTTCCTGGATAATAATGACTTAAACCAGTGGGAGACGGAGGAGTTGGACCCTGAGAGGTTCCGTTTGGCAAAGTTCTAAGGGTCCACTGACCCAAAGACCTTGGTCATCCCACCCTTAATGGAACCCTTTCAGGATGTCACAAAGGTAACCTGGAAGCACCCCTCTATGACCTTGGCAGTCTCTAAAAAGGCTGTCTGATTGTATAGGACACCAAGGGGAGAGCCACATTTGAGTGAGCAGCCTAAAGCGGACTCGGTGATCCTCAAGGCTGCCCATGTGAGAACCCAACAGCTGAAGCATATGAGCTCCCAGCCACTGGATAAAGAGTCCAAGAAATTGGACCACTTAGGATGGCCACCTGTACGGTCAGGTCACTGAACATTTTGGCACACACGGTGATGTACCAAAAATCACTATGGAACAAGGCCATGGACCTGGCCAAGACTCAACCTGAGTCTGCCAACAAGACTGAATTGTCAAGCAGTCCTCCAATCCGGTGCTGATGTCAGCAAGCACATCCTTAGGTACTCATATGACTCGACAGACACTGCCGTCAGGGCTGTGGCCACTGGAATATGCCTAAGGTGCCACTCCTGGCTGAGGGTCTCAGGATTCCACCAGGACCTGCAGGATGCCATCTTTGATACCCCTTTCCAGGGTCCAATCCTTTTCAGTCAGGAGGCCAAAAGCTAATAACTGGTCTACAACACTCGGGTAAATCCGAACCAGCCACGTCCAAGCACTGCTCCTTTCATAGGCAGCAAGGACAAGGAAGGAGACAACAGCACAGAGAGGGTTACAAGTGAAAGGGTATATCCCTGTCCTCAGGTACACAGTGACCTAAGAGACAAAAATGCCACAGCTCTCTTGCCCACACCAACAACCTCAGTATGACTTCATGCCTGCCCCCCCCCCCGGTGGCATTGCAGGGGGAGGCAGTAGGTGGAAGATTCTCCCTCTGCCTCAACAGCTGGTCCAATATCACTGCAGACTGGTGGGTGCTCCAGATTGTAGAGCAGGGTTATGCTCTGGAATTCAATCAGATCCCACCAGACAACCCATTCCCTCCCATCCCATGCAGGTCTTATCAGAGCAGAAATCTAATCCCTCCTGAGCAAGAAAGCAATCCAAGCAGTGCCACCATTTCAAAGAGGAAAGGGATATTACTCCCACTTCTTCCTTGCCCCGAAAAAGACAGGGGACCTTCGTCCCATCCTGGACATCAGCCAACTGAACACTTTCATTGAATACAAAAGGTTCAGGATGGTGACACTACTGGGATTGCTGCCCATGCTTCGCCAAGGGGACTGGCTATGCTCCTGGACATGCAGAATGCCTACATGCATATAAAGATCCTGCCATCCCACAGAAAATACCTCCATTTTACCTTCCAAGGAGAGCACTACCAGTTCAGGGCGCTACCATTCAGCCTTTCTTCGGCACCCAGGGTGTTCACCAAGTGCCTGGCAGTAGAGGCAGCAGCTCTTAGGAGGCAGAGGCATTATGTCTACCCCTACCTCGATGACTGGCTATTAACAGCTCCCAAAAAAGATCAGCTCTGTCACTCTCTGGAAGACATCTTTCACCTGTTCCAAAGTCTGGGGGTTATCTTGAACCTTCCCAAGTCATCCCCTGGCCTACCCAGAGGTTACAGTACATAGGGGCAGTCCTGGACACTGTCCAAGGGACAGCCTTCCTTCCCTCGGACAGGGCAGATCGACTAAGGGCACTGGCTTGGAGAGTTATCTCCACAAAACTGGTTCTAGCCAGAATGGTATTGCAGCTGCAATAGGTCACATGGCAGCCACAATAGTAACAGTTCCCTTAGCTCGTCTACACAAGGGTTCTCCAGTGGAACCTCAGGGTTCAATGGGACTAGCACTCAGACTACCTTGGCCAACCAGTCCAAGTCTCCAAAGCAATGTGTCAGACTCTGGAATGGTGGCTCACCCCTTCCTGGTTAGAATCCGGGGCTCCCTTCCAAAGTCCCACCCTCAGGACTAGGGTGGGGGGCACATTTTAGAGACCATCAGGCAAGAGGGTCTTAGACCTCTATGGAATGCAATCTCCACATAAATGTGTTGGAAAGGAGAGTTGTCCTGTACACCATACAGGTGTTCCAGATGATTTTCCTGCCAGGGCTCCTACTGATCCAGTCGAACAACATGCCACTGGTCTTCTACATCAACAAGCAAGGGGGCACACACACTTAACCCCTTTGCAGAGAAGCCATGAGAGTCTGGTATCGGGCAGTGAAGCACAACCAGGAACTCACATCGGTTCCCATTCCAGGGGTTCAACACACCCTAGCTGACAACCTCAGCCACTCTTGGTCTCAGGCTCATGAATGGGAGCTACTACAGGATGTAGTAGACCTTTTTGAAAGGTGGGGTCTTCCAGAACTGGACCTCTTTGCATCCCCACTCAATGCCAAACTGCCCAATTTCTGCTTGCTAGATCCAATGCCTGGTGTTTTCTGGTAAGATGCATTGCCCTCTCTTGGGGAGGGAGGTTCCTGTATGCCTTCCCTACCTTCCCACTATTTCAGAGAGTGTTACTCAAGCTACAAGTGGAATGAGCTGTCATGATTCTCATAGCTGCAATCAAAAAGAACACAGCACCAACACTTCTTTGAAAAAATATAACTGTATTAAACTCACATACAAATGATGGGCGATGGTAAATACAGTGGTGCCATGCAAGGTAACAACAGCTCCCAGACAAAAGAACAGCCCGACCGGTTTCACGCCCAAAAAGTTGGCATCGGAGCCTCCAATTCCCTTGCCCTGTCTCCTCGTTTGCTCTCACAGGAACAGGGAACTCTATTACACCCGACTCTTCAGTCTCTGCACCTGCATGCATGGCTCCTGTAGACCTAGTCAGGGACAGATAAGGGGTGTCTTCAAGGGTAGCGGAGGTCCTAGTGACCTCGAGGAAACCCTGGACTAGGGCCACATGCCATGAAATGGAAACGTTTTCCATTTTCTGGATCCTTTCACCTGCCCGGTAAATTCAGTACTGGAGTATCTTCTTTCCCTATCTGACAAGGGTCTCAGCTATTCGTCCATAAAGGTACACCTTTCTGCACTGTCAGCCTACCATGTACCTATGGAGGGCAGGACCCTGGCGCAGTTGGACTTGTCCAAGACCTTTTTGCTCAGTATCATGCATATTAAAACCTCCCGAGTGGGACCCATTCCCCCTTGGGGCCTTTTATTTATGTTAGAAAAACTAACTTTGCCTCCCTTTCAGCCAGCCGTAAGGAGCCAGCTACGCTTCCTATCTTGGAAAGCGCTGTTTCTAACCCCAGGAATCCACTAATATTATTACTCTTTGCAGTGCCCCTTTAAGTCAGCACTGCCCCAGAGCCAAATAGAATGCTATGCTAATTATGGACTGTTTAGCTTGTGTATTCATTTTCAAACTGCCCTATTCTAACTGCCTGGATTTTACCTCAGATTTTCTGTCTCTGCTGCAAAGTTCAGACGCCCTGGAGATCTCTCTCTATCAAGATTGTCTAAATTGTGCATAAGAACAAAAAAAGTAAGTATTTTGTCTTATTTTTTCATTACTGACTTATTCTTATTTAGTTATTTTACCTCATATATAAGTTCTTTCATTTTTTTTTATTGGTACTTCGCGGTTCCTTTGAACTGAGGGGTAACTGATTTCTTGGTAAATTTCAAAAGGAAACTTTTAGATAAGTTTCGAGTGTTTTTCCTTTTAAAACATTTAATTTTACTAATTTTGAACCAAGGTGTTCCGGTTCTACTAGCGGTTCTCGGTTCCTGAACCAATTGGAACCGCGGTTCTGTTTAAAATTATTGGTTTCTGAACCGATCGTTTTTTATTTAAACCGACCACTAAATCTTAAATCTTTTCATATTTTAGCGGTTCCTGAGTCCTGTTTTCTACAATGGCAGATAATCCTAAAAAGAACACAGGACCTACAGGTTTTAAGAATTGTATTAAATGTGCAGAGGTACAGTATTTGCAATAGCTAACAAACATGACCGTTGTCTGCTGACATTTCACAAGCTCTGGCTTTGTAACAGGTGCTGCAGGGCCTGCTCCCTCCCCAGCAACCTGTAACTACTCCATCTGATAAAACTGCTGCTGCTACCCCCTTGTGCCTGTTCCCTCTACGGATGGTGATGTTGATGAAGATGAGGAGGAGGAAGGAATAGAGCCTGAGGTGTCACCGGAGCAAGACTCTGGTTCCCCTCCTAGGCCTTCAGAGGATGTTTCCTCCCATTTTTCTTTCATTAAGAAAATGGTGGAAACACTGGACCTCCAGACAATTGAGGAAGTGCAGGATGAAGAGAAGGTTCAATAAATGGAACTAATGGGGCTAACACCCTCAAAATGACTTCTCCTTCCTCTTTACAAATTTTTCAGAAAAGACATTTTGGAAATCTTAAAAGCTCCTCAGACTGTCACACTTATTGACAAAAAATGTGACAAAAAGTACCAACTGGAGAGATCTGGTGCTGAGTTTTTATTCAGCCACCCAGATTATCAGGGCATTGTGCAGCAGGTGGCCTGTGAGAAGACCAAAACCCCTTTGTCTTCTCATCCACCTGAAAAAGACTCCAGAAAGGTGGACAGTATGGCTAAGAGGTGATACCTCTCAGCATCCCTTGCTATCAGGCAAGCCTCTTATCAGGCCTATGCTGCTCTCTACCAAAAGGCTTTATGGCAGTCTGTGGTGGATAGTGCAGAGGCAAATCCCTCTCTCATTGTTTCTGACTTACTAGAGACAGCCAAATTGGGTTTGGAGGCTTCCAAATACCAATTCCAGATGGCAGCAGACACAAATGACACTGCAGCCAGATGGTTGGCTGGCACTATAGTCATGAGAAGGTTTGCCTGGCTGAGGGCTACTAACCTCACCCAGAATATTCAAAACAAAGCAATGGATTTCCCAGTTGAGAGCCATTCCCTTTTTGGTGCACAAACTGAAGCCTACATGAAGAAAGTAGATGAATACAAGGCTGCTTTCAGACGTAATTCCACCAGGGACAAACCTTCTCCCTCCACATCTTATTCTAGGGGAGGCAGGGTCAGGGGCAGGGGCAGGTCTACCTTTAGAAGACCTTTATTTCAGGTGCAAGCTGCTCTGCAGATACAGTACCAACCCCAGCAGATGGGTTTCTACAGGGCCTGGGGCAGAAGGGGCTCCCGCAGTGGGTCCCATTCTACCCAACCTTAACAACAGCAAAAGCAGAATCTCTGATTCTTCCCTTCAGACTGCCTCTCCACATCCAGTAGGGGCAGACTTTCCCACTATTTCTAGGACTGGTCAAAAATAACATCAGACAGGTGGATCCTGGAAATAGTGGGTCAGGGTCTCTCCCTTTGTTTCAAGTCCCTTCCCTCTCTAAGGGTAAAACGTTTTGCATCGGTTCCTCCCTCACTAAGAAAACTGCTGGAGCAGGAGGTGAAAAACGTATTATTGGTAAAAGCAGTCAAGCCTGTTCCACACAGTCAAAGAGGACAAGGGTTCTACTCCAGGTATTTCCCAACAACAAAAAAGACTGGAGAGTGGGGGTCTATACTAGACTTCAGACATCTAAACAAGTACTTGGTGAAACCCAAATTTAAAATGGTCACAATGGCAATAATTCTGTCAACACTACAAAAAGGGGACTGGTTGGCCTCTCTGGATTTAAAAAATGCATATTTTCACATCCCTGTTAGAGAATCACACAGAGGACATCTCAGGTTCACTATCCCCTCAGGCCACTACCAGTTCTCAACACTTCTTTCGGCCTTACCTCTGCACCACGGGTGTTCACCAAATGCATAGCAGTAGTAGTGGCACATCTCAGAAAGCTAGGTGTCACAGTTTCCCCATATCTGGATGACTGGCTGATTGCAGGAAAATCCCAACAAGTGTTAGAAGACTTACTGCTTACTCAAGGCGTTCTCTCCTTCCTGGGGTTTCTTCTAAATGTCAAGAAATCAGTTCTCACCCGAGTCCAAGTATTACAGTTCATAGGGGCAGAACTCAATACAATTCTGGGAAAGGCCTTCCTACCCTTGGAAAGGGTACAAGCTATTCAGCTTCTAGCAAGCTCATTCGTCCTGGGCAGGCCAAAACCAGCAACTCAGTTTTTACAGCTATTAGGCCACATGGCTGCAGCAACAAGCATAGTTATGGGTGCCAGATTCCAAATGAGGGACATTCAGTTTCACCTCAGGGCCCATTGGTCCCAGAGACGAGATCCACTTTCAAAACTAATCCCTGTAACAAAAACTCTTCTACAGGCCCTCCAGTGGTGGAAGGATCCAGACAATCTAAGGGAAGGGGTGCCTTTCCTACAGGAGCCCCCCTCCTTGGTGCTCACAACAGATGCCTCCCTTCTAGGATGGGGTGCCCACCTAGGGGACCACACAGTTCATGGCTCCTGGAGCGCTGCAGAGTAACTTCTGCACATAAATCTCTTGGAGTTAAGAGCAGTGTACCTAGCCATTCAGGCTTTCACTCATCTTATAAAGGGAAAAGTGGTTCAGGCCAGAACAGAGAATAACACCACAATGTACTAAATCAACAAACAAGGAGGAACAAGATCCACTCCACTGTGCACAGCAGCAATGAAAATATGGAGCCTGATTTACTCCATAAATGCCTCCCTACAAGCAATTCATCTGCCAGGGAAGGACAATACACGAGCAGATGCCTTGAGCAGGATAAACCAGGCCCATCACGAATGGGCACTAAACAGCCAAGTAGTGCAGGTCCTATTCAGCCGGCAGTGGGGAACCCCAGAAATGGAAATGACATACCTACCATAATTCTGATCTTTCTCCGTGTCATCACCATTCATCACCTTTGGGTACTTGGCGAGTTCAAGACCCGGCAGGAGCTTTTTTTTTTTTTTGGATGGGCGGAGTCGACGCACCATCGGCGCCGCCCTCGAGGCTGATGCACTATGTGGCGCTTGTGGGTTGGTCGTTAGGTGTTGTTGACGCCACCCTCCCGCCAGTTCTGAGTCACCATAGAGGTGAGAAAAAGGGTTTGGAGGGTGGGACAAGAAAGTCCAAGGGACAGACAAAGGAAAAGATATATAAACTAAAAGGAGAAATAAACGACAAAAAGGACAGAACAAGTTTGAAGACTAAGGGGATTGGGTAGTGGCCCCAATCTCTGGAAGTAAAAAAGGATGAGGGAGGGTGGGTTAAGGATTGTTAGAACGAAGGATAAAAGTGAGGGGGAAAAAACAGGAGAAACATACCCTGTAACCTTGACCTGTTTCTTGTTTGTATAGGAACTGCGAAGGAGTAGCCAAGAGGCTAACTGCCATAATTCAAGGCACAGAATCACTGGCAATAACTCCCACAAAGCAGAATCGGCTATTCTGGAAGAAAAGACAGGATACAAGGATATCTCCCCCCTCTCAAAAGGAGATTTTGGTGTAAGAAACCTAGTTTCTTAAATTAATTGAGGTTATGTCCAAAGGACAAGGAAATCAAAGGAATGACGGGGAGAAGGGGAGAAGGAAAGAAAGGAGGGCAACTGCCAACCCCCACCTCACAGGAGTGGAGCCAAAGCACTGAAGAAGGAGTGCCCCCATCCTGACCACTCTGCCCCTAAAGAAAATTACCCCCCTATGTGCCCCAGTTTACCCCACTCCTGACTAACAGAAAGGAGGGGGGTGAGGATGGGCACGGAGAGGGAGGGGGACCCAGAGACTGAGGTCCCAGGGGGATGGAGGGCAGGATTATGATGAATGGTGAAGATCACAGAAAGATCAGAATTATGGTTGGCGCGTACTTCCATATCTTATCTGTGTCAATCTTCCACCATTCATCACCTTGGGTGAGTGCCGAGCCCCCCCAAGGGGATTTTAACCCTAAGGGATTGAGTCCCTTAGCTCTCAGTGGGTGACACACTAAGAGGGAGAACCTTCACAGGCCTGGAACAGCCCGAGAGTGGGGAGAGTGAGGTGGGGACCCCCCGGAGGGGGTAGGAAGTTGCCCTGATAGACGCCGTCTCACCCTGCAGGAGAAAAGATAGGTTCTCTGGTGAGCGGAGTTAATCACCCTACACCGGGCCAAGGGTGACAACTGGAAGAAACGCAGCCATGCCATCCGCCTAGTGCAGATCGCTGTCCCTACGACCCTGGTAGCTACCTCAGTGGCATCATACGATGCCCTTGCTTGGTGCCTTGCTAGCTCCAGGCCATGTGCAGAGAGTGCAATGGCTTGCCTGGTTTGCTCCATGTCAGGCATCAAAGCTAGGAGTTGACCTAGCCTAGACCACAAGAACCAGTCATAGGATGCATAGTGGGCCTGATATGCTGCAATAGAAAGCAGCAACTGTGCCGAGTAGAATGTCCTCCTCCCCCAAAAGTCAAAATCCAAGGAATCTTGATCTGGGGGCCAGTCACGGTGCAGGGCACGAAGCCCATCGGTAGTATCCAAATGTGTCAATCCTGAGCTAGGATGAGGCATGAAACCTGGAGACTTCGGGGGGGTGCACAATACCACTGGCAGAGATCCCTAGGGCTGGGACTCTGGAAAAGGGCCTCGCCAGAACGCAATGACGCCCCAAAGGGAGTTAGGCTGTGGGACACCACAAGGGTGTCCACACTGAAATCGCCTAGGAAGGTGCACATTGAGTGCTCTGAATTGTGTTGAGTGGGAATGGTGATATGCAGGTCCTCCAACATCCCCATGAGGAATCGCTGATACACTGTGAGATCAGCAGATGGAGAGATGTGGACAGACAGTTCCTCTCCCCCAGAAGAGGGGGATGAAGAGTAAGAGGACCTCAAGAGTTCAGAAGCTGGTTGCTCAGGGGAGGTTGAAAAACCTGTCTATCCATAGCCCTAACATAAGAGGGGAAATTGAGCAGCCACAGCACTGAACTGCTCCCAGGAGAGAGGACCGCTAGGACCAAGGATATCTGGGAGCGCAAGAGAATGTGGCAGAGGAGTGGGGACAGAGCCAACAACAGCAATCGGCTGACCTCCGCCTGGGCTAGGGAGCACACCAGGAGCCCTAAGGTAAGAAGAAGCTCCGGAAAACTCCACAGCCAACAGCTGATCAACCAAACTGGAACTACCTAGGCTGCGCCCTGAAGAATCCCTCCTGTGAGGTGACTGGGGCCATGAAAGTCCAAAAGGATGGTCCCCTACCTCCAAAGAACAGTGCCCTCTTGAGGAAACTGAAAAGGAAGGGTGGAGATCCGCACCACGACTCCTTCTGGAACTGGAGTGGGTCCCAGAAAAGGGTCACCTTGTCGAACCCCTACCCATTGACCCCTTGGAGTCTAAAAGAGCCCTTCTCCTCAAAAAAGCAAGCCTAGGCAGCTGGCAGCCCTGGTCAGTCCTCAGTCCCCGAAGGGACTATCCAGAGAACAGCACCCTCCCCTCCTGTGGGTGTTCTTATCGGCCCCAAAGTTGGGCGATCCAGACACACCACCCGAGGGGTCAGAAAACCCTCTGAGGCCAGGCTGCAGGGCAGTGTTGGCCTGCACCACCACCTACTGGTCAGAACCCCTGATCCTGGGGCCACCGTCTGCTCCTCAGAGGGGGGCTGGCCCCAGCCTGTTGAGGACACTACCAAGGTGTCCACGTGAGCAGCTAAAACTCCAAACAGTCAGACTACCTGTCTGACTCAGAATCTGATTCCTCCTCCGAGGAGGTGTAGATCGGAGTTCTGTGCCAAACGGCACGTGGACGCCTGCTGCCATCCCGACTGAATGGGACACCAGACCAAGTGACTGCACCAGAGTCAGCACTGATATTCTCAGCCGCACCGCGATTGGTGCGGGAAGAAGACATGGCACTGACGACAGCAGCAGCATCTGAGCCGGAGGCTGTCACAGCACCGTCCCGACCCATGGCGCCGCAAGCAGCACCGAGGCCAGGGACGGCACCGACGGCTCCGACTGTGCTCTCTGTGCATAGGCCAGAAACCCCCATGGTGCCATCTTGACCCACGGTGCTGTGAACGGTGCCAAGGCCAGAGATGGTGCAGATGACGGCTCCAACTATGCTCTCAGTGCTGAGATCCAAAACCTCCACGGTGCCGTGTCCTCACTCGGTGCCGCAAGCAGCTCCAGAGCTGGACACTGCACCATGCTCAACCACAGTACTGCGGATGGTGCCAAGGTGAGAAACAGTAAGGGATGGTGCCATAGAGCCTCCCATGGTGCTGTCAGCACCATCAACACCACAAATGGAGCCGACAGCAGAAACAGCACTGAGCGATGGACCAGCGCCAACAACGGTGTCATCAGGGGCCCATGGCACCAAGGCCCCAGATGGCGCTGACAGACAAAATCAAGGATGGTAACAACCCAGGCCTTCTGAGCTGAGGGTGCAACACAGGGGGAGCCTTCACCCCTGATGGGGCGATTGCCAAGGTAGTGCCTCCCACCGTCCCATAAGGGGAATGGACTGGCCTTCCTGCACAATGGAAGGGGCTTCTGTAATGGTGAGACTACTAGAAGCAGAAGCCCCCTCCTCCCTGGCCTATATAGAGCCGGGAGGGGACCCAGAGGAAAGGCCAAGAAAGCGTGGCTTGGCCCGACGAGTGCACGCCCGTTCCCCCGAAAGTCGTTGAAGCTCATTCAACTTTCCACATGAGTTGTTCTATGACACGACAGTCCATGGAGAAGCAGGCGTCACACAAATCCATGTCATGTTGCGGGCCAAGACACGCGAGGCAACGGTCATGTTGGTCGGTGACGGAATACTTACGGCCGCACGGGCACCGACGCATAGGGGGCTGTCCCGTGTTCATAGTTTTCTTGCCCCGCGACTGAGACATGTCCTATGGAAAAAGAACACTAAACAACATTCGATGTTGCAAAATAAAAGAAAAGGAAAAGTCTTACCAGGCGACGTCGAGTGGAGTGAACAGCAGAACCAGCAGGATAAACTTTAAATTCAACGGAGTCATCGGACTTCGAATGAAAACAGAGCTGAAGGCTTCAAAGTGGACAACAGGCCTCTCACGCAGCAGAGCTACCCACGAGGTGTGACCTCAATGGTGGGAGATGAAGAACTGATGGTAGGGCGGAGTCGACAACACCTAACAGCCAACTTGTGAGCGCCATGCAATGCATCAGCCTCAAGAATGGCGCAGATGGTGCATCGACTCCGCCCATCCCCCCAAAAAAAAGAGCTCCCGTGGGGTGGTGACCTCCGGGCACTATACCCAAAGGTGATGAATGGTAAAGATTGACACAAATAAGATCAGAGACCGTAGGAGACCCCGGAGGAGACAGAGTTGAACCCCGGCCCCTCGTCACCAACGATTGATGTGCAGACATACCAGAGGGTGACCTCAAGCGGTACTGTTTCTTTTTCAGCCGGGAGGCCAAAGAAGAACTCAAGGTCAAGCAGTGCCAAATCCTCAACAAGAATCAAGAATGGGACTGCTTCTTTTGGTGCTTTCGGGAGGACCAACCATCCCCCTCCCTGAGCACTGGACTACCCACAGTCAGAACCCCTCCTCTGTAGAGGACAACGGACCAGACCCAACCTTGCTGAAAACACGGCTTTCATGTGAAGTCACCCTACCATCACCTGCCCCATTCATGGTCGACCCCGTAGGAGGGCTGAAGACTTCTTGAAGAAAATTAATACTATTTTATTATTAATTTTTTTTTTTACTGAATTAAAAAAATAATCTAATCAAATACTAAAACGACTATAGCTGCTGTCGTATAGATCTGAAGTTCTGACTCCCAGTGGGCAAGCGTCATTGTCACTGAAGCACACTCGACGTCGGGGGCAAAAAAGGAACAGAGGTGGTTGGAGGGTCAACGCCGAGGTAGCCTATATGGCACAAACCAGGCTCGTGGTGCCGCTTCCTCACAGTCTTACTAATCACCAGCCCTTCTGAAGACTTTTGGCTCCTGTTGTGTCCTAGTGCCTGTGGCGTAGTCCCATTAGTGTGAATGAGTCATGGAGACTTTATGTCCAGGAAGATCTACAAATATTATTGTAAGTGGTAGTTAGCCTTTCGAGAAGTGAGGAGGAGGTATGAGTGTACATGGGGGCACAGTAGTCCATAAGTGGAAGGAGGCTGCTTTGAGGTATGGCAACCCTGGCCTCTGGGGTCAAGTAATACTTTAGATGGAAATCCACTGCTAGTTTTTGGTTGCTCCTCTGCAAGGTGTTGTTGATGTGTATGGAGAAAGTTAAGAAGTGGTCAAGGGTGACACCCAGGTATTTGAAGAAGGGTACATTTTCAAGGGTGGAGTCATCTGGAGATAGGACTGTCAGAGTAGATTGAGTATTTGTCAGTTTATTGATCTTGTATTTGGATCCCAGGAGCATGGCCTTTGTCTTGTTCGACTTTGCTAGGAGTCTGTGCTCCCGGAACCAGTTTTGGGTTGCCCCAAAGTTCTGGGTTAGTGAGGAGAGGCTAGTCAGTGACTTGATGCTGTAGAACAACACCAGGTCATCCATGTTCAGGATGACCTTGCATGAGAGGCTGTCTGCAGATAGGGAGTTAATAAAAAGTGGAAAGAGGAGCAGCCCCAGGATGGACCCCTGGGGGACACCAGTGGTTACAGCCTTAGCCACTGAGGTAGTACCCCAATGCTAACTGTTTGGGATCGGCCAGAGAGGTTGCTCTGGATTCAAGCAGCTGTCCCCGCTGTGCAATCAAGGTTCCTTAACCTGTCAAGGAGCAAAATGTGTTCAACCAGGTCAAAGGCCTTGGTCAGGTCAAAGTAGATGGCGCCAAAGAGGTTGCCTATATTCATATTTCTGAGAAAATGGTTTGTGAGATGGGCCAGGGCAGAGGAAGTCCTATGATACTTCCTAAACCCATGTGGGTGTGGGCAGAGAAGATTGTATTTGTTGACATATTCCGAGAGTTGATGATGGACTACCTTTTGAAGGAGTTTACTCAGGTGTGGCAGTAAAGAGATAGGCCTATAATTATCCATGGACAGAGGATCACCTTAGCAGTTTTTCATATGGCCAGCATAGCTGAGGTGGATAGTGCTAGACTGAAAATCGAAGTCAGGGGTTTAGTGATACAGGGAGTTATAAGTTTATGGAAGTTGGGGTATAGGCCATTGTGACAGGGTAGAATAGGACCCTGTCCCATTTGTTATGGAGAATGTGTTTAAATGCAAGAATCTTTCCTTTTCTGTCTCTTCTGTCTGGCTGTGTAACCACATTTTTCTGTGAGACCTCAGACTTGATCAACCCAAACAGTCTCACAATTCTTTCCCTCTCACTGTCTCTCAGTTTTCTCTTGCTGTCTGTTTTTCTCTCTTGCATATCTATATTAGCTAATATAAAAATATGTGCAAATCGTTATACTGAAATAACGGATGTTGGGAAGCCTTATTGTTTAGAAAATATATAGTGTAACTGTTGAAATGTATATAATTATATGTTGAGATGATTGCAGAACAATAATGTAAACTAGAGGTTACCAGAGTTCAATTTTTAGGCATTTTTGCAGAAGGGGCCTCAAGAAGCACACTGTATTCTAGCAGTTCCTGAAACTTACAAGAAGAGAACATTTACAAGGACAGGACGTTTGTTTAGAATGGGGGTTAAAAAGACTTATGAAAGAGCTAAGCTTGAACTGCAAAAAAGATTAGAAGAAAAAAGGACACACACTGAAAGAAAAACTATTTTATTTTTCCTTTGTAAATAGTTATACTGAACAAGTTTCTTTTATGATACCGCTAGTGTAAATAAATATTTTTGGTGACTTCTACAACCGCTCCTGGTCTTCCCTATGCTTCCTGACCTGTGGCTCGACGACAGATGGTGTCAGCCTAAGTGGGATTTACACCCTGCATACCCTAAGACAGGAGTTTTATGCATGTGTACTGGACCTAGTACCAGGGAAGCACAGAGGAAGGTATGGATTCTGCAGCAGCAAGTCCAGGAGTGGTTACCAGGAGAATGGCAGCCAAACTAGTGGAGACAAAAGTCCAGTCTGAGATTGTACAGCCAGCCCAAGTTATGAAAAAAGAACAGGCAGTGACAGAACCTGAAAGCCTGATGGACTTTTTCAAATGATTGGCTATACAACAAAAAGAGACTGAGAAGCAGAGAGAAAAAGAAAGTCAACAGTTAGAAGCATTGAGGAGAGAAGAGATGCAGCAACAGAAGTAGCAGATAAGAGAAGAGATGCAGCGACAGGAGCAGCGATAGTTGGATGCCTTGCAAGCTATCAAAGGCAGAGGATCCAGCAGACACCCAGATGAGCAACAAAATGCAAGCAATTTAAAAGCCATTAAACTTACAAAGCTGTGCCCCTCAGATGATATAGAGGCACACCTGACAACTTCTGAAAGAGTTGCCACAGCCTGCCAATGGCCAAAGCAGCAATGGACAATCAGACTGGTACCCTACCTGACAGGAAAAGCCCAACTTGCCTACAGCAGTATTGACACTGCACAGTCAGAAAACTATGACCTGGTGAAAAGCGAAATCCGGAAAAGGTATGACATCTCCGGAGAGACACACAGGCAGAGATTTCGATCTCTGAGATACAACTTGGTCGACAATCTTTGAGAAGCCTTCACCCGACTCAGAGAACTCCTGATAAAATGGATCCAACAGAGAGCAAAATAGTCCCACAGATCATCGACACATTTGCCATGGAGCAATTCATCAACATCTTGCCTACAGATGTGCAGCTGTGGGTAAAGGAATACTGACCAGAGAGTGGGGAAATGGAAATGATGTACCTATCGTAATTCTTGATCTTCTTGGACGAAGTCTCCACCACTCATTCACACTGATGAGATCTACGCCGGAGGCGCTAGGACCCAGTGAAAGCAAACTTTTTACAAGAGGGCCGGCACCAGAGATGAAGCCAAGAGGAGTGGCGCCACGAGCCTCGGCTCGTGTGGCAATGACTATCTCGGCGTCTACCCTCCAACCGCCTCCATACCTTTTTTAATGAGGAGGTGCAGCATAACTAACCTAGAAGGATAGCTTAAAAAAAAAACGGACATAAGATAGTCCAAGCGACCCGTATAAGAAGGGTCAACAAAGAAGTCTTCACAGCCTAAAGATTGAGGGAGTGAAGACCAACAACAGAGGTGAGCTCGGGGGATGGTGGGTGCGCGTGTGAATGAGTGGTGGAGACTTCATCCAAGAAGATCAAGAATTACGGTAGGTATGTAATTTCCATATCTTCCTGGACATAAAGTCTCCACCACTCATTCACACTGATGGGAGAGTACTGAGCTAATAAGCCCCCGAGAGGGTGGCAGGAGAGACAAAGAGCTCACAATTTTAGGACAGAAGTCTGTTAAGGATAGTCCTGCCAAATGAAAGATGTCGCCTGGCATGGACATAGTGCTTGACGAAAGTATACACTGAGTTCCAGGTAGCTGCATTGCAAATGTCTGCAATGGGCACATTGCGGATTTCTGCCAGGGATGCCATGACTGCTCTAGTAGAGTGAACGTACACTCTATCCTCCAGCTTAACTTGTGCTAAGGAATAACAGTGGTGAAGGCATGCCACTAGCCATGCCAAAATGCATCTGATAACGACAGGTTGACCTAGCAGGGTCTCGCTGAAGGAAAATGGAAATTATGTACCTACCGTAATTCTTGATCTTCTTTTGTATCTTCACCATTCATTACTGCTTGGGTGTGGCGGAGGCACACACCCACCACAGGAGTTTTTTTTGGAGAGGAGTCGCGGAGCTGCGCAACCCCAAGAGCGACGCCACGTGGTGTGCGGGGCGGCTGTTAGGCACCGCAGACCTCCTCCATCCCAGTTCTACTAGCGGAGAGGCAAAAAATAAGAAAAAAAGGGAAACGAGGCAAGAGAGCCGAGGGATAAGTAAAGGAAAGGATATAAACTGAAAAAGGAATAAGTCGATAGATGACAGGAAAGAGGAGAACCTACCCTATGGGACCGCAGGCCTCACTTCTGGGGTGGCTCAGAGAGAGGAACAGATAAGGGAGAAAAAGAAGAAGAGAAAAGGGGATGTTGGGAGGAGGGAGAATCTCTGCCAAGTTCTGAGGATTGGCTTGAAGGCTCGTAAGCTCGGAACCAAGAAGGGAGCAAGGATCCCATTTAGGAAGAACTGATGAAAGGTTCAACTGGTACACAAAAGGCAGACTCTCTGCACCTCCCACTATCCCCAACCCCTTACACTCTAGCTGAGAGCTCACAGACTGCCTAGTCAGAAAATCTTTTCCGAAAGGAGAGTGCCCAACTAGGGGAGGAAAGGAAGCACACTAACACCTTGTTTTTGTGCTAACACAGATGTGTGTAGGGAGAATGAGGGGGGGATGAGCCCCTGAAAGGGCACCCCCTGCGAAAGGACAGAGTGGGAACTCAGTCTGACTCCCCAAGGAGGCAAAGCAGATCACCAGATCAAGGCAATGGATTGCCAGGACAGCATTTGACTAGCAAAGGCTGGAGTAACAGGAGACTTAAAACTGCCAGAGGGAACCCAGAAAAAAGTACCAAGCTAAGAGGAATAGTTTCTTTAACTGTGAGTTGAGCAACATGGCTGAAGAAGGAACCAAGAGGTCACCCCCAGGGGCAATCAGAAAGAGTTCCCTCAGGATAGAGATAAATACTACTCATTCCTCTCCCCTGCCAAAAAGAGGATCTGTTCTGAGAGAAGAATGGAAGGCTCAAGAAATATATATTTAGTTTTTTTTTTGCATGAAAAGGAGAGGGGAGGAACGAGCAGGGAAGCAGAGACACAGAAGAAGGAGGCCCGTGAGGGGCAGGTGGGCAGGTATCAGTAATGACTGGTGAAGATACAAGAGAAAATCAAGAATTATGGTATGTATGTAATTTCCATATCTTCCGTTGTCAATCTTCACCATTCATTACTGCTTGGGTGAGGAACAAGCCCCCCCAAAGGGGGACTAGGAAAAGCCCCGAGGGAACAAGACCCTCAGCCTGCTGCTGGTGAAAAGCAGAAAGAAGAGACCCTGGCCTAAAAGACAGGAGTCTAAGGCTGAGGAGAGCTAGGAGGTGTCCCTTGAAGATGAGGAGACGGAGGAAGGCCCTGCAGAAGCCTTCTAGCCTTGGTGGAAAAGATGTGGGTCCCTCGGAAAGCAAAGCAAATCACCCTACGCCAGGCCAGGGGTGACAATCTTGACAGATGAAGCCATGCTGTCCCCGCAAGCCTGGAAGCCACCTCACTGACTGCCTTGCCAGTTCCAGGCCTATAGCGGACAGGGCAATAGCTTGTCTGGATTGCTCCGAATCAGGCATTGATGCTAGGACTTGGGAGAGCATCGACCATAAATGCCTTCTGTAGGCAGCATGGTGAGCCTGATGTGATACAATGCATAACATCGCACGAGAGGAAGAGAACACTCTTCGCCCCCACCGGTCAAATTGTAGGGAATCTGAGTCTGGTGGATGGTCATGCGTCAGTCGATGGGGCGCTGAGGGAGTCTCTAGGGACACCAATACCATGGGCGGGTTGGAGAGTGTACCCAGAGAATTCAATGGGGCACAATACCTCCACCTGCAGTCTACTGGGGCTGGAAAAGGGGTGGCTGAAGACTGCCAGGCGTGGATAGACGCCTCCTGGAAGGGAATAGGCCAGGATGGCGCCACCAGATGTTGGGCACTGAATTCCCCAAGGAATTCACGTGTCTCCACTCGGTATTGTCATGTCTGAGAAAGGAGACATGGAGATCCTTAACCATCCTTGACAGGAATCGCTGATAGTCCATGAAATCAGCGTCTGATGAGAAGTGAGCAAAGGGTTCCACTCCCTTGGAAGAGGGAGACAAGGAAGGTGAGGAGCTCAAATGTCCAGAGGACTCCTGTGGGGGTGGGGAGATGTGAAACACGTTCATGCATATACCTAACATATGAGGGGAAGGCGTCCGCAGAGCCTCTGAACGTTTCCCAGGATAATGGGCCCGTAGGACTGACATGGCCTGGGAGGGAGAGAGGTGGCTGCAGAGGAACAGGAGAGGGGCACCTACAAGAAGGTAACTGTCCTTTGCTAGGGCTCTGAAATCCAGGGAACGAAGCCCGAGCTGGCGGGGCTCTGGACTTCAATCCAGGTCACAAAACGGACCCTTGGGGGAGAGAACTCTAGAAGATCCTGGATGGGGAACCTCCCCTGTGATGCACCTGGGAGTCCAGAAGGGCAACCTGCAGCAATGCCGCCAGAGGGGTCCCTTAAGCCAAAGAGGGAGAGATGGGGTTCAGCACTTTGGCTCCTCCCTACACCCCAAGGGGCTGAAGGCGGAACTCAAAGCCCCTCACCCCGACCCCTCAACCCTTCAGACTCTGAGGACACCCTTCTCCTCAACCCCAGCGAAAGGCTCCATTGAACCTGAGGCCTCCCAAGGGGGGCCCCTGGAGACAGAACCCCTAATCCACCTTGAGAAGGCGTGGCAGCACCAGGAATGGCAGCAGCCACAGCCCCCTCCGAGGAGACAGCCCACTCCCTAATCCCCAAACCGCCCTCCCCCATGGACTCCAGGCCACCCCCAGCCTGGAGATCCTCAGAGGAAGATGGATCTGGGGACTCAGGAATGGGAACGCTGGATCACCTGACTCCGCATTCCAGAAAAGACTCTGACTCTGAGGAATTGGGGTGCCAAGTCAGGTCAACCTCTGAATCATCTGCCTCTGAGGAGAAGTCGAGCAGAAGGACCTCGATGCTGGCCACCCTAAGAGTCCCTTGAGAAACAGCACCGCTAGCGGCACCAGAATCAAGCATGGCACTGCAAGGTCCCTGCGCATCACCCGCAGCACCAGAGCCCAGCCTCGATCCACCTATGGCTCCGGCTAGGTCCCCAGTGGCACCCACAGCACCAGAACACAACACAGCGCCGCTAACGGAGTCGACCGGAACCATGGCGCCACGAGAGGTGCCGTAACCCAACACAGCACCGCACACGGCGCCGCCCTGATCACCGGCACCACGAATGGCACCAGGATCCGAGACGACGCCGGAGGGTGACATCGAGGGTCCACCAATGCCAGACCCAGAAACCATGGGCCGTGACACTGGGGGAGCCTGCACCTCCGAAAAGGTGACTACTGAGACAGTGTCTGCACCGCGGCCCCAGAAGGGACCACAATGTTTTGAAAGAGGCCTCCTCCTCAGCAAGGCTTAAAGATGAGAAGACCTCCTCCTCACCAGACCGTATAGGCCTGGGAGGGGACCCGGAGGAAGGGTCTAGAGACCTGTCTTGGGAGGCCCGAGCGCGACACTGTCCTCCAAAAGTCAGCGGGGTCTTACCAATTTTGAATGGCCGGACTTCAAGAGCACAGCGATCCATCGAGAAACAGGTGTCGCAACTGTCCATATCATGGTTGTCCCAGGCACCATAGGCAGACATCATGCCGGTCCGTCATGGAAAAATGCCGGCCACAGGAGCACCGACGCATAGTCGCATGGCCCGCTTTCGACTTTCGCTTAGCTCCCAAACTGCACATGATGCGAAAATAACCTAAAACACAGCAAAGTTCCCAGCGCCATTGAAAAAGAAAATGGAACGGACTTACCGGAGTCAACGGTGTCGGGAAAATCGAACCGGGATGAAGGAGACGCTTCGAACGAAGAACTAGGCCAAATGGCGCACTAAGAAAAACACTCTACACGCGCAGCAGGTGCAGCCTCAATGGTGGGAGAAACAGAACTGGGATGGAGTCGTCGTCGTCTGTAGTGCCTAACGGCCGTCCCTCACACACCACGTAGTGCGTCGCTGTTGGGGGTAGCGCCGTCGGCGTTGATTCCTCTCCAAAAAAAAAAAAAAACTTCCATGGCAAGTGCACGCCTCCGGCCTACACCCAAGCAGTAATGAATGGTGAAGATTGACAAGGGAAGAGCAAACAGTTGCTGAGCTTTGCAAATTTCTTTTGTTCTATCCAAATAGAGCTCTTTTGACATCTAAAGAATGAAGGGTACGCTCTCCTTCATTTTGGAAGTTCGCAAAGTAAGTAGGTAGGACCAACGGTTGGTTTAAATGGAATTCTGAAACAACCTTAGGGAGAAACTTAGGATTGGTCCTAAGAACTACTTTGTGCTTATGAAATACAGTATACGGAGGGTCTGTGAGCAAGGCATGTATTTCAGAGACCTGTGGGCCGAGGTAATGGCCACCAGGAAGGCCATTTTCCAAGTGAGAAATTTCAGCTCATAGGTAGCTAGAGTCTCAAAAGACTTTCGAGTGAGCATGTCTAGGACAAGATTAATGTCCCAGGCTGTGACTGGATGTCTGATAGGAGGTCTGGTATGCAGAATACCCTTAAGAAACCTCTTAACTACAGGTAACTGAGCCAGTGATAGGGAAAGTACTGGCCTGTGATAAGCTGAAATGGCACAAAGGTGAACTTTGACTGTAGAGTATTGTACACCTGAATTTGAGAGGTCTAAAAGGTACTCTAGAACTTTATTTGGTGGGCAGGAAGAAAAAAATTACTCACCTTAGTAATGTTGTTTCTTCTAATGGAGTCTTGCTATATTATAGACATTAGCAGTTTGTTCCAGCTCTAGAACTGCCCCGGAGTGAAATGGTTAAAACCATTCCAAAATAGAATTTTGGCACGAGAGCAGCTCTATCTGTGTCCTTTCAAACTTGAACTGTCAGATCTTTACGAGCCAAACTCTCTAAGGTCTGTGTGGAAGCTGTAACCTACACTAGCCAAATGGCTACCTAAATAATAACAACCATTGATGGTCCCAACACCCAAGACTCAAGTCAGGGGACCAGAAATACTAACACATTCTAATAATATGAAAATGGAACATAAGTATAATAAAACACACACACTCGTACACATACACACCCCCAAAGTCCCAAAGGGACAAAATGCTAACAGGACATAAGTAGTGCTCACACTAAGTTGCCCGCACCCCACCAAGTAGAGGTTCTGAGAGGGCAGGTTGGTGGAGGTCTATAATATAGCAAGACTCCATTAGAAGAAACAACATTACTAAGGTGAGTAATTTTTCTTCAAACAACATGAAGTCTTGCTATATTATAGACATTAGCAGAATACACAGCAGTACCTCCATGGAGGAGGGCAGAACCTACTTAGGGAATAGGCTCTGAAGAACAGCTATGCCAAACCAAGCATCTCTCCTGGCCTGGACATCCAGGGAGTAATGCTTGGTAAAAGTGTGTACCGTTTTCCAAGTAGCAGCCTGGCAAATCTCTAATAAAGGGATATCTCTGGCAGCAGCTAGAGACGCAGCTGTACCCCTTGTAGAATGAGCCCTCAAACCGAAGGGGGGGGCTCTGCCCACTTACTGATAACAAAATTGGATACAAGAGACAATCCACCTGGCTATTGATCTCTTAGTGGCAGGTTTGCCTTTCCCAACTTCACCATAGGTAAGGAAAAGTTGAGGATTCAACTCAGACCTTTGGTACGCTCTATATAATAACTAAGAGCTCTCTTAACATCCAGGTTGTGCAGCCTCCTCTCACCAAGAGGAGTGATCAGTGAAAATACTGAAGGGAGATAGATTGATTAAGATGGAAATCTGAAACCACCTTAGGCAAAACTTCCTATTAGTCCTAAGGACTACCTTATCCCTGTGGAAAGAAATAAAGTCAGTCTCCACTGACAAGGCTTGCAATTCACTTATGCGTCTGGCAGAAGTGATAGCCACTAGAAAAACAGTTTTCAAGTTAGGTACTTAAGCTCTGCAGAAGACAGAGATTCAAAGGGGTTGCATTAACTGGGCAATACAAACATTAAGGTCCCAAGCAGGGCCGGTTCCTAAAGGGAGGATTAGTATGGAGTAACCCTTAAAAAACTTGGAAAACACAGGATGAGAGGAAAGAGGGATGACTTTCCTGCTGACACAAAAGCAGACACAGCTGCCAAATGAACTCTCAGGGTAGCTGGTCTGAGACCCAAGGATTAAGATGTACCATGTAATCTAACAAAAAGGCAATTCAGCAGATTCTGGGGAAATATTTTTCCCAGCACACCAAATGGAAAACCTTTTCCATTTAGAACTATAAGTAGCCCTAGTGGAAGGCTTTCTGGAAGCCTTTAGGATCTCAAGAACACCCTGAGAGAGGTGTAAATCAGCAAACTCTTAACTCCTCAAGAGCCAGGCCTTGAGGTTGAGGGATTTGAGGTCCGATACCAAACCCTTCCCTGGGCACAAGTCAACAGATTGTGATTCCTGGGGAGGCACAGGGGAAGATGGACTGTCAGAGACAGAAGGAGTGGGTACCAGGCTGCCTGGCCCAATCCGGGGCAATCAGAATCACCCTGCAAGGCTGAGATCTGATTTTGACTAGTACTTTGAATAGGAGAGGAAAGGGGAAGCATAGAGGAACTTCCTCCCAATCCAGAAGAAGGGCATCCAGGGAACTGAGCCCAGCACTGGAGGCCTGCAACAGAACAGAGGAAGTTTGTGATTGTCTGGGGCTGCAAAAGATCTATCTGAGGGATGCCCGCCTGGTAAAAACTATCCCCAGCACTTGAGGAGCCAGGGACCATTCGGTGATGGCCCTGGGAAATCCTGCTGAGGGCATCCAGGACATTGTCCTTCCCTGGAAGATGAACTGCTATGAGGGAAGTGTTCAGGAAATAGGCCAGAGACCACAACTTCATTGCCTCGGTGCACAAGGTCGAAGACCGAGTGCCCCCTGTTTGTTGATGTACCACATTGTTGCGGTGTTGTCTGTTCTGACTTGTATCACCTTGTGTGGACAGATGCAGAAAAAGCTTGAAGAGCTAAAAGACAGCTCTGAGTTCCAGCAAATTGATGTGGAGCAGAGATTCCTGGGGGACCAAACTCCTGAGTGGAAAGATCGCCCATGGGCTCCCAACCCAGAAAGGAAGCATCTGTAGTGAGAGTCAGTCGGAGAAGGGGAAATGAAGGGACCCCGCTTAAATTGCTCTGATCCTGCCACCACTGGAGAGTTAGGATCAAGGTTCAGTCACTGGGACCAACTTGAAAGGGATTCTCTCTGAGACCAAAAGGTTCTCAAGTGAAACTGAATGTCTCTCATCTGAAATCTGGCTCCCTGCACAACAGCTGTGGATGCAGCCATGTGCCCAAGGAGCTGCAGAAAGTATCTTGCTGGTCGAGAGACCTGCAGAGTGAAGGAAGAAGCCAGAGCCACTAAATTCCTTACCCTTTCTGGGGGAAGAAAGGCTCTGGCTAGCTTTGTGTCCAATTCTGCCCCTATAAAGGTGAGTACCTGGACTGGTTCCAGAACCGACTTTGGTAGGTTTAGCAGAAAACCCAGGGAGGTGAGAAGCTGCTGGGTGACCTGCAGGTGAGATTTTACCTGTTCTGGGGACTGGCCTACAATGAGCCAGTCGTCTAGATAGGGAAAAACAGCAATCCTCTGCCTCCTTAAGTGGGCCACTGCCATTGCTAGACACTTTGTGAATACCCTTGGAGCAGAGGTAAGGCCAAGGGCATTGCTCTGAACTGGTAATGACCTGAGGGCAGTTGAATCTGAGGTACTTCGATGGGATCTTCTGATTAGGACATGGAAATAGGCATCCTTGAGGTCCAGGGAGGCTAGCCAGTCCCCTGGCCTTAGGGAAGGTAAAATCATTGCCAGAGTTACCATTTTGAACTTTGGTTTCAAAAGATGCTTGTTCAGATATCTGAGATCTAAAATGGGCCACCATTCTCCTGTCTTTTTTGGGGTAAGGAAGTATCTGTAATACAGACCCCTGCCCTGATGCAGGGGAGGAACCCTTTCTACTGCTCTGAGAGCTAACAGGGATGAGACCTCTGTTTCCAGAGCGAGGGTCTCTGAAGCACTTGCAGGTAGAAAAAGTCTGCTTCTCAACTTGGGAAACTTTTTGAAGCTGAGAACCAGACCCTGGCTTACTACTTCCAGAACCCACTTGTCTGAGGTTAAAGAAGCCCAATTCTGACTGAAGTAAGCCAGTCTGCCCCCACTGGTACAGGAGAATCGGCCCTGGGCAGCCCATCAGGGTGCCTGTTTCGCAGGAGCTTTAGGCTGGGGGGTGGGAGCAGGTCTGCCCACCCCTCGTCTGCCCCTGCCTCTGAAGAAGCCCCTCTGAGCAAAGGCAGAGGAGGCCTGAGTCTGGTAGAAAGGCCTGTGAAAAGGCCTACCCCTACCCCTGGGGGCATGCCTTTGAGGAGTGACTTTCTGCTCCTTAGCCTGGGCACTCTTGTAAGTAGTCCTATATTCATCCATCTTCTTCATGTAATTCTCTGTCTGCTCTCCAAACAGAGAATTTCCCACCACAGGAAAATCCATAGCCTTAGTCTGGGTATCCGTAGACAAACTAGTACACCTGAGCCAGGCCAACCTACGAAAAGCTACAGATGTGGCCATGACCCTAGAGGAAACATCATTAACATCCACAGCAGCATGAAACTGAACCTTAGAGGCTTCAATGCCATCAGCAGCCACCTGTTCTAGTTCACTAGCCAGCTGGCCATGGGCCTGCTTGGCCAATTGCATAACAGTATCCCATCTAGATTTCTGATACCTAGCTACATAAGCCATATAATTTGCTTGCCTGAGTCCCAGAGAGGCTGCCATATACTGTTTTTTTTTTTTTTTGCCATGGCATCAATCTTCCTGGAATCCTTGTCAGGAGGATGTGAAGCCAAGGGAATATTAGCTTTATCACAGGCAGCAGCTGAACTACTAACATGACTGCATTGCTGAGAAAGGAATTCTGTATCAGGGCTCGACAATGTATACCTTCTGTCCATCTTTTTATCTACAGGAGGCACAGAATTAGGAGCTTTTAAAATTTTAATTGTTTGTTTCCTAAAGACTTATGTAAAGGAATAGACAATCTCCTAGACTCTGGAATATCCATCATTTCTACAAAATCAGGCTCCTCTTGCTCATCCACATCCTCTTCTAAAGGAAGCTGGAGGGTTTCAGCAACTTTTTTATAAAACATAAAATGAGATGGGGACTCAGACAGCATAGGGGGAGATTCTAAAGGTCTGTCTGGGGAGATGTCCGGTTCAATGGGCACACCCAGACCTTCCAAGCCACATTCATACTGTTCATAATCCTCCTCCCTCCTCTGGTTCATGAAATTCCTCAATATCATAATCCTGAACCACTGGGACCGACGAACCACCTTTTACCAGATAGTGGTGGTTCGGACGGACCCTGAGACAGTGACTGGACAATTTGTATGGCTTTTGTTATCTCTGCAGCAGTTGGAGAAGGAATTTTGGACTCCAGACCTGCTGATTTTCTTGTTTTCTTTACTGGAATTGGTTCCTCAGAACCAGCTTTTCTTTGCCTGAGGAAGTCTGGCCCGGTCAGAGGGCACTCCTCTGGTTCGCTGGCACCGAACCGGCTGGCCATCCGGGTCAGCGGACTTTTTGGCCTCTCGCTCTGGAGCTCGCCCAATCTTTTTCCAGGGTGGCTGCAGGAAATTTACATACCTGGCAGTCTGACTGGAGGTGGTCAAACCCAGACAATAAACACATGTGGTGGGTCAGCCTTGGCAAAGACTTCCCCACAAACATCACAGTGTTGAAACCCAGTGGGCCTGGTTTTCTTTTGGGTTTCTCAGACAAAATGCCAGCTAACAAAAACTTGCCCTTTTAGCGGCGGTGCCAGGAAGACACCCTTATCGGTTCCTTACCGTGTCATTGGTATTGGAAAAACGTAATAAACTGTTTTTTTAGAACCTGATAAGAACCGGGAACCGTGACTCTAAAATAGTAACTTTTAGTTTTAAATGAATTTTAAACCCACTGATCGGTTCAAAACCGAACCGATAACTTACAAGTTCCACACAGACAAAACCTTCATTTACTTACGGTCACCACAGATAGAGCTTGAACCGAACGGTTTTGCGGTTAAAATAAAACTATTCTCGGTTAAATCCAACCGAAAAAACACTTTTTAAACCGAGAAATGAACCGAGCAGAAGGAGAAATCTCCGGAGCGACTGTTCACTGAGGCGGAGTAAAGAATCTGACAGTTCAAGTTTGAAAGGACACAGATAGAGCTGCTCTCGTGCCAAAATTCTATTTTGGAATGGTTTTAACCATTTCACTCTGGGGCAGTTCTAGAGCTGGAACAAACTGCTAATGTCTATAATATAGCAAGACTTCATGTTGTTTGAAAAAGGATTCAAAGAGGATTTTGCACACCAGAAAGAAAAGCGCTTCCATTTGGCTGTGCAAGTTTTTCTAGTGGCTGGCTTGTGTGCAGCCAAAAGAATATCTGAAACTCTGCAAGAGACATTGAACCTGTTCACTTCTATTTCTTCAGGAGCCAAGCGTGAAGGTGAAGCGACCTCAGACTGGGATGGACCACAGGGCCTTGGGTCAGAAGGTTCGTCTGAAGGGAAGCGCTTTGGGAGGGTTTCCGACATATTGTCGAGTAACGGAAACCATATCTGTTGAGGCTAGAAGGGAGCAATGAGGATCATTTTGTCCCCCTGGGACTCGAATTTTAGAAGTACCCTCTGAATTAGTGGAAGAGGAGGAAAAGCATATAGAAATCATTTTGTCCACTGCAGCCTGAATGCATCCTGACAGAAAATGCCAGACCCTGGATTTCTGGAGCAGAAGAGAGGCAGTTTTGTGTTGAGTGGGGATGCAAAAAGGTCCAGGTCTGGAGTTCTCCACTCTGCAATAGCTACTGAACTACTGTTGAGTCGAGAGTCCACTCATGAGGATCTGTCTCTGTTCTGCTGAGATGGTCTGCCAGTTCGTTCTGCACTACCAGCAGGTAGACCCTGAATTAGAGCCTTGTGCTCTAGGCACCATTCCCACACTCAAAGCTTCCTCTACATAAGGGGTAAGAGCGCACCACCCTGCTTGTTAATGTAATACATCACCACTTTGTTGTCCGTTTGAAGGAGAATGTCCTTCAAAGCCGGACTGCATAGAGGACAGCTCTCATTTCTAGGACATTTATGTGAACCTGGACTCGTCCCAGTCCACTGCATCTGGGTGTGGAGATTCTGACAGTGAGCTCCCCACCCCATCAGGGATGCGTCTGTGATAATGGAAATCTGATGGTCCAGGGAAGCAAAGGGATACCCTTCCAGAAGGTTGTCCTCTTGTGACCACCAGGTGAGTGACCTCTTTAGAGGTTCTGTCACCTTGATGAGAAAGGAATGAGGGTGAGTGGTTGGGGACCACTGAGTACTGAGCATCCATTGAGAGATTCTCATGTGGAGGCGTGCTAGGGGTACAGTGAACACCGAGGATGCCATGAGACCCAGCATCCACTGCATTGAGATAGCTCGAACTGAGCTGTTTTCTCTGATGTATCGGGCCATCTGTAGGATATCGCTCCTTCTGTCCTCTGGTAGAAAAGCTTTCTCACAGGAGGTGTCCAGAAGAGTTCCTATGAAAAGGAGCTTCTGGAGGGCTGCAACTGTGATTTCTTGAGGTTTAGCAGGACTCCCATGGACGTGAGAAAGTCTGAGGCCATGGCTATGGCGTCTAGAGTTCCTTGCCTGGAAGGGCTTGCTAGAAGCCAGTCGTCCAGATATGGGAACACTTGTATTCCGATCTTTCTGAGATGCGCTGCGAGAATTGCACAACACTTTGTAAAAACTCATGGCGCCGAGGATAGCCCAAAGAGCAGGACTCTGAACTGATAATGCTGGCCCAGTGCTACAAACCATAGGTATTTGTGATGCTTTGGGTGTATAGGAATATGTTGGTAAGCGTCCTGCATGTCCAGGGAAGCTAGCCAATCATGTTGATGAAACAAGGGTAACAGGATCACGAGCAATATCATCTTGAACTTTTCCTTGAAAAGAAACTTGTTTAACTTTCTGAGGTTCAGAATGGGGCGCATGCCACCGGTCTTTTTCGGGACCAGGAAGTAATGGGAGTGGAAACTTGTGTTTCGTTGATCCAGCGGAACTATTTCTACTGCCCTGTTTTCAGAAGGCCTTGTATCTCTGAGTCAAGAAGGTCTGATTGTATTGTTGACAGCCTGGGCTGTCATTTGGGGGGATGATCTGGAGGGGCTTCAGAAAGGTTGAGGGAGTACCCCTCGTGGATTATCCAGAAGATCCATTTGTCTGATGTTATGGACTTCCACTGGTTGTAGGACTGAGTTAGATGTCCTCCCACCACTGAGGAAGAGTCCCCCTCAGGCAGTTGAGGTGGGACCTGGGCATGAAACTCAGAAGGTGGCACTGGGCGCTTTGGGACCTTGTGCCTTCTGTTGCATTTTCTTTGACGCTGGGGGCTTGGTGTTTGTTAAACCTTCTGTCCTTGCCCCAAAAGGACTGACAGTTGTGAAACTGATGCTTGTTAGCACCCCCGAGAAGGGGTGGTAGCGGTCAAACCGCTTTAATGGCCGACCTAGTCTTCGCGTGGCCTCCAGAGCTTGTTTCACTTGAGGCCCAACAGCTACATATTGTCAAAGGGTAATGCCATGACCTGCTGTTGGGCATCATTCATGAAGCCTGAAGTGCGAGCCAGGAGTGACAGCGGTACAAATGCCTTCCGCCACCGGTGAAGCAGTATCAAAGCATCCATAGCTGCTTTAAACTGCTGGTTGTTGTACTTGATACTCCTGGTTATGGTCTTTTGTAGCTCTGAACTAGCGTCCAACTTGGGCAGATCTTCCACCAGTTGTTTGAGCGAATGCCAAAGAACATACTCATATTGGGAGAAATAGCCCTGGTAGCTGGCAATATGCATACCCAGGGTAGAGGCAGCAAAGACTCTCTTACCCAAGGTGTCTATCTTGCGAGATTCTTTGTTTATAGGTCGGGCTATAGATGCCTGAGGAAGAACGAACTTATCATTCTCTGCCAGGACTACAACAGGGTCCGCAAAGGCCTGGGAGGCCAAAATGGGTCAATCCTTGGGAGCAGCATACTTCCTGTCTATGGACTTAGCCACAGAAGGAATGAGAGTGGGATTATTCCATACCATCTGAGAGAGCATCTCAAAAGATGGTTGTACCGGGGGAGTTAAATCCATAGGGATCTCCAGGACATGAAGATATTGGAGTCTTAAGAGCTTCCTAGGATCAATATCAGTAGTCTGGAGAGGAAGAGCAGTATTTAAAATTTTTCAGCAGAGACTTAAATGACAGGTCTTCAACCACAGGCTCTGTGGCAGGATTGATCTCTGCTCCTTCAACATCATCACCCAGTCGAAGATCTGGGCCAGGCTCAATATCATCTCCTGACAGTCCAGGAAGGACCGTATGGACAGGAAAGGAGTGAAAATCAGAATGAAATGAAAAAGAGAAAGGATTCGGAGTTGAGAGCCCCTGAAGGCTGGACAGCGCTGCACCAAGCCTCAGTGCCGAGGAAGAACACAGCACCGAAGGCAAGGGAGACAGCGCCATCAGAAACAACCCAGCACACAGCGCTGACAGAGCCCATGGCGCTGACAGGTGCATCGACATCGAGGACAGCGCCAACAATCCCAGCGGCACCGAGGATGGCACCGACAACCCCAGCTCGGCACCAAGTGCGCCAGTGCCGAGGGCGATGCTGACAGGAGCGACGGCGCCGACAAGCACGCTGGTGCCAAGAGACCCATCGATGCCAAGAGAGCTCCCAATGGCACCAAAAGCAATCCAGGGCCCCGAAGATTCCGATTTGAAGAAAAAGAAGGAAGAATACCAGGAGATAAAGGCATCGGTGTGGCCCCCTGCGACGCAGCCATGTGAGGGGAGGAAACACCTGAGCATGGAGTCGACGGCACCGAATATGGCGCCGCGTGACTAGGAAGGTCCAACCGCCCTACCCGCTCCACCAAAGGGCCCAAAGGCCTCGGAGTAACTGGGCCAGGCAGCTGGACCAATCTCCAAGCCCAATGCTCCATAAGAGCAGCCCACTGATGAAACTGCTCATCGGAAGCCCTTTCAATAGGTGGGGAAGGGCTCTGATGTCGAAGAGGTCAGTCACCAGGGACAGAAACTGGTGACTCCAAGGGAGGAGACTGGCATTTGACCCCAATGACCGACCATCAATGCGCAGACATATCAGAAGGCGACCTCAGTGATACCTTCTCTTTTTTGACCCGTGGGTCGAAGAAGAGCTCGAGGCCAAACAGTGCCAAGAGTGCGACCATTTTCTCTTATGCTTCCGGGGGGAACCGCCCATCCCCCTGGGCATAGGACCGTCCATTGTCGGACCCTCCCTCCGGAGAGGGTGGCAGACCGGACCCAGCCCGGCTGACTCAACAGCTTTCATACGTAGTCTCCCTACCATCACTTGACCCGCTCATGGTCGACTCCGTCAATGGAGGGCTGAAGATTTCTTTTTCTTAATAAGTAAAATTTAAAAGTAAGCGGTACTTATTTGTAAATAAAATACAAAACAATAAACTGAAAACTATGGTGCTAGTTTGAAGTTTGACTCCCAGTGGGTGAGCAAAGTCGTCACTGAAGCGCACTCGATGGCGGGGAAAAAAGGAACTGAGGCAGTTGGAGGGTCGACGCCGAGATAGCATTGCCGCACGAGCCAAGGCTCGTGGCGCCGCTCCTCATGGCTCCATCTCTGGCGCCGGCCCTCTTGCAAAAAGTTTGCTCCCGCTGGGTTCCTAGTGCCTCCGGCATAGATCCCATCAGTGTGAATGAGTGGTGGGGACTTTATGTCCAGGAAGATAAGGCGTTTCTTTGGCCAAGGACTACCAAATGGTAGACAGATGCCACAGCAGTGAGGTAACAGCCAAACACTGGCAAGACACTCTTTTTCCCATTTAAACTCCAAGTCTGATAAGAACTCTGGTGGGAGTAATAAATCTGGGCCCAAAGACTTTATCTGCTTTAACTGTAATAAGCCAGGCCATTTTGCAAGAAACTGCCATAGTAAGGAGGGTGGCACTGGAGCAGATTTGTCCTTAGCAAATTGGGACAAGTTCTTATCAGATGTGAAGATGGGGGATAAGACTGTAAAGGGGACTCGTTGCTTTGGAAGCAGACAGACCCTAGTGCATGTTAAAGTGCTGGGAAGACACTGTGCAAATGGCCCAGGTACTGGAGTCATCTGCATCAATGGGGACACTCAATATCCCACCACCCAAGTGACTTGACAGTTAAGGGTGTTCGCACCAAATGAAAGTGGAGGTAGTACCAAAGTTACTTGTATCTGTGATTATTGGAAATGACTTTTCAGGGTTTACTAAACTGATCAAAGAGGGAGTAAATCCTGATGTTTCAGCAGCAGTGGTGACAAGAGCTCAGGCAAAGAAAATTTCAGATGGTGGGGACACTTTTCCTTTCAGTGATTTTGATTCGGACTTGTCTGAGCACAGCTCCAAGATCCGAAAATCCAAGAAAGAAAGACTATGCCTGAAGAAACTGTGGCAGCAAATGAATGATGGACATAAAGGGTTAAAACATGAAACTGCTAAAACTAAATTGTTAACTGATTGTGATTTTCTTTCAGAGCAAGCTAACAATGCACCTCTCCAGGGTTATTTCAAGCAGCTGGGGGTGAAACCAAAACAGGGTGTACCAATGTTTAAAAAATGTTATGGGTTACTGTACAGAGATTGGGTTAAATCTCAGACACAGGAATAGACAGAACAACTGGTTATACCACAGAAGTATAGAACAGAGTTGTTACAGATAGCACATGAGAATCCTATGGCTGGTCACTCAGGGAGGGATCACACCCTTGACAGATTGATGTGTAGATTTTGCTGGCCTGGAATTTATGAAGATGTTGCTACCTATTGTAATTCCTGTGCTGAGTGTCACAAAGTAGCCCCAGTCACTAGAAAAGACAAGGTGCCCTGGTGCCTCTACCCTTGACAGATGTGCCTTTTGAGAGAATTGCAATAGATGTGGTTGGTCCTTTAGACAAAAGTAAAAAGGGTAATAGATTTATCCTGGTAGTATGCGACTATGCTACTCGATACCTAGAAGCAGTTCCATTGCGTACTGTTACAGCCCCAAAAGTTGCAGCAGAGCTTGTCATAATTTTCAGCAGAGTGGGCTTACCTAAAGAAATTATTGCTGGTCAGGGTAGTAATTTTGGTGCTGCATTGCATAAAGAGCTGTACAGACTACTAGGTATCACTGCCATAAGAACCTCCCCCATCACCTTCAGACAGATTGTCTTGTTGAATGTTTTAACCAAACCCTAAAACACATGGTAACAAGCATTTGTCAATGCCGAATGTTTGCTTGCTGGCATTGGCACTGGTAGTATAGAAGTTACAGAGCTGCATAATAGGAATGGCAGTGAAGTACTGAACTGAAGCCAACCCCACCACCACCCTGCAGAGAGTGACAGGCATTGGGGTGTGCCTTTGGGTCATCAGGCATAACGGCCATGCCATTTCACCACACCCTACCCTGCAGACACTGACAAGTGTCACGGTGTGCCTTGGGGTCTTTGGCCCTTATGCGCACCCCATTCCATCAGGAAATACGGTGAGATGGGTGCGGTATAGGAGAATGGGGTGAACTTTGGGGCCGAAGAGTCCAAGGCATACCTCGATGCCTCTCACTGGCTGCAGGATGTGGAATGGTATGAGCATTACAGGCAAGAATCCCAAGTCACACCCCTGATGCCTGTCATTCTCTACAGGGTGGGGCATTATGGTTGGAAACCCTAACACCTCAGGCATTCGTTGGTATTTTCACTCCAAATTTTCAACATGTTTTTTTGTGACCCCTACCTCATGAACAGTGGCAATATCAGTTTGTTAATGGAAGCTGCTTATGCACAGCGACACGGCATTTAGCACCACAGGTGCAAAAACACATTCGAACAGGATGTGAAATGACAGCTGTACTGTTCATGGGGAGATGTAAAATGGCAATGTTGCAAATCTGCAGTAAAAATATTAAAAAACTGGTGAAGTCACGAAGGCAGAGAAACTGTGCAACGCACACCTGTAATGTAATTAGTTGGGGATTTTTACAGCAGATTGTCAACACAGGCATTTTGGGACCTCAATCATGAACACTGTCACTGTGATTTTCTTTATCTGTCCCGAACAATGATTTCCCCAGCGACCAGCATCTCTGCACTGAAAGTGTGAAAACACATTTCGCCATGTTGTGAAAATGACAGCTGTACTGTGCATAAAAAGTGTGGAAAATGCCACTGGTGAAAATCTGGACTGAAAATATTACAAAGTCATGAACTTACAAGGGTGCGTGGAAACTGCACAATGCTCACTCATAACACAGTCATTTTACTGACTTTTGTCACCAAATTTTCAACATAGCCATTTTAAGACCTCTGCTCATGAACAGTGTAACTGTGATTTTCTTAATCTGTCCCAAACATTGCTTTCGCACACCAACTGCACCATTGTGCGCTACATGTGCGGAAACACATTTGGGGCGACATGTGAAAAATGGCAGCTGTACTGTTCATAAGGAAGTGTAATAAAATGGCAATGTGGAAAATCTGGAGTGAAAATATAGAAAATTCGCAAACTTATGAGCGTGAGTAGGAACTGCACAACGCACGCTCGTAAAACAGTCATTTTTAGGAATTTTTTCACCAAATCTTCAACATAGCCATTTTAAGACCTCTGCTCATGAACAGTGTCACTGTGATTTTCTTAATGTGTCCCATACATTGATTTTGCACACCGACTGCGCCATTGTGCGCTACATGGGCGGAAACACGTTTTGGGCAAGATTTGAAAAATGACAGCTGTACTGCTCATAAGGAGGTGGTAAAATGGCAATGTTAATCTGGAGTGAAATATAGAAAATTCTTGAACTTCTGGATGCGTGGAACTGCATAGCGCTTATAAAACAGTCATTATGAATTTTTCCACCAAATTTTCAACATAGGCTTTTTTGAGAGACCACCTTATGAACAGTGGCAGTGTCGTTTCGTTACTCAGTCCTGAAAGGTGATTTCACGCAGTGACTCATGAAATCACCCGTTGCCTTATTAACGCCATGACAGTGAGAGCATTCATGAGAAGAGGTCCCAAAAACCCCATGTTGAAAATTTGGTGCAAAATTCCAAAAATGGCTGAGATATGCAGCAAAGTTGAAAAACCCCATCTATCCATTATACAGCTTACCGCATTTCCTCAGTTCGCGGTCAGCTTTGAAGAATGTAGACGAGCCCCGTCCACCAGGATCGCCGCGTCGAGTCCGAGGGCATGGGTGGGGGGAGACGTGGTGCACAGTGGGTGGGCGTGGAGGGGGCAGAGACAACGAGGGACCGCTTTTAAGTTTCAGGTTTTTTTTAAATGACAATGCGGGACATTTGCCACACTGGGTGTGCTCCCAGCATGGCACAAGGACAGCTGGTGGGGGCGTGGAGCCAGCGGGGATTGGGCACCCCCGCCGGCATAGCATCTGTTGACCACGCTGGGGTGGGCTCCCAGCATGGCACACTGTACTGGGGGGCAGTGGAGCCGATGGGATTTGGCACCCCGTGGCTATAGGATGTGCAGCCACCCTGGGGTGGGCACCCAGCATGGCATATGTAACTCTGCTTTGAGGCGCAGCACGGCCGGCAGAGATGGGCACCCCCAGCTACACAGTGCGTGCGTGGGGCCGAGCATGCAGTGTGTGTGTGTGTGTGTGTGTGTGTGTGTGTGTAGTGCGCAGGGCAGGCGTTATCTTATCGCTGCTCACTGAGCGTAGCCCCCTTCAACTGCACGCCACTGCATTTTGGAGCTGTCATAGACAGCCCAGCAGGCATTGGAGAACTGCAGCCATGCCTGCAAACACACTGACTGAATTGGAAGAGGGCTGCAACACCCCGAAAACTCGGATGATGGCACTATGTTTCTTGCACATGCATGCAAGCAAACATAAAAAGGTTTGTAAAAGGGAAGGGAAAACTGGGACCAATATTCACCTTATCTACTTTTTGCTTACAGAGAAGTGCCACAGGCTCGACAGGGTTTTCACCATTTAAAATCCTGTATAGTAGACAGCCAAGAGGGCCACTGGATGTGAGAAAGAAACATGGGAAGATAACCCCACTCGGCAACAATCTATATCTTCTTATATGTGTGCCCTAAGAAAGAAGCTGGCAAAATATGTTGAAATTGCCCATAGTAATCAGGAAGAGGCCCAAAATCAGCAGAAGGCATATTATGACCAGGGTAAAAGAAAAGTTTTGAGCCAGGTGAAAAGGTTTTGCTACTGTTGCCCACAACAAAAATAAACTGTTAATGAAGTGGCAAGGCCAAAACCAGAGATCCAAGGGAAATTTTAATGCTAATCAGTCTTCAATGTGGAGCTGGTTGCATGGTATGAAACTTCAGATCCAGATAATTTTTGTTCAACGCCACGGACAATGCAAAACACCTACAAATGTTAAATTTCTGAATTTTTATTTGTTTTAATACGTGCCCTAGCATTTCGCCAAACAATAGCTTCTTCTGGGGGACTGTAAAAAAATAATAATAATATTGTATCACAATCAGTTTGATATGATTTATAATAATATCATGATTATCATCATCTAAAATGATTTCATGCTGTAATCTCTACACATAGACTGTAAATATTCTACGTTCACTGTTACTGAAGATGAACTAAACTATGGATTCCAAGGTTCAAATATATAAAATAATGAAAATGACCATCCAAAATGTGAAAAATCTGAAAATAAAGAGCCCCTTAATTTTCATTGTGCCCTAGGCTACCTACTTGCCACGAGTGCTTACAACGCTAGCCATCACCGAATAGTGATTTTGACTGATAAAAACTGTAACATTCAAAATCCATTGAATTTTAACCTCAGACAAGCTTATTTCCACTTATAACATACTGTTGTTGATGCAAATACAAAAATGTACCTTATGTAAAACTTACAGAATACTGTTAACCTCACCAGCTTTCTCAAAATTAATTCAGTCCTAAAAATGAAATTTAATCATCTGTTAGCAAACTGTTCATACTGAAAACTTCTAAGACAAGATAAATGTACCTTCTATATACACATTTTTTAAGAAGTTGCACTTATAAATATTTTTTAAGACTAAAGATAGCTGTCCAAGTGTATTTGTGTGCATCTCAAATTGAGTTAAAGTTAAGACTTGTACCTATCATAACATGTTATGTTAGTAGCTCCATTATAATCGGCTTGTATATGCTGCTGCTGTATTCAGTGTTTTTAGGCGTCACCTGACGTTCCCCTCATCTATGCGTGTTACAAATCTGTAAAAAGCATCATAAATTCATACAAAATTGTCGCTAATTGTCTCTGTTAACTTAAGCAAATGTAAATTCCATGGTCAAAAGAAGTCATTAATCAATGTGATATGCATACCTTTACAGCTACGTCTCCAAAATGCTGCTTACATGGCATGCTCGCTTACCAACGTAAACACTGAAATAGAAAGGTGCGAGTAAGACTCCTGTGTTTAGCCTGTCATCCTTCTTAAACTTCAATATGGTTATAACACAGTTTCTGTTTAAATATTCTTGTAAGCTATAACTATGTGTTCTTACCGGAGACTCCTGCAGCTTCTCTATTAACTGTGGCAGTAAGAATCTGTTTGCACATCTTGTCCTCTTATACCCGCATGTGAGTGTGCTGATATCACCATCAGTGGACGGAGATCACATCGTCATTTCCTAGCAACTTGTGCTAGAAACGCTCCTACATGCGGTATGAATGAGGCCGATATATTCTAAACAATTCTGTGTAAAGCTATAATGCTTCTATATATATATTTAACTATTATCAATAAAAAGAGGACATATATTTTGATTGTCACGATGCTAGGGGCTGTACTGTCACTTAATTCCAAAGCTTACAACAATAAATCTAAAAAATATGTAGTAATGTTCAAAAATAAATAAAAAATGTTATTCAAGAGAAACAGAGGTGAGGGAAGGGGGAAGAAAAGCTACATAGATCCTATCAAGGTTTTTCCTTATTGTAAATAAGTTATTCAGACTTGTTAAATTGAATGTTATAAATAAGGGGAATATATGCTGGCAAATTTTGCCACTAGATCAGTTAGTCAAAAGATTTTCTCGTTCTAAAAGTCACCAACATACTCACCAATTGATTTCCTCATTGAGACCCCAGCTATTGTGGTATGTACCAAGTGTATATATCCATTTAGTTTTCCTCACTTCTAAGAGGTTAAAACATTACCACCCTTGCTGGTTCTGGAACTAACTCGATACCCCAAAATCTTAATTGCATCACAGTGTGGCCCTGGCATTGAAATGTCTGGTCGCTGGTGAATTTTCATCCTTAAGACAGATTTTACTTTTGTGTTCTGATATGCATTTTCTCAGTTCTCTAGACGCCTGTCCTATATACAGGTGATCGCAAGGACACTGTAGTATATAAACAACCCCTGTTGAATTACAGCTAATGTGCTGTTTAATCAGGTATTCTCTCCCTGTATATGGATGTCTGAATTTATCACGTTTGGATGTATTTCCACATGCTAAACATCTATTGCAAGGGTACATACCATTTTAAGAGGACTTAAGAGCAACTGTCCCCTAATTTGATTCTGTGGTTTATGAATAGTTCTCACTAATCTATCTTTAATGCTAGTGGCCTTTTAGATGTTACATAAGGTTTGTTGTTAAAAATACCTGCTGCCAGCCAGCTGGTGATGGATTAGTTTCCGCTGCGGCGCCAGTGACCAGGTTCGGGGCGAGCTCGGGTCACTGGAGGGCCATCGGAGGAGACAACGAGCATCCCATGACCGCTCGTTGTCTCCAGGGAGGGAGGGAGGCTATGACCCGGTGTTGGGCGACCGCTGGTGGAGACCAGGAGTAGGGCAACATGTTGGGTTCACTGCTGGGTGGTGCGTGACAGGTATCAGCTAATGCCTTGATGTTCGGATGTCACGCACCTAGGGAAAAAACAGGAAATACCACTAGCTGGCTGCCAGATGATGGCTCTCTGTCCCGAATGCCTTCAGTGCCTTTCTGAGGCCTCCTTCTCTGTGGCAGCATCCCCGGGCCCTAAGTAGAGAGTGTGCTGGGGTCATCCCCTCTCCCCGGTGCCTTCCCCCACGAAGGAGGGGGGCCCACCCGGCGAAAGGGATACGCCGAGATATCCCGGAGATCGGCTGTGATTCGTGGAGTTACAGGAGGGCTGGGTTAGGACAGCAGGGGACCTGTGGAGCCTGAAAGAGTGGGGGCCAGTGAGTATGAAGAGGGCAGAAAAAAAAGAATATACAAAAAAAATACCTGCTGTTTGGGGATTGTTTTGTACAGTATTCCAATGCTTGTGTATGATTTTTCTTACTATCGGCATTTCTTCACAATGTGGGGTACTAAAAGTTAATATATTTAAAGAGGTAGTCTCACTTTCTTGCTGTTTCTTATCCAAAAGTTGTTCCCGTGGGATGTTTTTCATGCGATTCTTCGCTTGATTTAAAATAGAGGCTTTCTAACCTCTATTTTAAAACCTTGTTAAAGTCTCTTGTTGTTCCTGTAAGTACGCAGTTTGAGTACTACAGTTTTGCTTGGCCCACAATAACTGTGAGTAGGGAATACTGTTTTTCAAGCCTATTGGATGAAAGCTTGCATAGTGCAACATAGTGTTGCGATCAGTGATTTTACGAAATAATTTCGTTTCCAATTTGGAATCTATCTTATAGACAGTGATATCCAAAAAAATCACTTGTTCAACTCTATATTCTGCTTCAAATTCTAGATGTGGATCACAAATGTTTATATATCTCAAAAATCCTCAAGTTTATCTTCACTCTTTGCCATAAAAGAAAGATATCATCTATAAACGCTTCCAGCAAATAATGTTAGTATCATATATATTGCCCTCCATTTCTGAAGTCAGAATGAAATTGGTTTCAAAATCATACATGTAGGAATTTGCATAGCCTGAGGCCATTGTACTCCCCATTGCTGGCCTTTAAGTGTCCATAAAATGTCTCCTCAAATCTAAAAAAAATTATTTGTAAGAACCAAGTGTGCCAATTCTGTGATCAAATCAGTTTTCTGTTTTTGTTCTGATGATCTAGTATTTAACAACTTCCACAGTGCACTTATTCCTCCTACATGGGAATCGATGTATATTGATCTTTCACATCAGTTGTCACTAGAATAGTATGTTCATTAACTACATTTTGCATATTGAGTTCTTATATTATTTGTAGAATGTGTGTAGTATCTTTAATATGTGTAGTAGTGTTTTGTACTAAATTCTGTATATGAAAATCTATGTACTTAAAAATAAGCTCTAAATGGATCCAATCCCGAGACAATGGGTCTACCAGGTGGATTAACAGGATCTTTATGAATTTTAGGTAAAGAATAGAATATTGGTGTAGGTAGTGTTTTATTAATCAACAATTCAGTCTCCCATTCTTGAAGCCAGCCAATGGCTATAAATTCATCCAAAATATCCTGAATTTTATGGGTAATATCTGGAGGGATCTGTTTGTAGAATTACATAATTTTCTTCAACCAAAAGTAATTTAAAATTCTATATAGATTTACGTCCATTAGGACGATACTTCACCCTTATCTGCTGGTTTAGTAACCAGTGTAGGATCTTGCTCTAAATCGCTTAGTATTTCTCGCTGTATCTTGGAAATATTATGATGTTGAAATTCTCTACTGGTGTCTATTTTTCATTAATTTCTTTCTGTATTGTACTAATGTAAGTTTCAACTGCATGATATATTCCCGCTTGTGGATGTAGTTAGATCGAATGCCCATTGCCATTTTAAGTTTGGCTTTTCAGAGGCTTTAGTTTCTGTGTTTGTGAACTGGGCCTTAAGTCGCATACTTCTGAAAAATTTCTGTAAAAATATCTCCAGTTGAAATCTGTTCAACTTTTTGGTAATTGAGTACTATAATCCCAGACTCAAAGTCTCTACTTCTAACGGGATTAACTCCCTTTTACTTAAATTAAAAACTACTGTCTCCCCGTGTGGTCCTCTTTGTCCTCGCCCTCTGTTCCCTCCATTTTCTCCTTCGGTTTACCCTATTATTTTGTCCCTTAAGTTGTGTCTTTTGGGTGGTTCCTGTTGTCCCTGTTTCTCCATTGTAAACCCTTCCCCCCGATGTACTGGGTTGCACTCTGTACTCTTCCTGTCTCTCTTGAGGGGTACTCCTTCCTAAGAAAGGCCCCTTATAGGTGCCCTTTCTAAAGTGCTCCTTGTGTAACTATCAGAGCTATCGGAACTGTGTCCTTCACTTCTATAACTTTGAAATTAAATTTTCTTATATGTATAAATCTTATTGTCTCTATAATCTACACTGTCACAATAGAATGTCTTCATTTTTGTGTCCTTTATGTTTTTTTCATATTCCAAAAGTTTTTCTTTAGTATCTTCTAGCCATCTGTTCAGTTCTTCTAATTTAAGTTGCGATTTAAGAATCTCCTCCTGACAGTTTTCCTCATGCTTTAATAACTGCCTCTATCAGTGTGTACATAAAATCTGTGCTACATCTTGTTCTTTTACCATCCCATTTCTTATCTAACTCTTCATCATTAATGCCCAAATTAGGTTCAAATGGAACCCTCAAACCCCTAGGTATGCGTTTATACTCCAGATATTTGGCTAATGTTAACCCGCTTTCTAAATGAATATCTTTAGACTTCAATGTTTCTATTTTTCTTTTTATGTTTTTAGCCCAGTCAAAATCTGGAGTTGTTAAATCATGAATTCCTTTCATAGTTTGCAATAAAGTTTCCCTTTCTGCATCCGTGAAACTGCAAAATGTAAACGCTGCTTCTGCAGAGCCACCTACTTCCATAAAATTTGCCATTTCTTGTTGTGGAAAAAATATACTGTTTTAAACTTATTCAACACACAATGCAGTGATTTATCTTAAAAACAACTAAATAAGTGATGTCCTTCACAATCCAGTGTAGAAGAGAATGGCAATACCCAAAAAGGGTTCCATTAGTTCATACAGAAACGTCCTAGGAAGCCCGGCTCATACCAAACCAAACAACATATGCCAAAATCCAGAGAGCCAAAGGAAATTCTTAATGTTTATCAGTCTTCAATGTGGAACTGGTTGCATGGTATCAAACTTCAGATCCAGACAATCTTTGTTCAACCACTCACGGACAATGCCAAACACGTACAAATGTTAAATTTCTTGAATTTTTATTTATTTTAATAGATGCCTCAATGTTTCACCAAACAATGGCTTCTTCTGGGGGAATGTAAAAAAATAATAATATTGTATCAAAATCAGTTTGATATGATTTACAATAATATCATGATTATCATCATCTAAAATGATTTCATGCCGTAATATCTACACATAGACTGTAAATATTCTATGTTCACTGTTATTGAAGACTAACTAAACTATGGATTCCAAGGTTCAAACAAATATATAAAATAATGAAAATGACCATCCAAAATGTGAAAAATCTGAATATAAAGAGCCCCATAATTTTCACTGTGCCCTAGGCTACCTACCTTTCTCAAAATTAATTCAGTCCTAAAAATGATACTTACAAATATTTTTTAAGAACAAAGATAGCTGTCCAAGTGTAACTCAATTTGAGATATATACAAACACACTTGGACTGCTATCTTTGTTCTTAAAAAAATATTTATAAGTGCAACTTCTTAAAAAATGTGTATATAGAAGGTACATTTATCTTGTTTTAGAAGTTTTCAATATGAACAGTTTGCTATTAGATGATTAAATATCATTTTTAGGACTGATTAATTTTGAGAAAGCTGGTGAGGCTAACAGTATTCTACAAGTTTTATATAAGGTACATTTTGTATTTACATCAACGATATATTATAAGTGGAAATAGCTTGTCTGAGGTTAAAATTCAAGGGATTTTGAATGTTACAGTTTTTCTTGAGTCTAAATAATTATTCTGTGATGGCAAGAGTTGTTGTTGTAAGCACTTTCGTGACAAGTAGATAGCCTAGAGGCAACCACATTTTTCTGTGAGATCTTGAACTTGATCAACCTGAACAGTCTTGCAATTCTTTGCCTCTCACTGTCTCTCAGTTTTCTCTTGCTGTCTTTCTCCCTTGCATATCTATATCAGCTAATATAAAAAATATATGTAAATCATTATATGGAAATAACAGAGGTTGGGAAGCCTTATTGTTTAGAAAATATATAGTGTTACTGTTGAAATGTATATAATTATATGTTGAGGTGATTGCAGAACAATATTGTAAACTAGAGGTTACCAGAGTTACATTTTTAGGCCTTTTTGCAGAAGGAGCCTGAAGAAGCACAACTGCTCTAGCAGCTCCTGAAACTTACAAGAACAGAACATTTACAAGGACAGGATGTTTGTTTAGAATGGGAGTTGAAAAGACTTATAAAGAGCTAAGCTTGAACTGCAAAAAGATTAGAAGAAAAGGGCACAGACTGAAAGAAAACACTTTATTTTATTTTGCCTTTGTAAATAGTTATACTGAACAAGTTTATTTTATGATATTGTTAGTGTAAATAAATATTTTGGTGAATTCTACAACTGCTCCTGGTCTTCCCTATGCTTCCTGACCTGTGCCTCGATGACAGTCATCACTACCAGGACTTCTACAGTTTGGGAGGCTTTTCAATAATTTATAGGCATTCTGAGGAAGATAGCCCTGAAATGGAAAGGTGGCTGTGGAGTGTTGGTTGTAGGAATTTGCATAGCTGGATTTGAGGGCTTGCAGGTTTATGTGGGCAGCTTCCCAAAATGGGTGAAGAGGTCAGTGAATCTGTCATTTAGGACACTGGCGATCATGACGGGTCAGTTAGTGGCTTCTATGGTCTGAGGTGTAATGCTGGGTAGTGGGTTTTGGGGTTGTCAAGGAACCCAACGCTGACCGGAAAAGCAGGGGTACCAAGGCTGTCCTCTGAAGTTTATGAAAGTAGCCCACCTTTTGTTTTCCTGCTGCTTACACTGGTTCCTCAGTCTCCTGTAATTATTCCATAGGGTGAGGGAGGAGGTAGCTTTGTATGCTGCCTATTTTGTCTCTCTTTTTTATGGCTGCAGTGGGCGTAGCCCTACAGATGTTTTGCTTTGAGAGAAGGATTCCCTGCATAAATTACCTACCAAACAACTTGACAGAGTGTTAAAAATAGTGTCCTCCGCTGAAGCCTCATTACTACGCTGCCTGTGTGTGTATGGCAACTGGAGAGTACTATTTTTCCTGTGGCTTGAGAAGTTAATTGAATCCTCCCCAGTACTGCCTTTTTTTTGCAAGTTAAAACCTCCTCCATAGTGTTTTATGGGCTTTTCCTCTGGCTTGAGAGAAGTTAATGGAACTCTCCTCAGTACTGCCTTTTTTTGCAAGTTGAAACTTCCTCCATAGTGTTTTATGGACCTATTCTTTCTTTAAGTTTCAGTGCTTAATCTACTACCATTTGCAAACTGAGAAACTTGTTTTGCTGGTATCCCTTCCCCCACTCATCCAGAGGTGTGAATTCCTAACCGTGTTGGTTGATTTTACTTGCTTCCTCATAGTAAGAATGTGAAACTAAATTTGTGTTATTTTAGATGACTGATAAAGTGACATGTCCAGTTTGCAGCTCTTGGGGATGAATCTGTATCCCTTTACCTGTATGGATTAATTCACTTGCCACCAACTCTTAAGACCTCAGCCGAAAGATACATCATGCATGTAAGGTGATATATGAAATCAAATTGCATTCCCTGAAAAATGGTTAGGTTCATTTCTCTTCTCTACCTCTGCAGCCACACAAAGCCAACCCCCCCCCCCCGATATCTACTGCTGGACAACACAGCTGTCTAAACAAAGCGTTTTTTTTTTTTTCTTAAAAAGTAGAAGGGTTTTTTTCTTGCTAGTTTTAAATGCCTGAGTAAGCCACAGAAAGACATTTCTACTGCCAGGGATGTATAAAAAGTCACACGCGATCTATAGAGAGATGGGAATACAACACTTTAATGGTTATAACTGCATTAGACTGCAAATGCAGACCACAACGCAAAGTTCTCATGAACTGATTCAACATTAAACTAATTCTTTCTTATGCTAGCCCGGTGGTGCTGAGGGTTGAGGCGCTGGACGCCACACCTCGTACCTCACCGGCGACCCGTGTTCAGAAGGGTCAATGGGGGTTGGTGCAGGAGAGAAGGATTGAGCGCCCAATGGCAGCTCTCCTTCTCGGGAAGGGAAGCACTCTCTGCTGCGACACCGCCACCTGTTGGGGGAACCTCAGGGTGGTCGGTACAGCTGGGGAGATGCTCTACGCAAGGTTAGATGTTGGCAGGGACCGGGCCGACGTGCATCTCACGCACACCAGCAGCCTTGTCCCCATTGCATGCCAACGTTAGAGGGATTCACCAGAACACCAGGAAATACCCTGCCCTGATCTAGGCGACGATCCTCAGTGTTGGTTCCGAGGCAGCACCAGAGAAGCAGACTCTGCTGTGCGTGCTCCCAAACAATGCTCAGGGAGAGATATGGGGGATCTCTGCCACCCTGCCCGGAGGGTAATCTGAGGCTCTGAAGGTACGTGGGTAGCATTAGGACTCTAGGGGCAGACTCCTTGGAGAGGGCTGCAGATTGGGATCTATGAGGGAGCTCCAAGAGAGTGATCAGTGGCAGCAGTAGGAGAATAAAGAAATAGTAAAAATAAATAAATAAATAATTCTTTCTTGATGTTACTATAATCCCTATTTGCTGCTGCAATCATTTGTTCTGTAGGTCCCAGCCATCTCAGAAAAGATATAGACTGGGTGAAGGCATTACAGAGAAGGGCAACCAAAATTGTGCATGGCCTGCACCAGAAGCTCTATGGGGAAAAAGACTCAGGGAGTTGAATATGCACTCTCTAGAGGAAAGGAAGGATAGGGAGACATAATGGAAGTATTCAAATACCTCAAAGGTATCAAAGTACAGGAAGGTTCAATTCTGCTGAGAAAGAGATGTTCAAGGACAAAAGGCATGATATGTAGCTGGATTGGGGAGACTTAGAGGGATGAGAATAAATATTTATTTACAGAGAGTGGTGGACACCTGGAACAGCCTGCCAGCAGAGGTAATGGGTACCAAAATGGTAACAGGTTTCATACATGCATGGGATAACCATAAGGGGACCTTGGTAACAGGGCTGGTACAGGGGTGGCAGTGGTTAAAGCTGGAGATCAGTTATGGTCCATGGCAGCACAGTAGGTAGGGACCTTAGGGCAGACTAGGTGAGCCAGAAGGTCCTTTTCTGCCAACAGCTTCTATGTTTCTATGTTAGTAAATAGCTGGTACATGAGCATTATGTACTCAATGCTGACATCAATTTTAAGATGTTAAATACTATAAAGCCTATGGTACCAGTAACAATTCCATTAGCAAGTACTGCTCAAATATTAAAAATACACGGAATCAACCTATTGTCAATTTACATCAAAAATATGTATCTCTATAGAAGTCAGGGTCAAAGAAAAGAGAGAAGAAAGGAAACAAACACAGAAGAAAAGTGTGCATAAAATAAGCCAAAGCGGGGAGATAATATATTTAAAGCAAGTGGGGATAAATACTGTATATGAAGCAAGTGAACAACACTGAAATGCATTTTCATTATACTTGTGAGAGGATGAAAGCTCATAAAATATAGGTCCTAAATATAGAAAACAGTTGAAAAGGATAAAAAGGAAGGGAAAGGGTCCTAGATGTAGTAGAAAAGAACAAAACAACCAAAAAATCAAAGAAACTGACTGGCATAAAATTTAAAACAACAAAACCATGAGAGAGAGAAAGCAGCCAAAATCTTCCTTAAATCAAGGAGCTAATTTAATAGACTACACTGAATTGAATTATTACTTTTTGGGCCAGTGTAAGTAACTAGTTTTGATTCTCTGTTTTTGGGGTTGACTTTTCTTAGTGTAACTTTTATTTGCCAGGGAGGAGCTCTAGCTGGGAGAGATTTGCAGTCATTTGTGACTAGACCTATTACTTAACCTCTGTGAAATCGGTGTATGTCAAGGGGAGGAGCTAAAAAGGCCTGGGGAACTGTGGATTTAAAACAGGAGTTGTTTGGGCTCTGTCTGCTGAGAAAGAGAGAAAGCAGCCAAAAGCTTCCTTAAAATCAAGGAGGTAATTTAATAGACTACACTAAATTGAATTATTAATATTTGGGCCTGTGTAAGTAATTAGTTTGATTCTCTGTTTTTGGGGTTGACTTTTCTTAGTTTAACTTTCATTTGCTAGGGAGGACAGATTTACAGTCATTTGTGACTAGACCTGTTACTTAACCTCTGTGAAATAGGTGTCTGAAAGGAAGGAAGGCACTCCCTGGGGTGGAGGGTCAGAGTCATAGTTGATTGTTTCTGGAGGGCTTCATTGGCAAGCATTTAAACTAGCCACGGGGGGGGGGCACTGAAAAAGAGAAGGAAAACCTACCCCCAAAAAAAGAAAATCAGGTAGATAGTGAGGTAAACACCAAGATAGGGCAGTTGATAGGGAGAAGGGCAAGGGTAAATGGAGAAAAGGACAGGGATGGGGCAAAAATAAATAAGGCCATAAACAAATGAAGGGTAATGAGTACCAATGCCCGTAGTCTAGGTAAAAAGCTCCCGAAAATGGTGGCCTTGATGGAAGAGGGATGCTTGGATATCGTGGCAGTCACAAAAAATGGAAATTACGTACCTACCGTAATTCTGATCTTTCTGTGCATCTTCACCAGTCATGACCTTTGGGTACTTGGCCGGAGGTCATGACCCCACGGGAGCTTTTTTTTTTTGGATGGGTGGAGTCGACGCACCATTGGCGCCCTTTTGAGGCCGATGCCCTGTGTGGCGCCGAGGTTGGTTGTTAGGTGCCATCGACTCTGCCCTCCCGCCAGTTCTGAGTCGCCAAGAGATGAGAAAAGGGTTGGGATGGTGGGACAAGGACGCCCAAGGACAGACAAAGGAAAGATATATAAACTAAAAGGAGAAATAAATGACTGAGAGGACAGAACAAGTTTGAAGACTAAGGGGATTGGGTATGGGCCCCAATCTCTGGAAGCAGAAAAGGAGGAGGGAGGGAGGGTGGGTTAAGGATTTTAGAAATATGGATAGGAGTGAGGGGGGACAGAAGAAACATACCCTGTAACCTTGACCTGTCTCCAGTTTGTATCGGAACTGCGAAGGAGTAGCCAAGAGGCTAACTGTCAGAATTCAAGGCACAGAATCACTGGCAATAACTCCCACAAAGCAGAATCGGCTATTCTGGAAGAAAAGACAGGATACAGGGATATCTCCCCCTCTCAAAAGGAGATTTTGGTGTAAGAAACCTAGTTTCTTAAATTAATTGAGGTTATGTCCAAAGAACAAGGAAATCAAAGGATTGATGGGGAGAAGGGAAAGAGGAAAGAAAGGAGGGCAACTGCCAAACCCCACCCCACAGGGGTGGAGCCGAAGCACTGAAGAAGGAGTGCCCCCCCATCCTGACCACTCTGCCCCTAAAGAAAATTATCCCCATGTGCCCCAGTTTACCCCACACCTGACTAACAGAAAGGAGGTTGGTGAGGATGGCACAGAGAGGAGGGGGACCCACAGACTGAGGCCCCAGGGGTTGGAGGGCAGATTAGATAAATGGTGAAGACACAGAAAGACTGAGAATTACAGTAGGTACATAATTTCCATGTCTTATCTGGGCTGACTCACCTATTCATCACCTTGGGTGAGTACTGAGCCTCAAGGGGGTTTTAACCCTAAAGGACTGAGTCCCTTAGCTCTCAGTGGGTGACACACTAAGAGGGAGAACCTTCACGGGCCTGGAGAGGCCCGAGAGTGAGACGGGAACCCCCCAGAGGGAGAAGGAATTTGCTCCGATAGATGCCGTCTCACCCTACGGGAGAAAAGATAGGTTCTCTGGTGAGCGGACTTAATCACCCTACGCCGGGCCAAGGGTGACAACTGGGAGAGACGCAGCCATGCCATCCACCTAGTGCAGATCGCTGTCTCTACAACCCTGGTAGCTACCTCACTGGCATCATATGATGCCCTTGCTTGGTGCTTTGCTAGCTCCAGGCCATGTGCAGAGAATGCAATGGCTTGTCTGGTTTGCTCTGTGTCAGGCATCGAAGCTAGGAGTTGACCTAGCCTGGACCACAAGAACCGTCATAGATGCATAGTGGGCCTGATGTGCTGCAACAGAAAGCAGCAACCATGCCAGTAGAACATCCTCCTCCCCAGAAGTCAAAATCCAAGGAATCTTGATGTGGGGGTCGGTCACGGTGCAGGGTGCAAAGCCCATCAGAGTATCCAAATGCGCCAATCCTGACTGGGATAAGGCATGGAACCTGAGACCTGGTGGGCACACACGCTGGCAGAAATCCCTAGGGCTGGGACTCCAGAAAGGGTCTCTGCCAGAGTGCAACAACGCCCCCAAAAGAGAGCAGGCTAGGGGGCACCACAAGGGTGTCCACACTGAAATCACCCAGAAAGGTAAATGCTGAGTACTCTGGATTGTGTTGAGTGGGTGGGAGACACACAAGTCCTCCAACATCCTCATGAGGAATCAGCTGATACTGCAAGATCAACAGCTGGAGAGATGTGGACAGACGGCCCTCTCCCCAGAAGAGGGGCTGAGGAGTTAGAGGGCCTCGGAAGTTCAGTAGCTGACTGTTCAGGAGGAGGTTGAAAATCTGTCTGTCCATAGCCCTGATGTAAGCGGGAAATAGAGCAGCCACTGATCTGAACTGCTCCCAGGAGAGAGGACCGCTAGGACCAAGAATACCTGACAGCGCAGGAGAATGTGGCAGAGGAGTGGGGGCAGAGCCGACAAAAGAAATCAGCTGACCTCCGCCTGGGCCTAGGGAGTGTACCAGGAGCCCTAGGGAAAGAAGGAGCTCTGGAAAACTCCACAACTGACAGCTGATCAACCAAACTGGAACTGCCTAGGCTGCGCCCTGAAGAATCCCCCTGTGAGGTGACCAGGGCTGTGTAGCTCCAGAAGGACAGTCCCCTACCTCCAAAGAACGGGGCCCTCTTGAGGAAACTGAAAGGGAAAGGCAGAGATCCGCGTTATGGTTTCTCCCAGAGCCCGGTTGGGCTCCAGAAAAAGGCCGTCGCATAGACCCCACACCTCTCGACCCGTCGGAATCTGAAAGTGCCCTCCTCCTCCTCGAGAGAGAACCAGCCTAGGTAGCTGGCAGCCCTGGTTGGCCCCTGAAGGAGCTATCCAGGGAGCAGCACCTTCCCCTCCTGTGGGTGCTCCGATCGCCCCAAAGTTGGGCCGATCCAGGCACACCACCTGAGGGGTACCACCACTGAGGGGTCAGAGAACCCTTAGAGACCAGGGTTGCAGAGCAATGGAGGCCTGCACCACTGCCTGCTGGTCAGCACCTCGACCCTGGTCCCGGGAATCACTGCCTATTCCCCAGACGGGAACTGGCCCCAGTCCGTCGAAGACACTACCAAGGTGTCCATGTGAGCAGCCAACTCCAAGGAGTCAGACTGCCTGTCTGACTCAGAGTCCGACTCCCCCTCCGAAGAGGTGGTGACAGAAGTTCTGCGCCAAACAGTACGTGGACGCATGTTACCATCCAAAAGAAAAGGGCACCAGAAACCGAGGCTGCACCAGAGTCAGTGCCGACGTCCCCAACAGCACCACGAATGGTGCCAGAGGAGGACATGGCTCCAACAATGGCAGTAGCCTCGGAGCTGAAGCCTGTCACTGCGCCGTCTTGGCCCACGGCACTGCAAGCGACGCCGAGACCAGAGACAGCACCCATGACGGCCCCAACCATGCTCTTGGCACTGAGGTCGGAGGCCCCCATGGCGCCGACCCACCCCACAGTGCCGTGAATGGTGCTGAGGACAGAGAAGACGCCGACAACGGCCCCAACTGCACTCTCAGCGCCACGCTCCGAAACCCTCATGGCGCCGTATCCATGCTCGGAGCTGTGAGCGGCCCCAGAACTGGACGCGGTGCCATGCTCAACCACAGCACCACGGACAGTGCCAGGGTGAGAGACAGTCAGGGACAGCAGCGTAGAGCCTCTCACGGCACCGCCAGCACCACTGGTGCCATGAACGGCACCGACAGCAGCAACAGTGCTGAGTGATGAACCAGCGCCGTCAATGGCGTCATCAGGGCCCATGGTGCTGCGAATGGTGCCAAGGCCCAAGATGGCACCAACAGATGGCATCAAGGACAGCATCAACCCAGGCCTTCAGAGCTGCGGGTACGACACCAGGGGAGCCTTTGGCCCTGAAGGGGCAATTGCCAAGGCAGTGCCTCCCACTTGTCTCCCCGGGGCAGACTGGGCCTCCTGCACCATGGAAGAAGCCTCTGCCACTGCTAGGCTACAGAGGCAGAGGCTCCTCCTCCGTGGTCTGTATAAAACCGAGGGGCCCAGAAGAAATGCCAAGAGAAGACGGGTTGGCCCGACGAAAGCGTGCCCTTCCCTGAAAGTCGTTGGAGCTCGCCCCCGCCATGCGCATTGCTCGCTGACACGGCGGTCCATGGAGAAACAGGCATCACACAAATACATGTTGTGTAGCGGCCAAGACATGCAGGCAACGGTCATGCTGGTCGGTGATGGAGAACTTACTGCGCGATGGGTACTGATGCATGGGGCCGCCCTGTCTTCAAAGTTTTCTGCCCCGTCCGAGACATGACCTGCAGAAAAATAACACCAAACAAGACCCGACGTCAAAAAATAAAATAAGGAACAGTCTTACCAGGTGACGTTGAGTAGGGCGAACAGAACCGACAGGATACTCGGAGCCGATGGACTTCGACATGGAGTCGACATGGAGTCAAAGACAATATTTGACTGCAACACGAAGACTTCAAAGGTAGGCCTCTCAGAAGAGATTCTCTCTAAGCTTCCCACGAGGTGACCTCGACGGCAGGAGATGAAGAACTGGCAGGAGGGTGGAGTCGACGACACCTAATGGCCAGCCCGCGAGCAGCATGCAGTGCGTCGGCCTCGAGGGCAGCGCCGTTGGTGCATCGACTCCGCCCATCCAAAAAAAAAAGCTCCCGGTGGGTTCATGACCTCCGCCAAGTACATCCAAAGGTGATGAATAGTGAAGACTGACACAGATAAGACCATGGTACACAGAGAACCATGACTGGGATGTCAACATACCAGGGTACACAGTCTACAGGAGGGGCAGGGAGGGCAGAAATGAGGAGGAGTAGCTCTCATGTAAGGGAAGGATCAAAGCAACAGAACTAAAGGGTAAACAGGGAGGCAGGAGGCACTGTGGGTCACCCTGGAGACTGGAAATGGCACCACAATCTGCACAGGGGTTGTATATAGAGCCCCCCATCTCAGGGGGAGGAAATGTTTGAAGTTTGAAGTTTATTGTTCTAGGAATTAATACTTTTGAGCCAAGGCTCTTTTACAAAGGTTCCACGTCATTAAGTACAAAAACATAGTAGACAGTGTTACAAACAATCAGTAAGCCGTTTAACAAGGCCACAACTTAAACAGTAACATTTATGTACAGAAAAGAATAAGGAACTTGGAGGCAGTGTCAAGGGCAAGGAATAAGGATTGGAGAGCTTGAGAGGGAGAAATAAGAAGTTAGGAGCAGAGAGAACCAAGTTAGTGGTACTCAGGTTGTCTTTGTCAAAGAGGAGACCATGGTGGTTGAGTGAAACAAATGTAAGTGCACTCAGTGGGATAAGACTTTAGTCAAAGCAGTCACAGGAGCTGGAGGCTGCGAGGTGAGTGTAAAGTATGGATTTGAAAGCTCCAATGTCGTGGAGGATAGGGAGGGCAGGTTGGGCATTATACCACGTGAGAGGCATGGTATGTAAAGATCTTTGTCCCTGAGCAGTCCGGCATCTAGGGACAAGGAAAGGTTGGTGGTCAGATCTTCTGGTGGTACGAGTGCTATTGTTCAGGCAGAGCAGGTCCCGGATACATGGAGGAGTGAGTCCCAAGATTGATTTTTTTGCCATCACGCAGGTGAGATACATGAGGCGATTGGAAAGATGCAACCAACCGGTTTCCGTGTAGAGGTCACAAGTGTGGGTCCGTCTCTGTGCTCCAGTGAGGAGTCGACAGGTTTTGTTTAGTGCTGTTGAGATGCGCTTTAGTGCAGTGGTAGCAGCTGAGCCATAGACAATTAGACCATAGTCTATGATTGAGATGATGGAGCTTTGAACAGCAATCCTCAAGGCAGCTTGGTTGAAAAATTGACGGTTCCGGTACAAAATTCCAATGCGTTGGTGCACTGTTTTTGCAGTGTTATCGATATGGGCCGCAAAAGTAAGACATTCGTCAAAAGTGATACCAAGGTATTTGAAGGTGTTCACTTGTTCTAGTGTATTTCCAAGAGAAGTTTTTATGATGAGTGGAGTGTGCCTATTTCTATTTTGATGACGGTGAAAAGCATGACTTTTGTTTTTTTTTGATTTAGGACCAGTTTGTGATCAAGGAACCACTTTTCAACACATGAGAAAGCAAGCTGCAAGCTCTGTCATAGTGGATTTGGATCCTTATGGGAAAAGAGAATTACAGCGTCATCTGCATAGAGTATTAATTTTTCAGGGCAGGATTTGGGAAACAAGTTTAGAAATAGGCTGAAGAGGAGAGGACCTAAAACTGAGCCCTGGGGACACCAGAGAGGACCAGTTTGGAGTCAGAGAGAACCTCAGAGATTTTTACTGTTTGAGAACGTTGTGCCAGGTAACTTTTACCCAGGCTCCAGGTCCCCAGCTAGCCCAATGTTGAGCAGAGAGAGATTAGAAGGCTATGGTGAACAGTGTCAAAGGCCTTTGTGAGGTCTATGAAAACAGCTCTGGTTAAATAACCCTTATCCAAGGCTTTGTGAGTTTCACTAGAGAAATCAAGTAGGGCCGTCGACGTACTGTGTCTTTTCCTAAACCGTGTTGCTGAATGCAGAGTAGATCGTACTTTGCAGGTAGTCTGATAGTTGATCTGCCAGATCCGCTCAAGAGCTTTTGGAGAGGGGTGGAAGTATAGATATGGGCCAATAGTTCCTGGTGTGGATTTGTCGCCCCTTATGCACTGGTGTACTACAGCGGCCTTTCATGTGTTGGGGAACTGACTTTGCGCACAGGAGAGGTTGAGAATTTTGGTGAGGGGTGGATCACTTCTTCCAAGGTGAGGGACAGAAGTTTTAGATCAATGGTGTCACTGCTATTTCTAGATTTAGAGCAGGCCTTTTTATGTATCTGTAGGCTTCATATGTTTTAACTATTTTAAAGTGAAATAGCGGTTTGTCTGGCGAGGTGGTTTGGGATACGAGTTTTGGAACTGACAAGTCCTGGAAGAATTCTGGTGAGAGGACACCACTGAGGTCAGTGAAGGTTTTATTTAGGCATCGGCCATAGTCTTAGGGTCACTGGTAGTGGAGCCATCAATGTTCATTGCTGTGGAGAGGATTTAGACTGTTTGCCCGTATATTACGTGATATTGTCCCAGAAGGATCTCCCATCACCCCAGGTGGTTTCTAGAGAATTCTTGAAATAGGAGCTCTTCATCTGCCTGATTTGTGAAGTGCATAGGTTGTGCGCCAGTTTATAGTTAAGTGAGTCTGTTATGGAGCCTGTGGCCCTGGCTATAGCCTAAAGATGGTCACGTGCTTTAAGCTGAGCCAGTAGTTTGGCTGTTAGCCAGGGATTAGAGAGGGCTTTGATTTTATGTTTTTTGAAAGGTGCGTAGGTGTCACAGGCAGTGTTGAAAGTTTTAATGAAGAAGTCTAGGGCAGCGTCCACATCCAGCGTATTGTAGATAGGGACCAGTCTTGTTGTAGGAGGCAGGTCTTTAGCTCAGCAAGGTTTCCGTGCAGTAGCTTCGACTTAGGATGGTTTTAGGAGGTGGTTTGTGGAATTTATTTGTCCAGATACAGATCACAGGAGTGGTCACTGAGGGAGTCGGAGAGACTGGTGTTTTTATCCGTCCGGCAATTAGTAAGAATCCAGTCAATGAGAGTGCTGGACAATGGACAAGGAAATGATAAAAGGCATCCTTAGGGTGGCAGAGAAAGGGGAGATACTGCTGATGGGGACCTGAATATGCCAGATGTTAACTGGAGCAACTTTGCTGCAGCTACATCCAAGAGCAGGGCCATTCTCGATGCCCTCACAGGGGAATGCCTCAGACAGCTAGTTTTGGAACCCACTCAGGAGGGAGCAATCTTAGACCTGGTACTCTCAAATGAGGAAAGAGAGCGGATCTCAGATCTAGAAGTGGGTAGCCATCTGGGAACAAGCGACCACCAAGCGGTGCAATTCACGGTAAACTTAGCTGTAGAGTCAAGCCATACAAAAGTGAAGGTACTAGATTTCAGGAGGGTTGATTTTGTTAAAATGGGTGAGTGCCTAAGAAAAGCACTAGCAAACAGGCAAGAAGGTAGGGTGGAGCAACGATGGGGACACATCAAAACCACCCATCACAGAGGCAACAAGCCTTTGTGTGAAGTAAATAAACAATTCAAAACGAAAGAAAAAAACACTATGGTTCTCAAAAGAAATGGGGAAGGTTAGGGAGAAAAAAATAGCATTCAGGAAGTATAAGGAAACACAGAAGGAGCAGGACAGAGACCTGTACCAGTTAAAGGAGGAGGCAGGGAAGGCAGTCAGAATAGCAGGCCCAAACCGAGGAAAAGATAGCCAACTCGGTTAAGAAGGGGGAGAAACCTTTATAGGTACATTAGGGAGCAAAGAAAGACTAAAGCAGGGATACTGAGGCTGAATTAAGAGGAAGATGGCTGGGCAGAGAGCAACAGTGAAAAGCAGGAATACTGAATGAATACTTCTGCTCAGTATTCACAAAGGAAGAGCAGGGGGAGATACCTAATCCAGTCAACAGAAGCACTCTAGATAGAAGGGGGTTGATATTAGTCCTTTCACAGAAGAAAGGGTTCTGAAAGAACTCCTAAAACTGAAGGTGGATAAAGCAATGGGGCCTGATGGGATTCACCCCAGAATTCTAAAAGAACTAAGGGAAGAACTAGTAACACCACTGACTACCCTTTTTAATAAATCATGGGAGGATGGTGTGGGTACCTGAGGACTGGAGGAGGGTGGATGTGATTCCTCTTCACAAAGTGGGAGCAAAACAGAGGCAGGAAACTACAGACCTGTCAGTTTGACCTCAGTGGTACGAGAAATGATGGAATCACTCCTGAAGGAAAGAACTGTCGAGTACCTAGAGGCCAGTGGGGCACAGGACCCAAGGCAGCATGGATTCATAGCAGGAAGGTCACGTCAGACAAATCTAATTGATTTGACTGGGTGACCAAAGTAGTAGACCAGGAGAGGCTGTGGATGTGGCCTACCTAGACTTTAGCAAGGCATTTGGCACAGTCCCGCACTGAAAGATTAATAAACAAATTAGCCAGCCTGGGAGTGGGTACCAGGGTGGTAGCCTGCAAAACACTGGCTGGACAACAGGAAACAGAGGGTAATAGTAAATGGAGTCCACAGTGAAGAAAGGGGGTTACTAGTGGGTAACCGCAGGGTTCAGTACTGGGGCCGGTCATTTTTAATGTCTTTATAAGTGACATTGCAGAAGGACTGGAAGGAAAAGTATGTCTCTGCAGATGACACAAAGATCTGCAACAGGGTTGATATGCAAGGTGGGGTGAAAAGGATGAAAAGAGACTTGGCAAGGTTGGAGGAATGGTCAAATGTATGGCAGCTTAGATTCAACGCAAAGAAGTGCAAAAGTAATGCACCTAGGAAACAAAACCCGGGAAGAGTACACAGTGGGGGTGAGATACTGACAACAACAAAATGGAAAGGGACCTGAGAGTAGTCATATACAGAGGACCTAAAGGTGGCCAGAAATGTGAAAAGGCAGTAAGGAGGGCTGGGAATACTGGGATGCATAGGGAGAGGCATCATCAATAGAAAACAGGAAGTGTTGTCCTCTGTACAGACAGTTGGTAAGACTACATCTGAGTATTGTGTACAGCTCTGGAGACCCCATCTCCACAAAGACATAGACAGGGCGAAGGCTGTCCCAAGGAGGGAATCAAAATGGTGCAGGGTCTGCACCAGAAGACGTATGAAGAAAGACTAAAGGAGCTTAAGATGTATAGCCTCAAGGAAATGAGGGAGAGGGGGGACATGATATAAATGTTCAAATACCTCAAGGGAATCAGCAAAGTCCAAGAGGGTAGCATCTTTCGGAAAAAGAGATGTGCAAGAAGACAAAATTACCCACCTTAGTAATTGTTTCTTTTAATGGAGTCTTGCTGTATTCTGACATTATTCTTTCATTATGCAATTAGCCCCAGCACTTGAACTGCTCCAAAGAGGAAAGAGTTAACTCTATGCCAAAGCACAGAACGTTTAGCTCAAGCTCAGTTCAAACCTCTGTCTGCTGCACTTTGAAGTGTAACAGTCAGATGCTTACGAGCTAACACTAACTACCCCCACTATGTGGAAATTGTAAAATTTACTAGCCAAAAGGCAACCAAATATTTTGGATCTCCAAAAGACTCAAGTCAAGAAATCCAAAACAAAAAACTAGGTAGTGAACAAATATAATTATCAAAAACATCTAACATAACCCACTTCCCCTCTCTAAAAAGGAGAGCGTGCCAAGTACAGCCCTGAGGTACAACACTGCGCCTGCCAGTCCACTTCCCAAAAAACAGGATCTGAGAGGGGAGGCAGGGAGGGAGGTCAGAATACAGCAAGACTCCATTAGAAGAAACACAATTACTAAGGTGAGTAATTTTTTCTTCAAACAACATGAAGTCTTGCTGTATTCTGACATTATGCAGACTACCAAGCAGTACCTTCCTGGAGGAGGGTACTGAACCTATTTTTGGGAATATGATCTGCTGTACTGCTGTACTAAACCTAGCATCACTCCTAGCCTGGATATCCAGAGAGTAATGCTTGGTGAATGTATGGACTGTTTTCCAGGTGGCTGCTTTGCATATCTCTAATAAGGGTATATCTCTGGCAGCAGCCAGAGAAGTAGCTGTACCTCTAGTCGAATGAGCCCTCATGCCTGAGGGATCTACTTTGCCTAGCTTTTCATAGCAGAATTGCATACAAGAGACAATCCACCTGGCAACAGTTCTCTTAGTAACAGGTTTACTCTTCCCCACTGCACCATAAGTGAGGAACAACTGGAGGGAATCAAACCTAAGTGAGTTAGTACGTTCAATGTAGTAGCTAAGAGCCCTTTTAACATCCAAACTGTGTAATTTTCTCTCTCTTGAAGAAGAATAATTATCAATGAAGAACACAGGCAGAGACACAGATTGGTTCAGATGAAAATCGGAAATCACTTGGTGTAACAAACTCCTGTTGGTTCTAAGGACCACCTTATCTCTATGGAATGAGATAAAATCAGGCTCCACTGACAGAGCTTGTAATTCACTGATATGCCTGGCAGAGGTAATAGCTACCAGGACACAGTTTTCCAAGTCAAGTACTTAAGTTCTGCTGAGGCCAAAGGCTCAAAAGGGGGTTGCATAAGCTGAGCGATGCAAACATTAAGATCCCAAGCAGGAGTAGGATCCCTAAAGGAGGGATTGGTATGAAGCAATCCTTTGAAGAATTTACAGAAAACAGGGTGAGATGCCAGTGAGGAGGGCTTTCCCACTGACAGAAATGCAGAAACAGCTGACAAGTGTACTTTGAGGGTAGCTGGTCTGAGGCCTAAGCCATTAAGATGAACCATGTAATCCAGAACTGTAGACAAGTCAGCAGTATCTGGGGATATGTGCTTTTGGAACACCAAATGCTGAATTTTTTCTATTTGAGTTATAATGCTTTTCTGGTGGCAGGTTTTCGAGAAGCTTTGAGAATGTCCAGAATCCCTTGAGACAGATGCACATTTGCATATTATAGCTCTTCAAGAGCCATGCCTTGAGATTGAGAGACTGAAGGTTGGGGTACCAGATCCTCCTCTGAGAGAAGGTTAACAGGTTATGATTCCTTGGGAGAGATAGGGAAGATGGACTGCTAGGGACAGCAACAGGGATACCAAGGCTGTCTTGCCCAGTCTGGAGCAATCAGGATCACTTGGCAAGATTGTGACCTTATCTTGACCAGAACTTTGAAAGTAGAGGAAAGGCATACAGAAATTTCCCCTCCTAAACCAGAAGTAGAGCCTCCAGGGGACTGAGCCCAAGACTGGGGGTCTGCAACAAAAGAGAGTAAGTTGGTTATTGTCTGGGGCTGCAAAGAGATCTATCTCTGGAGTTCCCCACCTTGAAAAGATCACTTTTAACACAAGGGGATCCAGGGACCATTCATGATGGCCCTGGGAAATCCTGCTCAATACATCTGCTAGCACATTGTCCTGCCCTGGAAGGTGGACTGCTACCAGAGACATCTGTAGAGAATAAGCCAGGGACCATCATTTCATGGCTTCTGTGCAAAAAGCCGTAGACCGAGTGCCTCCCTGCTTGTTGATGTACCACATGGTGGTGGTGTTGTCTGTCCTGAACCACCTTGTTCTGTACTGAGTCCGGGAAGGCTTCTAGAGCCAGGTACACTGCCCAGAAGATTGATGTGGAGAACAGACTCCTGAGGGGATCACACTCTCTGAGCTGTGAGGGCTCCCAAGTGAGCTCCGCACCCCAGGAGAGAAGCATCTGTGGTTAGAACCACAGAATGAGACTGAGTGATTAATGGGACCCCTTGCCTGAGGTTGTCCTGATCCAACCACCATTGCAGAGCCTGGATCAGAGTCTGAGTCACTGGAGTTAGTTTGGTTAGAGAATCTTTTTCTGAGACCAAAGACCCTCAAATGGAACTGGATGTCCTCATCTGAAATCTGGCCCCTTGAGCCATTGCAGTGGAAGATGCCATGTGGCCCAGGAGTTGAAGGAAATGCCTTGCTGGTCGAGACACCAAAAGGTGAAAAGAAGAAGCCAGCTCTATAAGGGTCTTTACCCTTGCCAGAGGGAGAAAGGCTCTTGCTTTGACAGTATCCAACTCTACCACTATGAAGGTCAAGAGTTGCACTGGTTTGAGAATTGATTTTGGAAGACCGAGGAGGAATCCTAGAGAAGTGAGCACTTGCTGGGTCACCTGCAATTTTGACTTGGCTTGGTCTGGAGACTGATCCACAATGAGCCAGTCGTCCAGGTATGGGAATACAGAAATGTTTTGTCTCCTTAGAAAGGCCACTACTACTGCTAGGCATTTTGTGAACACCCTTGGTGCTGATGTTAGGCCGAAGGGCATTGCTCTGAACTGATAATGGCCTGAAGGCAGTTCGAACCTGAGGTATTTTTTGTGGGAGCACCTGATGGGAATGTGAAAATAGGCATCCTTGAGGTCCAGGGAGGCTAGCCAATCCCCTGGCCTTAGACAGGGAAGAATTATTCCCAGAGTCACCATTTTGAATTTTGGCTTTACTAGGTGCTTGTTTAAGTATCTTAAATCTAGGATGGGCCACCACTCTCCTGTCTTTTTGGAGGTAAGGAAGTATCTGGAGTACAGACCTTGGCCCCTGTTAGATGTAGGAACTTTCTCTATGGCTCTGAGGGCCAGCAGAGATGAAACCTCTGCCTCTAGGGCAATGATTTCGGAGATGTTTGCAGGTGGAAAGACCTGACCTCAGCTTTGAAATCTTTTGAAGCTGAGGGTTGTCTCTGGCTTACTACCTCCAGGACCCACTTGTCTGAGGTAACAGACTTCTAGGCCTGGAAGTAGTAAGCCAACCTGCCTCCTACAGGAATTGGGAGTCAACCTGGGCTGACACATCAGGGTGTCTGCTTGGCAGAAGCCTTAGACTGAGAGGAGGATGCAGCCCTGCTCATCCCCTTCTGTCTCTCCTCTGAAGAACCCCTCTGAGGAAAAGAGAGGAGGCTCAGACTGTTAGAAAGACCTGTGAAAAGGTCTGCCCCTACCCCTAGATTGCGCTTCTGAGGAGTTGCCTGCCTTTCCTTGGCCTGTGTAATCCTGTAGGTGGTCCTGTAATCGTCCATTTTCTTCATATAATTGTCTGTCTGCTCTCCAAACAGAGACTTCTCCATGACAGGAAAATCCATGGCCTTAGCCTGGGTGTCCTGTTATAGGGCAGTACATCTGAGCCAAGCCAGTCTCCGAAAAGCCACAGAAGTAGCCATGACCTGTGATGACACATCACTGGAGTCCACAGCAGCATGAAAATGGATTTTTGATGCCTCAATCCCATCAGCAGCCACCTCCTCCAGCTCCTTGGCAAGCTGGGGGGAGGCCTGTTTAGCCAGTTCCAGAACAGTATCCCATCTGGACGTCTGGTATCTGGCTGTGTAGGCCATATAGTTAGCCTGCCCGAGTTCCAAGAAAGATGCCATGTACTGTTTTTTAGCCATGGCATCCAGCTTCCTGGAGTCTTTATCTGGGGGAGTGTGTAGCCAAGGGTATGTTAGCCTTATCACAGGCTGCAGCCTGCACGACCCCAACATGGCTGCATTGCTGGTACAAGTACTCCATATTTGGGCCTGACAACATATATCTCTTGTCCATTCGCCTGTCCACAGGAGGTAAAGAATTTGGAGTTTTAAGTAACTTTTGTGTCTGTTTCCCAAAAGATTTATGAAGGGGGATAGACAATTTCTTGGACTCTGGTATGTCCATCATCTCCACAGTCAGGTGCCTCTTGCTCCTCGACAGCTCCATCTAATGGGAGCTGGAAGGATTCTGACACTTTTTTCTAGAACATAAAGTGGGACGGAGACTCAGAAAGCCTAGGAGGGGAAACACCAGAAGGTCTGTCTGGGGAGACGTCCAGTTCTATGCGCCCATCCAGACCTTCTACACCATCATCATCGTAATCTTCATCCCCCTCCAGATCCGGTTCATAATAGTCTTCTGGGGAATAATCCGGAACCGGAGAAACCAACCAAACCAAACGCCTACCAGGAGGCGTTGGATCAGCTGGAACTGAACGGAGCGATTCAACTATACTAATCGCCTGGCAATTTCCTCGGCGGTTGGACGATGCGATTCTGGATCTGAACCGTCAATTTCTCTTTTTCTTTCTTTTGCTGGAACCCACACCTCAGGATCAGCTCTCCTTTGCCTGAGGTAGTCTCACCCAGGTTCGTGGGCACTCCCAGGTTCGGTCCGGAACCGAACCGGCTGGTCATCTGGGTCAGCAGACTTCTCGGCCTCCTTTTCCCTATTGTACAAATCAGCTTATCCTGTGCACCTTGGTATAGAATACTGAGACTGCCATCACAATCAAAAACCGAGCACTGATAATACTAATAAATATGTTTTAAGCTGAAGCCAAAATCCATGCATGGGCAACAGTGGTAGGAGCAAAGATCCCAAGCATGTGCAGGAACATGCCACTATTGCGCATGCGCAGAATTTCGGTTTCAGCTTTAAAATATATTAGTATTATCAGTGCTCGGTTTATCACTCCCCTATTTATTGCATTCATGCATCAGCAAGACCAGCATCTCCTCCGCCAAAGCTGATTACTTTCCGCAACGCAGCTAAACTAAATCAGGAGCTGTTTCTGCTTGACCTCTCTGATAGACTGGTCCCTCATCTTGCTGCCCCAGACCCTCAATCAGCCCTTGACTACTTCCTGATGAAGTTTGGACACCTTCAGGACATCCATGCCCCTAAAGTCACTCGCCGCCTACGCGGTACTCAGACTAAGTGGCTCACTAAAGATCTCCGCTCTCAACTAAGGGCAAGGGATAAAAGCTGGTCACGTTTTAAGGCCTCAGGACTCCCAGCAGACTTTGACGCTTATAGGACCCAGAGAAATTCCTGTAAAAGGAACATTAGACTAGCAAAAAGCTCACACTGTAAGGACCTACTTATGAAATCTGCTGGTGACCCCAAGAAGTTCTGGGCCGTCATAAAAACCCTTCTTGGAACAAATAAGTTACCCGCTGCTAATGACATGCGGATAAATAATGTACATTGTAATAATCCTGAGACCATAGCCAATGCTCTAAACTGTCATTTCTTGGACCTATCTAGCTACTCAGCCTCCTCTCCCCGAGTACCCTCACAAACAACTCCCAGGACTTTCAATCTCCTCCTCACCCACAATTCCGTTTTGGATCATCTCCACAAAAGAAGTCCTAAAACTGCTACGATCTATCCCCGAAAGCACTAGCCCCGGAGCGGACAGGATGGAACCTAAGCTGCTGAAAATTGCAGCTCCACTTATTGCCTCCCCATAACAAAAATCTTTAATCTATCGATATGTCATGGCACTGTCCCTCACATCTGGAAGATAGGTAGAATAACTCCCATCCTTAAGAAAGGGGACCCTAAAGACATGTCAAACTACCGACCTATTGCCATTCTTTCTGTCCTTGGTAAAATCCTTGAAAAAATAGTAGCAACCCAAACTTCAGACTATCTACAGAAGTATAACCTTCTGTCTAGCTCCCAGCATGGTTTCCGAAAAGGCCATAGCACTACCACAGCTATACTAAAACTCACAAATGATATTTACGGTGCTATGGAAGCTGGCCTCCTGACAGGAGCTATTTTCATTGACCTTATTAAGGCGTTTGACCTGGTAAATCACTCCCTTCTCCTTCCCAGACTTTCCTCACTGGGTTTCTCTGCCGACACAGTTGACTGGTTCGACAACTACCTAACCAACCGAATGCAGGCAGTAGTCTTCAACTCTGCCATCTCTTATCTTTCTCCCATGCAGATGGGAGTTCCTCAAGGCTCTGTACTAGGCCCGTTACTTTTCTCCATTTTCATAAATCACCTTCCTTCTGCGGTTCCTGGCTGTTCATCCTTACTTTACGCAGATGATCTTGTCATCTACCGTAGCGGAAGAAACATCTTGGATATAAATCATTTCCTAACTGAAGACTTCTGCTGCATTCAAACCTGCCTAAGTGATAACTATTTGGTACTTAATGAGAGCAAAACTCATTCTATGCTTTTTGGCTCCCCTGCCCGACTCAAATCAGCTCGTAACTCCTTCCAAATCCAAAGTGCAAATGGCTCCATGGTAGTAAGTACCAGCTCTTTCAAATACTTGGGCATCCTTCTTGATGAATTCCTGGACTTCGACCTCCATATCACTTCCACTTGCAGGTCCATCAATGCAAAAATTGGTGGGGCCTATCGTACAAGCTATGCCCTCACGCCATCTACCAGGCTTGCTGTGGCACAAGGAGTTCTGCTTCCAGCCCTGACATATGGCTCAGTCACATTCCTAGGTGCTTCCAAATCCTCGCTCCTCAGATGGGACACCACCTACAACAGCATCTGCCGCTACGCCTCCCGGGTGCCGCGCTTCAAACACCACTGTCAGCTTTATGCTGACCTCAAATGGCCTAGTCCCTCAGCCCATCGGCACCTAGCTTTTGGCTCTCTCCTACACGGTATCTACAGCTCAGGCCTACCTGGTCCTCTCTCCTTACTTCTGTACTCCCAAATCTCCGCCTATGGTCTCCGATCGAATGACGACACCCCTCTCTTAACCCCAGATGCAAAACCACTGTGGGTACACGAGCTTTCTCCTACCTAGCACCTAAAAACTGGAACGCTATTCCACAAAAATATCGCCAAGCCCCACCCATGCCCACTTTAAGAATCTCCACCGTCAACATCTTCTGACTTCTAACCCCTGTACATGTTTCCGGCCACCATAGTCCACTCCTTGCTCCTCTACCTTCTACCCTACTTACCCTCCCTCTCCTACCCCTGTCTTCTACCTTATCTCTCCCCTCCCAAAACCTCACGTCATTTGATGGCACTTGCTTGTTACTTTGAACCTGTTAGCACTAACGTTGTTATATATGGTCTAGGTAGCTGTATTGCTTTAGTTTAACTGGCACTATTTGTTGAATACGCTAAACAATCTACATGTCTCACACTGTTTGCATTTGTCCTACTGCCTACCTCTTCCTTGTGCTGCGTCACATTGTACTGGTCATGTGTTTCCCTTGTATACTCCCGGGTCGTGCCTGAAAATAGGCACTGCTATGTCTAGCGCACCCACCTGGTAACCAAAAACAAAATAAATAAATATACCAAGGTGCACAGGATAAACTGTTTTGTACAATAGGCATGCCAAAAAGTTGCAGTTCATTACAGTACAGTCGCTGTACCTTTCTTCCCCCTCCAAATCCGGTTCATAATACTCATCCGGACAATATTCCAGAACCGGGGGAACTGACCAAACCGAGCGCCTACCGGGAGGCACTGGATCGGACGGAACCAGACGGAGCGATTCTACAATGCTTATCGCCCTGGCTATCTCTTTGGCAGCTGGATGTTGTGGTTCTGGATCCGAACCGGCCGATTTCCTCTTTTTCTTTGATGGAACCGACCCCTCAGGATCGGCTCTCCTTTTGCCTGAGGGAGTATCACCCAGGTCAGTGGGCACTCACTCAGGTTCGGCCGGAACCGAACCGGGCTGGCCATCCAGATTAAAGGACTTCTCTGCCTCCTTTTCGCTAAGCCTACCCAATCTTGTATCCAGGGTGGCCTTTGGAAAATTCTTGTAGATTTGGCAGTCTAAATCGAGGTGGTTAAACCCCAGACAATAAACAAAGGTGGTGTGAGGGTCTGCCTTAGCAAAGGCATCCCCACACTCACTACAGTGTTGAAACCCAGTGGGCCCATTTTTTTCTTGGGTTCTCAGACGTGGCCAGACTAACAACTTACCCGTTATAGCCTAAAAGCCAGGTAAGACCCCCCCTATTGGTTACCAACCGTGTTACGGGTCATCGAAAAAAACATTTAAAATTCCATTTTTTTGAAACAGATAGGGTACCTCACACTAAAAAATTAAGAAATAAAACAAAGTTAACACAATCGGTTCCAAACCGGACTGATCAACAAGATTTTATAATTTCCACAACATTTTTACAAATAAAACTAAGTCCACTACCTACAACACTTATTGTACCACAGACAGGGATTTGAAGCCGAAAGAAAATAAGCGAAAAACGGTATTTAAACCGACGGACTTTCCCGAACCGAGCAAGTGAAGGAGCAATCTCTGGAATGGCTGTTCAGTTAGGCGGAGTAAAGAATCTGATGGTTACACTTTGAAGTGCTGCAGACAGAGGTTTGAACAGAGCTCAAGCCCAACGTTCTAAGCTCTGGCATAGAGTTAACTCTTTCCTCTCTGGGGCAGTTCAAGTGCTGGGGCTAACTCCATATGTCAGAATACAGCAAGACTTCATGTTGTTTGAAACCAGCATCCCAGCATGACTCTAGATTGATGTAATAATGGGAAATGGATGTGTTTGCTGACTTCCAGGTAGCAGCCCAGCAGATATCCTGGATAGGCACGTTCCTAGAAGCAGCTACCGACGCAGTGGTATGGTGAGTGGAATGAGCCCTTAGCTCTACTACCTGCCAATCTATAGCAGAGATCAATGCAAGATGTAATCCATCTGCCAATCGTCCGCTTGGCTGCAGGTCTGCCAAGTGTGGCTTCAGCATAGGTGACAAACAGATAGCGAACCTCTCTCCAAACTTCAGCTGTACACTCTTTATAATAAGAAAGCACTCATCTCAGTTCCAAAGTATGGAGTCTGTACTCAGCCTCTGAGGTGTGACTGTGGTAGTACACCAGCAGAGTCATCACCTGGTTCGGGTGAAACTCCGACACAACCTTCAGAAGCAGCTTCGGGGTGGGGCGCAGGACAATCTTGTCCCTGTGGAAGACCAAATAGGGAGACTCAACAGAGAGTGCCTGGAGCTCCCAATCCTTCTGGCTGACATGACAGCCACCAGGAAGGCGGTCTTCCACGACAGGTGTGACATCTCACTCCTGTGCATCAGTTCGAATGGCTTGCCCATGAGCTTTGCCAGTACCAGCAGTAGATCCCACGGTGGTGGTGGTTCACGCACTGGAGAGAAATTATGATTGAGGCCTTTGAAAAATACCAGACCACCTTCTCCTGTGCCATCGCCTGCTGACCGGCCTGTGCCCTGTAAGCAGAGGTGGCTGCCAGATGCACCTTAAGGGTCGTAGACTGAAGACCCCCTTTGCAGAGAGATCAAAGGTAGTCGAGAATGCTAGCCACTGGACAGGACAAAGGGTCCAGGCCCTTGCCCTGACACCAAATGGAGAATCTCTTCCACTTGAAGGCATAGTACTTCCTGGTCGATTCCTTTCTAGCTGCCTCAACTACAGTGAGGACATCTTCGGAGAGACCCAAAGCCTGGAACTGTAGCCTCTCAGAAACCAGGCTGTCAGGTGCAGGGACTGAAGGGCCAGGTGGAGACCTTCCCCTAATTGACTGAGAGCAGATCCGGGTGTGCTGGAAGACGCCTCGGGAGCCTATTGCAGAGGCTGAGGAGATCGGTGTACCAAAACTAGTGGGGCCAGTCCGGTGCCACCAGGATCACCTGTGCCTTGTCCCTTGCGACCTTTAGGGGCACTTTGTGGATCAAGGGAAGTGGAGGGAAGGCATAGACAGCCTCAAGAAGGCATCCTCCGTGCAGCAAGCCCTGCTGAGGGGATGGGGGGGCAGGCATGGAACAGCCTTAGCTTTGTGTTCTCCCTGTAGGCGAACAGGTCCACCTGAGGGGTGCCCCACTGGAAGAACAAGCTGTGTACTACCTCTGGATGGAAAGATCACTCATGGGATGCCTCGCCCACATGGCGGAGGGTGTCCGCCAGCTGATTTGAAGCCCCACCACATGAATGGCTAGGACATCCACCTCCAGTCGGCTCATGAGGGTCCAGATGTGAGCGCCCCTGCACAAAGGCCGGGAGTGTGTGCTGCCCTGTTTGTTGAGATAGTACATGGTCGTGGTATTGTCCATCTGGACCTGAACCACTTGACCCTGAAGGAAAGGAGAGAATGCAGTCAGCGCCAGCCGAAGTGCTTGGAGCTCCAGCAGGTTGATGTGACATTGGGGCTCCTCAGGGGTCCAGAGCCCATGGACTCTGTGATTCCCCATGTGGGCACCCCAGCCCGTGAGAGAGGTGTCGGTCATCAGGACAACCGTTGATTCAGGGCGGACAAACGGGATCCCCTCCTGCAGATGTTCTAGGATGGTCCACCACTGGAGAATGTCCCACATCCTCTGGGTCACAGTGACCAGTTGGTCGAAATGACCTAGTCGCTGAGTCCATTGGCTGGCCAGCTCCTATTGAAGGGGGGTGCATATCCCACCAAGGTGCAGGCCGCTATGTAACTCAGAAGTTGCAGGAAGTCCCGGGCAGGGCGCAAGTGCCCAACCAGAAATGATTGGGCAAAGGAGGAGAACATCTCTGCCTTGTCCACCGGAAGCCTGGCTCGGCAAGAGTCAAGCTCTGCCACGATGAAGCAGATCACCTGCGAAGGCACGAGTTCTGACTTGGTCTTGTTGATCAGGAGGCCAAGGTTGATGCAGGTCTGTAGGGCCAGATCCCCGGACCTCTCCACCTCCGATCTGGAGGGACCTGCTATGACCCAGTCATACAGATAGGGGTACACCCTGACCCCTCGATGCTGAAGATGGGCTGCCACCACAGCAATGCATTTGGTGAAGACCCTGGGGGATGATAACAGGCAGAACGGCATGGCTTGAAACTCAATAGGGTTCCTCTGCCCAGAAGCAGAGGAACCTTCAGCGTGATTTACAGATTGGGATGTGAAAAACATGTCCTGTAGATCCAGGGAGCAAAACCACATGTTCTGCTCGAAGATGGTATGATCTGAGACAGAGTTACCATCCTGAAGGTGCGAGACCTGAGAAACTGGTTCAGGTCGTAGCAGATCTAGAATGGGGTGCCAGCCCCCATCCATTTCGGGACCAGGAAGTACCTGGAAACGAACCCTGGGTTGACCTGGGTATTCAGACTCTGGCCACTACTTTTTGTGAGGAGTTGAGCAATGTCATCTCAGAGAGCCGACTGAGTGTTTACAGATACCTTCACCTCCCGGGTACTGCTCGAATTCCAGAGGCAGTCCCTGGCTAACCACTTCCAAGACCCACCTGTTCGTTATGACAGCGAGCCATGCGGAAAGGAAGTGGCGGAGCCGGCCCCCCAAGGGAGGACCCAGAGTGGGCGTGACAGGTATGGGGGTGGCAACCCCCATCCAGTCACTGTGCAGGCTTGGAGGAGGAAGGTCCAGCTGAGGAACCACCGGTACCTTTCCCTCTGAGCTTACAGTCTGCCAAAGCCCCTGACTTGGGCCGAGGGTGCCAAGGTTAAGTCTGCTGCAGCCCCGACTGAAACTGGGGCTGCTTGGCCGCAGGGGTAGAAGGCTGAAAAGGCTTTATTTTCTGTTTTTTGGAACCTTGTGATTTCTTCTGGGCGGAAGCAACGGAGTCCAAGGTTGCACTGAACTTCACAATGCTCTGGAGGTGGCCGTCATCTCTTGGACCGAATAAATTGGTGCCCAGGAAGGGAATGTCCTCCAGTTTGTGCTGGGTGTCTGCTGTGAAGGTCGAGACCCTCTGCCAGGCCCTGCGGCACAAGGCGACTGAGGCAGCCACCGAATGAGCACTAGAATCCCAGATGTCCAGAGCCATCTGGAGTTGCTGTTTAGCAACAGCTGACCCTGGTCACAGACCTGCTTGACTGTAGTCTGAAGGTCCACGGGGACATGAGGAAATACCTCGTCCAGAGAGCTCAAGAGGGCATGGGAAAAATGTGCCATGACGACAGCCGAGCTCGCGATGGAGACCAAGTGAAGAGGCAGATAGACTTTCCTGGCAGAGTGGTCCAGTTTCTTGGACTCTCTGTCCAGGGATCTATCGGTGTCTCCCAAATTGCCCAAGCAACAAAACACAGATTCGGTCACCAACCCCTCAGCCGAGGGGTGCTCTGTGAATCCCGATATGGAGCCGATGGGGACCGCACACTTGCGGGCCATTCAGGCTGAAGGCGCAGGGCAGGAGGCAGGGTGCTGCCAAAGCTCTAAGGCCAGGCCAACAATGGCTTTGGCCACTGGGAAGACCTCTGTTGGAGAATCAAATTTTTTCAGGATATCTGTCAGGGGATATTCAGCCTGTTTTTGAACAGGCTCTAAAGGCATCCCTGTGGATTTGGAGATGAGACGAAGAATGCCAATGAAAGATGTGGGACCTTCCATTGTCAAAAGACCCTAAGTGAGTCATTGTCAAATGGTTGAGAATACAAGTCAGAGTCCTCGGATTCCGGATAGATCGGCCGGCCACCTGAGTCACCTTCGACCCTCTACGGATGGTCGGGAATGAAGGTGACCGACAACTGTGCGGAAGGCCCTTAGCGGTCCTCGACTCCGTGGCAGACTGTTTAGGTGGCGGCTCCATCACGATTGGTGGAGAGGCAGGTTTAGGCTGAGCCAGGAGGGTCTTCACTGGTTCCGTGGGCAGAAGGGTGGTGTCGACCGGCTCCGGAGGAATCACAGCCTACAGAGTGACAGCCATGTGATGGCCGGTGTGGAAGCTGGGTTCGACTCCGGACCAGCCAACACCAACTGGTGCCACGTGAGATCCTCATAGCATCGATGTAACTTTCGAAGCCTCTCTTCATCTGAGGAGGACAAGGATGAATAGTGGTGGTGCCACTTGTAGAAACATTTGAAAGATTTCCTGGCCTATTGGACGAGGGTGTCGGAGACCCAGACCTCTTCCATCAGGGTGACCGATGGGGGTACTGGAAGAAGCTGGGAGACCCACGGTTCCTCTGGGTCAGGGTCAGGGACTGGGACTGTGAAGAGGTTCTAGCAGGCTCGGTCTCCTTCTCGGTAGGTCCAGTCAGGACCAGAGTCCTGAACAGAGAATTGTTGGCCTCATCGGTCGACAATGGGTTGATGATAATTTCTACTGGATCGTTGTCCCATTTCTTAGCCGGTTGGCCTGATAGGGGTACTATGAAGCCAGTGGCCAAGGCCACAATCTTGACCGAAGTTAAAAATGGAAATTACATACTTACCGTAATTGTTGATCTTCTTGGACAGTCTCCATCACTCATTCACACTAGGATACGCCGGAGGCGCTTAGGACCAAACGGGAGCCAAAATTTTCAGAAGGGTCGGTGCTGAGACAGGACCATGCATGCGCTGCACCATGAGACTAGCTCGCACCTGTGTAGGCTACCTCGGTGTCGACCCTCCAACTGCCTCAGTACCTTTTCGACCGAGGAGGTGCAGTGTAACTAATGAAAATAACTTATCCTGTCTTTCTGGGCCTGAGAGGGCCCAGATGGCCTTTGCAAGAAAGGTCAAAGAACAATGTCTTCACAGCCTGAACCACAGGACCATGAAGACCTGGAAAGAAAATGAGGAACCCAGGAATGGTAGAGGGGGTGAATGAGTGATGGAGACTGTCCAAGAAGATCAACACCACGCTAAGTACGAATTTCCATATCTCCTGGACTAAGTCTCCGCTACCATTCACACTCGTGAGAGTACCGAGCTAAAACCAACAACCATGAGTAGGGTGGTAGGAGATAGGGTTCATCTCAGAAAGGACAGCCAAGGACTGTCCTGCTAATGAAAAGAGCTGTCTTGGAAGAGCATCTAGAACATAGTGCTTACAAGACAAGCGCTTGAGTTGTAACTCACCGCTTTGCAGACGACTGCAATGGACACAAAGTGAAACTTTGCCAGAAAGTCGCAACCACTCAAGGAGAGCAGAGAGAACCCGGCCACACAATTTGGTCTAGGATCAAAAATAATAGTGTCAAAGACATATATTAATCTAATGTAAAAAGGCCTCAGGAACTGAAAAAGCCGGGGGTAAAGTCTACTAGTTCACGGTAGACTGAAAAGTGCAGATGGAAACCCCTCACTACCAAGTATGACTGACCTGTGAACAACAGGTCCAGGAGCACTTGAACCCCTTACTTGGTGAACAAAAGAAAGTCCTGGTGGGGTTAGTCCATCAAGGAGAATGGTTTTCACTTAGTCACTGAAGCCTTCCTGATGGAAGCCCAAAGCACGACTTTGAAGCCTCTTGTGGTGGTCTAATAGAACCAGATCCAGACCACTTTATATTCCAAAAGGAATCATCCTGTCTCTGTGTGTACAACTGTAGTACTGGTCTCTGAACTCAGAGAAGAGAGGAAAAGTGTATAGAAGGATGTGTCCACTGTGGAAAAACATTCCGACAGAAAAAAACGGGCTGGATTTCTAAGGCAAATAGAGGCAGATGTGCGTCGAGGAGGGGCGCAGCAGGACTAAGTTAGGGCTAACCCATTCGTTGAAAGTGACTGAATGGCGGTAGAAGTGACTCAATGCAGTGAGGCACTACTCACTCCGGCCTCCCTGAAGGGGGTAGGAAAGAACTCTAGTTTGTTTGCTGAAAACAAACATCACAGCTCCGCTCATGCACTGGAGAGGATAGCTTGTGAGCAACTGGGACGGAACCAGTGCACAGGAACCGAAGGTGTGAATATTTGAGAAACCATCTCAGAAGTAAGACCTATTTGACCTGTGGTCAAGAAAGGAGAATGTCGTCTGTTAAGTTGAAGCAAGCAAGAAAGCAGGAACCCGAGTTCCGACTCGCTGAAGAGTAACTTTTGTTGCTGTGAGGCTCTGCTCAAGAGAAGAAAGCCTGATAAAAAAGGGGGATTAACAGCCTGGGCAGTCGCCTAGGTCTAGGAAATGTCTCTGAATAAAAGAAATCTCTCTTGGAGAAAGATGACCCATACTGCCACTGGATCGGACTCCCCCTAGGAGTAGAAGAAGTCAGGTACTCTTACTGTATTCTAGGATGAGCGCTCAGGGCTGAGGCAGAACATGACCAGATCCAAAAGGTTGGTATCAGGTACTTCGGCTAGGTCCTGTGTTGTGATAAATGTTCTTTTTTTTTTTTTACCATTAGTCCGAGCCTAACATGGCTTTCAGGCTGCTATTTCGCAAGGATTGCGTGATACAAAAATGACGAAGATGTCTTTCATCTGAGAAGCAGGAGGAGCCTGAGCACCCATACTGAATCATGCCTGGACTAATAATCACAGCTGGAGAGATGTTAACCACCTGAGCCGAAGAAGCCACTTAAGGGGCACTATCACAAAGGGGCTATATACCCCTATCAAAGGAGCGGAAGAGCTTGACTGGCTCCCGACCATTTAATTAGAATGTTCCACAGAGTGTAATTGTCTTGACGACTGAAACAGTCTAGACACAGAAGTGTATGGTCCACAGATGCAGTCTGAAATACTATAGTGGACCTCATCACTGAGGAACTACTGAAAAGATCTTCCATCACGGACTCTGATGATAGAGAGGGTGTGCCCTTCAGTATAAAATGAGTCATCCGTTGTATTACTGACCAGAAGGACAGGGAGAGACCCATCTAGATGCATGTCTACCCCAGAAGGACCCCTAAGGGAGGTCTAGGTCAGAGCCACTAGAGACTCCGCCACTAGGAAGGATGTCGAGGAGCTTGGCACCACGTAGGGAGCTGAGAAAGTGCAGAGCGGAATGAGAGATTCCACTGGCAGAACAGTACAGAAAAGTTCCATCAGCGGAGACTGCTGGATGTCACAAGATCCCTCGTAGACCGCCACTCACTAAGATGTGTGGAAAAAAATAAGTCGCAGAACAGGACTCCATTCTGCGGAAAACATCCCGCCACAAGTTCTGCGGAGAAGAAGTCTGAAGAAGGAAAATTTGTCACTAGTTCTGCCAGACAGCACCCACTATCACCCCTGCAGCACCAGCATCACTCGTGGAACAGGAGGGCACCAAGCAGTGCCCATGCCAACCTGGGCAGTACCTGCAGGTACTCCTGGCACCCATGCAGCAATGACACTCGAGGGCACCCCTGACACCCATGGTAAGAATGGCACCTGAGGGCACCAGTGGCACCCATGAACTTGTGGTACCCATGGTACTCACGGCACCTGTGGGTGCTTGGTGCTGCCAGTGGCACCTGTGGGTGTTCAGCACCACCCATGGCCCGCGAGACACCAGCGCCACCGCAACCAGTGGTAGCAACAGCACCTGCGGCACCGGACAGAGCGAGGCACCAAGCCACCGCACCAAGCCACGGTGCAGAGGTATGAGACCGACCAAGGCACTTTAACGGCATACCGACCAAGGCACATGGCACCAACCAAGGCATGGCACCAACCACGCACTGAAGGAAAATGCCAATGAAAATCCTGAGAAGAAAGGAGAAAGAAAGGTGGTGCCTGCGGCGCCCCTGCATGGAAAAAGGAGAGGGAGTAGGCATGAGGGGTCGATATGATGATGAAGGCACCAAGAGGGCAGCGCCTAATCCTGATCCAATCGACCCAGCTACGGTCCAGCGGTTCCGAGGCCACAAATCAGGAAACACAGGCCAGGAAAACTGAAGAAGTCAAACCTCCTGCTCCACAGGAGTGGCTCAGAGGGAAACTGATACTGGAGTTCCAATGACGACAGAGATGGAGTCCGGAGTCAAGAATGTGGGCGTTAGGTACGGAGCCAAGGGGAACCCACCAAAGTCGGCTCAGGCCCATCGCCTCTCCTGATGAACAATACTCGTGCAGACATACCAAAGAGCAACCTCGAGCGGCACAGATTCTTCTTCCCCAAACGAGGAAGAAGAGCTCGAGGATAAGTGGAGCTGGATCCCCGGAACCGCTAGATGCGTGCTTCAGTGGACTGTCCTCTCCCCCAAGCACAGGACTGTCCGTAGTCAGATCCTCCCCTGCTTATCAAGGGTGGAGGAATGGACATAGCCCCTCTGCCTTAACAACTTTCAAACAAAGTCTTCCTACTAATACCGCTACTGCCTAAGGACGACTCCGCTGATGGCAGCAAAGAATTCCTTTTTCTTCTTTTTTATAATCTTCTTTTCTTGTTCGTAAAATAAGAAATAACTACTAAAATATTAAATGCTAAAAGCTGCTGTCATACAGACGAAATCTTTGACTGCGGCAGACGAGCGACGTCAACATCCAAGCGCACTCGATGGTGGGAGAAAAGGAACTGGGGTGGTTGGAGGGTCGACGCCGAGATAGCCTACACAGGTGCGAGCTAGTCTCGTGGTGCCGCGCATGCGTGGTCCTGTCTCTGCGCCGATCCTTCTGAAGATTTTTGGCTCCCACTTAGTCCTAGCGCCTCCGGTGCTATCTCACTAGTGTGATTGAGTGATGGAGACTTAGTCCAAGAAGATCTGGAGATTCCTGGGACCGAGAACGCTCTCTATCCCGGGAGTGATGTCAACAAGATGTCTCTTCTCTCGACTCCTTAGAATCCTTCTTATGGGAGCAAGAGATGTGAGAACCTGATGGTCTCTCCCTCTTTGTTGGGAGAGACCGGCACAACTTCTTGAAGGAGCCTGAAAAGGTACAACCTAGTTTAGCGGGACGAAGGCCAAAACTGAAGAGGATTACTCAGCGGCCTAAGCTGCCTCCTCCTTGAAAGCCTTCATCTGCTCGAGTTGTTCGGTGGACCCCGCAGCTGCGGAGACCACCAGACAGGCATCATTTGATTTGACTGGTGGGTACCGCTTTTACGGTTGACTGAGCTGTTAATGTGCGAGGCAGTCGCCCAACACTGTCGGATGGAATACTTGACAAAAACGCAGGCCTGGGTATCATGATCATGGTCCAGGCAGTAGAAGCATGTGCATGCAGTTCGGTATGAGATCTTCTGCCTGCAAGGCACCACGGAACCCTCACGAGGACTTGTCCTCCATCACGTCACTATCACAAAACGATACAGAGAAACTAACGAAGTTTGAATTTTGGTAAGTAATCCAAGGATTGAAGCGCCAGGCCTACTCAACGTGGGAGCGGTAAGGAGGATCCTAAATCTTCCAGTGGAAAGGAAGTTCTGGAGTCATGGGCGGAGCCGAGGATATATCATCTGGGTGGGTGGGAACAGCCAACTTTCAGACCATCTGGCAAGATTTAAAGGGAAAGGACACGCCAAACAGTGTGGATAAAACAACATATCCACATCCCTAGAAATGAAAATTATGTACCTACCGTAATTTTGATCTTCTCTTGTATCTTCACCATTCATTGCTGCTTGGGTTAGTGCTGGAGGCGCCGCACCGCCACGCCGGGTTTTTTTTGAGTCGGTTTTAACGGCGCTACCGAGCGCCGACGACTGCATCATGCGCCGAGGGCAGCCATTAGGTGCCGTGAAATTCCTCCTCTATCTCAGTTCTGGTAGTCGGAGAGGCGAAAATAAAGGGTAAGAAAGAGGAAAGCGAGGCAAGAGAGCCGAGGGACAGAAAAGGAAAGGATATAAACTGAAAAGGAATAAGCCGGGTAGAGAATAGACAGAGGAGAGAGAATTCACCCTAGGACCACAGGGTCCTTTCTGGGGCGGCTCTAGGGAGGAACAGAGAGAAGGAAGAGAAAGTAGAAGAAGAAGAAGAAGAAGAAGAAGAAGAAAAAGAGGCATGTTGAGAGGGAGAACAGTGCCCATCGAGCATTGGTTGAGAGGCTTATAGGCTCGAAACTAACAAGGGAGCAAGAATCCCAGTTGCTAGGACTGAGGGGAGGTTCAACCGAACCACCTGAACAGATCCGAATGAGGGCAGACTCTCTGAACTCTGAACATGCCAAGTCCCTTCATCCTAGCTGAGGGCTCTTAGACTGCCCGGGCAGAACCTGTTCCGGGTAGAGCGCCCACCCAGGAAGGGGACTAAGCTCCTTAGCACCTTGTTAAGTGCTAACACAGTAGTGTATGGGAAAGACTATGCCTTCTCGAAGGCAGTTTTGTATGAAAGATAGAGTGGAACTCAATCAGACTCCCTAAGGCAAGGCAAGCAGATGCTCAGAGCTGACAAGTTCAATCAGCAGCTAGAAGAGATCAAAATAATACCTGCCAGGAGAATTCTAGACTTTGCTGAGGCCAAGTCAGAGCATGGCCTCTTGGGCTGTGAAACTGCATAACCTGAAGAAGGTATTTAGGAATCTCACCCTAAGGGCGGTCAGAAAGAGTTCCCTCAGAATTTAGAGAAAAGTACAACCGTGCTCGTTCCCCTTTACCTTGAGGAAAAAAGGAACCATTCATTAAGAATGGAAAACAAAGTTTTTTTTTGGCATAAAGGCCAAAGAAAGGAAGAGGAACGAGATGGGAGGGGGAGACGCCACAGAAGAAGGCCACTGAGGGGAAGGTGGGTGGGTTTCAGTAATGAATGGTGAAGATACAAGAGAAGATCAAGAATTACGGTAGGTACGTAATTTTCATATCTTCCCTTGTCAATCGTCACCATTCATTACTGCTTGGGTGAGTACCAAGCCCCCCAGAAAAGGGGGGGTAGAACCCTGAGGGAACAAGACCCCCAGCCTCCTGCTGGTGAGAAACAGAAGGGGAAGACCCTGGGCTAATCAAAAGAGAAGCCTATGGGGGAGAAGAGCTAGGAGGTGCCCCCCGAGGACGGGGAGACGGAGGAAGCCCTTGCAGTAATCTCCTAGCTCTGGAGGAAAAGAGACGGGTCCCCCGGAAAGCGGAGCGAATCACCCTATGCCGGGCCAGGGGTGACAACCTTGAGAGACGAAGCCATGCCGTCAGCCTAATGCAGATCGCTGTCCCCGCAAGCCTGGAAGCCAACTCATTGGCGTCATAAGATGCCCTTGCTTGGTGTCTTGCCAGCTCCAGGCCTATAGCAGAGAGGGCAATAGCTTGTCTGGTTTGCTCCATATCAGGCATTGATGCTAAGATCTGAGAGAGCATCGACCACAAATGCCTACTGTAGGCAGCGTGATGAGCCTGATGAGATGCAATGCAAGCCATCGATACGAGAGGAAGAGAACACTCTTAGCCCCTAGCGGTCGATGTAGAGAATCGAATCCGGTGGGCGGTCGGTCGCCAGCGGCAGCGCCCGGAGGGAGTCTCTAGGTATACCAAACCCGAGGGTGGGTTGGGGAGAGTACCCAGGGATTCCGAAGGGGCACAATACCTTCATCGACAGTCTGCGGGCTGGAGAAGGGGCGGCTGGCGACTGCCAGGAACGGATAGACGCCTCCTGGAAGGAGACAGGCCAGGAAGGTACCACCAGGTGCTGGGCACTGAATTCTCCAAGGAATTCACGCGTCTCCGATCGGTATTGTCTCGCCTAACATAGGAGATTCAAGATCCCTCACCATCTCGAAAGGAATCACTGATTATTCAGTGAAATCAGCATCGGAGGAGATATGAGCAGAGGGTTCTCTCCTCAGAGGAGGGAGACGAGGATGATGGAGGGCTCGAGTGTCCAGAAGACTTTGGCGTGGGGATAGGCGAAAGACCCGCCTATTCATACACCTGACATATGAGGGAAGGCCGCCAGAACCTCTGAACTGCTCCCAGGATAACGGGCCCGTGGACCGACATGGCCTGGAAGAGCGGGGTGGCTGCAGAGGAACAGGAGAAGGGCACTTACGAAGAGGCACACTGTCCTCTGCTAGGGCTCTGAACCGAGAACAGAGTCTTGAGCTGGCGGGATTCGGACAACAGACCAGGCTGCAAAACGGAACCCTGGGGATGCGAAACCTGGAAGAGCCCAGAAGGGATCGCCCCCTGTGACGAACCTGGGACTGCATGGATCCAGAAGGGCAGTCCGCAGCAATGCCACCGGAGGGGACCCCGGGTCCAAGAGGGAAAGGGGCCCAGCGCCACGGCCCTAGCCACCCCCTGAGGGGTGGCCGGCAGAGACCTGGGACGACTGCACCCCTCTGGATCGAGAGCTTCCTCCGACCTCCCAGTGTTCTCCCACCCCAATGGCTGTAACAACACCAGGGAAGGTAGCTGTCATGAGCCCCCAGGAGGGAGAGCCTTCCTCCGCCCTACTCCATCGCCCCCAGGGACCCAGGACCACCCTAGCCCGAGGGCCCTCAGGGGAGGACAGTAGCAGGGACAGCGGGAGAGGCCCGCTGTGCCGCCTAGCACCACGTGCCACTGGGGACCCCAACTTGAAGAGTCAGGTTGCCAGGATGGGTCCACGCTTGAGTCATCGACCAAGAGGAAGAGACCAGCTGGACCACAATACTAGCAACCTCGGGGTCCTCGAGAAACGGCGCCTGTGCTAAAGATGGCGCTGGATGACCTTGGCCCACCCAGCACTTGTCAGGCCCAGCCTCGCTCCCACCGCGCCTGCTAGGCCCACGGTAGTCGGAACCCAACCCGCGCCGCCGAGAGCTAACCGGCGAAGCGGCAATCATCTCATCACCGCGCCGCAAGTGGCGCTGGGATCCGAAACGCACCAGAGGGCAGTGTCGAGGACCGCCAGTGCTGGGCCCAGCAGGCGCGGCCTCGACAATGGGGAGCCTGCACCTCCGAGGAGGTGACTGCCAAGGCAGTGTCTCCGCCTGTGGCCCCGGGAGCACGACATTCCTCCGACACCGCAAAAGAAGCCTCTCTCGGCAAGAGAAGAGGAGGAAGCCTCCTCCACGGACCGTAGAGCCCAAGAGGGACCCAGAAGAAGGCCTAGAGACCTTACCTGGGAATCCCTGAGCGACGCAGAGTCCTCGAAGGTCGGCAGGGCCTTGCCGATCTTGAACGCTGCGGATTTCGAGGACACGATGGTCCATGGAGAAACAGGCGTCGCATGCGTCCATATCGTGGTCAGGTCCCAGGCAACGGAGACAGACATCATGCCGGTCCGAGACGGAGAAATGCCGGCCACAGGAGCACCAACGCATAGAGGCATGGCCCGCCTTCGACTTACGTTTTGCCCCCGAACCTGACATGATGCAAACTAAATAAGACAAAAAACAGCAATGAAGCACTCGACGCCATCGACAGAAAATAAAGGAACGGTCTTACCGGGAGACAGCGTCGAGCGAGAGCCACTGGAGAAAAACGAGGAGTCTTGATGCAGAAACACTGGAACTACCGTGCCAGCAGGTGCAGCCTCAACGGCGGGAGAAACAGAACTGAGATAGAGGAGGAGTCTACGGCACCTAACGCTGCCTCGCGCATGATTTATACATTGCGCCGAGGACGGCGCTCGCTGGAGCCGACCAAAAAAACTCCAGCGGATGCGCCCGCACTAAGCCAAGCAGTAATGAATGGTGAAGATTGACAAGGGAAGATCAGAGGTTATCGGCCTGGCTGATGGCAAGGTCAGGATGTCAGAGGATACAAGTAGGATAGCAGAGGCTAAGGAGGGGGGTGAGATGGAGGAGGCATTAAGGAAGGGCGAGCAAGCAGATGGTGGGCAGAGGCTGAATGAAAGTGGTACTGTTGGTGAGGATGGGGGGCTGGGAGGGCAGACAAGAGGGGCGGGCAGTGGGGACGACAGTGGGCCAGCTGATGATATGACATTGGTGGGGTCAGGAGTACACTGAACTAAAGAAAGCTTCTGGGGGAAGGAGGAATAGGTAGAGTAGGAGAAAATGGGGCATGGGAATGAGGACCTGTATGGGGACTGTGGCCTGCAAAGGGAGGCCAGCCAGGAGGCAAGCATGATGGGGGAGGAGAGGAGGAGCACACGATCATGGGAGACAGGAGGAGGGCAGAAATACTATGCCTAAGAGAAAAGAAACACTCTTTGAGAGAGCACAATGGAGGAAGCAGAGACAACAGGAGTACATGGATAGTGCTGGAGGGGTGAGACAGTGGGGTAAGAGGCAGATTATGGGTGAGAAAACTGGGGCTGCAGGATTAGAGCAGAAGTCATCATACTGGGCGACTCAATAATGAAAGGCATCAGGTGGGGGAGGGGCAAAGGAGCCAGGAAGAGTTCTATCTAGGTGGAATGCATGCCAGGAGAGTAGGATGGCATGTCATAAATGTGTGAGAAGATAGGGGTGAAGCCCCCATAGTGGTGCACTTAGGCACAATGATCTGGACAGCAGCAAAGGAAGTAAGTGCAGGACAGTTTCAGGGAGTTGGGCAGGTTGTGCAGCATCGAGGGCAAACAGTTGCATTCTCTGAGATCTCACCAGTACCAGGCAAGCACAGCCAGGAAACTGAGGATCATAGAACTTCATGCATGGCTGGTGGAGTGGTGTAAAACTATGGGGTCAGGATTAGTGGGGCAACATGGGACAAGAACCTCCACACACCAGATAGGCTTCACCTGAGCAAGGAGGGTTCCTGTGTTCTGAAACAGAAACTGGGGAGCTAATTACAGCCAAGTATAATTTAAATGACTAAGGAGAGGCTTAGCACTGGGCAGCAGCCAGAGCCAAAAGGAGAGGGAAGAATGTGCCTCCCCAGCTAGCAAGGAGGGAAGGGGCAACCAAAAGTGCATGAAGGAGGGGGGTATTGATAAGCAGGATCCTACTGGAGGATGGTGTGACTAAATGCAAGGAGCCTGGGGAACAAAAGAAAAAATTACTCACCTTAGTAATTGTGTTTCTTCTAATGGAGTCTTGCTGTATTCTGACTATGTGCAGTTAGCCCCAGCACTTGAACTGCTCCAGAGAGGAAAGAGTTAACTTTATGCCAAGGTATAGAATGTTGAGCTCAAGCTCAGTTTTCAAACCTCTGTCCCAGGTACTCTTCAGTGTAACTGCCAGATTCTTACGAGCTCTATACTAAGCAACTAACAACCCAGAAATTGTTTTTTAAAACGTTTGAGCCAAAGCTCAAAAGACGTCAATTGTAGGGTCCAAAGACTCAAGTCGAGACCCCCAAAAAGAATCCAAGTAGGTAATAAAACAAAGGAACAAGAAACAATTCTTCAATTAAGAGGAGGCACCCAGGTATACTCCTGGGGTGCAACACTGCACCTACCCACCTACATCCCAAAGCAACTAGGTTCCAGGAGGGGAGGCAGGAAGGGAGGTCAGAATATAGCAAGACTCCATTAGAAGAAACACAATTACTAAGGTGACTCATTTTTTCTTCAAACAACATGAAGTCTTGCTGTATTCTGACTATATGCAGACTACCAAGCAGTATCCCCAAGGAGGAGGGAACTACAGAACCTATTTTGGGAACAGGATCTGCAGTAATGCAGTGCCAAACCTAGCATCACTTCTAGCCTGAATGTCCAGGGAGTAATGCTTGGTGAATGTGTCAACAGTCTTCCAGGTGGCTGCTTTACAGATTTCCACTAAGTATATGTCTCTAGCTGCTGCGACCGAAGCAGCTATATCTCTGGTGGAGACAGCCCTCAGACCTGAGGGTGGCTCTTTCCCCAATTTTGAGTAGCAGAACTGTGTGCAGGAAACAATCCACCTAGCAATAGTTCTCTTGGTGGCAGGCTTGCCTTTACCTACCTCCCCATAAGTGAGAAACAGCTGGGAGCAGTCGTTTCTATGGGGCTTAGTGGATTCTAAGTAGTAACTTAGAACCCTCTTTACATCGAGACTGTGTAATCTCCTCTCTCCAGAGGAGGAGTGATCAGTGAAAAATACAGGCAACGTCATAGATTTTATTTATTTAAGAGATTTACCAGGAAGGCATACTGAGCGGAGTACCGCCGATTCCAGATGCTCGGGGTACAGGTGAAGTAATGAGAACAGAACAGTTCAAATACATATGTGACAAGGTTATGACAGACAGTAGTAATGTAAAAATACAATAATAAATAGTGAGAACGATTGTGTCGACAAGGTGGGTAGGCATACAAGCTTACAATAGTAATAGGATCATCATATGCAATTTAAATAGCACTATGTGACAGTATCAAAAGGAAAACAGGGCCCAGACTGGAGCATAAAGTGGGTAGAAAGGGTAGGAGTTGTGTAGAGCCTGAGTAGAAAGGCTAGTCTTATCCGAGGAGTTTAGGAGATGGGGAAGCAAGAGCATTTGGTCTCAAATGTAATTTGAGAAGGGCATTACATTGGGGGTACTGGTGGTGTGTCTGTCAGCAGCCAGTGAATTCTACAACTTGGGCAATCTGAAACTGAAAGCTCCTGATCTGATCTGGTGGATCTATGTGAATGCAGGAGCCTGGAGTCATGTTCCTGAGATCATAAGTAGGTGGGGTGAGGGCAGATAGGGATGCAGATAGGTAGGAGGGAGTGTGTGACCAGAATTTGGCAGCGAGTCTAGCACCATGCAGCGATCGCCGGGTTATAGAGGGATGGGAGGTCAAGGACTGGTATAGGATGCAATGGTGGGTATTGGGAGAACGGTCCAAGGCGAACCGCAGAAGGAGGGAATAGTGGGTCAAACCTGATTAAGGACGGTGGGACGGGCACCAGAGATGACATCTCCGTGAGTCAATAATTGGGAGGATCATTTTTGACAACAGCTAGTCTGATTGGTAAGCGGATGCAATACTTGTTACGATAGAGAGCACCAAGCATGGGGTGCAGTTTTTGTGCCAGAGCGTCAATGTGCTGAGAAGTCAGGTGCTGATCTAGCCAGATACCGAGATAGCGATATGTGGTGCAGGTCGCAAGTGGTGTTCTGTCCAATGTATAGAATGTGGGTGGTTCGGTAAGCTGGGTTAATTTTGCCCTGGAGCCGAAGGTGAGGGAGACCGTTTTTTTTTTTGAGTTTAAGAATAGTTGGTTCCCAAGGAACCAGCGTTGGATGGAGTCGAAATCCTTTTGTAGACAGGCTGTCACGGCGGACGCGGTTGGACCAGAGGCGAATAGAACAGTGTCGTCCGCATACATGTGAATGGCAGATTGGGTACAGACAATAGGCAGATCATTGAGGAATACTGAGAATAGCAGCGGGCCGAGTACAGACCCTTGGGGTACACCGCTGGTGACGGGGAGAGGGGTGGAATGAGCTGTTCCAATGCGGACTGATTGTGTCCTCCCTGAGAGGTATGATTGGAACCAGTTATTTGCTCCCTTGGACAGTCCAGATTGGGCCAGTTTAGACAGCAACAGAGGATGCGAGACCGTGTCAAACGCTTTTGCCAGGTCTATAAATATGGCTGCTGTTATTTCCCCTTTGTCCATGCCTGTAAGGATGGAGTTTGTGAGGCGAAGGAGGGAGGTGGTGGTGGAGTGATTTTTTTGAACCCAGCCTGGTAGGGGGTGAAAAAGGAGATAGTATCCAGATAGTGGTGTAGTTGGGATAGAACAAGGCGCTCTTGAATTTTGGCTAGGATGGGGAGCAGAGAGATAGGCTGATAGGGGGAGGAGCGGTCCTTCCTGGGCGGGATGATCAGTGTTCCATGCTGTGGGAACTGCCCCTAATTTAAAGGACAGGTTATAGAGCATGGTTAAAGGGTGGGCTATGGCCGTAGCTGAGAGTAGAGCATTTTGGAATCCAGGCCGATGGACATTTACCTTTGGCGGGGTTTAGTGAAAGTAGGATTTTAGCACCTGGCCAGGAGCGACTGGGCGGAGCGAGAAGGAGGTCAGGGGTGTGCATTAGGGGACATGGGGGGTGCAGTGGGGAGCACGAAGGGTAGGGGGTGGGGTAGGGAGGAGAGGAGGGAGGAAGTAGTGGAGGAGAAATACAGGTTACTCACCTGTAACAGGAGTTCTAGGAATGGTATATGTTGTTCATCCACACTCATTGGCAGGTATCCTTGCCGCTTTAAATCTTGCCGGAAGGTCTTCAAGCTTGCTCCTCCCACCCACCGGTGGTATAACCTCGGCTCCGCCCATGACGCCAGATCTGGCCCGCTGGAAGCTCAGGTTGTGCGGTCAAGCCGGGAGGTCGGAGATTGTAGGATGAACAATATATACCATTCCTAGAACTCCTGTTACAGGTGAGTAACCTGTATTTCTAGGACATGGATATGTTGTTCATCCACACTCATTGGCAGACTCTAGCAGTTCTCCGGAGGAGGAGGCAAGACGCACACCCCATATACTTACTTGGGAAAGAGAGACTGGAGAACCGAGGCCCCAAAACCAGCATCCCGGGCGTGACTCAAGGTCGATGTGGTAGTGGGTAATGAAGGTGTTTGCTGACTTCAGGTAGCAGCCCTGCAGATTTCCTGGATAGGGACGCCCCTGGAAGCAGCCACTCAGAGAGCAGTATGGCGGGTAGAATGAGTTTATCCTCTGGGAGGCTCCATGCCCGCCAACTTATAGCAGAGATCTATGCAGGAGGTTACCCACCTGCTTATCGTCCGCTTGGCTGCGGTCTGCCAGATGCGGCTTCAGCGTAGGTGACAAACAGCTGGCGAACCTCTCCCGATTTCAGCCGTAGCGCCTTATAATAAGCGAGCCTTCTAGGGTCCAGAGTATGGAGCTATATTCGCCTCCGAGGTGTGATTGGGGTAGAACACCGCAGAGTCAACACCTGGTTAAGGTGAAACTCCGACACCACCTTCGGAAGGAATTTCGGGTGGGGGCGCAGGACAACCTTGTCCCTGTGGAAGACCAGGTAAGGAGACTCGATGGAAAGCGCCTGGAGCTCTCCCATCCTTCTGGCTGACGTGATAGCCAAGAAGGCGGTCTTCCACGACAGGTGAGAGAGCTCACCTGTGCATTGGTTCGAATGGCTTGCCCATGAGCTTTGCCAGTACCAGCAGTAGATCCCACGGAGGTGGGGTTCTCGCACTGGAGGGAAATGTGATCAAGGCCTTGAAAAAGCGCCAGACCACCTTCTCCTCGCCACTGACTGCTTCCCGCCCGCGCCGGTAAGCAGAGATGGCTGCCAGGTGCACCCTTAGGGTCGTCGACCTAAGCTCTGACTAGAAAGGGACCATAAATAGTCCAAGATGCTTGCCAAGGAACAGGAGGAAGGGTCCAAGCCTTGTTTCTGACACCCAAATGGAAAACCTTTTCCATTTGAAGGCATAGCATTTTCTGGTCGACTCCACGGGACGCCTCAACTACATTGAGGACCTCGCCGGAAAGACCCAAGGCCTGGAACTCTAGCCGCTCAGGAACCAGGCCGTCAGGTGCAGGGATTGAAGGTCCGGATGGAACACCTTCCCCTGATTGACTGAGAGCAGGTCCGGGCGAGCTGGAAGCTGCCGCGGAGTCCTGGAGCTGAGACTGAGGAGATCTGGGTACCAGAACTGGCGAGGCCAGTCTGGGGCTATCAGAATCACCTGCGCCTTGTCCCTCCTCGCCTTGAGAAGCACCTTGTGGATCAAGGGAAATGGGGGAAAGGCGTAAAAGAGGCCCGGGGTCCATTGCCTCGAGAAGGCATCCCCCTGCAGCGAGCCCTGCTGAGGGGGGCGGCATGGAACAGACTCAGCTCACTGCTCTCCATGGAGGCAAACAGGTCCACCTGAGGTGCCCCAAAGGAGAACAGATGCTGTACTACTCCGGAGGAGAGACCACTGTGGGATGCAGCCCTCATCCGCTCAGGGCATCGGCCAGGGTGTTGGAGGCCCTGCCACGTGAATGGCTAGGAGATCCGCTCCAGGCTGCGCACGAGTGACCAAATGCGGAGAGCTCTTGCATAGAAGCATGGAGCGCGGCCCGCCTGGCGGTTTAGATAGTACATGGTCGTGGTATTGTCCGCCTGACTCGGACCACTTGACCCCGGAGGAACGGAGCAAAGGCGGTGAGAGCTAGGCGGACCGCTGAGCTCCAGCAGGTTGATGTGGCATCGACTCCTGGGGACCAGAGGCCATGAGCCCGGTGTTCCCCAGATGGGCACCCCAACCCATCAGAGAGGCATCGGTCGACAGAGAGACCGCCGCTCGGGCGGACGAACGGGATGCCCTCCTGCAAATGATCTGGAACGGTCCACCACTGGAGAGCGCTGCACATCCCCTGTGTCACCGACACAAGCTGGTCCAAGGGATCGCAGCGCCAGACCACTGGCTGGCCAGTCCCCACTGAAGGGACGATGTTCCAGCGGCCCAACGGACCACGCTGGTGCAGGCCGCCATGAGACCCAGGAGGCGAGGAAGTCCCGGCAGGCGCATTGCCCAACCAGAAATGATCGGGCAAAGGAGGAAAGAACCTCGCCCTGTCGCCTGAGCCGCGCTCCTGGTTCAAGAGAGTCGAGCTGCGCCCGATGAATAGAATCACCTGCTTCGGCTCGAGTTCCGACTTGGCCTCGTGATAAGGAGGCCCAGTTGAGAGCAGACCTGAGGGCCAGATCTCTGGACCACTCCGCCTTTCCTGGAGGGAGCTGCTATCAGCCAGTCGCCCAGGTAAGGGTACACCCGGACCCCGCCCAGAGGAATGCTGTCACCACTGCCATGCATTTGGTGAAGACCCTGGGAGCTGGAGACAAGCCAAGGGCATGGCTTGGAACTCGAAGAGGGATCCTTCCGCCGGAAGCGGAGGAATCTCTGGTGAGACGGACGGATAGGACGGAAAAACGCGCCCTGCAAGTCCAGAGAGCAGAACACACGCCGCTGCTCCAAGGATGGTATTATCTGAGCCAGAGTGACCATCCTGAAGGTTCGAGACCTTAGGAACTTGTTTAGGTCGTGGTAGGTAGAATGGGCGCCAGCCCCGTCCGCTTCGAACCAGGAAGTACCTGGACACAAACCCTGGGTCTGAAGGAGGGTCCACCACCTTCTTACCACCTCCTTCTGGAGGAGGAGAGCGACGTCGGCTCGACGAGCCCCAGTGAGGCTGGGATCCCAGGCCCCGAGGGCTACTGCCTGAAGGGTGGTGCCTGCTCGAATTCCAGAGGCAGGCTCTTCCCACCACCTCAAGACCCACCCGTCCGTGGTAACAGCGGACCAGGCGGAACGGAAGTGCTGGAGCTGCCTCTACGGGGACCTAGGGGTAGGTGACGGGATGGGGGCGACACCCCAGCCCGCCACTGGGCAGGCTTGGAGGAGGGACCGGCCGAGGGACCTCCTGGGCCTTTTCCTCCCTGCCTCCTGTTAGAGGAAGCCGGCGGCTTGGGTTTGGAATGCCAAGGCCGAGCCTGCTGGCCCTGACGTTGCTGGGCCGGGCGCGCCGGGGGCACAGAAGGACGAAAGGGCTTAGGCTGTGGTTTGCGGCCTTTGTCCTTCTGAGCGAAGAGACTGAGTCCAAGGTGGCATTGGACTTCTGATCCTCTGCAGGTGACCTTCCACCCCAGGGTCAAGAGGTCAGTCCCAAAAGGAACATCCGCCAACTTGTGCTGGGTATCCGAGTAAAGGTGGATATCCTCAGCCAAGCCCGCCGACCTAGCCACTCACGGCCGCCACCGATCTGGCACATGAGTCCTCATATCCAAAGCAGTCTGGAGCTGCTGTTTGGCCACTGCTCCTGCCCTGGTCCCGCACCTGCTTAACCGTAGTCTGCAGATCGGCGGGAAGATGAGGGATGACCTCATCCAGGGAGCCCAACAGGGCATGAGAAAAATGTGCCATGAGGACGGCCGAACTGGCCTGACGAAGGCCGAGAGAGGACGCAGCGTAGACTTTTCGCCCGACATAGTCCAATTTTGACCTTTGTCAGGAGGTTTGTCCACATCCCTGGCGCGAGCCGGCGCTACCGAAAACGCGAGTCGGTAACCAACCTCAGCAGAGGGGTGTTCCAAACCGGACAAGGAACCGTAGGGGACCGATACTTCCTTGGCCATCCTGGCCAAGGCGCAGGGCAGGAAGCAGGCGCTGCCAAAGCTCCAGTGCCGGACCCACTATGGCCTCGGCCACCGGAAAGGCCTCCGCCGGAGAATCCTCGTCCAGAATCTCCGTGAGGGGATACCTGGCCTGCTTGGAAACGGGTTCGAGCTCCATCCCGGTAGACTCCAGATGAGCCAAGCAGTCCTAGGAAGGACGATGGGCTATCGCCCATTGACTGACCTCCTGAAGACCCAAGTCCAGTCGCTGGAGAAAAGGAGGAATCATCTTCGGACTCGGAAGAGTCCTCAAGAGCTGCCTCTGGCCTGAGCCACCCTTCACCCGCCGAGGTCGGTCGGGAGTGAGGGTAACTGACAGCCGATGGGTAGACCCTACCGAGAATCTTGGTCGGAGCCCCAATTGGTGGCTGTGGAGGCGGAGGTTCCACCGGAATCGGTGGAGCAGTTGGTTTTGGCCGAACAACCGCCTGCATAGGCCTCGAGAAAGTCGAGGGGTTGTGTCATTGCCCGGTGACAGTGATTAATGGCTGGGAAGGCGACGGGTCGGCTTATTCTCGCCAGGAGGAGCTGTTATGAACATAAGGTCCTCGCACGCCGACGCATTTACGCCCGCTTCCCTCATCCGAGGAGGAGGACGAGGACGAGCGGCGACGCCGCTACCGCGTGCCGAGACCGAGACCGCCTATGATGGTGGGATCGGCTGACCGCCAAGAGGTCCGGAGACCGAGACCGAGAGTCCCGGAATTTCCGAGGTCGGGTGCGGGAGGTGTCGGCCGGAACCGCACTCTTCGCTCGGATGGTCCATCCGAGGGCTCCGAACCGGAGGCACAGGCGAGCCCACGGGATCCTCAACCTCCTGGGGAACTGGAGAGGGGAATCTCTGCTAAAGGCGACAGTTCCTTCAATGGGTCGAGAAAATCTCGACTTCATCGGTGGAGTCTCGTCAACTGACCTGACGGGGACACCGTGAGGCCAGTGGTCACGAGCGGTCGACTGCCGACGGGTCGACGCCCGGGAGGGACCTTCCCGCCTCCCCAAGAGCGTCGACGAGGATTCTACCCCTGTCCTCTTGACCGAGAAAAGGTCCAGCAGACGCAGGCCCTTCTCCTTAGTGGAGAGGGACAGACAAAGCTCCTTAAAGAAGCCGTAGGAAGAACCCAGAGAGCGCGGATAAATGCCACGGCCGAGGAAGATACGGCCCGCCGGCCCTCTTCGAGGGGCGACCATCCGCCGAGCTGATCCGCCGAGTCACGCCAGGACACCGCCAACCGGCCTCTTGACTTCACCGGAGGGAAACGCCTCGACGCCCAGCTAGCAATCGGGCAGCACGGGGTCTCGAGGACGAGTCCCGAGAAAGATGAGCACAGGTCGCAGCCTGCGGGTCGTGTCAAGGCCTAAGGTAGACACACGGGAGTGTGGATCCGCCCGGACATCTTCTGCCCGCATGGGCATCTCCAAACTGGGAGTCGATTTGTCCATCGCAGCCATGAGGGATAGAAGACTGAAGTCTTTTGCAAAATTTATTTTTAAACCCAAACGGAGAAATAGGAACTAGTCACAAACGCAGAGCTGCTAAGGAGGAAACCTGAGCTTCCAAGCCGTAAGGAAGATTTGGCCATGGGCGGAGCCGAGTTATACCACCCGGGTGGGTGGGAGGAGCAAGCTTGAAGACCTTCCGGCAAGATTTAAAGCGGCAAGGATACCTGCCAATGAGTGTGGATGAATAACATATCCATGTCCCTAGAAGTAGGAATTAAACTCTGAGGCAACCTGGCTGGGAGTTGAGATGATTTTACCTTCGAGGTTAAGAGTGGGGTTGGGAGGTTGGGACGGCGGGGTGAGAAGGAATTTTATGGACTTCCAAAATTGAGAGAGGTGGGTGTGGTTATTGTTGAGAGCCGCTTTAGTAGTTTGATTTGGCCCGCCTTATGAGTCTAGTACAGGCATTACGAGACCGGTAGTGTTGTTGGCAGGATGAGCACACGTGGCCTTGAAGGATTTCCAGGCACGGTCTCTGGCACGGAGTTTTTCCATAAGGTTAGCTGTTACCCAGGTAAGTGGAAACCTCTGACTCTGGATCTCCGTGGGGGCATGTATGTCCCAGATGGCGAGGAAATTAGTAGAGAAATAGTCCAGGGCTTCATTCATGGAGGTGGCTCTAGGGATGAAGGACCAGTCTATGGTGGTAAGGTCGTTTAGAGAGCAGTCTGATCCAGAGATTTATAAACCTGCTGTACAGCATGCGGGTGGGTGGGGGCTGGAAGACGGAAGATTTTAGACTAGGAAAATCATATGGTGGTCACTGAGGAGTCCGCAAAAGGCCAGCTTTAATTATCCTATGAGGGTGGTTAGAGAGAGCCCAGTCCAGTAGTGACTGTTTATTTGATTTGTGGTTTAGTTGGGTGGGTTCCCTATTTGCTGGTGCAAGTTTAGAACGCTTATTTGACAACGCGATTTATAGGCAGCACTGCCTAGCCAGTTCTGACTAAAATTCCCAAGGCTGTGGAGTTCTCACCTCGTAAGGGCCCTTAGATTGCCCAAGTGTTCAAGGATGCTAGTTGATGGTGTGTCCGGGCGACAGTAGGACCCAGCTATGTAAACTGGGATGGAGGCAAGGGATTTTAATCAGGAGGGAGTCTATAGATTGTGTGGGTGACGCGGAGTGATTACGAGAAAGGAAAATTACGACTCACCGTAATTTTGATCTTCTTGGACGAGTCTCCACCACTCATTCACACTAGTGGGATTGGCGCCGGAGGCACTAAGACCCATCGGGAGCAAACTTTTTGCTGGAGGGTCGGCGCGAGACAGCGCCGCGAGACACGGTGCCGCGAGCAGCGGCTTGAGCGGTAATGACCATCTCGGCGACGACCCTCCAACCGCCTCAGTACCTTTTTACCAAGGAGGTGCAGCTAACTAACGTAAAGAGTAAACCCAACATTAAAAACGGACATAAGATAGTCCGTATGACCCGGTGTAAGAAGGGGTCAGCAAAGAAGTCCTCACGGCCTAAAGATTTGAGGGAGTGAAGACCAATACAGCGGTGAGCTCGGGATAGGGAGGGTAGAATGAGTGGTGAGACTCGTTCAAGAAGATCAAGAATTGAAGCATGTAATTTTCCTATCTTCCTGACATAAGTCTCCACCACTCATTCACACTAGTGGGAGAGTACTGTTGATAATCCCCAAAGGGCGGCAGGAGAACCAGAGCTCACGCTGGCTAAGATAGAAGCTCATTAAGGATAGTTCTGCGAAAGCGGAATGTCGCCAGCATGAACATCCAGTGCATAGTGCTTAACGGAAGGTATGCACTGAGCTCCAGGTGGCGGCGCTGTATATATCTGCAATTGGAACATTGTGAATTTCCGCTTAGGGATGCTGCATCACTCTAGTAGAGTGAGCGTACACTCTACCTTCTAATTTAACTTGAGCCATGGAATAGCAATGACGAAGGCATGCCACTAACCATGAAGAGATGCATCTAATAGCGACAGGTTGACCCAGCCGGGTGTCGCTGAAAGAAACGAACAGTTGCTGAGTCTTATAACATCCTTGGTTCTATCTAAATAGAACCGCAAGGCTTCTTAATATCCAAGGAATGAAGAGCCTGCTCCTCTCATTTTGGAAATTAGCTAAGAAGTGAAGTACCAGAGGTTGGTTTAGATGGAATTCTGACACAACCTTGGGAAGAAATTTAGATGAGTACGGAGAACTACGTTGTCTTTATGGAATACAGTATAATGGAGGGTCCGTAACCAGGGCATGTATCTCAGAGACCCCGGGCTGAGGTAATGGCCACCAGGAAGGCAGTCTTCCAGGTAAGAAATTTTAGCTCACAGGTAGCTAAGGGTTCGAAAGGCTTCCAGTGAGCATGTCCAGCACCAGGTTAATGTCCCAGGCTGCAACTGACGCTTAACAGGGGTCTGGTATGGAGAATCCTTAAGAAATCTCTTCACCATAGGTAACTGAGCCAGAGTTAAGGAAGAAACCGCTCATGGAACGCTGAGATGGCACTAAGGTGAACTTTAACTGTGGAGTACTGAAGACCTAAGTTTGACAGGTCCAAAAGATACTCCAGAACCTTGCCAGGAGGACAGGAAAAGGGATTCCAAGAGGATTTTAGACACCAGAGAAAAACTGTCTCATTTGGAAGCGATGCTGGGTGGCTGGCTTCCCAGCAGCCAGAAGGATGTCTGAGACTCTACGAGAGACGTTGAACCGATCACTTCTATCTCTTCAGGAGCCAAGCATGAAGGTGAAGTGATTTCAGGTTGGGATGGACCAACGAACCCGAGTCAAAAGACTGATTTGCAAAGGAAGTGGTCTTGGAGAGGCTGCCAACATACTGTTGAGTAGAGGAAACATAGTTGCCGAGGCCAGGAGGAGCAATGAGAATCATCTTGGTCCCCTGAGACTAACTTGAGGAGTACTCTCTGATTAGAGGAAGCGTGGAAAGGCGAAAGAAAGCGCTTTTGTCCACCGCAGCCTGAACGTGATCCTGACAGAAAATGCCAGGCCCTGGATTTCTGGAGCAGAAGAGAGGCAGTTTTTGCTGAGTGGGGATGCAAAAGGTCCAGGTCTGGAGTCCCCACTTTGAACAGGGACCGAGCTATGGCTGGATCGAGACCACTGTGAGGGTCTGCCTCCGCTCTGCTGAGGTGATCTGCAGGTCGCTTTGTATACCTGGCAGATAAACCGCTTGAATCAGAGACTTGTGCTCCAAGCACCACTCCCACACCCTCATTGCTTCCTGCAAAGGGGTAAGAATGAGCACCGCCTTGCTTGTTGATGTAATACATCACTGCTTTGTTGTCCGCTTGAAGGAGAATGTTCTGTGACAAAGGACATCCTTCAGAGCTCGGATTGCATAGAGGACCGCCTCATCTCCAGGACATTTATGTGAGATGAGTTTCAACTGAGTCCATACACCTTGGAGTGTGGAGGAGAGACAGTGAGCCCCCATCCCATTAGCGATGCGGCCTGTGGTGATGGAGATCTGATGATCCGGGGAGCAAAGGGGAATCCTTCCAGAGATTGTTTTCTGAGACCACCAGGTGAGACCTTCAAGGGCTCCGCCACCTTGATGGGATAAGACTGGGGTGAGAGGTCGGGGACCACTGAGTGGAGAGCATCCATTGGGTGGTTCTCACATGCAGTCGGGCCAGGGGACAGTGAAGACCGAGACTTATGAGACCCAACATGCGTTGTATCGAGAGAGCTGTAACCGATTGGTTCTCCCTGATGTAACAGGCCATTCAAGGATGTCGAGTCTTCTGTCCTCTGAAGGAAAGCCTCGCTGAAGAGGTGTCTAGAAGCGCCCTATGAACAGGAGCCTCTGGGAGGGTTGCTGAGATTTTTTCAACCAGCAGAACTCCCATGGACGGAGAAGACGAGAAGTCGCTTGCACGGCTTCCAAAGTCCCTTGGACGGAAGGGCCTGCTAGCCAATCGTCCAGGTAGGGAAACACTGAGTCCGACTTTCCTGAGATGCTGCCACGAGAACTGCACAACACTTTGTAAAAACTCAGCGGCGCGAGGATAGCCCAAAGGCAGGACTTGAACTGATAATGCTGACCCAAAGCTACAAACCTGAGGAACTTATGTGGGTCGGGTGACGAGGATATGCTGGTAAGCATCCTGCATATCCAGAGAGGCCAGCCAGTCGCTGATGCAGCAAGGGTAACAGGGTACCTAGGGAAATCATCTTGAATTTCTCCCTGGGAGGAATCTGTTTAACTTTCTGAGGTCTAGAATGGCGCATCCCAGATTTCTTTGGAACCAGAAAGTAATGGGAGAACCTGTGTTTCGTGAGATGCGGGGCACCAGTTCTATTGCCCTGTTGTTCAGAAGGCCCCGGATCTCCGCGTGAGGAGGTCTGTCTGAGAGACCGACAACCTGGGTTGTCGCCTGGGAGGACACCTGGGGTTTCCAAGAAATTGAGAGAATAACCCTCGAATTATCCGAGGGACCCATTTGTCCGGTTATGGACTTCCACTGGTTGTAGAAGCACATCAGACGACCTCCCACCGGAGGAGAAAGTTCCACCCGGCAGAGTGGATGGAACTTGGGCCAACGACTCATAAGGTAGCGCTGGGAGCTTTAGACCCCTGCGCTTTCTGCTGCGTCTTCTTTTGAGGTTGGGCAGGTTGGCTTTTATGGAAGCTTCCCCTGCCTCTGCCTCGAAAGGACTGACGACTATGAAACTGACGTCTGTTCACATGCCCCCGAGAGGGGGCAGGCGGAGGTCTGGCCAACTTAATGGCTGATCTAGTCTTCTGAGTGGCCTCTAAGGCTTGCTCCACCTGAGGGCCAAAAAGAAAGGAGCTATCAGGCAGCGCCATCACCTGCTGCTGAGCATCATTCGTGAAGCCAGAAGTACGCAGCCAGGAATGGCGCCGGTACAACCTCGCGGCTGCTGAGCGAGCAGCAGTGTCGAAAGCGCCCATGGCGGCTTTGACCTGTTGGTTATTGGACTCAATACTCTAATAACGGTCAGAAGAAGCTCTGACTTGGAATCCGAATCTGGAAGAGCTTCAACCATTCTTTCATAGAGTGCCACAGGATATACTCATACTGAGAAAAATAGCCTTGATAACTGGCAATACGCATACTTAGAGTGGAGGCAGCAAAGACTCTCTTACCTAATGTATCAATCTTACGAGACTTTGTTAATAGGTCGAGCTGTAGTAGTTTGAGGAAGAACGACCTTGTCATTCTCTGCCAGGACTACAATAGGATCCGCAGAGCTTGGGATGCCAAATGGGACGATCCTTGGGAGCTGAATACTTTTATCAATGGATTTAGCCACTGAGGGAATAAGAGCAGGATTATTCCATACCATTTGAGACAGCGCCTCAAGGAAGGCTGGATCGGAGGAGTCAAATCAGGATCTCCAGGCATGAAGATACTGGAGTCTTAATATCTTCCCAGGATCGATGTCTGTAGTCTGAGAGAAAGAGGATCCCAGGTTCTTCAACAGAGACTTAAAGGACAGGTCCTCACCACAGGCTCTGTAGCAAAGAAAGATCCTGTTTCCTCCACTTCATCACCCAACTGAAGGTCTGGGTCAGGCTCAACATCATCTCCTGATGGTCCAGAAAGGACTGTTTGGACAGGAAAGGAGGAAATTAGGAGAGGAGGAAATAGCAGAAAACAAGGAGAGTCCCTGCGGCTGCCGCCGAGACGGCAAACGGGCTGAAGACGGGCATCGAGGAGGCGACGGCGCCGAAGAGGCACGCTGGGCCTCGCAGCGCTTCTGGCGGCGCTGTGGACGATATCGCGCCGGCGCTGCCGACGACGCGCTGCACGGCGCCGCAAACGCGCCTCTGGATGATGTCAGCGAGAAGGCCGCGAACGGCGCAGCGGACGACGCCGCCATGGCGACGCCCATCCAACAGCACCACCGGGCGTGCCGCTGGCGATCGCGGGCGCTGCGGACGGCGCCAAGAAGACCCAGCGGCACCGAAAACGGCGCCGACAAGCCAACAGACCCTGCCGAAGGCGCTGGAAAAGCCCCAGGAACCTGGAAAGCTAGAGAAGGAAAAAAACCAGGAGATAAGGGCATCGGTGAGGCCCCCTGCGCCGCAGCCATGTGAGGGGGAAACACCTAAGCACGGAGTCGCTGGCACCGAAGAAGGCGCCACGCGACTAGGAAGGTCCAACCGCCTACCTGATCGCCGGAGGCCCGAGGGCCCGAGGCAACCGAGCCAGGCAGAAGAACCAACCTCCGAGCCCATTGCTCCATAAGAGCGCCCACTGATGAAACTGCTCATCTGGAGTCCTACCATAGGCGGGAGGGACTCAATGTCGAGGACGACGACACGGAAGTTGGCGATTCAAGAAGGAGACCGCAACTAGCAACGATAACCGAAGGCCGACGCAGACATACCAGAGGGCGTACTCGAAGTGATGCCTTCTTGACCTGTGGGCCTAAGAAGAGTTTCGAGGCCGAACGTACGAATGCGACCGCTTATTTTTATGCCGGCGGGGACCGCCATCCCCGGCATCGACTGACCGCTGTCGGAACCCCGCTGAGGAGAAGGAGGCTGACCGATCCAGCCCGCTGACTGAACAGTTTTCACACGAAGTCTCCTACCGTCACCTGACCTGCTCATGGTCGACTCCATTCAGTAGGCCGGACTTCTTCAAGTAAAATTTAATATTAGAAAATTTAACGAAAATAGAATAAAATTAAGCGATACTACTTATCGAGATAAAGTTACAAAAACAAACTGAAAACTATGCTTGTTTGAAGTTTGACTCCGACAGGCGAGCGACGCCGCCACTGAAGCGTGTTGGAGGGTCGCCGCCGAGATGATAATATTACCGCTGCTCACACTGTCTCGCGGGCGCCTGTCTCGCTGGCCACCCTCCAGCAAAAAGTTTGCTCTCGATGGGTCTTAGTGCCTCCGCGCCAATCCCACTAGTGTGAATGAGTGGTGGAGACTTATGTCCAGGAAGATCTGAGTTTAGGAGACATATGGTGAAAAGCACCAATTTTCTTTTCTCCCTGCCTGTCTTGTCGGATTAGAAAGAAGCCGGGTATAGAGAATTCTTCGTCTCGTGCAGAGGCTTCAGCCATGATTCAGTGATGATTATGATATCCGGCACAGGGCCAATACAGTTGTTTGAAGGGCAGCCAATTTATTTAGGATACTGCATATATTGAGGTGGATGATTTTGAAACCTTTGGGGAGGGGCGGTGGTGTAGGTTGTTGGGCTGCAGTGGTAGCCTGGGGTCCTGGGTTCCGCTCACGTCCCTGCTAAGAGGAGAAGAACAACAAGGGTGTGCCTTAGTGGGCGATGAGTTTTACAGGAGCACCCTGTGGGTGGGAAGAATGGAGGTTACTAAGCTTCCCTTTGGGACAGAAAGAGTGGAGACAAAGTACAGGTAACGAGCATGGAAGGGGAGTATAGAGGCCCCGGGTCCATTTATGCCATGTTGCCAGTTGTGGTTTGTTGGAGCCGGAGGAGTGGGGGTAAGCTTGATAGTTAAGGAGTGAGTGGTAAGGGTCTGGTAGGCTAGGATTGATAAGGGTGGGAGGGAGGCTGTGGCTATGCATAGCAGGTGATAGTTGCAGTTAGGAACTGCATTTTGTTTTGTTTTTTACACTCAAGCAGGATTTTTTTTATTTTTGAACAGATTGCTCTGTGGCCGCTAGTGGTGAGAAAATATAAGGGACTAATGGGAAAGTGGGCTGATTGGTTTAGCAACTCACGAGGTCTCCTCTATAAAGGAGGAGCCGAGCTCCTTGCAGAGAGCTGCTTCAACGCCGGTGGCTACTCTGTCTGGTTCCTTTCGTGTGTTCCACCGGGGAGGGGCTCTGCTGAAGTGGGAGGGCTGGGGACTCCTGCCTCGCGACCCTCTGGTGCTGCAGAGGTAAGAGAAAGGTTATATGAGCAGGGTTTGTGGAAATAGGGGAGGGTTATCAGAACAGATTAAAGTTAATTTTTTTTTTCTTCTTGGCTAATGCGCTGATCTACAGTCTGGGGTCTCGTCTTTATTGGTTCAGATGGAAGTCTGATACCACTTTAGGGAGGAATTTCCTAGTTGTATGAAGGACCACCTCATCCCTATGGAATGAGATGAAGTCAGGTTCCACTGATAGAGCCTGTAACTCACTGATTCTCCTGGCAGAGGTAATAGCAACCAGGAATACAGTTTTCCAAGTCAGATACTTGAGCTCAACTGAGCAAAGGGTTCAAAGGAGGCTGCATCAGCTGTGCAATACAGATATTCAGGTCCCATAGAGGAGTAGGATCCCTGAAGGAGGACTGATGTGAACCAAACCTTTAAAGAATTTCTTGAAAACTGGGGGAAGCTAAAGAAAAGCCCTTCTCACAAAAGAAAAGCAGAAATAGCTGCCAAATGCACCTTAAGAGTGGTAGGCTGAAGGCCCAAACCATTAAGATATACCAAATAATCTAGGCAGTGGCGATATCAGCTGAATGTGGCTGGATGTGCCTCTGGGAACACAGAACCCAAACCTTTTCATTTAGAATTGTAAGTTTTCCTAGTAGAAGGTTTCTACTGGCCTTAAGATATCCAGAGCTGACTGTGAGAGATGCAGGTCTGCATATTCTAGCTCTCAAGAACCAGGCCTTGAGCCTGAGATTGTGAAGGCTGGGTACAATATCCTCCCCCTGAGCTGAGGTGAGGAGGTTGAACTGTCTGGGAACGACAGGGGATTGTCACTGAAAGTGACAATAGTAGAGGATACCAAGGCTGTCTGGCCCAATCCGGGGCTATCAGAATCACAGTGCAGGGTTGGGACCAGATCTTGACTAGAACCCTGAATATCAGAGGAAAGGGAGGAAAAGCATAGAGAAACCTGTTGGTCCAATCCAACAGGAGGGCATCTAGAGGAACAGACCCCTGTAGAGTGGACCTGCAGCAGAATAGAGGGAGCTGATGGTTGTCCAGGGCTGCAAAGAGATCTTCTGGAGTGCCCCATCTCTTGAAAATGATCTGAAGGATGAGAGGTTCAGGACCATTCGTGGTGACCTTGAGAAACTTACTGAGAGCATCTGTAAGTACATTGTCCTTCCCTGAAGATGCACAGCAATCAGGGAAGCCTGCAGGAATAAGCTAGTGACCATATTTTTTGGCCTCGCACAAGGCCGAGGATCGAGTGCCCCCTGCTTGTTGATGTACCACATGGTTGTGATGTTGTCTGTCCTGATCTGCACCACTTTCCCTAATTAAAGTCGAATGTCTGAAGGGCCAAAAGACGGCCCTGAGTTTGAGAAGATTTATGTGAAGGAGAGACTCCTGATGTGACCAAGTCCCCTGAGCAGTATGCTGATCTATGTGGGCTCCCCATCCCAACAGAGAAGCATCTGGGGTGAGAGTCACTGTGGGAGCCTGACTGAGGAAAGGAACCCCTTGCCTCAAATTGTCCTCTTCCAGCCACCACTGGAGGGCCTGAACCAAAGTTAGAGACACTGAAACCAACTTGGAGAGGGAATCTTTTTTCTGAGATCAAAAAGCTCTTAGGTGAAATTGGATGTCCCTCATTTGAAACCTTGCCCCTTGCACTACTGCAGTGCAGGCTGCCATGTGGCCTAGTAACTGCAAAAAATGTCTGGCTGGCCGAGACACCAGTGGATGAAGAGAAGAAGCCAGAGAAGTGAGGGATTGGACCCTTGATAGAGGAAGGAAAGCCCTGGCCTGAACAGTGTCCAGCTCCACACCTATAAATGAGAGAAGCTGAACTGGCTCCAGAACGGACTTTTCCAGATTTAGGATGAATCTTAGGAGTGTAGAAGATTTTGAGTGACCCCAGAACTGATCTGACTTGGTCTGGAGACTGACGTACTAAGAGCCAGTCGTCCAGGTAAGGGAACAGTAGGATGCCTTGTCTTCTGAGGCAGGCTACCAGCACTGCTAGGCATTTGGTGAATACTCTTGGGGCAGATGTGAGGACGAAAGGCATTGCCCTGAACTGGTAATGGCCTGAGGACAGTTCGAACCGGAGGTACTTTCTGTGGGACTGCCTGATAGGAATGTGGAAATAGGCATCCTTGAGATCCAGAGAGTCTAGCCAGTCTCCTGGTCTCAGAGAGGGAAGAATAATTCCCAGAGTCACAATCTTGAACTTTGACTTTAGTATGTGTTTGTTTAGGTACCAGAGATCCAGGATGGGTTGCCACTCCACTGTCTTCTTTAGGGTAAGGAAGTACCTGGAGTACAACCCTTTTCCCCTGTGAATGAGAGGTACGCTCTCCACTGCCTGCAGAAGCAATGGAGAAGAAACCTCTGTTTCTAAGGCCTTTGTTTCCTCTTCCGAGGAAGGACAGAAAGCTTTTGCTCTCAACTTTGGGAACCTGCTGAAGCTGAGAGCAAGACCCTGGCTCACTACTTCCAGGACCCACTAGTCTGAAGTGACGGACTTCTAGGCCTGGAAAAAGTGAACCAGTCTACCCCTTACAGGAATTGGGGAGGCGACCCTGGCTGACACATCAGGGTGTCTGTTTGGCAGGGGGCTTAGACTGAGAGGAGGATGCAGCCCTTGTCATCCCCCTTCTGCCTCTTCCCCTAAAGAACCCCCTCGCTGAAAAGAAAAGGAGGCCTAGGCCTGGTAGAAAGGCCTGCCCCCGCCAGCCCTGGATTGCTGTCTCTGAGGAGTGGTCTGCTTTTCTTTGGCTGCAGCACTCCTGTATGTGGTCCTGTATTCATCCATCTTTTTCATGTACATCTCTGTTCCCCAAACAGAGAGTTACCAGTGACAGGAAAATCCATGGCCTTGGTCTGGGTATCCTGAGATAAACTGGTACACCTGAGCCAGGCAAATCTCCTCATGGAAACAGATGTAGCCATGACCCTAGAATGAACATCATTTGAGTCCACAGCAGCATGAAATTGGGCCTTAGAAGCTTCAATGCCATCCATAGCCACCAGCTCCAGCTCCTGGCCAGCTGGGAGGGTATTTTAGCCAGCTCCAGAACCGGATCCCACCTGGACTTCTGGTATCTGGCTGTATATGCCATATATTTGATTGCCTGAGTCCCAAAGAGGATGCCAAATACTGCTTCTTTGCCATGGCATCCACTTTCCTGGAATCCTTATCTGGGGGTGAGATGCCAGGAATATTAGCCTTGTCACAGGCTGCAGCTTGCACTACCCCAACATGGCTGCAATGGTTAATAAGGAACCGCATCTGCCTGACAGAGCATACCTCCTGTCCATTTTCTTATCCACAGGTGGTATGGATGTTGGAAACTAATATTTTCGGTCTGTTTCCCCAGGGACTTGTGCAGAAGGATATATACCCTTTTTGACTTTGGGACATCCATCATTTCAACATAGTCAGGCTCCTCTTGGAAGCTGAAGAGTCTCAGCCACCTTCTTGTAAAACAAGAAGTGGAGGGGGCTCAGAAAGCCTGGGAGGAAACACATTAGATGGCTTGTCTGGGGAGATGTCAGGCTCAATAGGCTCATCTAGGTCTTCATGATCCTCATCTCCTTCCCACTTGTCATATAAATGCTTCAGGTCATACTCAGAAGCAGACACGTCCGACTGAAACGATCATCTCTGTGTCGGTTCGGCCGAACCGGGTGAAGCGACTGCACAATAGCGATCGCTTTGGCTATCTCATCAGCGGTTGGACCATGGGAAACGGGATCCGAACCGACTGACTTGCGCTTTTCGCAGGGACCGATTCCGCAGAATCAGCTCTCCTTTTGCCCAAGGAGGTATCGCCCAGGTCAGTGGGAACCCCTTCAGGTTCGGTTGGAACCGAACCAGGCTGGCCTTCTGGGTCAGTGGATTTTTCGGCATCCCTTTCTTCAGCCTACTAAACATTTTTCAACAGTGGCCTTAGGAAAGTTCCTGCAGATTTGGCAGTCTTCTTTGAGGTGGTCAAACCCCAGACAATACACACAGATGAGGTGGGGATCAGCCTTGTGAAAGCATCCCCACTCTCAGTGAGTGTTGAAACCTAGTGGGCCCAGTTTTCTGTTTGGGTTTCTCAGACATGCCTTTAAACACCAAGTCCTTACCAGCGTCAAGCCAGGAGACTACCAAATCTATCGGTTCCAACCGTATCACGGTCGGATGAAAGAACCGAGAAATCAACGCTTCAGGAACCGATAGATACTGGAAAACCACACTAAAACACCTGTGAAAAAACAGACAAAAAATCGCTTTGGTTCCCAACCAGACCGATTGGCAAGAAACCAAAACACAAAAACAATTTCTTTACAAACCACACTACCTACTAATACACCTACTGTACCGGGACAGAGATGTAAAGACCGAAAAAATAAAGAAGCGGTTTATTAAACCGAATGATTTTACCACAATCGAGCCGAAGTGAAGGAGAGAATCTCCGGAGTGACTTCACAGTAAGGCGGAGAAAAGAATCTGACAGTTACACTGATGAGTACCTGGGACAGAGGCTTGAAAACCAAGCTCGAGCTCAACATTCTATGCCTTGGTATAGAGTTAACTCTTTCCTCTCCGGAGCAGTTCAAGTGCTGGGGCTAACTGCACAGTCAGAATACAGCAAGACTTCATGTTGTTTGAATACCTGAGCTCCAAGCATTAATGGCAGAAGGGAAGGTGGATATAGCTGCCATCACCGAGACATGGGCCAGCCAGCACCATGACTGGGACACAGACTGTATCACAGGATAGGACAAAAGGGAAAGGGGAGGAGGTGACTTTATTTGTGAGGGAAGAGAGGACCAGTATGGAGGAGGGAGGAGAGGGAGGCCGAAGCCTTATGAGTTCAACTGCAGAACAATAAAGGTAAAAGGGTCAGACTGGGGTTGTGTACAGACCGCCATCACAGTCAGAGGGCATCGACAGAGAACTGGCAGATCAGTTACGGAAACACTATGGAAGGCATGGCACTGTGGTGGTCAGAGATTTCAGTCTACCAGGGTGGACTAGAAAACCATGTCTAGTACAAGCACTAGGAGCAGGTCATTCGAAGTCTTCCAGGATGTATTCCTGTCACAAAAGGTGGAGGAACTGACAAGGGAGGAACATCTTGGATATTGTGCTGACCGATGGAGACTACGTGCAGGGTGTATGGACTGAGGACCCCCTAGCAGGCAGCGATCACTGAACAGTGTGGTTCTCCCTGGATATGGGTAGGGAGGGAACATCTACAAAAACCAAGACAGTGGACATCAAAAGGGCTAACTTCTGCAGGATGGCTGACATCCTCAGGGGGCATTTGGCTAGCATCATCCCTGACATGGATACCATCCAGAAATGGGCCATCATGAAGGAAGGCCTGTTAGCGGCCACAGACACCAGGGTTTTATTTAACTCTACAAATTTATTAGCATTTTGCTCATAAAAGTGCTAAAAATGAAAATAACGTATCTACCGTAATTATGATCTTTCTGTGTTTCTTCACCATTCATCACAGATGGGTATCTGCTGGAGGTCAGGACCCCGCGGGAGCTTTTTTTTTTTAAAGGTAGGTGGAGCAGACGCACCATCGGCGCCACCCTCGGGGCCGACGCACTGCGTGGCGCGCACAGTTGGCCATTAGGCTGTGTCAGCTTGCCTGCCTGCTGTTCTGAGCTCGGAGAGGTAAGAGGAAGGAGTGAGGGTGGGACAAGGAAGTCCAAGGACAGAAAAGGAGAGGATGTATGAACTAAAATGAGAAATAACGACTGAGAGGACAGAAAGAAAGAGGTTAGAAACTAAAGGAGATTGGGAGGGCCCCAATCTCTGGCATAGGAAGAGGGGTAGGGTGGTAAAGAATTTAGAAGAGAGGGAGAAGGTTAACGCATCCCAGACCCTGGTCCGCTTCCAGATTGCATAGGAACTGCAAGGAGCAGCAAAGCTTTCTGACAGAATTCAAGGCACGGAATAGCTGGCAAACACTCCAGATAAGCAGAGTCGGCTATTCTGAAAGAAGGACAGGATACAGGGATTCAGCACCCTCTCAAGGAAAAAATGTTGGTGAAAAAGGTTTTTTTTTTTTTGTTTGTTTTTAGGAGAAATAGGTTGGATGGAAACAGGGAGGAGGAGAGAAGGAGGGCAACTACCAACTCCTACCCCACAGGAGTGGAGCCAAGGTACTGGAGAAGGAGTGCCGCTCAAGCTAACCACTCTTCCTGGAAAGATACTTCCCTGTGTGTCCCTATTTTACCCCGCTCCTAAGGAGGAGAGGGGGAGGACAGAGAGGAAGGGGGACCCAGAGACTGAGGCCCCAGGGGATGGAGAAGGTTAGATGAATGAGAAGACATGAAAAAAAGATCATAATTACGTGTAGGTAACGTAATTTGCGTCTTGTCTGTGTCAATCTTTCACCATTCATCACAGATGTGGTGAGTACCGAGCCCCCCAAAGGGGGTTTGATTTACACCCCAAGGGACAAGTCCCTTAGCCCTCAGTGGGTGACACACTATGGGGAATCTTCAGGGCCTGGAGAGGCCCGAGAGTGGGAGAGATCGGATCTCCTGAGGGGGAAGGAAGGCCCGACAAGCGCTCGGCCTCACCCGTGGGAGAAGAGGTAGGTTCTCTGCGGGCGGAGCAATCACCCCACACCCAGGCTAGGGGTAACAACTGGGAAAGACGCAGCCATGCTGGCCTGCCTGGTGCAGATCGCTGTCCCTACTAATTCCTGGTAGCTACCTCAGTTAGCATCACAGATGCCCTCGCTGGTGCCTTGCTAGCTCCAGGCTATGCAGAGAGTGCAATGGCTTGTCTGGTTTGTCTGAGTCAGGCAATGAGGCTAGAGCTGACTCAGCCTGGACCACAAGAACCCGTCGAGGTTGCATAGTGGGCCTGATGTGCAGAGATAGAAAGAAGTAATCGCGTCGAGTAGAAAGTCCTCCCACCCCAGAAATCAAAATCCAAGGAGTCTTGATCTGGGGCTGGCCACGGTGAAGGGTGCGAAGCCCATCAGGAGTATCCAACTGCGTCAATCCAGACTGTGGATGAGGCATGGAACCTGGAGACTCCGGAGGTGCGCAATACCTCTGGCTGAGATCCCTTGGGGCAGGAACTCCGGAGAAGGGCCTCTGCCAGGAACGCAATGACGCCTCCCGAAAGGGAGCCGGCCAGGGCGGCACCACAAGGGTGGCCTCGCCAAAATCGCCTAGAAAGGCATGCGCCGAGTGTTCAGGATTGCTGACAGTGGAAGGAGTAAGGTGCAAATCCTCCAACATCCTCACAAGGAATTGCTGATACTGAGAGAGATCAGCAGCCGGAGAGATGTGGACAGAGGGTTCCTCTCCCCCTGAAAAGGGGGATGAGGAGCTGGAGGTCACAGTCTGTTCAGTGGGTGGCTGCACGGGGGGAGGTTGAAAAACCTGGCTGTCCATTGCCCTAATGTAAGCAGGGAACCGAGCAGCCACCGCTCTGAACTGCTCTCAGGTGAGAGGCCCACTAGGACCGAGGATGCCTGGGAGCGCAGGAGAGTGTGGCAGAGGAATGGGGACAGAGCCAAGAAGAGATGTCGGCTGACCTCCGACCTGGGCCAAGGAGTGGACCGTGGGCACCCGCGGAAGAAGGTGACCCGGAAGACCCCACAGCCGACAGCTGAACAACCACATCGGTACTGCCTTGGCTGCGCCCTGAAGAATCCTCTGTGAGGTGACCGGGGCCATATAGGTCCAGAAGGACGGTCCCTCACTCAAAAGAACGGGACTCTCTCAAAGAGACCGAGAAGGAAGAACGGAGATCCACACACGGCTTCTCCCAGGCCCGGTGGACCCCAGAAAAGGCAGACGTGTCGACCCCACATCCCTCGATCCTCAGAGTCTGGAAGAGCCCTCCCGAGAGGGCCAGCCTAGGTAGCTGGCATCTCTGGGCAGCCCCCGACGGGGTTATCCAGGGTGCAGTACCCTCCCCCCGCAGGTGCTCCGATCGGTCCCAAAGTTGGGCGATCAAGGCACGCCACTGGAGGGGGTACCACAACTGAGGGGTCAGTGAAACCGCCAAGACCAGGCTGCAGAGCTATGGTGGCCCGCACCACTGCCTGCTAGTTAGCACCCCTGACCTTAGTCTCGCTAGCCACCGACCTCACCTCAGAAGGGGGCTGACTCCGACTTGTCGATGAAACTACCGTGCTGCCCACCTCAACAGCCAACCCCAAAGGGTCAGACTGCACGACCGACTCAGAGCTCGACTCCGTCTCCGAGGAGGTAGAGTCCGAGGCCCTGTGCCAAACCGTGGGAGGGCAGGCAGTGCCATCCTTACCAACAGGCCCAGAGACCAAAGCTGTGCCACAGTCGGTGCCAGTGCCTCCCGCAGCCCCGCAAGCGGAATCTGAGGGAGGCGCGGCCCCAGCCCGAACCAGAGATCCAGAGCCGGGAACAATCACGGCACCATTCGGTCCCACGGCGCCGCAAGCAGCGCCGAGGACGGAGACGGCACCGACGACAGCCCCGGCAGCACCATTGGCGCTGTCCCACCACACCGCGAACGGCGCCAAGGGCAGGGGCGCTCGGCGCCGAGCACGGCTCGCCGGTGCTGAGGGTAGGGGCGATAACGAAGACGGCACTGACTGAGGAAACTGAAGGCCCCACGGCGCCGAGCCTCGAGGACATGGCGCCGTGCTCAACCTTGGCACCGTGAGACATGGAAAAGGACAGTGCCGTAGTAGTTCTCACGGCGCCGCTAGCAGTGTCGGCGCCACGAAAAGGCTCTGACAGAGATCATGGCGCTGTGCGATAAGTCGGCGCTGACAATGGCCCCGTCAGGGCCTATGGCACCGAGGCCTCCAATGGCGCCAGCTGACGGCATCGAGGATGGCGCCGACCCGAGCCTTGCGACCCGTGAGCGACACCGGGAGCTCTTCGCCCGGCGGGGCGTATTGCCATGACGGGTGCCCCGCCGCTTCCCAGAAAGGGGAGCGGACGGACTCTGCGCCGCCGGAAGAAGCTTCGGTAACGGCTAGGCTGCAGCTAAGGCTCCTCCTCCTCGGGAGTAACCGGAGGAAGCCGAGAGCATGGTTTGGCCCACGAAAGCGCACTGGCCCTGAAAGTCAGCGGAACTCACCCCACTTTCCACGCGCGTTGTTCAAGGACTCCGACGGTCCATGGAGAAGCAGGCATCGCACAAATCCATGTCGTGAAGTGGGCCAAGACACGATAGACACCGGTCGTGCTGGTCGGTGACTGGAGAACTTTCGCCGCATGGGCACCCCGCCGCATGGGGGCCGACCCGCCTTGGAAGATTTCTGCCCGACCGAGACGTGACCTACAGGGGAAAAACACCAAAAACAGACTCGACGTTGCAAAAAAGAATAATAATGGAAAGATCTTACCGGGCGACGTCGAGTAAAGCAACACAGAACTGGCAGGTATAACAGACGGACTTCGGCACGATATACTGTGTAGGAGAAACTGCGAAGCAGGTCTCAAATTTCTTCAGCTTCCACACAAGGTGACCTCTACGGCGGGAAACTAAGAACTGGCAGGCAGGTGGAGTTGACACAGCCTAACGGCCAACCCACGAGTGCCATGCAGTGCGTCGGCCCCGAGGGCGGCGCCGATGGTGTGTCGGCTCCGCCTACCTTTAAAAAAAAAAAAAAATTCCAGTGAGGTCCTGACCTCCGGCAGATACCCATCTGTGATGAATGGTGAAGATTGACACAGATAAGATCATTGTGAAAATGCATAGGACTTGCCTCACTATGTTTAACAAGCATAACACTTCTAGAAAATCTATACAAATACTTTCTGTACAGTTAGCATTGTCCCAAGAAAAAAAAACTGCTAATCAATTATTTAAAACCCTGGACACCTGCACAAAGAAATGCAGTAAGAAGGCAGGGCCCAAGAAACAATGTTGGTGGTCAAAGGAGGTGCAGATAAGAGTGAGGGAGAAAAAGACAACCTTCAGAAGATGGAAGGGGTCCAAAAGGGAGAATGATAGGGAGGAATACACAAGGAAAACCAGGGAGGCAAGCAGGGCTGTGAGGGCTGCCAAGGCTTCAAAGGGGCAAAGGCTGGCAGAGGGGATTAAGGACTTGGTACCTCATGGCAGATTAACTAGTAAATTGAGAAGCAGGGGAGAAACTGGTTAAGTGGGTTGGTAACTGGTTGGGGGACAGACATCAGAGGGTGGTTGTGGTGGGGGGGGACTCTCAACTCATAGGGCAGTCACCAGTGGGGTCCCACATGATTCAGTGCTGGGGCCGGTGCTGTTTAAAATCTCCATAGCCGATATAGCAGTTGGAATTAAAGGGGAAGTCTCCCATAGTTTCACACCCATATAACTCCTTATGTGTAACTGTTGTGTGCCTCCTCCTGTTGCCAGCAGTCCTATTGTTGCTGTCCAAATCTAGATTATAAATAAAAATATACAGCCCCCAGAAGTTATCAATGTGTTTGTCCTCCATTTTACCATCAATGCTGCTGGAGGACCATGTCATCAGAGCAACAGATAATGGTGCTGCACTAAATGCAGTTCCACCAATAAACCAAACCCACAATGTTTGGTTCCCCACCTGAGTAATGGAAGAACCCTTTAAGTGTTGTGCACATCCTGAAGTGAAGGTCTAATAGCAACTAGGACCATGTGAGTGTGCTGTAGCACTGATTTGAAATGTATATAAAGTATTCATACAAGGAAGTGCCTGTGTGTGTTGTGTTACTGTTTGTTAGCAAAAAGTTTACCCAATAAATGACTCTGGGTACAAGAGTTTTAAGTGGCATTATACAGCTGTTGTATTATGTTCTGTGTGTGTTAGCATTCTCTGTTTTGACACCAGCAGTGAGAAACAATCTTGCAAATATGCCCCTTTCCCTGTGTAACTAGGCAGTCAGTGATTGGATGGCTGCTGTAAGGCATAAAAGAGTTCAGCTATAACAAGGAATAGATTACCAGGACAGCATCAGTGCAGCATATGGAAAAAGGGTAATTTAGTGGTTAAAGCACAGGCACAAGAAATGGAAATTATGTACCTACCGTAATTCTTGATCTTCATGGATGAAGTCTCCACCACTCCTTCACACTGATAGGATCTACGCTGAGGCGCTAGGACCCAGCGGGGAGCAAACGTTTTTGCAAGACGGTCGGCGCCAGAGATGGAGCCACAAGGAGCGGCGCCGTGAGCCTCGGCTCGTGCAGCAATGACTATCTTGGCATTGACCCTCCAACCGCCTCAATGCCTCCCCCCCCCCCGAGGAGGTGCACAGTAACTAACCTATAAGGATAGCCTAACAAAAAAAAAAAAACGGACATAAGATAGTCCGGACGACCCGTATAAAAAGGGTCAAGAAAGAAGTCTTCACAGCCTAAAGATTGAGGGAGTAAAGACCAACAACAGAGGTGAGCTCGGGGGATGGTGGGTGGGCGTGTGAATGAGTGATGGAGACTTCAGTCTAAGAAGATCAAGAATTATGGTAGGTACGTAATTTCCGTATCTTCCTGAACATAAAGTCTCCACCACTCATTCACACTAATGAAAGAGTACCGAGCTAATAATCCCCCTGAGAGGACGGCAGGAGAGACCAAGAGCTCACAATTTAGGACAGAAGTCCATTAAGGATGGTCCTGCCGAACGAAAGATGTCGCCTGGCATGGACATCCAAGGCATAGTGCTTGACGAAAGTATGCACTGAGCTCCAGGTAGTCGCACTGCAAATGTCTGCAATGGGCATGTTGCACATTTCTGCCAGGGATGCCACGACTGATCTAGCAGAGTGAGCATACACTCTGCACTCCAGCTTAACCTGCACCATGGAATAGCAGTGGCGAAGGCATGCCACCAGCCATGCTGAAATGCATCTGATAGTGACAGGTTGACCCAGCCGGGTCTCGCTGAAGGAAACAAACAGTTGTTGAGCTTTGCAAATTTGTTTTGTTCCATCTAAATAGAAACGCAGAGCTCTTTCAACATCTAAAGAATGAAGGGCACGGTCTCCTTCATTTTGGAAGTTCGCGAAGTAAGTAGGAAGGACGAAAGGTTGGTTTAGATGGAATTCTGAAACAACCTTAGGGAGAAACTTAGGATGGGTCCTAAGAACTACTTTGTCCTTATGAAACACAGTATACCGAGGGTCTGTGACCAAGGCATGTATTTCAGAGACCCTGCGGTCCGAGGTAATGGCCACCAGGAAGGCCGTTTTTCCAAGTAAGAAATTTCAGCTAACAGGTAGCTAGAGGCTCAAAAGACTTTCGAGTGAGCATGTCAAGTACAAGATTAATGTCCCAGGCTACGACTGGACGTCTGATAGGAGGTCTGGTATGCAGAATTCCCTTAAGAAACCTCTTAACTACAGGTAACTGAGCCAGTGACAAGGAAAGTACTGGCTCATGATAAGCTGAAATGGCACAAAGGTGAACTTTGACTGTAGAGTATTGTGGACCTGAATTTGAGAGGTCTAAAAGGTACTCTAGAACTTCATTTGGTGGTCAGGAAAACGGATTCAAAGAGGATTTTGCATACCAGAGAGAGAAATGCTTCCATTTAGCTGTGTAAGTTTTTCTAGTGGCTGGCTTGCGTGCAGCCAAAAGAATATCTGAAACTCTGCGAGAGACATTGAGTCTGTTCACTTCTATCTCTTCAGGAGCCAAGCGTGAAGGTGAAGCAATCTCAGATTGGGATGGACCACAGGCCCCTGAGTCACAAGGTGCGTCTGAAGGGGAAGCGCTTTTGGAGGGGTTTCTGACATACTGTTGAGTAATGGAAACCATATCTGTTGAGGCCAGAAGGGAGCAATGAGGATCATTTTGTCCCCCTGGGACTCGAACTTGAGAAGTACCCTCTGAATTTGAGGAAGAGGAGGAAAGGCATATGCGCATCCTTACAGAAAGTGCCAGGCCCTGGATTTCTGAAGCAGAAGAGTGGCAGTTTTGTGTTGAGTGGGGATGCAAAAAGGTCCAGGTCTGGAGTTCCCCGCTCTGCGAATAGTGACTGAACTACGGTTGAATCGAGAGACCATTCGTGAGGATCTGTCTCCATTCTGCTGAGACGGTCTGCCAGTTTGTTCTGCACTCCCGGCAGGTAGACCGCCTGGATTAGAGCCTTGTGCTCCAAGCACCATTTCCACACTCTCAGCTTCCCTGCATAAGGGGTAAGAGTGTGCACTGCCCTGTTTGTTGATGTAATACATCACTGCTTTGTTGTCTGTTTGAAGGAGAATGTTCTTGCGACAGAGAATGTTCTTCAAAGCCCGGACTGCATAAAGAACGGCTCTCATTTCTAAGACATTTATATGAAGATGGGACTTGTCTTGAGTCCACGTACCTTGGGTTTGGAGATTCTGACAGTGAGCTCCCCACCCCATCAGGGACATGTCCGAGGTAGTGGAGATCTAGTGATCCAGGGAAGCAAAGGGATACCCTTCCAGAAGGTTGTCCTCTTGCGACCACCAGGTAAGCGACCTCTTCAGAGGTTCTGTCATCTTGATGAGAAAGGACTGAGGGTGAGTGGTTGAGGACCACTGAGTACTGCGCATCTACTGAGGGGTTCTCATGTGGAGGCGAGCTAGGGGTACAGTGAACACCAAGGATGCCATGAGACCCAGCATCCGTTGCATCGAGATAGCTCAAACCGAGCTGTTCTCTCTTATGTATCGGGCCATCTGTAGGATATCGCTCCTGTCCTCTGGAAGAAAGGCTTTCACGCAGGAGGTGTCCAAAAGAGTTCCTATAAAAAGGGGCTTCTGGGAGGGCTGCAACTGCGATTTCTTGAGATTTAGCAGAACTCCCATGGATGTGAGAAAGTCTGAGCTGTGGATACAGCGTCGAGAGTTCCTTGCCTGGAAGGACTTGCTAGAAGCCAGTCGTCCAGATATGGGAACACTTGTATTCCCATCTTTCTGAGATGCGCTGCGAGATGCACACTTTGTAAAACTTACTGGCGCAAGATAGCCCAAAGGGCAGGACTCTGAACTGATAATGTTGGCCCAAAGCCACGAACCTTAGGTATTTGTGATGCTTTGGGTGAAAAGGAATATGTTGGTAAGCATCCTGCATGTCCAGGGAGGCTAGCCAGTCGTGGTGATGAAGCAAAGGTAACAGGGTTCCTAGCGATATCATTTTGAACTTCTCCGTGGGAAGAAATGTGTTCAATTTTCTGAGGCCCAAAATGGGGCGTATGTCCCCGGTTTTCTTTGGAACTAGAAAGTAATGGGAGTAGAACCCTGTGTTCCGTTGATCCAGCGGAACTATTTCTACTGCCCTGTTGTTCAAAAGGCCTTGTATCTCGGAAGCGAGAAGTTCTGACTGAAGTACTGACAGCCTGGGCTGTTGTTTGGGGGCACGATCTGGAGGGGTCTCTGAATGATTGAGGGAATACCCCTTGCCGATTATCTGGAAGACCCATTTGTCCGATGTTATGGACTTCCACCGGTTGTAGAATTGAGCCAGACAACCTCTCACCACTGAGGAAGAGTCCCCCTCGGGCAGCTGAGGTGGGACTTGGGCCAGAAACTCAGAAGGCAGCACTGGGCGCTTTGGCCCCTTGTGCTTTCTGTTGCATTTTCTTTTGAGGCTGGGGAGCTTGCTTTTTTTTTTTTTTAAAACCTCCCCTGCCTTTGCCTTGAAAGGACTGATGGTTGTGAAGAAAAAATTACTCACCATAGAAATGTTGTTTCTTCTAATGGAGTCTTGCTGTATTCAGACATAATGCAGATAGCCCCAGCACTTGAACTGCCCCGGAAAGGAAAGAGTTAACTCTACGCAGAAGCATAGAACGTTGAGCTCGAGCTCGGTTTTCAAACCTCTGTCTGTGGTACTTCCCAGTGTAACCGTCAGATTCTTATGAGCTAACTAACTAGTAACTAAAGTATGGAAATTGTTCAAATATAGCCAAAGGGCAAAATATATCTTCTTGGGCCCCAAAAGACTCAAGTCGAGAACCCAAGAAGGAAAGGTAGTGACAATATTTAGTAAAACACCAAAAAAAAACAAAAAAAAAACATCATCTACCCCACCCAAAGGGGAGGGTACAAGGTACACCCCGGAGGTGCAACACTGTACCTGCCAGACCACTTCCCAAAACCAGGTTCTGAGAGGAGAGGTCTGAATACAGCAAGACTCCATTAGAAGAAACATTACTATGGTGAATAATTTTTTCTTCAAACAACATAAAATCTTGATGTATTCAGACATAATGCAGACTACCAAGCAGTTCCCTATAGAGGAGGGAATGCAGAACCTACTTTGGGAAGAGGCTCTGCAGTACTGTTGTACCAAACCTAGCATCACTCCTAGCCTGGATGTCCAGGGAGTAATGCTTGGTGAAAGTATGTACTGTTTTCCAGGTGGCTGCTTTACAGATCTCTAACAAAGGTACATCTCTGGCTGCAGCTAGAGAAGCAGCTGTACCCCTGGTCAAGTGATCCCTCAGGCCTGAAGGGGGCGTCCTACCCAACTGTCATAACAAAATTGTATACAAGAAACAATCCACCTGACAATAGTTCTCTTAGTGGTAGGCTTACCCTTTCCCACTTCACCATAAGTGAGAAACAATTGAAGACAGTCATTTCTATGTGCCTTAGTATGCTCAATGTAGTAGCTAAGGGCCCTCTTAACGTCCAGACTGTGTAACCTTCTTTCACCTGAAGAAGAATGGTCAGTGAAAAACACAGGGAGAGATATAGACTGGTTCAGATGAAAATCTGAAACCACTTTGGGCAAGAACCTCCTATTGGTTCTGAGGACTACTTTGTCCCTATGGAAGGAGATGAAGTCATGTTCCACTGACAGAGCCTGTAACTCACTAATCCGCCTGGCAGAAGTAATAGCTACCAGAAACACAGTTTTCCAGGTCAAGTACTTCAATTCGGCTGAAGCCAGAGGTTCAAAGGGTGGCTGCATTAGCTGAGCTATGCAGACATTAAGATCCCAAGGCGGAGTGGGCTCCCTAAAGGGAGGGTTAATGTGAACCAGACCTTTGAAAAACTTTCTGAAAACAGGATGAGATGCCAGGGAAGAGCCCTTTCTTGCTGAGAGAAATGCAGAGACAGCTGCTAGATGAACCTTCAGAGTGGCAGGCCTAAGGCCTAAACCAATCAGATGAACTAGATAGTCTAAGGTTGTGGAAATGTCTGCAGAATCAGGCAGGATGCCTTTCTGAGAGCACCAAATACCGAACCTTTTCCATTTGGAGTTGTAAGTTTTTCTAGTGGAAGGTTTCCTAGAGACCTTCAGAATATCCAGAACTCTCTGAGAAAGATGTAGAGCTGCATATTCTAACTCTTCAAGAGCCAGACCTTGAGATTGAGAGACTAGAGATTGGGGTACCAGATCCGCCCCTGGGAGGAGGACAGGAGATTGTATGTCCTGGGCAGAGACAGGGGACGTGACACTGACAAGGATAGCAGTACAGGATACCAAGGCTGTCTGGCCCAATCTGGAGCCACCAGTATCATTGTGCAGGGTTGAGTCCTGATCTTGATCAGAACTCTGAACAGCAGAGGGAAGGCATAGAGAAACCTGCCCTTCCAGTCCAAAAAGACAGCATCCTGGGGAACTGTCCCCAGGACTGGAGGTCTGCAACAAAACAGAGGAAGTTGATGATTGCCCGGTGCTGCAAAGAGATCTATCTCTGGAGTGCCCCACTTGGAGAAGATGACCTTCAGAATGTGAGGATCCAGGGACCATTCGTGGTGTCCTTGTGAAATTCTGCTCAGAGCATCTGCTAGTATGTTGTCCTTCCCTGGAAGGTGAACTGCCAGCACAGAAGTCTGAAGAGAATAGGCCAAAGACCACAGCTTCATGGCTTCTGTGCACAAGGCTGAGGACTGAGTGCCTCCCTGCTTGTTGATGTACCACATTGTGGTGGTATTGTCCGTTCTGACTTGGACCACCTTGCCCTTGACTGAATCCAAGAAGCTCTGCAGGGCTAGGAAAACTGCCCTGAGTTCCAGGACATTGCAATGAAGGAGAGACTCCTGTGGAGACCAGAGCCCTTGAGCTGTCAGGGCACCCAGGTGGGCTCCCACCCTAGGGAGAGAAGCATCCGTAGGTTAAACTACTGATGGGACTTGAGGAGAAATGGAACCCTTGTCTGAGGTTGTCCTGGTCCAGCCACCACTGGAGAGCTTGGACCAGAGTCTGAGTCACTGGAATCGGTTTGGTAAGTGAATCCTTCTTTTGAGACCAAAAAGACCTCAGATGAAACTGAATGTCCCTCATCTGGAACGCTGCTCCCTGCACCACTGCCATGGAAGCTGCCATGTGGTCCAGGAGCTGGAGGAACTATCTTGCTGGGTGGGAGACCTGAGGTCAAAAGGAGGAAGGGAGATCCACTAGGGCCTTTACCCTTGCCAGGGGAAGGAAGGCTTTTGCTTGTACAGTGTCCAACTCTATGCCTATAAAGGTGAGAAGTTGAACTGGTTTGAGTACAGACTTTGGAAGATTGAGAAGAAAACCCAAGGAGCTGAGTAGGTCCTGGGTAGTTTGAAGAGCTGACTTGACCTGTAAATGAGACTGACCCACTAACAGCCAGTTATCCAGATACGGAAAGATGGTGATACCCTGTCTTCTGAGGTAAGCCACCACTACTACAAGGCACTTTGTGAACACCCTTGGAGCTGATGTTGGGCTGAATAGCATAGCTCTGAATTGGTAATGGCCTGAAGGCAATTCGAACCCGAGGTATTTTCTGTGGGAGCACCTGATAGGAATATGGAAGTAGGCATCCTTGAGGTCCAGAGATGCTAGCCAATCCCCTGGCCGTAGAGAGGGAAGGATTATTCCCAGAGTTACCATTTGAATTTGGGCTTTGAAATGTGTTTGTTCAGATATCTTGGGTCTAGGATGGGTCGCCACTCCCGTTTTCTTTGGGGCAAGGAAGTACCTGGAATACAGTCCTTTTCCATTGTGCTGAGTAGGAACTTTTTCTATAGCTCTGAGAGCTAGAAGAGAGGAAACCTCTGCCTCTAGGGCAAGGGTTTCTGAGACTGATGCAGGTGGAAAAGACTTGGCCCTTCTTTTTGGAAATTTTTGAAGTTGAGGGCCAGTCCCTGGCTTACTACTTCCAGGACCCACTTGTCTGAGGTCACAGACTTCCAGGCCTGGAAGTAGTAAGCCAGCCTGCCTCCTACTGGAAATGGGGAGTCGACCCAGGCTGACACATCAGGGTGTCTGCTTGGCAGGAGCCTTAGACTGAGAGGAGGAGGAGAAGGGAGCAGTCCTGCTCATCTCCCTCCTACCCCTCCCTCTGAAGAACACTCTCTGTGGGAAGGGAGAGGAGGCCTGGGCTTGGTGAAAGGGCCTGCCTTTCCTTGGCCTGTGTACACCTGTACGTGGTCCTATATTCATCCATTTTCTTCATGTACACCTCTGTCTGCTCCCCAAACAGAGAGTTACCTACTACAGGAAAATCCATAGCCTTAGTCTGGGTATCCTGTGAAAGGCTAGTACATCTGAGCCAAGCATGTCTTCTGAGAGACACAGATGTAGCAACGACTCTAGATGCCACATCATTGGAGTCCACAGCAGCATGAAATTGCATTTTGAATGCCTCAATTCCATCAGCAGCCACCTCCTCCAGCTCCTTGGCTAGCTGGGGAAGAGGCCTGTTTAGCCAGTTCCAGAACCGTGTCCCATCTGGATTTCTGGTACCAGGCTGTGTAGGCCATATAAGCAGCCTGCCTGAGTCCCAAACAGGATGCCAAATACTGTTTTTTGGCCATGGCATCCACTTTCCTGGAGTCCTTATCTGGGGTGTGTGAAGCCAAAGGAATGTTAGCCCTGTCACAGGCTGCAGCCTGCACTACCCCAACATGACTGCAATGACTATAAAGGAACTCCACAGCTGAGCCTGATAACGAATACCTCCTGTCCATTCTCTTATTCACAGGAGGTACTGAATTAGGGGTTTGTAAAATTTTGTGTGTCTGTTTCCCCAAAGATTTATGAAGAGGGATAGACAGCTTTTTGGACTCTGGGATGTCCATCATTTCCACAAAATCATCCTCTGCTGCTGCTTCAAACAAGGGAAGGTGCAGGGTTTGTGCCACCTTTTTGCAGAACAAAAAGTGTGAAGGGGACTCAGAGAGCCTGGGAGGAGACACACCTGAGGGCCTGTCTGGGGAGATGTCTGGTTCAGTGGGCACATCCAGACCCCCTTCATCGTCAGGATAGCGCTTTGGCTATTTCGTCCATGGTTGGAGAGTGGGATACAGGATCCGAACCGACAGACTTGTGCTTTTTTTTTTTTTGACAGAACTGACCCCTCGGGGTCGGCTCTCCTTGTGCCCGAGGAGGTATCGCCCAGGTCAGTAGGCACCTCCTCAGGTTCGGCCGCAAGTGAACTGGGCTGGCCAACTGGATCTACGGACTTCTCTGCCTCCCTTTCCTTCAGCCTACTCAATCTTTTATCTAGAGTGGTTTTAGGACAGTTCTTACAGATTTGGCAGTCTGAATTGAGGTGGTCAAACCCCAGACAATAAACACAGATGAGGTGGGGGTCGGCCTTAGCAAAGGCCTCCCCACACTCAGTACAGTGTTGAAACCCAGTGGGACCGGTTTCTTCTTGGGTTTCTCAGACATGGCCAACCTAACAAATTACCCTAGAAGCTTTCAAGCCAGGTAATAAAGCAACCGATCAGTTACAAACTGTGTCACAGGCTTTTTAAAAGAACCAGCAAAAGTCCGGTTCTTTTGAAACCGAGCGGTACCGGAACACCACACTAATCCCAGAAAGAGAGAACAATTTTACAAAGTCGGTTGCAAACCGGAAAGAAACCAAAGAAAGACAATTTCCACTCTTTTCAGCAAAATAAAACACAGTCACTACTTATCTACATACTACCTATACCGTAGACAAAGGATGGAAATCCGAAAATAACAAAAATATGCGGTTTAAACCGAACGCTTTATTTTCCTTTGACCGAACCGATCAGAGGAAATCTCCGGAGCGACTTCATTGTTAGGCGGAGTAAAGAATCTGACGGTTACACTGGGAAGTACCACAGACAGAGGTTTGAAAAACGAGCTCGAGCTCAACGTTCTATACTTCTGCATAGAGTTAACTCTTTCCTCTCCGGGGCAGTTCAAGTGCTGAGGCTTACTGCATTATGTCTGAATACAGCAAGACTTCATGTTGTTTGAAACTGGCGCTTATTAACACTGCCCCAGAGAAGGGGTTGGGAGCACATCAAGCCAATTTAATGGCAGACCTAGTCTTCTGCGTGGTCTCTAGAGTTTGTTCTACTTGAGAACCGAAGAGATACACACCGAAGGGTAATGCCATGACCTGTTGCTGGGCATCATTCGTGAAGCCTGAAGTGCGCAGCCAGGAGTGATGGCGGATACAAATGCCCACTGTCGCCGCTTGGAAGGCAGTATTGAAAGCGTCCATAGCTGCTTTAACCTGTTGGTTGTTGGACTCGATACCCCTAGTTATGGTTTGAAGAAGCTCTGAATTAGTGTCAGACTCCGGTAGAGCTTCTACCATTTATTTGAGTGAATGTCAAAGAATACACTCATATTGAGAGAAATAGCCCTGGTAGCTGGCAATACGCATACCCAGGGTGGAAGCAGCAAAGACTCTCTTACCTAAAGTACCTATCTTACGAGATTCTTTGTTTATAGGTCGGGCTGTAGTAGCCTGAGGGAGGATGACCTTATCATTCTCTGCCGAGGCTACAATAGGGTCCGCAAAGGCTTGGGAGGCCAAAATGGGTTGATCCTTGGGAGCAGCATACTTTCTATCTGTGGACTTAGCCACAGAAGGAATGAGAGTGGGATTATTCCATACCATTTGAGAAAGTGTCTCAATTGCAGGCTGTACCGGGGGAGTTAATCCATAGGGATGTCCGGGACATGAAGGTATTGGAGCCTTAAAAGCTTCCCAGGATTGATATTCGTAGTCTGGAGAGAAAGAGTGGAATTCAAATTGTTCAGCATAGACTTAAATGACAGGTCCTCGATCACAGGCTCTGCAATAGGATTAGATCCTGTTCCTTCCACGTCATCACCCAGCCTAAGGTCTGGGTCAGGCTCAATATCATCTCCTGACAGCCCAGGAGGGACTGTATGGACAGGAAAGGAGTGAAAATCAGAAGGAAAATAGGAAGGAAAAGGGTTTGGGGTCAGGAAGCCCTGAAAACTGGAAGATGTCACAACAAGTCTTGGTGCTGAGAAAGAGCACGGCGCCGCCTGACCCAGCGCAGAGCACGGAGCCTACAGAGCCCTTGGTGCCAAAAAGCCCAACAGCACAGAGGATGGCGCCGAAAAGGCTGCAAGGCACTGAGGGCGGTGCCGACAATCCCAATGGCGCCAAGGACAGTGCCGAACGACCCATCGATGCTGCCGAAACCAACACAGGGATCTGAAAACTAAGATTTTAGGAGAAAGAAGGAAGAATACCAGGAGATAGAGGCATCAGTGTGGCCCCCTGTGCTGCAGCCATGTGAGGGGGGAAAACACCTGAGCGCGGAGTCAACGGCACCAAAGAAGGCGCTGCGCGACTAGGGAGGCCCAACCTCCCTACCAGATCCGCCGAAGGGTCCGAGGGCCTCTGAGTGACTGGGCCAGGCAGCTGGACCAACCTCCGAGCCCATTGCTCCATCAGAGCGGCCCACTGATGAAACTGCTCATCTGAAGCCCTACCAGAAGGTGGGGAAAGGCTCCGATGTTGAAGAGGTCGGTGACCAGAAACAGAAACCGGCGACTCCGGAGGAGGAGACCGGCAACTTACCCCAATGACCGACCGTAGACGCGCAGACATATCAGAGGGCGATCTCGAGTGATGCCTTCTCTTTTTTGAATTGTGGGCCAAAGAAGAGCTCAAGGCCGAATGGTGCCGAGAATCCGACAGTTTTCTTTTATGCTTCTGGGGGGGACTGCCCCTCCACTCGGGCACTGGACCGTCTGTTGCCAGACCTCCTCTCCGGAGAGGGCGGCGGACTGGACCCAGCCCAGCTGACTGAACAGCTTTCATACGAAGTCTCCCTACAGTCACCTGACCCGCTCATGGTCGACTCCGTCAATGTAGGCTGAGACTTCTTTCTTGTAATAAGAATACATTAAATAAGCGGTACTTATTCGAGAAATACTACAAAATAATAAACTGAAAACTATGCTGCTAGTTTGACTCCCGGTGGGCGAGTGACGTCGTCACTGTAGCGCACTCGATGGCAGGGGAAAAAAAGGAACTGAGGCGGTTGGAGGGTAGACACCGAGATAGTCATTGCCGTACGAGCCAAGGCTCATGGCGCCACTCCTCACAGCTCCATCTCTGGCGCCAACCATCTTGCAAAAAAGTTTGCTTCCGCTGGGTCCTAGCGCCTCTGGCGTAGATCCCATCAGTATGAATGAGTGGGGGAGATATGTCCAGGAAGATATGGAAATTACGTACCTACCGTAATGCTGATCTTTCTGTGCATCTTCACCATTCATCAGCTTTGGGTTTTGGCTGGAGGTCACGACCTTGCAGAAGCTTTTTTTTTTGATGGGCCAGATCGTAGCACCATCGGCGCTGCCTGAGGCTGGCCTTGACAAAGTGGCGCTCGCCGAGACTAGTCATTGGTGTTAGTGATTCCACCCTCCCACCAGTTCTGAGTTGCCGTAGAGTGAGAAAAGGGTTGGGAGGGTGGGACAAGGAAGTCAAGGGACAGACAAAGGAAAAGATATATAACTAAAAGGAGAAATAAACGACTTAGAGGACAGAACAAGTTTGAAAACTAAGGGATTGGGTAGGGGCCCCAATCTCTGGAAGTAGGAAAGGAGGAGGGAGGGAGGGAGGGATTTAGAAATAAGGATGTGAAGGGGAGGAAGACACCCTGGAACCTTGACCTGTCTCCAGATTGTATAGGAACTGTGAAGGAGTAGCCAAAACGCTAACTGCCAGAATTCAAGGCACAGAATCACTGGCAATAACTCCAACAAGCAGAGTCGGCTATTCTGGAAGAAAAGACAGGATACAGGGATAGCCCCCCCCCAAAAAAAATTTGGTGTAAGAAACTAGTTTCTTAAATTACATTGAGGATGTGTCCAAAGGACAAGGACATGAAAGAAGTTGACGGGGAGAAGGAAAGAAAGGAGATCAAATGCCAACCCCCACCCCACAGGGGTGGAGCCGAGGCACTGAAGGAGTGCCCCCCATCCTGACCACTCTGCCCCTAAAGAGAATTATCCCCTATGTGCCCCAAGTTACCCCACTCCTGACCAAACAGAAAGGAGGGGGCGAGGAGGGGGTACAGAGAGGGAGGGGGACCCAGAGACTGAGGCCCCAGGGGGATGGAGGACGGGATTGTGATGAATGGTGAAGATACACAAAGATCAGAATTACGGTAGTACGTAATTTCCATATCTTGTCTGTGTCAATCTTCACCATTCATCACCTTTGGGTGAGTGCCGAGCCCCTCCGAAGAGGGTCCTAACCTTAAGGGACTGAATCTCTTAGCTCTCAGTGGGTGATGCACTAAGAGAGAGAACATTCACGGGTCTGGAGAGGCCCGGGAGTGGGGAGAGTGAGACAGGGTCTCCTCAGAAGGAGTAGGAAGTTGCCCCGACATACGCCGTCTCGCTCTATGGGAGAAAAGAAAAAATTACTCACCTTAGTAATTGCTTTTCTTCTCATGGAGTCTTGCTATATTATAACAATAGCAGTCAGCCACTGCAGCTGAACTGCCCCGGAGAGGAAGGAGTTAACTCCAGAAGGTCTGGAGTTCTACAGCGCGAGGGCGCTGTGCCCAAAGCTCTATCTGGCAGTTTCAAATGAAACTGTCAGATCTTTATGAAGCCAACATCAAAGGACGGAAAAAGTCTGTGTGGAAAACTACACTAGCCTATGGCTACCTACTAGTAGTAATAACAACAATATAAACAACAAAGAAACACCCAGAACCATAATAACAAAGATTGATGGTATTATGGTTCGCTTTACCACCCTGACAAGCACATATCAACCCCTTCCCCAAGACTCAAGTCCAAGAAGGGCAAAAAAATAACCTAAATGAACACCCAGATCCCTAACCCAAAGGAAAACAGGGTTAGGAAAACTAAATAGGCATGACACAGTGCTTGCACCAATTTGCCACCTCTACCCAAGTAGGAATTCTGAGAGGGGCAGGAGGGAGGGTGGTTATAATATAGCAAGACTCCATGAGAAGAAAAGCAATTACTAAGGTGAGTAATTTTTTCTTCAAACACCATGAAGTCTTGCTATATTATAACAATAGCAGATTACACAGCAGTACCTCCATGGAGGAGGGTCAGAACCTACTTAGGAAATAGGCTCTGAAGCACAGCTGTGCCAAACCGAGCATCTCTCCTGGACTGGATATCCAGGGAATAATGCTTGGTAAAGGTGTGAACTGTCTTCCAGGTAGCAGCCTGACAAATCTCCAGAATAGGAATGTCTCTAGCAGCCGCTAGAGACGCAGCTGTACCCCTGGTGGAGTGGGCCCTCAATCCTGAGGGGGGTACTCTACCCAGTTTCTGATAACAAAATTGGATACAAGAGACAATCCACCTTGCAATTGTTCTCTTAGTGGCAGGTTTCCCTTTGCCAACCTCGCATATAGGTAAGAAACAGTTGGAGGGATTCAACCTTATGACCTCTGGTGCGCCTAGATAGTAACTTAATGCCCTTTGACATCCAAGCTGTGCAGTCTCCTCTCACCTGAGGAAGAATGCTCAGTGAAAAATACTGGAGGGAGATAGATTGATTCAGGTGGAAATCAGAAACCACCTTAGGCAAAACTTTCTATTAGTCCTAAGGACTACCTTATCTCTGTGGAAAGAGATAAAATCTTCTTCCACTGACAGGGCCTGTAACTCACTTATGCGCCTGGCAGAGGTGATAGCTACTAGAAAAACGGTTTTCCAAGTTAAATACTTGAGTTCCAAGGAAGACAGAGGCTCAAAGGGGGTTGCATTAACTGAGCAATGCAAATATTCAGGTCCCAGGCGGGAGCTGGTTCCCCAAAGGGAGGGTTAGTGTGAAGTAACCCTTTAAAAACTTGGAGAACACAGGGTGAGAAGAAAGGGAGGCAGGCTTCCTGCTGACACAAAAGCAGAGACAGCTGCCAGATGAACCTTCAGGGTAGCTGGTCTAAGGCCTAAGGAATCTGGATGGACCAAATAGTCCAGTAGAATGGGAAGATCAGCAGATTCTGGGGTAATCTGCCTCTCAGAGCACCAGATGGAAAACCTCTTCCACTTAGAATTATAAGTGGCTCCTAGTGGAAGGCTTCCTGAAGCCTTTAAAATATCCATAACACCTTGAGAAAGGTGTAAATCAACAATTCTAGCTCCTCAAGAGCCAAGCCTTGAGGTGGAGGGACTTGAGGTCCGGATACCACACTCTCCCCTGTGCACAGGCCAGTAAGTCGTGAACTCTGGGCAGGCTCAGGGCAGGGTGGACTGCCAGGGACAGGAGCAGAGGGTACCAGGGCTGTCTGGCCCAATCTGGGGCAATCAGAATCACTCTGCAAGGTTGAGATCTGATTTTCACTAGTACCCTGAAAAGGAGAGGAAAGGGGGGGAAGGCATACAGGAACTTCCCTTTCCAATCCAACAGAAAGGCATCCAGAGGGACTGAGCCCAGAACTGGATGCCTGCAGCAAAAAAGAGGAAGTTGGTGGTTGTCTGGGGCCGCGAAAAGATCTATCTGCGGAGTGCCCCAACTGGCAAAGACAGACCCCAGTACTTGTGGATTCAGAGCCCATTCGTGGTGGCCCTGAGAAATTCTGCTGAGGGCATCCGCCAGCACATTGTCCTTCCCTGGGAGATGAACCGCTATCAGGGAGGTGTTCAGGGAATAAGCCAGAGACCACAACTTCATTGCTTCGGTGCACAAGGCTGAAGACCGAGTGCCCCCTTGCTTGTTGATGTACCACATTGTGGTGGTATTGTCTGTCCTGACTTGAACCACTTTGTTCTGGACAGAATCTGAAAAGACCAAGAGCAAAAAGACAGCTCTGAGTTCCAGAAGATTGATGTGGAGCAGAGATTCCTGAGGAGACCACACTCCCTGAGTGGTAAGGTCGCCCAGGTGAGCCCCCCACCCTAACAGGGAGGCATCCGTGGTGAGGGTGAGGGAGGGAGAAATGGGAATGAAGGGAACCCCTTGTTTCAGATTGCTTTGATCCTGCCACCAGTGTAAGGCCAGGATCAGGGATTGAGTAACTGGGACCAATTTGGTAAGGGGGTCCTTCCTCTGAGACCAATAGGCCCTCAAATGGAACTGAATGTCCCTCATCTGGAATCTTGCTCCCTGCACAACAGCTGTGGAAGCAGCCATGTGCCCGAGAAGTTGCAGGAAATGCCTTGCTGGTCGAGAGACCCGGAGGGTAAAGGAGGATGCCAGGGCGATGAGTCTGTCCACCCTTTCCGACGGAAGAAAGGCCCTGGCTAACCTTGTGTTCAATTCTGCGCCTATGAAAGTTAGAGCCTGAACTGGTTCCAGAACTGACTTTGGTAAGTTTTAGCAGAAATCCCAGAGAAGTGAGAAGCTGCTGGGTGGCTTGCAAGTGGATTACCTGACCTGAGACTGACCCACAATGAGCCAGTCGTCCAGGTAGGGAAACACAGCAACCCCTTGCCTTCTTAAATGAGCCACTACTACAGCGAGACATTTTGTGAATACCCTTGGCGCAGAGGTAAGGCCAAGGACATTGCCCTGAACTGGTAGTGGCCTGAGGGCAGTTCAACCTGAGGTACTTTCGTGGGAAGGCCTGATCAGAACATGAAAATAGGCATCCTTGAGGTCCAGGGAAGCTAGCCAGTCCCTGGCCTTAGGGAAGGCAATATCATTGCCAGGGTTAACATCTTGAACTTTGGTTTCAACAGATGCTTGTTCAAGTATCTTAAATCCAGAATGGGCCGCCATTCTCCTGTCTTTTGGGTAAGAAAGTATCTTGAATAAAACCCTTGCCCTGATGGCAAGGAGGAACCCTTTCCACTGCTTTGCAGACCAGAAGAGAAGAAACCTCTGCTTCCAAAGCAAGGGCTTCTGAAGGATTTGCAGGAAATGCCTGGCTCTCATCTTTGGAAAATATTTGAAGCTGAGAACCAGACCCTGGCCTATTACCTCCAGAACCCATCTGTCCGAAGTTAGGGACAGCCAGCTCTGGCTGAAACAGGCCAACCTGCCCCCCACTGGTACAGGAGAATCGGCCCTGGGCACCCCATCAGGGTGCCTGCTTAGCAGCAGCCTTAGGCTGAGGGGAGGGAGACGGTCTACCCCTGCCTCTAAAGAAACCCCTCTGCGAGACAGCAGAGGAGGCTTGAAATTGGTAAAAAGGCCTGGAAAAGGGTCTGCCTCTACCTCTGGGAGCATGCCTTTGTGGCATGGCATGCTTCTCCTTAGCCTGGGCACTTTTGTAGGTAGTTCTGTATTCATCCATCTTTTTCATATAATTTTCTGTTTGCTCCCCAAACAGAGAATTTCCCACTACAGGAAAATCCATAGCCTTTGACTGAGTATCTTGGGACAGATTAGTGCATCTGAGCCATGCCAACCTACGGAAAGCTACAGAAGTGGCCATGACCCTAGAGGAAACATCATTAACATCAACAGCAGTATGAAATTGAACTTTAGAGGCTTCAATGCCATCAGCAGCCACCTGTTCCAACTCACTAGCAGCTGCCATGGGCCTGCTTGGCTACCGCAATACCGTGTCCCACCTAGATTTCTGATATCTAGCCACATAAGCCATATAATTTGCCTGCCTGAGTCCCAAAGAAGCTGCCATATACTGTTTCTTGCCATGGCATCAATCTTCCTAGAATCCTTATCAGGAGGATGTGAGGCCAGAGGAATATTAGCTTGTCACAGGCTGCAGCTTGTACCACACCTACATGACTACACTGCTCAATAAGGAAGTCTGTATCCCAGCCTGACAAAGTATACCTTCTGTCCATTTTTTTATCTACAGGAGGGACAGAATGAGGATTTTTAAAATCTTTGTTGTTTGCTTCCTAAATGACTTATGCAAAGGAATAGACAACCTCCTAGACTCTGGAATATCCATCATTTCCACATAATCAGGCTCTCTTGCTCATCCACAGCCTCCTCTAAAGGAAGCTGGAGGTTTCTGCAACCTTTTGTAAAAATAAAGAAAGAAGGGACTCAGACAGAATGGGGGGATTCTCAAAGGTCTGTCTGGAGAAATGCCCAGTTCAATGGGCACGTCCAGACCCTCCCAGCCACACATATATTGATCAAATTCCTCCTCCCCTCCTGTGGTTCATAAAAATCCTCAACTTCAAAATCCTGAACCACTGGGACTGACGAACCAACCTTTACCAACTGTTGGTGGTTCTACAGATCCCTGAGACAGTGACTGGACAATCTGAATGGCTTTAGCTATCTCTGCAGCAGTTGGAGACACAATTCTGGACTCCAAACCTCCTGATTTCTTTGTCTTTTTACTTGGGACTGGTTCCTCTGAACCAGTCCTCCTTTCGCCCGAGGAAGTCTCGCCCTGGTCAGAGGGCACTCCCTCTGGTCCAGTGGGTACTGAACCGGGCTGGCCATCCGGGTCAGCGGACTTTTGGCCTCTCGTCCCTGAGCCGGCCCAATCTCTTCTCCAGGGTGGCTGCAGGAAATTTTACACACCTGGCAGTCTGACAGAGGTGGTCAGCCCCAGACAATAGACACAAGTGGTGTGTGGGTCAGCCTTGGCAAAGTCCCCACAGACATCACAGTGTTGAAACCAGTGGGCCCGTTTTCTTTGCTCTCAGACATAATGCCAGCCTAACCAAAAACTTGCCCTTTTGATGGCAGTGCCAGGCAAGACACCCTTATCGGTTCCTAACCGTGTCACGGGTATTGAAAAAACCGTAATAATTTCGTTTTTAGAACCGATAAGAACGAACCGCACTCTAAAACCCACAGTACAGTTTTAAAAACAGAAAAACCAAGCGATCGGTTCAAAACCGAACCGATAATTAATTTTCCACAGACTTGAATTTTGTACTTACGGTTACCAGATAGAGCTTTGAACCAAGCGGTAAAATTAATGACTTTTGCCGGTTCAAATGAACCTAAAACTACTCTTTGAACCGAGAATGAACCGAGCTGAAGGAGCTGATCTCCGGAGCGACTGTTCAGTGAAGCGAGTAAAGAATCTGACAGTTTCATTTGAAACTGCCAGATAGAGCTTTGGGCACAGCGCCCTCGCGCTGTAGAACTCCAGACCTTCTGGAGTTAACTCCTTCCTCTCCGGGGCAGTTCAGCTGCAGTGGCTGACTGCTATTGTTATAATATAGCAAGACTTCATGGTGTTTGAAGATAGGTTCTCTGGTGAGCGGAGTTAATCACCCTACACCGTGCCAAGGGTGACAACCGGAAGAGACGCAGCCATGCCATCCGCCTTGTGCAGATCACTGTCCCTACGACCCTGGTAGCTACCTCACCGGCGTCATACGATGCCCTTGCTTGGTGCCTTGCTAGCTCCAGACCACGTGCGGAGAGTGCAATGGCTTGTCTGGTTACCTCCGTGTCAGGCAAAGCGGGTAGGGGTTGACCTAGCCTGGACCACAGGAACCTATCACAGGTAGCATAGTGGGCTTGATGTGCTGCGATAGAGAGCAGCAATCGTGCCGAGTAGAACATTCTCCTCCCCCAGAAGTCAAAATCCATAGAATCTTGATCTGGGGACCAGTCACGGTGAAGGGCGCGAAGCCCATCAGGAGTGTCCAGCTGCGTCAGTCCTGACTGAGGATGAGGCATGGAACCTGGAGACTCCGGGGGGCCCAATACCGCTGGAAGAAATCCCTAGGGGCTGGGACTCCGGAAAAGGGTCTCTGCCAGGAACGCAACGACGCCTCTCGAAAGGGAGCAGGCCAGGGGGCACCACAAGAATGTCCACACTGAAATCGCCTAAGAAGGCGCGCGTCGAGTGCTCTGGATTGTGTTGAGTGGGTGGGGTGATGTGCAGGTCCTCCAACATCCTCACGAGGAATCGCTGATACTCTGCGAGATCAGCAGCTGGGGAGATGTGGACAGATGGCTCCTCTCCCCCAGAAGTGAGGGATGAGAAGTTGGAGGATCTCAAGAGTTCAGAAGCTGGCTGCTCAGGGGGAGGATGCAAAACCTGTCTGTCCATAGCCCTATCATAAGAGGGAAATTGAGCAGCCACCACTCTGAACTGCTCCCAGGAGAGAGGATCGCTAGGACCAAGAATACCTGGGAGCGCAGGAGAATGTGGCAGAGGAGAAGCAGTAGAGCCGACAACAGGAATCGGCTGTCCTCCGCCTGGGCTAGGGAGCTCACCAGGAGCCCTAAGGAAAGAAGGAGCTCCGGAAAACTCCACAGCTGACAGCTGGTCAACCAAACTGGAACTGCCTAGGCTGCGCCCTGAAGAATCCCCCCGTGAGGTGACTGGGGCCGTGAAAGTCCAAGTTTGGTCGACAGTAAACCTCTCGACCACCCGCAGAGCGACAGCACAATACCGACGCAGGTACTGTGCCGCCCAATCCCCCAGTGTTTTCTGAGGGGGCTGCACCCCCCAACCCCCCATGCGGGGGGCTCTGCCACATGCACCCCCGGACTTTAAGATTCTCAACTCCAGGTTGGAGTTGGTCCAGGAAGGGGACAGGACACTGGGGAATGCGAAACACAGAAACGGACCATTACAGCGACTGTCGCTCTGGTGGTAATTTTTCCCTGTTTCGCCATCTGGGTGTCGGGCAAAAGGGGGCCACCTGAAAGTCCAGAGGGCCAGGGCCCTCTTGAGGAAACCGAAGCAAGGTGAGATCCGAGCGCTACCGGAGTCAGGGCTCAGGAAAAGGCTGCCGCATGGACCATACCCCTTGACCCATGGGAATCCGAAAGTGCCCTCCTCCTCGAGAAACAACCTAGGCAGCTGGCAACCCTGGTCAGCCCCTGAGGGGGCTATCCAGGGAGCAGCACCCTCCCCTCCTGTGGGTGCTCCGATCAACCCCAAAGTTGGGTGATACCACTACTGAGGGGTCAGAACCCCCCCGGATACCAGGCTGCAAAGCAATGGTGGCCTGCATCACTGCCTGCTGGTCAGCACCCCTGGCCCTGACCCCAGAAGCAACTGTCCTCTCCTCAGAAGGGCGCTGGTTTAGGCCTGTCGAGGACACTACCAAGTTGTCCACATGAGCAGCCAACTCCAAAGAGTCAGACTGCCTGTCTGACTCAGAATCGGATTCCCCCTACGAGGAGGTGGAGACCGAAGTTCTGTGCCAAATGGTGTGTGGACGCCCGCTGCCATCCCGACTGAAAGGGGCACCAGACCGAGTAACTGCACCAGAATCGGTGCAGAGGCCCTCAGCCGCACCGTGAACAGTGCGGGAAGAAGACACGGTGCCGACAAACGGCAGCAGCATCAGAGTCAGGGCCAGTCATGGCGCCGTCCTGACCCACGGTGCCGCGAGCGGTGTCGAGGCCAAAGACGGCGCCGAATGACGGCTCTGACCACACCTGAAACCCCCACGACACTGTGTCCTTGCTCGGCGCTGCAAGTGGCTCCGTGGAGACAAACAGCAAAGGATGGCGCCGTAGAGCCTCCCACGGCGCCGCCAGCACCATCAGCGCCGCAAATGGAGCAGACAGCAGCAACGGCACTGAGTGACGGACCAGTGCTGACGTCATCAGGGCCCAGAGCGCTGCAAATGGCACAGAGGCCCAAGACGCTGCCGACAGATGCTGTTGAGGACGGCGCCGACCCAGACCTTCCAAGCCGAGGGTACGACACCGGGGAGCCTTCACCCCCGAAGGGGTGATTGCCAAGGCAGTGCCTCCTGCCCGTCCCCCAAAGGGAATGGACTGGGCCTCCTGCACTGCGGAAGGGGCTTCTGCAACGGCAAGGCTCCAAGAAGCAGAAGCCCCCTCCTCCTCCTCGGTCCATATAGAACCGGGAGGGGACCCGGAGGAAAGACCGAGAGAATGTGGCTTGGCCTGACGAGTGCGTGCCCGTCCCCTGAAAGTCGGCGAAGCTCATCCAACTTTCCACGTGCGTTGTTCAATGACATGATGGTCCATGGAGAAGCAAGCGTCGCATGAATCCATGTCGTGTAGCAGGCCAAGACACGCGAGGCAACAGTCATGTTGGTCGTTGATGGAGTACTTACGGCCGCATGGGCACCGATGCATAGGGAGCTGTCCCATTTTCCAAGTTTTCTTGCCCGCCGACCGAGACATGACCTATGGAAAAAGAACACCAAACAAGACCAGACGTCGTAAAATAAAATAAGGAACAGTCTTACCAGGAAACGTCGAGTGAAGCAAAACTGAACCGGCAGGAAAATGGAATCGGGGTCGACTAACTGCGACACTGAGTTGACTAACTGTGACATGGAGTCGAAGGCTTCTTGAAAAGCAGACCTCTCAAGGTTTCTCAGCTACCCATAAGGTGCGACCTCAACGGCGGGACATGAAGAACTGGCTGGAGGGAGGAGTCAACACCTAACTGCCAACTTGCGAGCGCCACGCAGTGTGTTGGCCTCGAGGGCGACGCTGATGGTGCGTCGACTCCGCCCATCCAAAAAAAAAAATCTTCTGCGGGGTCGTGACCTCCAGCCAGAACCCAAAGGTGATGAATGGCGAAGACGGACACAGACAAGATCTGGGAGAGACTGGTTCAAATCATACTAAAGTCCCTTACTCTCTAACCCTTAACAAGTTTTCCTAACCTCCTTGGGAACTGTGATGGCCCCTCAGGTCTATGACTTTAAAAGTGCCCTCATTCCCACTGTAAATCATCAGCAGTGATGTGAGAGCTACAGCGCTTCACTCTGAAGGTACTGAGGACAAGCTGTGGCAGCCCCCCCCCACTTTGTAATGCCAGCATTTGAAGTAGGATGTCCCTCACAAATCAGATGCTACACTTCAGTTGTTGTAGGTAAAGGAACTAATCAGCCTCAGTGTTTGTAGTGCTCTGTATTTGCTTAGCTCATTCCTCCCATGTCATATGCATCCTGTGTCTTGGTATTTACAACTCAGATTTAAGGAGCATTTAAAAAGTGAAACAATACACTTTATAAAGTAAGTGATCTAGCTCTCCACTTTCAGGCTGCTGAAAGTGGGGTGTATGATTTGGGTAATGGAGGAATTCAATCTTGTGTGATCCTTTGGGAAACTGCCCAGGCCTGCCTTGTAAATGAATCTTCTCAAGGGTGTTCACCTGGTTCAATACAGATTGACCGACTGAATGTCTGATTCAGTTTACTGCTCTCCACATGTTGCAACTGTCTCACAGAGAGAGAAATGAGCAGTACACAGACATAGATTCCGTTTCCTGTGAATGAAATACTATTAGATGTATTATTTGCTCTACACATACAGCATTAAGGCTACAAGTACTACTCCCTGTGTAAGTTGCATGACAGAACTGTCTTAAGCCATTGCAAACAAACTAAAATCAGGATAGACAGCATTGATATCCTTATGTTTTCTTCTGCACTGTTGCTGCAGCGACATCAGTGAATGAGAGGGGCTGTATTACAAGTGACTCATTTGCATGTAAATGGAGGCTTGCTTGACACTTTACTACCTTGTGTCAGAGCCTCAGACTCTAGATGTGTTACAAAAGAAGAAATGCCTGATCTCTTATTGACATATGTATAGTAATTGATGTAATGTATAATAAATATATCAGACATATCCAAATCATAAATATACAGGAGTCTTCTCCTTTAAGAGCAGAATCAGTCTTTTCACGGATGACACCAAAACGGGGCAGTTGTGGATGGGGTAGAGGGAGGAAAAGGCCTCCAAGAAGATTTGGGAAGGCTTGAGCAGTGGTCAGACACTTGGCAGCTGGGTTTCAATGCTAAGAAGTGCAGGTCATGCACTTCGGAAGAGAGGAATCCTGGGTATATTTACCATCTGGGAGGGGTTCAGTTGTCTGTCTCTGAGAAGGAAAAGGATTTGGGGGTAATGGTCGCAAAGAATATGAACCACTCTTCTCAATGCAGGAAAGCAGCGGCAAAAGCAAATAGAATGCTTGGGTGCATTGCTAGAGGACTCACCTCTAGAAGGGAGGAAGTCAATCTGACACTATACAGGTCACTGGTGAGGATGCACTTGGAGTACTGTGTACAGTTCTGGAATCCATACTTAGGTTATTGGAGGGGGTACCACGAAGGGCGACTAGAATTATCAGAGGTATGGAGGGGAAAGCCTTACGAGGACAAGCTGAGGGTCTTCAACATGTACTCATAGGAGGAGAGAAGGAAAAGGGGTGATCTGATCGAAACCTTCAAATACTTAAAGGGCATCAACAGGATTAGTACAGAGGGCATGTTTTGATTAAAGGGAGAAGGGATTACTAGGGGGCCTGAAGTTGGTGGGGGGTAGAGTCAGGAGTGAGGCGAGGAAGCATTACTTCACGTTGAGGGTGGTAGGGGGATGGAGCAGCTTCCTGATGAAGTGGTATCTCTTACAACAGTTGAGAGCTTTAAAGGGAGTGGGGTAGGGTTAAGGTCAAGATACTAGTCAGTGGTTAGATGGGGAAGATGAGGGGCAAGGGTGGGGGGCAGCAGGATTCTAACCTCTGTGCTGCACAATCGAAGCAGACACGATAGACCATTTGGCCTGTATCTGCTGGCAGTTTCGTATGTTTATATGTTCGTATATTTGGTTTATAGAATGACACCCATGCTTCTAGGTTTGCAAAAATGGCCATTAGGCTGCAGAGACCGAGGTGAGCAACTTTCAGCCCAGATGCGCTGGCCCATACTTGGTTGGAGTAGGAGACAGGGATATTTAGGGGACCTGGGTTGCTCTCAACGTCATCTGCCAGTGGCAGTAGTGGGAGCAGAGGATTGTAGGCACAGCTCATAATGATAAGCCAAGGTGGCTTAATGGTTAGGGTGTTAGGTAGGCCCCTAGCAGGAGGCAGTCTCTATTTGAGAGGAAAGCTAAAAGAAGAGGGCAGTGTGGAGTCTCAATCCACTAATCCACTTATGTAGTGGGATGTCTAGGTTGATGAAATGGTGAAAGCTGGCTAGTACTGCCTGGTCAGTGCTCAGTAGCAGTCCTGTGAGTAGGGTAGTTTGAAGAATAAATATGCTAGGCTTCAGTGTCAGTGGCTCAGTAGGTAGCACACTTGCCTCTGAGGCCGGGAGATCAGAGGGCTGTGGGTTCAGTTCCCACATCTGACACTTTGGTTAATATCCCAGTACTGACACTGTAGTGCAGCATCAGAGGGGTGCTGCACTTCTGAGGTGCCATCTTTCGGATGAGATGTTAAACCGAGGTCCCATCTTCCTGGATTGGTGGTAGTTCAGGTGGATGTTAAAGATCCCATGGCACTTATCGAAAAGAGTAGGGAATTTCCCCAGTGTCCTGGCCAAATTTCCCTCATTCACTAAAAAAATACCACCAATAGCTTAATCTGGTTTAAGGTCAGTTGGCATTCATCTGTATCCCCCTCCCCCGGGTCGTGCCTGAAAATAGCAGGATTTGTCTAGTGTACTTACCCGGTCAACAAAAACTAAATAAATACATTTTCAGGGGCGGAATGACAGGGAACTGGGTAAAAAAAAGGCTGAAAGCTAATTGTTGAACAGAAGGCTGAGCAGGGTGACAGGCAGTACATTTCACCAGATTAGTTAGACTGTTAAGAGAGAGTTGTAAGTAGCCTAAGGGAGGGGTGTATATGCCTCAGGTGGAGTTGGTTAGTAAGCTGTCTTTAAGGGTAATGGAAACTTCCACTGGCATTAAAAAAGGGGGGGATAGGGAGAGACCGAGAGGCGGAGAAGGCAGGGGTGCAGAAGTGGACTGACTAGTTCCACCTGTCACCACTTCAATAAATGAGACACCACCTTACGGCGGGTGGTAAACAGTAAACTGTACCGTGCAAAGTGCGGTGCCGGATGCAGAGGAGCAGATAGTACAGGTTACCTTGGGCTGCAGGAGAGGATCTGCAGACGGAGGAGGGTTCAGGAGGAATGCTGTCCTGTCCTCAAAGACCCCCCTGGGGTTTCAGCAGCATTTGCATGGCGTCCTGGAGTACGGGAGCTTGGGCTGCAAGAGAGGATTTGTGGGCTGGGGAGGGCTCCGGGGAAACACTGTCCTGCCCTCAAAAAACATCCAAAAGAGGCTGCATTCCGCTTGTATTAGGACCAGAACCAAACACAGATTCTCGCATAAAAATAGATTCAAAGCTTTAATAAACAGTATTTTCGTGAGACCGTGACGTACAGAATCCACTGCCATAAAGCCCCTGCACTTCGGATCCCAGAAAACCCTTCATCACGGGGCATAGCTATAATGTCCGTTTTGTATTTATTACTTTTATTTTGCAACTTGTCATTCAAGTCCTTGTATTCTTTGTCGTCTTTGAAACTTGCAGGTAAAGAAAATCCAAAAGTGTCTGCACTTCGCTTGTTTAGGACCAGAACCAAATACACTTATAAACACTTACACCACCTTTTATAATACGTATGGTTTTTAGTTGGCAGCCTGAAATATTTAGGAAAACTACAAATTATTGTAAAAATTCAATGTTTTTTGCATTTTTTTTGCCAGCTTTTTGATCTCCGTAAGAAACACGTTTGGTGTTTGAATCCCAAGAATTTTTTTTGGTTAACAGAATTACAATTTTAACTTATAAGCCTTACTGTGATACTAATAATAGATTTTGAAATTTGTTTTTTCCACAGATTCGGATTTTCTCACCTGCTTAATTTCTCCCAGGTCCCAAAGGCTATTTGACGTCGTTGATCGCTGGAACTCGGAGGCGAGATCGCAGACTTCAAAGGCTCCTCTAATTCAACTGAATTTAATACATAGACTCTGTGTATACATGCATGGTCACAAATATATATTTCCTTGGGGTTTAAAAATTCTATAGACAATTGTCTGAATATATCAAATGCTTTTACCTCAAACAGGAAATGGATTGGTGGTGTAATTACTGTTTTGTATGATCTTTTCATAATTATGTCACACACTTGCACTAAGTGTTTTTTTGATTGATTTTCCTTGGTGTATAAATGGCTGTCTGTCTTTCCCATGTCCACACCCCCGATGAAGGGTTTTCTTAGACCCGAAGCGCCGGGGCTTTGTGGAAGTGGATTCTGTATGTCATGTTATCACAAAAATACTGTTTATTAAAGCTTTGAACTCTATTTTTGTGTGAGAATCTGTGTTTGGTTCTGGTCCTAATACAAGTGGAGTGTAGGCTCTTTTGGATTTTCTTTGCACGATTAAGGCTGGTCACCTTTTGCCTGCACCCCTCCCAACCTGGGATACTCGCAGTGCATCTCACTTGGAACCTGCCTATCCTCAAAGACCCCTGGGTTTCAGTAGCACTTGCAAGGCATCCTGGAGTATGGGAGTTTGGGCTGCAAGAGAGGATTTGTGGGCAGGGAAGGGTTCCGGGGAAATGCTGTCCTGTCCTCAAAGACCCCCTGGGGTTTCAGTAGCACTTGCACGGCATCCTGGAGTATGGAAGCCTGGGCTGCAGGAGAGGATTTGTGAGAGAGGGCTCCGGGGAAACGCTGTCCTGTCCTCAAAGACTCCCCTGGGGTTTCAGCAGCACTTGCATGGTGTCCTGGAGTATGGGGGTGTTTGTTTATAGTTTGCACTTTTCCTAGGTCATGCCTAAAAATAGACATTGTATTTCTCTAGCGCATCTACCCGGTAAAAAACAAACAAACAAAAAAAAAATCAATAAATACCTGAAGAGCAAAGGGAAGATGAATACAGAAGATTTATCAACTACACTATATGAGTAATTGGACTGAGATGTAAACAGTGTTTCAATGTTTTCACAGACTTGCATTAAGTTCTGTATGAAACTACAATAAAGTTGTTTTCTTATCGTTTATTAAAAAAATGAAATCCAACTGACAGACACACTGGAAAAACAGAAAGACAAAAGCAAACGATGTTAACATAATACAACTTTTGCAAGGGAAAGTCCAGCAAAAGGTAGAAGTGAAAAAGAATAGAATGGACAGCACTTTTTAAAAGAACAAAGACTTTTTAAAAGACTAAAGAACAAAAAAAAGGCAGTTCTGCATGTAAGGATTTTAAGAATAACTTTCCAGTCCGTTGCGATAAAACTGGAAAATTTCTTTTAGTTCAGCCAAGGGATCTTCTTTAGTCATCTCTTCATATGCTTTATCCATCTTTGCACACTGTTCTTCTAAATATTTCTGGAAAACCAAAAAAGCAGAGAAATAAAACTGTTGCAATTTCTTACTATGTGACCTTGAGCAAGTCAGTTAACCTCTACACATCCCTGTATTTAGCCTCCCTGAACTTTCTTATCCTCCTTCTGTCTCGCTGTCTGCCTAATGGCTGCTGCCAAACATTCATGGATTAAAGAGCTTTGTTATGCACAGCATAGATAGGAAAATTACGTACCTACCGTAATTCTTGATCTTCTCTTGTATCTTCACCATTCATTACTTACTGGGTGTAAGCCGGAGGCGCGCACCCATCACGGGAGCTTTTTTTTTTTTTTTTTTTAAAAAAAGTTGCCTAACGGCCCCGCCCTCGAGAGCGACATCATGCGTCATGCGCGAGGGGCGGCCGTTAGTAGCGACCGACTCCTCCTCCAACTCAGTTCTGTGAGCCGGAGAGGCAAAAGTGAAAGCAGAAAATACAGATAGCGAGGCAAGATAGCCGAGGGATAGCAAAGCAAGGAAGAATGAACTGAAAAAGGAATAAGCCGATGGAGGAAGGACAGAGGAGATAAGAACATCCTAGCCTAGGAGTGCAGGGCCTCCTTACCTGGGCGACTCTAGGAGGAGAGATGAGTAAGGAAATGAGAAAACAGAAGAAGAAGAAGAAGAGAAGAGAGAGATGGGATGTTGGAAGGGACCAGAAGGCCCATGAGCATAGTTAGCTGTAGCTGAAGGCTCGACTAAAGGGAAGCAAGAATCCCGGAGATAGAGCTGAAGAAGGTTCACCGAACCCGCTAGACAGACTCAGGAGGGCATAGTCCTCATCTTCAACATGCCATTGTTCTTGACACCACCTCGGCTCCTGGCGCGGAGGTGCTAAGTGGAGGACAGCCGAGGTGGGAAGAATAAAACCCCAGCAGCATGAGAGCGCTGCTCAGGGGTTTAGAAATAGAAAATGTAAGCCTTTCAGGCGTTTCAAGATAGAAATGGGACTCAGACTGACTGGCTAAGGCCGGGCAAGGCTTAGGCTGGCTAAAATTGGATATGGTCAGCAGAGCTCTACTGTAAAAATTGTCCAGGAGGACACTTAAAGGGAGAAACCACTAGCAAAACAGCGAGAGGGATAGCCTACCTTCTCATTTGCTTTCTTGTTTGATTTCTCCATTTTTTTTTTTTAGTAGATGCATGACCCAGATACCAAGATGCCTACAGCAGTCGGAGAGAGTTCCCTCAGCATTTTTTTTTTTTTTTAAAGAGAAAGGAACAGGCGTCTGCTCCTCTGCTCTGCAAGATAAGAATAGAGGGGAAACAGATTTCAGGGCAACTATCTGAACAGGATTGCAGGATCAAAACTGAATAGCCTGAGCCAGGCCAAAAACCCCAGAGTGTATCGTGCCATAAGAATAGCAAAGAGATAGTTGTGCAGTCTGATCGTCAATGCAATCCAAGATGGCCCATGAATCTTAGAGTAAGTAATTTTCTGGATTTTAGAACCCCCTCAAAAAGATTTTTTTTTTTTTTTTACTTTTGTCTTTTTTTTTTTGGAAAATTTAAGGAAATTTTCCTATATTTCATATAAATGCAGAGAGAGGAAGGAGGCGGGAGGTGGAGAAGCCACAGGAAGAGGCACTGAGGGATGGTGGGCGGGTGTAAGTAATGAATGGTGAAGATACAAGAGAAGATCAAGAATTACGGTGAGTGCGTAATTTTCCTATCTTCCTTGTCAATCTTCACCATTCATTCACTCCTAAGTGATACCAAGCTCCTCTTCCCTGGAGGAAGAGGCCATACCCTGAGGGAACAAGACCCCAGCCTTCTGCTGGTGAGAAACAGAAGGAGAAGACCCTGGCTTATTCAGAAAGCCTAAGAGGAGAAGAGCTAGGAGGTGCCTCCGAGGGCCGAGGAGGCGGAGGAGCCCTGTAAAGTCTCCTAGCTCTGGAGAGAAACGGGTCCCCGGAGGCGGGCGAATCACCCTCGCCGGGCCAGGGGTGACAACCTGGAAAACGAAGCCATGCCGTCCGCCTGATGCAGATCGCTGTCCCGCAAGCCTGGAAGCCACCTCATTGGCGTCGTAAGATGCCCTTGGCAGTAATGTCTTGCCAGCTCCAGGCCTACAGCTGGAGAGAGCAGCGGCTTGTCTGGTTTGCTCCGTATCAGGCATAGATGCCAGCAGCTGGGACATCATCGACCACAGATGCGGTTGTAGGCAGCGTGGTGAGCCTGATGTGATGCAATACAAGCTTTCCATAGAACAGAGAACACTCTTAGCCCCAGCGGTCGAACTGGAGAAGTCCGAATCCGGTGAGCGGTCGTCGCCCAGGCAACTGGCGCCCAGAAGGAGTATCCAGGTATACCAAACCTGAGGGTCGGGTTGGAAGGAACCTAGAGACTCAGAGGGGCACAATACCTCGCTGGCGAGTCCGCGCGGGCTGGGGAAGAAAGCGGCGGGGGACTGCCATGACGGATAGGCGCCTCCTGGAAGGGGATAGGCCAGGAAGGTACCACCAGATGCTGGGCACTGAACTCACCAAGGAATTCTCGCGTCTCCCGTTCGGTATTGTCTCTTCGAACGTAGGAAATCCGGAGATCCCTCACCATCCTCGAGAGGAAACGCTGATATTCTGTGAAATCAGCATCGGAGGACAGATGAGCAGGGGGTTCCTCTCCCTCGGAGGAGGGAGACGAGGATGATGGGGAACTGGAATGCCCAGAGGATTCCTGCGGCGGTGGGGAGAGCCGAAAGACCCGCTCATGCATGTACCTAACGTCTGAGGGGAAGGCCGCCGCAGAACCCCTGAACTGCTCCCAGGATAGCGGACCCGTGGGGAGCGACATGGCCTGGGGTGGGGTGATGAGCAGAGAGATGGAAGGGGCACCTCCGCGGAGGCAACTGCTCTCTGCGAGGGCTCTGGAATCCGGGGAAAGGAGCCCTGGAGAGGGGGATCCCGGAAATCAGACCAGGCCGCAGAACGGAACTCTGGGGAAGCGGAGCCTGGAAGAGCCCTGGGGAGACACTCCTGTGTGACCTTGGGACTGCATGGATCCAGAAGGGCAGTCCGCACAAGCGCGCCGAAGGACACCCTAGAACCCTGGAGGGAGGCGAGGCTCTGCACTGGCTCTGGCCACCCCTGGGGTGGCCAAGGAGACCCGAGCAACAGACCCGCTGCCCTCGACCCCTCGGGACTCAGAGGGCCCTCCTCCTCGACCACAGCGTCCCCTGTCCCTAGAGGTGACAGCACCCGTGAGGTAGCTGTCACGGGCCTCAGAGGGCCTCCCCCTCGTCACCCGGCGCCTGCCCCAGGGCTCCCGGCCACCCAGCCGGGGAACCCTCAGGAGGCGGCGAAGGGGGACAGAGGAGAGCCCGCTGCGCCACCTGGCACCTCTCTAGCCACGGGGACCCAGACTCCGAGTGGGGTGCCAGGATGGGTCACGTCTGAATCATCGCCCTCCGAGGAGGCAGAGACCAGCAGGACCTCAATGCTGGCCACCCAGGGGTCCCAGGCTACAGGGGCATGAGCCCAGGTACCAAGGGCGCGCTCGCCTCCCTCACGCCGGTAGCAGCCGAGCCTAGCTCCACACCCCCAGCAGGCGCGCGGCGGGCCAGGCTGCGCCTGAAGAGACCAGGCTCACGGTGCAGGGCGTGTCGGAAGGCGGCGGCACCGCCCGGCAGCGCCGCCCTGTCCACTCGGCCGCATGACGGCGCCAAGGCTAAGCGGCACCGGCAGCGGCGCGCCCCGATCCTGGCGCCCCTGTGACGGCGCCGGGATCAACGCGGCACCGCCAGCGGCAGCTCTGATCACCCGGCGCATGACAGCGCCGGGACTCAACAGCGCCCGTCTCGATCACGGCACATGACGGCGCCAGGATCAGCGAGCGCGAAGGGCGGCGGTAGTCACCGAGCTAGGCCCAGGCGAGGGCCTCGCCACAGAGACCTGCCTCGAAGAGGTGACTACCCGGCCCGGTGTCGTTGCCGCGGCCCGGAAGGGACTACGGCTCCCCGACACGCAGAAGGGGCCTCCTCCTCGGCAAGAAAAGGCGAGGGACCACCCTCCTCAGACCGATAGGCCGGGAGGGGACCGGAGGAAGGCCTAGAGACCTTACCTGAGAATCCCTTAATGTCGTCCCCGAGAAGGTCGTGAGGGGCTTTGCCGAGCTTTGTATAGCGGACTTGAGGACACGCGGTCCATGGAGAAACAGGCGTCGCACCAATCCATGTCATGGTTGGGTCCCAGGCAAGCGAAGACAAGCGTCCCATGCCGGTCGGGGCGGAGAAATGCGGCCACAGTAACACCGGCGCGCCAAGGCGTGACCCGTCTTGAGCTACGTTTAGCTCCGGACCCGGACATAGCGCAAATCAACAAGAAAAACAGTAGGAAAACACACCCGGCGCGCTTTAAAAGGAAAAAAAAGCGGTCTTACCGATCGGCGTCAGTGTGTGGAAAAGAGGTCGCTAGCGCAGTGGAGAATGGGCGCTCAAAACAGGTGCTGCCTCGGCGGCGGGAGAAACAGAACTGAGTTGGAGGAGGAGTCGGTCACATAACGCCGCATGACGCCGCTTCTCGAGGGCGGGGTCAAGTAGGCACCCCTTAAAAAAAAAAAAAAGCTTCCCGTGACGGGTGCGCGCCTCCGGCTTACACCCAGGAAGTAATGAATGGTGAAGATTGACAAGGGAAGATATAAAAGGTGCTAAACAGGACCAAATAACAGTTTTGACTGTAATTTCATGAACAGCATTCCTTCCACTATCCAACAAGAGCCATTCCACTGAACATGCATGAAGTCCTCAGAAAGATCCGTTTACATAGTCATAACAAAGACTCGAGTGCAAGGCAAAGCTCAGTGTAGGGACGGAGGCTCACAATTGTTACTATCTATGTTATGCCCCTGAAATTATGACAGCAAGCTTTATGCCCAGAGGAGACAGAAGAGAGCCATTCTGTGAGCTTTGTACTGGAAGGCAAGGGACAGTTTACCAGGTGGAGGTATTTTCGGCAGGGAGTTCCATGTAGTTGGGCATAAAAAGGCACATCACCCGCAAGTCGTATTTATGTTCAGGACAATAGCACGTGTGATCTAGTGGAGCATGGAGATCTAGGACAGGACTTCCGAGTAAGAGATGAGTAAAAGAGGAGACAATACCCTTGACACTTCAAGGAGAACAGGATGAAGTGCAGTTCCCTTCTTTCACCCAGGGACAACCAGCACTGTAGAGCCTACAATGGTGAGCATCGTAAGGGCAGTCAAGTATCAGCCTGGCTAGCTTGTTGAAAAACATATCTAATCTGGCCAGTGTGGACTTTAAGGCACAACAGAGGAAGATGTCCACATAGTTGAAAGAAGGGAGCATCACAGATTGGATTATTCTCTCCCTTAGTCCTGGGGCAGTCAGGATTTGTTTCTGAGCAGGGAGCCAATCTTTGGGTCTAGGCTTTTGACAAGTCTGTCAATGTGGGTATTACCAATGAGGAGCAAGTCAACCCAGAAACGCAAACATCTGTATTCAGTTACCACTTCCAGTAGAAATCCATATGTGGTTCTGTGGTAGCCATGGACAAAGAGGCAGAGCCAGCGTAGCTCTTCAGTCATGGGGTAGACCCAAATACTACAGCTTTGGTCTTTGACAGATATATGACAAAATACATATTTAGTGTCAGATGGAGGGGAGCCTTCTCCATTCCAATATCAGACCCCCCCTTTAACTCACAGCTTGGCTCCTGCACAAATACGAGTCCCTAGATTTCACAGTTTTGTATACTGTTAGAAGCCACTAAACAAATTACACGATAAACTTAAGACTGTTGCAGTAAGTGATGCATTTTATTGGACCAAAAAATAAACTGTACACAGATGTTAAAAGTACACAAGCCTTAAGCCACACAGGTCCCATAGTCTGGTGTGTTAGCAGGCTGAGCAGAGGATGCACATCCATCTATGGTATGAAACCTGCTTCCTCTGATCAGTCTGATGAAGGGACCTGTGTGGTCCCAAATGCTTGTGTTCTATAACATCTATGTACAATTTCTTTATTGGCTCAATGAAAGGTTTTACAATCTGCAACAAATCTTGTATTCCAGGGACCAACACAACTGCAAACATTCTCTCCTTCAGTGCAAAATGGAAAGATTTGCCTACTAGTGTGCTGACCCACTCTCCTATTGACTACTGCCTACGAGTACCTGTTTAACCTCTGGCTCCGGGCTTCAGGCCACCTCCCTTAGAGATTATATGACAAATGCATCATCATTTTATATGTTGACGCCACCCTCCTCTTTTCCTTTACAGTCAATACAAGGCAGGACCTCAGCCTCATTCTCAACATCTGGAGATCTGCAATCAATGGGAGTTGATGGCACAGTCCAGGGGTTACAGAGCAACAAACCCCCCAGCCTCTCTGCCTGAGGTATATATTTTTGTTTTTTTGTTTCAGACTCTGGATCTCTGGCATCAGTGGAGGTCAGCGTCACAGCTTGTTGTAGACTGCCTATCTTTATTTTTTTTTTTAATTATTCTTTTTCCTCCCAGTCTGGAAACCATCAGCCAGGCTCTCGCCCAGTCTCGTCAACTAATCAGGACCCCATAGAAAGAACAGTTATGTAAGAACTTACCGTAACAGTAGATCTTTGAGGGAATCTTTGTCATCAGGTCACACCTATGGAACTTAGCCGTCAGGCACTAGGATCCAACGGAAGCTTTTCTGCAGCAGTCTAGTAGGGGCCACCCATGCTGATGTCAGGCTCCAACGTCACAGCCCCATAAAAGTGTGGGCAGCCCAGCTCCCTCCTCAGTTCTTTCCCTAGCCAGAGGAGACAGAAGTCCCACCAAGGAGAAGAAAAGGTGCCCCAGCTAATAAAAAGCCTGGAGCAACCAGGCAGTGGAGCTGGAGGGGGAGAGACAGGGAGGAAGGGAGGGATGGCATGACCTGATGACAGATATTCCCTTTTAGATCTTTTACATAAGTGTTCTATCTTCTTTGGGGACATCTGTCATCAGAGGTTTTTATTCATATATCAACAGCAAAAAGGGTAATGACAGAGCAGTCGGACCTCTTGTCTGGGACAACATAAAGAACAGTTACGCAAGAACTTACTGTAACAGTAGATCTTCGAGGGGCTCTCAGTCATCAGGTTACACCGTAGACTTCACTGTTGGTGAAGCAGGATCCACACGGAAGATTTTCAGCAGTACAACTGGGGCTGCAGCTGATGTCACTAACTATATACATATATATATATATATTTATATATATATATATACACACACACACACACACACACATATATATATATATGCGTGGCTGGCCCTAGTCCCTCCTGAGAAAAAGGGAGGAAGGCTCACGCCTCGGGGAACCAAGGAGAGACAGAGGGACCTAGCTTTAGATAGAAAAGATGGAAACAGCAGATAGCCAGGTCCTGAACAGGAACCCCAAGAAAGGGGGATGGAGGGAAATCATATCCGATGACTGAGATCCCCTCTAAGAACTACTGTTACGGTAAGTTCTTATGTAACTGCTCTATCTTCTTCAGGAGGTATCTCAGTCATCAGGTTACACCATAGGAACGAGTACCAAGTAGTGACAAGAGTGAACAGACAGTCCGGGAGGCTGGATCTCCATAAACTTTAAGACAGGAGTCCTTCTAGCACACCCTGCCAAAACCTGCACGGGCTCTTGAAGGAATGTCCAGAGTGTAATGTTTGGTGAAAGTGTGGACTGTACTCCAGGTGGCAGCAGTGGAAACGTCAGCTGCTGAGACCCCTTTGAAACAAGCCACCAAGTTAGCCATGCCTTTGGTGGAATGAGCTTTAACACCACCAGGCATTTCTTTGTCACAACATATTGCAGCAGAACACAATGCAATTTGCCAACCACCTGGATGAACATTGCTTAGAAAGTGAAGTACCCTCCCTGCCTGGGGCGAAAGAAACAAACAACTGCTTAGACTTTCTGGACTCTTTAGTCCGGGGTAGATAATTTTTCAAAGCTCTGCGCACATCTAATGTATGGAGCAGTGCTTCCCCTGGATTGGCATGCTCAGGAAAATAAACAGGAAGGTGGTTAGACTGATTAAGTGTGAACTCAGAAACCACCTTGGGTAAAAACTTAGGATCTGTGCACAAAGATACCCTGTCTTTGTGAAAAATAAAATAAGGCTCCTCACACCAGACGGCCTGAAGCTCTGAAATTCTTTGAGCAGAAGTAATAGCAACTAAAAATAGCGCTTCTCAAGAGAGAAAGTGCAAGTCGCGATTGGCTCAAAGGAGACAGAGTAAGCCTCTCCCAAACAAAATTCAAGTCCCAAGCCGGGACAGGGGAACGGACTGGAGGTTCCAGGTGAAGAATGCCCCTGAGAAAAGAATGAGAGACATCCAGCTGAGCAATCGTGCGGTCACCCACGGACTCATAAAATGCAGAAATAGCTGAAAGGTGGGCCTTGAAGGAAGACTACTGGAGGCCTGAATCAGACAACGAGATAGAAAAATTACGTACCTACCGTAATTCTTGATCTTCTCTTGTATCTTCACTATTCATTACTGCTGGGTGTAAGCCGGATGTGCGCACCCGCCATGGCGGCTTTTTTTTTTTGGAGGGAGGAGTCGGCACCAACAGTGCCGTCCACGTGTGTGATGCACTGCGTGGTGCGTGCATGGCGGCCGTTAGGCACTGCAGATTGCTCCTCCATCCCAGTTCTGTGTAGCCAGAGGGGCAGAAATAGATTATAGAAAGAAAGCGAGGCAAGGGAGCCAAGGGATAGACAAAGGAAAGGAAATAAGCTGAAAAAGGAATAAGCCGAATAGGAGACAGAAAAGAGAGAACCCTACCCTAAGTGGCCACAGGGCCTCAATCCCCGGGTGCTTTAAGGGAAAGAAGGAGGTAAGGAATAGGAAAAGAAAGACAGGAAGAAGCAGAAAGGGATAAGGGGGAGGGAAAGACTATCTGCTAAGGTAAACTGGAAGACCACTGGCTTGAAATCTTCAAATTCCCAACAGGGTTTGAAGACATGGGAGCAAGGATCCCGCCAGTTAAGGGTTAAGAATTCAAGGTTGAACTACAAGCCTTGACTGACTTGGAGAAGGCAGACTTCTCTTCCCAACCATTTATCCGAAAACTTATGTAACACAGAGTGTAGGTCTTACGAACTGCCCCGGGGACGGGGCAGTTCCGCTCAGAAGAGGAGTGGATCCTGACTTAGGTGTAGCGAAAAATCTGGTACAGTATTCAGACGGAGTACTGACATAGTTCCCACTTCAGAGAAGAGAAGCATGGGACAACCAGGAAAGGAAAAAGAAGAGGGAGGAAACTCCCACGGACTCTCCTAGTACTGCATTTAAGAAATGACAGTTACAGGGTGACAAGCCAGAGGATGATCCAACCCTCAACGGGGGACACCCTAGAAGTAAGAGAATCAGAGAAGTTCCCATAGAGGGTTCAGGGCGAAGACCCTAGTCGCCGTCCTCCAGGGTGAATGCTCTGTGATTTCAGAGAAGGAACAGAGAGCTCTGAGGTACCTGGGGGACTCAGCCCCCAAATGGCCTCAAAGAGGGGGAGGGCAAGCAGGGTGGAGGAAAAGTCCAAGAATCGAGGCCCATGAGGGGAAGGTGGGTGGGAATCAGTAATGAATCGTGAAAATACAAGAGAAGATCAAAAATTACAGGAGGCACTTAATTTTCATATCTTCCCTTGTCAATCTTTACCATTCATTACTGCTGGGTGAGTACCAAGCTCCCTGAAGGGGACCCAGTACAGCCATGAGGGAACAGATCCCCCAGCCTCCTACTGGTGAAAAGCAGGTGGGGGGACCCTAGCGATACTAGACTAAGCAAGTCTAAGGCTGTGGAGAGTGAGGAGGTCTCCCCTGTGGACGGGGGGGGGAGGATGCCCCTGAAGAAGCCTCCTTGCCCTATGGGGAAAATAGATGGGTCCCCCAGAAGGTGGAAGAGGTCACCCTATGCTGGGCAATGGGTGACAATCTGGATAGACGAAGCCACACCATCTGCCTAATGCAGATCGCTGTCCCCGCTAGTCTGGAAGCTACCTCACTGGCGTCATAAAATGCCCTTGCATGGTGCCTTGCTAGTTCCAGACCTTGAGCAGAGAGGGCAATGGCTTGTCTAGATTGCTCCATGTCAGGCAGTGATGCTAGGGTCTGGGCTAGCATCGACCACAGATGCCTATCATAGGCAGCGTGGTGTGCCTGATGCGAACTTATGCACATTAATGCACGAGCCGAAGAGAAAACTCTTCGTCCCCACCGGTTGAATTGAACAGAATCCTGATCCGAGGGTCAGTGATGTGCCAGTCACCGAGACCTGGAGGGAGTGTCTAGGGATGACAGACCCGAAGGTGGGTGAGGTAGGGAACCTAGAGACTCCTGGAGGGCACAATACCGTCTCCAGCAGTCTGCCAGGGCTGAAGAAGAGGCAGCAGGAGACTGCCAGGTGCGTACAGAAGCTTCCTGGAAAGGGATGGGCCAGGAAGGCACCACAAGGTGGCGAGCGCTGAATTCACTGAGGAAAGCACGCGTCTGCCACTCGGTATTCTCCCTGCAAACAAAAGAAATGCGGAGTTCCGTAACCAGCCTCAAAAGGACCCACTGATATTTAGTGAAATCATCATCGGAGGACAGGTGGACAGAAAGTTCCTCTTCCTCAGAAGAGGGAGACGAGGAGGAAGTGGAGCTTGAATGTTCAGAGGATTCCTGCGGCGGGGGAGACAGGCAGAAGACCTGTTCGTCCATGGCCCTAACGTAGGAAGGATAGGGGGCCGCAGTGGCCCTGAATGTTTCCCAGGTTAAGGGCCCCGTAGAATCCACATGGCCAGGGAAAGGGCGGGGGTGTCTGAAGAGGGTTGGGCGATGGGCACCTAGGAGAATGTGCCTGGCCTCTTGTACCAGGCTGCAAAGAAAAAGTCCGAGAAGGCAAACTCCAGAAAAGCCCAGAATGGGAGTATCCCCTGTGACGTGTCTGGGGTTGCATGAGTCCAGAAGGGCAACCCTCTGCGCTGCAGCCCAAGGGTGCCCCCAAGCCCTCGAGGGAAAGGTGGGGCTCAGCGCTGCGACTCCTCCCCACCCCAGGGTGGTGAGAGAGTCTCATCACCCCTTGCCCTGGCCTCGCAACCCCTTGGACTCTGAGGCAGCCCTCTTCCTCGACACCAGTGATCAGGTCCCTGGTCCCGCAGGCCCCCCCAAGGGAGGCCACAGAAGCAGGGGTCCCCGCCCCCTGCCAAGGGGCAGTAGCAGCACCATAAATGGCAGCTGCCACGGCCTCTGTAGAAGGGGACACCTCGTCCCGAGTCCCAGAGTCATCGCTCTCGAGGGATCCAAGGCCACCCCCAGATGAAGGATCCTCACCAGCAACATACTCTGGGACTTAAGGATAGGGCCACTTGATGCCACATCCCACCGAGTCCTCCGACTCCGAAGAGTCAGGCCGCCAGTCTGGGTCCAACTCAGAGTCATCCCCCTCCAAAGAGGAGGCGACCAGAAGGACCTCCAGGCTAGTGACCTCAGGAGAACTCCTGGCAACAGCACCTCGAATGGTACCGCTACGGGAGAGCACCGCCTGAGTCACCACCGTCACAAACGGCCCTGGAACCCAGAGCGGCACCACCCAAGTCACCGGCACCACGATCGGCTCTGGAACCCGGAGTGACTCTGTCGCTGGAACCGCCCAAGTCGCCGGCACTGCGAACGGCACCGAGATAAAGTGCGGCGTTGCCGTCCAGATCACTGGTGCCACAAACAGCACCAGGATCCAGAACAGCACCGCTCGGCGCCACTGAGGGTCCGCCAGTGATGGGCCTAGCAACTGCAGGCCGCAAAACCGGGGGGAGCCTGCACCTCCGTGGAGGTGACTGCCGGGGCGGTGCTAGCAGCGTGACTCTGGGAGGAATCACGCCGCTCCTACAGTGCCACAGAAGAAGCCTCCTCCTCGGCAAGGCTGGAAGTGGAGGAGGCCTCCTCCTCGCCGGGCCATATAGACCCGGAGGATGGGTCTAAAGTTCTGACCTGGGAGGCCCGTGGGCGGTGACATCCTCCAAAAGTTGGAGGGGCCCCCTGACTTTAAATGCACGGATTTCCAAGACGTGGCGGTCCATGGAGAAACGGGCATTGCAGTGGTCCATGAAAGGGTCCCAGGCACCGAAGACAAACATAATGGCGATCTGTAATGGAGAAATGCCAGTCAGAGGGGCACCGACGCATGGGGGCATGGCCCGCTTTAGATTTACGTTTGGCCCCTGAACTGAACATGATGCGAAATGAAACAATAATAAACAAAAGATCCTGGCGCCATCAAAAAAGAACAAAGAACGGTCTTACCGGGTTCAACAGTGTCGGGATGGAGAACCGGGATGAAGGAGCGGTGTCGAAAACTCAGCATTGAAGTTGAAGGCCTAATGGCGTAGCAAAATACTGTCACTCATGCAGCAGGTGCAGCCTCTATGGTGGGAGAAACAGAACTGGGATGTAGGAGGAGTCTGCAGCGCCTAAAGGCCACCCCGCGCACACCACACAGTGCGTCACACATGTGAGCGGTGCCGTTGGCACAGACTCCTCCTTCCAAAACCAAAAAAGCTCCTGTGGTAGGTGCACGCATCTGGGTTGCACCCAGCAGTAATGAATGGTGAAGACTGACAAGGGAAGATCAGGTAGTCCAGGATATGAGTCACCAAACAGGTGAAAGTGTCTAAGTCATGTTTGACAGTGCAGATGGCAAACCGCTTCCTCGACGTGGCATGCAAGGCTAAAGTGGAAGACTTTCGGGCAGTCACTAGGATGCCCGCTACCCCTTAGAGACCCTGAACCTGGTGGAGACTACGTGCTCAGGAGCTAGGAATGCAGATGAAGGGACCTGAGGTGGAATGGACCAGGTTCCTCTGATCCTGGGTCAGCAGATTCCTGCAAAGAGGAATAGGGACTGGAGGTTCCTCCGCCATCTGCTGAAACAGAGGAGACCATAATGCAGCCATTGGAATCATGCTGGCTCCCTTCGTCTGCAATGTGATTTGCATCCTCTGTGCCAGAGGAAACGGAGGAAAAAATTACCATAGTAATCTTATTTCTTTCAAGGGAATCTTACTGTATCATGACACATGCAGTATGGTCCCACCATAGTACTGCCCCGGAGCTGAAATGGTTAATGAAACCTATGCAAATGATAGAATGCTAGGTTTGAGCTTGGTTTTCAAACCACTGTCTCTGGTAAACAACCTTCCAACCGTCAGATTCTTACGAAGTGTGCATAAGAAACTATCTAAACTGTCTACCTAAATAACTTAGTGAGTAACCTAACAAAAGGTAAAAACCTAACAATCCACCCACCCTATGAATATCTCCCATCTATGAAACAAACAAGCGGTCATCTCTAAGACTCAAGTCACAGATGGACCAAGGAAAAAAGCAGCCCAGGTATCCACCCCAGTAATCACAGCTGTATTGCAGTGCCCCCAGGTTCTAGTAGGGGAGGAAGGGTGGGAGCTCAAAAAAAAGTAAGAGTCCCTTGGAAGAAACAAGATTACTATGGTAAGTAATTTTTTCTTCTAACCCCAGGAAATCTTGCTGTATTCTGACATATGCAGACTACCCAAGCAGTGCCTTTGGAGGTGGGCACAAAACCCATTTAGGAAACCGGCTCTGAAGTACTGCCGTGCCAGATTTGGCATCACTACTGGCCTGGGTATCCAGGTTGTAATGCTTGATAAATGTGTGAACAGTTTTCCAGGTAGCTGCCTTACAGATTTCCAATAAAGGGATATCCCTTGCAGCTGCTATGGAAGCAGCTGTGCCCCTTGTGGAGTGGGCTCTGAGGCCTACAGGGGGTTCCTTGACCACTTTGCTGTAACAAAACTGAATACAAGCAACAATCCAGTGGGCAATCGTTCTCTTTGAGGCAGGTTTTCATTTTCCCACCTCTTGATATGTCAGGAAAAGCTGGGTCCTTTTCTGTCTATGACCCTTTGTATGGTCCAGGAAATAGCTGATGGCTCTCTTGATATCCAAGCTATGCAACCTGCATTCCCCTGAACCAGAATGGTCAGTAAAAAAGACTGGTAAGGTGATTTAAATGGAGATCAGACACCACTTTGGGAAGAAACTTCCTGTTTGTCCTCAAGACTACCTTGTCCCTGTGAAATGAGATGTAGTTTGGTTCTGTAGAAGGGGCCTGGAGTTCATTGATCCTTCTGGTTGAGGTGACAGCTATCAGGAACACAGTTTACCATAAAATACAAAATCACATATGCCCACACAATGCAAAGCATCATGGGCTACATATGCAAATCACCACAGAATGTTATGCTGGTTCAACTTTAAGCAGAATTGCATGGTGCCGAAAGGCCTCTCACACAGTTTGCAAAGGGTGCTAACAGATGACAGACACATGTTTCGTCCTACCAGGACTCATCAGTACACCTCGTCTGTTTGACACCCCAGTGGAATGAACCAGCTACCCATAGACGGTCTGTCTGGGTTATGTTGTGGTGAACCCTTTAAAATAAAAAAATATTTAAAAGACAAAGAACCTCTGTGTGCAAACACTGAGGCAAGGGAGCATGCAATTCTGCTTAAAGTTGAACCAGCATAACATTCTGTGGTGATTTGCATATGTAGCCCACGATGCTTTGCATTGTGTGGGCATATGTGATTTTGTATTTTCTTGAAACAGTTTACCATGTCACATATTTTAGGTCTGCTGAAGACATGGGTTCAAAGGGTGGCTGCATCAGCTGTCCAATGCAAATGTTGAGATCTCATGCAGGAGTAGGCTCCCTGTGTAGAGGGTGCAAATGCAGGAGCCCTTTGAAGAACTTTCTAAACACCTGGTTGGAAGCCAGAGAAGACTTCTTACCCACTGAGAGGTAAGCTGAGACAGCTGCCAGATGCACCTTAAGGGTAGAGGGCTTGAGACCAAGGGAATGGAGATGCACTAGGTAATCCAGCACTACTGAAAAGCTAGCCTGGGTACTGACCACCTCCTGCTGCTGGCACCAGATCGAGAACCTATTTCATTTGGAAGAGTAAGTTTGCCTCATGGAAGGCTTTCTGGAACCTCTAAGCACCTGTAGGACTCTTTCGGATAGTTTAAAGGGGAAGTCTCCCATAGTTTCACAGCCATATTTTTCCAACTCCTTATGTGCAACTGTTGTGTGCCTCCTCCAGTTGCCAGCAGTCCTATTGCTTTCCAAATCTAGATTATAAATAAAAATATATAGCCCCCAGAAGTTATCAATGTGTTTGTCCTCCATTTTACCATCAATGCTGCTAGAGGATGATGACATCAGAGCAACAGATAATGGTGCTGCACTAAATGCTGTTCCACCAGTAAACAGAACCCACAATGTTTGGTTCCCCACTTCAGTAATGAAGGAACCCTTTAAGTGTTGTGCACATCCAGAAGTGCAGGTCTAATAGGGACTAGGACCATATGAGTGTGATGCAGCACTGATCTGACGTGTATATACAGTATGCCTATAAGGAAGTGCTTGTATGTGTTGTGTTAATGTTTCTGTTAGCAAAAACAGTTTACCCAATAAATGACTCTGGGTACAGCAAGAGTCTTAAGTGGTATTATATAGCTGTTTTATTATGTTGTGTGTGTGTTAGCATTCTCCGTTTTGACACCAGCAGTGAGACACAATCTTGCAAAATTGCCCCTTTCCATTTGTAACTAGGCAGTCAGTGATTGGATGGCTCATGTAAGGCAATAAAGAGTTCAGCTATAACAATGAATAGGTTACCAGGACATCAGCTGCAGCATGTGGAAGAAGGATAATCTAGTGGTTAAAGCACATTAACAAGAACTGGGAAACTCTGGTTCAAATCCTACTAAAGTCCCTTACTCTCTAACCCTTAACAAGTTCCCCTAACCTCCTTGGGAACTGTGATGGCCCCTCAAGTCCATGACTTTAAAAGTGCCCCATTCCAAATCATTAGCAGTGATGTGAGAGCTACAGCACTTCACTTTGAAGGTACTGAAAACAAGCTGTGGCAGTCTCCCCCCCCCTTGCAATGCCAGCATTTGAAGTAGGATGTCCCTCACAAATCAGATGCTACACTTCAGCTGTTGTAGGTAAAGGAACTAATCAGCCTCAGTGTTTGTAGTGCTCTGTATTTGCTTAGCTCATTCCTCATTCCTCCTATGTCATATGCATTCTGTCTTGGTATTTCCAGTCAGAAACCCAAATGTAAGGAGCATTTGAAATGTAAAACAATACACTTTATAAAGTAAGTGATCTAGCTCTCCACTTTCAGGCTGCTGAAGGGGGGGTGTATAATTTGTGCAAAGGAGGAATTCAGTCTTGTGTGATCCTTTGGGAAACTGCTCAGGCCTACCTTGTAAATGAATCTTCTCAAGGGTGTTCACCTGGTGCAATACTGATTAACTCATTGACTGCTTGTTTGTCTGATTCATTCATTCATTCTTTCTACCGCTCTCTACAACATGTTGCAACTGTCTCACAGAGAGAAATGTGCAGCACAAAGAAACAAATTCTATTTCCTGTGAATGAAATACTATTAGATGCATTACTTGCTCTACACATGCATTATTAAGGCTACAAGAACTACTCCCTGTGTGAGTTGCATGACAGAACTGTCTTAAGCCATTGCAAACAAACTAAAATCAGGATAGACAGCACTGATACCCTTATGTGTTCTTCTGCACTGTTGCTGCAGTGACATCAGGGAACGGGAGGGGCTGTATTACAAGTGACCCATTTGCATGTAAATGGAGGCTTGCTTGACATTTTACTACCTTGTGTTAGAGCCTCAGACTCTAGATATGTGTTGCAACAGCAGAAATGACTGATCTCTTATTGACACATGTACAGTACTGATGTAATGTATAAAAAATACATCGGACATATCCAAATCAGAAATATACAGTAGTCTTCTCCTTTAAGGTCAGCATATTCTAGGTCCTCAAGAGCCAAGCCTCGAGCCTGAGGGACTGAAGATTGGGGTAAAGGATTCTGCCCTGAGAGGACATCAACAGGTTGTACCTCCGGAGTAAGGAGACTGGCCTGCACATAGACAAGGCTAGAAGTAGGCAGTACCATGGCTGCCTGGCCCAGTCTGGGTCAATGAGCATCATGGCTGCTGATTGTGTCTTGAGCTTGTTCAGGACTCTGAGAAGTAAGCGAAAAGGAGGAAATGTATACAGGAACATCCCCGACCAGTCCAGGAGCAATACGTCCACTGGCACTGTGCCCACTGCAGGGGGTCTGCAACAGAACTGTGGCAGTTGGTCATTGTATGGAGCTGCAGAGAGATCCACCTCTGGGGTCCCACACCTTCTAAACACTGTTTGAAGAACCCGCTTGTTCAATGGCCATTCGTGATGATTCTGCTCAGGCCATCTGCCAGGGTACTGTCCTTCCCTGCGAGATAGACAGCCATGACAGTTATGTCCAGGGAATAAGCCAATTTCCATATTAGCATGGCTTCTGTGCACAGAGGAGATGATCTTGTTCCCCTTGCTTGTTTATGTAGTACATTGTAGTCATGTTGTCTGTTCTGATCTGAACAACCTTACCTCTTAGCACTGGGGCAAAGGACAGCATCCCCAGATGTACGGCTCTGAGCTCCAACAGATTTACATTGGGCAGACTCTCCTTTAGGAGCCAGATCTCATGAGGGCTGTCTGGTCTCCCATGTGTGCTCCCCAACCCAGGAGAGAGGCATCTGTGGTAAGCACCACTGAGGGTAGCTGCTGCAGGAAGGGTACTCTTCGTCTTAGGTTTCCCTTTTCCTACCAGCACTGGAATGCTAGGAGCAGAGACTCGGTGACTGGCACCAGTTTGGATAGAGAGTCTTTTTTGTGACCAATATTTATTTATTTATTTATTGAAATCTTGGATACACCTGTGAGCGGATGCTCATTGAGAGGTTCCACGTCAGTTACATTAAACAACAAGGCAAGAAACTGAGGACAATATACAGTTAATACACATCGAGGGTACAGTATACAGATAATGAGAATGATATACATAACGGGCACATAAAGCCAACCAGGAACAGGTAAGCAGCGGCATTGTACAAAGTATACCTGCATCAGAAAGAGAAGGAAGGGAGAGTGAGGGGGGCAGGGTCAGCAGGACAGTGTGGGAAGAGGTAGGGGTTGGGCTGGGACATGATAGGGGTCCAAGAGGTTGAGGGCGGGGGCTAAGTGCTGAAGTTTGCCTATCTCAAGGATAGAGATAGGGAAGTGCTGGAGGTAGTTCGTAGGTGCGTGGGTTATCTCAGCGGTGGCACCTGCAGGTACTCATGTCAATGAGATGTTGGCGCAGTCTTATGTTTGAAGGATCCAACAGTAGCAGCGCCAGAGATGTCAGGTGGTAGTGCGTTTGTCCAGAAAGGTGTCCGGTGTGAGAATGCACGTTGTGCCATGGTTGTGTGGCATCTGGGCACATGGAAAGATTATGTGGAGGATCTCCTGGTTTATCTGGTGTTTAGCTTTAGAGACAGCAGGTTCTGCACTCCAGGAGGAAGCCTGTTTAGCGCAACCTTTTTGGCAAGAAGGTAGGCTTGATATCTTATTCTGTCATTAAGTTGGAGCCAGCCAGCATAGGTATAGAGTTCACAGGTATGTGTTAGTTTTGGTGCATTCCTAAGTAAGCGGCAGGTTTTATTTAGGGCAGCTGAGATGCGTTGGAGTGCTGTGCCAGTTGCAGATCCGTACATTACCAATCCATAATCTATGAGGGATACAATCGAGCTGTTAATTGCCAGGTTCAGTGCTTCATAGATACATAGACAGTGTCAGCAGATAAGGGCCTATGGCCCACCCAGTCTGCCCATTTGAGCTTGTAAGTTCAGTTTATGTTTTCCTAGAAGTCTGCTGCCCCTTACCCCTGACCTCCAGAATTCTTTTATGTCTATCCCATGCATTCTTAAATCCCGTGATTGTTTCAGCCCCCACCACTTCCTCTGGCAGGGTGTTCCACTTGTCCACCACCCGTTCCGTGAATAAACTCTTCCTCACGTTTACTCTGAATCATCCTCCTCCAACTTCATCCCATGCCCTCCAGTCCTGGAACATCTTTTCACTTAAAATACTGTATTCCTGCACCCTGTTCCTCCCTGTAAGATACTTGTATGTCTCTATCATATCCCTCTCTCCTCCTCCTCTCCTCCAGGGAGTACATGTTCAGTTCCTTCAACCTGTCCTCATAGGACCTGTGATGCAATCCATGCACCATCTTTGTTGCCCTCCTCTGAACCTTCTCTACCCTGTCTATGTGCCTTACATAGGTAAGGTCTCCAGAACTGTACACTGTACTCCAGGTGGGGCCTCACTAGTGTCTTGTATAGTGGAATTATGACCTCCTTTTCCTGCTGGTGATGCCCCTGCCTATGCATCCCAGCATCCTATTTCTTTACCTTGTCTCACTGTTTCCCTACCCTGAGGTCATCAGAGATGATAACCCCAAAATCCTTTCCTGCTTGGTGCATGCTATATCCTCACCCCAACTGATATATTGTGCCAGGGTTTTTGTGCCCCATATGCATTATCTTGCACTCTTTGCATTGAATTTCAACTGCCAAACCCTGACCATTCTTCAAGTTTCTGCAGGTCCCTTCTCATTCTGTCTACACCCTCTGGTTGTCTACTCTGTTACAGAGCTTTGTGCCATCAGCGAACAGTGAAATTCTGCCTTCTAGGTCCTGCGCAATGTCACTGATGAAGATGTTGAATAGGACCGGTCCCAGCACTGATTCCTGTGGTACCTCACTGGTCACTCTTCCCTCTGTGGAGTGACAGCCATTTACCACCACCCTCTGTGTCCTGCCGCCCAGCCAGTTACCTACCCACCACACTACTGTCCTGCCCACACCCATATTCCCCAGTTTGTGTAGTAGTCTTTTATGTGGCACAATGTCAAAGGCCTTGCTGAAGTCCAGATAGGCCATGTCCACTGCCCTCCCCTGATCCACCTCCCTAGTCATCCAGTCAAAAATTTCAACGAGGTTGGTCTGACATGACCTCCCCCTGGTGAAACCATGCTGCTTTGGGTCCTGTAGTCCATTGACAACCAGATGTTCCACCAATCTCTCCTTCAGTAGTGCTTCCATGATCTTCCCCACTACCGAGGTGAGGCTGACTGGTCTGTAGTTCCCTGCTTCCTCTTTGTTCCTACTTTTGTATAAGGGGACTACATCTGCTATCCTCCAGTCTTTGGGTACCTCCCCTGTTTCCAGTGATCGGCTAAACAGGATAGCCAGAGGTTCAGCCACCACCTCTCTTAGTTCTTTAAGGACCCTGGGGTGCACCCCATCTGGCCCCATTGCTTTATCAACTCTTATTACTTCCAGTTCCTTCAGGACCCTTTCTCGTGTAAAGGGACTTGTGTCCATTTCTGCACTATTCTCACCCCTTGTACTCCCTTCAGACTCATTACTCTCCTCTTCCTTAGTAAAGACTGAGCAGAAATACCTGTTTAATATGTCAACTTTACTGTTGTCATCCTCCATGACCCCCATCCTCCCCCTTCAGTCTCACTATCCCTCCCTTTACCTTTCTTTTTTCACTAATGTACCTGTAAAAGGTTTTATCCCCTCTACCCACTGATTTTGCAATGTGTTCTTCTGTCTGAGCTTTGGCTTCCCTTACTGACCTCCCTGCCTCCCTTTGTTTCTCCTGGTACTTCTCCCTATCCCCTTCTACTTGTGTCTTTTTGTACTGCCTGAATGCAATCTTTTTGGCTTTCACTTTCTTTCCTTCCTCTTTGGAAAACCATAATGGTCTCCTCTTCCTTTTCCTTTTGCTAAACTGCTTAATGCATAATTCTACTGCTCTTGTAATCCCCATTTTAAATACCGCACACTGTTCCTCAACCCCCCGATTCCTGCCCCATTCCCCTTAATGCCTCTTTCAAGTATCTCCCCATTTTCCCAAAGTCTGCCCCCCTAAAATCCAGGATACATGTTTTTGTGTGGTTTGGTTCTGCTCTTTCTGTGATTTCAAACCACAATGACTTGTGGTCACTGTTCCCCAGGTGCTCCCCCACTGTTACCCCCATCACACTGTCCCTGTTTGTGAGCACAAGGTCCAGTATTGCCTTCTGCCGAGTTGGTTACATGACCAGTTGCTTGAGGAAGGCACCCTGAAGGGAGTCTAGGATAAATCTGCTCCTGGTTGATGCTGCTGCTGGGATGCTCCAGTCCACGTCTGGAATATTGAAGTCTCCAACCAGTACTACCTCACCCTTGTCTGCCATCCTTTGGATGGCTAGCATCAGCTCCCTATCTGTTTCTTCCTCCTGGGCTGGTGGTCTATAGACCACACCTGTGCGGATGGCTGGCCCCATTTTCCTTTCCAGCTAAACCCACAGTATCTCTCCCCCATTTTGTTCCTCCTGGATCTCTGTGGCCCTTATGTCATTTTTCACATACAGTGCCACTCCTCCTCCTCCTTCCTGCCTGCCCTGTCTCTTCTGAATATGTTGTAGCCAGGTATGGCCATCTCCCAGTCGTGGTTATCATTACACCAGGTTTCAGTGATGGCCACAATGTCCAGGTCTGACTGCACCATGACAGCCTCCAGATCTTCCATCTTGTTGCTAAGGCTCCTGGCATTTGCACACGTGGCTTTCCATGATGTGGCCTCCCTAGACTGTTTCGTTGTTCTACTCCAGACCCTTCCTTGATTGTCCTTTATACCTGGTTCTCCTTGCTGTCTGCCCTTCTGCTGAATTTTGCCCGTTTTCTGCCTATCCACCTCTTGGGCGCTAATCTCCATCTTCTGCACACTGCTTTGTAGAGATAGCCACTCCTCTGGTTCACTGGTTCCACTGCTAGCTGTGGGGGGTGAGCAAGTGGGTACCCTCCTTGCTCATGGGTGAGAGAGTGCGTGTGTCGGTAGAGGATCCCGATTCTGGTGTGGATGGCTTTCGCAGTGATGTCGATATGCTGTGTGAAAGACATAGAGGAGTTGATTGTAACCCCCAGGTATCTGAAATGTGGGACGAGTTCCAGGGTGCTACCACTGTCATTTCATACTATCAAGAGTTAGCTTTTTAGTTTGTTTTGAGCTGTAGAGTACAGCATGGTTTTGATCTTTTTATAATTTGAGACCAGCTTTTGTTCTTTAAACAATTTTTCAGCTGTTGCGAAGCCGCTTTGGAGATCTTTTTTGAGGAGATCAGGGCATGGGTTGCTGGCAAAAATTACCGCTTCATCAGCATATAAGAGCAGGCGGCATTGGCATGTGGCCAGTAGGTTGTTTAGGAAGACACTGAATAGCAGCGGTCCCAGTATAGACTCTTGCAGTACACCAGATCTGACGGGTCAGCTGTCGGATAGGACTTCCCCAATCCTGACTTGTTGGGAGCGGAGGCCCAGGTAGCTGCTAAACTAGTTAATGGTTTCTGTTGTGAGACTGATTTCAGAAAGCTGCTCTAGGAGGAGGGCATGATGAACTCTATCAAATGCCTTTGATAGGTCAATGAAGGCTGCCCCTACTAGGTGGCCTTGGTCTAAGGTGTTATTGATTAAACCGGTAAATTCTAGTAGGGCCGTGATGGTAATGTGGCCACCCCGGAACCCACGTTGCTCTGGGCAGAGGAGCTGGTATTGGTTAAAATACTCCACCATCTGGGTCAGCCACAATTCGCTCCAGTGCCTTGGAGAGTGGTTAGAGTATGGAAATTGGTCTGTAATTGTTATGTAATGTTTGGTCCCCGCTTTTATATACAGGAGTTATTGTGGCAGACTTCCACCTTTGAGGGAATTGAGAGTAGCAGAGGGAGAGGTTAATTATTTTTATTAGCGGTCCAGTTATTTCTTCCAGTGCCAGATGAACAAATTTGAGGTCCAGTGAGTTCCCACTGTGGCTTGACTTTCCTATGACCTTCTAACGTATTTTCTTGCATCTGCTTCAGATACTAATTTGAAGCAGAAAGGCGGTCTGTAAGGTGGTGTTGTAGATGCCCTTGCAGTGTCCCTTGGGTTAGGGGCATTGAAGAAGTCTGCCAGGAGAACACTACTAAGGTCTGTAAATGCCTGATTCAGCGAGTTGGCAATAAGTAGGGGGTCCAAGGTAGGGACACCCTCAACAAGTGAGCATAGCAGGGAGAGTTTTCTGATCCTTCTCTGTAATATGACCCTGAGCAAGTCACTTAACTTCCCTGTGCTCCCAGGTCACACCTGTAAACAAGCTTTCAGCTTAGTGTGTCTCGCCTGGTTAAACAATTTTTTTGGGGGAGATATCCTGTAGGTCTGCCCAAAAGGACTTGCTGCTGTTCCATGAGTTGGTGAGGGCTTCTTTGTAAAATTTACTCTTAGCCTGTCCAATCACTTTTCTACAGTCATTGCGAGTCTTTTTACAACGTTGAATGTTTGCTGCAGAGCCCTGTGCTCGTGCTTTTAGCTAGTATGATCTCTTACTGCAAGCTGTGCCAGAAGTTCAGGGGTTAAGAGACCCTTTGGCTTTCCTTGTTTTGACAGGAGCGTGTCTGTCGCAGACAGTGTTAAATTTTGATATAAAGAGGTCGAGCACTGTGTCCACATCACTGGATTCATCGAGGTCTGACCAGTCAAGGACTTTGAGGTCAGCCTTTAGTTGAGGTAGGTGGCCTTTTAGGAGCAGCTGTTTTTTTATGATTCTGGTTGGGGGGCTTGTAGTACTTGTTCCATAGACATTTGTCGGGAGTGGTTGCTCAGGGTATCAGGGAGAACGGTAAGGTTGCAGATATGAGCAGGGTGGTTTGTGAGGACCCAGTTCAGTATTGTGCCGGTGCTGGTCTTATAGTTGATTCGAGTCAGAGTCTCCACCATTTGGGAGAAATGGATCGGGGAGAGGGTATCCTTGATAGCAGTAGATGCAGGTGAGTGCCAATTGATATTAAAGTCTCCTAATAGTACAATTTCAGTGTTTAGGCTCAGCTGCTGATGTAGTCCAGTAGGTTGACGACACGGGACAGAGACAATTTTGGTGGAATATAAACAGAGTAGAGTGAGCACTCTGTTGTGGGCCCCTAATAGCAGTTTGATGGCCAGGGCTTGTAAGTTGTCACTGCTACACGGGGCGGGGGGTATTACATGCCCCTGGAGGTGGTCTTTGGTGTAGATGACACAGCTCCTGCCTCTTTTCGATCGTCTGTCTGTGTAGGGTGTACAGGGCACAGTGATGGCGGTGTCAGGTATCTTCTGGGATAGCCAGGTTTCCACAACAGATAACACATCTGGGTTATGCTGAGTGACCCAGGCCTTTAGGCAGTCCAGCAGTTTGGGGAGCAGGCTGCAGATGTTTAACGAGGCAAGCACGAGCCCAGAGATTTTCTGTGATCAAGCACTATCGTTAGGTGTAGGGCCAGGGTTAGGATGCACATTGCCAGACATCAGTAGTATAAGTAGACGGAGGAGATGCTCCTGAATTAGTTTTTTTATGAAGGAGTCTCTGTCGTTTGCTGGGCGCTGTGGCTTTTGTGTTCTCTATGTGGAATACGAGACCACTGAGTAGTGGCACCTTGGACAGATCATATGTTGGAAACTCACTGCCTGTTATCTTGGAGGGTAGCTGATGAATGTTGCGGGAATCTTCAAGGGGCGATGAGGTAGTTGTTCCATACACATTTAGGACTACCCTCTCCTGGGTAGACAGGTAGGATTTGTAGGGCCCATTACAAGTGCTCAGGGCAGCAATAATGGTGATTAAAATAAGGTTTTGCAAGGCTCGAATAGGAGTGGGTGCCACTGTTGTAACACAGAGAGGCCATGTATCTGGTGTTTGGGCAGGCGGCAGGTAGGGCTTCCTTTCACGGGACAGGTTTAAGAAACCTTTATCTGGGAATGTTGTTCAGGCCGTGGGCCATGGTCGAGATAAAATGTCTCAAGGCAGTAGGTACAGACGGTTGAATGCCCCTAGTGGCAGCGGTGTATAGGATGCCAAAAGGGAAGTAGACACTTTGTAAATCACAGGAGCAGCATGTGACCCCTGTACTGTATATAAGTAAGTGTCCAGATAGGGTGGGGAGCCGGAAATCAGTGCCGGCGGGAACAACTGAAGCTGCAAGTCTTCTGAGGGGAGAGCCTAGTCCGAGCTTCCCCTGGGAGCTTGCAGCCGGCAGCTGAGGTTTGCAGTGGCTGCGCTACAGGAGCGCTCGGCTGGAAGACTCGGGCAGGTGGGCCCTGGAGAGGGGAGCCAAATCAAGGCTTACCCACGGATCTTGCGGTGAGAGTGGAAGCCAATCTGCTGGAGAGCCCAAGCGGGCTAAGCTAAGGTCTGAGGAGGGAAGGGAGAAAAGTTTATTAAGTAGGCTTAGAGAGGGTAAAGCAGTTGGGCGGGGGTTGGTGGCAGACAGTCAGTGGGTCTCAGAACAATGTGGGGATTAAGTTGAGTGGCATGGGTGGGCTGAAGACAAAAACTGCAGGGCGGAGAAGCGAAAGCTAGGCAGGAAGGGCAGAAGTTAAGAGTTGGGAGGAGGTGAGAAAGGGTCTGGGTTTAGATCAGTGCCGCTTTTCTCCCTGGCTGAGGTTAGCTAGTCAGAGAAGGGCTTAGTGGGGAGCGAGCCAGGAGAGGAAAGGTAAGAAAGCAGGAGATAGTCTCAGACACAGCAGTTAGCTAGGCACCAAGCGGCTACCGCCTGGCATAAAATACCCTTTAACACAGTGATTCGGTTAAATAAAGTGCCAAGCAGCTGCCACCTGGCGAAAACAGTCCTAGTAAAATTAGAGTTCACAGGCTATCTTTTAGGCAGGTAGCAGTAGATCTAACAATATTTTAGGCACTCTAAAGCTTACAGTAGTATTACAGGTAAAACAACATTTTTAAATAGTTCTACAATCCTCAGAATGGGCAGAGGAAGAGAGCTAGCAGAGGATAGTAAAGGGAACCAATCAGCAGGCGGCTGTGGAGACTGCTGGCCAATCAGGATACACCAAGGCCTGAGACAGCCAATGAGAGTCCAGGCACTTGGTGCCAAGAGTTCAGGAGAGATTCAAAAAGTTACCAGCTTCTTTTTATTTATTTATTGAAGTCTTGGATGACACCTGTGAGCGGATGCTCACTGAGAGGTTCCATGCCATATACATTAACACAAGAAGAGACAATATAGTTACAGTGAATTATACATACAGAGTACAAAAAATTCAACAGTACATGGGTTGCAATGACAAGCAGTTCACAAACTGTGTTAAGGTACTGTTCATGGTATGCTAGCGTCCTGTGGAAGAGAGAGGCAGACTGTTAGGGTTAGGTAGGTAGGGAGGGGCAGTGGGAGCTGGGATAGGGAGGGCAGAGGAAAAGAAAAGAGCCAAGGAGTAGGGGGAGGGAGGCAAGTGCTAGGGCAAAGGGGGGTGGGAGGCAAGTGCTTGGGCAAAGACTTAACCTAGTGGGCCAGGAGTTGGAAGTGCTGAGAGAGACTAAAGCTGCGGGCGGAGACTAGCAGGGGCACCTACAGGTACTATTGTCAGTGAAGTACTGACGGAGTTTAAAAGAACCAAGGGTTGTGGCTCTGGTGATGTCAGGTGGTAGACCATGTCCACAGAGGGGCCCGGTGAGCAAAGGATCACTGGGCCACAGTTGCGTGGCACCTGGGCACATGGAATACTTGTGTAGTCGAGCTCCTGGTGTTCCTGGCATGAATCCGTGGTGACAGAAGGCTCAGAATTCCTTGAGGAAGTAAGTTTAGTGAGACCTTTTTTACGAGTAGGCAGGTTTGATAATTCTGTTCTTCAATTGAAGCCAGCCTGATTGCGCATAAAGCTCACAGGTGTGGGTGAGTTTTGGGGCATTAGTGAGCAGGCGGCAGGCTATGTTTAAGGCTGTTGAGAGGCGTTGGAGCACTGTGTCAGTAGTGGAGCTATAGACAGCTACACCGTAGTCAATCAAGGTGATGAGTGAACTACTAATTGCCAAGTTTAGAGCTTCATAGGTCAGGCAATGACTGTGCCTGTAGAGGATACAAATCCTGGTGTTAAAGGGTTTGGCCGTAATGTCAATGTGCTGTGTGTAAGACAGGGCAGTTGTCCAGTGTGATTCCTAGGTACTTGAAATGGGGGACTAGTTCCAGGGTGTTACTGGAGTCATTCTGAATTGCCAGGGGATAGTCTTTTAGCTTGTTTTGGGCAGTGGCGAAGGGCATGGTCTTCTTGGAGTTACCTTTAGTCCTACTGAAGCTGTAAGTCTTCTGTGGGGAGAGCCTAGTCAGGGCTTCCCCAGGGAGCTTGCAGGTGGCGGTCGAGGTTTGCAGTGGCTGCACTACAGGAGCGCTCGGCTGGAAGACTTGAGCAGGTGGGTCCTGGAGGGGGGAGCCGAATCAAGGCTTTCCCACGGATCTTGCGGTGAGAGCAGAGGCCGCTCTGCTGGAGAGCCCAAGCAGGCTGAGCTGAGGTCTTGCCCTCTGCTTAGTAAATCATGCCTTTGTGGGTCTCTGCAATTTTGTTGATGTCAAAAAACATACCAGTGAGGATGTCTCTTGAAGATGCGCATCTTGCTGGATTCGACGGATGATTTCGAACACAAGGGAGATGCTAGTACTTGGGGACTCGGTGGAAAAGCATAGGATCTGAGGTGGAACTGGATGTCTCTCACTTGGAACCTGGCCCCTGGGACTGCTGCAGTTGTTGCTACCATGTGACCTAATAGCTAGAGGATGTGCCTTGCTGGCCTGGGAATGGACAGCTAGAAAGAGCTGGCCAGTCGAACCAATGTATCCACCCTCCCTTGAGGAAAGAAAGCCTTTCCTTTCACAGTGTCTAGCTCTGCCCCTATGAAATCCAAGAGCTGGACTGGGGTCAATACTGACTTTCTGGGGTTTAGTAAGAACCCCAGGGACTGCAGGACATCATGAACCATGGTCAGTGACCTCGATGCTTGTGGAGGGGACTGGCCCACTACCAGCCAGTCATCCAGACAGGGAAAAACTGTAACCCTCTGCCTTCTGAGGTGTGCCACCAGCACCACTGCTAGGCACTTTGTGAACACCCTTGGTGCTGAAGTAAGGCCGAAGGGCATGGCCCTGAATTGGCAGTGGCCTGATGTCAGCCTGAACTGGAGGTACTTTCTGTGTGATGGTCTGATAGGAATATGGAAAGAGGTATCCTTCAGATCTATTAATGCCAGCCAATCCCCTTGTCTGAGTGTGGGCAGAATGGTTGACAGTGTGACCATTCTGAATTTTGGTTTTGTCAGGCATTTGTTTAGCTGTCTGAGAGCCTGAATGGGTTGTCACTCCCTTGTTTTCTTTATTGTGAGGAAGTATGTCAAATAGAAACCCTTCCCCATTTGAGGTAAGGGGACAGGTTCTACCACTTTGTTCTACAACAATTTTCTTACCTCTTCCTCCAGTAGCTGGGCTTCTGATGGAGAGGAAGGGCTGAAGACTCTTGCCCTCAGCTTGGGCAAGAACTTGAAGCTGAGGGTAAGAGCCTGGCCCACTACCTCCAGGACCCACCTGTCTGTGGTGATGGACTGCCAGACCTGGAGGAAGTGGGTAAGCCTGCGCCTTACTAGGAGAGGGGAGGCGACCCTGACAGATTCTTCAGGGAGTCTGCTTAGATTGTGAGGTTGGCTGAGGGCTGGGGCCATCTCTGCCACTGCCCCTTCTATCTCTGCCCCTGAAATAACCCCTCTGAGGTTGGAAGGGCCTGGGTCTGGAAGAAGGGCCTATAATGAGCCCTTGCTCTCCCACCTCTGCTCTGTTGTTTCTGAGAAGTAGCTGTTCTTTCCTTAGCAGCAGCACTCCTGCAGGCCACTTTGTACTCATCCATCTTTTTCATATAGGCCTCAGTCTGCTGACCAAAGAGGGATGAGGACTCGCAGAGGAAGTCCAGAGCAAGATTGGTAGTCCTAAGATATGAAAATCTCCTTAAGGACACAGAAGCAGCCATTAGCCTGGCCGCAGTGCCACTGACATCCATTGCCATTCTAAACTGGAACTTAGATGCCTCGATGCCCCACTTGGCAGCCTCTGCCTGGTCAGATGCCATGGGTGCAAGACAGGCTTTTGAGATCTCTGACACTGTACTCCACAGGCTCTTTTGAAATCTGGCTACATAAGCCATATAAGTGGCTTGTCTGATGGCCAAGGAAAAACCTAAATATGCCTTCCTGGCCATTTAATCCATCTTTCTGGAGTCTTTATCCGGTGGGTGGGAAGCAGGGTATACCAGCCTTGTCACAGGCGGCAGCTTGTACCACCTCTTCATGGCTGGGATGCCCAAAAAAGAAATTCAGCACCAGGTTTGGCCACCCAATACTTTCTGTCCAGTTTTTTGTCAACTGGGGGAATAGATGTGGGGGTCTGTAGGATTTTTAAAACATGCTTTCTCAAAGCTTTATGGATGGGGAAAAAGAAGTTTTTTAGCGATGCCACATTATTTCAACATAGTCTGGTTCCTCCTCTTCCTCTGTTGCCTCTAGGTTGGGGAGGTCCACAGCTTATGCAAACTGCTGCATAAAGGCAAACGGTGGTAAAATCCTCTGACCCCGTTAGGGAAGTCAGGGCGTTGGGGGAAACGTCTGGGTCAAGAGGTTCCCCTAAATCCTCATCTCCATCATAATCATCATCATTGTCCCCATAGTCCTCAGCATCAAAATCACGAGGTAGAACCTGGGGGCAGAACTGAGGACCACAGAACCAAACCGGCAGCGGTCTGGAGAGACTTGAATAATTCTTATGACATTAGTAATCTCTTCTGCGGTTGGAACCGTTGGGTTTATTGGTTGTGGATCCTTGACCATGTGCTTTTTCTTGGCTGTGGTTGCCGGTTCAGCGGCAGTTCCCAAGGTTTGTTTCTTGCCCTGTGATCCAGCACCCCTGTCAGAGGGTGTTTCCTCCGGTTTGTCGGTTTCGTTTGAGGAAGATGGCTTGTACGTAATGGGGTCGGAGGTCTTTCTGGACAATCTTTCCTTCAGTTGGTTAATTTGCCTGCCCAGCGCTGACTGAGGAAAGGTTTTGCATATCTCGCAGTCCCCGTTCAGGTGGTCAGACCCGAGACAGAACACACACCAACTGGGGATCAGCTTTGGCAAACTGTTCCTAGCACTCGGTACAGTGCTGGCCCGGTTCTTTCCTTAGGAGTCTGAGACACTGCTAAACAAAAAGCCAATCCCCGGTTTTCTCTCTTTTTTGGGGGTCAGTGTAGTGACCTAGGAACGAACCGAGGGTTAGCCCACTTGCACTCCTAAAACAAAGTGTACCAGTAAATATAGAGTATATAAAAGATTTTCCTTAAGAAGAAAGAAAAAAAGGCTCTGTTTCCGACCAGTTGGGGAAACCGGACAGGAACCAAGACACTTACTGAGAATTTGCTAATCTAAACTATTCTACCTGTAAACCAGAGACGGCGGTTCAAAAATGGAAGAAAATAAACAGTACTGAACTGATAAAAAAAATAACAATCTTGAGTAAAGATGCAGAGGACTCTCTGAGGCGTCTGACTAAGCAAGTGGAGTGAAGAATCTGACAGATGGAAGATTGTTTACCAGAGACAGTGGTTTGAAAACCAAGCTCGAGCCTAGCATTCTATCATTTGCATAGGCTCCATTAACTATTTCAGCTCTGTAGCAGTACTACGGTGGGGCCATGCTGCATATGTCAGAATACAGTAAGATTTCCTGGAGTCAGAAGAAATGCATAAAGAACCTCCCATTCTAAGAGAGGGACAACGCGTCTTGACAGAAAAACTCCAGGCCCAGGATCTAGTGAGCAGAAATCGGGCAGTTTTGTGTCAAGTAGGGACGCAAAAAGGTCCAACTCTGGATGACCCCATCTGTCGAAATTACAGTTATGTAAGAACTTACCACAACAGCAGATCTTCGAGAGAGGCTCCTGTAGTAGGTAATTACCTTGACGACCGAGTCCCCTGGCATCAGGACCACATAGAAAAGTACAGTTACATAAGAATTTACCGTAACAGTAGATCTTCGAGAGAGGCTCTTGCAGTATGTATTCACATATAGGACTGACCCACCAGGAGTCAGGACCCCACAGAAAAATTTCTAGCTAGCAGTCTCTGGCGGAGGACCGCACCCACGTCAGATGACTGACGTCATGCGAAGTAAGTATAAAGGGTCTGTCCCCCACGCCTGCCTTCCAGTTCTTTCCCGCCAAGAGCCAAAAGAGGCAAGACGAGAGAGAAGAGGATGTTCCCCCCATGGAAATGGAGCCAAAGAAGCTTAGTGGGATGCAAGGCGGGAAGGCAATACCTACTGCAAGAGCCTCATTCGAAGATCTACTGTTACGGTAAGTTCTTACGTAACTGTACTATCCTACTTCAAGAGGGCTCTTGCAGTAGGTATTCACATATAGGACTGAGTCCCAAGTAGTCTGGAACAAGGAAAAGCACTTGGGAGGAGGAAAACTATCCATAGCATGGCACCTCCGGCTGAACGTGTCTTATGAGAGAAGACCTTGAAGCACAGCCAGCCCAAAGCCTGCTCTACGGCGAGAGGCATTGTCCAAACTGTAGTGTTTCGTAAAGGTATGGACAGAAGTCCAAGTTGCAGCTGTGCAGATGTCTGCCGCTGACACAGTCTTGAAACAAGCCGCAGAGGCAGCTACTCCTCTGGTGGGGTGACCTCTGATTTGATCCAGCAGGGTCTTGTTGTACTTGTCGTAACAGAAAGTGATGCAATGAGCCAACCATTTTGATAGGCATTGCCTAAAAAAAGCATTGCCTTCTCTTTTGTGAGCTAAAGACAAAAAAAGCTGATCGGTTTTCCTGAGATCCTTTGTTCTACTGGTATAGTGTCTCAGTATTCTGTGAACATCCAAAGTATGTAAGAGGTACTCCCCTTGATTGGAATGTTGCGTAAAGAAAGCGGGTAGCTCAGTGGATTGATTCAGCATGGATTCAGCCACCACCTTAGAGAGAAACTTAGGGTTGGTGCGTAGAGCCATGCGTTCCTTGTGGAAAATCAAGTAAGGGATTTTGCACATCAGGGCCTGAAGCTCGGAAATGCATTGAGCAGAAGTAATGGCCACGAGGAACAGTGTCTTTCAAGAAAATAACCTTAAATCTGCTGTAGCTGCCGGCTCAAGGGGAGGCAGGGAAGCCTCCAAATGAATCTAAGTCCCGGCGTGGGGCAGGAATGCGATTGGGGTCTCAAATGGAGAACCCTTCTGAGGAAGGTCTTGGAGACTTCCAATTGAGCGAATGTCCTGTCCCCGAAGGGAATATGGCAGGCTGAAATCACTGCCATATGGATCTTTAAAGAGGAATGGCTGAGACCCAGATTGAAGAGATGGTGCAGGTAGTCCGGGACTCTATTGGATGGGCAAGCGAAAGTTTCGAAGTCCTTTGACGTGGCTCAAACTGAAAACCGTTTCCACTTCATAGCGTAGGTGGACTTGGTGTAAGGCTTTCTGGCCTCTACCAAGATGTCTGCTACGAGCGGAGAAACTCCAAAGCGGGCTTTTGCTACGTCTCCAGGAGGCCACGCATGGAAATGAAGAGATCTGAGACCTGGATGAACAAGGGTCCCCTGATCCTGGATCAATAACTGCTGCAGCAGAGGAAGTGGAGGTTCCTCTGAAAACTGTTGCAGAAGAGAGAACCAAACTTGTCTGGGCCAGAAGGGAGCGATGAGAATCATTCGTGCCCCCTCTGATCTGAGTTTGTTCAGGACCCTCGGAATTAAGCAAATAGGAGGGAAGGCATAGATAAATCTGTCCCTCCAAGCGAGATACAAAGCGTCCCGCCAAAAAATGTCTCGCCTTGGAGCGAGCGAGCAGAAGGCGAGAAGTTCTGCATTTTGGGGAGACGCAAAGAGGTCTATCTGTGGCATTCCCCGATGCAGAAAGATGTTGTCTACGACCTCTTGATCCAGTTCCCATTCATGGGCCCTGGCTGAGGACCGACTGAGTTGGTCTGCCAGCATGTTTTCCACTCCCGGAATGTGAATGGCAGTCAAGTGAAGGCAGTGCTGGGTTGCTCAAAGATAGACCCTCATTGCTTCCCGGCTCAGAGGGTAGGAACGTGTTCCTCCCGCTTGTTGAGATACCAGACTACACACATGTCTGTTTGAATGAGGAAATGACCGGAAAGGATAAGGGAGTGAAGAGCATGAAGGGCGTAAAGAACTGCCCTCAGTTCGAGCACATTTATGTGCAGATTTTGTTTGGACTTTGACCAGCTGCCCTGAGTCCTGTGATACCCAAGATGGGCTCCCCAGCCTTCCCCTGAGGCATCTGTCGTCAACATCTGGGAAGGAGGTTTGATATTGAAGTGAACTCCCAGGCATAGGTTCTCCTGTACCATCCATCACTGTAAGTCCCTGATCATGGGGTCGGAGACTAGCACCTCTTGGTATAGATTGTTCAGGGTTTGGTCCCATTGAGACTGAAGCGTCCACTGAGAGATTCTCACATGAAGCTGAGTAAGTGGAACTGTCGCAATGGCAGCCGCCATTAGCCCGAGAAGGTGAAAGACTGATCTGGTGCCGACCCTCCTGCAACCGGACAGAAGACAAGCCTGACTCTGGAGGGTGTCCACCCTGTCCGGAGGTAAAAAGGCTTTGCTGATGGTCGTGTCCAGAATCGCCCCTATAAACTGGAGGTGTTGGGAAGGGACCAAATGGGACTTTGCCTGGTTGATGGTGATACCCAGGCTGGCAAAAACCTGCAGGGTAAGGGAAAGGGAGTGCAGGAGTTCCTCTCTGGACGGGGCCACCAGGAGCTAGTCGTCCAGCTATGGGAATACCTATCCTCCCTGGGTACGCAGGTGGGCCGCTACCACTGACAGGCATTTGGTAAAAACTTGGGGAGCCAAGGAAAGACCAAACGGGAGGGCCTTGCACTGGTAGTGGTCCCCTGAAAGCAAAAACGGAGGAATTTGCGGGGGCAGATGGGGATATGCAGGTAGGCATCTTGCATGTCCAAAGCGCACAGCCACTGTCGAAGGAGAGGTAGAAGGCTCTGTAAAGAGAGCATTCTGAATTGTTTGTACTCCATAAACATGTTCAGGGAGCTAAGGTCTAGAAGAGGCCTCACATCTCTCGTCTTCTTTGGGACCAGGAAGAAATGCGAGTAGTAGCCTGTCCCCCGAATATGGTTGGGGACTGGTTCTATTGCCGCCTTCGACAGAAGGGAAGTTATTTTGTCTAGTACTAGAGGAAGATGTTGCGGGGAGTAAGACGACTGAGGAGGTGGTCTTTGGGGTGGTTTCTGAAGAAACTCGATTGAGTGTCCTGCTGAAATTAACTGGAGCACCCAAACAACTGACGTTATCCTCTCCCAGCCCGGCAGATGGAAGGAGACTCTCCCCCCTACCCATTCCTCTGGGGCCTCCAGAGGCAGTGGGAGAGGTGGGGAGTCAGGAGGTGCGGGGCAGCGCAGTAACCGAGGCTCCCACGGCTTTTTAGCTAGGGGGAGGCTTGGTTGCTGGAGAAGCCCGACGCTTGTTGGGCTGCTTGCCTTTTGGCTTTGGACGGTTGCTTCTATGAAAGGGATGCCGCTGCCCTTGAAGGGGCCTGTATATGGAATCAACAGACTTGAGTGCAGTGCCCTTCTCTTGCAGGTCGGTAATGATGTCCTTGATATTACCCCCGAAGAGTACCGAACCCCTGAAGGGAGCATCCTGGATAGCGGATTGCACTTCAGGGACCAAACCTGACACACGGAGCCAAGCATGACGCCGTAAGCCTACAGCGAAAGCTGAGCTCCTTCCGGCAGAGTCCACTGCATCGTAAGTGGCACGCAGCATGTGCCTACTGGCCAAACGAGCAGAATGGACAAGGTCTGCCACTTCCTGTTTTGTCTGAGACTCAGGAAGGGAGTCCAATTTTGATTCTACCTGACTGAGGATGGTCTTCTGAAGGTCCCCCATATGTGCCACATAGTTCAGGGCCCTAATACCCAGGGTAGAAGAGGAATAAATCTTCTTACCGTATTGGTCCAGAAGCCGTGATTCCTTGTCGAGTGGTGACGAGCTGAGGTGTTTCGGATCAGCGGAACGGCTGTGTGCAGCGCTAATAACGACTGAATCCGCCTTGGGGTGTAGATTCAAAAAAATCTATACCCTCAGGAGCCTGATATAGCCGATATGCCTTCCTCAGAAGGGGTGCTAATGTGGAAGGTTGTTTCCAAATAGTGGAAACAAGGTCTGCGTGAGGCTCTATCCAGAGTGGAATCAGTGTGGGAGCAGTCTCGGGCAGATCCAAGTAAGCAGTGAGCTTTTCTGGCTTCAGTGATTGCCACTGATGAACTTCCTGGATTTTCCTCAGTAACTTCAGAAAAGAGGGATCCTCCAGAGGAGAATTCGGAGGGATCCTTGGCCTGGGGTGGTCTGGAGTACGGGGCTTATCATCAGGATCAGAGCATCCATCAGAGTCTGAATCGGACGTGTCCAACTTAGAACAGGAAGACTCCTCCCTGTGCAGGGGAGAAACGGCCTCTTTTGGGAGTTCCCTGGGGTGCGTGTCCTCCCAACCCCGGGCGCCAGAGGGGCTCTCCTCTAGTGTCAGGTAAGGGGGAGGGAGTCTCCCGTCTCTGACGCAGGGGATCCTTCAAAAGGTCCGGTGTCAGTAGACGACTCTCTACCTCTCTGGTGAGTTGAGCCTTGGCCTCAGCCCACCATGAGGTCAGAGTCTCCTTCAAGTCCGCCAGCAGCTGGGGCGTGAGCGGCGGAGGAGGAGGAGGGGGATACGGATACTGAGGATATCCGTAATAGGAGTATCCATAACCCATGGGCGGAAAACCCGGCATCAGGTATTAAGGGCCTGGTAGTGAGACACCGGATACTGCGGAGCCGGGCATGGGGGCACTGGGTATTGAGGTGCCGGATACCCAGGAGCTAGGCGCTCTGGGGGGACAGAGGGACCTGGCAGAGGCCCAGCTGGTGGGTCAGGCACAGGAAAGGCTGGCCCGTGAGACATCGGTCCGTGTAGGAGCACCGTCAGGCGGTAGGCCGGGCGCCTGAGGGTCCGGGCGCCAGGGTGTCTGGTCCCGAGGGAGAGGGCCCTGACGGCAGCGTGTCGCGGTCCTCCGAGATGACCGGGAAGGGAAGATTAGAGTCCCCGGGGGGTCAGCAGAGGGGAGGCAGGGACCTCGGAGAGCAATGCAAAGTGCTGCGGAGAACCTGGAGCATCGGATCTATCGAGGGGGTCTGGCGCAGGCTCCTTAGCCGGGTGGGTGTCAGAGGAGCCGATGTCCGACTTATCGGATCCCTTGCCAGAGGAAGGTTGTGCTGGAGATGCGGCCTTGTCGGGCTAGAGTATGGCTGGGCGCCCTCCTGAAGGAGCAAACGGCTTAGCAGCCTTGTCCAGGCAGACGTTGGTAGAACCAATATCTGACTTAGCGGACCCACTCAAACCCAAGGATCACGTGGTGGAAGCGGCCCTCCCGGGAGTGGAGATCTCCTTTCTCCCAGAAGCACCTGAAGGGCCTGAGCGTGAGCCAGACGGAAGGGGCGACACCGTCTTGGTGACCACCAAGACGACCATTCCGTGACTCCAGCCGGAGCCGCGGTTGCCATGGAAGCAGATTCCCACTCACGATGCATCTCCTTGTCCCATTTCTTCTTGTGAACTTTGAGGGAAGTGAACGTTTGCCTTAACTTCTTCAGCTCCTTCTGCATGGATGCCATCTTTTTCTTTAGAGTAGGGGCTTTCAGGGACTGCTGCCTTCTTTTCCGGGTAGCGGAGTTGAATTGTTGGCACTTCTCCATGGGGTGGTCTGGGCCCAGACAGAAGAGGCACAAGGAATGGCCGTCCTTGTGTGGTAGTTGAGAGCCGCATGAGTCACACTTATGCGATTTGGAGGGCGTCGGGGACGACATATACGGCGAATCGAACAATTAGTCGAAGAGAGAAAAAAAGAGGGTAGAAAAGTTCAAAAACTAGACCGAAGAATGACTGACAAGCGTTGAATTCTACTGCAAGGAACTCTGACAAGCTGACGGCGGGAAAGAACTGGAAGGCGGGCGTGGGGGGACCGCTTCTTTATACCGACGGTCACCTGACATGGGGGTGGGGGGTCCCCCACCAGAGACTGCTAGCTAGAAATTTTTCCGTGGGGTCTTGACGACTTGCGGGTCAGTCCTACATGTGAATACCTACTGCAAGAGCCCTCTTGAAGTAAGATTTTTAGCTAGCAGTGTCTGACGGGGGACTGCCCACCCGAAGTCAAGTGACCAATGTCAGCGTGACACTATATAGTGGGCGGTCCCCACATCCGCTTTCCAGTTCTCCCACCGGAGCCCTCCCAAGGAAGCGACAGGAGAATAGGAAAAAAGAGGCTCCTAAAGCCTAAATAAGAGCTAGAAAAAGAGCAGCAGAAAATGAGTGAAGGAGGGAGGGAAGAAGGTTACCTACTGCAAGAGCTTCTCTTGAAGATCTACTCTTATGGTAAGTTCTTATGTAACTGTAGTATCTTACTTCGAGAGGGCTCTTGCAGTAGGTAATTACCTTGAGGACTGAGTGCCAAGCAGTGTACATCAGAAGGAACTGAAACATGGGAGGCAGGAAAGGTCTGCAGAAAGGCAGAAAATTCAGGACAGGAGGCCTTGAAGGATGGCGAGACCAAAGCCAGCCCTACATCTAGAGGCAATGTCCAAACTGTAATCAGGGCCGCAGTAATGGGGGGAAAAGTGGGGAAGTTGTCCGGGGCCCCAAGCTCAGGAGGGGCCCACCTGAGGAGCTGGCATTACCCCTGGCATTAGCTGGTTTGGGAAACAGGGCCCATTTCAAGTGACTTGTCCAGGGCCCCAAAATTCATAGCTTCAGCCCTGACTGTAATGCTTGGTGAAAGTGTGGACAGAACTCCAAGTGGCCATGGCACGTCAGTGGCTGACACATTCCTGAAACAAACAGTAGAGGCAGCCATGCTTCTGGCATAATGCCCCTTAACCTCCCCCAGGAAGGTTTTACCATACTTCTGGTAACAGAAAAGAAAAAAATTATTTACCATAGTAATCTTGTTTCTTCCAGGGTAATCTCCAATATTCAGACATCTGGCAGTTATCCCTATAAGAAGAACTGCTGGAGATGGAACATATGCTAATGATGGAATCATTATTGGCTCATGTTAATTTTCAAATGCTGCCCTTATCAACTGCCACTGTTCTATAATGCTTCAGATCTCATGGAGAGCCTCCAAGGACAGGTCCCGCCAATAGCTATAGCTATCTAATAATAATAAATTAACCTAACCAGATCTCCCAACTGGGGTAAACCCCCTCCCCCCCAAAATGTCAGAATCAGCTGAAGAAGAGGAAACCAATGCCCTATAGGGCTCAAAAACAGACATGCCAGTGTGTGGCACCCTCACACATGTTTACTCAGTTTGGCTCGCAGAGGCTATTGGTTCTAGAAGGGGAGGCAGGATGGGTGAGTTCTGAATATTGAAGAATACCCTGGAAAAACAAGATTACTATGGTAAGTAATTTTTTCTTCTCACCTCAGGAATTCTCCAACATTTGTAACTCTACTTGTAGACTACAAAGCAGTACCTTTGGAGGTGGGCACAGAACCTGCTTTGGAAATAGACTCTGCAGGACTGCTGTGCCAAACCTGGCATCACTCCTGGACTATGTGTCCAGGTTGTAATGCTTTGTAAAGATGTGTACTGTCCTCCAGGTAGCTGCTTTACAGATCTCCACTAATGGGACATCCCTGGCAGCTGCTATGGTAGCAGCTGTGCCTCTTGTAGAATGAGTCCTCAGCCCTGCTGGGGGCCCTCTTCCAGCTTTGGAATAGCAAAACTGAATGCACTGAACTATCCAGCGAGAATGGACCTTTTAGATGCTGGATTTCCTTTTCCCACATCCCCATAAGTCAGGAAATAGAAATTACGTACTTACCATAATTACTGATCTTCTTGGACAGTCTCCATCACTCATTCACACTAGTGGGATAGCGCCGGAGGCACTAGGACCAAGCAGAAGCCTAAAATTTTCGGAAGGGTCGGCGCCAAGACAGGACCATGCATGCGCGGCACCGCGAGACCAGCTCACGCCTGTATAGGCTATCTCGGCATCGACCCTCCAACCGCCTCAGTACCTTGTAGACTGAGGAGGTGCAGCGTAACTAATGAGAATAACTCATCCTGAGTTTCTGGGCCTGAGAGGGCCCAGATGGCCTTTGCAAGAAAGGTCAGAGAATAATGTCCTCACAGTCTGAACCATATGACCATGAAAGAAGACGAGTGAACCCAGGGGATGGTGGGTGGGCGTGTGAATGAGTGATGGAGACTGTCCAAGATGATCAATAATTACGGTAATTACGTAATTTCCACATCTTCCTGGACTAAGTCTCCATCACTCATTCACACTAGTGGGAGAGTACAGAGCTAAAACCAACAACCCTGAGTAGGGTGGTAGGAGATAGAGTTCACTCAGAAAGGACAGACAAGGACTGTCCCGCTAATAAAAAGAGCTGTCTTGTAAAGAGCATCTAGAACATAGTGCCTACAAGATAAGTGATAGAGTTGTAACTCACCACTTTGCAGACGACTGCAATGGGCACAAAATGAAAGTCTGCCAGGAAGCCGCAACCACTCTAGGAGAGTGGCAAGAACCTGGCCTCACAATTTGGTCTAGGACCACAATTAATAGTGTCAAAGACATGTATTGGGGGGCATGGCCAAGCCGGCATCCAGAATAGCTGCTTAGTCCTGGAGCTCTGAGCCCAAGCCATCAGGAATTTCCCTTTCCCCCGCTACCCCGGGACATACTGAGATAAAAAAGTGGGACTTTAAAGGGAAAACAGTTATGCCACCGAAGATGTCTAAAAAACAGGGGCAACTACCATTTAAAAGCGCCAACAACGGGCTTAAGGATTTGGGCCTGGAGGCTCTGCCACCACGAGGAGAAAACGCTGGTAATGGGGCTGCAACAACTTCAACAGGGGCCGTGCAAGATAGCGTGTATAGCCCTCAGTTCTTGGCTCTGGAAAAGTTATTTAATGATTTAAAATACGATCTGCCGAGTAAAATGAACGCTGGGTTTGAAATTGTTTCTGCTCAACTGGCCCTCTTGCAAATAGTAAATAATTTGGGGGAAGACAGTGGAACAACATTCGGCTCGATTAACGGAGGTGGAAGAAAGGGTTAGTACGCAAGAAGATCGATATAATCAGTGGTGCCTACAACTGCAAGCAGCAATGACTGAAATAGAGAAGTTAAAAACAATATTAGATGATCATGAAAATAGGGAGAGGCGAACAAATGTAAGAATAGTGGGCATGACCGAAGCAGTGGAAGGCAGAGACTGTGTAACTTTTTGCCAGACATGGTTAAAGGCAAAGCTACTGTAGATCTGCCAGCGGAGTGCTCCTTGGAGATACAGCGGGCTTACAGAACTCCCGGTCGTCGTCCAACCCCAAATGAAAGGCCTCGTCATATAATTGTAAAATTTCTGAGATATCAAGACAGAATGACGGTACTGAATGTAGCACGAAAGGCTGGCGCCATTAGAGAAGGCTCTCAAACTGTCAGTATATTCCAAGACTTTTCACGGTCGGTACAAACAGTTCGGAATGCTTTTATGCCTGTGAAAAGGAGGTTACAACAACTCGAGTAGCCTCTTGCACTTGTCTACCCTGCTCGACTGATTATAAGGAGAAAAGGTGCTACAACGAAGGTGTTTACAAACCTGGATGTGGCAATGCAGTATATCGAACATGAATCAAAAGCAGCAAGAAAATGCAGATGGGTGAACTTTATTTTGGACTTGGGCTGTATATATAGTATTTTTATACTTCATAGAACAGCTTTGCAAGGGATGAGGATATAGGAAGTGGGGTTGGGGGGGGAGGGGGGGGAGTAGAGCTTGTCTTGGTCTGCTCCGAAACTCTTTGGACGCCTATCAAGGCTGGAGCGGGCGGCCTTCCCCGTTTTCCCCCTTGCTCTAGCTCCTGGCAGGACTGTTTGGTCTTCCTTTTCGGAGGTGATTCCAGAGTGACATTACAGAGATCTATCTGGTGCCGCTTGACTTTATATTATGTTCTGGGACCAACTTTTATTTATTTGCATAACAGAGTGTTATATCAGCGGCCTGATCAACAAAAAGGAAAAAAAAAAAAAAACTGGGAGCCAGAGAACTGTTCTGTTTTTTCTGTACATAAATTGCATAGTGGGTGGGCCTATGTACTGGCAGAGCAGCTTAAACGTGGGACGAAGGTGCGAGGGGGGGTGTTGGGGGGGAATGGAGCATAGCTCGGTCTGTTCCGAAACTCTTATGAGGCCTATAATGGCTGGAGCAGGCGGCCTTCCCCACTTCCCCTGGCACTAGCCCCTGGGCCTAGAGCGATTATACAGTGCACCACCTGCAGCTACTGAGCTTTGCTTTTGTCTTTATAAATTGGTTCCAGATGCTGTTTTACTTTATCTACAACAGAACGCAGAATCAAAGACATGTTTAATCAAACTAATAGGGAGCCGAAGATTTATCCTCTCATTTCTCCTTTCCTAGCAAAGGGGGGGCTGAAGGGAGGAAATGAGTGCCTGATTTTAACTAGTGAAATGTTTTCTTGAATACATGGCTGCAATATATGTCCGGGGATTCAGTTGTTTTATTTTGTTCCAGGTGGCGGGCGAGGCCAGTGCAGGAGACCAGTAGTAACATAGAAACACAGACTTTGACGGCAGATAAGGACCGCTTGGCCCATCTAGTCTGCCCATTTCCCTACCTACAGGATAGGCCGCAGATCCGAGTTAACCAACAGTCTATTTCTTCCTACCTCCCACAAGAACTGCCTTATGTCTGTCCCATGCATTCTTGAATTCTCCCACAGTTTTAGACTCCACAACCTCCTCAGGAAGGCTGTTCTATGCATCCACTACCCTCTCTGTGAAATAATACTTCCTCACATTGCCCCTGAACCGCCCTCCTTCTATCTTTAAATTGTGTCCCCTTGTTCTTGCAAGTCTCTTTTTCTGAAAGATGCTACCCTCTTGGACTTTGCTGATTCCACTGAGGTACTTAAAAGTTTCTATCATGTCCCCCCTCTCCCTTCTTTCCTCAAGGGTATACATATTAAGCTCCTTTAGTCTTTCCTCATACGGCTTCTCTTGCAGACCCTGCACCATTTTAGTTGCCCTCCTCTGGACTACCTCTATCCTGTCAATGTCCTTGCGGAGATGGGGTCTCCAGAACTGGACACAGTACTCCAGATGGGGTCTCACCAACTGTCTGTACAGAGGGCTAACAACTTCCTGTTTTCTGCTGCTGATGCCTCTCCCTATACATCCCAGTACACCCCCAGCCCTCCCTACTGCCTTCTCACATTGCTTGCTAACCTTAAGGTCATCTGATATGATTACCCCAAGTCCCTTTCCTTTTTTGTTGTTGTTACTACCTCCCCACCCATTGTGTATTCTTCCCCTGGGTTCTTGTTTCCCAGGTGCATTATTTTGCACTTCTTTGCATTGAATCCTAGCTTCCATACTTCTTACCATTCCTCCAACCTTGCCAAGTCCCTTTTCATCCTTTCCACACCTCCTTGTTTATCAACCCTGTTGCAGATCTTTGTGTCATCTGCAAAAAGGCATATTTTTCCTTCCAGTCCCTCTGCAATGTCACTGATGAAGACATTAAAAAGGACTGGACCCAATACTGAACCCTCAGTACCCCACTAGTAACCCCTCTTCTTCTTCAGAATGGACCTATTTACAATTACCTTCTGTGTCCTGTTGTGCAGCCAATGTTTTACCCAGGCTACCACCTGGGACCCACTCAGGCTGGTTAATTTGACTATTAATCTTTTGTGTGGACTGTGTCAAATGCCTGCTAAAGTCTAGGTAGGCCATGTCCACAGCCCCTCCTTGGTCTACTACTTTGGTCACCCAGTCAAAGAAATCTATTAGATTCGTCTGACATGACCTTCCCGCTGTGAACCCATGATGCCTTGGGTCCTGTGCTCCACTGGCCTCTAGGTACTCAACTATTCTTTCCTTCAGAAGTGACTCCATCACTTTCCCTACCACAGAGGTCAGACTGGCAGGTCTGTAGTTTCCTGCCTCTGTCTTGGTCCCACTTTTGTGAAGGGGAATCACATCTGCCTTCCTCCAGTCCTCGGGTACCACACCATCCTCCCATGATTTACTAAAAAGAGTAGCCAGTGGTTTCACTAGTTCCTCCCTTAATTCTTTTTGAATTCTGGGGTGAATTCCATCAGGACCCATTTGTCCACCTTCAGTTTTAGGAGTTCTTGCAGAACCCTTTCTTCTGTGAAAGGACTGGGATCGACCCCCCCTATCAAGAGTGCTTCTGGTAATTGGATTAGGCACTTCCCCCTCCTCTTTTGTGAATACTGAGCAGAAATATTCGTTCAGCATCCCTGCTTTTTCACTGTCCCCCGCTGCCCACCCACCGTTCATTCTATTCAGCCTCACTATCCCTCCCTTTGTCTTTCTACGCTCGCTGATGTACCTATAAAAGGTTTTATCCCCCCCTTCTTAACTGAGTTGGTTATCTTTTCCTCAGTTTGGGCCTTTGCTATTCTGACTTCCCTCCCTGCTTCCTTCTGCCTTAACTGGTACAGCTCTCTGTCCTGCTCCTTCTGTGTTTCCTTATACTCCCAGAAGAAAAAATTACTCACCTTGGTAATGTTGTTTCTTCTAATGGAGTCTTGCTATATTATGACATATGCAGTGAGTCCCAACCTTCGAACTGCTCCGGACGTGAAAGAGTTAACTTTCAATGCCAGACATGGAACGCTGAGCTCTAGCTCGGTTGAAACTCTGTCTGTTGTTCTTCAAACTCAAACCGTCAGATCTTTACGAGCTAAACTCACGGAGGTCCTGTGTGGAAGCTGTAAACCTACACTAGCCAACTGGCTACTAAACATAAGAATACATTTTTTGGTCCCAAAACAAAGACTCAAGACAGGAGACCCAAAAATGAAAAAACACAACACCAAGCACCCCAAGAAAGGAGGGGTGAAAACAACAAGGTGGGCACCTACTGAGTGCCAACACTGCACTGCCCACCCACATCCCAAAAACAGAGGTTCTGAGAGGGGCAGGCGGGGAGGTCATAATATAGCAAGACTCCATTAGAAGAAACAACATTACTAAGGTGAGTAATTTTTTCTTCAAACAACATGAAGTCTTGCTATATTATGACATATGCAGACTACAAAGCAGTACCTCCAGGAGGAGGGACAGAACCTACTTAGGAAATAGGCTCTGAAGCACAGCTGTGTAAACTGAGCATCACTCCTAGCCTGGATGTCCAGGGAGTAATGCTTGTAAAGTGTGAACTGTTTTCCAGGTAGCTGCTTGACATATCTCTAAAACAGGATGTCCTGGCAGCAGCCAGGGAAGCAGCTGTACCTCTGGTAGAGTGAGCCCCCAGGCCTGGGGAACCTTACCCAGTTTTCATAGCAAAATTGGATACAAGAGACAATCCACCTGGCAATGGATCTTTTAGTGGCAGGTTTCCCTTTACCAACCTCACCATAAGTGAGGAACAGTTGGAGGGAGCCAAACCTGTGACCCTTGGTACGCTCTATATAGTAACTAAGGGCTCTCTTCACATCTAAGCTGTGCAGCCTCCTCTCGCCAGAGGAGGAATGGTCAGTGAAGTACACTGGAAGAGATATGGATTGATTAAGGTGGAAATCTGAAACCACCTTAGGCAAAAACTTGCTATTAGTCCTGAGGACCACCTTATCTCTATGAAAGGAGATAAAATCAGGCTCCACTGACAAAGCTTGCAATTCACTTATGCGTCTGGCAGAAGTGATGGCTACCAGAAACAGTCTTCCAAGTCAAGTACTTAAGTTCTGCTGAAGACAAAGGCTCAATGGGGGATTGCATAAGCTGAGCAATGCAAACATTAAGATCCCAAGCAGGGGCAGGGGCCCTGAATGGAGGGCTGGTATGAAGCAATCCCTTAAAAAACTTGGAGAATACAGGATGAGCTGAAAGAGAAGAGGGCTTACCTGCTGAAATAAAAGCAGACAGCTGCCAAATGCACTTTTAGGGTAGCTGGTCTCAGCCCCAAGGTATTTAAGTGGACCATATAATCCAGGACTGTGGGTAAGTCAGCAGATTCTGGGGAAATATGCTTTCCAGAACACCATATGGAAAACCTTTTCCATTTGGAATTATAAGTAGCCCTGGTGGAAGGTTTCCTATAAGCCTTCAGGATATCCATTACACCTTGGGAGAGGTGTAGATCAGCAAACTCTAACTCTTCAAGAGCCAGGCCTTGAGATTGAGAGATCTGAGGTTCGGGTACCAAACCTTCCCCTGAGCACAGGTTAACAGGTTGTGTTTCCTGGGAAGACACAGGGGAAGATGGACTGCTAAGGACAGTAGGAGTGGATACCAGGGCTGTCTGGCCCAATCTGGAGCAATCAGGATCACTTTGCAGGGTTGAGACCTGATTTTGACTAGCACTTTGAACAGGAGAGGGAAGAAGGAAAAGCATAGAGAAACTTCCCTTCCCAATTGAGGACTAAGGCATCCAGAGGGACTGAGCCCAACACTGGGGGCCTGCAGCAAAAAAGGGGAAGTTGGTGATTGTCTCGGGCTGCAAAAAGATCTATCTGCGAGGTGCCCCATCTGGCAAAGATCACCTCCAAAACCATGGGGTCCAGTGACCATTCGTGATGGCCCTGTGAAATCCTGCTGAGAGCATCTGCCAGGACATTGTCTTTGCCTGGGAGGTGAACTGCTGTAAGGGAGGTGTTCAGGGAGTAAGCCAGAGACCACAACTTCATTGCTTCGGTGCACAAGGCCGTAGACCAAGTGCCCCCTTGCTTGTTGATGTACTACATTGTGGTGGTGGTGTCTGTTCTGACCTGTACAACTTTGTTCTGAACAGATTTGGAAAAAGCTTGAAGTGCTAGAAAACTGCTCCAGTTCCAACAGATTGATGTGGAGCAGAGAGACCTGAGGGGACCACAATACCTGGGTAGTGAGGTCGCCCATGTGAGCTCCCCACCCCAAGAGAGATGCATCTGTAGTAAGGATTAAGGAGTGAGACTGAGTGACAAAGGGAACCCCTTGTCTCAGGTTGCTCTGATCCTGCCACCACTGTAGGGCCTGGATGAGGGTTCGAGTAACTGGGATCAATTTGGTTAGAGGGTCTTTCCTTTGAGACCAAAAGGCTCTCAAATGGAACTGGATGTCCCTCATCTGAAATCTTGCTCCCTGCACTACTGCTGTAGAGGCAGCCATGTGCCCTAGGAGCTGTAGAAAATGCCTTGCTGGTCGAGAGACCTGCAGGGTGAATGAGGAGGCCAGAGAGACCAGGGTCCTTGCCCTGTCCAAAGGAGGGAAGGCTCTGGCTTGCTCTGTGTTCAGCTCTGCGCCTATGAAGGTGAGGAGCTGTACAGACTCTAGAACTGACTTTGAAAGATTCAGAAGGAAACCTAGAGAGGTGAGCAGTTGCTGAGTTATCTGCAGGTGTAACCTGACCTGGTCTGGAGACTGGCCTACTATGAGCTAATCGTCCAGGTAAGGGAAGATGGCAATTTTTTGCCTTCTTAGGGAAGGAACTGCTACTGCCAGGCATTTTGTGAATACCCTTGGAGCAGAGATGAGGTCAAAAGGCATTGCTCTGAACTGGTAATGGCCTGAGGGCAGCTCGAACCTGAGGTACTTTCGATGGGAGCTTCTAATGAGAATATGGAAGTAGGCATCCTTGAGGTCCAGGGATGCTAGCCAGTGCCCTGGCCTTTGAGAGGGTAGAATAATTCCCAGAGTCACCATTTTGAATTTTGGTTTTAAAAGGTGCTTGTTTAGGTATCTGAGATCCAGGATGGGCCGCCATTCTCCTGTCTTTTTTGGGGTAAGGAAGTACCTGGAGTACAATGCTTTGCCCTGGTGTAGGGGTGGAACCCTTTCCACAGCTCTGAGAGCCAGGAGGGAAGAGACCTCTGCCTCTAGGGCAAGTGCCTCTGGTGGATTTGCAGGTGGAAAGGATCTGGTTCTCATCTTTGGAAACTTTCTGAAGCTGAGAACCAGTCCCTGGCTTACTACTTCTAGGACCCACTTGTCTGATGTCAGAGACTGCCAGTACTGGACAAAGTAAGCCAGCCTGTCCCCTACAGGTAGGTGAGAATCGGCCCTGGCAACCCCATCAGGGTGCCTGCTTGGCAGGGACTTTGGGCTGGAAGCAGGCCTGCTTGTACCCCATCTGCCTCTCCCTCTAAAGAACCCCCTCTGGGCATAAGCAGAAGAGGAGGCCTGGGCTTGGTAAAAAGGCCTATGAAAAGGCCTGCCCCTGCCCCTGGGAAGCTGCCTTTGAGGAGTGGCCTGCCTTTCCTTGGCCTGTGCACTCCTATAGGTGGGTCCTATACTCATCCATTTTCTTCATGTAATTCTCTGTCTGCTCCCCAAACAGAGAATTACCCACAACAGGAAAATCCATGGCTTTAGTCTGGGTATCCTGTGACAGGCTAGTACATCTGAGCCAAGCCATTCTGCATAGTGCCACAGATGTAGCCATGACTCTTGATGACACATCATTAGAGTCCACTGCAGCATGGAATTGCACATTGGATGCCTCAATACCATCAGCAGCCACCTGCTCCAGCTCCTGGCAAGCTGGCCAGGGACCTGTTTTGCTAGAGCCATAACAGTATCCCATCTGATTTCTGGTATCTAGCAACATAAGCCATATAATTTGCTTGTCTGAGTCCCAGGGATGCTGCCATGTACTGTTTCTTTGCCATGGCATCAATCCTCCTGGAGTCCTTGTCCGGGTGTGTAGTCAAGGAATATTTGCTCTGTCACAGGCTGCAGCCTGCACTACCCCAACATGGCTGCATTGTTGTGAAAGGAACTCCGCATCAGAGCCTGACAATGTGTACCTCTTGTCCATTCTCTTATCCACAGGAGGTATAGTGTGAGGAGTTTTTAGAATTTTAAATGTCTGTTTCCCAAAAGATTTATGCAAGGGAATAGACAGTCTCCTAGACTCGGATATCCATCATTTCCACATAGTTAGGCTCCTCCTGATTATCCACAGCTTCCTCCATAGGGAGCTGGAGGGTTTCAGCCACTTTTATAAAGCATAAAATGAGAAGGGACTCAGAAAGCCTAGGAGGAGACACCTGAAGGTCTGTCTGGGAGATGTCCGTTCAATGGGCACATCCAGACTTTCAAATCCACATTCACTCTCCTCCCTTTCTTCCCCTCCTCCGTTCATAATATTCTCTAAATCATAATCTTGAACCGTCAACCGCTGGCCATTTGAAGGTGCCGTTCGGTCGGAACCGAAAAGCGACTGTACAATTTTAATTGCTTTGGCTATTTCTTCAACGGTTGGAGAGGAAAGTTTTGGCTCCACACCAGCTGATTTCCTAGTCCTTTTTGCTGGAACCAACTCCTCAGAGTCAGTTCTCCTTTTGCCCAAGGAAGTCTCGCCCTGGTCAGAGGGCACTCCCTCTGGTTCGGTTGGAACCGAACCGGGCTGGCCATCCGGTTCAGCGGACTTCTTGGCCTCCCTTTCCCTGAGCCTACCAAGTCTCTTTTCCAGGGTAGCTGCAGGAAATTTTTTACAAATCTGGCAGTCTGCATTGAGGTGGTCAAACCCGAGACAATAAACACAGGTGGTGTGGGGTCAGCCTTGGCAAAGACTTCCCCACACACACTGCAGTGTTGAAACCCAGTGGGCCCGTTTTTTCTTTTGGGTTTCTCAGACATAGTGCCAGTCCTAACCAAATTTACCCGTTTATGGCAATCTGCCAGGCAAGATCCTCTTATCGGTTCCCAACCGTGTCATGGGTCGTGGAAAAAAACGTAATAAAATCCGTTTTTTTTTTTAGAACCGATAAGAACCGGTAACCACACTCTAAATCAAAGATTAAGATACTTTAAATAACCTGATCGGTTCAAACCGAACCGATAAAACCGCTTACAAGTTCCACACAGAATAGAAATAATGTAAACCTATCTAGTACTCACAAATACCACAGACAGAGCTTGAACCGACCGAAGCTGGTTTAAATTGGTCGAAAACCGAGAAAACAATACTTTAACCGACAAATGAACCGAGCAGGAGGAGAAATCTCCGGAGCGACTGTTCAGTGAGGCGGAGTAAAGAATCTGACGGTTTGAGTTTGAAGAACAACAGACAGAGTTTCAACCGAGCTCGAGCTCAGCGTTCCATGCCTGGCATGGAAAGTTAACTCTTTCACCTCTGGAGCAGTTCGAAGGTTGGGACTCACTGCATATGTCATAATATAGCAAGACTTCATGTTGTTTGAATGCTATATTTTTCTTCCTGACTTTCACAGCCACCTCTTTTGAGAACCATAGTGGCTTTTTCTTTCGTTTTGATTTGTTTATTTGCGTCACACAAAGGCTTGTTGCCTCTGTGATGGCAGTTTTGATGATTCCCCATTGTTGCTCCACACCTCCTCCTAGCCTGTTTGCTAGTGCTTTTCTGAGGCACTCTCCCATCTTGCCAAAGTCAGCCCTCCTAAAGTCCAGTACCCTCACTTTTGTATGGCTTGACTCTGTAGCTGAGTTTGACGTGAACCACACTGTTAGATGGTCACTTGTCCCCAAATGGCAACCCACTTCTAGATCTGAGATCCTCTCACTGCCCCCGCTTGAGAGTACGAGGTCTAAGATTGCTCCCTCACGAGTGGGTTCCGAAACTAGCTGTCTAAGGCCTGCCACCTGTAGGGCATCAAGAATGGCCCTGCTCTTGGATGTGGCTGCAGCAAATGTGCTCCAGTTAACATCTGGCATATTCAGGTCTCCCATCAACAGTATCTCCATTTCTCTGCCATTCTAAGAATGCCTTCTATCATATCCTTGTCCATTCCCTCCCCCTGACATGTGGGTCTGTACACAACCCCTGTGCGGATTGTGGTGCCCTTTACAGTCTCCAAGGTGACCCACAGTGCCTCCTCTCCTCCCTGTTTACTCTTTTGTTCAGTTGTTTTTATCCCTTCCTTTACATAGAGAGCTACTCCTCCCCCTCTTCTCCCCTGCCTGTCTCTCCTGTAGGTTATGTACCCTGGTATGTTAACATCCCAGTCATGGTTCTCTGTGTACCATGTTTCTGTGACTGCTACGATATCCAGGCATCCCTCTTCCATCAAGACCACCAGCTCAGGGAGCTTGTTGCCCAGACTACGGGCGTTGGTACTCATTACCCTCCATTTCCTGATGGCCTTACTCCTTTTTGCCCCATACCTGTCCTTTTGCCTTTGTCACTTTCTCCATTTACCCCTGCCCTTCTCCCTATTGACACCTCTATGTCGGTGTTTGCCGCACTTACTACCGTGATTATTTGGGGGGGGGGGGCTAGGATTTCCCTGCTCCTTTCCAGTGCCTCCCCCCCTTGGCTAGTTTAAAAGCTTGCCAATGAAGCATTTAAACCTATCACCTAGGATTCTGGGTCCCCTCCCGGACAGATGCAGCCCATCATGCCAGTATAGGCTTGCATCAACTCCAGGTGGACCCCCAGTCCCCAATGAAGCCAAATCCCTGAGCTCCACAACAGTTTTTCAACCACTGATTGAATCCCATGGTGCGGAACACCCTAGCCTCTCCTATGCCATAGATGAGCAGCACCTCCGAGAAGGTTACTGTACGTGCTACTTGACTAAGGCCCCTCCCAAATTCCACAAACTCCTGAATCAGGGTGTCATTTTTGCACGACCCAGGGATGAAAAGGGGAAGGGAACACTTGGAGAATGAAAGGACGTATGAGCAATAAAAAGACTGTACGTAAAATTACGAGTGGGGGCCAGCCCACCCCTGTTGGGCTCCTCATTCCGGAGGTTCCCTGGGAGGGGATGGACCCCTAAGTGTTCTCGACTAGCCCAGTCTTATATTCACTTACTTTATTTGGGCAGTTGGGTTGTGGGAACTTACTACTTATGGTTGGCAGTTCGGGGAGTCCTGAGCGGGCCCTCCAGTACCGCGACCTGGTCCTATGGAGGGATAACGATGGTTTGGCCAGCAGGCTATTCCACGATAGTAAAGGGGGTTCTAATCAGATTTATACTTTGGGAAGGGGGGGAAGCTAGGTGGTGAGTAAAAGGGTGAGTAACCACCTCGCTAGATTCCTGATATAAGGGGCTTAGTTTTCTGTTAGATTAGATAAGCGCCGTTGCGCAGGTCTTTACTTCTCTCTTTTTCTTTTCTTTTTTTGGGTCTCTCTTTGGTTTCTTTTTGAAATGCTACAGATGAGATGTGGAGGGAGAAGGGGCTATCTGTTAATTGGGAGAAAAACTAAAAAAGGTCAAGAGTCGGGTGGTGTGAGGGGGCTTGAGGTAGATGAAATGCAATGCGTCTGGGAGATCCTAGATCTAGGAATAAATATGATGCCACCGGATGGCTAGTTTAAAAATGCTATCCTGGAATGTAAATGGTTTAAAAACTACAGTGAAACAAAAACGTGTATGGTAGTATATTAAGAAAAAAAATGCCGATGTTGTGATGCTACAGGAGTTACATTTAACATGTGAAGAGATTAAGCGAGTAGAAAAAAAATATGGGGGTACAATGGTAGCATCTCACTTCACGTCCAAGGCCAGAGGAACATGTGTGTGGTTTAGACCAGGGATCAGGGTACAAATTCACACAAACCAAAGAGACAGTCAGGGGAGATATGTTATAGTGAAGGCTACGGTGGAGGAGGAATTGCTAGTCCTGGGGTCCTTGTATGGGCCTACATTTTATTGCCCAGAATTTTTTGAGCATTTAGCTATTATGCTAGCAGTGTTCCCAGACAAAATGATTATAGGGGGCGACTATAACACCTATTGGGATCCCCTACTTGACCATTCAAAACCTAGATTCAGACGTTCCCCCAAAAGTGTGGGGGCCCTCCGAAGACTTGCAGAGGAAAGGGCCTTGCAGGAACTGTGGAGATTTAAACACCCAGATACAGAGGAATTCTCTTTCTACTCCTGTGCCCATAAGGACTATACAAGACTAGACTATTTCCTGGCTTCTCCTACTTTTCTGGGGCGAATAAGTGAGCTAGAATATGGCCCTATTATAGTGTCAGAGGCAATCTGGGCTTCTAGATCGGGAAGAGCTCCGGGGCTAGATGGCCTGCCCATGGAATTTTACAAAAAGTTTTGGGGTGACTTGGGCCAACTTTTTCAGTATATGGTAAGAGAGGTGTTAGGGGAAGGGGGCTGACACCATCTCAACAGATAGCTATTATAACAATTTTACCCAAACCGGATAAGGATCCAAAAATATGTGGCTCTTACCGTCCAATCTCTTTGCTAAACGCTGACTATAAGATAATAGCGAAAATATTGGCAAGGAGGCTGGAGGGGGTCCTACTACAGGTTATTCATCACGATCAAGCGGGCTTTGTTAAGGGGAGGCAGGCAAGGCATAATTTAAGACAGATAATGAATATCATTTGGCAAGGGTCAAGAGGAAGAAAAGCTTATGGGGGCCTTCTCGTACTGGATACGGAGAAGGCCTTCGACAGGGTCGAATGGCCGTTTATGTTTGCAGTACTAAAAAAGTTTGGTCTGCATGCCCTTATGCCCTGAGATAGGACCATATTCCTTGAAAAGGGAGGTCAGGGCAGGCATTGCTCTTACGGGGTCAGCCAGGAATAGAAGCACATCATCTGCAAAGAGAGAGATAACGTGCTCCTCCCCAAGCATGCATGGGACAGTCATAAGGCAATTCTAGGGGGTGGGGGTAGGAAGAAAGGAAAATTACGTACCTACCGTAATTCTTGATCTTCTCTTGTATCTTCACCATTCATTACTTCCTGGGTGTAAGCCGGAGGCGCGCACCCACGGGAGCTTTTTTTTTTTTTTTTTTGTGTTGCTAACGGCCCCGCCGAGAGCGACGCCAAGGCCATGGCGAGGGCGGCCGCAGAAGCACTCGACTCCTCCTCCAACTCAGTTCTGTGAGCCGGAGAGGCAAAAATGAAAGCAGAAAATATAGATAGCGAGGCAAGATAGCTGAGGGATAGCAAAGCAAGGAAGAATGAACTGAAAAGGAATAGCCGATGGAGGAAGGACAGAGGAGATAAGAACATCCCTAGCCTAGGAGTGCAGGGCCTCCTTACCTGGGCGACTCTAGGAGGAGAGATGAGTAAGGAAATGAGAAAATAGAAGAAGAAGAAGAAAGAGAAGAGAGAGATGGGATGTTGAAGGGACCAGAATGCCCAATGAGCATAGTTAGCTTGTAGCTGAAGGCTCGACTAAAGGGGAAGAAAGAATCCCCGGAGATAGAGCTGAAGAGAAGGTTCACCGAACCCGCTAGACAGACTCAGGAGGGCATAGTCCTCATCTTCAACATGCCATTGTTCTCGACACCCACCTCGGGCTCCTGGCCGCGGAAGGCCTTTAACTGGAGGACAGCCGAGGAGGGAAGAATAAAACCCCCGCAGCATGAGAGCGCTGCTCAGGGGTTTAGAAATGGAAAATGTAAGCCTTTCTGTATGCTCCAAGATAGAAACGGACTCAGACTGACTGGCTAAGGCCGCCAAGGCTTAGGCTGGCTAAGATTGATATGGTCAGCAGAGCTCTACTGTAAAAATTGTCCAGGAGGACACTTAAAGGAGAAACCACTTAGCAAAACAGCGAGAAGGATAGCTACCTTCTCATTTGCCTTCTTGTTTGATTTCTCCTATTCCTTTTTTTTTAGATAGAAAAAAAAAAAAAATTTTAACTAGATGCATGACCCAGATACCAAGATGCCGATAGCAGTCGGAGAGAGTTCCCTCAGCATTTTTTTTTTTTTTTTTAGAAGAGAAAGGAACAGACGTACTCGTTCCTCTGCTCTGCAAGGCAAGAATAGAGGGGGGGGATTAGATTTCAGGGCAACTATTTGAACACGGGATTGCAGGATCAAAACTGAATAGCCTGAGCCAGGCCAAACAACCCAGAGGTATCTTGCCATAAGAATAGCAAGAGATAGTTGTGCAGTCTGATCACCAATGCAATCCGCAGATGGCCCATGAATCTTAGAGTAAATAATTTTTCTGGATTTTAAACCCTCAAGAATTTTTTTTTTTTTTTTTGAAAATGAAGCAATTTTCCTATATTTTATATATAGAGAGGAAGGAGACGTGAGGTGGAGAAGCCACAGGAAGAGGCCACTGAGGGATGGTGGATGGTGGGTAATGAATGGTGAAGATACAAGAGAAGATCAAGAATTACGGTAGGTACGTAATTTTCCTATCTTTCCTTGTCAATCTTCACCATTCATTACTTCCTGGGTGAGTACCAAGCTCCTCTTCCCCAGGAGGGGGAAGAGGCCATACCCTGAGGGAACAAGACCCCCAGCCTTCTGCTGGTGAGAAACAGAAGGAGAAGACCCTGGCTTATTCAGAAAGCCTAAGTGGGAGAAGAGCTAGGAGGTGCCTCCCGAGGACGAGGAGACGGAGGGAGCCCCTGTAAAAGTCTCCTAGCTCTGGATGAGAAAAGACGGGTCCCCCGGAAGGCGGAGCGCATCACCCTACGCCGGGCCAGGGGTGACAACCTGGAGAGACGAAGCCATGCCGTCCGCCTGATGCAGATCGCTGTCCCCGCAAGCCTGGAAGCCACCTCATTGGCGTCATAAGATGCCCTTGCTTGCGTCTGCCAGCTCCAGGCCTACCGCGGAGAGGGCAACGCTTGTCTGGTTTGCTCGTGTCAGGCATAGATGCCAGCAGCTGGGACATCATCGACCACAGATGCCGGTTGTAGGCAGCGTGGTGAGACTGATGATGCAATACATGCATCGCACGCCGAAGAAGAGAACACTCTTCGCCTCAACGGTCGAACTGAGAGAGTCCGAATCCGGTGGGCGGTCGTGCGCCAGGCAACGGCGCCCAGAAGGAGTATCCAGGTATACCAAACCTGAGGACGGGTTGGGAAGGGAACCTAGAGACTCAGAGGGGGCACAATACCTACGCTGGCAGTCCGGCGGCTGGGAAGAAACGGCAGGAACTGCCAGGACCGGATAGACGCCTCCTGGAAGGATAGGCCAGGAAGGTACCACCAGATGCTGGGCACTGTATTCACCAAGGAATTGACTGCTACCCGCTCGGGTATTGTCTCTCCGAACGTAGGAATCCAAGATCCCTCACCATCCTCGAGAGGAAACGCTGATATTCTGTGAAATCAGCATCGGAGGACAGATGAGTAGGGGTTCTCTCCTCAGAGGAGGGAGACGAGGATGATGGGGAACTGAATGTCCAGAGGATTCCTCGCGGGTGGGGAGAGTCGAAAGACCCGCTCATGCATGTAACTAACATATGAGGGAAGGCCGCCGAGAACCCTGAACTGCTCCCAGGATAACGGACCCGTAGGGACCGACATGGCCTGGAAGAGGGGTGGTGAAGGCAGAGAGATGGAGAGGGGCACCTCCGAGGAGGCAACTGCTCTCTGGCTCTGGAACCGGGAAGGGAGCTCTAGTAGGAGGGATCCCGGATATCAAACCAGGCCGCAGAACGGAACTCTGGGGAAGCGGAACCTGGAAGAGCCCTGGGGGAGAAACTCCCCGTGACGACGCTCGACCGTATGGATCCAGAAGGGCAGTCCGCACAAACGCCGCCAGAGGACACCCTAGAACCCTGGGGGGAGGGGCGGGGCTCTGTGCTACGGCTCCTGGCCACCCCCCCTGAGGTGGCCAAAGAAGACTGAGCAGCAGGACGCCTGCCCCTCAACCCCTCGGATTCCGAGAGGGCCCTCCTCCCCGACTGCAACGTTCCCCTAACCCCAGAGGAGGTAACAGCACCCCGGGGGGTGGCTGTCACCGGACCTCCAGAGAGGGGAGCCTCCCCCTCCGTCACCCCCACGTCTGCCCCCCGGGACTCTCGGCCACCCCCAGCCGAGGAACCCTCAGGAGACGACGGCAAGGGGGACAGAGGGAGGGGCCCGCTTGCCGCCTGGTACCCCTAGCCACCGAGGACCCAGATTCAAGAATGGGATGCCAGGATGGGTCCACATCTGAGTCATCGCCCTCCGAGGAGGACGAGACCAGCAGGACCTCGATGCTGGCCACCCCAGGGTCCCAGAGGCTACGGGCCGCGAACGCCCCGTACCGAAGTGACGCCGCCGCCCGCACGCCAGCAGCATGAAGGCCCAACCCCACACCCCAGCGGCTCCGCAGACCCGCACCACCCGGAGGAGGGGAAGGCCGCCGACGCCGCGGAGGCGAGCGAGACTGGCTGGCGCGCCCGCTAGGCTCATCGGCACCGCGAACGCGCTGAGGCCAAAACGGTACCGCCAACGGCGCCGCCTGATCACCGGGCGCTGGATCCAAAGCGGGCGCAGCCATCACCGGCACTGCAGCGGCGCTGAACGGCGCTGCTGATCACCGCACCGCGAACGGCGCCGATTCAAATGGCGCCGCGAGGCGACGCCGAGGGTCCACCCGAGCCGGCCCAGCCAAGGGCCTCGACACGGGGAGCCTGCACCTCCGAAGAGGTGACTGCCGAGGCGGTGTCAGCGCTGGCCCCGGGAGGGGGCTGAGCAACGCCTCCCAACACTGCGGAAGGGGCCTCCTCGCAAGAAGAGACCCTCCTCCTCGGATCAGAGCAGGCCCGGAGGGGACCCGGGAAAGGCCTAAGGATCTCGCCTGAGATTCCCGGCGAGCGACGCCTGCCCCCGAAAGTCGGCGGGCCTTGCCGAGCTTTGTAGCGCGATTTCCGAGGACGCCGACGGTCCATCGAGAAACAAGCGTCGCACGAATCCATATTATGGTTGGGTCCCAGGCAACGAAGACAGACGTCATGCCGGTCCGAGACGGAGAAATGCCGGCCGCAGGAGCACCGACGCATAGGGGCACGGCCCGTCTTAGAAGAACGTTTCGCTCCAGAACCGGACATAACGCGAAATAAACAAGATTAAACACAGTCGGAAATACACCCGGCGCCATACAAAGGAAAGAAAAAGGAACAGTCTTACCGTAGGCGTCGAGTGTAGAAAAAGGAGTCGGATACGCACTTTCCGGTTAGCTACCGCGAACAGGTGCTGCCTCGACGGCGGGAGAAACAGAACTGAGTTGGAGGAGGAGTCGGTCGCATTAACGGCCCGCCGCATGACGCGCCTCGAGGGCAGGGACGCTAGGGCAACTTTAAAAAAAAAAAAAAAGTTCTCGCGGACGGTGCGCGCCTCCGGCTTACACCCAGGAAGTAATGAATGGTGAAGATTGACAAGGGAAGATGTAGGCTGCTGGTTAATTAGGATCTGCAGCTTATCCATTAGGTAGGGAAATGGGCAGACTGGGTGGGCCAAGCAGTCCTTATCTGCCGTCAAATTCTATGTTTCTATGTTTCTGCACCCGGTCTTTAGACATTGGGTAGAGTGGTTATATCAAGCCCCGTAGGCCCAAATTCTTATGAACAATACATTGTCACCCCCCTTTCGGCTTCATAGAGGGATGAGACAGGGGTGCCCCCTTTCACTATTGATATATGTGCGGACCACTGAGGTTTTGGCTACAGCCATTAGACATCACCGGGAAATAGAGGACTATAAGGTTAATGGGGAGGAGCACGTTCCTGGCTGACCCCGTAAGAGCAATGGCTGCCCTGACCTCCCTTTTCAAGGAATATGGTCCTATCTTAGGGCATAAGATCAACTGGAATAAGAGTGACTGGCTCCCCCTGGCGGATAGTGGAGAGTCCATACATATAAGTGGAATAGATATTCCCCCAGAACAGTAATTAAATATCTGGGAATACTACTCCCATGTAGAATAGCGGATGTGGGGCATATAAATTACAGTCCATTAGCAACAAAAATTAAAGAGCAATGTAGTAGATGGAAGTCGCTCCCCTTATCTTTGGTGGGAAGAGTAAATTTAGTAAAAATGCAAATTCTACCTCAATGTCTATCTTTTTCAGACCCTTCCTGTTATGCCTCCACTGTGTCATCTGAAGTCTCCTGAGGGCTCTATTACCTCTCTAATTTGGGCTAATCAGAGACCGAGGATTAGGAAGGAGGTGTTGTGGCAACCACTTCATAGAGGGGGCCTGACACTCCCCAATCTGAAACTATATGCTGTAGCGGCCCAACTAACATACATTATGGATTGCCAGGAAATAGGAGGAAGAGCGAGAGCCTGGGTCACCATGGAGTCACAATCCAGGGTGTGTTCTCCTTACGCCTTATGTCTCCTCCCATTAAGTTTGAGGGAGGGAGATGGTGAGAAACCTAAGAACCCATTCACCAATAGTATGCTTAAGGCCTGGAGGAGGGTTTCACTGATGATGGGGGATAAGGGGGGCATGTCACCAGAGGGGTCCATCTTGTATAGCTTGTGGAGGGATGGAAGGGCTCTCACCTCGGTCAAACATGCTCTGGGACAGTGGGAGGGGAAAGGTGTCTTTCTCCTGTCTCACTTATTCAACAATGGGACCTTTTCTAGCTTTTCCGAGTTAAGACAATTATTTGACATTCACCCCTCACACTACCTTACTTATGTGGTAATAAGGTCCAGGCTGCTTAAATTAACTGGGATTTTGGGGGGGGGGGACGACACCTTCCTTGAGCAGAACGTCTCTGGAGGAGATTTTTCAACACTGTAAATAACATGTGGGTGTGAAACCACTGTCAGTACTATACAAAGCTTTACTGGGAGCCCAGCCAGATAAGCTGCAAAAGTTAAAAGACAGTTGGGATAAAGACCTAGGTGTAAACATGTTAACAGGAGGGGACTGGAATTTGGCCCTGCGGAGTAGTAAGGCTGTCTCAGTAAATAATAGATTACGAATAATTAACTATAATATTGTGCATAGAATTGATCACACCCCAGTTTTGGCACACAAGATTAATCCCCAAATTTCAGACCAATGTCCTAAATGCTGTGCTCAGGGATGTACGTTTTACCACTTGGTTTGGGCGTGTCCAAAAGTAGGAATATACTGGAATGAGAAGAACCAAATCTTAAATAAGGTTTTGGAATGTGAGATTCAGTTAGACCCTGTGGATATCTTACTGGGGATACCAAGAAAAGGAGGGGGCCAGTCAGAAGCTTCACATCCTCTGAGAAGACTGGCTCTAATTGTGGGTAAGCAGATTTTAGCTCAAAATTGGATAGCTCAGGCCATGCCTACCATTGCCCAGTGGGCAACAGCCCTCTTAAATAATACGAAGTAAGAACATATCCAATATAAAGTCTTGGAACGACTAGACAAATATGATAAGATCTGGTCCCCCCTTGAGAGGACATTGGGGAAAGAATGGTTTCCGCTCTTCTAGGTAACCACATGCATTGAGGGCATTAATCTCTGTATTGATGGAACAGTTCCTCTGGCTCTGGATTGTGCGTGGGTTTATAATAAAGTGAAGGGATGCATTAGTACCAAACTGGAAAAATGGGAGAACTCCAGGTAAAGAAAGTATTGGTAAAACCAAAATGAGTTACAGATAAGAAGGTTCACTGTATAAAATGGAGATATAGATGGATCACGGATTGTACCCAAACTGATGTGTACATGTACTATGATGTAACTGATCACGATGTCATTGCTTTTCTGACTCTGTAGAGCTCTTCTTGACCCACTGGCTCTTTCATAAATAAAGTTAAAAAAAAAAAAAAAGACATGTTTTAATGTAATGTAAAGGGACCTCAGGAACTGAAAGAGTCTGAGGTAAAGTCTACTGGTTCAGGGTAGAATGGAAAGTGCAGATGGAAACCCCCACTATCAAGCAGGGCTGACCTGTAAACAACAGGTCCAGGAGCACTTGAACCCCATACTTGGTGAGCAAGGGGGTCCAGGTAGGGTTAGCCCATCAAGGAGAATGGTCTCCACTTAGTCACAGGAACCTTCCTGATGGAAGGCCAAGCACGACTTAAAAGCCTCTCGTGGTGGTCTAGTAGAACCTGATCCTACCCACTGCATATTCCATCCTGCCCCTGTGTGTGCAACTGTAGTAGCAGTGTCTGAACTCAGGGAAGAAAGGAAAAAGTGTACAGGAGGATGTGTCCACTGCGGAAAAAAACAATCCGACAGAAAAAAACGGGCTGGATTTCTAAGGCAGAGAGAGGCAGATGCGCGTCGAGGAGGGACACAGCAGGACCAAGTTAGGGCTAACCCATTTGTTGAAGTGACTGAAAGAGGCAGTGACTCAATGCGGTGAGGCACTACCCACTCTGGCCTCCCTGAAAGGAGTAGGAAAGGATTCTAGTTTGCTGAAAAACAAACATCACAACTCCATCACACACTTGAAGAGGATAGCTTCGTGAGCGACTGGCATGGACCAGTGCGCAGGAACTAAAGGTGTGAATATTTGAGACGCTACCTCAGAAAAAAGACCTTCTTGACCTTCTGTCAAGAAGAAGAAAATCGCCTGTTAAGTTAAGCAAGCAAGGAAGTAGGAACCTGAGTTCCAACTCAGTGGAGAGTAGCTTCTGCTGCTGCAAAGCTCTGCTCAAGAGAAGAAAGCCTGATAAAAAGAAAGGGGAATTAACAGACTGGGCAGTCGCCTAGGTCTAGGAAATGTCTCTGAAGGAGAGAAATCTCTCAGAGAAAGAGATGACCCATACCACCACCGGATCGGACCCCCCCCCCCCGGGAAAGAAGAAGTCAGGTACCCTTTACTGTAGTCTGGAGATGAGTGCCTCAGGGGCTGAGGCAGAACCTGACCAGATCCAAAAAGGGGCGTATCGGGTAATTTCAGCTAGACCCTGTGCTGTGATAAATTTTTTTTTTTTTTTAGTCCGAGCCTAACAAGGCTTTCAGGCTGCTATTTCGCAAGGACTGTCTCGATACAAAATGACGAAGATGTTCTCCATCTGAGTGCAGAAGGAGCCTGAGTGTCCATACTGAAATCATGACTGGACTAATAATCACAGCTGGAGAAATGTTAACCACCTGTGCTGAAGAAGCCACCGAAGGGGCAATATCACAAGGGGGCTATATACCCCTATCAAAGGAGCGGAAGAGCCAGAGCGGCTCCCGACCATTAAATTAGAATGTTCCACAGAGTGCAACTGTCTTGACGACTGAAAAGTCTAGACGCAGAAATGTATGGTCCACGGACACAGTGCGAAATACTATAGTGGACCTCATTACTGAGGAACTACTGAAAAGATTTTCCATCACGGACTCTGATGATAGAGAGGATGTGCCCTTCAGTATATAAAATGAGTTGTCTGCTGTATTACTGACCAGAAGAACAGGGAAAGACCCATCTATATGCACGTCTACCCCAGAAGGACCTCCAAGAGAGGTCTAGGTCAGAGCCACTAGAGACTCCGCCATTAGGAAGGATGTTGAGGAGCTTGGTACCACGTAGGGAGCCAAGAAAGTGCTGAGCAGAATGAGATTCCACTGGCAGAGCAGTACAGCAGAGTTCCATCAGCAGAAAACCGCTGGAGGACACAAGATCCCACATAAACCGCCACTCACTAAGATGTGTGGAAAAAATAATCCGCAGAACAGGAGTTCATTCTGCGATAAACATCCGGCCACAAGTTCTGTGGAAAGGAAGTCCGAAAAGGAAAAATGTGTCACTAATTCTGACAAACAGCACCGGCACGGCACCAGCATCACTCGTGGCACAGGAGGGCACCAAGCAGTGCCTATGTCAACCTGGGCAATACCCGAGGGCAGCCAGGGCAATACCCGCAGGCACCCATGTAGCAATGGCACCCGAGGGCACCTCCGACACCAATGATACCATGGCACCATAGTATCCATGACACCCATGGCAAGAATTGCACCCATGGCACTCACGGCTGCCTCCAGTGCCAACCATGGTACCCTTGGAACCCGTGGGTGCGCACAGCACTACCCATGGCACCCACGGGTGCTCCCGGCGCCACCCATGGAACCCCTGGCACCTGTGGGTGCACGCCGCCGCCTGTGGGTGGCGCCACAGATGCATGGTGCCACCCGTGGGTGCACGGCACCACCCAGACACCCGCAGCACCACTGACGGCGCAGACAACCAACGGCAGCAACAAGAGCACCCATGACACCGCACAGAGCGATGGCATCGACCCACGGCGCCAACTAAGGCACGGCACCGACCAAGCCACCGAGGCACGGCACCGAGCCACGGTGCTGACCAAGGCACCGAACCACGGCGCTGAAGGAAAATGCCAATGGAAATCCTGAGAAGGGGAGAAGGAAAAAGGTGGTGCCCCGTGCCAGCCCCCCCATGGAAAAGGGAGAGGGTGGTAGGCACGAGGGGTCGACACGATGGCAAAGGCACCAAGAGGGCACCTCGCCCATCGTGATCCAATCGACCCGGCTCCGGTTCAATGGCTCTGAGGCCCAGTGGTCCCGAAATCAGGAAAAGAGCATGAAAAACTGGTAAGTCAAACCCCGGTTCCATAGGAGCGGCCCAGAGGTGAAACTGCCCACTGGAGCTCAGAGGACAGAGATGGAGCTCGGAGTCGAGAAGGCAGCCATTAGGAGCGGGGCCAAGAGGAACTCACCGAAGTCGGTTCAGGCCCATCGCCCCTCCCGACGAACAATCTCGCGGCAGATGTACCAACGGGCAACTCAAGCGGCACTGCTTTCTTCCCCCAACGAGGAAGAAGAGCTCGAGGTTAAGCCGGAGCTGGATCCCGGAACCGCTTAGATTTGTGCTTCAGAGGACTGTCCCCCCCACCCCCTCGTTAATTAAGGGCGGCGGACCGGATACAGCCCCTCTGCCATAAAAACTTTCAAATGAAGTCCTCCTACCGCCACCTCTACCGTCTAAGGATGACTCTGTTAATGGCAGGAAAGAATTTCTTTTTCTTCTTTTTTATAATCTTCTTCTTGTTCATAAAATAAGAAATTACTACTTAAAATATTAATTTAAATGTTAAAAGCTGCTGTCGTATAGACGAAAACAGACTCCGGCAGACGAGCAACGTCGACATCCAAGAGCACTCGATGGCGGGAGAAAAGGAACTGAGACGGTTGGAGGGTCAATGCCGAGATAGCCTACACAGGCGTGAGCTGGTGCTGTGCATGCATGGCCCTGTCTCGGCGCCGACCCTTCAGAAAATTTTAGGCTCCCGCTTGGTCCTAGTGCCTCGGGCGCTATCCCACTAGTGTGAATGAGTGATGGAGACAGTCCAGGAAGATCAGCTGCTTTCTGTCCTGTCTGTGGTCCTTAGTAGCTACCATGTGGTAGTTAAGTGCCCGTTTGACATCCAGACTATAGAGTCTGACTCACCTGAACTAGAAAGTTCAGTGAAAAAGACTGGTTGAGTAATGATCTGGTTCTGATGGAAATCAGAAACCGCCTTTGGAAGAAATGTCATGTTTGTTCATAGAATTACCTTATCTCTGTGGAATGAAATGTAGTCTTGATCAATGCACAGAACTTGAAGTTCACTGATCCTTCCTGCAGAAGTTTTTGCCACAAGAAATATTTTCCATGTAACATATTTCAAATGAGCTGATGCCATAGGCTCAAATGGGGACCCATGAGCCTGGCTATACAAACAATCAAGTCCCAAGCTGGCACTGGTTCCCTATTTGGGGGGGGGGGGGTGAAAATGGGCCAGACCTTTGAAAAATCCCTTGAATATAGGATTTAATGCCAAGGAGGCACCCTTTCCAGCTGAAATGTAGGTAGACACTGAAGCTAGGTGGACCTTTAGAGTAGTCGGCTGCAGGCCCAAAGAATGTAAATGAATAAGGTACTCCAGCAATACTAGAATCCCTGCCTTTGCTGGTACCACATTATTGCTGGAACACCAAATAGAAAACCTTTTCCATTTTGAAGCATACGTTATCTTTTTTTTCCAACTCTATTTCACTCCGGTCATGGCCCCATGGAGCTTCGCTCAGGCATCCTGCCTGAGGCCCCCTCAACCTGTGCCTCCTCTCCCCCCCTCCCCGCAGCCAGCAACCCTGACTTAACCCCTCCAGGGTGGGGCCGCCCCCTCCTCTTTGGGTGCACTTACTAGTCAGTCTCTGGCTGCGGGTGAGGACCCAGGTGATGGCACTAGAAGGCCAGGTGAGGCGGTCCCGGCGGAGGGCATGGGGGTCAGGTGCCATCGCCTACCTCACGGAGCCGGGTTTTTCCTTGTTCTGGTAGCCGTCCCACTTGCGTGGGCACCCCTGACGACGCAATGGCACATGGCAACCCTGCCTGCATCAGCCACGCTGTTCAGTGTGCAGCCCACGAGTGCAGCGCCCGATCTCCACCGGAAGCTCTGTGTCTTGTGCAGGTCACCCCCCACTCCCTCCTGGGAGGAGAGTAGTCATGGCACTCAATCCTCTCCCCATCCCTGCTAACCCCCGGCGCCAGAGCTCGCTCCCGAACTTGGGTCACCAGCTTGGTACAAGGTGTGGCGTCCAGTGCCTCAACCCTCAGCACCACTGGGCCGGCTCAAGAATATGTTTTCTTAAGTCCTCAAGAGCCATTACTTGAGTCTGAGGGATCTGAGGTTCGAATACAGAATTCTCCCTTGATTGGAGGTTAACCCTGGTCAGCGCATACCTATTTTGGATGGTTATTTCCATTAAACTGAATCATTGGGTCCTCTTGCCTAAATGCTCTGATACTACTATATGACCATCAGCCTACTACAGAACCATCTGCAATTATATGGCTGTACTAAAGTACTGAAAAGTACAGTTACGTAAGAACTTACCGCAACAGTAGATCTTCGAGAGAGGCTCTTGCAGTAGGTAATTACATATAGGACTGACGCCGGCAGGCGGCAGGACCCCATGGAAAAAATTTCTAGCTAGCAGTCCTGGCGAGGGACCCGCCCCGACCCAGGTGACCGGCATCAGGAGACGCTGTATAAAGGGGTTGTCCGGACGCTCGCCTTTCCAGCGTTCTTTTTCCTGCCAGGCCGTAAAGAGGCCGGACGAGAGAGGAGCAGATATTTCCCTAAATGGAAAAGGAGCTGAAAAAGCCTAGGGAGATGGAAGGCGGGAAGGTATTACCTACTGCAAGAGCCTCTCTCGAAGATCTACTATTACGGTAAGTTCTTACGTAACTGTACTATCTTACTTCGAGAGGGCTCTTGCAGTAGGTAATTACATATAGGACTGAATCCCAAGCAGTCTGGAACAAAGAAAAGGCACCGGGAGGAGGAAAACTACTCTAAGAAGTAGTTCTAGCACTGCAAGCCTCAAGATAGGAGGCCTTGCAAAACAGCTAGCCCGAAGCCTGCTCTACGGCGAGAGGCAATATCCAAACTATAGTGTTTCGTAAAGGTATGGACGGAAGTCCAGGTGGCGGCAGCGCATATGTCTGCCGCAGACACATTCTTGAAACAAGCTGCAGAGGCAGCTAATCCTCTTATGGAGTGGCCTCTGACTTGACCCGGGAGGGTCTTGTGGTATTTGTCATAACAGAAATTGATGCAATGAGCCAACCACTTAGACAGGCATCGCTTGGAAACAGCACTGCCTTCCCTTTTGTGAGCAAAAGAGACAAACAGTTGATCAGTCTTTCTGAGATCCTTCATCCTGTTGGTGTAGTATCTCAGAATCCGGTGAACATCCATAGTACGGAGTAAATATTTCCCTTGATTAGAGTACTGCGTAAAAAAGGCAGGTAGCTCTATGGACTGATTTAAGGTAGACTCTGCTACTACTTTAGGTAGAAACTTAGGATTCGTGTGAAGAGCAACTCGTTCCTTGTGAAAAATCAAGTAGGGGATTTTACACATCAGGGCCTGGAGCTCGGAGATTCTTCGAGCCAAAGTAATGGCCACCAAGAAGAGCATCTTCCATGAAAGAAACTTCAAATCTGCAGAAGCTGCAGGTTCGAAGGGAGGAAGGGTAAGTTTCTCGAGAACAAAATTCAAGTCCCAAGGGGGGGCAGGAGTATGGATGGGGGGCCTCAGATGGAGAACCCCTCTGAGAAAGGTCTTGGAGACCTCCAGTTGAGCAAAAGTCTTGTTTGCGAAGGGAACATGATAGGCTGAAATGGCCGCCATGTGTACCTTCAAAGAGGAATGGCTGAGACCCAGGTCAAACAGATGACGTAGCTACTCCAGCAGAATCCCCGCTGAACAGGAGAAAGGTTCCACGTTCTTGGAAGCGGCCCAAATAGTGAATCTTTTCCACTTCATGGCATAAGTGGATCTGGTGGAGGGTTTTCTGGCCTCCACTAAAATCTCAGCCACTTTGGGAGACACTCCAAAACGGGATTGGGCTAGGTCTGCAGGAGCCATGCATGCAGTTGAAGGGATCTGAGGCCTGGATGGACCAGGGTTCCCTGATCCTGGGTCAACAAACCTCGAGATAGAGGAAGAGGAAGAGGAGGATCCTCTGAATATTGTTGTAGAAGAGAGAACCAGATTTGCCTGGGCCAGAAAGGAGCAATCAGAATCATTCTCACTCCTTCTGAAGCTAGTTTCTGCAAGACTTGTGGGATAAGAGGAATTGGGGGAAAGGCATAGACGAATCTGTCCTTCCAGTCTAGAGACAGGGCGTCGCTCCAGAAAGCACCTCGCTCTGGAACGAGCGAGCAGAAGGTGGGAAGTTTTGCGTTTAGGGGGGATGTGAACAGGTCGACCTGTGGTGTTCCCCAAAGTTGGAAGATATTGTCTAGGACCCATTGGTCCAGTTCCCAATCGTGAGTCAGAGCAGAAGAGCGACTTAGCTTGTCTGCCAGGGTGTCATTGACTCCTGGAACATGAATCGCCATGAGGTGAAGGTCGTGTTGTGTTGCCCAATCCCAAACCCTCACTGCTTCCCTGCATAGAGGGTAGGACCGAGTCCTTCCCTGCTTGTTGATGTACCACACCACGCACATGTTGTCCGTTTGGACGGCAAGGTGGCCGGGAAGGATGTATTGGTGAAGGGCTTGGAGAGCGTACAGCACTGCCCGAAGCTCGAGCACATTGATGTGGAGAGCTTGTTCTAGCCTGGACCAGGAGCCCTGGGTCCGATAAGGGCCAAGATGGGTTCCCCAACCTTCGCCTGAAGCGTCTGTGGTTAGAGTCTGGGAGGGGGGAGGATGAAAGAAAGGAACCCCCCGAAACAGGTCTCTTGAACCATCCACCATTGTAAGTCTCGCATCATCGGCGAGGAGATCAGAACTGAGTGATCTAGGTCGTCCACTAGCTGATCCCACTGACAGCGTAGAGTCCACAGAGAGATCCTCATGTGGAGGCGAGCGCGAGGGACCGTCAGGATAGCAGCCGCCATGAGCCCGAGAAGGCGAAGGACCGACCTCGCCGAGACCATCCTGCGGTCGGACAACAGACTTATCTGGGTCTGAAGGGAGGCCACCCTGTCTGGAGGCAGGAAGACCTTGCCCATGGTCGAATCGAGGATCGCCCCAATAAACTGTAGCCTCTGGGATGGGTCCAGATGAGACCTGGAATGGTTGATGGTAATACCCAGGCAGGCAAAACCGCTGGGTAAGGGAGAGGAATCGAGGAGTTCCTCCTGGACAAGGTCGCCAGGAACCAGTCGTCCAGGTAAGGGAAAACCTGTACTCCTTGGTATGGTAGGGCCGCCACCACTACCAGGCATTTGGTAAATACTGGGGCGAGATAGACCAAACGTGGAGCGCTTTGAACTGGTAGTGGTCCCCTGGAACGCAAAATGAAGGTATTTGATGGCGAGATGGCGAATGGGAATGTGCAGATAAGCATCCTGCATATCCAGAGCACAAAGCCATTGATCCGCCGGAGGAGGGGTAGAAGGCTCTGCAAAGAGAGCATCCTGAACCTTTTGTACTCTACATAAAGATTCAGGAACTGAGATCTAAAATCGGTCTGAGATCCAGCCTTCTTTGGGACCAGGAAGAAATGGGAATAGTAACCCGTCCCTGGAGATGAAGGGGATGGGCTCTATCATGCTTCAGCAGAAGAGCCGAGATTTCCTCCTGGACCAAAGGAAGATGTTCCCGAGTAGTCAGCGACTTCAGAGGGGGTGGTGGGGTGGTTTCTGAGAAACTCTATGGAGTGTCCTTCTGCTATGAGCTGAAGCACCCAAGAATCTGTGGTTATCCTCTCCCATCCCGGAAGGTGGAGGGAAAACCTCCCTCCTACCGGTTCCTCTGGGGAGTCCGGAGGCAGGGAGAGGAAAGGAGTCAGGTGGTGTGGGAAGTGGAAAAATAAAGCTTTTTCGGTAAAAACAACGGAGGAAGGGCTGACGGCACAAACTTTTCCGTGGAGGTTTTTCGCACGAGCTAACGGGCGGAAAGAACTGAAGGTGGGCATCCGGACCGCCTTTATACCGACGCTCCTGACGCTCGTCACCTGATCGCGGGGCGGTCCCTCGCCAGGGACTGCTAGCTAGAAATTTTTCCTTGGGGTCCTGCCGCCTGCCAGCGTCAGTTCTATATGCAATTGCCTACTGCAAGAGCCCTCTCGAAGTAAGATCTTCTGTTATCCTTGTCTGATAGCCACTTACTGAACACCTATGTACTCCTATGCCTGTACTAATGTACTGTAATCTGTAATTATGCTGTCTCTGTACTTTTTATGTTCGACATGGAACCTTTGTAAATGAGTCCTTGACTCAAAGGTCTTTCTGAATTCCTCATAAATAAATAAAATAAAAAAAGGTTGTGCCTCCAAGGAAGGTGTATCGGTTTGGCTACAGACATGGAAAGCAGCAGAGAGTATCATGGCTGCCTAGGCCAATCTGGTGCTATCAAGATCACTGATGCTGGTTGGGATCGGAGTTTGATCAAAACTCTGAGCATCAAAGGGAATGGAGGGAAAGCATACAGGTGCATGTCTGACCAATCCAAGGGCAGAGCATCCAGGAGAATTGTCCCCCCGGGCTGGGGTCCTGCAAAAGTACTTTGGCAGGTGGTGGTTCTCATGGGATGCAAAGAGATCTATCTCTGGGGTTCCCCACCTTCTGAAAATCCATTTGTGATGGGCCTGGTTGATCCATAGAAACATACATTTTGACGGCAGATAAGGACCACTTGGCCCACCCAGTCTGCCAATTTCCCTACCTACTGGATAAGCTGCAGATTCTAGTTAACCAATAGCCTACTTCCTGCCACCCCCCACTACAATTGCTTTATGTCTGTCCCATGCATGTTTGAATTCCCCCACTGTTTTAGACCCAACAACCTCCCCAGAAAGGCGGTTCCATGCATCCACCACTCTCTCCGTGAAAAAAAATTTCCTCACATTACCCCTGAGCCGTCCCCCCTCTATCTTTAAATTGTACCCCCTTGTTCTTACACATCTCTTTTTCTGAAAGATGCTACCCTCCTGGACTTTGATTCATTCCCTTGAGGTACTTGAACGTTTCTATCATGTCCCCCATCCCTCCTTTCATCAAGGGTATACATATTAAGCTCTCTCAGTCTCTCTTCATATGGTTTCTGATGTAGACCCTGCACCATGTTAGTTGCCCTCCTCTGGACTGCTTCCATCCTGTCTATGTCCTTATAGATGAGGTCTCCAAACTGCACACAGTACTCAGATGGGGTCTCACCAACTGTCTGTATAGAGGATAACCACTTCCTTTTTCTTGTGATGCCCTTCCTATGCATCCCAGTATCCCCGCTCTCCTTACTGACTTTTCACATTTTACCCACCTTTAGGTCATCCGATATGACTACCCCAGGTCCCTTTCCATTTTGTTGTTGTTAGTACCTCCCTGCTATTGTGTACTCTTCTCCTGGGTTTTGTTTCCCAGGTGCATTACTTGCACTTCTTTGCATTGAATCTAAGTTGCCATATATCTGACCATTCCTCCAACCTTGCCAAGTCCCTTCTCATTCTTTCTACCCCGTGTATCAACTCTGTTACAGATCTTTGTGTCATCTGCAAAGAGGCATACCTTTCCCTCCAGACCCTCTGCAAGGTCACCTATAAAGATGTTAAAGAGGACTGGACCCAGTACTGAGCCCTGAGGTACTCCACTAGTGACCCCCCTTTCTTCGGAATGTGTTCCATTCACTATTACCTTCTGTGTCCTGTTGTACAGCCAGTTTGCTACCCAGGCTACCACCCTGGGACCCACTCCCAGGCTGGCAAACTTGATTATCAATATTTTGTGCGGGACTGTGTCAAATGCCTTGCTAAAGTCTAGGTAGGCCATATCTACAGCCCCTCCCTGGTCTATTACTTTGGTCACCCAGTCAAAGAAATCTATTAGATTTGTCTGACATGACCTTCCTGCTGTAAATCCATGCTGCTTTGGGTCCCGTGCCCCGCTGGCCTCTAGGTACTCAACAATTCTTTCTTTCAGAAGTGATTCCATCATTTTCCTACCACTGAGGTCAAACTTACAGGTCTGTAGTTTCCTGCTTCTGCCTTGCTCCCACTTTTGTGAAGGGAATCACATCTGCCCTCCTCCAGTCCTCAGGTACCACCCCATCCTCCCATGATTTGTTAAAAAGTTTGGTCAGTGGTGTCACTAGGTCCTTCCTTAGTTCTTTTAGGATTCTTGGGTGAATCCCGTCAGGCCCCATTGCTTTGTCCACCTTGAGTTTTAGGAGTTCTTTCAGGACTCTCTTCTGTAAATGGACTGGTGTCAACCCCCACTACCCAGAGTGCTTCTATTGTCTGGTTTAGGTAACTCCTCATCTTCGTTTGTGAATACTGAGCAAAAGTATTTATTCGATAACTCTGCCTTTTCACTGTCTCCCTCTGCCCACCTCCCCTCTCCTTTATTAATTTTCACTATTCCTCCCTTAACCTTTCTATGCCCCCTAATGTACCTATAACATATTTTACCCCCTTCTTAAGTGAATTGGCTATTTTTTCCTCGGTTTGGGCTTTTGCTATTCTGACTGCCTTCCCCACTTCTTTCTGCTTTAATTGATACAGTTCCCTGTCGTGCTCCTTCTGTGATTCCTTCTACTTTTTGAATGCAGCCTTTTTCTCCTTAACCTTCCCTGCCACCTCTTTTGAGAACCATAGTGGTTTTTCACTCCACTTTGTTTTCTTTATCTGTTTCACACAAAGATTTGTTGCCTCTATGATGGCAGTTTTGATTTTTCTCCATTGTTCTTCCACCCCTCCTTTTTGGCCATTTGCTAGTGTATTCCTCAGGTAGTCACCCATTTTGCCAAAGTCAGCCCTTCTAAAGTCCAGTATGCTTGTTTTTGTATGGCTCGTCTCCATGGTTGTGCTTATTGTGAAGCACACTGCGCAGTGGTCGCTTGTTCCCAGATGTCTACTGACTTCTAAATTTGTGATCCTCTCTCCATTCAGACTGACTTTGATTTGTCTGTTGGAAGCTGAGAACCTTGCTACACTGCAAAGAACAAACTATAACTCCATTTAGGACCTGGAAACCTGGTAAGGCATAATACTGGTGGGGACTTGTTAAGAAGGGGAGCTACGCTTTCTACAAAAGGTTTCTTTTTTTTTTCCTACTGGCATTAAGCAGAGAATTGCAGGATTCCATTAAAAGTGTAGTAATTTTATAACCAGAGGGAGTGAGATACAACTGAATTTGCTTGATTGCTGAGGTTGAGACCTAGGATTTGGAAGGATATTTTTGCAACATTTTAAAAGTGCCCTGCTGGCTGAGGAGTGAGTTCACTTTATCCCTGGACTCAGTAGAGTGGTTTGTGTAGGAGCCGTGGTCTAGTAAATTGTGGTGTTAGTTGAATTACTATAAAGGGCAGTACTCACCAGGGTGGTGGAGCAGTTGTGTATTTGATTGTTTCTAATAGTCACCAGTGGCTGTGGACTACCCACCCACCCTTCTTCCCCACAACCCACCCCCCCAAGGCGTGGCATTTCCTTTATAGCCACAGTTCTGACATCACTTCCTCAACAGGTCTTAGGGCAGAACTGTCATATTCTTAATAACCCAGCACAGTGCAAAAAGGGTAGGTACACACCACATATAATAATATATATATATATAAAACATATTGTATATTATAAGGGAGAGGGACATGTGGGGAGTGGTGCAATGCACTGGCTGTGGGGCAGCAGTTTTCCGGGAGACATTCTGGAAACTGCGTTGCTGTCCTATTTGCAGGCATCTGTCAGCTCTGAGGGAGGAGGTTGCCCACCTCCAGGCTGAACTAGCAAGGACTAAGGAGGCCTCACCCTTCCAAAGGGCACCACTGCCACAACCACTGCCTCAGAGGTTGCCAAGTATGAAGAGCAGTTGGACCACAGTGGGTTCTGGAAGGGTGCGGGTGGTGGACCAGAGGCGAAGCCCCCTAGTTGTACCTCTACACAAATCATATGCCATTCTGGCAGAGCAAGGTTCCTCTGTGATGGCACCCTCAGTGGAGACCCAGAAGAATGCTGAGGACATCCACAAGGGAGACCCACAAAAGGGTGGCAAGGGACACCACAGGGGAAGGAAATAGCTTCTGATAGGGGACTCAATTGTTAGGGGGTAAAACTGGGGAAGGGAGAGGAGAAGGAAGTAAGGTGCCTGCCTGGTGCCATGGCTTGGAGGGACAGGAAGCGAATCCTCAGGATTGCAGAAGCAGCATCACAGGAGAGGGAACTAGATATCATAGTCCACCTTGGGACAAATGACCTAGCTAGGCATGGGATCAGTGCAGAATGAATTTGTGGAGTTGGGGAGGGGCCTCAGACAGGTAGCAAGCACGGTAACCTTCTCAGAGGTGCTACCAGTCCATGGCAGGAGTGAGGCTAGGGTACTGCACATCATGCAGTTTAATGAATGGTTGCAAAACTGGTGCAGAGCACAGGGCTTTGGCTTCATTGGGGAATGGGGTCCGCCTGGGAGATAAAGGTCTATATTGGCACGATGGTCTGCATCTGTCCACTAAGGAACCAAGCTCCTAGGTGACAGGTTTAAATGCTTCCTTGGCAAGCTTTTAAACTAGCCAAGGGGGAGGCTTGATAAAAGGCAGGAAATTTCAAGCCTCCCCCCACAAAACATGGCAGGTAGTAAGGTAAACACTGAAGTACAGAGCTCAACACAAGGCAGGACAGGGTTAAATGGAAAAATAGACAAGGGCAAAAAGAGCAGGGATGGGGGGAAAAAAGGATAAAGCCAACATTAAATGGAGGGCAATGAGTACCAATGCCCGTAGTTTGGGAAACAAGCTTCCTGAGCTAGTAGCCCTGATGGAAGATGAACAATTGGATATTGTGGCAGTCACAGAAACATGGTACACGGGGAACCATGACTGGGATGTCAACATACCAGGGTACACAATCTACAGAAGGGACAGGGAAGGTAAAAGAGGAGGTGGAGTAGCTCTATACATAAGGGAAGGGATCAAAGCTACAAAACTAATAAGTAAAGGGGGAGGACAAGAGGCACTCTGGGTCACCTTGGAAACAGGGAATGGCATCACAATCCACAGAGGGGTTATATACAGACCCCCATCTCAAGGGGAGGAAATGGACACGAAAATGATAGAGGACATTCTCAAAATGGCTGAAAAAGGGGAGATACTGTTGATGGGGGACCTGAATATGCCAGATGTTAACTGGATAACATGTACTGCAGCCACATCCAAGAGCAAGGTCATTCTCGATGCCCTGCAGGGGGCAGGCCTTAGACAGCTAGTGTTGGAACCCACTCGAGAGGGAGCAATACTAGACCTGGTACTCTCAAATGGAGAGAGGATCACAAATTTAGAAGTCAGTAGACATCTGGGAACAAGCGACCACTGCACAGCGTGTTTCACAGTGAGCACAACCATGGAAATAAGCCATACAAAAACAAGGATACTGGACTTTAGAAGGGCTGACTTTGGCAAAATGGGTGAATACCTGAAGAATGCACTAGCAAATGACCAAAAAGGAGGGGTGGAAGAACAATGGAGAAAAATCAAAACTGCCATCACACAAGCCTTTGTGTGAAACAAATAAAGAAAACAAAGCGGAGTAAAAAACCACTATGGTTCTCAAAAGAGGTGGCAGGGAAGGTTAAGGAGAAAAAGGCTGCATTCAAAAAGTAGAAGGAATCACAGAAGAAGCACGACAGGGAACTGTATCAATTAAAGCAGAAAGAAGTTGGGAAGGCAGTCAGACTAGCAAAGGCCCAAGCCGAGAAAAAAACAGCCAACTCAGTTAAGAAGGGGGATAAAACCATTTATAGGTACATTAGGGAGCATAGAAAGGTTAAGGGAGGGATAGTGAAGATTAATAAAGGAGAGGGGAGGTGGGCAGAGGGAGACAGTGAAAAGGCAGAAATACTGAATGAATACTTTTGCTCAGTATTCACAAAAGAAGATGAGGAGAAGTTACTGAAACCAGACAATAGAAGCACTCTGGGTAGGTGGGTTGACACCAGTCCATTCACAGAAGAAAGAGTCCTGAAAGAACTCCTAAAACTCAAGGTGGACAAAGCAATGGGGCCTGACGGGATTCACCACAGAATCCTAAAAGAACTAAGGAAGGACCTAGTGACACCACTGACCACACTTTTTAACAAATCATGGGAGGATGGGGTGGTACCTGAGGACTGGAGGAGGGCAGATGTGATTCCCCTTCACAAAAGTGGGAGCAAGGCAGAAGCAGGAAACTACAGACTTGTAAGTTTGACCTCAGTGGTAGGGAAAATGATGGAATCACTTCTGAAAGAAAGAATTGTTGAGTACCTAGAGGCCAGCGGGGCACAGGACCCAAAGCAGCATGGATTTACAGCAGGAAGGTCATGTCAGATGAATCTAATTGATTTCTTTGACTGGGTGACCAAAGTAATAGACCAGGGAGGGGCTGTAGATATGGCCTACCTAGACTTTAGCAAGGCATTTGACACAGTCCCCATAAAGATTAATAATCAGTTAGCCAGCCTGGGAGTGGGTCCCAGGGTGGTAGCCTGGGTAGCAAACTGGCTGCACAACAGGACACAGAAGGTAACAGTTAATGGAACACAATCCGAAGAAAGGGGGGTTACTAGTGGAGTACCTCAGGGCTCAGTACTGGGTCTAGTCCTCTTTAACATCTTTATAGGTGACATTGCAGAGGGTCTGGAGGCAAAGGTATGCCTCTTTGCAGATGACACAAAGTTCTGTAACAGAGTTGATGCACAAGATGGGGTAGAAAAGATGAGAAGGGACTTGGCAAGGTTGGAGGAATGGTCAGACATATGGCAACTTAGATTCAATGCAAAGAAGTGCAAAGTAATGCACCTGGGAAACAAAAACCCAGGAGAAGAATACACAATAGCAGGGGAGGTACTAACAACAAAAAATGGAAAGGGACCTGGGGTAGTCATATCAGATGACCTAAAGGTGGGTAAGCAATGTGAAAAGTCAGTAAGGAGAGCCAGGGGATACTGGGATTCATAGGAAGGCATCACAAGTAGAAAAGGAAGTGGTTATCCCTATACAGACAGTTGGTGAGACCCCATCTGGAGTACTGTGTGCAGTTTTGGAGACCTCATCTACGCAAGGACATAGACAGGATGGAAGCAGTCCAGAGGAGGGCAACTAAAATGGTGCAGGGTCTGCAGTAGAAACCATATGAAGAGAGTCTGAGAGAGCTAATATGTATACTCTTGATGAAAGGAAGGCCGGGGGGGACATGATAGAAACGTTCTGAAAGGAGGGACGGGGGGACATGATAGAAACGTTCAAGCACCTCAAGGGAATCAACAAAGTCCAGGAGGGTAGCATCTTTCAGAAAAAGAGATGTGTAAGAACAAGGGGGCACAATTTAAAGATAGAGGGGGGACGGCTCAGGGGTAATGTGAAAAACCTTTTTTTCACGGAGAGAGTGGTGGATACATGGAACAGCCTTCCTGAGGAGGTCGTTGGGTCTAAAACAGTGGGGGAATTCAAACATGCATGGGACAGACACAAGGCAATTATAGTGGGGGTGCAGGAAGTAGGCTGTTGGTTAACTAGAATCTGCAGCTTATCCAGTAGGTAGGGAAATGGGCAGACTGGGTGAACCAAGTGGTCCTTATCTGCAGTCAAAGTCTATATTTCTATGTTTCCATTTGAGAGTACCAGGTCTGGTATTGCTCCCTCCCGAGTGGGTTCCAGCACTAGCTGTCTAAGGCCTGCCCCCTGCAGGGCTTTGAAAATGACCCTGCTCTTGGATGTGGCTGCAGTACATGTCATCCAGTTAACATCTGGCATATTCAGGTCCCCCATCAACAGTATCTCCCCTTTTTCAGCCATTTTGAGAATGTCCTCTATCATTTTCTTGTCCATTTCCTCCCCTTGAGATGGGGGTCTGTATACAACCCCTCCGCGGATTGTGATGCCATTCCCTGTCTTCAAGGTGACCCAGAGTGCCTCTTGTCCTCCCCCTTTACTTTTTAGTTCTGTAGCTTTGATCCTTCCCTTATGTATAGAGCTACTCCACCTCTCTTCCCTCTCTGTATTGTGTACCCGCATGCTTGACATCCCAGTCATGGTTCTCGTGTACCATGTTTCCGTGACTGCCACAATATCCAATTGTTCATCTTCCATCAAGGCTACTAGCTCAGGAAGCTTGTTTCCCAGACTACAGGCATTGGTACTCATTGCCCTCCATTTAATGTTGGCTTTATCCTTTTTTCCCCCATCCCTGCTCTTTTTGCCCTTGTCTATTTTTCCATTTACCCCTGTCCTGCCCTCTGTTGAGTATTGTACCTCATTGTTTACCTTACTACCAGTCATGTTTTGTGAGGGGAGGCTTGACATTTCCTGCCTCTTATTTGCACCTCCCCCCATGGCTAGTTTAAAAGCTTGCCAAGGAAGTATTTAAACCTGCCACTTAGAATCTTGGTTCCCTTTGTGGACAGATGCAGACCATCATGCCAGTATAGACCTTCATCTCTCCAGGTGTACCCCCAGTCCCCAATGAAGCCAAAGCCCTGTGCTCTGTGCCAGTTTTGCAACCATTCATTAAACTGCATGGTGTGTAGTACCCTAGCCTCACCCCTGCCATGGACTGGCAGCACCTCTGAGAGCACTGCACTGATCCCATGCCTAGCTAGGTCATTTGTCCCAAGGTGGACAATGATATCTAGTTCCCTCTCCTGTGATGCTGCTTCTGCAATCCTGAGGATTAGCTTCTTGTCTCTCCAAGCCATGGCACCAGGCAGGCACCTTATTTCTCTCTCCTCTCCCTTCCCCAGGTCTACCCCTCTAACAACTGAGTCCCCTATCGGAAGTGGTTTCCTTCCCCTGTGGTGTCCCTTGCCACCCTTCCGTGGGTCTCTCTTGTGGATGTCCTCAGCATTCTTCTTGGTCTCCACTGAGGGTGCCATCATAGAGGAACCTTGCTCTGCCAGACTGGTGTATGGTTTGTGTAGAGGTACAACTAGGGGGCTTCGCCTCTGTTCCACCACCCGCACCCTCCCAGAACCCATTGTGGTCCAACGGCTCTTCATACTTGGCAGCCTCTGAGGCAGTGGTTGTGGCAGTGGTGCTCTTTGGGTGGGGAAGGCCTCCTTAGTCCTTGCCAGTTCAGTCTGGAGGTGGTCAACCTCCTCCCTCAGAGCTGACAGTTGCCTACAAATAAGACAGCAACGCAGTTTCCAGAATGTCTCCCGGAAAACTGCTGCCCCACAGCCAGTGCATTGCACCACTCCCCACATGTCCCTCTCCGTTATAATATACAGTATGTAATATATATATATATATTTTTTTTTTCTTCCTTTTTGTGGCATGTACTTACCCTTTATGCACTGTCCTGGGTTATTAAGAATATGACAGCTTCGACTCAGAGCATCTGCTAAGGTATTGTCCTTGCCTGGCAGATGAATGGCCTGAAGGGAAGCTCCTAGAGAGTAAGCCAGGCTCCATATCTTCATAGCTTCTGTGCAGAGAGAGGTTTAACTTGTACCTCCCTGCTTGTTTATGTAATACATTGTGGTGGTATTTTCTGTTCAGATCTTTATCACCTTTCACTACAGAAGTGGTGTAAAGGCCTTAATTGCCAACACCACTGCTCTGAGCTCCAGAAGGTTGATGTGCTGCAGTGACTCTGCACTTGACCATACACTGTGGGTGGTATGATCCCCTAGATGAGCCCCCCACCCTAGTAGTGGTGCATCTGTTGTGAGAATCACTGATGGGGGCTTTGGCTGGAAAGGAACCCCTTCCCTTAGGTTGGCTTCCTCTTTCTATCACTGGAGGGCCTGAAGAAATGTTTTTGTTACTGGAATCAACTTTGAAAGAGGATCCCTTCTTTGGCACCAGTGTGCCTCGAGGTGGAACTGAATGTCTCATCTGGAATCTGGACCCTAAGACTGTGCCCGTGGCTGGAGCCATGTGGCCCAGCAACTGAAGAAATTGCCTTGCAGTATTTGGTCTGTTCAGGCTGAAGGAGCCTGCCAACTGAACAATGTTTCTTATCCTGTCTGGAGGCAGGTAAGCTCTGCCCTCCAGGGTATTCAACTCTGCTCCTATGAATTGCAGAACCTGTGCAGGTAGAAGGACATATTTTTTGCGATTTATCAGAAACCCTAGGGACTCCAACAGGCCCTGGGTGAGCTGAAGGTGTTCCCTTACCTGTTGTGGTGAGTTTCCTACCACCAACCAGTCCAGATATGGGAATACCCTGACACTCAACCTTTGCAGGTGTGCCACCGATACTGCCAAGTACTTTGTGAACACTCTTGGGGCTGAAGTGAGGCCGAATGGCAGTGCTGCGAACTGGTAGTGACCTGAAGGGAGTCTGAATCCAAGATATTTTCTGTGAGACTCCCTTATGGGGATGCGGAAATAGACATCTTTTAGGTCCAGGGATGCTAAGCAATCTCCTTTCAGGAGTGTTGTCAGAATCATTGCCAATGTTACCATTTTGAACTTTGGCTTAGTCAGATGTTTAACAGTCTGAGGTCTAGGATAGGCCACCACGCCCCATTTTTCTTTGTGGTGAGAAAGTACCTCGAGTAAAAACCCTTTCCCTTTTGCTGTGGAGGAACAGGTTCCACTGCTTTTGACAGCAGTAGGTTTTGAACCTCCTTTTCCAATAGCTTCCTTTCTGCTATGGAAGCTGACTTGAATGCTCTGGATCTTAGGTTTGGGATGGATTTGAAGCTTAGGGACAAACCCCGACTCACTACTTCCAGGACCCACTTGTCTGTGGTAATGTTCTGCCAAGCCTGAAAGCAATGAGCCAGTCTGCCCCTACTGGTAGGGGGGAGGCAGACTTGACAATGGAGTCAGGGAGTCTGTTTTGCCTGGGGCTGAGCCTGGCCAGCCTGGGAATGTTGTCTGGATCCCCTTCTGCCCCTGAAGTACCCTGTTTGTTGAGGGTACTGCTGGTACTGTGGCATAGCCTGGGCCTGGTAAAAAGGCCTGCTGTAGGGAGATCTACTCCTGCCTTCCCTTCCATAAGGCCTGGTGGAAGGAGGTGGCCTTTCTTTAGCTGAGTTGCTCTTATAGGTGACTTTGTATTCATCCACCGTTTTCATATAAGCCTCTGTTTCATCCCCAAAGAGTGAATTATTTTCTATGGGGAAATCCATAGCTTTATTCTGGGTGTCCTGAGTGAAGTTTGTGGCCCTGAGTCAAGCAAATCTCCTCAAACATACTGAATTTGCCATCCATCTGGCAGCAGTGTTATTTTAATCAGCTGCTATCTGGAACTGGTACTCAGCAGCCTCCAACCCACACCTGGCGGTCTCGGCCAACTCCTCTGAGAGTACAGGCTGGGCTTTCTTGGACATATCCAGAAAAGACTGCCACAGTGACTTCTGGTACTGTGCTGCATATGCCTGATAGCTGGCCTGTCTAATTGCCAAGGAGGCAGACAGATATCCTTTTTTAACCATGCTATCCATTTTTCTAGAGTCCTTTTCAGGAGGGTGGGAGACTAAAGCACTATTTCTTTGTCACAAGCTGCTGTTTGTACCACTCCCTGATGATCAGGATGAGTGAATAAAAATTTAGCACTATCCCTGTCTAGTTGATATTTCTTCTCCAACCTTTTATCTACAGGGGAGACAGAAGAAAAAATTATTCACCTTAGTAATTATATTTCTTCTAATGGAGTCTTGCTGTATTCTGACTATTGCAGTGATTCCCAACCTTTGAACTGCCCCGGAGAACTAAGGCATAACTTTTCATGCAGGGTATGGAACGCTGAGCTCGAGCTCAGTTGAAGTCTCTGTCTGGAGTGTTTTGAACCTAAACCGTCAGATTCTTACGAGCCCAACTAAACTAAAAAGTCTATGTGGAAATTGTGAAAATTCTACTAGCCAACCGGCTGAAAAGTTTCGGATTCCCAAGGAAGACTCAAGTCAGAAAACCCAAAAACTAAACCCAATGTACTGAAAAAATAACAATAATAAAGTACCCAAACAAAAGGAAGGAGGGTGCCAGCAAATACACCCCTGGGGTACAACACTGCACCTGCCCACCCACTTCCCAAAAACAGGTTCTGAGAGGGGAGGCAGGAAGGGAGGTCAGAATACAGCAAGACTCCATTAGAAGAAATATAATTACTAAGGTGAGTAATTTTTTCTTCAAACAACATGAAGTCTTGCTATATTCTGACTATTGCAGACTACCAAGCAGTACCTCCAAGGAGGAGGGACAGAGCCTACTTTGGGAATAGGCTCTGAAGTACTGCTGTGCCAAACCGAGCATCACTCCTAGCCTGGATATCCAGAAAGTAATGCTTGGTAAAGGTATGGACTGTTTTCTAGGTGGCTGCTTGACAAATTTCTAGAAGAGGAATATCCCTGGCCGCAGCCAGGGAAGCAGCTATACCTCTTGTGGAATGAGCCCTCAGGCCTGAGGGTGGAGTTTTTCCCAGCTTTTCATAGCAGAATTGTATACAATACACAGTCCACCTGCCAATAGATCTTTTGGTGGCAGGTTTGCCCTTTCCCACTTCTCCATAAGTGAGGAACAACTGGAGGGAGTCAAACCTGTGACCCTTGGTACACTCTATATAGTAACTAAGGGCTCTTTTGACATCTAAATTGTGTAGCCTCCTCTCTCCTGAGGAAGAATGCTCAGTGAAGAACACAGAGAGAGACACAGACTGGTTTAAATGGAAGTCTGAATCCACTTTGGGCAAGAACCTTCTATTTGTTCTAAGGACCACTTTATCCCTATGAAAGGAGATAAAATCATGTTCCACTGACAGGGCTTGCAATTCACTGATACGCCTGGCAGAGGTAATGGCTACCAAGAACACAGTTTTCTAAGTCAAGTACTTAAGCTCTGCTGAAGACATAGGCTCAAAGGGGGGTTGCATAAGCTGAGCAATGCAAACATTCAAATCCCAGGCAGGGGCAGGGTCTCTTTAAGGGTTGGGGGGTGGGGATTGGTGTGAAACAATCCTTTAAAAAAATTTACAGAACACAGGATGGGAAGGTAGTGAGGAAGGCTTCCCCACAGACAAAAATGCAGAGACAGCTGACAAATGTGCCTTGAGAGTAGCTGGTCTGAGGCCTAGGCCATTAAGATGGACCATATAATCCAGAACCGTAGGCAATTCAGCAGTGTCTGGAGAAATATTCTGCTTAGAACACCAAATGCTGAATCTTTTCCATTTGGAGTTGTAAGTCTTTCTGGTGGAGGGCTTTCGAGAAACCTTGAGGATGTCCAGAACCCCTTGGGAAAGATGCAGATCTGCAAACTCTAACTCTTCAAGAGCCATGCCTTGAGATTGAGGGACTGAAGATTGGGGTACCAAATCCTCCCCTGAGAGGATCTTAACAGGTTGTAATTCCTGGGAAGAGACAGATGGAGATGGACTGCCAGGGACAGCAGCAGAGGGTACCAGGGATGTCTGGCCCAATCTGGAGCAACCAGAATCACCCTGCAAGGTTGAGACCTTATTTTGACTAAACCTTTGAACAGGAGTTTGGGGAGGCATACAGAAACTTCCTTTCCCAATTCAGAATCAGAGCATCCAGGGGACTGAGCCCAAGACGGAGGTCTGCAACAAAAGAGAGGAAGTTGGTGATTGTCTGGAGCTGCAAAGAGATCCATCTCTGGAGTGCCCCACCTTGAAAAAATCACTTTCAACACCTGAGGGTCAATGGACCATTCGTGATGGCCCTGAGAAATCCTGCTCAGCGCATCTGCTAGCACATTGTCCTTGCCTGGAAGGTGAACTGCTACAAGAGAGGCTTGCAGGGAATAAGCCAGGGACCACAACTTCATGGCTTCTGTGCACAAGGCCATGGACTGAGTGCCTCCCTGCTTGTTGATATACCACATGGTGGTAGCGTTGTCTGTTCTGACTTGAACCACCTTGTTCTGAACTGACTGTGAGAACGCTTTTAGAGCTTGAAAAACTGCCCTGAGTTCTAGAAGACTGATGTGTAGAAGGGATTCTTGGGGGGACCACAGACCCTGGGCAGTGAGGGACCCCAGGTGGGCTCCCCAGCCCAGAAGAGAAGCATCCGTGGTAAGGACCACTGAACATGGCTGAGCAACAAAAGGAACACCTTGCCTTAAATTGTCCTGATCCTGCCACCACTGGAGGGCCTGGATCAAGGTCGGAGTCACTGGAATCAGTTTGGTAAGGAAGTCCTTTCTCTGAGACCAGTAAGCTCTCAGGTGGAACTGAATATCCCTTATCTGGAATCTTGCCCCTCTTGGAACACTGCTGTTGAAGCTGCCATGTGGCCCAAGAGCTGGAGGAAATGCCTTGCTGGTCGAGATACCTGAAGACTAAAGGAAGAGGCTAGTTCCATAAGAGCCCTTGCCCTTTCTAGAGGAAGAAAGGCTCTTGCTCTGAGTGTGTCCAATTCTGCTCCTATAAAGCTAAGGAGCTGGGCTGGTTCGAGAACTGACTTGGGAAGGTTGAGAAGAAATCCTAGGGGAAGTGAGCACTTTCTGGGTCACTTGCAGGTGAGACCTGACTTGGTCTGGAGACTGACCCACTAATAGCCAATCGTCCAGATAAGGAAATATAGAAATCTTTTGCCTTCTTAGAAAGGCAACTACTACTGCCAGGCACTTTGTGAAAACCCTTGGAGCTGAGGTTAGGCCAAAGGGCATTGCTCTGAACTGATAGCGGTCTGAGGGCAACTCGAACCTGAGGTACTTTCTGTGGGAGCACCTGATGGGAATGTGAAAATAGGCATCTTTGAGGTCCAGGGAGGTTAGCCAGTCCCCTGACCTTAGAGAGGGAAGGATTATTCCCAGACTTACCATCTTGAACTTTGGTTTTAAAAGATGTTTGTTCAGATATCTGAGGTCTAGGATGGGTCACCACTCCCCTGTCTTTTTGGGGGGGTCAGGAAGTACCTGGAGTACAGTCCTTTGTCCCAGTGTAGGGAAGGTGCTCTCTCTATAGCTCTTAAAGCTAGGAGAGAAGAAACCTCTGCCTCTAGGGCAAGGGTTTCCGAAAGATTTGCAGGTGGAAAAGATCTGGCTCTCATCTTTGGAAATTTTTTGAAGCTGAGAACCAGTCCCTGGCTTACTACTTCCAGGACTCGGACTTGTCTGATGTAATAGACATCCAGTCCTGGACAAAGTAAGCCAGCCTGCCCCCTACTGGAATAGGAGAGTCGACCTGGGCAGACCCACCACGGTGTCTGCTTGGCAGAGGCTTTAGGCTGAGGGGTGGATGCAGGCCTGCTCATCCCCCCTTCTGCCTCTCCCTCTGAAGAACCCCCTCTGCGAAAATGAAGAAGAAGAAGAAGAGGCCTGTGCTTGGTAAAAAGGCCTTTGAAAAGGCCTGCCCTGCCCCTAGATTGCTGCCTTTGAGGAGTTGCCTGCCTTTCCTTGGCGTGAGCACTCCTGTAAGTGGTCCTGTACTCGTCCATTTTCTTCACGTAATTCTCCGTCTGCTCCCCAAACAGAGAATTACCCACTACAGCAAAATCCATAGCCTTAGCCTGGGTGTCCTGCGAGAGGCCAGTACATCTGAGCCAAGCCATCCTCCGAAGAGCCACAGATGTAGCCATGACTCTTGATGAGACATCATTAGAGTCCACAGCAGCATGAAATTGCACTTTAGATGCCTCAATCCCATCTGCAGCCACCACCTCCAGTTCCTTGGCTAGCTGGGGGGAGGCCTGTTTATCCAGTGCCAGTACAGTGTCCCACCTGGACTTCTGGTACCTGGCTGTATAGGCCATGTAATTCGCCTGCCTGAGTCCCAAAGAAGATGCCATGTACTGCTTCTTTGCCATGGCATCAATCTTCCTGGAGTCCTTGTCGGGGTGTGTGTGTGTGTGTGTGTGTGTGTTGTGAAGCCAAGGGAATATTTGCCTTGTCACAGGCAGCAACCTGCACTACCCCAACATGACTGCATTGCTGATATAAGAACTCCGTGTCTGAGCCTGAGAGTGTATACCTCTTGTCCATCCTTTTATCCACAGGAGGTAAAGTGTTAGGAGACTAAGATTTTTAGTGTCCGTTTCCCAAAAGATTTATGGAGGGGAACAGACAGTCTCCTGGACTCTGGGATATCCATCATCTCTACATAATCAGGCTCTTCTTGATCTTCCACAGCTTCCTCCATAGGAAGCTGGAGGGTTTCAGCCACTTTCCTGTAAAACATAAGATGGGAAGGGGACTCAGAAAGCCTAGGAGGGGAAACACCTGATGGTCTGTCTGGGGAGATGTCTGGTTCCACAGGCACATCCAGACCTTCACTTACATCATAATCCTCAAATTCCCCTTCCTCTTCAAACTCCAGTTCATAAAATTCTTCAAGGGTATACTCTTGAACCGGGGGAACCAACCAAACTGAACTCCTGCCAGAAGGAGCCGGATCAGTCGGAACCGGACGGAGCGATTCCACAATTTGAATCACCCTGGCTATCTCTGCGGCGGTCGGAACATAAACCTTTGGATTCGAACCAGTCGATTTATCTTTGCGCTTTCTTTTTGTTGGAACCGAACCCTTGGAATCAGCTCTCCTTTTGCTCGAAGAAGTATCACCCTGGTCAGAGGGCACTCCTCCTGGTTCAGTCGAAACCGAACCAGGCTGGCCATCCGGGTCAGCGGACTTCTCGGCCTCCTTTTCCCTCAGTCTACCTAATCTCTTCTCGAGGGTAGATTTTGGAAAATTTTTTACATATTTGGCAGTCTGAATCGAGGTGGTCAAACCCCAGACCATAAACACAGGTGGTGTGGGGATCAGCCCTGGCAAAGACCTCCCCACACTCACTGCAGTGTTGAAACCCAGTGGGCCCGCTTTTTTTCTTGGGTTTCTCAGACATGGCCAACCTAACCAAACTTACCCTTTTTTCGGCTACCACCAGGCAAGACCCTCTTATCGGTTCCTAACTGTGTCACAGGTATGGGGGAAAAAAAAAAAACGGTTAAAACACATTTCTTTTTAGAACCGATAAGAACTGGTAACCACACACTAAATATAGCAAAAATCACAATCAAATGGTCGGTTCAGCCGAACCGACTGCACTTTTACAAGTTCCACACAGAAAGTATAACCATTCCTATCTAGTACTCATGGCGCCACAGACAGAGACTGAACCGACTATGTGGATACTTTTTTTCAGTTTAAACCGACGAAAAACTGAAAACTAACAGACTTCGAACTGAGCTGAAGGAGAAATCTCCGGAGCGACCGTTCAGCGAGGCAGAGTAAAGAATCTGACGGTTTAGGTTCAAAACACTCCAGACAGAGGCTTCAACCGAGCTCGAGCTCAGCGTTCCACGCCCTGCATGGAAAGTTAACCCTTAGCTCTCCGGGGCAGTTCAAAGGTTGGGAATCACTGCAATAGTCAGAATACAGCAAGACTTCATGTTGTTTGAATGAGGAGTTTGCAGGATTTTAAAAGCATCTTTTCTGAAAAACTTATAGATAGGGAGCAACAGCTTTTTTGTAGGTGTGAGCCCAATCATTTCGAGGTACTCAGTCTCTTTATCATCTTCTACTGCCTCACTGGTGTTGAGGTCCAAAGCATCAACCATTTTTCTGACAAGAAAAAAATGTGATGAAAAATCTTCTGTTGTTTAGGAAGAGAACCTCCTCCAAACTCCTGTTCAGGGGAGACTTCTGGTTCAGTACCTTCCTCCTCCTCCTCGTAGTTCTCAACCTCTAGGCATTCATGGGTTGAGGGCTGAGCAGAAGGGATGGCTTGCTTAGAAAGTATTTGTCCTTAGATAGGGGGACTGGGACTGGTGCCAACCCCTGTAAAGCTTGAATGACATTCAGGGCCTGAGCAATTTCCTCAGGTGAAGGCATTAACACAGACTCAGTTGAGATCCCCTTAGACTGACTTGCAGGGGGTTCAATATGTTTGGTCTTTTTTGATTTTTTCAAAGGAACTGGGGAGTTGGCCAGTTCTGCAGGTCTCTTACCTTGTGCACCCTTATAGGGGTGGTATGGACAGTATCTGCGGTTTCACCTGCTTGTTTAGAGGGTGTCAGCTGGTCAGAGCCCGTGAAACCCTTTTGCAATTTTTTTCTGCAACTTCTCCAAAGGCTTTTCCACTGTTTGAAGAGGAAAGGTTTTATAAATATCACATTCTGCTGCAGAAAAATGATCCTGGCCAAGGCAGATAACACATATGCAGTGTTGGTCAGCTTTGGCAAAGACTTCCCAACATTGGGTACAATTTTTATTTTTAACCAGGAGAAAGACACTAAGTTGACGCTTGTTTACAGGTGCAACCTGGGAGCACAAGAAAGTTAAGTGACTTGCTCAGGGTCACACAGTATGCAGGTGGGGGCTGTGGGATTCAAACCCAGGTCTCCAGGTTTGTAGCTCACAGCCTTAAACCACTGCGCTATACTGCCTCCTTAATTTTTGAAACTGGGTTCACCGGTTTTTTTTTTTAGTTTATCTGACATAATATAAACTGGTAGAAAAAAAGAAACCACGAATACGATTTTAAATTTAAAGAGTTTTTTTCGGATTGTGGTCGGTTCCTGAACCGATAAAAGTTCCGATAAGAACTGTGAATTGGTACCTTGAGAACCAAGGTTATCGGTTACTTTTTTACAACTTAGCGGTAAATTTTAAAATAATGTATTAAAACTAAATAACTGACTAACCAGAGTTATACTTTAAAAAAATAACTCTGGAGTTGGAACTGAAGCTCGGTTCCCTCATGGTTATCTCGAACCGGGAGAAATCGAGAAAATAATACAAAAAAAACTATAAACAACTTAGCGGTTGACAAATTAACAAAAAATAAAGGAAGCAAATGAAAAAATTTGATAAAGATACTCAAGTTCTTTGAATTCAACATGACAGGAACGACTGATGAGGAGAGCGCTCTGAGGCGTCTGTACTTGTCAGGCAGAGAATGAAATCTGAAGCAGTAGAACGCTGGCAGTTGTTAAGGGCAGCATTTGAAAATTAGCATGAGCCAATGATGATTCCATTATTAGCATACATTCCGTCTCTGGGTAGCTCTACTTAAAGGGATAACTGCAAGAGTTATGAATATTGGAGAATTCCTGGAGTGAGAAATGGAAATTATGTACTTATCGTAATTCTTGATCTTCTTGGATGGAGTCTCAACCACTCATTCACACTAATGGGACTACGCTGGAGGTGCTAGTACCCCGCAGGAGCCAAAAATCTTTAGGAGGGCCAGCGCCAGGAGGCTAGTTCATGTTGTATAGGCTATCTCGGTGTTGACCCACCAACCGCCTCAGTATCTTTTTGACCGAGGAGTTGCAGCGTAAACTAATGAAAGAAAACCCTAACCCTAACCTCCGGGCATGTGAAGGCCTGGATGACCCATGTAAGAAAGGTCAATTGAACAATGTCTTCACAGTCTGAACAACAAGGTAGTGAAGACCAAAAACAGAACGAGTGAGCTCAGGGGATGGTGGGTGGGCATGTGAATGAGTGGTGAAGACTCCGTCCAAGAAGATCAAGAATTACGTGAGTATGTAATTTCCATATCTTCCTGGGCTAAAAGTCTCCACCACTCATTCACACTAATGGGAGAGTACTGAGCTAAAAATCCTCCCCCCCCCCACCACCAAGTAGGGCGGTCGGAGACAGAGCTCACTCAGGACACAAGTCCATAAGGACTGTCCTGCCAAAGAAAGAGAGCTGTCTGGAATGGACATCCAGAACATAGTGGTTTACAAAGGTATGCACTGGCCCGGCCCGGTGGCGCTGAAGGTTGAGGCGCTGGTCGCTACACCTCGCGCCACACTGGCGACCCGTGTTTGGGGACGAGCACGGGTTGTCGGGAGTCGGCGAGGAGGAGATGGATCGAGCGTCCGTGACACTCTCATCTCCGGGTGGGGATTCGGTGGCCGGTGCTTGCCTGACCAGCGGAGGCTGGGGATCGACAACACGCAGCCGCAGAGACGGGGGCGGACTGGCAGACGCTTGATAGTGCGGCGACGGAGTGCGCTACAGACCAGTCGCGCCGCGCCATTGCACGCCACGCCTACCGAGAAAAATTCGGGAAAAATGGAGCCGCAGCACGACGGCCGCTCCCCGCCGCCATCCTCGGGAGGACGCCTCCTGGCATGGACCCGTTCTGGTGGGTTGAGTCGCTCCCCACCACCCCGCCGCGAAGGGTAAGTTGCGGGGTGCTGAAGGGAGGGGGTCTCATGTCCGGGGATGGCGCTGGAGGAACGGCGGAGTGCGGGGGAGGCTCCTGAGAAATAATATCAAAAAAACAAAAACAAAACAAAGGTATGCACTGAGCTCCAACTCACCCACTTGCAGATGTCTGCAATGGGTACATTACAATTCCCTGCCAGGAAGCCGCAACCCCTCCGACAGCGTGGTGTGGACCTGGCCTTCCAACTTGGCCTGGGACGTGGATTAGTAGTGTTGAAGACATGCTACTAACCAAGCAGAAAACATCTCATGGCAACAGGCTAACCCAGTCGAAGCATGCTGAAGATACAATAGTTGCTCAGATGTGTATCTTTTCGTTGTGTCGATGCAGAATTGCAGAACCATCCTAACATCCAGAGAGTGAAGGGAGCACTCCTCTTCCTTCTGGAGCTAACAAAGCAAAACTTGACTAATGGAAATTGAGCCAGTGACATGCTGTCTACTAGCTCAAGATAGACCGAAAACGCTCAGAGGTGTACCTTCACTGCCGAGTATGGCCGACCTGCATTCGACAGGTCCAAGAAGCACTCCAACACCTTACTTGGTGAGCAACCGAAGAGTCCAGATGGGACTTGCACACTAGATGGAGAAGGGTTTCCACTTAGCCATGTAAGCCTTCCTGGTGGAAGGCCTATGCACGACTTAGAAGACGTCCCCGAAGGTCTGGGAAAAACTAGAGCTTGCCCCCTTCCATCTCCTCCGGGCCCAGCATGGAGATTAAGAGGAGCACAGGCTAGGATGGACTAAAGTCCCTGTGTCAGAGAGTCCGTTCGTAGAGGTAGTCACCTCGGGGACAATGCAAATCAATCTGCCATGGCCAGTCTGGGACGATAAGAATCATCCTGCCCCTCTGTACAAACAACTTGATCAGCACTCGAGGAAAACGTACAGGGAGCGTCTTGTCTATTGCAGTGAACACATCGTGACAGAAAAAAAATGGTCTGGATTTCTGAAGCAGGATAGAGACAGTTTTGCGTTGAGAGGGGACGCAAAAGGACCAGGTCCGAACTGCCCCACTCATCAAAAGCGACTGAACGAAATCTGAACTGACACATTGTGCTCGAGGAATCACTCTCACAACCCTACTGCAGAGAAGGTAGGGGGACAGAACACCCTGTTTGCTGATGCAACAAATCACAGCTTTATCGTCCTTCCGAAGTAGGAACACTTCGTGGCAGGGGGCATCCTCCAGGACTTTGATTATAAGATGACTCATCTCCAAGAAATTTATGACAAGATGAGGTTCCTCCTGGCTCCACACCTGAGTGTGGAGGCCTTGACAGTGATTGCCCCCACGGACAGAGCCGTAGGAAGGCATTTTGGTGCCCTGGGCAAGAGAGAAATTTTGCCCCCCCCCCAAAATAAAAAAAAAAAAGCTGTGGGTCTGGGGTGGCTACATGCTCTGTGGTGAGTTTTGGGGCTTTTCTTGAAGGGAAAAAAACATACTTTTTTTTTTTCATATGCTCCCTACCCCTGATTTCAGGGAAAATTTTACCCCACAGAATCTGAGGTGTGGGAGACTGGCTGGCTGACATTGGAGTGTGCAGCAGCAATTGTTGTGGACAACTGGCTGACCAACAGTTCTATCAAACACCCACCCTATATGCATTTTTGAAATATACTGTGATATCATATGATAGTACCACTGTTCATGAGGTGGGGTCCCAAAAAGCCCATGTTGAAAATTTGGAGTCAAAATACCAACATACGCCCGGGCGTTAGGGTATCCAATCGTAATGCCCCACACTATACATATTAACAGTCATCGGAGGTGTGGCTTGGGGTCATCGTCCATAATGCTCACACCATTCCAACCCCACCCTGCAGCCACTGACATGCATCGAGATGTGCCTTGGGGTCTTCAACCCTAACTTTCACCCCATTCTCCTATACTGCACCTATTTCAGCTTATTTCCTTATGGAATGTGGTGAAAGTAAAGGCCGAAGACCGCAAGGCACACCATGACACCTGTCAGTGTCTACAGGGTGGGGTGAAGTGGAATGGCTTGTTATGGCAGACGATCCAAAGGCACAACCCAATGCCTGTCAGTCTCTGCAGGGTGGGGCTGGGGGTTGGCGTTAGTTCAATACTTCACTGCCATTCCTATTATGCATCTCTCTAACTCATGCAGTACCAATGCCAATACCAGCAAGCAAACATTTGGCATTGACAAATGCTTGTGTTTTCTATGCAAGTGCTGCCACCTAGATGAACTGTTTGGGAGTTGAACTGAAAGGCTTTGATGTTACCTTTATAAACTCCATCTGCTACTATTGAGTAGTTTAAAAAAGTATGCGACGTACTGCTAAAAGTTATTCTGTCTTACTTGGCAACGCTTCGGCTTGATTTTTGTGTTGCTCATGTAGCCATCCGCAGCCCTCAAGTGATCATTCCCCTATCCTGTGTATCTGGACCAAAAAAATACACCAAACTACCCCCCAAAACTATTAACAGGAGAATGCTGACCCCCGGTCATCCTGGTCACTTAAAACACTCGTTCGTGAACATGACTGGTCACCAATTGATATAGCCCCCGATGTAGACACAGCACTTGAATACTTTATCACCTGTTTCAACTCAGCCTGCGATGTTCATGCTCCGTTCAAGAAGTGTAAGATCAAGGGTGTCAATAACCCATGGATGACACTAGGCCTCCTTACATAAATGAAATCTCGAGACCAGCTCTGGTATCGTGCTAAGGCTACTGGCACCCAGACTGATATCCAGGCCTACAAAACAGCAAGGAATACATGTACCAGAGCAATCCGCCATGAGAAGGCTAACTATTACAGGAACGCCTTAGCCAGCACCTGGAATGATGGGAGTAAATTCTGGCGTAACCTTGCTGAAGTGACTGGAAAGGATCCCAAAACAACACCCACAATGTTGAACATAGATGGCACCATCACTCTTGACCATGTAATCATTGCCAACGTATTTAACACCAGTTTTGCTGACCTTAGTCATGTGCTACCCCCTAACTTTTTTGATCCCACCACAGTCAACCCGGCTCCTGTTAGTTCAGGTTTGCCACCAGGGCACCCTCCTTTCCATTTCAAAGCAATCTCAGAAAGGCTAGCTAAAAAACACATTCTTAAAGTGCTTGGAAAGTCTAGGGTCGGTGGCGATTAACTGGATATGAAACTTCTCACCCTCACCATTGACGAAGTCCTGCTCCCACTAACCAAAATCCTCAACTGTTCCCTCATGCTCTCCCAGTTCCCCCAAAAGTGGAACCTGGCAATGGCGACTCCAGTCCATAAAAGTGGTGACAAGACTCTCACGAACTACAGGCCTATATCCATCCTCCCTCCTTTATCCAAAGCCTTGGAATGGATAGTGGCTGATCAGCTCACGGAGTACCTTGTAAAATACAGCCTGCAATGTTCCCAGCAGCATGACTTCCGCAAAAAGGGCATGGCACTCCTCGAATTCACCACACATATCCATCATGCACTTGATCAGGGTCAGTTGGTTGGCACCTCTTATTGACCCGACTAAGGCATTTGACACTGTCAATCATTCCATTCTCCTCAAACAATGATCCCTCCTTGGCCTTTCAAGTGAAACTACCCTCTGGTTTCAAAGCTACCTCAGTAACCGGACCCAACAGGTCAGGATTGGTGAATTCCTCTCATCATCCCTACCAATCCACTCTGGAGTACCCCAAGGTTCTAGCCTGGGTCCCCTGTTATTCAGCATATTCCTGAACAATCTCCCCTGCCTCCTGCCATGACAGAATGTTACTGTATACAGATGATGCAGTAATCTTCACTTGCCACACCGACCCCACCTCCCTTCAGTCTCAACTACAGAAAAGTTTCACAGAAGTGGAAGACTGGTTCTGCTCACATAAACTCATCCTTAACCACAAAAAAACTAAAACAATGTTGTTCCATGGAACCCACAAGTACAAGGACCATGAGCTCATAATCAACAACCACGAAGGCGTCACTCTTGAGCAGGTGGATATGTTTAAATATCTGGGCCTGACCCTTGACTGCTCCCTCTCGTGTACCAAACACATTGACAATATCGCTAAAACTGTGAACTCCCGTATTGGGCTACTATTCAAGTATAAACATTGCCTAATGGCTGAAGCCTTGAACCTCGCTATCCAGAGCTCTGTTATCTCAACTATTGACTACGGGCTTGTTATCTATGGATCCGCTACCAATACTGCACTTCGGCACATAGCTGTAGCCCTTAATAAGGCATGTAGACTCCTTATTTCAGCTGCCCACCTTTCTCACACATGTGACATTTACGAGCAGCTGCTAACTGGCTCAGCTATCCGCGCAGGCTACAGTACCAGACCTGCATCCTAGCTAAGAAGACATCACTGAGCCTTATGCCCCCTGGAGTCCAATCAATATCGACCCCGGAGCGTGTCCGCCGCCTAACTAGAAGATCGGACAGTCTAACCTTTACAATACTTCTCTGTCGGACCTCTCAAGCTCAGCGTTCTTACCTTGTCAGAGCCTCCACCTGGTTCAACTTGCTACCTACAGAAATCTCCAACATTGCCACGATTGGTGCTTTAAAGTGTAAACTGCATCAACACCTCGTTGCTAGTGTCTTCTGTGATTGCTTCTTATAATCCCCTCCAGGCATACTACCCTCAAGCATCCCTCCTCACTGCCTCAGCTCCTCCTCCTCCTCTCCTACCCCCATTACTGGGTATAGGATGAATCTGTCTCCTTTCCTTTTTCATCCCCCCTTTCCTCCTCCCTTGCTGTTTCCCCATCTACCACATACCCAACGCAGTGCCCTCCCCATTTCTCCCTCCTCCTCCCTCCTCCCTCTCATAGCACCCCCTCACCACCACTCTTCTTTCTCTTTTCCCACTAACCCACTCCTAACAAAGCTTCACTGAGCCGCCTATGACTTGTACTGTATAATTAACTCGCAACACAATTCCTTGACAATGCCTTTGGCTGCTATTATTGTAACCTTATTTGTCATTTTTTTTGTAAGTTCCATTGTAATGATCATGTTACTTTTTGTACCTTACTGTCCTTATTGCCTTGACGTGGAACCTTTGTAAAAGAGCCCTCGGCTCAAAGGTGTCATCCGAAATACAAATAAATAAAAATAAATGTACAGTTGTGAAGGATCTCCCTGGCTGCAGAAAGAAGCCAGAGAAATTCAACTACTCTGCAATGTGTTGATTACTGCAACTGTTCAACACTAGAAAGCAATACTTTAGAAAGTGGCTTTAGATAGGACAAGGACTCTAAAATTATGTTTGAATCGGAAGCAAACAAATCAAGGCTTTAAAAAAAATTATGAAATTAGTGCAACTAAACTAAAGTACTGTATGAGGAATGGCATAGATTACCAACAACAGTATAACACTGGAAACACCAAATGGTGTACCAAACCCTATAGCCAGTGCCAACATGAGAACAAACATTAGAGGATGAGGACACCCAATGATGGTCGATGACAGAGTGAGAATTGACAGCAGAACCTTGACTCCAAGGAAACACTGGCAGTTTTTGCAAATTCCATCCACAGAAACAATGGGAATTCTTTTTTTTTTTTTTTTTTTGTTTGTTAAGTTCCCCATCCAGTGACTCATAGCCCATTTTAACCAGTAAGCTACAATGTTTTAGCATGCATACATCTGGGTTCTACAGGTGTAGTCTCATGACGAGGATATATGTGCATCTAAAGTACCTTACAGGTCTAGGAGGGTCACAAATAGAGAAAAATAAAAGAATTTACCAGTTTTGCTGTTAGAAAAAAAGAAAACATTACTCACCTTAGTAATGTTGTTTCTTCTAATGGAGTCTTGCTGTATTCTGACATATGCAGTGATGTCCAACCTTTGAACTGCCCCGGAGAGGAAGGAGTTAACTTTCCATGCAAGGCATGAAACGCTGAGCTCGAGCTCGGTTGAGACTCTGTCTGCTGTTGTTTGAACTCAAATCGCCAGATCTTTACGAGCTATACTCACTGGGTGTCCTGTGTGGAAACTGTAAACTCACACTAGCCAAATGCCTACTAAATATAATAAAAAGATTTTTTGGTTCCAAGGCAAAGACTCAAGTCAGGAAACCCCAAAAATAAAACAAAACACAACACACACACCCAAATTAAGAGGGTGAAAAAGGGGCACCTCTAGAGTGCCAACACTGTTGCTGCCCACCCACATCCCAAAACCCAGGTTCTGAGAGGGGAGGCAGGAGGGGAGGTCAGAATACAGCAAGACTCCATTAGAAGAAACAACATTACTAAGGTGAGTAATTTTTCTTCAAACAACATGAAGTCTTGCTGTATTCTGACATATGCAGACTACCAAGCAGTACCTCCATGGAGAAGGGACAGAACCTACTCCGGGAATAGGCTCTGAAGCACTGCTGTGCCAAACCGAGCATCACTCCTAGCCTGGATATCCAGAGAGTAATGCTTGGTGAAAGTATGTACTGTTTTCCAGGTGGCTGCTTGACAAATCTCTAAGACAGGAATATCCCTGGCAGCAGCCAGGGAAGCAGCTGTACCTCTGGTAGAGTGAGCCCTCAGGCCTGAGGGTGGGATCCTACCTAATTTTTCATAGCAAAATTGTATGCAAGAGACAATCCACCTGGCAATAGATCCCTTAGTGGCAGGTTTTCCCTCTTACCAACCTCACCATAAGTGAGGAACAGTTGGAGGGAGTCAAACCTGTGACCCTTGGTGCGCTCTATGTAGTAGCTAAGGGCAATTTTCACATCCAAGCTGTGCAGCCTCCTCTCCCCAGAGGAGGAAAGGTCAGTGAAGAAAACAGGAAGAGACACAGACTGGTTAAGGTGGAAATCTGAAACCACCTTAGGCAAAAACTTCCTATTAGTCCTTCTCTCTATGGAAAGAGATAAAATCAGGTTCCACTGACAGGGCCTGTAACTCACTTATGCGTCTGGCAGAAGTAATAGCTACCAAGAACACAGTTTTCCAAGTCAAGTACTTAAGCTCTGCTGAGGACAAAGGCTCAAAAGGGGGTTGCATAAGCTGAGCAATGCAAACATTAAGGTCCCAAGCAGGGGCAGGGTCCCTGAAGGGAGGATTGGTATGCAGCAATCCTTGAAGAACTTACAGAATACAGGATGAGCTGAAAGGGAAGAGTGCCTGCTGACAAGAAGGCAGAGACAGCTGCCAGATGCACTCTAAGTGTAGCTGGTCTGAGTCCCAAGCTATTGAGATGAACCATATAGTCAAGGACTGTAGGCAACCCAGCAGACTCTGGAGAAATATGCTTCCCAGAGCACCAAATAGTAAACCTTTTCCATTTTGAGTTGTAAGTCTTTCTGGTGGAAGGCTTTCGGGAAGCCTTTAAAATATCCAAAACACCTTGAGAGAGATGCAAATCAGCAAATTCTAACTCCTCAAGAGCCAGGCCTTGAGATTGAGAGATTTGAGATTCGGATACCAGACCCTCCCCTGAGAACATGTTAACAGGTTGTAATTCCTGGGAAGAGACAGGGGAAGGTGGACTGCTAAGGACAGCAAGAGAGGGTACCAGGGCTGTCTGGCCCAGTCTGGAGCAATCAGAATCACTTTGCAGGGTTGAGACCTGATTTTGACTAGTACCTTGAACAGGGGAGGGAATGGGGGAAAAGCATACAGGAACTTCCCTTCTCAGTCGAGAACTAGGGCATCCAGGGGGACTGAGCCCAACACTGGGGGCCTGCAGCAAAAAAGAGGAAGTTGGTGATTGTCTGGGGCTGCAAAAGATCTATCTGTGGGGTGCCTCATCTGGAGATCATCACCTTCAAAATCAGGGGATCTAGGGACCATTCGTGATGGCCCTGAGATATCCTGCTGAGAGCATCTGCCAGGACATTGTCCTTCCCTGGGAGGTGCACTGCTATGAAAGAGGTATTCAGGGAATAGGCCAGAGACCACAACTTAATTGCCTCTGTGCACAAGACCGTAGACTGAGTGCCCCCTTGCTTGTTGATGTACCACATTGTGGTGATGTTGTCTATCCTGATCTGAACTACTTTGTTCTGAACAGACTTGGAAAAAGCTTGAAGTGCTAGAAACACTGCTCTGAGTTCTAAAAGATTGATGTGAAGCAGAGATTCTTGAGGTGACCACAACCCTTGGGTGGTCAGGTCCCCCAAGTGGGCTCCCCAGCCCAAGAGGGAGGCATCTGTGGTAAGGATTAGAGAATGAGATTGAGTGACAAAGGGAACTCCTTGTCTTAGGTTGTCCTGATCCTGCCACCATTGCAAAGCCTGGATCAGGGTTCGAGTCACTGGGATTAGTTTGGTCAGAGGATCCTTTCTCTGGGACCAGAAGGCTCTTAAGTGGAACTGAATGTCCCTCATCTGAAATCTTGCTCCTTGAACCACTGTTGTAGAGGCAGCCATGTGGCCCAGGAGCTGCAGAAAATGCCTTGCTGGTCGAGACACCTGGAGGGTGAATGAAGAGGCCAGTGTAACAAGGGTCCTTGCCCTGTCCAGGGGAAGGAAGGCTCTTGCCTTTAATGTATCCAGCTCTGCCCCTATGAAGGTGAGGAGCTGCACTGGCTCTAGAACCGACTTTGAAAGATTCAGAAGGAATCCTAGAGAAGTGAGCAGTTGCTGAGTTATCTGTAGGTGTGACTCTACTTGGTCTGGAGACTGACCCACTATGAGCCAGTCGTCCAGGTATGGAAAGATGGAGATCTTTTTTCTCCTTAGGAAAGCAACCACTACTGCCAGGCATTTTGTGAACACCCTTGGAGCTGAAGTTAGGCCAAAGGGCATTGCTCTGAATTGATAGTGGCCTGAGGGCAACTCGAACCTGAGGTACTTTCGGTGGGAGCTTCTGATGAGAATGTGGAAATAGGCATCCTTGAGGTCCAGGGAAACTAGCCAGTCTCCTGGCCTTAGAGAGGGTAGAATTATTCCCAGAGTCACCGTTTTGAACTTTGGCTTTAAAAGGTACTTGTTTAAATATCTGAGATCCAGGATGGGCCGCCATTCTCCTGTTTTTGGGAGTTAGGAAGTACCTGGAGTACAATCCTTTTCCCTTATGTAGGGGTGGAACCCCTCCTATGGCTCTCAGAGCCAGGAGGGAAGAGACCTCTGCCTCTAGGGCAAGTGCCTCTGAAGGATTTGCAGGTGGAAAGGATCTGGTTCTCATCTTGGGAAATATTTTGAAGCTGAGAACCAGTCCCTGGCTTACTACTTCCAGGACCCATTTGTCTGATGTTAGAGACATCCAGTCCTGGACAAAGTAAGCCAGCCTGCCCCCTACAGGTGGTGGAGAGTCGGCCCGGGCAAACCCATCAGGGTGCCTGTTTGGCAAGGGCTTTAGGCTGAGGGGTGGTAGCAGGCCTGCTTGTACCCCGTCTGCCTCTCCCTCTGAAGAACCCCCTCTGGGCAAAGGCGGAAGAGGAGGCCTGGGCTTGGTAGAAAGGCCTATGAAAAGGCCTGCCCCTGCCCCTGGAATGCTGCCTCTGGGGAGTGGCTTGCCTTTCCTTGGCCTGAGCACTCCTATAGGTGGTCCTGTATTCATCCATTTTCTTCATGTAGTTCTCTGTCTGCTCCCCAAACAGAGAATTACCCACAACAGGAAAATCCATGGCCTTAGTCTGGGTATCCTGAGACAGGCTAGTACATCTGAGCCAAGCCATCCTACGAAGGGCCACAGATGTAGCCATGACTCTAGATGAAACATCACTGGAGTCTACTGCAGCATGAAATTGCACCTTGGATGCCTCAATACCATCTGCAGCCACCTGCTCCAGCTCCTTGGCAAGGTGGCCAGGGACCTGTTTAGCCAGAGCCATTAGTGTCCCATCTAGACTTCTGGTATCTAGCTGTATAGGCCATATAATTAGCCTGCCTGAGTCCCAAAGATGCTGCCATGTACTGTTTCTTTGCCATGGCATCAATCCTCCTGGAGTCCTTATCTGGGGTGTGAAGCCAAGGGTATATTTGCCTTATCACAGGCAGCAGCCTGCACTACTCCAACATGGCTGCATTGCTGGGAAAGGAACTCCGTATCTGAGCCTGAGAGAGTATACCTCTTGTCCATTCTCTTGTCCACAGGAGGTATAGAATTAGGAGACTTTAAAATTTTCATTGTCTGTTTCCCAAAAGACTTATGGAGGGGAATAGACAGCCTCCTGGACTCTGGGATGTCCATCATCTCAACATAATCAGGCTCCTCCTGCTCCTCTAGTGCTTCCTCCATAAGAAGCTTAAGAGTTTCAGCCACTTTTTTGTAAAACATAAAATGGGACGGGGACTCAAAAAGCCTAGGAGGAGAAACCCCTGAAGGTCTGTCTGGGGAGATGTCCGGGTCCATGGACACATCCAGACTTTCATAATCACCATCACTATCCTCATACTCTCCTTCCTCCTCCTCCGGTTAATAAAAATCCTCTAAATTATAATCCGGAACCGGGGGAACCGACCGAACCGAGCCCCTAACCGATGGTGCTGGTTCGGTTGGAACCGGGGTTAGTGACTGAACAATCCTTATCGCTTTGGGTATTTCATCAGCGGTCGGGGAAAGAACTTGTGGATCCGAACCAGCGGATTTATCCCTTCTTTTTCTTTTAACCGGAACCGACTCCTCAGAGTCGGTTCTCCTTTTGCTCGAAGAAGTTTCGCCCTAGTCAGAGGGCACTCCTTCTGGTTCGGTTGGAACCGAACCGGGCTGGCCATCCGGGTCAGTGGACTTTTTGGCCTCCCTTTCCCTGAGCCTACCAACTCTCTTTTCCAGGGTAGCTGAGGGAAAATTTTTGCAAATCTGGCAGTCTGAATCGAGGTGGTCAAACCCCAGACAATAAACACAGGTGCTGTGGGGGGTCAGCCTTAGCAAAGGCTTCCCCACACACACTACAGTGCTGAAACCCAGTGGGCCCGGTTTTTCTTTTGGGTTTCTCAGACATGGCCAGTCCTAACCAAATTTACCCTTTTTTCGGCAATCCGCCAGGCAAGACACCCTTATCGGTTACTGACCGTGTTACGGGTCGTGGAAAAAACCGTAATGAAATCTGTTTTTTTTTTTTTTTAGAACTGGTAAGGACCGGTAACCACACTCTAAAAGCAGAACAAACTTTTTTAAAACAAACCTGATCGGTTCAAACCGAACCGATCCAACGTTTACAAGTTCCACACAGAAGAAACAATAATAAACCTATCTAGTACTCAAGATACCACAGACAGAGACTGAACCGATAGGTTAAATGGATTAAATTTGGTTGAAACTGAGGAAAAAAACGACACTTTAACCGACTAAATCGAACCGAGCAAAGGAGAAATCTCCAGAGCGACTGTTCAGTGAGGCAGAGTAAAGAATCTGGTGGTTTGAGTTCAAACAACAGCAGACAGAGTCTCAACCGAGCTCGAGCTCAGGGTTCCATGCCTTACATGGAAAGTTAACTCTTTCCTCTCCGGGGCAGTTCAAAGGTTGGACATCACTGCATATGTCAGAATACAGCAAGACTTCATGTTGTTTGAAAGACTAGCTTTTCAGTGTGGACTTATCCCTGTTTGTCAAGCCCTAGGGTTTTAACAATAAACAGTTAGCTAGCTACATTAGCTGGTTATGTGGCAGTGGCACCTCACAATAGATGATCAAAAGACAATTTTTATAGACCGCCAGTCTTACTTTAATAAATTCTTAATTATGCCACAATCCACAGCGTCCTGTAAGAAAAAATTACTCACCTTAGTAATGTTGTTTCTTCTAATGGAGTCTTGCTATATTATGACATATGCAGTGAGTCCCAACCTTCGAACTGCTCCGGAGGTGAAAGAGTTAACTTTCCATGCCAGGCATGGAACCTTGAGCTCGAGCTCGGTTGAAAACTCTGTCTGTTGTTCTTCAAACTCAAACTGTCTGATCTTTTCGAGCAAAACTCACTAAGGTTCTGTGTGGAAGCTGTAAACCTACACTAGCCAACTGGCTACTAAATATATGAACACATTTTTTGGTCCCAAAACAAAGACTCAAGTCAGGAGATCCAAAAAATGAAAAACACAACACCCAATCACCCCAAAACGGAGGGGTGAAAAAACAAAGGTGGGCACCTACAAGTGCCAACACTGCACTGCCCACCCACATCCTAAAAAGAGAGGTTCTGAGAGGGGCAGGCAGGGGGGGAGGTCATAATATAGCAAGACTCCATTAGAAGAAACAACATTACTAAGGTGAGTAATTTTTTCTTCAAACAACATGAAGTCTTGCTATATTATGACATATGCAGACTACACAGCAGTGCCTCCATGGAGGAGGGACAGAACCTACTTAGGAAATAGGCTCTGAAGCACAGCTGTGCCAAACCGAGCATCACTCCTAGCCTGGATGTCCAGGGAGTAATGCTTGGTAAAAGTGTGACTGTTTTCCAGGTAGCTGCTTGACATATCTCTAGGATAGGGATGTCCCTGGCAGCAGCCAGAGACGGCTGTACCTCTGGTAGAGTGAGCCCTCATGCCTGAGGAGGAACCTTACCCAGTTTTCATGCAAAATTGGATACAAGAGACAATCCACCTGACAGTGGATCTTTTAGTGGCAGGTTTCCCTTTACCAACCTCACCATAAGTGAGGAACAGTTGGAGGGAGTCAAACCTGTGACCCTTGGTACGTTCTATGTAGTAACTAAGGGCTCTTTTGACATCTAAACTGTGCAGTCTCCTCTCGCCAGAGGAGGAATGGTCAGTGAAGTACACAGGGAGAGACACAGACTGATTAAGGTGGAAGTCTGAAACCACCTTAGGCAAGAACTTTCTGTTAGTCCTGAGGACCACCTTATCTCTATGAAAGGAGATAAAATCAGGCTCCACTGACAATGCTTGTAATTCACTTATGTGCCTGGCAGAAGTGATGGCTACCAAAAACACAGTTTTCCAAGTCAAGTACTTAAGCTCTGCTGAAAACAAGGGCTCAAAAGGGGGTTGCATAAGCTGGGCAATGCTAATATTAAGATCCCAGGCAGGGGCAGGGTCCCTGAATGGGGGGGTTTGTGTGAAGCAACCCCTTGAAAAACTTGGCGAATACAGGATGAGCTGAAAGAGAAGAGGTTTACCTGCTGATAAGAAAGCAGACACGGCTGCCAGGTGAACTTTTAGGGTAGCTGGTCTCAGCCCGAGTATTCAAATGCACCATATAATCCAGGACTGTGGGTAAGTCAGCAGATTCTGGGGAGATATGCTTGTCAGAGCACCATATGGAAAATCTCTTCCATTTGGAATTATAAGTGGCCCTGGTGGAAGGCTTCCTAGAAGCCTTCAAGATATCCAATACACCTTGGGAGAGGTGTAGGTCAGCAAACTCTAACTCTTCAAGAGCCAGGCCTTGAGATTGAGAGATTTGAGGTTTGGGTACCAAACTCTCCCCTGAGCACAGGTTAACAGGTTGTGATTCCTGGGAAGACACAGGGGAAGGTGGACTGCTAAGGACATAAGGAGTGGGTACCAGGGCTGTCTGGCCCAATCTGGAGCAATCAGGATCATCTTGCAGGGCTGAGATCTGATTTTGACTGGCACCTTGAACAGAAGAGGGAAAGGGGGGAAAAGCATAGAGAAACTTCCCTTCCCAACTGAGAAGGAAGGCATCCAGAGGGACTGAGCCCAACACTGGAGGCCTGCAGCAAAAAAAGGGAAGTTGGTGATTGTCTGGGGCTGCAAAAAGATCTATCTGCGGGGTGCTCCATCTGGCAAATACTACCTCCAGTACTAGGGAATCCAGTGACCATTCGTGATGGCCCTGGGAAATCCTGCTGAGAGCATCTGCCAGGACATTATCCTTGCCTGGGAGGTGAACTGCAATAAGGAAGGTGTTCAAAGAGTAAGCCAGAGACCACAACTTCATTGCTTCGGTGCACAAGGCCGTAGACCAAGTGCCCCCTTACTTGTTGATGTACCACATTGTGGTGGTATTGTCTGTTCTGACCTGAACAACTTTCTTCTGAACAGATTTGGAAAAAACTTGAAGTGCTAGAAAAACTGCTCTGAGTTCCAACAGATTGATGTGGAGCAGAGATTCATGAGGGGACCACAATCCCTGGGTAGTGAGGTCGCCCATGTGAGCTCCCCACCCCAAGAGGGATGCATCTGTAGTAAGGATTAAGGAGTGAGACTGAGGGGCAAAAGGAACCCCTTATCTCAGATTGCTCTGGTCCTGCCACCACTGAAGGGCTTGGATCAGGGTTCGAGTCACTGGGATCAGTTTGGCTAGAGGGGTCTCTCCTTTGAGACCAAAAGGCTCTCAAATGGAACTGGATGTCCCTCATCTGAAATCCTGCTCCCTGCACTACTGCTGTAGAAGCAGCCATGTGCCCCAGGAGCTTCAGAAAATGCCTTGCTGGCCGAGAGACCTGCAGGGTGAAAAAGGAGGCCAGAGAGACCAGGGTCCTTGCTCTTTCCAGAGGAAGGAAGGAAGGCTCTGGCCTCTTTTGTGTTCAGTTCTGCACATATGAAGGTGAGAACCTGGACAGGCTCTAGAACTGACTTTGGAAGATTAAGAAGGAAATCTAGAGATGTGAGCAGTTGCTGAGTTACCTGAAGATGTAATTTGACTTGGTCTGGAGACTGGCCTACTATGAGCCAGTCGTCCAGGTAAGGAAAGATGGCAATCTTTTGACTTCTTAAGTGGGCAACTGCTACTGCCAGGCATTTTGTGAATACCCTCGGGGCAAAGGTGAGGCCGAAGGGCATTGCTCTGAACTGGTAAGGGCCTGAGGGCAGTTTGAATCTGAGGTACTTTCAATGAGAGCTTCTGATAAGAACATGGAAGTAAGCATCCTTGAGGTCCAGGGACGCTAGACAGTCCCCTGGCCTTAGAGAGGGTAAAATAACTCCCAGAGTCACCATTTTGAATTTTGGTTTTAAAAGGTGCTTGTTTAGGTATCTGAGATCCAGGATGGGCTGCCATTCTCCTGTCTTTTTTGGGGTAACAAAGTACCTGGAGTACAACCCTTTGCCCTGGTGTAGGGGTGGAACCCTTTCCACAGCTCTGAGAGCCAGGAGGGTAGAAACTTCTGTCTCTAGGGCAAGTGCCTCTGATGGATTTGCAGGTGGAAAGGACCTGGTTCTCATCTTTGGAAATTTTTTGAAGCTGAGAACCAGTCCCTGGCTTACTACTTCCAGGACCCACTTGTCTGATGTTAAAGACATCCAGTCCTGGACAAAGTAAGCCAGCCTGCCCCCTACAGGTAGTGGAGAATCGGCCCTGGCCACCCCATCAGGGTGCCTGCTTGGCAGGGGCTTTAGGCTGAGGGGTAGAAGCAGGTCTGCTTGTACCCCGTCTGCCTCTCCCTCTAAAGAACCCCCTCTGGGTGTAAGCTGAAGAGGAGGCCTGGGCTTGGTAAAAAGGCCTGCCCCTGCCCCTGGAAGGCTGCCTTTGAGGAGTGGCCTGCCTTTCCTTGGCCTGTGCACTCCTATAGGTGGTCCTATACTCATCCATTTTCTTCATGTAATTCTCTGTCTGCTCCCCAAACAGAGAATTACCCACAACAGGAAAATCCATGGCCTTAGTCTGGGTATCCTGTGACAGGCTAGCACATCTGAGCCAAGCCATTCTGCGAAGTGCCACAGATGTAGCCATGACTCTTGATGACACATCATTAGAGTCCACTGCAGCATGGAATTGCACCTTAGATGCCTCAATACCATCAGCAGCCACCTGCTCCAGCTCCTTGGCAAGCTGGCCAGGGACCTGTTTGCTAGAGCCATAACAGTATCCCATCTGGTTTCTGGTATCTAGCAACATAAGCCATATAATTTGCTTGTCTGAGTCCCAAGGATGATGCCATGTACTGTTTCTTTGCCATGGCATCAATCCTCCTGGAGTCCTTGTCAGGGGGTGTGAAGCCAAGGGAATATTTGCCTTGTCACAGAGCTGCAGCCTGCACTACTAACATGGCTGCATTGTTGTGTAAGGAACTCCGTATTAGAGCCTGACAATGTGTACCTCTTGTCCATTCTTTTATTCACAGGAGGTAGTATGAGGAGTTTTAAATTTTTACTGTCTGTTTCCCAAAGATTTATGCAAAGGAATAGACAGTCTCCTAGACTCTGGGATATCCATCATTTCTACATAGTCAGGCTCCTCTTGATCATCCACAGCTTCCTCCATAGGGAGCTGGAGGGTTTCAGCCACTTTTTTTTATAAAACATAAAATGAGAAGGGGACTCAGAAAGCCTAGGAGGAGACACTCCTGAAGGTCTGTCTGGGGAGATGTCTGGGTCAATAGGCACATCCAGACTTTCAAATCCACATGCATTCTCCTCTTCCCCCTCCTCCAGTTCATAAAATTCCTCTAAATCATATTCTTGAACCGGTGGAACCGACCAAACCGTACGCTTACCTGATGGTGCCGGTTAGTCTGGAACCGGGGAAAGCGACTGGACAATTTTAATCGCTTTGGCTATTTCTTCAGTGGTTGGAGAGGGAAATTTTGGCTCCAAACCTGCTGATTTTCTAGTCCTTTTTGCTGGAACCGACTCCTCTGAGTCGGCTCTCCTTTTGTCCGAGGAAGTCTCGCCCTGGTCAGAGGGCACTCCCTCCGGTTCAGTTACAACCGAACCGGGCTGGCCATCCAGGTCAGCGGACTTCTTGGCCTCCCTTTCCCTGAGCCTACCAACTCTCTTAACCAGGGTAGCTGCAGGAAAATTTGTGCAAATCTGGCAGTCTGCATTGAGGTGGTCAAACCTCAGACAATAAACACAGGTGGTGTGGGGGTCAGCCTTGGCAAAGGCTTCCCCACAAACACTGCAGTGTTGAAACCCAGTGGGCCCGGTTTTTCTTTTGGGTTTCTCAGACATAGTGCCAGCCTAACCAAAACTTGCCCATTTATGGCAATCCACCAAGCAAGACTCTTATCGGTTCCCAACCGTGTCACGGGTCGTGGAAAAAAATGTAATGAAATCCGTTTTTTTTAGAACCGATAAGAACCGGGAACCGCACTCTAAAAGACAGATTAATGTATTTGCAACAACCTGATCGGTTCAAACTGAACCGATAATACCGTTTACAAGTTCCACACAGAAAGTGAATGTAAAACCTATCTAGTACTTACAATACCACAGAAAGAGCTTGAACCCACCGGTTGCAGTTTAAATTCGGTTAAAAAAACGAAAAATAAATACTTTAACCGACAAAATGAACTGAGCAGAAGGAGAAATCTCCGGAGCGACTGTTCAGTGAGGCGGAGTAAAGAATCTGACAGTTTGAGTTTGAAGAACAACAGACAGAGTTTTCAACCGAGCTCGTGCTCAAGGTTCCATGCCTGGCATGGAAAGTTAACTCTTTCACCTCCGGAGCAGTTCGAAGGTTGGGACTCGCTGCATATGTCATAATATAGCAAGACTTCATGTTGTTTGAATACAGTGACTCCAACATTTACAGCATCTCATTGTCCTTTACCAGTTTACACTTCCTTCTACCTCAACTACCCCTCTATTGCCTTTTCCCCTTTTAACTTCTGCAATAACCCCCTCATCCTGCCAAAGTTCACAATATTGAAGTCCAGACTCCAAGACTTCTATGTTACGTCTCCCGAGTGAGCGAGCAGTCAGTCAGCTTGCCTACTTACTGGGCGGGTGGGCCTGGCTTTGTGATCGAGTCAAGAATAGTCATCTATACAGTGTGAGAGAGAGTCATTCTTCTCCACGAGAGAGTAGTCTTCTGGTCCACGGCTATGCTGCTCAGTGCTCTGCTGCTGCCGAATCGGCAGCAGTAGAGCACTGAGCAGCACAGCCGTGGACTAGACTACGCTCTCGTGGAGAAGAATGACTCTCTCTCACACTGAATGGATGACTATTCTTGACTCGATCACAAAGCCAGGCCCACCTGCCCACCCAGTAAGTAGGAGTACCGTTGGAGCAGAGTGCTTAGTGTGGGCGGCCCTCAGACAGGGCGGCGTGGCTGTGCATAATTGTTGCTTTTACTTCACTTATACAATAAAATTCCTGAGGAGACCACAACCCTTGGGTGGTCAGGTCTCCCAAGTGGGCTCCCCACCCCAAGAGGGAGGCATCTGTAGTAAGGATTAGAGAGTGAGACTGAGTGACAAAAGGAACTCCCTGACTTAGATTGTCCTGATCCTGCCACCACTGCAATGCCTGGATCAGGGTTCGAGTCACTGGAATCAGTTTCGTCAGAGGGTCCTTTTTCTGAGACCAAAAGGCTCTCAAGTGGAACTGAATGTCCCTCATCTGAAATCTTGCTCCCTGCACCACTGCTGTAGAAGCAGACATGTGCCCCAGGAGCTGTAGAAAATACCTTGCTGGTCGAGATGCCTGGAGGGTGAATGAAGAGGCCAGTGAAATAAGGGTCCTTGCCCTGTCCAGGGGAAGGAAGGCTCTTGCCTTTACTGTATCTAGCTCTGCGCCTATGAAGGTGAGGAGCTGTACAGGCTCTAGAACTGACTTTGAAAGATTCAGAAGGAAACCTAGAGAAGTAAGCAGTTGCTGAGTTATCTGTAGAAGAAATAAAGTTTTTAAAACAACCTGATCGGTTCAAACCGAACCGATACCATGTTTACAAGTTCCACACAGAATAATAACAAAAATAAACCTATCTAGTACTCACGAAACCACAGACAGAGACTGAACCGATGAGTTCTGGGTTTAAGTCGGTGAAACAGCAGTACTTTAACCGACAAATTGAACCGAGCAAAGGAGAAATCTCCGGAGCGACTGTTCAGTGAGGTGGAGTAAAGAATCTGACGGTTGGAGTTCAAACAGCAACAGACAGAGCTCAACGGAGCTCGAGCTCAGCGTTCCATGCCTGGCATGGAAAGTTAACTCTTTCATCTCCGGGGCAGTTCGATGGTTGGACCTCACTGCAATTTGTCAGAATACAGCAAGACTTCATGTTGTTTGAACATCCCATTCCAAGGCAAAAATATGGGACTTCAGAGGAGCTGACTTTGATAAGATGGCCAACAGAGTTAAGTTAGCTCTGACAAAAAGAAATACAGGTGTGGGGGTACAGGCAAAGTGGGCAAGCATTAAGGATGTAATACTTGAAGCAACATCCCATTGTTTTAGAGAGAAAAGGAAGTGCAAAAGAAGAAAGAAACCACTTTGGTTCTCAAAAACAGTAGCAGAAAAGGTCAGAGCCAAAAGGCTGGCCTTCAGGAAATATAAGGGAATGTAGTGGGATGAAGATAGGGAGGCATACCAAATTTCCCTAAGGGAAGCAGGGAAGGCAGTAAGGCAGGCAAAGTTCCAAACCGAGGAAACATTAGCACAAACAGTAAAAGAAGGTGACAAGACACCCGTAGACAAGGTCACAACTGTGCTCATACTCCTCCTGTTCTCACAGCATATATAAAAATGGACCATTTGGGCCTACTGGCAAAACAGGGTGAGCACTATAACTCTGCACTCCTTTCTCTCGCACTGGGCCCACTCTATCCCAACTGTGACTCCTGCTTATTCTAACTGCTAGCCTTACAACTTGCTGCCTGGAGCGATGAATTCACACTGCACTTCTTCCTACTGACTGCAATGTTTAATACTGTATTGTAATACCTGTTTTTGGTATTGTTGTCTTACAATGTCCCTGTGTTCTGGTCACTTTATATTAACTCTTCACTACTATTTGCCTGATGAAATCTGATGCTTGTAAAGTCCCTGTTGTGCTAATTCTATGTAATGTAATCCTCCACTTGTATTTGCCTGATGTTCATGTTATGTACCTTGTAATCTCCTGGGTCGCACCTGAAAATAGGCATTTGGCTGTCTAGTGTGCTTACCCGGTTAACAAAAGCAAATAAATAAGACTTTCTATAGATACATTAGTGAAAGGAGAAAGTCCAGAGGGGGTATTGCTAAGATCAAAGGAGATAAGGGTGGGTGTGAGGAGGAGGACCATGTAAAAGCATCTATCCTAAATAGATACTTCTGCTCAGTATTTACTGAAGAGAGGGTAGGGCAGGGCCCACAGCTCAGCACCATGGACACGGGGGAGGGAGGTGAGCACTAGTCCCTTCACAAAAGAAAGGGTCCTACAAGAGCTCGATAAGCTCAGGGTGGACAAGGCAATGGGACCTAATGGCATACATCCCAGGGTACTAAAGGAACTAAGGGTGGAACTAGCAGAGCCATTATCAGAACTGTTTAGTGAGTATCTGAGCACAGGAGAGGTCCCAGAAGACTGGAGAAGGGTTCATATGATCCCACCCCATAAGAGTGGTAGCAGGGAGGAGGCAGGAAACTATAGACCAGTCAGTATTACCTCAGTAGTGGGCAAGATTATGGAGGTACTCTGAAAGGATAGTGCAACACCTGAAATCCATAGGAGCACAGGATCCAAGACAGCATGGGTTTACAAAAGGAAGGTCCTGTCAAACTAATCTCATAGATTTCTTTGACTGAGTAACCAGAGTGGTGGACCAAGGAGGAGCAGTTGATGTTGCCTACCTTGATTTCAGCAAAGCTGTCGGTACTGTTCCACATAGAAGATTGATAAATAAGCTGGGTAGGCTCAGGGTGGGTCAGAAGTTGGTCAACTGGATGGCAAAATGGTTGACGGGCAGAAAACAGAGAGTGGTGGTAAACGGTATATAGTCAGAAGAGATTCAAGTCATAACTGGGGTACCTCAGGGATCAGTCCTGGGGCCAGTCCTCTTCAATATCTTCATCAGTGACATTGCAGATGGACTGGAGGGTAAGGTTTGTCTGTTTGCAGATGACACCAAGATCTGCAACAGAGTAGATGATCCAGATGGGGTGGGCAGAATGAGAAGAGATCTGAATAAACTAGCAAAATGGTCTGAGAAGTGGCAACTGGGGTTTAATGCAAAGAGAAGTGCAAGATCATGCACATAGGGAAGAGAAACCCTGAAGCCACCTATAGGCTGGGAGGGGAGTTGCTGGCAGTCATAAGGGAAGAAAGAGACTTGGGCATCATCATCACTGATGACCTGAAATCATCCAGGCAGACCACTAAAGCAGTAGGTAAGGCTAGAGGGATGTTGGGGTGTATTAGTAGGGGTATCACAAGTTGTAAGAGGGAGGTAATAATCCCTCTTTACAAGACACTGGTTAGGCCCCCATCTGGAGTACTGCATGCAGTACTGGAGGCCACACCTTCATAACTTAACCAAACTGAGGCAGTCCAGAGAAGGACAACCAAAATGGTGCAGGGACTGCATCAGAAAACATATGAGGATAGATTAACGGAGCTCAGTATGTATACCCTAGAGCAAAGGAAGGAGAGAGGTGATATGATCAAAACATTCAAACACCTTATGGGCATTAACAAGATGAAAGAGTAACATGTTTCAATATAAGAAAAATAGCAGGACAAGAGGACACAGCATGAGATTAGAGGGAGGCCGATTAAGGGGTAATGTGAGGAAGTTCTTTTTCATAGAAAGTGTGGTGGATGCATGGAACGGCCTACCTCAGGAAGTGGTGGATATGAATACAGTGCAGGGCTTCAAACAGGCATGAGATAGGCATAAGGGAGCAATACAGATGAGTATGAATAGATAGGCCATTGACAGAGCAAAGGCTGATGGCACATTTATAAGGTAGAAAAAGAAATGGGCAGACTGGATGGGCCTTGCGGTCCTTATCTGCCATCAACTTCTATAATTCTATGATAGGTTCTCTGTAATGGACTTCCACTGGTTGTAAAACCAAATTAGATGCCCCTCCTACCCCCTCAGACAGCTGGGGTGGGGCCTGGGATGGATCCTTAGAGATTAGTATAGGATGCTTTCAGACCCTGTGCTCTCTACTGCATTCTCTTCATGGCTGAAGGGTTGGTTCCTGAAAAGGGCACCTAGGCCTCTACCTTGACAGGACTGCCTGTTATGAGGATGTTGTGTGGTTTAAATGGCAGCCCTATTGTTCTGAGTGGCCTCTAGCCGAACAGATTAGCACCGTCAAGGAGACGTTAATCACCTGCTGCCAGCAGCAGCTGCCCTAGAGGCAGAAACGTAGGTGTCCATAAAAGCTTTCAGATGATTATTGGGCTATATGCCCCTAGCAATGGAGCGTTAGATTTGGGAAGGCTCTCGACCACTGCATTCAGTGTGTTCCACAGGGTGTACTCGTACTGAGGAATGTAGGAACTCAAGACGTAGATGTCTGCTTTGGTCCATAGATGAATACTGAATGTTATGATGGACCCCATATCCCTGAGGAGAAAGAAGCTCTTCCATCACACTGATACAGAGGACTTGCATTCCAGCCCATAAAATACGTCTTTGACAAAGCAGAAGAGAGACAGACCCATCCAGATCCACTTCTACCCCAAAATAAACTCCAAAAGGCAGGTCTAGACCAGGAAGACACCACCACCTGGTCTGGGGGAAGAGATCAGCGCCATCCGTGGAATGCAGGGAGGAGATCCCACATTCAGGGTGCCGGGCGCAGCTCAGACGTCACACCCACTGCACGTCCTACGGGGCCCAGGGAGAAAATCAGAGGAAAAAAACCTCTGTGCAGCAGGATGAATGACCGACCCCTCGCAGGCACCGCACCAGTGGCCGGGCACAACCGCGGGTCCTGTGGCAGAGGACAGCGGTGAAGGGAAGTTCTGGAGTAGGGAGGTCGATCTGAAGGAAGCAGAGGAGATAAACGAATGTAAACAGCCTTCCTGCTTTAAAAAGCTTGCCGTTTCTGATCCCTAAAATGGTTGTGGAACATGCAGCATGAGTAAATCAAACTGAGTGAGAGGCAGAGGGCTCCACTGCTGTCAACAGTGGGAAAGCTGCACTTTGCATTTATCGTTTTTAATATAGTTACACCCAAATAATGAAAAATCATGATTTAACGTGTATTATTTTATCTGTGCACATGCTGGGCTACAAGTTGGTCATCTTTTCATCATAAACCTGCTGAAATCCTGGTTCTTTCTGAACTGCAGCATACAGTAGAGGATTTGATGTAGCTGGCGGTCTAGTGGTTATGGACAATCAGTTGGGCTGGCTACGGGGGGCATCTGACATGGGGAACCTCTGTGAAATATGGGTCGTTAAAGAATGGATTCACGGACAAGAACTGAATCTAACTGAATTTGCACAGGATCAGCCAATCATCATCCGGAGGGCATAACCACTAGACCACCAGGTATTTCAAATCCTTTGTTGTACAGTACAGTTCAGGAAGGACCAGGATTTCAGCAGGTTTATGATGAAAAAAATGAGCGTTAATAAAAATAATACATATGCTAAGTCATAATTCTTCAATATTTGGGTGAAACTATATTAAAAATGGTAAGTGCAAGTTTAGCACTGTTGTCGGCAGTAGAGCTCTCTGCCTCTCACTCCCTTGATGTAATCATGCTGCATGTTCTGTGGTCATTTTAGGAATCGGGCATGGCAAATTTTTTAAAATAGGAAGGCTGTTATTTTTTAAATGCTACGAAACTGCATTTAACTTAATTATATAAATGCAGTTTTGGCGTCCGTGTAAACAACAGCCTTTCCTGTACCTCTCTATCAAACTTGATTTTAGAATAATGTTTCTAGCGACATGGATATGGTGCACTATCCACACGTTGGCAGTCTTCCTTTCCCTTTAAATCCAGATGGAATGTCTTCATGTTAAGCTCCTCCCACCCACTCAGGTGGTATCCTCGACTCCACCCCATGATGTTAGATCGTCCTTTCTGCTGGAAGAGTCAGGCCTCCTCCTCCACAGCTCTCCACGCACAGTGCAGGCCCAATACTTCTAATTCGTCTTCAGGCATTGTTTTTTCCCTTGGGTAGTTGTTGTTTACATTTTTTAAATGCTGCAAAACTGCATTTATCTTAATAATATAAATGGAGTTTGGCATCATCGTAAACAATAGCCTTTCCTTTACCTCCCTGTGAAGCCAGATTTTAGAACAGTGTTTCTGTAAAATAGGTTGTCTCCTTGTGCTTTAAGAAAGTGTTTCACTTGTCAGAATCTGTAATACATACTATGTTGCTCCAGTGGTCATATTTAATACATCGGTGCATGTTATGGTGACAATTTTGTACCTAGCCTTTGTTATTCTATTTCAGACTGCCCTTTTTCTCCGGTCCTTTAAGGTGCCCTTGCCTCCCTTCTGAATTTTCTTTAGTATTGTTTTAGATTTGAAGGAGTGATCCTTTCAATATGGATATTGCCATGTTTTCAGCAGTATTCTCAGCTGTTTTTCAACATCCATTGTTTTGGCATCACTCTGCTTGTGAATAAGGTCAACTAGCATGCAAAAGACACTGCTCCTGTACCTTACTGGGCAACGGGTGACTAAAAACAGAGGAGAACATTGATGAAATCCTAGAGATAGCAATATTTAAAAGAGTGCCCCTTTAATTATTTCAATCTAAAGAAGACTCGAAATAGGGCATCTTATAACTGTCAGGAAAACATACACTGCAGCTGTAAAATTTTACTGGATAGCTAGGCTGGTAGTGCAGTGGTAACTCTATCTCTTGATATGCCAGTGACCTGGGTTCAGGGAACAGACTCTGCTTGCCTGGAGGAGGGAGAATCAAGTGTCCCAAGGACAGCTCTTCCCCCTCTGAGATGGGGGCTGGATGTGCTCATAGAATGCCACCTGGTAAAGGTCTGGTGGCAAGGCAGCAGGCATCTACAGAAGAGGAGAGCGGAAGTCGCCAGATACTGGCATGGATGTGTGCGCGCTACTGTATGCCAGCACCCTCGGAGGCAAAAATCTTATGTCTGTTGAGGCTAATGTTGCAACCCGCCCCCAGGCTCTTGCACAAATGACAGGGCAGGTCACGTACCACAACTGCATTCCCGAGTAGGTAACTGGTGGGACAATAAGTCCCACAGAAGGTTTGTGATGAGGCAGGGAGGAGGTGATACCAGGAGGGGACAGGACTGAAAGCCAAGGAAACAGCTTGGAAAAGTGGTCCAAATTCTAACTTCTAAAGTTCAACAACAAAAACACTAAGTGATGCACACTGGTAGAAAAGAATCCTGAAAATTTAGGGTTACTGGATAGGGGGAATAAGGGTGGTGTGAACAACTGAGGAGAGAGACCTGTGGGTCATCATTAGTGAGCCTCAAGTCCACTGCTCAGAGCAACAATGAATACAGGAAGGCAAACAGGATGCTGGGATGTTTAGGAACGGGATTTGATAGTAGGAGAAAGACGACGATACTGCCCCTGTACAGGCTTCTGGAAAGACTGCTACTGGAGTACTGTCTGATGTTCTGGAGCCCTCACCTCAAGAAAGACAGGGACCGTGTAGAGACCATACAAAGGAGGGCCACAAAGATACTCCGGGGCAGCAGGGAAGGTCGCATGAGGAAAGGTTGGCAGAATTAACATGTGTTCACTAAAGGCTAGGAGGGAAAGAGGAATATGACTAGACAAACAAATTCCTGAGAGGGATCAACAGGGTTAATTGTAAAGACTTTTTTCATGTGGAACGAGGGTACACTGACTATAGGACGTGGGTGGGGGGACTGATTCTGCAGCGACACGAGTAAGTGCTTCATGGAGCGGGTGATAGACAAATGGAATAGACTGTTCAATGAGGTGGATGAAGCCAAGACTGCGATGGTATTTTAAATTAGGTGGGACAGATATAATGGAATAGTGGGACCCACAGGCAAATGGGGGTAAGGGGTACCTGGAGAATGGGGGTGAGCATCCGCCACTAGGTCTATTGGATCTTTAGAGCCAGCTCAGCAACTGGCTGAGCAAGAAGCTAGGCAGGGAAATGATCCAGTGTTAAGTACGGTGAAGGTGCATGCAATACAATGATGCTTTTATGGGTTCTAAGCACACACAGACTGTAAAACATGAGACTAGGGATATAGATGAATCATTAGAATTTTAAAACATGAAAGAATATCCTTTTTTAATAGGGGGGGACTAAAATCCCAGACTTAATTCAAAGGACCTCTGGCTGTTTTTCTTTAGATACTCCAATAATGAGTACAGTTACATAGACACATTAGATTTACCTCTGTCTGAGACATGTTTGTTGATGCCATGTCCACACACTGACTCAGTTTATTAAGCGTCCCCTTCAATTCTCTTGTTGTTCTGGACAGCTCCTGTTGATACCTGTGTGGTGGGGGGCAGGAGAGAGGTACATGTTTGATAAGAGTTTAACAATCACTAAACAAAACAAGTAATACTGTGATAATATGCCACCCCCCACCTCCAAAAATCATTTATTCCACCAACAGAGTCACAACTGAAATCATTATATGTGCAAGAAACATAGTGCCATCATCTGAGTTTCTGGAGGTATGGCACCCCCTCTTCCAGTTCTCTCCGTGTGTTTGCAGGCGCGGCCACAGTTGCCCAATGCATGCTGCAGCAGTCTATGATCAGCACTCGAGAATGCAGTGGCTTACAGTTGAAAGGGAGAGAGCCGCTTCAGTGAGCACGATCAGATAAGGGAAGTGCTCACTGAAGTGCTCTCCCCCTCCCCCAAACAGTCTTCCAGGTGCCACGCTGGGAGCCCCACCCCAGCGTGGCAACAATGTGTTTGGCCGACTGGGGTGCCCAATCCCCAGTCAGCTCCACAGTCCCCCAAAAGAGATTACCGAGTGCCACGCTGGGAGCCCACCCCAGCGTGGCAACAGTCGGAATGGCTGATGGGGTGCCCAATCCCTCATCGGCTCCACTGCCCCCAAAAGTTGAGCTGCCACGCTTGGGAGCCCACCTCCCCAGCGTGGCAAATGTCCTATGTTGTACTTGCCATGCTGAAGCCCATCCTAGCATGGCAAACGCTCCCGCATAGTAATTAAAAAAAAACCCTGAAAACACAGAAAAGGTCCCTCACAGTCTTCCACCCCTCCCCACGCCCACCCTCGCACCCTGCCTCCCACCTCCACCTCACCCCATACTTACCCCTCCGGGCTTTCGGCGCGACGATCTTCCGGTGGACGGGAACACGTCTGCACTCTTCAAGGCCGACCGTGAACTGAGGAAATGCCGTAAGCTGTATAATGTAATGAATAGGGTTTTGAATGACCGGCCGCAAGGGTGATTGCTGCCGCGCCGAAATCACCTTCGGGACCGATTAACGAAATGACAGTGCCAGTGTTCATAAGGTGGGCTCTCAAAAGCCTATGTTGAAAATTTGGTGAAAAATTCCTAAAAATGACTGTTTTATGAGTGTGTGTTTGCCGTTCCACGCTATGTTCGTAGGTTCGAATTTTCAATATTTTCACTCTGGATTTTCAACATTGCCATTTGACCACACTTCCTTATGAGCAGTACAGCTGTCATTTTTCACATCTCACCCAAAATGTGTTTCTGCACATGTAGCGCACAATGGTGCAGTCGATGTGCGAAATCAATGTTTGGGACACATTAAGGAAATCACAGTGACACTGTTCATGAGCAGAGGCGTTAAAATGGCTTTGCTCTCGAGGTTTACATGGTCACCCTGACAACCTCTCGATGGTTAACAAACCGGTTAACCATTGATGACCATACATTATCCTCCATACTATGTATGGGGAGCCCTTATTATTATCTGAAATCAAGCAGATTACAACCTTATAATGTATAGGGAGCCTTTATTACTGTCTGAATTCAGACAGTTTACCATGTTGTTATGGTATCGATGTGATGTCAAGAGGTTAACCCCTCTTGGCTACGTCTCATCGATACCACAACAACTATAGCGGGATTACGCATGCGCGTGTCCTCTGAACTTCCAGAATTCCTCCGAGTAATGCCGGTAGCATCGCTGAATAACTGGGAGAGCTGCACTATGCAGAACCAGAGACACAGCACAGGAATATACAAGGTATATAAAGAGGCTCGTTGACAATGGTTATGTTTTTCACTGCGGGATGTGTGTATGGCTTGTTAGGGGGCAGATTTGAAACTGCGGGACTTGAAAACCATTAGCTTTTACAGTGCGTTTTACCCCATACACTATAAAAGCTAATGGATGGGCAACAGAGAATAACCGCCCTGAAACTGCATCTCTCGCGGTTTCCACGACAACTAAACCTCTTGTACTGTGCTCTCGAGGTTACCAAGTTGTCATGGAAACCGTTTGATGCGATTACAGCGCGGTTGTCTGTTGCCCATCCATTATCCTCTATGTTATGCCATTGTTGTGACATCACTGTGTTTTTGACCCTTCTTGACTACGTCATATATCAATGGTATAACAAAATGGAATGTTCACAACAATCAATGTTCTAACATAACGAAATGCTAACAATAATCAATGTTCTAACAAAATGGAATGCTTACAACAATCAATGTTCCGTAAAGTAATTCAATCCATGATTACACAGTCTTGGTAGCCCATACCCTATAAAATATAATGTATGGTCTTTGATTAACAACACGCTGAAAACGCTTCTCGAGGTTGCCATGATATCTGAAAACCTCTTGAGCTGCGCTCTTGAGGTTTACAATGATGTCATGGCAACCTCTCAAAGTGTTTACGGTGTGGTTATTAACCAAAGGCCATACATTATCCTCTATGTTACCATCAGCGGGGGCCAAAAAGAGGATTACTAGGTTATGGCTTAAGCCTTACCCACCTACTGCCCAGCAGTGGGTCACATTTGCGGATTCTTTATATAAATTGGAAAAACAGACTTTCCATTTTATTAACCATACTACAGTTTTTGAGGAAACATGACGAAAATGGATGTTATATAAATTGGACACAGACTTGCTTTTTGTTCCTTAACGTAAGTTTATCCAGTCTTTGACATGTTACTCCAGATTGTATATTGTCCAATGGTTATACACTGATACAGAGTGACCTTCATTTGGAATGCGATGAATTTATACATGGATTGTTATTTAAGTCTGACATTTACATTCTGATTAGTTTACCTTTTTATATAACTGATAGAGCTTATGATACATGCATGTGTCAATAATTCCCCCCTTTTTTATTTTTTATATAGTCCTGTAAGCTGTACAACTATAAAACTTATTTTAATAAAGATGCTATTATCAAAAAAAAAACCAAAAAAACAACAACAAACATTTAAAGGGAAGATGCATTTTGATAAAACCAGGCCTTAGGATCAAACCTGTTCACTTGGCATTCCTTAAGATATGACACTTACTGCTGCTCTGCTGCCTGCTGCTCCTTAGTAGCTTCTATGTATTGTTCATGCACTTCAGTTTGGAACAGCTTTTTCTTATTCTCCAAGGTACCCATTTTACTTTCCCATTCTTTTTCTTCTTGTTCAGCTTCCTGTAAGGATGGCAGAAGTAATGATCAATATTTATTTATTTAGTTTTTGTTAACCAGATAAATGCACTGGACAATTAAATGCACATTTTCAGGCACGACCCAGGAGGTTACAAAGGGTCAGGGTCAGTAAATAACAGGCACAATACTTATACAGTAAAGGTGCATTACATGGAGAAACAGAGCACATAACAGATTACACAGCTTGCACGTAGCTAACAAAGAATGTTGAAAAGGTTACAAGATGCTGGACGACCTGCACATATGGCTACTGGAACATACATGCAACTCCACAAGAGAAACAGCAGAAAGCGCTGATTTGTATGTAGCCAGCAGACCACACTTACATCTAAGAACAATGGGGGTGGGGCGCCACATGGTTTTAAGGGGACCTAGGGAGGGCAGCCTAACAGAAACCAGAATGCACCTGAGCTCAAAAAGAAGTTATGTAAAAACTTTCCGAAACAGTAGATCTTCGAGGGGATCTCAGTCATCAGGTTACACCATAGGAACCTTCGCCAACAGGGAATCCACACAAAAGACTTTTAGCAGTAAAACAGGGGCCACCCACGCCCAATGTTGCCTACCCTATGTAGGTGTGGGCGGCCCCACTCCCTCCTCAGTTCTTTCCCTCCAGAGACAAAGGGAGCAAGGCTAATGCCCTGGGGAACCGAAGAGAAGCCGAGGGACCTGGCTCTAGACAGAAATGATGGAATACTGCAGATAGCCAGGTCCTGAACAGGAGCCCCAAGAAGGGGGACGGTGGGAGGGAAATCACACCCGATGACTGAGATCCTCTCAAAGATCTACTATTATGGTAAGTTCTTACGTAACTGTTCCATCTTCTTCGGGGGTATCTCAGTCAGCAGGTTACACCGTAAGAATGAGTACCAAGCAATGACAAGTGAAAAGACACAGTCTGGGAAGCTGGATCTCCATAAACTTAAGACAGGAGTCCTTGTAGCACAGCCCTGCTAACTCCTGCACAGGCTCTTGAAGCAATGTCCAGACTGTAATGCTTGGTGAAGGTGTGGATGGTACTTTAGGTGGCAGCAGCGCAAATATCAGCAGCTAAGACCCCTTTGAAACAAGCCACTGAGGTAGCCATGCCTCTGGCGGAATGAGCTTTGACAGCACTAGGCAGTTCTTTGCCATACTTGTAGCAGAACACAATGCAATTTGTCAACCATTTGGATAAACATTGCATAGAAACTGAAAAGCCATCTCTACCTGGGTGAAATAAACAAACAACTGCTTAGACTTTCAGGACTCCTTAGTCCAAAGCAGATAATACTTCAAAGTCTAGAGTATGGAGCAGTATTTCCCCTGGATTGGCAAGCTCAGGAAAATAAACAGGAAGGTGGATAGATTTGTTAAGTGTGAACTCAGAAACCACCTTAGGTAAAAACTTAGGATTTGTGCGTAAAAATACCCTGTGTTTATGAAAAATCAAATAAGGCTCCTTGCACCAGAGGGCCTGAACCTCTGATTATTTTTCTAGTAGAAGTAATGGCAACTAAAAATAGTGCTAAGACAGATTGCGCAAATCACACGTTGCGACTGGTTCAAAAGGAGACAGGGTCAACTTTTCCAAAATAAAATTTAAGTCCCAAGAGCCGGGCCGGTGGCACTGAGGGCTGAGGCACTGGATGCCTAACCTCATGCCATGCCGGTGACCGGGTTCGGAGGGAGCCCGGTTGTTGGAGAAGGCAATTGGGGGAGAGACAGCAGGACGGAGCAACCGCAAGGTAGTTCTCCTCTCCTAGGAGGCCTCTGTCGCCCATCGTAGTTTTACTGCCCCCATATGGAGGTCCGCGGGCAGTGTAGGTGAATGGGCGGCAAAAGCAGTGGGAGGGTGTCCCGCTACCGCAGTGTACATGTGCTTCCACACGCGTGAGCGGTCAGGACAAGGGGTCGGGAGAAAACCAGGACAAAACAATATAAAAAAAAAGTCCCAAGACGGGACAGGGGAACGGATTGGGGGTTTCAGATGGAGGACACCCCTGAGAAATATATGGGAGACATCCAGCTGAGCTATAGTGTGGTCACCCATGGGCTCATAGAAGGCAGAAACAGCCGAAAGGTGGACTTGAGGGAGGAATACTGGAGCCCTGAGTCAGACAAAGAAATCAGGTAGTCCAGGATATGCTTCACAGGACAGGTGAAAGGGTCTAGGGAATGCTTGGCATCCCAGATGGCAAACCATTTCCACTTCATGGCATAAGTGGCTCGTGTGGAAGGTCCTTGAAATCCAAAAGGGCCTTAGATATCTGGTCTTTTTGGGGACCAGGAAGAACCTGGAGTAAAACCCCTGATTTCTCTTATGCTTTGGCACCATCTCGATTGCCTGATTGCGTAGCAGAGACTGCACTTCCTTCTGGAGAACAGACAAGTGGGCCGGGGAATAGGTGGAAGGTGGAGTATCTGGTGGCTGTTGAATGAGCTCCAGAGTATGATTGCTCTCTGTAAGAAAAAATTACTCACCTTAGTAATATTGTTTCTTCCAATGTATTCTTCCACATTCATAACTCTCTGCAGTCTGCCTGCTCAGCAGAACGGCTCGGAGTGCAAAATGGAACTACATGCTAATGATGGAATCATCATTGGCGCATGACAAACATTCAAACTGCTGCATGTCCCATCAACGTCTCGGATTTCTAGGATGCCTACAAGGCAATCTATTCTAGACTAACTAGTAAGGCTGCCTAATGCAGCTTGACTATATATTGTCTACTAAAACAGATAATATCAGCACTAATAATAATAATAACAATAATGATTATATTACCAGATACTCTCCTGAAGTGCCAGAATCACCTGGAAAAAGAAAGGATAACTTAAAATCCCACAGGATTAAAATAAGTATGCCTGTGTTTGGGACTAGCAACCAGATAGACTCATTAGACCATGCAGAGGCTCTGGTTCTGGAAAGGGAGGCAGGGAGTGTTACGAATATGGAAGAAACAATATTACCAAGGTGAGTAATTGTTTCTTCTAACCTCATATAGTCTTCATATTCATAACTCTCTGCAGACTTCAAAGCAGTACCTTTGAAGGTGGGCAGAGAACCTACTTAGGAAAGACTCTGCAGAACTGCTGTGCCAAACCTGGCATCACTTCTGGACTGTATGTCCAAACTGTAATGTTTAATAAAGGTGTGTACTGTTCTCCAGATTGCTGCTTTACAGATTTCCACTAAGGGACTATCTCTTGAGGCTGCTATAGAAGCAGCTGTGCCCTTGGTAGAATGGGCCCTTAGGCCTGCTGGGGTCTGTTTTCCAGATTTTGAATAGCAAAACTGAATGCATTGAACTATACAGTGAGAGACTGATCTCTTGGAAGCTGGAGTGACATTTCCCACATCCCCATAAGTGAGAAAAAATTGCTGTTTATCACCTCTTATGATCCTTGATGTGGGTCAGATAGTAACTCAATGCCCTTTTTACATCCAGACTATGGAGTCTGCGCTCCCCTGAACTGGCATGTTCTGTAAAGAAGACTGGCAGTGTTATGGACTGATTTAAATGGAAATCAGAAATCACCTTAGGAAGAAACCTCCTATCGGTTCAAAGCACTACCTTATCATTATGAAAGAATAAATAATCCTTTCCAAGACATAGTGCCTGCAATTCACTTATTCTCCTAGCAGAATTAATTTCAACCAAAAACACAGTTTTTCATGTGACATATTGTAGATGAGCAGATGACACTGGCTCAGAAGGAGGTTTCATAAGCTGAGCAATGCAAATGTTCAGGTCCCACACAGGGACTGGCTCTTTAACAGGATGATGCACATGGCATAACCCTTTAAAGAACTTTTTGAAAATGGGATTAGATGCAATGGAAACATTTTTCCCAGCAGAAATGAAAGCTGAAATTGATGCCAAATGCACCTTTAAGGATGTGTATTTCAATCCCTGTAAGTCAGTGAGGTACTCCAGTAGAACTGGGATTTCTGCCAGGGAAGGAGAAATCTGCTTGGCATCAAACTAACTTGAAAAGCTTTCCCATTTTGCATTGTAGGTTTTCTTAGTAGAAGGCTTTCTATATCCTTTTAGAATATCCAGAACAGCTTGAGAAAGCTGTAGATGTGAAGATTCTAGGTCCTCAAGAGCCAGGCCTTGAGCCTGAGAGACTTGAGGTTTGGGTACAAGATCTTCCCTTGATGGGAAGTCAGAAGATTGTACCTCCTGGGTAGCAGAATTGGTTTGGACACTGACATGGACAACAGAAGGTGATACCAGGGCTGCCTGGCCCAGTGTGGTGCTATCAGAATCATGGACGCAGGCTGTGACTTGAGTTTGATCAGGATTCTGAAGAGAGAGGAAAAGGGGGAAGGCATTCAGGTGTCTTCCTGACAATCTAGGGCTAGGGCATCCAGTGAAATTGTGCCCTTGGCTGGTGGCCTGCAACAAAACAGGGGCAGCAGGGGATTCTCGTGAGAGGCAAAGAGATCTACCTCTGGAGTGCCCCATCTTCTGAACACTGAATCCAGCACCTGTCTGTTCAGAGACCATTCGTGATGTGCCTGGTTGATCCTGCTTAAGGCATCTGCCAGGGTATTGTCCTTTCCTGGTACATGAATTGCCTGCAGGGAAGCTTTTATTGAGTAGGCCAATTCGCAAATTCTCATGGCCTCTGTGCACACAGGATCTGACCTTGTTCCCCCTTCCTTGTTTAAGCAGAACACTCTTGTGGTGCTGTCTGTTCTGACCTGCACAACTTTGCCCTGTATAAGCTGAGAGACACTTTTTATGGCCAGAAACACTGCTCGGAGCTCTAGCAGATTTATGTGAAGGAGAGACTCCACACTTGACCAAGTACTCTCCTATATGAGCACCCCATCCTAACAGAGAAGCATCTGTTGTAAGGATGACTGAAGGATTTTCCCTCTGAAAGGGAACTCCTGCTCTTAGGTTGTGGGCATCCGTCCACCACTGTAGGGACTGAAGCACAACTTCTGTTACTGGAATCAGTTTTGACATTTTCTCTTTCCTTTAACACCAATGTGCCCTGCGATGAAACTAAATATCCCTCATTCGAAGTCTCTCTCCCAAGACGACAACTGTTGCTGCAGCCATGTGCCCCAATATCTGCAAGTATCTCCTTGCTGGACATGGCTTGCCTAGCCTGAATGAGGTAATCAGCTGCAGGATACTCTGAACTCTTTCTTTGGGAAGAAAGGCTCTTCCCTTTAAAGTATCTAGTTCTGCTCCAATGAAATGCAAGACTTATACTGGTGTGAGGAATAGAGAATTTTTTGGGGGGTTGATATGACTTTTAACAGCTCTCGAAAATGGGTTGGTAACGGGGGTTACCAGTTATTATTGAACTTTTCCTGGTTCAACAGAAAGCCCAGGGATTGTAAAAGGTTTTTTGTTATTGCCTGGTGCTCTTTCACCTGATGTGATGACTTTCCCACGACTAGTCAGTCGTCAAGATACTGAAAAACAAATTCCCAACCTTGGAAGGTATGCTACTACCACTGCCAGGAATTTTGTAAATACCCTTGGTGCTGAGGTGAGACCGAAGGGCAGGGCTGAGAACTGGTAGTGACCTGAAGGGAGTTTGAACCCAGGATATTTTCTGTGAGACTCCCTTATGGGGATGTGGAAATAGGCATCCTTTAAATCCAGAGATGCCAGCCAATCTCACTGTTGTAAGACTGGTAAGATCAAAGACAGAGTTAACATTTTGAATCTTGGTTTTATAAGATACTTGTTCAGATGCCCGAGGTCTAGTATAGGCTGCCACTCCTCATTTTTCTTTTTGGTGAGGAAGTACCGAGAATAAAAGCCTCTTCCTCTTTGAAGATTTGGTACACGCTCCACTGCTTTTATGTGGAACAAGGTTTGAACCTCTTTTTCCAAAAGCTGTTTCTCTATGAAAGAAGCTGGTTTGAACAGCCTTGACTTTAGAGGAGGAAGAGACCTGAAGCTCAGGGCCAGTCCCTGACTCACTAGTTCCAAAACCCACTTGTCTGTGGTAATGGCCTGCCAGGCCTGGAAAAAATTAGTCAGTCTGCCCCCTACTGGTACTAGGGAAGCGGCCTTTACAATGAAGTCAGGGACTTTGTTTAGGCTGTACCTGAGCTTGGGTGGAGTGGGAACCTCTCCTGGAACCCCTCCTACCTCTGGCCCTGTAATACCCAGTCTGCTGTGGGTAGGGCTGTAACTGTGGGACAGCTTGAGCCTGATAGAAGGTCCTGCTATATGAGGACCTTCCTCTGCCTCCCCTTCCATATGGCCTGTATGAGGTGGAAAGCCTTTCTTTGGAAGAGTTGCTCTTATAGGTGGCTTTATACTCATCCACCTTTTTCATGTACTCTTCTGTATGTTTACCAAAGAAGGAATGATCCTGAACGGGAAAATCCATGGCCTTAGTCTGGGTATTCTGTATTAAATTTGTAGCCCTTAGCCTAGCAGACCTTCTCAGGGCTACAGTCACAGCCATCCACCTAACAGCATTATCATTGGCATCTGCTGCCGTTTGGAACTGGTATTTGGATGCTTTCAGTCCAAATCTGGCTGTTTCTGCTAGGTTATCAGAGATAGGGGAGGGAACCTTCTCTGACATTGCCAAAATCGATTGCCACAGTGTTTTCTGGTAGTGTGCAGTATAGGCCTGGTAATTAGCCTGTCTGATCCCCATGGAGGCAGCTAAATACCCTTTTTTAGACATACTATTTTCCTTGAATTCTTCTCAGGTGGGTGAGAGGATAGAGGAACCCTCGCCTTCTCACAGGCTGCCTGCTGGACTATACCCTGATGATCAGGGTGAGAGTAAAGGAATTCAGCTCCTTGTCTGTCCAGCTGATACTTCTTGTCCGCCTTCTTATCCATAGGCGTGACAGAGTTTGGGTTCTGCAGGATAATAAATAAATCTTTTTTAAATAATTTATTTATAGGGAGAAGAATTTTCTTAGTGGGTGTTAACCCCATCATCTCCATGTATTCGGCCTCCTCTTCATCTTCTATAACCTTAGTGCTAGCCAGATCAAGGGCATCCACTATTTTTCGTACCAAGGAAAAATGAGAGGAGAAATCCTCAGGCCTTGGAGGAGAACCAAATTCCTGCTCTGGTGAGATCTCCGGTTCAGTGGGCTCACCGTCATCAGCCTCTGGTAAATCATAGTTCCCAAAGTCCATATCTTGAGAGGGGAGGTCAGAGGAAGGAGTGTGCTCCTGAACCCTTGGAGGAGGGAGGGTTGGAGAAGATATAAAACCCTGAATTGCCAGAATGACCTTCATGGCCTTGGCAATCTCCTCAGCAGTTGGCAGACTGTGAGGCACAGAAGAACCCCCTTTTGATTTTTCCTGGGGTTCGACATGCTTGGTCTTTCTGGTTTTCTTGGAGGGGACCGGAAAGTCAGCCGACCCACTCAACTTCTTTAAGGTGCCTGAATCACCCATTTCAGGGGTGTGTAAGGAAAAGACAGCGGTTTCACCTGCAGGTTTTGAAGATGTTGGCTAGTCAGAGCCCGAAGCACCTTTATCCAGTCTCTTCTGCAACCTTTCTAACATTTTTTTCCACAGCCTTTTGTGGAAAAGATTTAAAAATTTCACAGTTGGAAGACAAATGTTTGGTTCCCAGGCAGACAATACAACGTTCATGTTTGTCTGCTCTGGCAAACACATTCCAACATTTGATACAGTTCTTAAAACCTGAGGGACCAGTCCTTTTCTTAGGTTTTTCTGACAACTCCATTTACAGGAGAAAAACCACAACCACAAACAGAAATTTTTTATTTTTGCAGTCGGTTCAGGAACCGATTAAGTTCCTCAAAATGAACCGATGGTTTTTAAATTCAGAATTGGGTTAGTGGTTCTCGGAACCAGGTTAGCGTGTCACAGCAACAGGAGTAGCAGTTAAAAAGAAACCGGATCAGTGGTTTCAAAGTATATTTATAGACAATTTAAACAGTAAAATATAAACAGAAATATAGCGAAAAAATTCTGCAACTAAAGCTGAACTACTCGGTTCCTCAAAGGTTATCCCGAACCGTGAGGAACCGAGAAACAACACTAAAAGCTAAATAAAACTAACTAAAGTTAATGTTAGAACAAAAAATACAATAAATGAAGGCAGCACTAAGAATACAGAGTATAATTTAAATTATACTTCACAATTAGCCAATGAACGACCTGAGGGAAGTCTCCTGGGCGTCTTGACTTGTGAGGCGGAGTAAGAAATCCGAGACGTTGATGGAACATGCAGCAGATGGGATAGCAGCCTGAATGTTAGTCACGAGCCAATGATGATTCCATCATTAGCATATAGTTCCATTTGCTCTGGGCAGTTCTACTGTGCAGGCAGACTGCAGAGAGTTAGGAATATGAAGAATACATGGGGTTAGAATATGTAGGATCCACGCATCTGAAGTTATGGTTCGCCATTGATTCAGATGGAGGGAGAACTGACCTCTGACCATCATCTCCTGGGTCTGGGCCAGAGAAGGGGGGTCTGGCAAGGAGCCAAGCTGAAGCGGGACCAGCTGTGGAAACTGGTCCATCATTTCTGGGATGCTTGGCCACTGCTCCAGATTTAGAGAGGGTGGGCAAGGAAGACTGGACTCTGCACTTCCCCTGGGTGTGGGGACCGAAGCCTGGTCTATTGGTCTGTCTATAAAAAGTAAAGTGTCTCCTACCATGGGGTTGAGTGTGGTAGAGAGAGAGTGGACTGACTTAAGGGCTGTACCAGAGGCCTGCAGATCATTAATGACATCCTGGACATGTGGGCCGAAGAGCTTGGTGCCACTGAAAGGGGCGTTGACCACCTTATTTTGCACATCAGCTGCAAAGCCAGAGACACTCTGTCAGGAATGCCTATCAAGGCAAATGCCTGTGGCAGCAGCCCTGGCCACCATGTTGGCCAAATCATAGAGGGCCCGAAGAAAGTGTTTGCTAGCATCCTCTGCAGTTTGCAGACACTGTAACAATTCCTGCTTCTGCGTACCATCAGGGAGGGCTTGGGCAGCTGCCCTGCCCTTCCTCCAGTTGGCATTTTGGAATCTGACCATATGTGAAAGATAGTTTACAATCCTCAGACCTAAGGTAGAGGAGGAGCAGACCCTCTTACCCCAGAGGCAAATCTTGCGGGATTCCTTGTTTGGGGGGGGGAAGGGAGCTAAGGTGCTTGGGCACCTTAGACCTGTCATGGGCTGCCTTAATGACAACTGATTCAGTTTCAGCCTGGGCCACAAAGTAAGGAAGGCCCGGGGGGCATTATACAATCTTTCTGCCCTGCGTGGCATAGCTGGCATCATGTCTGGCCTGTGTTAGGCTGCTGTAGTGGCATTTTTTAGGGCTGGCAGCATAGGAGGGATACTTTTAGGTGGTGAATAAGGAATCTCCAAGTAGTCAGTCAGGTCCTTTCTAGTGACATCTTCCTCCTCAGGCTGGAAGCCCATAGTGGCAGACAGATGGTTCATGACGTTATAGAAAGTAGCATCTTCAGGGGGAGACCTCAGAGTATGCTTAGCTGAGTTCTCACGAATTGAAGAGGCAGTGGACTTGTCAGAAAGCAGAATTTCCTCCTCCTCTTCATCCTCAATGTCATCAGGATACTCCTCCTCAAAGTCAACCGCCTCATCTGGGTCTGGCGTTGGAGTACCACGGGGAGGTTCCCTTGGATGATGAATGGGTGTCGATGATGAAGGCATTAAACTGCTGGACCAGAACACTGGTAAAATGAAGCAAGACCTCATTCAGGCCCATGGTTGTCATCGATGGAGGGGGGGTTAGATGGCACAGACACAGATGACCCTCGAGCGCTCAGAGAGGAAGGGCCAGGCAATGACAGGGTGTCGTCAACAGCGATCCCGTCATTGACAAAGTAGGGGCCGATTACCCGGAGGTCGATGCCAGGAGCCTTGAGATTTGGGCAGAAAAGCTGTCGGTATGGGTCTGGTAGAAATAGAGATCTGGACAGCTGGTCTCTTAGTCTGGGCAGCTGCCGCCGACTAGAGACCCCGAAGGAGAGGCTGACGGGGACCGGGATGGCCGCTGGGGGTAGTAGTCACGATCCCAGTCTTTCTTGTGACTTTTCCCTGAGGACTTGCCTCGGGCCTTGGAGGCCTGGGGGGTCGTGGACCCAGTGGGCGATGAAGTGGCCGGGGTCCTGGAGGACGCCTGCCCGGAGTTGGCTATCTGCTGCTCCATCAGGAATTTCTTGAGAGCCTTCTTGCATTGCCTAAAGGTTATTTGACTGAATTTGTGGCAGAGCTGACAGTCAAAAACTTCGTGGTTTGGCCCAAGACAGCAGACACCAACGGAGTGTTCATCTGACAAGGCTGTCTTTTTCCCACAGTAGCAGCGCAGAAAAAGAGAAGAGGACAGATTAACTCTCAACATAAATAAAAAAGGAAAAAAATCTCTAAAAGACTTTTTATGGAGAAAATGAAGTAAAAACAGCTGCAGGCCGAAAAAGGCGCAAACACTGAGAGGGCTCTTCTGTGGAGACTGCTTGCAAGTTGACGCCGGGAAAGAACTGTGGAGGGAGTGGGGCCGCCCACACCTATACAGGATTGGTGACATCAGCGGATGTCGACGACGTGGGCAGCCCCAGTTGTACTGCTGAAAATCTTCCATGTGGATTCCCCATCTCAGATGATGAAGGTTCCTACGGTGTAACCTGATGACTGAGATACACCCGAAAATATGAAAATTACATACCTACTGTAATTCTTGATCTTCTCTTGTATTTTCAACATTCATTATTGCTGGGTGTAAGCCGGATGTGTGCATCCGCCATGGGAGCTTTTTTTTTTGGAGGGAGAAGTCGGTGCCAATGGCACCACCCACAAGAGCAACGCACTGCGTAGTGCACGAGGGGCGGCAGTTAGGTGCCGCAGACTCCTCCTCCTCCTCCATCCCAGTTCTGTGAAGCTGGAGAGGCAGAAATAGGTTATAGGAGTAGAGCGAGGCAAGGAAGCCGAGGGATAGGAAAAGGAAAGGAAATAAACTGAAAAAGAAATAAGCTGCAGAGAAGACAGAAAAGAGAGAGAACCCTACCCTAAGTGACCACAGGGCCTCAATCCTAAGGTGGTTCTAAGGGAAGAGAAAGTAAGAATAGGAAAAAGGAAGGAAGCAGCAGAAAAAGGGGTAAATGGTGAGGAAGGAGGATTTCTGTCCAGTTAAAATGGAAGACCACTGGCTTAAATTTTTTCAAATCCCAGCAGGAATTGAAGACAAGGGAGCAAGAATCCTACCAGTTGAGGATTAATCGTCTAAGGTTGGACCACAGGTCCTTACCGCTTTCAAGACAGACCTCTCTTCCTCTCCATTTATCCAAAATTGTGAGTAACCCAGAATCTAGGCTCACAGCTGACTCCAGTAGAGGAGCAGCTCCACTCAGAAGAGGAGCGAGACCTGACTTAGGGGTAGATGACAAAACCTTTTGCAGTACCCTCATGGGGTACTGACATAGTTCCATTTCAAGAGAAATATAGAACAGCCAAAAGAGGAAAGAGAGGGAAGAGAACTCCTGTGAACTCTCTCAGAACTGTATTGAAAAAACAGTCGCAGGGTGAATCCAGAGGATGAGAACCCCCTAACCGAGGGACACCCCATACATAAGAGAATCAAAGGAAGTTCCCCCAGAGGGTTACGGCGAAGGCCTTACTTGCCATCCCCTGAAGCGAACACTCTGTGACTTTAGGGAAGGGACAGAGAGCTCTGATGTTCCGGGGTAATCAGCCCTCATTTGGATTCGAGGGGAAGTCGAGCAGGGTGGGGGAGACGCCCAAGAATTGAGGTCCATGAAGGGAAGGTGGGCGGGATTCAGTAATGAATGGTGAAGATAAAAGAGAAGATCAAGAATTATGGTAGGTACATCATTTTCACATCTTCCCCTATCAATCTTCACCATTCATTACTGCTGGGTGAGTACCAAGACCCCCCGGAGGGGGTCTGATGTTCAGCCCTGAAGGAACAGTTCCCTCAGCCTCCTACTGGTGGAGTGCAGGAGGGGGAGACCTAACACACTAGACTTAGGCAGTCTAAGGCTGCTGAGGATGAGGGGGTATCCCCTGAGGCTGGGGGGGGATGGAGGATGCCCCTGAAGAATCCTCCTCGCCCTGTGGGAAAACAGACGGGTCCCCCGGAAAGCGGAGGAAGTCACCCTACACCGGGCAATGGGTGACAGCCTGGACAGACGGAGCCATGCTCTTTGCCTTATGCAGATCGCTGTCCCTGCCAGTCTGGAAGCCACCTCATTGGCATCATAAGATGCCCTTGCCTGGTGCCTAGCAAGCTCCAGACCCTGTGTAGAAAGGGCAATGGCTTATCTGGATTGCTCCGTATCTGACATAGATGCCAGAACCTGAGCCAGCATCGACCACAGATGCCTGTTGTAGGCAGCATGGTGTGCCTGATGTGAACCTATACACATCAACAAAGGAGCTGAAGAGAAGACTCTTCGTTCCCACCGATCGAAATCTGCAGAATCCAGATCCGGGGATCGATCATGCGCCAGGTGCCGAGGCCCAGAAGGAGTGTCTAGGGACGTCAAGCCTGAGGGCGGGTGAGGTAGAGAACCTAGAGACTCGTAGGAGGCACAATACCGTCTCCTGCAGTCTGCCAAGGCTGGAGAAGGGGCGGTTGGAGACTGCCAGGTGCGGATATACGCCTCCTGGAAAGGGACTGGCCAGGAAGGCACCATGAGGTGGTGAGCGCTGAATTCACTAAGGAATGCACGCATCTGCCGCTCCGTATTGTCCCTGCGAACAAAGGAAATACGGAGCTCCGTAACCAGCCTCGAAAGGAACCACTGATATTCCGCGAAATCAGCGTCAGAGGACAGGTGGATAGGAAGTTCCTCTTCCTCAGATGAGGATGACGAGGAGGAAGTGGAGCTCGAATGGTCAGAAGACTCCTGTGGCGGGGGGGACAGGCGGAAGACCTGTTTGTCCATGGTCCTAACATATGAAGAAAAGGCCGCTGCAGTATGTATGAATGTCTCACAACTTAAGGGCCCCATAGGACCCACATGGCCTGGAAGAGAGGAGGGTGTCTGCAGAGGGATGGGTAAAGGGCACCTGAGAGAATGAGTCCGGCCTCTGCTGGGGTTCTGAGATCCAGGGAACGATGTCACCATGACTGGGTACCTTGAGAAGAAGAAAGCTGAGAAAGCAAACTCCGGAAGAGCCCAGAAAGGGACTTCCCCTGTGACGCGACTAGGGTTGCATGTGTCCAGAAGGGCACCCCTCTGCACTGCCACCAGAAGGCGCCATTGAGCCTTCGAGGGAAAGGCGGGGTTCAGCACTGTGACTTCTCCCCACCCCCTGCAGGGCAGTGGGGATGCGTTGCTGCTCTTCACCTCGACCTCTCAACCCCTCAGACTCTGAGGCAGCCCTCTTCATTGAAACCAGCATAGGAGCTCCCCGCTCTGCAGGACCCCCCCCCCAAGGGAGGCCACAGAAGCAGGGATCTCCGCCCTCTCCTTGGGGGGGGTCCCAGCGGCACCAGAAATGGCTGCTACCTGGACCCTCACAGAAGAGGGTACCCTCTCCTGAATCCTGGAGTCATCACCCGGAAGGGATCCCAGGCCACCCCAGAGGCAACCTTCTCTGGGGACTCAGGAAGATGAACGCTGGGCTGCCTGACTCCATGGCCTACAGAGACTCCAAAGAATCAGGTTGCCAGTCCGGGTCCTCCTCTGAGTTGTCCCCCTCCAAGGAGAAGATAAGCAGAATGACCTCCAGAGAGGCAACCCCGGGAACGTCTCTGTCGATGGCACCGTGAATGGCACCGCCACAGGCTGTGATGCCGCCACCAGAGTCCCTGGCGCTGCGGATGGTGCCAGAACCCAGAGTGGCGTTAGAACTCAGAACGGAGCCGCCAATGGTGCTGCCTGAGTCCCCAGCACTGTGGACAGCACTGGAACCCAAAATGGTGCTGTCAACGGTGCCGCCCAAGTACTTGGCACCACCCAAATCACCGGCGCCGTGGACGGCACCAGGATCTAAAGAGGCACAGAGTATCTGCCAGTGCTGGGCCCTGCAACTGAGGGCCGTGACACTGGGGAAGCCCGCACCTCCGTGGAGGTGACTGCCAGGACGGCGCCAGCGACGCAATTCTGGTAGGAATCACGCCACTCCTCCGCTGCTGAAGAAACAAACCTCCTCCTCGGCAAGGCTGAAAGTGGAGGAGGCCTCCTCCTCACCAGGCTGTATAGACCTGGGAGGGGACCCGGAGGAAAGGTCTAGCGATCTGGCCTGGGAAGCCCACGGGCGATGTCGTCCTCTAAATGTTGGCGAAGCGCTGCCAATCTTGGAACGTGCAGATTTCCAGTACACGGCAGTCCATAGAAAAATAGGCGTAGCAGTGATCCATATCATGGTTGGGTCCCAGGCACTGAAGGCAGACATCATGTCGATCCATGACGGAGAAGTGCCTGCCACAGGGGCACCGATACATAGGGGCACGGCCCGCCTTGGATTTACGATTAGCCCCTGAATCGGACATGATGCGAACAAATTATAAAAAAACAAACAAACAAACAAAAAAAAAAAACAGCAAAGATCCTGGCACCATCTAAATATATATCTCAAAAAAGAACAGTCTTAACGGGCTCAACGGCATCGGGATGTAGAACCAGGATGAAGGAGCGGCGTCGAGAAAACTCTGCGTCGAACAAAGGCCTAATGGCGTAAAAAAAAAAAAAAAAATTTTTCCAACTTCGCAGCAGGTGGCCCCAACAGCGGGAGAAACAGAACTGGGATGGAGGAGGAGTTTGTGGTGCCTAATGGCCGCCTCACACTACGCAGTTCATCACCTTGGTGGCCACTGTGCAGGCTCTCAAAAAAAGGGCTCCTGCATGGTACGCGATTCAGCTGCACCCAGCAGTAATGAATGGTGAAGTTTGACAAGGAAGATCAGAACCTACCGGGTTCTAAGGGGAACAAAGAGCTGGGGGCAAGGGAAAACAGGTTACCACACAAACAGTAGTTCTAGGAGTAGTATATGTTGTTCATCCACACTCTTGGCATGTCCCCTTTCCTTTAAAGATCACCAGAAGTCTTCAATCTGGCCCTCCCACCCACCCGGTGGTATAACCCTCAGCTCCACCCCATGACGCCAGATCTTAGCCTGCTGGAAGCCAGGTTGTGTATGTCCGCAGCCGGGGAGGTCGGGTGGGTCTGTGTGGATAAACAACATATACCACTCCTAGAACTACTGTTACAGGTGAGTAACCTGTTTTTCTAGGATCGTGGATATGCTGTTCATCCACACTTCTAGGCAGACTCCTAGCAGTTCTCTGGGAGGAGAGAGGCAAGGTGCACACCCCCTACTTGGGAAACAGATTGGAGAACTGAAGCCCCAAAACTAGCATCCCAGCGTGACTCAAAGTCGATGTGGTAATGGGTAATGAAGGTGTTTGCTGACTTCCAGTAGCAGCCTGGCATATTTCCTGGATAACTGTGATGCTTGGCCAGCTGGTTATGATTGTTCTATGATATTTGTAATATAGAATGTGGTATGCGAGTGTCTCACATGAGACATCCTGTGCTATGGGTGCCCCCCCAGTCAGTTAAGTGCCAAGTGACCTGAAACCAGGAGGTAATTAAAAGACTAGAGAGACTTAATTAAGGGGCTCCTGTTTTCCAGTCTTAATTAGAACTGACCAAGCTGCCAGGATATAGGGCTCGTAAACTTTTATGACGTCTTAGAGGAAAAACATGTCATAACACCATGGTGTGAAAAGTTGTAAAATCTTTGACCTGTTTTGGGAACAGGAAACCACACAAGATCAAAGGAAAGACGTGATTAAAGACTGTCAACATTTGGGAAATTAGTTTTTGCTGAAGTCACAGTATTTAAAATATCTCCTGACAGGAAGATCACTGTTTGTATAATTTTTATGTAACCCCCATTACACAGGGTTACTAGAATCGCAGTAAAACCTAGTGGTATGCAGGGAAGGCAGCTTGTGAAACTCCAGTTAAATGGATTTCACACTGTCTCACTCTGTTCTCAGTCTCAGATGAGACTGAGGGATGACATCATTTAGAACAGTCGCAGCTGCATAAGCCACACTGGAATGTTGCAGTTGGAGGTTAGAGTAGAACGTTGGGGAATTTGAAGTCAGTTCTGTTGCAGTCTGCAGTAGAAGAGGTGCTCTGCTGTAAGCAGGCCCTCAGAGCTCTAAGCTCTGTCAAAGAGCTATTTTTTTGTTGTACAGGTGTGTCCCCTCACCTGAAGAGGAATACAAGAAGAGCACATTGAAGTGGTGGAGACCGCTTTCAGTGGTTCAGGGCCCCATCCCTGCAGGGATTGGGGGGAAGGAATCAGCCTGCTTCCAGGGGCAACCCCCCCCCCGGTCCGGCTAGGGAGAAGAAGCTGCCTGATTTAAGTTCGTGCTGAGGCATCAGAAGCTCTGGACGAGAGTTCTTTGAGGAGAAAACGCCTGTGGGGCACCTGCAACGAAGGGGTGAGTTCGCTCTGCTAAAGGGCCATGTGTTTTCACCTGAATCAAGATGAAACTAAAGGGACTGTTACTGTGGGGTCAGGAAAAGACAGCCAAGTACAGTTTGGAAGACGTGGGGATTGGAGACTCTGTGGGGGGTCTAGAGTAATGGACACAGCCACTTATTAAGTATGTTCAAGTTCAGCACAAATAGGATGTAAAGACAGTAGATTGAATGTGAATACATTTAAAATGAATCTACACAGCAAATTGTTTTAAAGGATGAGGTGTTACAGTCCAGAGAAATGGCTGGGTATGAATTATGGGAGCGAGGTGGGAGACCCCCCCCATCAGTAGTAACCAAATTCACCTCTACGGATTTGCTCTGGGACACCTGTTGCTTTCTCAGGTACTTGGCCAGTGCCTGAGGAAAGTACCCAGATGTGGTACTGATGAAGAAGATTCCCTTTTGGAGCAGAAGTGCTCATAGGTGGTTTAGGGAGCCACCTGTAAATGTTTCCATGCTATATGGAAAGTGTCCAAGTGGCTGGCAAGGGAGCAGAGCCAGGGAAAACCCAGAGCAGCGTACAAGTTCGGGCTGTGTGCCCAGTGTGTTTCAGAGCCTGAGGGCTAAAGTGATGAGGATGTGTTCTGGTCTCCTTAAATCTGCATTACCAGGAGTGTAGCCCCGTGGGGGTCCATCTATATTTTGTTTATTCTGTTGGATGTGAATAAAAGCCACACTTTAGAATCCCACTTCTGGTATTGGACATTACAGTTGTTGCTTCCTTTGTCCAGAGTTACTTGGGTGCCCCTGTGCAGAGTAGCCAAACCTAGCCAATGTGCCGAGTGACATATTCCTCCCCGAGCCCAACCCACCAGGTAGAGCTGTCAAGATAGAAACGGCATACCTGGGTGGGGGTTACATTTATATTCTAAAAGAAGGAGCTAGATGACATCATAGAAGAGGTGTGTGAGAGACACACAGTTTAACCTAGGACTTGTGACTGATCTTGGTGACATATCTTTTTGGGCTCTTAAGAAACAAAATCTAACTATAAGCACTATAGAGGTAATACACTAGATAGAAAAAGCCTAACTGTATTGTGGTAGGAGTTACATAGAAACATAGAATTTGACGGCAGATAAGGACCGCTTGGCCCACCCAGTCTGCCCATTTCCCTACCTACTGGATAAGCTGCAGATCCTAGTTAACCAGCAGCCTACTTCTTCCTACCCCACCCCCAGAATTGCCTTATGACTATCCCATGCATGCTTGAATTCCACCACTGATTTTGACTCACAACCTCCTCCGGAAGGCCATTCCATGCATCCACAACCTCTCTGTGAAAAAATACTTTCTAAATTACCTCTGAGCCGCCCCATCTTCAAATTGTGCCCTCTTGTTCTTGCACACTTTTTTGAAAGATGCTACCCTCTTGGACTTTGTTGATTCCCTTGAGGTACTTGAAAGTTTCTATCATGTCCCCCTCTCCCTCCTTTCCTCGAGGCTATACATATTAAGCTCCTTAAGTCTCTTCATATGTCCTCCGTGCAGACCCTGCACCATTTTAGTTGCCCTCCTCTGGACAGCTTCCATCCTGTCTATGTCTTTGCGGAGATTGGGTCTCCAGAACTGCACACAGTACTCCAGATGGGGTCTCACCAGCTGTCTGTACAGAGGATAATAACTTCCTGTTTTCTACTGGTGATGCCTCCCTATGCATCCCAGTATCCCCCAGCCCTCCTTGCTGCCTTCTCACATTGCTTGCCCACCTTTAGGTCATCTGATATGACTACCCCAGGTCCTTTCCATTTTTGCTGTTGTTAGTATCTCACCCCCATTGTGTACTCTTCCTGGGTTTTCGTTTCCCAGGTGCATTACCTTGCATTCTTAGCATTGAATCTAAGCTGCCATACATTTGACCATTCCTCTAACCTTGCCAAGTCCCTTCTCATCCTTTCCACCCCACCCGTGCATCAACTCTGTTGCAGATCTTAGTGTCATCTGCACAGAGACATGCTTTCCTTCCAGTCCTTCTGCAATGTAAACATAAAGACATTGAGAGGACTAGTCCTAATCTGAACCCTCAGGTACCCGCTAGTAACCCTCCTTTCTTCTGAGTGGACTCCATTTACTATTACTCTTGTGTCCTATTCTCCAGCCAATTCTTTACCCAGGCTGTCATCTTGGGACCCACCCAGGCTGGCTAACTTATTATTAATCTTTTGTGTGGGACTGTGTCAAATGCCTTGCTAAAGTCTAGGTAGGCCATGTCACAGCCCTCCCTGATCTACTTTGGTCACCCAGTCAAAGAAATCTATCAGATTCAGTCTGGCATGACCTTCCCGCTGTGAATCCATGCTGCCTAGGGTTCTGTGCCCTTCTGGCCTCTAGATACGACAATTCTTTTCCTTTAGAAGTGATTCCATCATTTTCCCTATCACTGAGGTTAAACTAACAGGTCTATAGTTTCCTGCTTCTGCCTTGCTCCCACTTTTGTGAAGGGGAATCACATCTGCCCTCCTCCAGTCCTCGGGTACCACCCCATCCTCCCATGATTTGTTAAAGAGGGTAGTCAGTGGTGTCACTAGTTCTACCCTTAGTTCTTTTAGAATTCTGGGATGAATCCCATCAGGCCCCATTGCTCTGTCCACCTTCAGTTTTAAGAGTTCTTTCAGAACCCTTTCTTCTGTAAATGGGCTGGTATCAACTTCTGTATCCAGAGTGTTACTACTGTTTGTTTTATGTACCCCCTTCCTTTGTAAATACTGAGCAAAAATATTTGTTTAGTATCTCTGCCTTTTCACATTCTCCCTCTGCCCACCCTCCCTCCCTTTATTAAGCCTCACTATCCCTCCCTTGGTCTTCCTTTGCTCCTGATGTACCTATAAAGGTTTTATTCCCCTTCTTAACTGAGTTGGCTATCTTTTCCTCAGTTTGGGCCTTTGCTGTTCTGACTGCCTTCCCAGCCTCCTTTTGCTTTAACTGATACAGTTCTCTGTCCTGCTCCTGCTGCGATTCCTTGTACTTCCTGAATGCTTTCTTTTTCTCTTGAACCTTCACTGCCACTTCCTTTGAGAACCATAGTGGTTTCTTACATCGTCTTGTTTTGTTTATTTGCTTCACACATGTAGTTTACATTGTTTTTCTTGAAGTAATTATATGCTCTTTGATATATTGTTCTGTGTTTACATTTTCCATATTTTTATCTTTAGTAAAATCTTTATTTTGAAAAACTACCTGCGTCTGCCAGTTCTCTTTTTGCATGTGACGCATAGAGGGTTAAGACTGACAAAGACTGTTCAGGAGCTTGATGGTGTTACTAAACTGGGAAAAGGTAAGAATATACCTAAGGTCTTTTACAGAGTTTTAAAGGGTTTATTTTGGATACCTGGTTAGGTGCCCTTTGGAGAAAGATATCTTGCACCCCCCCCCGAAGAGAAGATTATCTGAGTCCGTACATTTGGGTACGCTAGCATAAGGTTCACAGTTTGAATCCCCTTCCCCCCAGAACTTGAGACTAAAGGTGATTTGGACCCACAAGCAGACAGGAGGGTTACCCTGTCTGTTACCTGTTCACATCGCTGTGCTCGGAGATTGGCACTGTGGGAGCAGAGGGCCTGACCTGCTGAGTGTGTCTGTGACAGGGATGTCCCTGGAAGCAGCCTCCGATGCAGCGGTATGGTGGGTAGAATGAGCTCTTATCCCTCTGGGAGGCTCCATGCCCGCCAACTCATAGCACAGACTTGTGCAAGATGTAATCCACCTTGCAATAGTCCATTTTGCTGCAGGTCTTCCAGAAGCAGCTTCAGTGTAGGTAACAAACAGCTGGCAAACCTCTCCACGAATTTCCGCCATCCTCGCCTTGTAATAGGAGAGAACTCATCTTAGGTCCAAAGTATGAAGCCTGTACTCTGCCTCCGAGGTGTAACTGGGGTAGTACATCGGCAGAATCAACACTTGATTAAAGTGAAACTCTGACACCACCTTCGGAAGGAATTTTGGGTGGGGGCATAGGACAACCTTATCCCTGTGGAAGACAACATAAGGGGAGTCCACCGAGAGCACCTGGAGCTCCCCTGTCCTTCTGGCAGACATGATAGCCACCAGGAAGGCTGTCTTCCATGACAAGTGTGACAACTCACACTAGTGCATTGGTTCGAATTGCTTGCCCATGAGCTTTGCCAGTACCAGCAGTAGATCCCATGGAGGTGGAGGTTCACGCACCGGAGGGGATACGTGATCCAAGCCTTTGAAAAAGCTCCCGATCAATGTCTCCTGCGCCAACCTCGGTGGACCGGCCCGTGACCGGTAAGCAGAGATGGCTGCCAGGAGCACCCTGAGGGTAGATGACTGAAGACCGCCCCCGGAGATAGACCAAAAGCAGTCGAGAATGTTAGCCACTGGACAGGACAGAGTGTCCAGGCCCTTGCCCTGACACCAAATGGAAAATCTTTTCCATTTGAAGACATAACGTTTCCTGGTTGATTCCTTTCTGGATGCCTTCACCACGGTGAGGACATCCTCGGAAAGACCCAAAGCCTGGAACTCTAGCCGCTCAGGGACCAGGCTGTGAGGTGCAGGGATTGAAGGTCTGGATGGTATACCTTCCCCTGATTGAGAGAGATCCGGTCCGGGGGCCTGCAGCTGAGGCTGAGGAGATCTGGATACCAGAACTGGCACGGCCAGTCTGGGGCTATCAGAATCACCTTCACCTTGTCCCTCCTCACTTTGAGGAGCACCTTGTGGATCAAGGGATATGGAGTGAAGACACAGAAGAGGCCTGGGGTCCACGGCCTTGAGAAGGCATCCTCCTTCAGCGAGTCCTGCTGAAGGGGGTGGGCATAAAACAGCCTCAGCTTGGTGTTGTCCCTGGAGGCAAACAGGTCCACCATCAGTTTGCCCCAGTGGGAGAACAGGTTGTAAGCTACCTCTGAATGGAGAGACCACTCATGGGATGTCTCACCTAAGCGGCTGAGAGCATCTGCCAGATGGTTTGAGGCTCCTGCCACATGGATGGCTAGGAGAGCTGCCTCCAGACGGCTGACGAGGGTCCAGATGTGGAGCGCCTCCCTGCAAAGCAGATGGGAATGTGTGCTGCCCTGTTTGTTGAGACAGTACATGGTTGTGGTATTGTCTGTCTGGACTTGAACCACTTGACTCCGGAATGGAGGAGCGAAAGCTGACAGTGCCAGTCTGACTGCTCTGAGCTCCAACAGGCTGATGTGGTATTGGGACTCCTCGGTGGTCCTGAACCCATGGGCCCTTTTGTCCCCCATGTGGGCTCCCCAGCCCATGAGAGAGGCATCGGTCGTGAGGACAGCCGGCGGCTCAGGCGGACAAAAAGGATCCTTTCCTGCAACTGGTCTGGGGTAGTCCACCATTGGAGAGCATCCCGCATCTTCTGGGTTACAGTGATCAGCTGGTCGAAATGACCATGGCGCTGAGTCCACTGGGCGACCAGCTCCCACTGGAGGGGGCGCATGTGCCACAGGGCCCAATGGACCATGGAGATGCATGCCGCCATGCAAGCCAGAAGGTGCAGGAAGTCCCGGGCAGGGTGCAATTGCCCAACCAGAAATGATTGGGCAAAGGAGGAGAGAACCTCTGCCCTGTCTGCCGGGAGCCAAGCTCCGGCTTGATGAGAGTTGAGCTCTGCACCAATGAAGCACATCACCTGGGAAGGCACGAGTTCTGACTTGGCCTCTTTGATCAAGAGACCGAGTTGGGAGCAGGTCTGGAGGGCCAGGTCCCTGGACCTCTCCACCTCCTGCTGGGTGGGACCTGCTGATGGACTGCCATCACTGCACTGTATTTGGTGAAGACCCATGGGGACGACGACAGGCCGAACGGCATGGCTTGGAACTCGTATAGGGTCCCTTCGGCTCTGAAGCGGAGGAACCGCCAATAAGATAGATGGATTGGGATGTGAAATAATGCGTCCCGCAGACCCAGTGAATAGAACCACATGTTTTGCACCAAGGATGGTATGATCTAGGACTGAGTGACCATCCGAAAGGTGTGTGACCCGAGATACTGATTCAGGTCGTGCAGATCTAGAATGGGGCGCCAGCCCCCCCCCCGTCCACTTGGGCACCAGGAAGTACCTGGAGACAAAGCCTGGGTGTGCTGAAGAATCCGCCACTGGAGCTACTGCCTCTCTGAGGAGGAGCTGAGCGATGTTGTCTCGGACAGCTGACTGAGTATAGGTGGATACTCTTTCCTCCCGAGGGGCACAGGCTCGGCTTGGAGGGTACTGCTCCATTTCCAGAGGCAGTCCCTGATCAACCACCTCCAAAACCCACCTGTCTGTGGTGATAGCAGTCCAGGCAGAAAGGAAGTGGCAGAGCCAGCCCCCAACGGGAGGACCCAGAGCTGGCATGACAGGAGAGGGGGAGTCAGCCCCCGCTCAGTCACTGAGCAGGCTTGGAGGAGGAGGAGGATCCAGGACCTGAACCTCGGCCTCCTTTATGGGCATGGGAGGGCCCGGACTTCGGCCGGGGGCGCAAGGCTTCAGCATCCTGCTGCTGCTGCCCTCCTTGAAAGGAGGGTTGCTGTGCTGCAGGGGAAGAATGCTGAAAAGCCTTCTTCTTCTACTGCTGCTGCTTCTTACTTGAAGGACCTTTAGTAGAGGTAGCGTCCAAGGTGGCACTGGACTGCTCAATTCGCTGAAGGTGACCAGCCACACCTGGGCTGAAAAGGTCTGTGCCCAGGAAAGGCACATCAGCTAGCGCTTGCTGAGTATCTGTCATGAAAGATGATAGTCTCAGCCAAGCCATGCAGCAAGATGCAACTGCGGCCGCCATCGAGCGGGCACAAGAATCCCCAATGTCCAGGGCTGTCTGGAGCTGCTGTTTAGCAACAGCCTGGCCCTGATCCCGAACTTGCTTGACTGAGGTCTGCATGTCCGCGGGGAGATGTGGAAGGACTTCATCCAAAACCCCAAGACAGCATGGAAGAAGTGTGCCATGATGACAGCCGAACTTGTCTGATGGAGGCCTAAACTGAGGCCGCACAGTCCTTTCGAGGGGAATTATCCAAAAGTTTGGATTCCATCTCGGGAGGTCGGTCAGTGTTGGCAGAACTGCCAGTACGCCTGAACACAGAGGCGGTCACCAGGCTCTCGGCAGAAGGGTGCTCTGTGAACCCCACAAGGGACCCCGTGGGTACCGCATACTTGAGGGCCATGTGGGCAGATGGAGCTGGGCAAGAGGCAGGGCACTGCCAAAGTTCTAGAGCCGGGCCAACTATGGCCTCGGCTACTAGAAAGGCCTCTGTTGGGGTATCCCCTCTCATGAGAATGTACGTGAGAGGGTACTCCACCTTTTTCTGGATGGGTCCCAGGGGCATCCCTGTGGACTCAGAGATGAGGTGGAGAATGTCCTGAAATGACAATGGACCTTCCTCTGTCTCTATCCCACCAGCCAATTCGTCATTCCTAGGATGAGAATGTAGGCCGGTCTCATCCGAGGAATCCGGATAAAACGGTCAACTGCCAAAGTCACCTTCGACCCCACCGAGGGCGGTCCGGGGTGACAGTGTGATAGGGTAGAATAGGACCCTGTCCCTTTTGTTTTGGAGAAAGTGTTTAAATGCAAGGATCTGTATTCTTTCTTTTTCTGACTGGTTGCACAACCAAATTTTCCTGTGAGACCTTGGACTTGATCAACCCGACCAGTCTCGCAATCCTTTGCCTCTCACTGTCTCTCAATACGCTCTTGCTGTCTTTCTTCCTTGCATATCTATATCTGTTAATATAAAATATATGAAAATCAATGTATGGAAATGTAGCTGATGTTGGGAACTTGTGTGTTACTGTTGAAATATATATATTTATAATTTGGGAGAACTGTAAAAAGCTAGAGGTTACTTGGGTGCAAATGCCTGAGCCTTTTGCAGTTGCTGTGGGGACCTCAGGAAGTTCTCAATGTTCTAGCAGCTCCTGAAATTTACAAAGGACAGGATGCTTGCAAAGGATGGGGGTTGGAAGAGAGATAAAAACAGCTAAACTGAGCTGCAAGGGAGATTTTTTACAAGAGATTTTATTTTGCTTCTATATATAGTTATTCTGAACAGGTTTATTTTTTGTTACTGCAACTACAAATAAAGTTTTGTGGAATTGTACAGCTGCTCCTGGGTTTTCTCTATGCTTCCTGACCTGTGTCCAGATGACAGACAGTGACTGAAAGACGCTGGGGAAGCCTGGTGTCTGGTCTATTTCCCTTGGAAGGAGCCCCTCCCACAGGCTGCTTGGGTGGCAGTTCCACCACGATCGGTGGAGAGACCAGTATAGGCCAAACCGGGGTTTCGTCGGCTCCGCGGGCAGGGGAACTGACACTCTGCTCCGGAGGAGTCTGCTCCGGCCTGGGAGGCGAAAGCCAAGTAATGGCTGGGGTACAAGCTGGTGTCGGCTAGTGCCCGGAGAAAATCAGCTGTTGCCACATGAGGTCCTCGTAGAGCCGGAGTTTCAGCTGGAGCCTCTCTTCATCTGAGGAGGACGAGGACAACCGATTGTGTCACCTCTTTTTCAAGCGCTTGTGGCCCTTCCTCAGCCTCTCAGTCGAGGGGATCCCAGACCAAGATCGGATTGGCCGATTCGGTCACTCGGGTGACACCAGAAGAACCGGTGATTTCCCGGGGTTGGGGACCACTTCCTCGGTGGGATTCCCAGTGGGCTGGGTCTCCTCGTCGGGGAAGGAAAGGACCTATCGAGAGAGTTGTTGACCGGAGTCTGTAACAATGGGTCGATCGGGTCAATGACTAGTTCGACCTCACTGATCGACACTTTGGTCGACTGGCCAGATGGCAAGGCTGAAAAGGCAATCTCGACCGAAGCCAAGACTGCCGGTTCCTGGAATCAAGATCTTTCCTGATCCCAAGAACATCTTTGCTGAGAGACGAAGATGATCCCGGGTCCTTTTCCTACTTACAGGACCGAGAGGAGTGCATGCCCGCGGGACCCTCCCCCTTAGTCGGGAGAGACTGGCACAGCTCTCGGAAGGAACCCAAGAAGGTGGAGCCCAGGTTGAGCAGAACGAAGAAGCTCCGAGAGGAAGATTCTGCGGCTCGAGCCGCTTCCTTTTTGAAGGCTTGCATACGTTCCAATTGCTCGGCGGATCTCACAGCCACCGCTCACCGGGCCTCCTTTGATTTCACCAGAGGGTTCCGTTTTTCCGGCCTCCCCAACTTCAGGCATGCGAGACGGTCATCGAGGATGTTGGGGTGAAATGCAAGACAGAAGTCACACTTCGAGGTGTTATGCCCAACACCCAAGCCATAGACACAAGCTGCGTGGGGATCGATGCGTGACATTTTCTGGCTGCACGAACACCGGCGAAATCCGGGGGAAGACTTGTCTTCCATGATCGAATCAGAGGAGTCGCGGTTGCTAAGGCGAACTAGACGAAGTTTGGGAATAACCGAAGGTTCAGAAGCCAGGGTCTACAAAATGCAGGCGCACAAAGGAAGCAAACTGAATCCTCCAGCGGAAAGGAAGATCTGGCGTCATGGGGCGGAGCTGAGGGTTATACCACCTGGGTGGGTGGGAGGAGCCAGCTTGAAGACTTCCGGCAATCCTTGAGGGAAAGGGGACATGCCAAGAAGTGTGGATGAACAACATATCCACGATCCTAGAAATTTTGGATTTGCCAGAAACTGCGGCATTTGTTCTATGACTGCCCTAACAACAGAAATAAAGGGCAAAAGCCTAGGGGCGGGAGTGACCAAGACAGTACTCAGCAGTTGGTAGGCTGCGCACACACTGTAATGCCACCAAACTATACCATGCATATGTACCCTATTCTAGTTAGGGACAGTGTCTCTGTAGCTACTGGGCAAGTGTGGAGTTTGGGGAGGAAAGCTGAGATTTTCTATACATCAACTGCCTATGTAACTTGGTTTATTTTCTATTTCTTAGTACACTGGTAATCCTTTTGTTTTACTGCAGATATATCCTGTTTGTGAATACTTGTAGTTCTAGTAAAGAATTCATTTTTTTTATAAAATCAGTGACTGCTTATTTTATTTAAAAAGCAGGGTTTTAAATAATTGATTAGCAGTTTTTTTCCTGGGACAACACTAACTGTACAGAACGTATTTATATAGGTTTTCTATAAGTGTTATGTTTGTTAAACACGAGGCAAGTGCTATGCATTTTTACAATGTTTTAGCACTTTTATGAGCAAAACGCTAATCAATTTTTAGAGTTAAATAAAACCCTGAAAAGGTAATTTTACTATTGCTGCTGGGCTCTGTTTGCAGTCCATCTCCAAAAGGCACTCTACCAACAGCTACTGTGCTGACATCCTTAACCTTGAGCACGAGGCAAAGACAGGTTTCCTGGTAAAAATCAGGTGGTGGCAAAGGATTAGAAGTTCCTGACAGAGGAACTGCCCTGAAAGCGAGGGGGCCGAGGGGCAGTTTCCGCCATAACTCAACGGTGCAGGCGTGCATAGCACAAAACAGCTTTGAAGGAGGTACGTTTTTTTCTTTTAGCCTCCAGCCCTGTCCCGTCAGTGACACTGAAGTGTTATAATTCTTACTTAGTAATGTAGTGTGGAGTACTAGGCCAGCAGTCATTTTGTAGGCAATTTGTAAAAGCTGGTTTTATAGCAAAAAATATGAGCTATAGCCTACAGGGAATGGTAGGTGCAGAAAGTAAGAGTATTGATTTGATTCTGACAACAGCGGCAGTACTGATGTGCATGTTTAAAGAAGTTGTTTGAGGTAGCATGTAGGGCCCAGCCAGGGCAGGGGAGGACTCCTCAAAAGAGCGATGAAAGGTGCTCCAGCTATGTTGTAGATTCTGCTATTTGGTGGTGGTAGGTATGATGGTGCTCAGTTGCCGTTGGGGCTGATGGTTGGAGGACGAATGCAGTTGTTTGTGTGTAAGTGGTGGGAGTGGTGGGGACTTGAATTTGATGATATCCACTGAGGGGGTGATAGGGGCATTCTGTGATTCTGCCATGAGGGTGTCATCGATGTTCCTATCTTTTGGAGGTAAAACATTTCTTGGGCAACTAATTTTTATACCACCACTTGTGCTGGGGCAAGTATTAAAAAACTTGATTTACACCCCGGCTTAAAAATAAAAATTACGTACCTACCATAACATTCTTGATCTTCTTGGATGAAGTCTCCACCACTCATTCACACTAGTGGGACTATGCTGGAGGCACCAGGACCCAGTGGGAGCCAACAATCTTCAGGAGGGCCGGTGCCAGGATAGGACAACAGCACATGCGTGGGGCTGCAAGGCCAGCCTGCGCCATATAGGCTATCTCGACGTGGACCCTCCAACCACATCAGTACCTTTTTTGCTGAGGAGGTACAGCATAAATTAACTTAGAAACTAACCTATGCCAGACACAAGATAGTCCATATGACCCATATAAGAAGGGTCAACTCAACAGTGTCTTCACAGCCCTGCTAACGAGGGAGTGAAGACCAAAAACAGGATGAGTGAGCTCAGGAGATGGCAGGTGGTCATGTGAATGAGTGGTGTAGACTTTGTCCAAGAAGATCAAGAATTACGGTAGGTACGTAATTTTCATATCTTCCTGGACATAAAGTCTCCCCCACTCACTCACACTAGTGGGAGAGTACCGAGCTAAAATAATCCCCCTGAGAAGGGCGGTAGGGGAGAGGAGCTCACTCAGGACAGAAGTCCATTAAGGATTGTCCTGCCAAAGGAAGGATGCTGCCTGGCATGGTCATCCAAGGCGTAGTGCTTCACAAAAGTGTGCACAGAGCTCCAAGTGGCCGCACTGCAGGTATCTGCAATGTGCACGTTCCGAATCTCTGCCAGAGATGCTGCGACCGCTCTGGTAGAGTGGGCATATACACTGCCTTCCAGCTTGACCTGTGCCATTGAATAGCAATGGCGGAGACACGCTACCAGCCATGCTGAAATGCACCTGAATGAGACAAAGTTGCTGGATTTACACTTCTCTTGTTCTGTCGATGTAGAATCACAAAACCCTTTTTTTGTCCAAAGAATGTAGAAACATAGACTCTGACGGCAGGTAAGGACCGCTTGGCCCACCTAGTCTGCCCATTTCCCTACCTAGAGGATAAGCTGCAGATCCTATTTAACCAACAGCCTATTAGCAGGGTCCATTCTTCTTCATTCTGAAAATCTGCAAAGTAGGTCGGAAGGACCAAGGGTTGGTTCAGGTGGAATTCCGCGACTACTTTGGGAAGGAATTTAGGGTGAGTTCTAAGAACCACCTTGTTCTTGTGAAATACTGTGTACCAGAGCATGTATTTCAGAGACCCTGCAAGTGGTGGGAATGGCAACAAGGAAGGCAGCCCTCCAGGTCAGAAACTTCAAGTCACAGGTTGCTAGAGGCTCACAAGGTTTACAAGTGAGCATGTCTAGCATGAGGTTGATAGCGCAAGCGGCTACCAGTCTTCTGACTGGTGGTCTAGTGTGCAGGATACCTTTAAGGGGGAACCTTTTAATCAAGGGTAACTGAGCCACTGACATATTGTGGATAGGCTCGTGGTAGGCTGAAATTGCGCAAAGTTGCACCTTTACCATTGAGTATTGCAGTCCTACATTCAACAGGTCTAGAAGGTACTCTAAGGGTGGACTTTGCACACCAAATGGAAAATCGTTTCCACTTTGCTGTGTAAGTCTTCCTAGTGGATGGCTTGCGCCCTGCTAGGAGGATGTCCAAGATTCTCAGAGAAACGTTGAACATACCCACTTCTGTCTCCTCAGAAGCCAGGCATAGAGACGAAGAGACCACAGGCTGGAATGTGTCAGGTTGTCTGAAGTGGAGGTTGTCTTGGTGGAACCTCCGATAATCTGTTGAGTAACGGAAACCATATCTGATGAGGTTAGTGTAGGGCGATGAGAATCATTCTGTCCCCCGTGCCTCCAGCTTGAGCAGAACCCTCTGAATTAAGGGAAGATAAGCAAATGCGTACAGAAAGTGTCTTGTCCACCGCAGTCTGAATGCATCCTGATGGAAAATGCCAGGTTCTGGATTTCTGGAGCAGAATAGAGGCAGTTTTGCATTCAGTGGTGACGCAAAAAGGTCTAGGTCCGGAGTGCCCCACTCTTGAAATAGCGACTGCACGATGTTTAAATCTAGAGACCATTCGTGCAGTTCTGCCTCCGTTCTGCTGAGGTGATCTGCCAGATCAATCTGGATTCCTGGCAGGTAGACCACCTGAATCAGGGCTTCGTGCTTGAGGCACCATCCCCACACTCTCATGGCTTCCCTGCAAAGAGGGTAAGAGTGTGCTCTGTTTGTTGATGTAGTACATCACTGCCTTGTTGTCCGTCTGAAGGAGAATTACCTTGTGACAGAGGACATCTCCTCTCAGGGCTTGGACAGTGTACAGGACAGCTCTCATCTCCAGGACATTTATGTGTAGCTGGGACTCGTCCTGACTCTACAGGCCCTGGGTGTGGAGATCCTGACAGTGAGCTCCCCAACCGGATAGAGATGCATCCAAGGTAATGGTGATCTGCGTCTCCAGTGGGGCAAAGGGAAAATCTTGGAGAAGGTTGTCTTCCTGAGTCCACCAGGTGAGTGACCTCATTAGAGGCTCTGTCACCTTGATGTGGAAGGACTGTGACTGTGTGGTCGGAAACCACTGAGTGCTGAGCATCCACTGTGTGGTTCTCATGTGCAAGCAGGCCAAAGGCACCATGAACACAGACGATGCCATGAGACCCAGCATCCTCTGCATCAAGACAGCCTGAAATGAGTTGTTCTCCTTGATAAAGCGAGCCATATGGAGAATGTCGTTTCTCCTGTCTTCTGGGAAGAAGGCTCTTGCCCTGGAGGTGTCCAGGAAAGCTCCTATGCAGAGAAGTTGTTGGGAGGGTTGAAGCTGCAATTTTTCCAGGTTCAGGAGAACTCCAATGGATGTGAGGAACTTGGAAGCCGTGGAAACTGTTTCCTGTATCCTTTGTCTGAGGAGGTCGCTAGGAGCCAATCATCCAGATACAGGAAATGGAAATTACATACCTACAGTAATTCTTGATCTTCTTGGACGAGTCTCCACCACTCATTCACACTAATGGGAACTGCACCGGAGGCACTAGGACCCAGTGGGAGCAAACTTTTTTGCTAGAGGGTCAGCGCCAGAGATGGAGCCACGTGGTGCGGCACCATGAGCCCCAGCTCGTGCGGTAATGACTATCTCAGTGTTGACCCTCCAACCGCCTCAGTACCTTTTTTTCCGAGGAGGTGCAGCATAACTAACCTAGAAGGACAGCCTAACCAAAAAACCAGACATAAGATAGTCTGGATGACCCGTATAAGAAGAGTCAACAAAGAAGTCTTCAAAGCCTAAGATTGAGGGAGTGAAGACCAACAACAAAGGTGAGCTCGGGGGATGGAGGGTAGGTGTGTGAATGAGTGGTGGAGACTAGTCCAAGAAGATCAAGAATTACGGTAGGTACGTAATTTCCATGTCTTCCTGGACATAAAGTCTCCACCACTCAGTCACACTAATGGGAGAGTACCAAGCTAATAATCCCACAGGGGGCGGCAGGAGAAACCAAGAGCTCATAGTTTTAGGACACTAAGGGTGGTTCTTCCAAAAGAAAGATGTCGTCTGGCATGGACATCCAGGGCAAAGTGTTTGATGAAAGTATGTACTGAGCTCCAGGTAGCCGCATTGCAAATATCTGCGATAGGCATGTTGCGGATTTCCGCTAGGGATGCCACGACCGCTCTAGCAGAGTGAGCATACACTCTGCCCTCCAGCTTAACCTGTGCCATAGAATAACAGTGACGAAGGCATGCCACCAGCCATGCAGAAATACATCCGATAGCGACCGGTTGACCCAGCTGGGTCTCGCTGAAGGAAACAAACAATTGTTGAGCTTTGGTGAAAGTCTTTTGTTCTATCTAGATAGAAACGCAAAGCTCTTTTGACATCCAAGGAATGAAGAGAACGCTCTCCTTCATTTTGGAAGTTCGCAAAGTAGGAAGAAGGACCAAAGGTTGGTTTAGATGGAATTCTGAAACCACCTTAGGGAGAAACTTAGGATGGGTCCTAAGAACTACTTTGTCATTATGAAACACAGTATACGGAGGGTCTGTGACCAAGGCATGTATCTCAGAGACCCTGCAAGCTGAGGTAATGGCCACTAGGAAGGCCGTCTTCCAGGTGAGAAATTTTATCTCACAGGTAGCTAGAGGCTCGAAAGGTTTTCGAGTGAGCATGTCTAGCACCAGATTAATGTTCCAGGTTGCGAATGGACGTTTTATAGGAGGTCTGGTATGCAGAATTCCCCTTAAACAACCTCTTAACCACAGGTAACTGAACCAGTAACAAGGAAAGTACTGGCTCATAAGCTGAAATGGCACAAAGGTGAACCTGAAATGTAGAGTATTGCAGACCTGAATTTGAGAGGTCTAAAAGGTACTCTAGAAGTTTATCTGGAAGGCAGGAAAAAGGATTCAAAAAGTATTTTGCACACCAGAGCAAAAAACACTTCCATTTGGTTGTGTAAGTTTTCCTAGTGGCTGGCTTGCGTGCAGCCAGAAGAATATCTAAAACCCTACAAGAGACATTGAACCTGTTCACTTCTATCTCTTTAGGAGCCAAGCATGAAAGTGAAGTGACCTCAGATTGGGATGGACCACAGGCCCATGAGTCAGAAGGTTCATCTGAAGGGGAAGCAGTTTCCGACATACTGTTGAGTAGTGGATACCATATCTGTTGAGGCCAGAAGGGAGCAATGAGGATCATTTTGTCCCCCTGGGACTCGAATTTGAGAAGTACTCCCCGAATCAGAGGAAGAGGCAGAAAGACCTATAGAAAGAGTTTTGTCCACTGTAGCCTGAACACATCCTGATAGAAAATGCCAGGCCCTGGATTTCTGGAGCAGAAGAGAGGCAGTTTTGTGTTGAATGGGGATGCAAAAAGGTCCAGGTCTGGAGTTCCCCACTCTGCAAATAGTGACTGAGCTATGGTTGAGTCGAGGGACCATTCGTGAGGACCTGTCTCTGTTCTGCTGAGACGGTCTGCCAGTTCGTTTTGCACTCCCGGTAGGTAGACCGCCTGAATTTGAGCCTTCGGCTCCAAGCACCATTCCCCCACTCTCATTGCTTCCCTGCATAATGGGTAAGAATGAGCACCGCCCTGCTTGTGGATGTACTACATCACTGCTTTGTTGTCCGTTTGAAGGAGAATGTTCTTGTGACAGAGAATGTCCTTCAAAGCCCGGACTGCATAAAGGACAGCTCTCATTTCTAAGACATTTATGTGAAGTTGGGACTCGTCCTGAGTCCACGTACCGTGAGTGTGGAGAGTCTGACAGTGAGTTCCCCACCCCATCAGGGATGCATCCGTGGTAATGGAAATCTGATGATTCAAAGGAGCAAAGGGATATCCTTCCAGAAGATTGTCCTCTTGCGACCACCAGGTGAGTGACCTCTTCAGAGGTTCTGTCACTTTGATGAGAAAGGACTGAGGGTGCGTGGTCAGGGACCACTGAGCATCCACTGAGAGGTTCAGTGAACACCGAGGATGCCATGAGACCTAGCATCCATTGCATTGGGAGAGCTGACACCGAGCTTCTCTCTCTGATGTATCGGGCCATCTGAAGGATATTGCTCCTCCTGTCCTCTGGAAGAAATGCTTTCTCACAGGAGGTGTCCAGAAGAGTTCCTATGAAAAGGAGCCTCTGGGAGGGCTGCAACTGCGATTTTTTGAGGTTTAGCAGAATTCCCATGGATGTGAGAAGCCGTGGCTACGGCGTCCAGAGTTCCTTGCATAGAAGGGCTTGCTAGAAGCCAGTCGTCCAGATATGGGAACACTTCTATTCTGATTTTTCTGAGATGCGCTGCGAGAATTGCACAACACTTTGTAAAAACTCACGGCGCAGAGGATAGCCCAAAGGGCAGGACTCTGAACTGATAATGCTGTCCCAAAGCCGCGAACCTTAGGTATTTGTGATGCTTCGGGTGAATAGGAATGTGCTGGTAAGCATCCTGCATGTCCAGGAAGGCTAACCAGTTGTGCTGATGAAGCAAAGATAACAGGGTTCCTAGCGATATCATTTTGAATTTTTCTTTGGGTAAGAATTTGTTTAATTTTCTGAGGTCCAAAATGGGGCGCATGCCCCCGGTTTTCTTCGGAACCAGAAAGTAATGGGAGTAGAACCCTGTGTTCCATTGATCCAGCGGAACTACTTCCACTGCCCTGTTGTACAGAATACCTTGTATCTCGGAGGCGAGAAGTTCTGACTGAGGAACTGACAGCCTGGGCTGTCATCTGGGGGGGGACGATCCGGAGGGGTGTCCAAAAGATTGAGGGAATACCCCTCGCGGATTATCCGAAGGACCCATTAGTCCGAGGTTATGGACTTCCACTGACTGTAGAAGTGAGTCAGATGACCTCCCACCGCTGAGTAAGAGCCCCCTTCGGGCAGCTGAGGTGGGACGTGGGCCAACAACTCAGAAGGTGGCATTGGGCGCTTTGGGTCCTTGCGCCTTCTGCTGCATTTTCTTTTGAGGCTGAGGGGCTTGGTTTTTATTAAAACCTCCCCTGCTTTTGCCTCAAAAGGACTGACGGTTATGAAACTGGCATTTGTTAACACCCCCTCGAGAGGGAGCGGGAGGAGGTCAAGACAGTTTAATGGCTGACCTAGTCTTTCGTGTGGCCTCTAGAGCTTGTTCTACTTGAGGGCCGAAGAGGTACACACCATTGAAAGGCAACGCCATTACCTGCTGTTGTGCATCATTCGTGAAACCTGAAGTGTGCAGCCAGGAATGGCGGCAGGTACAATTGCCCGCCGCTGCCGCTCGGGAGGCAGTATCAAAGGCGTCCATAGCTGCTTTAACCTGCTGGTTGTTGGACTCGATACCCCTGGTTATGGTTTGAAGAAGCTCTGAATTAGTAGGCGACTCCGGTAGAGCTTCAACCATTTGTTTAAGCGAATGCCAAAGGATATACTCATATTGAGAGAACTAGCCCTGGTAGCTGGCAATACGCATACCTAGGGTGGAAGCAGCAAAGACTCTCTTATCCAAGTGTCTATCTTACGAGATTCTTTGTTAATAGGTCGAGCTGTAGTAGTCTGGGGAAGGACGACTTTATTCTCTGCCAAGACTACAATAGGATCCGCAAAGGCTTGGGATGCCAAAATGGGTCAATCCTTGGGAGCAGCATATTTCCTATCTATGGACTTAGCCACCGAAGGAATGAGAGCAGGATTATTCCATACCATTTGAGACAGCGTCTCAAAGGAGGACTGTACCGGAGGAGTCAAATCCATAGGGTTCTCCGGAACATGGAGGTATTGGAGTCTTAATAATTTCCCAGGATCGATATCTGTAGTTTGGAGAGAAAGAGTGGAATTCAAGTTTTGCAGCAGAGACTTAAAAGACAGGTCCTCGACCACAGGCTCTGCAGCAGGAATAGATCCTGTTCCTTCCACATCACCACCCAGCCTAAGGTCTGGATCAGGCTGAATGTCATCTCCTGACAGTCCAGGAGGGACTGTATGGACAGGAAAGGAGTGAAATTCAGAAGGAAATGAGGAAGGAAAAGGATTAAAAGAGGAGTCCTGGAGGCTGGATGACACCCTAACAGGTCTCGGCACCGAAAATATGCACGGCGTTGAGGAGCCACATGGAGCCGAAGATGACGCTCAGATGCCGCATGGAGCTGAGAAGCCACACGGCGCCGAGGATGGCGCTGACAGATGCGTTGGCCGAGCATGCCATCGAAGCCAAGGGCTTCGAAAACATCCCAAGACTCCGAAAAACAGGATTCGAGGAGAAAGAAGGATGAATACCAAGAGATAGAGGCATCAGTGTGGCCCCCTGCGCCACAGCCCTGTGTGGGGGGACACCTAAGCACGGAGTCAATGGCACCGAAGACGGCGCCGGGCGACTAGGGAGGTTCAACTGCCCTACCTGATCTCCCAAAAAGCCAGAAGGCCCCTGAGTGACCGGGCCAGGCAGCTGGACCAACCTCAGAGCCCATTGCTCCATAAGAGCACCTCACTGATGAAACTGCTCATTGGAACACCTACCAGAGGGCGGGGTAGGGCTCCGATGTCGAAGACGTCGGCTACCAGAAACAGAAACCGGCGACTCCGAAGGAGGAGACCGCAACTAGCCCCATAACTGACCGCTCACGCAGACATATCAGAGGCGACCTCGATGATGCCTCACTTTCTTGACCTGTGGGCGAAGAAGAGCTCGAGGCGAGCGTGCAGAAGAATGCGACCGTTACTTTTATGCTTCGAGGACCGCCCACCCTCAGGCATTGGACTGTCCGTTGTCAGACCCCCCCCCCCAGGAGAAGGCGACGGACCAGAGACAGCCAGGCTGACTGAACAGCTTTCATAAGAAGTCTCCCTACCGTCACCTGACCCACTCATGGTCGACTCCTTCAATGTAGGCTGAGATGGCTTCTTTAAACAAGAATAAATAAACTAAGCAATACTTATTCGAAATATTACTACAAAACAATAAAACTGAAAAACTAAGCTGCAAGTTTGAAGTTTGACTCTCGGCAGGCGAGCGACGTCGTCACTGAAGCCCACTCGACGGCGGGAAAAAAGGAACTGAGGCGGTTGGAGGGTCGATGCTGAGATAGTCATTACTGCACGAGCTGGGGCTCACGGTGCCACTCCTCGTGGCTCCATCTCTGGCGCCGACCCTCTAGCAAAAAAAGTTTGCTCCCGCTGGGTCCTAGTGCCTCCGGCGCAGTTCCCATTAGTGTGAATGAGTGGTGGAGACTTTATGTCCAGGAAGATCACTTGAATTCTGAGTTTTCTGAGATGCGCTGTGAGTACTGCAAAGCACTTTGTAAAGACTCGAGGCGCCGAGGATAGCCCAAAAGGCAGGACTCAATTGGCAGTGCTGGCCCAGAGCCACAAAGCGTTAGTACTTGTGGTGGCTTGGGTGCACTGGAATGTGTTGGTAGGCGTCCTGCATGTCCAGAGATGCCAGCCAATCATTTTGATAAATTAGAGGTAGGAGCATTCCTAGGGCTATCATCTTGAATTTCTCTTTGACCAGGTATTTGTTTAACTTCCTTAGGTCTGGAGTAAGGCGCATACCGCCCATTTTCCTTGGAACTGGGAAGTAGTGGGAGTAGAACTCTGTGTCCCGTTCTGCTTAGGGAACCACTCCTACTGCCCTGTTGTTCAGAAGGCCCTGAATCTCAGAAGCATGGAGGTCTGACTGTGAGGTAGACAGTTTGGGCTGTCGTTTGGGTGGACGATCCGCAGGGGTCTCGGAGAAATTTAGAGAGTATCCCTTTCGAATTATCCTGATGACCCATTTGTCTGTTGCTATGGACTTCCACTGGTTGTAAAATTGAGTCAGATGCCCCCCCACCACCGAAGAGGAGTCCCCCTTGGGCAGGTTCTTCAGAGGGTGGCACTGGGCGCCTTTGGGCCCTGTGCCTTCTGCTGTATTTTCTTCTGTGGCTGAGGGGCATGGATCTTGTTAAAAGCCCCATAGTCTTTACCAAGAAAGGCCCAATGGCTATGGAACTGCCAGCAGTTTTCGCCCCGCTGAGGGTCGGCAGAGGCTGGTCTGGCAGACTTAATACCAGTCCTAGTTTTCTGAGTGGCCTCAAGTGCCTGTTCCACCTGTGGGCCAAACAGCTAAACCCCATGAAATGGAAAATTCATGACTCTCTGTTGAGCGTCACTAGTGAATCCTGAAGTCCTTAGCGATGAGTGATACCGGGTGCATATCCCGGCCGCTGCTGCTCTAGAGGCAGTGTCAAAGGCATCCATGGCAGCCTTAAGTTGCTGATTGTTGGACTCAATGCCTCTGTAGTAATGGTTTGAAGAAGCACTGAGCGGATGTCCGACTGTGGAAGAGTCTCCACAGTTTCTTCGAGCGAATGCCAGAGGGTATACTCATACTGAGATAAATACCCTGATAGCTAGCAATACGCATGCCTAGGGTAGCAGCAGCGAGACAAATTACTCACCTTAGTAATGTTGTTTCTTCTAATGGAGTCTTGCTGTATTCTGACATATGCAGTTAGGTCCTGCCTTTCAACTGCCCCGAAGAACAAAGACTTAACCTTTCTATGCTTTGCATAAAACGTTCATCACGAGCTCGGTTGAAGCCCCTGTCTGCTGCTGTTTAAACTGCAACGGTCAGATCTTAATGAGCAAAGACTCGCTAGGTGTTGTGTGTGGAAACTGTAAAATTTTACTAGCCAATTGGCAAATACATAAAATGTTTTTTGGTTTCAAAGGAAGACTCAAGTCAAGAAACCCAAAACAAAACACATCCAAAACACAACATATCCACCCAAACAAAAAAAGAGGATGTAAAAAGGACACCCCTAGGGTGCCAACACTGCTCCTGCCCACCCACATCCCAAAAACTAGGTTCTGAGAGGGGGAGGGGAGGTCAGAATACAGCAAGACTCTATTGGAAGAAACAACATTACTAAGGTGAGTAATTTTTTCTTCAAACAACATGAAGTCTTGCTGTAGTCTGACATAGCAGACTACCAAGCAGTACCTGCACAGAGGAGGGACAGAACCTACTTTGGGAACAAGCTCTGAAGTACTGCTGTGCCAAACCGAGCATCACTCCTAGCCTGGATATCCAGAGAGTAATGCTTGGTAAAGGTATGGACTGTTTTCCAGGTGGCTGCTTGACAAAGTTCTAAGAGAGGAATATCCCTGGCAGCAGCCAGTGAAGCAGCTGTACTTCTTGTGGAATGAGCCCTCAGGCCTGATGGTGGAGTTCTACCCAGTTTTTCATAGCAGAATTGTATACAAGAAACAATCCACCTGGCAATAGATCTCTTAGTGGCAGGCTTGCCTTTACCAACTTCTCCATAAATAAGGAACAACTGGAGGGATTCAAACCTGTGACCCTTGGTACGCTCTATGTAGTAGCTAAGGGCTTTTTTAACATCCGTTGTGTAGCCTCTCTCCCGAGGAGGAATGGTCAGTGAAGAAAACAGGAGAGATATAGACTGGTTGAGGTGGAAATCTGAAACCACTTTAGGTAAGAACTTTCTGTTAGTTCTAAGGGCTACTTTATCTCTGTGAAAAGAGATGAAATCAGATTTCACTGATACGTCTGGCAGAAGTAATGGCTACCAAAAACACAGTCTTCCAAGTCAAGTACTTAAGCTCTGCTGAGGACAAAGGCTCACAGGGGGGTTGCATAAGCGGAGCAATGCAAACATTAAGGTCCCAAGCAGGAGCAGGAGCCCTAAAGGGGGGATTGGTGTGAAGCAATCCCTTGAAAAACTTACAGAATACAGGATGGAATGACAGAGCAAGACTTGCCTACTGGCAGAAAAGCAGAAACAGCTGCCAAGTGCACTTTGAGGGTAGCTGGTCTGAGGCCTAGGCCATTAAGATGGACCATATAATCCAGAACCGAGGCAATCAGCAGAGTCTGGAGAAATATTCTCTTAGAACACCAAATGCTGAATCTTTCCATTTGGAGTTGTAAGTCTTCCTGGTGGAAGGCTTTTGAGAAGCCTTAAGGATATCCAGAACCCCTTGGGAAAGATGCAGATCTGCAAACTCTTAACTCTTCAGGAGTCAAGCCTTGAGATTGAGAGACTGAAGATTCGGGTACCAAATCCCCCCCCCCGAGAGGATGTTAACAGGTTGTAATTCCTGGGAAGAGACAGGGGAAGGTGGACTGATAGGGACAGCAACAAGGGATACCATGGCTGTCTGGCCCAGTCTGGAGCAATCAGAATCACCTTGCATGGTTGTGACCTTATCTTGGCTAGCACCCGGAACAGGAGAGGGAAGGGGGGAAAAGCATACAGAAAGAGTGCAGTCTTGTGAACAGTTAAGAGAAACAGGGTAACCCTCCTGTCTGTTTTGTGGGTTCAGATCAACCTTTGGTCTCAGTTATGGAGGGATTCAAACTGTGAACCTCTTGCTAGTGTACCCAATGCACAGTCTCATATAAATTGCCTTCGGGGGCAGATACTTTTGCCTACGGACACCTAACCAGTGTACAGAAATGAACCCTTAAAACTTTAATAAAGACCTCAGATTAAACGCTACCTTTTTTCAGTTTGGTACCACTATCAAGCTTATGTAAGTACGTGTCTGCTTTAACCATATATACTTCACTTGTAAAGGAAAGAAGTTCAAAGACAGACCAAGTAGGCTCTAAAAAACAGGTTACTCACCTGTAAGTAGTAGTTCTAGGAGTGGTATATGTTGTTCATCCACACTCTTTGGCATGTCCCTTTCCCCTTTAAATTTTGCCGGAAGTCTTCAAGCTGGCTCCTCCCACCCACCCAGGTGGTAAATACCTCGGCTCCGCCCCATGATGCCAGATCTTAGCCCGCTGGAAGCAAGGTGGTGCGCCTAAAGCCGGGGAGGTCGGGTGGGTGCGTGTGGATGAACAGCATATACTACTCCTAGAAAGGAAAATTACGTACCTACCGTAATTCTTGATCTTCTTGGACGAGTCTCCACCACTCATTCACACTAGTGGGATTAGCGCCGGAGGCACTAAGACCCATTGGGAGCAAACTTTTTGCTGGAGGGTCGGCGCGAGACGCGCGCCCTCGAGACACGGCGGCGTCACGAGCATGCCTGAGCGGGTAATGACCATCTCTGTGGCGACGACCTCCAACCGCCTTCAGTAATTTTACCAAGGAGGTGCAGCTAACTAACGAAAGAGTAAACCCAATATTAAAAACGGACATAAGATAGTCCGTGATGACCGTGTAAGAAGGGTCGGCAAAGAAGTCCTCACGCCTAAAGATTTGAGGAGTGAAGACCAATACAGCGTGAGCTCGGGATGGAGGTAGGCGTGTGAATGAGTGGTGGAGACTGGCCAAGAAGATCAAGAATTACGGTAGGCACGTAATTTTCCTATCTTCCTGGACATAAGTCTCCACCACTCATTCACACTAGTGGGAGAGTACTGCTGATAATCCCCAAAGGCGTGCAGGAGAGCCAGAGCTCACGCTGCTCAAGATAGAAGCTCATTAAGGATAGTTCTGCCGAATGCGGAATGTCGCCAGCATGAACATCCAATGCATAGTGCTTAACGAAGGTATGCACTGAGCTCCAGGTGGCGGCGTGCATATATCTGCAATTGAACATTGCACTCGCTAGGGATGCCGCGACGCCTAGTAGAGTGAGCGATACGCTACCTTCTAATTTAACTTGAGCCATGGAATAGCAATGACGAAGGCATGCCACTAACCATGAAGAGATGCATCTAATAGCGACAGGTTGACCCAGCCGGGTGTCGCTGAAAGAAACGAACAGTTGCTGAGTCTTATGAACATCCTTGGTTCTATCTAAATAGAACCCAAGGCTCTCTTAACATCCAAGGAATGAAGAGCTCGCTCTTCATTTTGGAAATTAGCAGTAGGCGGAAGTACCAGAGGTTGGTTTAGATGGAATTCTGACACAACCTTGGGAAGAAATTTAGGATGAGTACGGAGAACTACCTTGTCTTTATGGAATACAGTATACGGAGGGTCCGTAACCAGGGCATGTATCTCAGAGACCCTGCGGGCTGAGGTAATGGCCACCAGGAAGGCAGTCTTCCAGGTAAGAAATTTTAGCTCACAGGTAGCTAAGGGTTCGAAAGGCTTCCGAGTGAGCATGTCCAGCACCAGGTTAATGTCCCAGGCTGCAACTGGACGCTTAACAGGGGGTCTGGTATGGAGAATCTCCTTAAGAAATCTCTTCACCATAGGTAACTGAGCCAGAGTTAAGGAAGAAACCGGCTCATGGAACGCTGAGATGGCACTAAGGTGAACTTTAACTGTGGAGTACTGAAGACCTAAGTTTGACAGGTCCAAAAGATACTCCAGAACCTTGCCAGGAGGACAGGAAAACGGATTCCAAGAGGATTTTAGCACACCAGAGAGAAAAACGCTCATTTGGAAGCGACGCTGGGTGGCTGGCTTCCAGCAGCCAGAAGGATGTCTGAGACTCTACGAGACGTTGAACCATTCACTTCTATCTCTTCAGGAGCCAAGCATGAAGGTGAAGTGATTTCAGGTTGGGATGGACCAACGAACCCTGAGTCAAAAGACTGATTTGCAAAGGAAGTGGTCTCGAGAGGCTGCCAACATACTGTTGAGTAGAGGAAACCATAGTTGCCGAGGCCAGGAAGGAGCAATGAGAATCATCTTGGTCCCTGAGACTCGAACTTGAGGAGTACCTCTGATTAGAGGAAGGTGAAAGGATGAAGAAAGCGTTTTGTCCACCGCAGCCTGAACGCATATCCTGACAGAAAATGCCAGGCCCTGGATTTCTGGAGCAGAAGAGAGGCAGTTTTATGTTGAGTGGGATGCAAAAGGTCCAGGTCTGGAGTCCCCCACTTTGAACAGGGACCGAGCTACGGCTGGATCGAGAGACCACTGTGAGGGTCTGCCTCCGTTTTGCTGAGGTGATCTGCTAGGTCGCTTTGTATACCTGGCAGATAAACCGCTGAATCAGAGACTTGTGCTCCAAGCACCACTCCCCACCCTCATTGCTTCCTGCAAAGGGATAAGAATGAGCACCGCTTGCTTGTTGATGTACATCACTGCTTGTTGTCCGCTTGAAGGAGAATGTTCTTAGTGACAAAGGACATCCTTCAGAGCTCGGATTGCATAGAGGACCGCCTCATCTCCAGGACATTTATGTGGAGATGAGTTTCAACTGAGTCCATACACCTTGAGTGTGGAGGGAGAGACAGTGAGCTTCCCATCCCATTAGCGATGCGCCTGTGGTGATGGAGATCTGATGATCCGGGGAGCAAAGGGAATCCTTCCAGGAGATTGTTTCTTGAGACCACCAGGTGAGAGACCTTCGAAGGGCTCGCCACCTTGATGGGATAAGACTGGGGTGAGAGGTCGGGACCACTGAGTGGAGAGCATCCATTGGGTTGCCCATGTGCAGTCGGGCCAGAGGGACAGTGAAGACCGAGGACGCATGAGACCCAACATGCGCTGCATCGAGAGAGCTGTAACCGCATTGGTTCTCCTGATGTAACGGGCCATTCGAAGGATGTCGAGTCTTCTGTCCTCTGGAAGGAAAGCCTTCGCTGAAGAGGTGTCTAGAAGCGCCCCTATGAAAAGGAGCTCTGGGAGGGTTGCAGTTGAGATTTTTTCAAATTCAGCAGAACTCCCATGGACGTGAGAAGACGAGAAGTCGCTTGCATGGCTTCTGAAAGTCCCTTGGCCGGAAGGGCTGCTAGAAGCCAATCGTCCAGGTAGGGAAACACTGGAGTCCGATTTTCCTGAGATGCGCTCACGAGAACTGCACAACACTTTGTAAAACCTCTGCGCCGAGGATAGCCCAAAGGGCAGGACTCTGAACTGATAATGCTGACCCAAAGCTACAAACCTGAGGAACTTCATGTGGTCGGGTGGACGGGGATATGCTGGTAAGCATCCTGCATATCCAGAGAGGCCAGCCAGTCGTGCTGATGCAGCAAGGGTAACAGGGTACCTAGGGAAATCATCTTGAATTTCTCCCTGGGGAGGAATTTGTTTAACTTTCTGAGGTCTAGAATGGGGCGCATCCCCCCAGATTTCTTTGGAACCAGAAAGTAATGGGAGTAGAACCCTGTGTTTCGCAGATGCGGGGGCACCAGTTCTATTGCCCTGTTGTTCAGAAGGCCCTGGATCTCCGCGGTGAGGAGGTCTGACTGAGAGGCCGACAACCTGGGTTGTCGTCTGGGAGGACAATTCGGGGGGGTTTCCAAGAAATTGAGAGAATAACCCTCGCGAATTATCCGAAGGACCCATTTGTCCGAAGTTATGGACTTCCACTGGTTGTAGAAGTACATCAGACGACCTCCCACCGGAGGAGAAAGTTCCACCGCGGCAGAGTGGATGGAACTTGGGCCAACGACTCATAAGGTAGCTGGGAGCTTTAGGCCCCTGGCGCTTTCTGCTGCGCTTCTTTGAGGTTGGGCAGGTTGGCTTTTATGGAAGCTTCCCCGCCTCTGCTTCGAAAGGACTGACGCTATCATGAAACTGACGCCTGTTCACATGCCCCGAGAGGGAAGGCGGAGGTCTGGCCAACTTAATGGCCGATCTAGTCTTCTGAGTGGCCTCTAAGGCTTGCTCCACCTGAGGCCAAAAAGAAAGGAGCCATCAAAGGCAGCGCCATCACCTGCTGCTGAGCATCATTCGTGAAGCCAGAAGCATGCAGCCAGGAATGGCGCCGAGTACAAATCCCGGCTGAGCGAGAAGCAGTGTCGAAGCGTCCATGGCGGCTTTGACCTGTTGGTTATTGGACTCAATACCTCTAATAACGGTCAGAAGAAGCTCTGACTTGAATCCGAATCTGGAAGAGCTTCAACCATTCTTTTCATAGAGTGCCACAGGATATACTCATACTGGAGAAAAATAGCCTTGATAACTGGCAATACGCATACTGAGTGGGAGGCAGCAAGACTCTCTTACCTAATGTATCAATCTTACGAGACTTTGTTAATAGGTCGAGCTGTAGTAGTTTGAGGAAGAACGACCTGTCATTCTCTGCCAGGACTACAATAGATCCGCAGCGTTTGGGATGCCAAATGGGACGATCCTTGGGAGCTGAATACTTTATCAATGGATTTAGCCACTGAGGGAATAAGAGCAGGATTATTCCATACCATTTGAGACAGCTCCTCAAGGAAGGCTGGATCGGAGGAGTCAAATCCGTAGGGATCTCCGAAGCATGAAGATACTGGAGTCTTAATATCTTCCCAGGATCGATGTCTGTAGTCTGGAGAGAAAGAGTGGATCCCAGGTTCTTCAACAGAGACTTAAAGGACAGGTCCTCGACCACAGGCTCGTAGCAAAGAAAGATCCTGTTTCTCCACTTCATCACCCAACCGAAGGTCTGGGTCAGGCTCAACATCATCTCCTGATGGTCCAGAAAGGACTGTTTGGACAGGAAAGGAGGAAAATTAGAGAGGAGGAAGAAAGCAGAAAACAAGGAGAGTCCCTATGGCTGCCGGCGCCGAGACGGCAAACGGGCTGAAGACGGCATCGGTGGAGGCGCACGGCGCTGAAGAGGCACGCCGTCTCAGCTGCTCGGATGGCGCCCTGACGATTAACGCCGCACGGCGCGCTAACGACGCCACAGACGGGCACCGCGACAACGCCGCCAACGGGCGCTGCCCTATCCAACGGCAGCTAGCCGCGGGCGCCATGAGACCCGTGGAGCCGCTGGACGGCACCACAAGACCCAGCGGCACCGAAAACGGCGCCGACAAGCCAACAGACCCTGCGGAAGGCGCCGGAAAAGCCCCAGGAACCTGGAAAGCTAGAGGAGAAGGAAAAAACAGGAGATAAGGCATCGGTGAGGCCCCTGCGCCGCAGCCATGTGAGGGGGAAACACCTAGACGGAGTCGCTGGCACCAAGAAGGCGCCACGCTTACCAGAAGGTCCAACCGCCTCACCCGACGCCGGAGGGGCCCGAGGGCCTGAGGCAACCGAGCCAGGCAGAAGAACCAACCTCCGAGCCTATTGCTCCATAAGAGCGCCCACTGATGAAACTGCTCATCTGGAGTCCTACCTATAGGCGGGAGGACTCCATGTCGAGGACGACGACACCGGAAGTTGGCGACCAAGAAGGAGACCGCAACTCAGCAACCATAACCGAGCCGCGCCAAGAGACATACCATAGAGGGCTCACCCTCGAGTGATGCCTTCTTTTGACCTGTGGGTCAAGAAGAGCTCGAGGCCGAACGGTGCCGAGAATGCTAATCGCTTATTTTTATGCCGTCGGGGACCGCCATCCTCCGGCATCGGACTGACCGCTGTTGGAACCCCGCTGAGGAGAAGGAGGCTGACCGACCCAGCCCGGCTGACTGAACAGTTTTCATACGTAAGTCTCCCTACCGCCACCTGACCTGCTCATGGTCGACTCATTCAGTAGGCCGAGACTTCTTCAAGTAAAATTTAAATATTAGAAAATTTAACTAAAATAGAATAAAATTAAGCCGATACTACTTATCGTGATAAAGTTACAAAACAAACTGAAAACTATGCGCTAGTTTGAAGTTTGACTCGACAGGCGAGCTGACGCCGCCACTGAAGCGCACTCGGACGGCGTGGAAAAGGAACCGAGGCGGGTTGAGTGGTCCGCCGCCGATGGTCATTGCCGCCGAACCGCTGCTCAGGGCGCCCGGTCTCGCACCGACCCTCCAGCAAAAGTTTGTTCCCGATGGTCTTAGTGCCTCCGCGCCAATCCCACTAGTGTGAATGAGTGGTGGAGACTTATGTCCAGGAAGATCTACTGTTACAGGTGAGTAACCTGTTTTTCTAGGAGCGTGGATATGTTGTTCATCCACACTTTGGCAGACTCCTAGCAGTTCGGGAGGAGGGAGGCAAGCACACACCCCTACTTAGGAAACAGAGATTGAGAACAGAGGCCCCAAAACCAGCATCCCGACATGACTCAAGGTCGATGTGGTAATGGGTAATGAAGGTGTTTGCTGACTTCCAAATAGCAGCCTGACAGATTTGCTGGATAGGGATGTCCCTGGAAGCAGCCACCGATGCAGCAGTATGGCGGGTAGAATGAGCTCTTATCCCTCTGGGAGGCTCCTTGCCTGCCAGCTCATAACACAGACTTATGCATGATGTGATCCATCTTGCAATAGTCCGCCTGGCTGCAGGTCTGCCAGTAGCGGCTTCAGCGTAGGTTACAAACAGTTGGCTAACCTCTCCTGATTTCCTGCCTCTTTCCTTATAATAGGAAAGAGCAGGTCCGGTCCAGAGTATGGAGCTGTACTCGCGTCCGAGGTGAGTTAGGGTAGTATACCGCAGAGTCAATACCTGGTTAAGGTGAAACTCTGACACCACCTTCGGAAGGAATTTCGGGTGGGTCGCAGGACAACTTTGTCCCTGTGAAAGACCAGATAAGGGAGTCCACCGAAAAGTGCCTGGAGCTCCCCTGTCCTTCTGGCTGACGTGATAGCCACCAGGAAGGCACTCTTCCACGACAAATGCGAAAGCTCACACTTGTGCATGGGTTTGAACGGCTTGCCCATGAGCTTTGCCAAAACCAGCAAGAGATCCCACGGAGGTGGAGGTTCACGCACAGGAGGGGATATGTGATCCAGGCCTTGGAAAAAGCGCCTGACCACTGTCTCCTGTGCCACTGTCGGCTGACCGGCCCACACCCGGTAAGCAGAGATGGCTGCCAGGTGCACCCTAAGGGTCGATGACCGAAGACCCCCTTTGGAGAGGGACCAAAGGTACTCTAGAATGTTAGCCACAGGGCAGGATAAGTGGTCCAGGCTCTTTCCCTCTAGCCGCTCAAGAACTAGGCTGTGAGGTGCAGGGATTGAAGGTCCGGTTGGAAGACCTTCCCCTGGTTCAACGATATCAGGTCCGGGCGTGTACAAAGCTGCTCCGGGGTCCTGCAGCTGAGGCTGAGGAGATCTGGATACCAGAACTGGCGTGGCCAATCTGGGGCTACCAGGATCACCTTCGCCTTGTCCCTCCTCACCTTCAGTAACACCTTGTGGATCAAGAGAAATGGAGGGAAGGCATAAAGGAGGCCTGGGATCCATGGCCTTGAGAAGGCATCCCTCTGCAGCGAGCCCTGCTGGGGGGTGGGTGGGCATGGTACAGCCGCAGCTTGGTGTTCTCCCTGGAGGCGAATAAGTCCACCAACGGTTTTCCCCAACGGGAGAACAGATTGTAAGCTACCTCTGGATGGAGAGACCACTCGTGGGATGTCTGGCCTAAGCGGCTGAGAGCATCTGCCAGTTGATTCGAGACTCCTGCCACATGGATGGCCAGGAGAACCGCCTCCAGCCGGCTGACGAAGGTCCAGATCCGGAGCGCCTCCCTGCACAGCAGACGGGAGTGCGTGCCGCCCTGTTTGTTGAGGTAGTACATGGTCGTGGTATTGTCCGTCTGGACTTGAACCACTTGACCCCGGAGCTGAGGAGTGAAAGCTGACAGTGCCAGTCTGACTGCTCTGAGCTCCAACAGGTTGATGTGGCATCGGGGCTCCTCGGGGGTCCAGGACCCGTGAGCTCTGTTGTCCCCCATGTTGTCTCCCCAGCCCATGGGAGAGGCATCGGTCGTAAGGACGACCGTCGGCTCGGGGCGTACGAACGGGACCCCTTCCCGCAAATGACTCGGGGACGGTTCACCATTGCAGAGAGTCCCACATCCTCTGGGTGACAGTGACCAGCTGGTCGAAGAGACCACTGGGCAGCCAGCTCCCATTGAAGGGGGCGCATGTGCAGTCTGGCCCAATGGACCACCGAGGTGCACGCCCCCATGTAACCCAGGAGGCGCAGGAAGTCCCGGGCAGGGCGCAAGTGCCCAACTAGAAATGATTGGGCAAAGGAGGAAAGAACCTCCACCCTGTCCGCCGGGAGCCGAGCTCTGACTTGACGAGAGTCGAGCTCTGCCCCAATAAAGCCCAACACCTGAGAGGGCACGAGTTCTGACTTGGCCTCGTTGATTAGGAGGCCCAGGCGGGAACAGGATCGGAGGGCCAGGTCCCTGGACCTCTCCACCTCCTGTAGGGAGGAACCCGCCAGGAGCCAATCATCTAGATAGGGGTAAAGGCGAACCCCTTGACGCCGTAGATGGGCTGCCACTACTGCGATGCATTTGGTGAAGACCCGAAGGGCCGATGACAGGCCGAGCGGCATGGCTCTAAACTCGTATAGGGTCCCTTTGACCCTGAAGCGGAGGAATCACTGATGGGAAGGATGATTGGGACGCGGTAGAACGCTCCCTGAAGATCCAGCGTAACAGAACCACATATGTTCGCTCCAGAGATGGTATGATCTGGTTCAGAGTTAGCATCCGAAGGTGCAGACCTGAGATATCGATTCAGGTATTGAAGATTTAGGATGGGGCGCCAACTCCCCATCCGCTTGGGCACCAGGAAATACCTGGACATGAAGCCTGAGTCTGTAGGAGGATCCGGCACTGGAGCTACCGCCTCCTTGTGGAGGAGCTGAGCAATGTCGTCCCGAAGGGCCGACTAAGTGCCAACTGAGATCCTTTCCTCCTGTGGGGCACAGGCCCGGCTGGGGGGTACTGCTCGAACTCTAGAGGCACTCCCTGCCCGACCACTTCCAGAACCCACCTGTCCAAAGTGATACTGGACCAAGCGGAAAGAAAGTGGCGGAGCTGGCCCCCCACGGGAGGACCCAGAACTGGCATGACGGTGGGTAGCCACCCCCAACCCGTCACTGTGCAGGCTTGAGGAGGCACTTGGACCAGCACTCGGCCTCATTTGTGGGCTGTTGGGGACCTTGCTTGGGCCTAGGGTGCCTAGCTTGAGCCTGCTGCTGTTGCTGACCTCCCTGGAAGGAGGGCTGTCTAACCGCAGGGGAAGAATGCCAAAAGGGCTACGTCTTGCGCTTCTGCTGGTTCTTGCCCGAAGAACCCTTAGCAGAGGTGGCATCTAAGGTGACATTAGACTGCTCACTGCGCTGTAGATGACCTGCCACTCCCGTGCTGAAGAGGTCGGAGCCAAGGAAGGGCACGTCAGCTAGCTTTGTGCTGAGTATCCGCTGAAAAGAGGATAACCTCAGCCAAGCCTCACGGCGAAGTGGCTACTGTGGTGCTAGTGAACGGGCACAGGAATCACTAATGTCCAGAGCCGCCTGGCGCTGTTGTTTAGCAACAGCACGCCCTGGACCTGCTTTGACTGTGGTCTGCATGTCTGCTGGGAGATGAGGGAGGACTTCATCAAGCGACCCCAGAAGGGCGTGAGAGAAGTGTGCCATAATCACTGCTGAGCTAGCCTGATGAAGGCCTAGGGATGATGCCGCGTAAACCTTCTGGGCAGAGTGGTCCATATTTTGGACCTTGTCCGAGGGCGGTCAGTATCCGTAGAGCTGCCTGCAGTCTTACACACACGAGGCAGTCACAAGACTCGGCCGAGGGATGCTCAGTGAAGCCCGCCAAGGACCCATGGGCAGCATACTTATGGGCCATATGGGCAGACGGAGCTGGCAAGAGGCAGACGCTGCCAAGCTCCAGTGGCGGGCCAACTATGGCTTTGGCCACTGTGAAGGCCTCCGGGTATCCTCTTGAGAATATCCGGAGAGGATATTCTGCCTTCTTTGTATGGGCTGCAAAGGCATACCTGCGGACTCTGAAATGAGTCGAAGGATGCCCTGGAAGGAAGAAGGACCTTCCTCCAGGCCTGTCACTGACAGCTCATCATGTGAGTGAAGTCCAGTAGTATCCGAATCCGAGGAATCCGGACACAGGGGTCTCCCACCTAAGTCCCCCTTGATGCGCCTAGGGCGCTCAGGAGTGACTGTAATGGACAACCTATGGGGCAAGCCCGTAGTTGGCCGATCCTCCTTAGAGGGAGCCCTCCCGAGGCTGTTTGGGTGGTGGTTCCAACAAATTGGTGGGAGCCCATAACAGGCCGGACCAGAAATACGCATCGTCCCACCGAGGAAGAACCGAGTCCTCGAACCGAGGGAGTCGGTGTCGGCCAAGAGGCTGGGGCCAAGTAATGGCCGGTACAGAGGGAGTAGACGGCTTTTGACCAGTCAAAAGAAGTTGCTGCCACATGAGGTCCTCATAACGTCGACGGAGTTTCCGTCCAAGTCTCTCCTCGTCCGAGGAGGATGAAGAACGGTGGCGGCGCCTCTTCCGGGAGTGTTTGTGACCCTTTCTCGGTTTTCCGACCGACGGGGTCCTACTCCTCAATCGAGACCGACGACATCGGCTCTGTCGGTTGGGAGAAGCCAGATTCGGTGAAAACCGAGATTCCAGCTCTTGTCCCTCGATCGGGATGCCCGAAGGACGGGTCTCCTCATCGGGAAGGAGAGAATGGGAGTCCTTTCAAGGAGTCGCCAACGACAATGGCTTGATCGGGTCGAGAGAAATCTCGCTGGTTCTGCCGTGATCCTCGGCTTCGTGCCCTGGCCTGACGGAAGGTCCGAAAAGCTGGCAGTCGGTGAAGTGATCTCGACTCATGGACGAGACCGCCTGCTCCCGAGTGTCGGACCGCCTCGTCCCAGGAACGCCTTCTTCGCTAGAAGATGATGATTTGGGGTCCTTATCCTTTTTCTTGGATTGGGAGGAGTGTGAGCCCAAAGGTGCCTCACCCTTGGTAGGGAGAGACTGGAACAACTCCCAGAAGGTAGAGCCCAGGTTGAGCGGGACGAAGAAACTTCGGTTGGCCGAAGCTTGGGCGGGTTCCTCTTCGAAAGCCGCCATTTGTTCGAGCTGCTCGGTGCATCCCGCAGCCGCGGAAACCGCCCACCTGGCCTCCTTCGATTTCACCAGTGGATTGCGAAGCTCCGGTCTCCCCAGCTTGAGGCGCGCCTCGCGTCCTCCAGAACGGTGGGATGGAAGGCCGAGCAGATGGTGCAAGCCGGCATCATGCACGGCTTCAGGCAGAGACGACGAGGTGGGGATCAAAGTGGACATTTTTGTCCACAAGGACACCGCGAACCCGGGGACGACTTGTCCTCCATAAACCAAGAGTTCAGATCAGAATTGTAAACTCTGACGAGTTTTAAAGTGAGGCGCGTGAGAAACCGCCGATTTGGACTCCAAGGCCTATGGTACTTGCAAAGTAGCATGAGGGGAACCTGTATCTTCCAGCGGAAAGGAAAACTGTGTCATGGGGCGAGCCGAGGTATTTACCAACTGGGTGGTGGAGGAGCCAGCTTGAAGACTTCCGCAAGATTTAAAGGGGAAAAGGGACAATGCCAGACAGTATGGATGAACAACATATCCATGCTCCTAGAAGAGCTTTTTATCCTCTGGGAGGCTCCTTATCCGCTAACTCATAGCACAGACCCATGCATGATGTAATTCATCTTGCAATGGTCCGCTCGCTGCAGGTCTGCCAGAAGCGGCTTCAGCGTAGTGACAAACAGCTGGCTAACCTCTCTCCAAATTTCCGCCATCCTCCTTGTAGAAGGAGAGAGCACGCCTAAGGTCCAGGGTATGGAGCCTGTACTCGAGCCCAAGGTGTAGTTAGGGTATTATACCGGCAGAGTCAACACCTGGTTACAGGAAACTCTGACACCACCCTTCAGAAGTAATTTCGGTGGGGGCAGGGTCAACTTTGTCCCTGTGACAGATCAGACACGGGAGTCCACCAAGAGCACCTGGAGCCCCTGTCCTTCTGGCTGATGTGATAGCCACCAGGAAGGCAGTCTTCCACAACAAGTGCGAGAGCTCACCACTTGTGCATGGGTTCGAATGGCTTGCCCATGAGCTTTGCCAAAACCAGCAAAAGATCCCACGGAGGTGGAGGTTCACGCACCAGAGAGGATATGTGATCCAGGCCTCTGAAAAAGCACCCGACCACCGTCTCCTGTGCTAATGTTGACTGACTGGCCCCTGCCCGCTAAGCGGAAATGGCTGCCAGGTGTACCCTAAGGGTCGATGACCGTAGACCTCCTTTGGAGGTAGACCAAAGGTAGTCTAAAATGTTAGCCACAGAGCAGGATAAGGGGTCCAGACTCATACCTGACACCAAATGGAAAACCGCTTCCATTTGAAGGCATAACATTTCCTGGTCGATTCTCACGAGATGCCTCCACCACAGTGTAAACATCCTCGGAAAGACCCAGAGCCTGGAACTCTAGCCGCTTTTAGGTACCAGGCTGTGAGGTAGGACTGAAGGTCCGGATGGAATACCTTCCCTGGTTCAATCGATATCAGGTCCGGGCGTACAAAGCCGCCTGGGCCCTGCAGCTGAGGCTGAGGAGATCTGATACCAGAACTGGCAGGGCCATTATGGGGCTACCAGGATCACCGCTTTGTCCTCCTCACCTTGAGTAACACCTTGTGGATCAAGGGAAATGGAGGGCGAGGAGGAGGCCTAGGGTCCATGGCCTTGAGAAGGCATCCCCCTGCAGTGAACCCTGCTGAGGGGGGTGGGCATGGTACAGCCTCAGCTTGGTGGTCTCCTTGGAGGCAAACAGGTCCATCAACGGTTTGCCCCAACGGGAGAACAGATTGTAAGCTACCTATGGATGGAGAGACCACTCGTGGGATGTCTGGCCTATGCGGCTGACAGCATCCGCCAGTTGGTTCGAGACTCCTGCCACATGGATGGCAAGGAGATCTGCCTCCAACTGGCTGACAAAAGTCCAGATCCGGAGCGCCTCCCTGCATAGCAGACGGGAGTGCGTGCCGCCCTGTTTGCTGAGGTAGCACATGGTTGTGGTATTGTCCGTCTGGACTTGAAAAATCTTGACCCCGGAGCTAAGTGAGCGAAAGCTGACAGTGCCAGTCTGACTGCTCTGAGCTGCAGCAGGTTGATGTGGCATTGAGACCTCGGGGTCCAGGAACCGTGGGCTCCCCTAGCCTGTGAGAGAGGCATCGGTCGTGGAGGACGCACCGGCCGGCTCGGGCGGACAAATGGGATCCTTCCTGCAGACGACCTGGGATGGTCCACCATTGGAGAGCTTCCTACATCTTCTGGGTGACAGTGATTAGCTGGTTAAGAAAAAATTACTCACCTTAGTAATTATGTTTCTTCTAGTGGAGTCTTGCTGTATTCTGACAAATGCAGTTAGGTCCTGCCTTTCAACTGCCCTGGAGAACATAGGGTTAACTTTTCTATGCATGGCATAGAATGTTCATTTCGAGCTCAGTTGAAGCCTCTGCCTGTTGTTATTCAAACTGCAACCGTCAGATCTTTATGAGCAAAAACTCACTAGGTGTTCTGTGTGGAAACTGTAAACTTTTAACTAGCCAACTGGCAGAGATATAATGTTTTGGTTCTCAAAGGAAGACTCAAGTCAGGAAATCCAAAAACAAAAACCATTCAAATGAAAACATTCCACCCAAAGAAAAAAAGAGGGTGGCACCTCTAGGGGTGTCAAACTGCACCGCCCACCCACATCCCAAAAAATCTAGGTTCGGTGCAGAATACAGCAAGACTCCACTAGAAGAAACATAATTACTAAGGTGAGTAATTTTTTCTTCAAACAACATGAAGTCTGCTGTATTCTGACAAATGCAGACTACTGCAGTATCTCCATGGAGGAAGGATAGAACCTACTTTGGAAACAGGCTCTGAAGTACTGATGTGTAACCAGCATCACTCCTAGCCTGATATCTAGAGAGTAATGCTTGGAAAAGTATGGACTGTTTCCAGGTGGCTGCTTAACAAATTTCTAAGAGGATATCCTGCAGCAGCCAGGAAGCAGCTGTACCTCTTGTGGAATGAGCCCTCAGGCCTGAGGGTGGAATTCTACCCAGTTTTTCATAGCAGAATTGAATACAAGAAACAATCCACCTGGCAATACATCTCTTAGTGGCAGGTTTGCCCTTCCCAACTTCTCCATAAGTGAGGAACAACTGGAGGGATTCAAACCTGTGACCCTTGGTACGCTCTATGTAGTAGCCAAGGGCTCTTTTAACATCCGAACTGTGTAGCCTCCTCTCTCCTGAGGAAGAATGATCAGTATAGAAAACAGGGAGAAAGACAGCCTTATTGAGGTGGAAATCTGAAACAACTTTAAGCAAGAACTTTGTAAGTTCTAAGGACCACTTTATCTCTGTGAAAAGAGATGAAATCAGATTCCACTGACAAGGCTTGCAATTCACTGATACGTCTGGCAGATGTAATGGCTACCAGAAACACAGTTTTCCAAGTCAAGTACTTAAGCTCTGCTGAGGACAAAGGCTCAAAAGGGGCTTGCATAAGCTGAGCAATGCAAACATTAAGATCCCAGGCAGGAGCAGGATCTCCTAAAGGGGATTGGTGAAGCAATCCCTTGAAAAACTTACAGAATACAGGATAGGATGACAGAGAGGAAGACTTTGCCTACAAACAGGAAAGCAGAAACAGCTGCCAAGTGTACCTTGAGAGTAGCTGGTCTGAGACCCAGGCCATTGAGATAGACTATATAATCCAGAACCAGAGGCAATTCAGCAGAGTCTGGAGAAATTTTCTTAGAACACCAAATGCTGAATCTTTTCCATTTGGAGTTGTATGTCTTTTCGTGGAAGGCTTTAGAAGCCTCTAAGGATATCCAGAACCTTGGGAAAGATGCAGATCTGGAAACTCTAACCTTCAAGAGCCAATCCTTGACACTGAGAGACTGAAGATTCGGGTACCAAATCCTCCCTTGAGAGGATGTTAACAGGTTGTAATTCCTGGGAAGAGACAGGGGAAGATGGACTGCCAGGGACAGCAACAAGGGACACCATGGCTGCCTGGCCCAGTCTGGAGCAATCAGAATCACTTTGCATGGTTGTGACCTTATCTTGACCAGCACTTTGAACAGGAGAGGGAAGGTGGAAAAAGCATACAGAAATTTCCCTTCCCAGTTCAGGATCAGAGCAGCCAGGGGGACTGAGCCCAAGACTGGGGGTCTGCAACGAAAAAGATGAAGTTGGTGATTGTCTGGGGCTGCAAAAAGATCCATCTCTGGAGTGCCCCATCTTGAGAAAATCACTTTCAACACCAGAGGATCTAGGGCCCATTTGTGATGGCCATGGAATATTCTGCACAGTGCATCTGCTAGGACACTGTCCTTCCCTGGGAGGTGAACTGCTATCAGAGAGGTTTGCAGGGAATAGGCCAAGGACCACAACTTCATCGCTTCCTTGCACAAGGCCGTAGACCAAGTGCCCCCTTGTTTGTTGCTGTACCACATGGTGGTGGTGTTGTCTGTTCTGACCTGAACCACCTTGTTCTGTACAGATTTGGAAAAGCTTGTAGTGCCAGAAACACTGCTCTGAGTTCCAAGAAACTGATATGAAGCAGAGATTCTGAGGCCACTACAGTCCCTGGTGGTAAGCTCCTCAAATGGGCTCCCCAGCCCAGCAGGGAAGCATCTGTGTGAGGACCAATGAATGAGACTGAGTGACAATGAACCCCTTGCCTCAAATTGTCCTGATTCTGCCACCATTGCAGGACTTGGATCAGGTTTGAGTCACTGGAATTAGTTTGCAAGGGAATCCTTTCTTTGGGACCAAAAGCTCTTAAGTGGAACTGAATGTCCTCATTTGGACTTCAACCCTGGACCACTGCTGTACAAGCTGCTATGTGGCCCAGTAGTTGAAGGAAATGCCTTGGTTGGTCGAGACACCTGAAGGCTGAATGAAGAGGCCAGTCCATGAGGGTCCTTGCCCTTCCAGGGAAGGAAGGCTCTTGCTTTCACCGTGATCGAGCTCTGCCCCTATGAAGGTGAGGAGCTGCACTGGTTCGAGAACTGACTTTGGTAGGTTGGAGAAGAACCGAAAGAAGTGAGCACTTGCTGGGTCACTTGCAGGTGTGACTTGATTCTGGTCTGGAGACTGGCCTACTATAAGCCAGTCGCCCAAGTATGGGAAAATGGAAATCTTTGTCCTTCACGAAGGCAGCAACTATTGCCAGGCACTTGTGAAGACCCTTGAGCTGATGTTAGGCCAAAGCATTGTTTTGAACTGATAGTGGCCTGAGGGCAACTTGAACCTGAGGTACTTCTGTGGAGCAGCGGATGGGAATGTGAAAGTAGTATCTTTGAGGTCCAGGGAGGCTAGCCACCCCTGGCCTGAGAGGAAGGATAATTCTAGAGTTATCATTTTGAACTTTGGCTTTAAAAGATGTTTGTTCTGGTATCTTAGGTCCAGGATGGGTCACCACCTCCTGTCTTTTTGGGGTTAGGAAGCACCTGAGTACAACTTTGCCCTTGTGTATGGTGGAACTCTCTCTAGCTCTGAGAGCTAGGAGAGAAGAAACCCTGCCTCTAGAGCAAGGGACTGAGATTTGCAGGTGGAAAAGATCTCATTCTCAGCTTGGGAAATTTTTTGAAGTTGAGAATCAGGACCCTGGCTTACTACGCTATGACCCACTTGTCAGATGTAAGAGACATCCAGTCCTGACAAGTAAGCCAGTCTGCCCCTACTGTTATAGGAGAATCGACCGGGCAGACCCATCAGGGTGTCTGCTTGGCAGGGGCTTTAGGCTGAGGGGTGATGGCAGGCCTGCTCATCCCCTTCTGCCCTCCTCTGAAGAACCTCTGTGAAAAAGAAGAAGAGGCCTAGCTTGGTAAAAGGCCTTTGGAAAGGCCTGCCCCTGCCACGGGACTGCTGCCTTTGAGGAGTTGCTTGCCTTCCTTGGCCTGAGCACTTCCTGTAAGTGGTCCTATTCATCCATTTTTTTCATGTAATTCTCTGTCTGGCCCCAAACAGAGAATTACCCACTGCAGGAAAAATCCATGGCTTTAGCCTGGGTATCCTGTGAGGCTAGAACATCTGAGCCAAGCATTCTCTGAAGAGCCACAGATGTAGCTATGACTTGATGATACATCATTGAGTTTACAGCAGCATGAAATTGAACTTCAATGCCTCAATCCCATCTGCAGCCACCTGCTCCAGCCTCCTTGGTAAGCTGGGGAGGAGCCTGTTTAGCCAGTGCCAGTACAGTGTCCCACCTGGACTTCTAGCATTCTGGCTGCACAGGCCATATAATTAGCCTGCCTGAGTCCTAAGGATGATGCCACGTACTGCTTCTTTTGCCATGGCATCAATCTTCCTGGAGTCCTTTGTCTGTGGGTGTGATGCAAGGGAATGCTTGCTTTATCACAGGCAGCAGCCTGTACAACCCTAACATGGCTGCATTGCTGAAAAAGGAACTCCGTATCTGAGCCTGAAAGAGTATACCTCTTGTCCATTCTTCTGTCCACAGGAGGTATGGAACTGGGAGACTTAATTTTTTGTGTCCGTTTCCCAAAAGATTTGTGGAGGGGAACAGACAGACTCCTGGACTCTGGGATGTCCATCCTCTCTACATAGTCAGGCTCTTCCTGATCCTCTACTGCCTCCTCCACAGGAGGCTGGAGGGTATCAGCAACCTTCTGTAAAACACGAGGTGAAGGGACCCAGAGTCTAGGAGGAGAAACACCTGAAGGTCTGGTCTGGGGAGATGTCCGGTCAATAGGCACATCCAGACTTTCACCATCACCATAATCATCTTGAAACTCTCCTTCCTCCTCAAACTCCGGTTCATAAAATTCTTCCATGGTATAATCCGGAACCGGGGGAACCGACCGAACCGAGCCCCTGCCAAATGGTGCTGGTTCAGTCGGAACCGATCGAAGCGATTCCACAATCCTAATCGCTTGGTTATGTCAATCGGCGGTCGGAGTATGAGATTCTGGATCCGAACCGGTCGACTTGTCAATTCTTTTTTTTGTTGAACCGGACTCGGAATCGGCTCTCCTTTTGCCCAAGAAGTATCGCCCCTGGTCAGAAGGGCACCCTGGTTCGGCCAGAACCAACCGGCTGGCCATCCGGGTCAGCGGACTTCTCGCCTCCTTTCCCTCAGTCTAACTAATCTTTCCAGGGTAGATTTGGGAAAATTTTCAAATCTGGCAGTCTGAATCGAGGTGGTCAAACCTCAGACACAAACACAGGTGGTGTGGGATCAGCCTAGCAAAGACCTCCCCAAACACACTGCAGTGTTGAAACCCAGTGGCCTGCTTTTCTGGTTTAGACATGCCAACCTAACCAAACTTACCCTTTTTCGGCATCCACCAGGCAAGACTCCACTATCGGTTTCTGACCGTGTCATGGGTATTGGAAAAAAACGTACTTAAAACTCTGTTTTTTTTTTTTTTTAACCACACACTAAAGTAAAGTACAAATTTTACCTCAAAATGACCGGTTCAGGCGAACCGATCCACAAGTTTACAAGTTCCACACAGAAAACAGAACAAAACCTATCTATTACTCACGGTACCACAGACACAGACTTGAACAGACTAGCGGAAATAACAATTTCGGAAGAAAACTGACCGAAAAGCAACACTTCAACCGACTTTGAACTGAGCAGCAGGAGAAATCTCCGGAGCGACTGTTCAGTGAGGCGGAGTAAAGAATCTGACGGATGCAGTTCGAATAACAACAGGCAGAGGCTTCAACCGAGCTCGAGATGAATGAAATTAAAATTACGTACCTACCGTAATTCTTGATCTTCTTGGACGAGTCTCCACCACTCATTCACACTAATGGGATCTGCGCTGGAGGCACTAGGACCCAGCGGGAGTAAACTTTTTGCTGGAGGGCCGGCGCCAGAGATGGGGCCGCGAGGAGTGGCACTGCGAGCCTCAGCCCGTGTAATGACTATCTCAGCTGCCGACCCTCCAACTGCCTTCAGTACCTTTTTTTCCCGAGGAGGGCAGTATAACCAACCTAGAAGGATAACCTAACCAAAAACCGGACATAAGATAGTCCATACGACCCGTATAAGAAGGGTCAACAAAGAAGTCTTCACAGCCTAAAGATTTGAGGGAGTGAAGACCAACAACAGAGGTGAGCTCAGGGGATGGAGGGTGGACGTGTGAATGAGTGGTGGAGACTCGTCCAAGAAGATCAAGAATTACGGTAGGTACATAATTTTCATATCTTCCGGACATAAGTCTCCACCACTCATTCACACTAATGGGAGAGTACTGAGCTAATAATCCCCTAGAGGGTGGCAGAGAGACCAAGAGCTCACAGTTTTTAGGATAGAACCATTAAGGATGGTTCTGCTAAAGGAAAGCTGTCGCCTGGCATGGACATCCAGGGCATAGTGTTTAACGAAAGGTGCACTGAGCTCCAGGTAGTGCGTTGCAAATATGTGCACGGGCACGCTATGGATTTCCGCCAGAGATGCCGTGACCGCCTGGTAGAGTGAGCGTAAACCTGCCTCCAGCTTAACCTGCGCCATGGAATAACAGTGGCAAAGGCATGCCACTAGCCATGCTGGAGATACATCTGATAGCAACAGGTTGACCCAGCTGGGTCTCGCTTGAAGGAAAAACAGTTGATGGGCTTTACGAAAGTCTTTTATTCTATCTAGATAGAAACGCAAAGCTCTCTTAACGTCCAAGGAATGAAGAGAACATTCTCCTTCATTTTGGAAGTCCGCAAAGTAAGAGGGAAGGACCAAAGGTTGGTTTAGATGGAATTCCGAAACAACCTGAGGAAGAAATTTAGGATGGGTTCTAAGGACTACTTTGTCACAAACACAGTATACGGAGGGTCTATGACCAAGGCATGTATCTCAGAGACACTGCGGGCTGAGGTAATGGCCGCCAGGAAGGCAGTTTTCCAGGTGAGAAATTTTAGCTCACAGGTAGCCAGAGGTTCAAAAGATTTCCAAGTGGGCACGTCTAGCACAAGATTAATGTCCCAGGCTGCAACTGGACATCTTGTAGGAGGTCTGGTATGCAGAATTTTTAAGAAACCCTCTTAACTGAAGGTAACTGAGCCAGTGACAAGGAAAGTACCGCTCATGATAAGCTGAAATGGCACAAAGGTGAATTCTTGACTGTAGAGTACTGCAGACCTGAATTTGAGAGGTCTAAGAGGTACTCTAAAATTCTATCTGGTGGGGGAAAAGGATTCAAAGAGGATTTTGTACACCAGAGTGAAAACGCCCATTTGGCTGTAAGTTTTTCCTAGTGGCTGGCTCCGCAGCCAGAAGAATATCTGAACCCTGCGAGAGACATTGAACCTGTTCACTTACCTCTTCAGGAGCCAAGCGTGAAGGCGGCGACCTCAGGTTGGGATGAACAACAGGCCCCTGAGTCAAGAGGTTCTTCTGAAGGGGAGTGGTTTCGTGGAGCTGCCGACATATTGCTGAGTAGTGGAAACTACATCTGTCGAGGCCAGAAGGGAGCAATGAGGATCATTTTGTCCTCTGGGATTCGAACTTGAGAAGTCCTCTGAATTAGAGGAAGAGGCGGAAAGGCGATAGAAAGCGTTGTCCACTGCAGCCTGAATGCATCCTGACAGAAAATGCCAGGCCCTGGATTTCGGAGCAGAGAGCAGGTTTTGTGTTGAGTGGGATGCAAAGGTCCAGGTCTGGAGTTCCCCACTTCATGCATTGACTGAACTACGGCTGAGTCGAGAGACCATTCTGCAGGCTCTGTCTCTGTTCTCGTTGAGGTGATCTGCCAGTTGCTCTGCACTTGGCAGGCAGACCGCTTGAATTAGAGACTTGTGCTGCAAGCACCATTCCCACACTCTCATCGCTTCTCAAATAAGGGGTAAGGGTGAGCACTGCCCTGTTTGTTGATGTAATACATCACTGCTTTGTTGTCCGTTTGAAGGAGAATGTTCTTGTGACAGAGAATGTCCTTCAACGCCTGGACCGCATAAAGGACGGCTCTCATTTCTAAGACATTTATGTGAAGCTAGACTTGACCTGAGTCCATCGTACTTGGAGTGTGGAGAGCCTGACAGTGAGCTCCCCACCCCATCAGGAACGCATCTGTGGTAATGGAAATCTGATGATCCAGAGGAGCAAAGGGATACCCTTCTAGGAGATTGTTCTCTTGCGACCACCAGGTGAGCGACCTCTTTAGAGGTTCTGTCACCTTGATAAGAAAGGTCTGCAGGTGAGTGGTTGGGGACCACTGAGTACTTAGCATCTACTGAGAAGTTCTGATGTGAAGGCATGCTAGGGTTACAGTGAACACCGAGGATGCCATGAGATCTAGCATCCGTTGCATCAAGAAAGCTGGAACAGAGTCGCTCTCCCTGATGTGACGGGCCATCTAAAAGGATATCACCTCCTGTCCTCTGGAAGAAAAGTCTCTGACAGGAGGTGTCCAGAAGAGTTCCTATAAAAGGAGCCTCTGGGAGGGCTGCAACTGCATTTTTGAGGTTTAGCAGGACTCCATGGACGTGAGAAAGCGCCAAGCCATGTCTCAGGCTCCAGAGTTCTCGCCTGGAAGGACTTGCCAGAAGCCAATCGTCCAGATATGGGAACACTCTGTATTCCGATCTTTCTGAGATGCGCTGCGAGAATTGCACAACACTTTGTAAAAACTTGTGGCGCCGAGGATAGCCCAAAGGGCAGGACTCTGAACTGATAATGCTGTCCCAGAGCCACAAACCTTAGGAATTTGTGATGCTTTGGGTGAATAGAAATGTGCTGGTAAGCATCCTGCATGTCTAGGGAGGCTAGCCAGTCGTGTTGATGAAGCAAAGGTAACAAGGTTCCTAGTGAAATCATTTTGAATTTCTCCTTGGGCAGAAATTTGTTTAGTTTTCTGAGGTCCAAATGAAGCGACAATTTCGCTTTTCTTTGGAACCAGAAAGTAATGAGTAGAACCTGTATTCCGCTGATGCAGCGCACCACTTCTACTGCCCTGTTGTTTAGAAGGCCCTGAATCTCGGCGGCAGAAGGTCTGATTGAAGGGTTGACAGCTTGGGTGTCTGTTGGGAGGACGATCCGGAGGGGCCTCCACAAGATTGAGTGAATACCCTCATGGATTATCCGAGGGACCCATCTGTCTGAGGTTATGGATTTCCATTGATTGTAGAAGGCGCCAGACGACCTCCCACCACTGAGGAAGAGTCCACCTCGGGCAGCTGAGGTGGGACTTGGGCCAACAACTCAGAAGGCGGTGCTGGGCGCTTTGGGTCCTTGCGCCTTCTGCTGCGTTTTCTTTTGAGGCTGGGGAGCTTGATTTTTATGAAAACTTCCTCTGCCATTGCCTCAAAAGGACTGACGGTTATGGAAATGAAAATTACGTACCTACCATAATTCTTGATCTTCTTGGACGAGTCTCCACCACTCATTCACAGTAGTGGGATTAGCGCCGGAGGCACTAGGACCCATCGGGAGCAAACTTTTTGCCGGAGGGTCGGCGCGAGAGATGGCGCCGCGAGCAGCGGCTCGAGCGGCAATGACCATCTTAGCATTTAACCTCCAACCGCCTCAGTACCTTTTTTACCAAGGAGGTGCAGCGAACTAACGAAAGAGTAAATCTAACTTAAAAACGGACATAAGATAGTCCGCACGACCCGTGTAAGAAGGGTCAGCAAAGAAGTCCTCACGGCCTAAAGATTTGAGGGAGGAAGACCAACACAGCGGTGAGCTCGGGATGAGGGTGTGGTGAATGAGTGGTGAGACTTGTCCAAGAAGATCAAGAATTACGGTAGGTACGTACTTTCATATCTTCCTGGACATGAGTCTCCACCACTCATTCACACAGTGGAGAGTACTGCGATAATCCTCAAAAGGCGGGAGGAGAGCCAGAGCTCACGCGGCCTAAGATAGAAGCCCATTAAGGATAGTTCTGCCAATGCGAATGTCGCCTGGCATGAACATCCAGTGCATAATGCCCAACGAAGGTATGCACTGAGCTCCAGGTGGCTGCAGATATCCGCACTGGAACATTGCGAATCTCCGCTAAAGATGTCACGATCACTTCTAGTAGAGTAAGCGACACTCTACCTCCAATTTAACTTGAGCCATGGAGTAGCAATGTCAAGGCATGCTACTAACCATGATGAGATGCATCTAATAGCGACGGGTTGACCCAGCCGGGTGTCGCTGAAAGAAACAAACAGTTGCTGAGTCTTGTAAAATTCTTGGTTCTATCTAAACAGAACTGCAAGGCTCTCTTAACATCCAAGGAATGAAGAGATCGCCCCTTCATTTTGGAAATTAGCTAAGTAAGAGGGAAGTACCAGAGGTTGGTTTAGATGGAATTCTGACACAACCTTGGGAAGAAATTTAGATGAGTATGGAGAACTACCTTGTCTTTATGTAATACAGTATACGGAGGGTCCGGCTACCAAGGCATGAATTTCGAGACCTCGTGGCTGAGGTAATGGCCACCAGGAAGGCAGTCTTCCAGGTAAGAAATTTTAGCTCACAGGTAGCTAGGGGCTCAAAAGGCTTCCGAGTGATATGTCCAGCACCAGGTTAATGTCCCAGGTTGCAACTGGACGCTTAACAGGGGTCTGGTATGAAGAATTCTCTTAAGAAATCTCTTCACTATAGGAAGCTGAGCCAGAGTCAAGGAAGAAACCGCCCATGGAACGCTGAGATGGCACTAAGGTGAACTTTAACTGTGGAGTACTGGAGACCTGAGTTTGACAGGTCCAAAAGATACTCCAGAACCTTGTCAGGAGGACAGGAAAAGGATTCCAAGAGGACTTTGCACACCAGAGAGAGAAGCGCTTTCCATTTGAAGGATGCTGGGTGGTTGGCTTCCACAAGAAAGCCAGAAGGATGTCCGAGACTTCACGAGACGTTGAATCGATTCACTTACCTCTTCAGAGAGCCACTTATGAAGGTGAAGTGATTTCAGGTTGGATGGACCAACAACCCTGAGTCAAAGGTTGATTTGCAAGGAAGTGGTCTCGAGAGGCTGCCAACATACTGTTGAGTAGAGGAACTATAGTTGCCGAGGCCAAGAGGGAGCAATGAGAATCATTTTGGTCCCCTGAGACTCGAACTTGAGGAGAACTCTCTGATTAGAGGGAGCGGAAAGGCGTAAGAAAACGCTTTGTCCACCGCAGCCTGAACGCATCCTGACAGAAAATGCCAGGCCCTGGATTTCTGGAGCAGAAGAGAGGCAGTTTTGTGTTGAGTGGGATGCTAAAGGTCCAGGTCTGGAGTCCCCACTCTTGAATAGTGACCGAGCTAGGCTGGATCGAGAGACCACTGTGAGGGTCTGCCTGCTTCTGCTGAGGTGATCTGCTAGATCGCTTTGTATACCTGGCAGATAAACCGCCTGAATCAGAGACTTGTGCTCCAAGCACCACTCCCACACCCTCATTGCTTTCCTGCAAAGGGGTAAGAATGAGCACCGCTTGTTGTTGATGTAATACATCACAGCTTTGTTGTTCGCTTGAAGGAGAATGTTCTTGTGACAAAGGATATCCTTCAGAGCTCGGATCGCATAGAGGACCGCCTCATCTCCAGGACATTTATGTGAGAAGAGTTTCGAACTCGAGTCCATACACCTTGAGTGTGGAGGGAGCGACAGTGAGCTCCCCATCCCATTAGCGATGCGTCTGTGGTGATGGAGATCTGATGATCCGGGGAGCAAAGGGGAACCCTTCCAGGAGATTGTTTTTGAGTCCACCAGGTGAGAGACCTTTGAAGGGCCCGCACCTTGATGGGATAAGACTGGGGTGAGAGGTCAGAGACCACTGAGTGGAGAGCATCCATTGGGTGGTTCTGTGTAACCGGGCCAGGGGTACAGTGAACACCGAGGACGCCATGAGACCCAACATGCGTTGTATCGAGAGAGCTGTAACCGATCGGTTCTCCCGATGTAACGGGCCATCCGAGGGATGTCGAGTCTTCTGTCCTCTGAAGGAAAGCCTTCATGAAGAGGTGTCTAGAAGCTGCCCCATGAAAAGGAGCCCTGGGAGGCTGCAGTTGTGATTTTTCAATTCCAGCAGAATTCCCATGGACGAAGAAGAGAAGTCGCTTGCACGGCTTCCAATAGCCAATCGTCCAGGTAGGGAAACACTGAGTCCGACCTTTCCTGAGAAGCGCCATGCAGAACTGCACAACACTTTGTAAAGACTCTGGCCGAGGATAGCCCAAAAGGCAGGACTCTGAACTGATAATGCTGACCCAGAGCTACAAACCTGAGGAACTTCTGTGGGTCGGTGGATGGGGATATGCTGGTAAGCTGCCCTGCATATCCAGGGAGGCCAGCCAGTCGTGTTGATGCAGCAAGGTAACAGGTTACCTAGGAATATTTTGAATTTCTCCTGGGAGAAATTTGTTTAACTTCTGAGGTCTAGAATGGGTGCATTCCCAGATTTCTTTTGGAACCAGGAAGTAATGGGAGTAGAACCCTGTGCTTCGCAGATGCGGAGGCACCAGTTCTATTGCCCTGTTGCTTAGAAGGCCCTGGATCTCAGCGGTGAGGAGGTCTGACTGAGAGGCCGACAACCTGGGTTGTCGTCTGGGAGGACAATTCGGGGTTCCAAAAATTGAGAGAATAACCTCGCGATTATCCAGGGACCCATTTGTCCGTTATGGACTTCCACTGGTTGTAGAAGTACATCAGACGACCTCCCTCCCATGAGGAGAAAGTTCCACCTCGGCAATGTGGATGGAACTTGGGCCAGCAATTCATAAGGTGGCGCTGGGGCTTTAGGCCCTGAGCCTTCTGTTGCGCTTTTTTGAGGTTGGGCAGGTTGGCTTTTGCGGAAGCTTCTGCCTCTGCCTCAAAAGGACTGAACTACTATGAAACTGACGCCTGTTCACATGCCCCCAGAGGGAGCAGACGGAGGTCTGGCCAACTTAATGGCCGACCTAGTCTTCTGAGTGGCCTCTAAGGCTTGTTCCACCTGAGGCCGAAAAGAAAGGAGCCATCAAAGGCAGCGCCATTACCTGCTGCTGAGCATCATTCGTGAAGCCAGAAGTACGCAGCCAGGAATGGCGCCGAGTACAAATACCTGCGGCTGCTGAGCGAGAAGCAATGTCGAAGCGCCCATAGCGGCTTTGACCTGTTGGTTATTGACTCAATACCTCTAGTAACGGTCAGAAGAAGCTCTGACTTGGAGTCCGAATCCGAAGAGCTTCAACCATTCTTTTCAAAGAGTGCCACAGGATATACTCATACTGAGAAAAATAGCCTTGATAACTGGCAATACGCATACTTAGAGTGGAGGCAGCAAAGACTCTCTTACCTAATGTATCAATCTTACGAGACTCTCTGTTAATAGGTCGAGCTGTAGTAGTTGAGGAAGAACAACCTTATCATTCTCTCTAGGACTACAATAGGATCCGCAAAGGCTTGGGATGCCAAATGGGGCGATCCTTGGGAGCTGAATATCTCTTATCAATGGATTTAGCCACTGAGGGAATAAGAGCAGGATTATTCCATACCATTTGAGACAGTGTCTCAAGGAAGGCTGATCGGAGGAGTCAAACCGTGGGATTCTCCAAGCATGAAGGTACTGGAGTCTTAATATCTTCCCAGGATCGATGTCTGTAGTCTGAGAGAAAGAGTGGATCTCAGGTTCTTCAACAGAGACTTAAAGGACAGGTCCTCACCACAGGCTCTGTAGAAAGAAAGATCCTGTTTCCTCCACTTCATCACCCAAACGAAGGTCTGGGTCAGGCTCAACATCATCTCCTGATGGTCCAGGAAGGACTGTTTGGACAGGAAAGGAGGAAAATTAGGAGAGAGGAAACAGCAGAGAAACAAGGAGAGTCCCAGGGCCCCGGGGCCGAGAAGGCAAAACGGGTTAAAACGGCACCGAGAGGGGCACGGCGTCAAGAGGCACGCGGGCACCGCAAGCGGCGCCATTGGACCAAACGGCGCCGCAAGGCCCAGCGGCACCGAAACGGCGCCGACAAGCCAACAGACCCTGCGAAGGCGCCGGAAACGCCCAGGAACCTGGAAAGCTAGAGAAGGAAAACCAGGAGATAAGGGCATTGATGGGACCCTGTGCCGCGAGCCATGTGAGGGAGGGAAACACCTTGCGTGGAGTCACCGCACCGAAGAAGGCACCGTCGACTAGGAAGGTCCAACCGCCTCTAACCGACGCTGGAGGAGCCCGGGGGCTCCGAGGCAACCGAGCCAGGCAGGAGAACCAACCTCCGAGCCCATCGCTCCATAAGAGCGGCCCACTGATGAAACTGCTCATCTGGAGCCCTACCTATAGGCGGGAAGGGGCTCCGATGTCGAGGACGACGGTCACCAGCAGTTGGCGACTCCGAAGAAGGAGAACGGCAACTAGCTACGATAACCGACTGTCGACGCGCAGACATACCAGAGGGCGACCTCGAGTGATGCCTTCTCTTTTTTGACCTGTGGGCCGAAGAAGAGCTCGAGGCCGAACGGTGCCGAGAATGCGACCGTTTATTTTTATGCCGACGGGGGGACCGCCCATCCCCCCGGGCATCGGACTGACCGTTGTCGGAACCCCCGCTTGGAGGAGAGGGCTGACGGACCCAGCCCGGCTGACTGAACAGCTTTCATACGTAAGTCTCCCTACCGCTACCTGACCTGCTCATGGTCGACTCATCCAGTAGGCCGAGACTTCTTCAAGTAAGTTAAATTTAAAATTGCCATACTACTACGAGATAATGTTACAAAAATAAACTGAAAACTATGCGCTAGTTTGATGTTTGACTCCGACGACAGCGATGTCGTCACTGAAGCGTGCTAGACGGTAGAAAAAAGGAACTGAAGCCCGGTTGGAGGGTGCGTCGCCGAGATGGTCACTGCCCGCTCGAGCCAGGCTCGCTGGCGCTGCCTTCTCGCTACCGACCTCCAGCAAAAGTTTGTTCTCGATGGGTCCTAGTGCCTCCGGCGCTAATCCCACTAGTGTGAATGAGTGGTGGAGACTTATGTCCAGGAAGATCTGGTTTATTAACACCCCCTGGGGGGACAGGAGGAGGTCGAGCAACTTAATGGCTGACCTAGTCTTTTGTAACCCGTCGCTCCAGTTGGATGGCTCTAAAACCTTTCTGAAAGGATTCTCCATCTGAAACCCTCTATCCATGGCCAACCCCACCTTGGGACTTGAACTTTGTCCTGGAAAAGCTCACCCTTCCTCCTTTTGAGGCCGGCTATGAGCTGTGATCTGCACTTCCTGTCTTGGAAGGCGCTTTTCTGGTGGCCATCACATCAGCCTGAAGGATTTCAGAGCTTCACGTTGTAGTCTGCAAGGAGCCTTACTTGATTTTCCATCAGGACCAGGCGGTCCTTAGAACCCCTCGAGGTTCCTTCCAAGGTGGTGTCGGAAGCCATGCTGAACCAATCAGTAGATCTTCCGGTGTATTACCGTCCTGCTCTAACAGAGGTGAGGCACTCCTTCACGATGGATGTCCATCGGATTCTCCAGTGTTATACATACCAGACTAAGGAGCTTTGCTCTTGCGATCAGTTGTTTGTCTCTTTCACCTCGAGATCGAAGGGCAAACGGTTTCTAAGCAGGGCCTTTCCAAATGGCTGGGCAACTGCATTTGCTTCTGTTACCAAGTATGATAAACCTCTGCCGGGTTCCATCAGAGGGTCATTCTACTAGAGGCATGGTTGCTTCATGGCCTTCCTTGAGCGTTCCACGGCTTACATTTGTGCTGCCGCTACTTGGAGTTCTGTCCATACCTTTACCAAATACTATAGTCTAGACATTTCTTCTCGCGGAGGGTGGCTTTGGCTAGCCATCCTGCAGAGCCTTCTGTCCTAGACTGGGTCCTTTTGGACTTCAGTTATTTTCGTTGGAGTTTGTTTTCCTCCTCCCTAGTTTCCCTCTGTAAGCTTCTCGGAGGGACTGCTTGGGACTCAGTTCTATATGTGATGATCTACTGAAGGAACCCTCTCGAAGTAAGATAGTACAGTTGCGTAAGAACTTACTGTAACAGTAGATCTTCAAGAGAGGTTCCTTCAATAGTCTATTTTCCCTCCTCCTTCCCTCATTTTATGTTTTACAGGGTCTCCAAATTCTGTTCATTCCTGCTGTCAGGCCTCTTCCTGGCTCGGTGGGAGAACTGAAGAGGCGGGCGTGGGGACTGCCACTATATACAGTCACGCTGACATCAGTCACGTGGCGTCGGATGAGCAGTCCCCAACCAAGGATTGCTAGAAAAGTCTGCCATGTGGCCTGATTGCCAGGTGGCGCCAGTCCTATACGTGATGACCTATGGAAGGACCTCTCGAAGATCTACTATTACGGTAAGTTCTTACGTAACTGTACTATCTTTCAAAGCCTTTGACACAGTGCGCATAGAACCTTGATTAATGAAATGCAACTCATTTGGGATAAACTATAGGTCGATAAATTGGATTAAGAATGGCTAAATAAGTGAACACAAGCAGTGTATAAGGGCTATTCCTCAAGCACAGGCAGTGTCAGTAGAGGGTACCATTGGGGTCTGTCTTGGGACCCATGCTGTTTTCTATCTTTGTGTCTGATATGACAACAAATTTATTTATTTATTTATTTCAATTCTAGGATTACAATTACCTTTGAGCCCAGGGCTCTTTTACAAAGGTTCCACGTCAAGACATAGGTATCACATGACAATAGACAAAATTTGTTACACAAATAATGGTAAGGATATCAAATTAATTTCGAACAGACAGGGAGAGGGTAAAGTGGAAAGGAAGAGGACAAGGAGGAAGGGTGGTGGTAGAAAGAAATGAGAGGGGCAAAGCAAGAGGTAAGAAAGATGAGAAGAGAGGAAAGGTGGGGGTAGATAAGGATATGGAGGTGAAGCAGCCAGGGAGGGTGAAGCAGCCAGGAGGTGGCATTGTCAAGTGCTGGAGAGGCGGATCGGGCAGAGGCCAAACTAGGGCAAGTGCATTATGTGGGAGCTTAGATATGGGAGAGCAGTGAGGGGGCGGTGTTGCACAGACATTATCCATGACGATCGCAGATGCTGGAAGCAACCAGGGTGATCTTATCTGTGTCAGTCTTCACCATTCATCACAGATGGGGGTATTGGCGGAGATCATGACCCCATGGGGAGCCTTTTTTTTTAAAGATGGCGGGCCGATGCAGCATCGGCCGCCTCCTCGAGCGATGTACTACGTGGCGCTCGAGGATTAGCCGTTAGGGCTGCATCGACTCGCTGCCTACCAGTTCTTCGTCTCCCGCCGTCGAGGTAAGCCTCGTGGGAAGCCTGAAGTCTGTCACTTTCTAGGCCTTATGCCTGCGATATTTTAAATCGCTAGTCCGGTCTGCTAGTTCTGGGTTCTGCCTCCACTCGGCGTCGCCGCCGTGGGTCATGTGTCAGTGGGAGGGCAAAAAAATCGGGAGAAGGCAGAGCCATGCCATCGGTGCCCGATGCGGCGCAAGATTCTCCGTCACTGACCAACATGACCGGTGCCTTTCGTGCCTTGCCCGCTACCGACATGGATTCATACGGCGCCTGCTTCTGATGGACCGCCGAGTTTTGGAACAGCAGCGTTTAAGGTCGGGCGAGCTCCTCCGACTTTGGGTAGGCCGCGCCTCGTCGGGCCAAGCAGCGTTCTTTGCCCTCTCCTCCGGGTCCCTCCCGGTTCTATACGGACTGCGGAGGCCTCTGCCTCTTCTAGCCTAGCCGTGGCGAGGCTCCTTCCCAGGTGCAGGAGGCCCGTCCGCTGCCCCGGGGAGGCGGGGCGGGGCGCCGCTCCGGCAGTCACTCGCCGGTGAAGGCTCCCCGGTGTCGCTCCAGCAGTCCGCTGGGCGGTCGGCGCCGTCGTTGATGCCGTCGGGCCTTCCAGTGCCGTTCGCGGTGCCAAAGGTCCGTCGGTGTCGTCACCAACCTGACTGTCTGCGTCGTGGGGCTTGCGGCGCCGTTCGCGATGCCATGAAACCACCGCCGGCGTAAGTCGCCCGCCATGTCTCACACCGGCGCCGAGGTTGAACCGCAGTGCCTTAGGGCCGCCGGTCGCCGTCGTCGGCGCCGTTGGGACTCGGCGCCACTCGCGGTCTCGGCCCGGTCTCACGGCACCGTGGTGAACCCGAGTCGCGCCAGTCGTCGGCGCCCGCCTTAGTCGCTACTGCGGTGTCGGCGGCCTGGCCGGCGGTGTTAGCTCGAGACTGGGGTTGCTGACGGCGCCATCTCCGTCCGGGTGCCCCCCTGGCACGGTGGACCTGATGGTGCCGCAGCTAGCCCTAACCTGAGACTTCTGGCCCAAGCTGCCCTGCCACCTTCTGCTGGCACCGCTCGCGGTGCTGTGGGCAGAGGGGATTGCCTTGGCTCCTGGGCCCCTCGGGAAGGTGTCCTTCCTCGACCCCCTACTGTTTGGCTTAGGGCCTCGGACTCTTCCTCTTGGTCGAGGTCAGCTGAGGTCGAATGGGCAGTCACCCTTGGGGTTGTCTGCAAGGGAGGACAAGCTGGTGGTTTCCTCTTGGTCTCGGCCAGTCCCCTCCGAGGTGAGTCGGGTTTCCTCTGGGGCTAGGGTCAGTGGTGCAGACCAGCGGGCTGTAGTGCGTGCCACCATCGCCTTGCAGCCTAGCCTGGGGTTCCTTGACCCCTCGGTGGTACCCCTACTGTGACATCTCTCGGTAGCCCAACTTTGGGGTCTGTCGAGGAGGCCATGGGAGGGAAGGTGCTCCTTCAGGGATTGCCCCTTCGGGAGCAGCCCTGGAGTGCGGGCTGCCTAGACTAGCCACTTAGGGGCTAGGACCCTTCGGACTCCAAAGGTCGGGGGTATAGGTTGGTGCAGCGGCCCTTCTCTGGGACCTACCCGGGTCCTGGCGGAGACGAGTGCGGACTCTTCGCCCTTCGCCGGGTTCCTTGAGAGGGTCCCATTCTTTCGAGGCAGGGACTGTGTCCTTCTGGACCTTCCGCGGCCCAGTCGCCTCACTTGGGGATTCTTTTGGGCGCAGTCTAGGCAGTACAGGCGGTTGTGCAGCTGTCGACTGCGGTCTTCAGGACTCCCCGTGGGAGTCCGTGGTCCGGCTCCTTAGCCCTGGCAGAGGTCAGCCGACTTCTTCTCTCGGCTCTGTCCACTCCCTCTCCGCCTTCTCCTCGTTCCCAGGTATCCTTGGTCCTAGCGGGTCTCTCACCTGGGAACAGTTCAGGCGGTGGCTGCTCGATTCCCTGCTACGTTAGGGCTTTGGACAGCCAAGTTTTCAAACTCCCCGAGCAGCCACCCTCCGAGCCTATGGTGACCTCCAGCTCCTCATCCCCTCTTCTGGGGAGAGGAACCTTCTGTCACATCTCTCCTGCTGCTGATCTCTCCGGTATCAGCGTTTCCTCGTGAGGATGATTGAGGACCTTCACCTTTCTCCTTCTTCTGTGAGCAATCCGGAGCATCGGGCACGCCTTTCTAAGCGATTTTGGGACAACCACCCTCATGGTGCCGCCTTGGCCGCTCCCTTTGGGAGGCATCCATGCGTTTCTGGCAGAGCCCTTCTCCAGTTCCCCCTAGGGACCTCTGCCAGAAGTATTGCGCTCCCGGAGGTCTCCAGGCTCCTTGCCTCATCATGAGTCGGATTGCGCACCTTGACACTCCAGATGGGCTTTGCCCTCCGCCCGTGACCGGCCCCAGATCAGGACTCCTCGGATTTTGATTTCTGGGGAGGAGGACTTTCTACTCGGCATGGCTGCTTCTCTCCATTTCTGTGCATCAGGCCCTCGCTGCCTATAACAGGTACTTGTGGTCACGCTAGGTCAGTTCCTAGCCAGCTCTGCCTGACTCTGAGCAAACCAGGCAAGCCATTGCTCTCTCCATGTGGCCTGGAGCTAGCAGGCACCAAGCAAGGGCATCTTCTGACGCCAATGAGGTAGCTACCAGGGTCGTGGGACAGCGATCTGCACCAGAAGATCGGCATGGCTTCGCCTTTCGGTTGTCACCCTTGGCCCGGCGTAGGTGATTGCTCCACTCACCAGGGAACCTACCTCTTTTCCCGTGAGGCGAGACGGCGTTTGTCGGGGCAGATTCCTTCCCCTCCGGAGAACCCGATCTCGCTCTCCCCACTCAGGGCCTCCTCAGGCCCAGAAGGTTCCTCTCCTTAGTGTGTCACCCACTGAGGCTAAGGGACACTGTCCCTTGGGTGCAATCAGTCAACCCTTGGCGGGGCTTGGTACTCACCCATCTGTGATGAATAGTGAAGATTGACACAGATAAGATATTCAAATTCAGTGCCCGTAATTATGATCTTTCTGTGTATCTTCACCATTCATCACAATCCCTCCACCATCCCCTTGGGGCTCCAGTCTCTAGATCCTCCTCCTCTGTGCCTTCCCTCTCTTCACTGCATAGGTGCGGAACCTCTGGGGCGAAAGGCGGTAGCCTCCACTTATTATTCCTGTATGGTTAAAACCAGTATAGGAAAGTGCCCTTTCTTCCTTAGCCCCCCTCAACTGTTGCCATCTTCCGGCACCCTTGCTTGAGTGAGATTAGTTGAGAGACACGGGGACAGTCTTCCTGAGGGGTACAGTTTGGAGTGGCACTCCTCTCTTCTACATATCTTCACCCCTACGGGGTAGAGCTAGTGGTTGCCCTCCTTCTGTTATCCATCTAATCAAAAAAAATAAAATTTTCCTTTTATTTTTTCACCAAATATCTCTTTAGAGAGAGTACTGAGTCCCTGTACCCTGTCCTTCTCCAGAATAGCCGACTCTGCTTTTGGGGTATTGCCAGTTATTCTGTGCCTTGAATTCTGGCAAAGAGCTTTGCTAACTCCTTGCAGTTCCTATACAGTCTGGTGACGGACAAGGTCCTGGATCCTGTTACCTCTCACTCTCTCCTGAAACTCTCTCCCCCTTCCCTCCCTTCTTCTGTTTCCAGAGATTGGGGCCCCTACCCAATCCCCTTAGTCTTACTTCTTCTATGCTGTCCTCTCAGTCGTTATTTCTCCTTTTAGTTCAGTTTTCTCTCCTTTTTCTGTCCGTGGACTCTCTTGTCCCACCCTCCATCCTTCCTCTTACCTCTCGGCGACTCAGAACTGGTAGGCAGGCGGAGTCGATGCAACCTAGCGGCTAATCCTCGGCGCCACGTAGTACGCCGGCCTCAAGACGGCGCCGATGCTGCATCAGTCTTTACCATCTTTTTAAAAAAAAAAAAGAAGTTCCCGCGGGTCCTGATCTCCGGCCAGTACCCATCTGTGATGAATGGTGAAGATACACAGAAAGATCATAATTACGGTAAGTACGTAATTTGAATTCGGAGCCTGGATTTGAAGGCCCCTAGCCTAGTGGTATTGATAATATCATTGGCAAGACCATTAAACTGTGAGGGTGCCCTGTGGCGAATGAGCTGGCCAATTGCTGTCTGGCAGCGAGGGATATGGAAAAGTTGTGGCTTTGATCCCCTAGTAATTCTGGAGCTGGTTTCGTTTGAAGAAGTGAACAGACCCCAGGAGGCAGTTCCCAACTGTATTTTCTTAGCAACCACGTAGATTTGATACTAAATTCTGTTATCAAATTGAAGCCAGTTAGCTTGTGAGTAGAGATCACAGGTGTGAGTGAGCCGTCTGACCCCAGTGATGAGTCGACAGGCCTTGTTTAGGGTGGTAGTAATCCTTCTGAGTGCAGTGGTGGTGGCAGTGCCATAGATGACAAGACCATAGTCAATCTGGGAGATGATGGAGCTTTGAACTGCGGCAAAGAGGACCTCTTTAGTCAGGTGTCGGCCAAGCGGTAGAGCAAGCCCAGTCTAGTATTCACAGTTTTAGCGACATTGATTATATGGGTTCCAAAGGACAGGTGTGGGTCTAAGGTGATTCCTAGGTATCTGAAGGAGTCAACCTGCTCCAGGGAGTCACCAAGGCAGGTGTTTAAGGAGAGTTGGTGGTGTTTGTGCTTGTTTTGGTGGCTGGTGAAAATCATTTTCTTCGTTTTTTCTGGTTGAGGATCAACTTATGTTCTTTGAACCAGCTTTCAACAGAGGTGAAGCCGTGTTGAAGGGTTTGTTGCAGGTGGCTTGGATCATGATGAGAGGAAGAATCACCTCATCATCTGCATAGAGTATGACTTGCTGAGAGGTAGAGTCGGGGATGGAGTTGAGGAACAGGCTGAACAGCAATGGGCCCAGGATGGAGCCTTAGGGAACACCAGAGCGAACCTGTTTAGTGTCGGAGACCAGCCTGATATTTTTACACATTGGGACCTGTTGTCAAGATAGCTATTGAACCATTTCACCGATTCATGAGAGGCCAGTGTTCAGTAGCTGATGAAGCAGTAGGTGGTGGTGGACAGCCTTTGACAGATCAATGAATGTAGCTCCAGTTAGGCGACCCTGATCAAGGGAGTTGTGTATAGCACCGTAAACTCAAGAAGGGCCGTGGCAATGCTGTGTCCTTTTCTAAATCGTGTTGCTGCGGCAAAGGATGTTGTACTTGTCTAGATGATCGGTGAGCTGGTCTGCTACTATCCATTCCAGGGCCTTAGAGAGGTGGCAGGATAGAGATAGGTCACTAGTTCATATGGGAGGTCCGGTCACCACCTTTGTATGGGTGTGACAGTTGCTGTCTTCCATTTTTCAGGAATTGGCTGAGAGAGAGGAGATTAAGATCCTGGTGAGAGGCCCCATGACCTTGTTTAGAGTGAGGACAGAAGTTTGAGGTCCAGTGTGTCAGCACTTACTCTAGTGTTTTTAATGGCTTTGAAATGTATTTCCTGACAGTATTTTGTTTACTGCTCTGAAGTAGAAAGGGGACATTTTTAGGTGAAGACTGATGGGTGGGAAGAGGGGCTCATTGTCGTTGAAAAGTCTGGGGGAGGATGCTGCTGAGGTCGGTGAGGCATTATTAAAAGTGTTGGCTATGACTTTTAGGTCCAGGATAGTATTCCGTTTATTGTGATAGCAGTAGGGGTGATTTGGACTCCTTCCGGTAACATCTTTAATGTTATTCCAGAATGTTCTGGCATTCCCCATGTGTCAGCTACTGCAGTCGTGTAGTATTTGGATTTCTGTTGACGTATGGATTTGGTGCAATCATTTCTAGCTCTTTTGAAATTTTGGATGTCCACCTGTTTTCCTGATTCTCTAGCTAGTTCCCAGAGGTGGTCCCTGTTTTTCAGCTTCTTTAGAGGGAACCGTGAGCCAAGGATTGCAGGGGTTTAATTTTCATTTTTGGCGGGCAAAGATGTTACAAGCTTCATTGAAAATTAGTAAGAATTAATCAAGGGCTGTATTGGCATCGGGGCCAGGTCAATGGGGACCAGTCTTGATTTAGTAGGTGTGATTTTAGGTGGGTTAGCTTTCCACGGGGTAGGACTCTGCTGAGGACAACCTTTGGTGGAGATTTCAAGAATTTATTTGACCAGGTGCAGCTGATGGGGAATGGTCTCTGAGAGAGTCAGGCAGTACAGCGAAGCAAGTGATCCGGGAGGGGTGAGTAGCCAGGATCCAGTCCAGTAAAGTGCTGGTGCGGTTTTGTAGTTCATTCTAGTTGTGAGTCCAATATCTGTGTGAGGTTTGCTGATGTGACCATGTCCTGTGTGCCAGCATCAGGTCCCAACCAGTTTGTGTTGAAGTCACCAAGTGTGATGACTTGGTCGGGTGGAGTGATTTGATGTATTCTCTGTACTGCATGGGCCTGGTCCCAGTTCTTTCAGGGATATAAACAGTGATGACCGAGAGGCTTTGTGCTGAGCTCAAGTAGGATTTTGATATGCAATAGCTGGGCATTTGGTGTTGGTAGGTCAGTGTGGGCAGTGTGCCCCCATCAGGTTATCTTTAGGTAAAGGCGCAGCCCCTCCTCGTTTTGATTTCGGTCAAGCCTAAAGATAGTGTAGCCAGGGATAGAAGAGCATGATCTGGAACACGAGGGGTGACCGGTTTCTACTCCAGGATATCGGGCTGGTGGGCATTTGCGAAGGCTTGTAGTCGATCAAATTTATATAATAAGCTGCAGATGTTCAGGCAGATAATGGAAGGCGCCAAAGGCGCTTGGTTTGGGTGAAGTTCATGGCAGCCGAGGGAGGGTTGGGGTCAAATTTGCAGACAATACAAAAGTTGCAGCCAAAGGTGGATGTGAAAAAGATATCAGACCTAATAGAAGACCTGATAAGTCTAAAAGAATGGGCAAAACAAAATATGTGCTTTAATGCCAACAAATGTGTAATTATGCACTTGGGGATTCTAACCCAAACATGCAATTTAAATTTAATGGTACCCTTTGCAACCTATTACTGAGAAAAGGACCTGGGAGTTATCAAATCAGACCTCACATTTAGTACTCACTGTAACCATATTAAATCGAGCTTACAGGCTTAAAGGATGCATTAAAGAGCATTTGTTACTTGGAATAGGGCTGTATTCTCCCGTTTTATAGAGCATATGTACACTCCATAGATTTGCTGATCTTATCTGTGTCAGTCTTCACTGTTCATCACCTTTGGGTACTTGGTAATCCCGTGGGAGCTTCTTTTTTTTTGATGGGCAGAGTCAGCACACCATCGGCACCGCCCTTGAGGCCGGCCTTTGCGTGGCTCACAGGTTAGCCATTGGTGTTGGCGACTCCATCCACCAGTTCTTCGATCTACTGCCATCGAGGTCACCTTGTGGGAAGCTGCTGAAGAAAATCTCTCCAAGAGGCCTACCTTTTGAAGCCTTCTTGTTGCAGTTCGACTCCGATGTCGACTTCCAGTATATAAGTCCATCGGCTCAAGTATCCTGCCGGTTCTGTTAGTACTACTCCGTTGCCTAGTAAGACTGTTCCTTATTTTATTTTAGGCGTTGGGTCTTGTTTGGTGTTCTTTTCAGTAGGTCATGTCTCGGTCAGGGGCAAGAAAACTGTGAAGACAGGATGGCCCCCATGCGTCGGTGCCTATATGGCCGTGAGTACTCCGTCACTGACCACCATGACTGTTGCCTCGCGTGTCTTGGCCCACTACATGACATGGATTCATCGACACCTGCTTCTCCATGGACGCCATGTCATCAAGCAATGCTGCGTGGAAAGTGGGGCAAGCTCCGCTGACTTTCGGGGACAGCGGCGCACTTGTCAGGCCAAGCCACGTTTCCTCTGCCTTTCCTCTGGGTTCCCTCCGGTTCTGTATGGACCGCGAAGGAGGGGCCTCTGCCTCTGTAACCTAGCTGTGGCAGGGGCCCTTCCATGAGCCTGGGAGGCCCAGTCCACCCCGGGAGATAGGCGGGAGACACCACCTTGGCAGTCACCCCTTTGAGGCGAAGACTCCCCAGTGTCGTACCTGCTGCTTGGAAGGCCTGGGTCGGCACTGTCCTCGATGCAGTCTGTCAGGCGCCCATCTTGGGTCTTGGCGCCGTGGACCTGATGGGGACCGTGTCGGCGCCTGTTAGTCACTCGGTGCCGTTGCTGCTGGTGGTGCAGATGGTGCTGTCGGAGGCTCTACGGCACCGTCCCTGACTGTCTCTCGCCCTGGCGCCATCCTGATACCGTGGTTGAGCATGGTGCTGTGTCCAGTTCTGGAGCTGCTCCTGGTTCCAAGCATGGACATGGTGCCATGAGGGTTTTGGAACTCGGGCGCAAGGCGAGGTCAGGGCTGTCATTGGCGCCATCTCTGTCCTCAACACTACTACTTGGCGCCAGGGGTCTCCGACCTTGGCGCCGAGAGTGCAATCGGGGCCGTTGTCGGTGCCGTCTCTGGTCTCGATGCTGCTTGCGGCACCGTGGGCGAGACAAGCGCTGTGACAGGCTTAGACTCTGAGGCTGCTGCCATTGTTGGAGTCGTGTCCTCTTCTGGCACCATTCACGGTGCTGTTGGGGACGTCGGCACCGACTCTGGTGCTGTCTCAGTTTCTGGTGCCATTTTCAGTCAGGATGGTAGCGGGCGTCCACACACTGTTTGGCACAGAACCGGTCTCTACCCTTTGGAGGATGAGTCGGACTCTGAGTCAGACAGGCAGTCTGACTCCTTGGAGCTGGCTGCTCACGTGGACACCTTGGTAGTGTCCTCGACAGAGCAGGCCAGCCCCTCTGAGGGTGGGCAGTGACTTCCGGGACCAGGGTCAGGGTGCTGACTAGCAGGCAGTGGTGCAGGCCTCCATTGCTTTGCAGCCTGGTCTTGGAGGGTTCTCTGACCCCTCAGTGGTGGTACCCCTCGGCTGGTGTGCCTGGATCGCCCAACTTTGGGCCCGGTCGGACACCCACAGGAGGGAGGTGCTACTCCTGGATAGCTCCTTGAGGCTGATCAGGGCTGCCAGCTACCTAAGCTGGCTCTCTCAGGAGGGCACTCTTGGATTCGAGGAGTCGGAGGTATGGAATTCATCGGCAGCCTTTTTTCCAGAACCCACCCCAGCTCTGGGAGAAGCCATAGCGGATGTCCGCCTTTCCCTTCGGTTTTCTCGAGAGGACCCGTTCTTTGGAGGTAGGGGACCGTCCTTTTGGATCTACATGACCCGTTCACCTCAGGGATTCTTCAGGGTGCAGCCTAGGCAGTTCAGTTTGGTTGATCAGCTGTCAGCTGTGGAGTTTTCGAGACTCTTTCTTTCCCTAGGGCTCCTAGTGCGCTCCCTAGCCCAGGCGGAGTCAGCCAATTTCTGTTGTTGGCTCTGCCCCACTCCTCTACCACACTCTCCTGCACTCCTGGGTATTTTTGGTCCTAGCGGTCCTCTCTCTGGGAGCAGTTCAGGCGATGGCTGCTCAGTTTCCTGCTTACATCAGGGCTATGGACGGACAGGTTTTCAACCTCCCCTGGCAGTCAGCTACTGAACTTCGAGGTCCTCTAACTCCTCATCCCCTCTTCTGGGGAGAGGCCGTCTGTCCACATTTCTCCAGCTGCTGATCTCGCTGGTATCAGCGATTCCTCGTGAGGATGTTGGAGGACCTGTGCATCACCCACCCCAACACAATCCAGAGCACTTTCGATGCGCACCTTTCTGGGTGAGTTTCACTGCAGGCGGGTGCCCCCGGCCTGCTCCCTTTCGGGAGGCATCGTTGCGCTCCTGGCAGAGACCCTTTTCGAGTCCCAGCCCCAAAGGATCTCTGCCAGAGGTATTGCTCCCCTCGGTCTCCAGGTTCCATGCCTCATCCCCAGTCAGGATTGACGCATTTGGATACTCAGATGGGCTTCGCACCCTGTGCCGTGACTGGCCCCAGATCAAGATTTCTTGGATTTTGACTTCTGGAGGAGGAGGACTTCTGCGGCACGGTTGCTGCTTTCTATTGCAGACATCAGGCCCACTATACATCCTATGACAGGTTCTTGTGGTCCAGGCTAGGTCAATTCCTAGTTTTGATGCCTGGCACAGAGCAAACCAGACAAGACATTGCACTCTCTGCACGTGGCCTGGAGCTAGCAAGGCACCAAGCAAGGGCATCATATGACACCAGTGAGGTAGCTACCAGGGTCATAGGGACAGCGATCTGCACTAGGCGGATGGCATGGCTGCGTCTCTCCCAGTTGTCACCCTTGGCCCGGAGGGTGATTAACTCCGCTCACCAGAGAACCTATCTTTTCTCCTGTAGGGTGAGGCGGCATCTGTCGGGGCAACTTCCTACCCCTCCAGGGGTCCCGTCTCACTCTGCCCCTCTCTGGCCTCTCCAGACCTGTGAAGGTTCTCCCTCTTAGTGTGTCACCCACTGAGGCTAAGGGACTCAGTCCTTGGGTTAAAGCCCCTGCGAGAGGCTGGCACTCACCCAAAGGTGATAAATGGTGAAGATCGACACAGAAAAGATATGGAAGTGCGCACCTACCGTAATTCAGATCTTTTTGTGCATCTTCACCATTCATCACAATCCCACCTCCATCCCCTGGGGCTTCAGTCTCTGAGTTCCCCTCCTTTCTGTTAGTCAGGAGTAGGGTAAACTGGGGCACATGGGGATAATTTTCTTTAGGGGCAGAGTGGTCTGGATGGAGGCACTCCTTCAGTGTCGGCTGCACCCTGTGGGGTGGGGGTTGGCAGTTGCCCTCCTTTCTTTCCTTCTCCCGTCAATCCTTTGATTTCCTTGTCCTGGCCTAACCTGAATTAATTTAAGAAACTAGGTTTCTTACACCAAAATCTCCTTTTGAGAGGGAGGTATCCCTGTATCCTGTCTTTTCTTCCAGAATAGCGATTCTGCTTTGTGAGAGTTATTGCCAGTGGTTCTGTGCCTTGAATTCTGGCAGTTAGCCTCTTGGCTGCTCCTTCGCAGTTCCTATACAAACTGGAGACAGGTCAAGGTTACAGGGTATGTTTCTCTTATGTTCCCCCTCTCACTTTTATCCTTACTTCTAAAATCCTTAACCCTCCCTCCCCTATTCTACTTCCAGAGATTGGAGCCCCTACTCAGTCCCCTTAGTCTTCAAACTTCTTCTGTCCTCTCAGTTGTTTATTTCCACTTTTAGTTTATATAACTTTTCCTTTGTCTGTCCTTGGACTTTCTTGTCCCACCCTCCCAACCCTTTTCTCACCTCCAGCAACTCAGAACTGGCGGGAGGCGGAGTTGACAACACCTAACGGCCAACCCACGAGTGCCCGCGGTGTTGGCTTCAAGGCGTGCCGATGGTCAGTCGACTCCGATTCAAAAAAAAATCTTCTCATGGGGTCATGACCTCTGGCCAAGTACTCAAAGGTGATGAATGGTGAAGACACACAGAAAGATCAGAATTACGGTGTATACGCATTTCCATTTCTCCACTTTGAAGTCCCAGTCTTAGGAGGATGTCAGCAGTTTGGAGGTTCCAGCAGAGTCACAAAAATGATTGATGGAATGCAAAATAAGACCTATGAGGCAAGGTTACAGGAGTTGGGACTATACTCACTGGAACTAGAGAAGAACAAGGGGTGACCTCTTATGTATAATATATCAAAAGATCCAGAGCTTATGGCACTACTTGGCTTGTCCTTTAATATTAAGGACTGTAATCTTAGAAGTCATAATTTTCAGCTATCACTAAAATACCCAAGGACTGACATCAGACGTTATTTTTCACCCAGAGGATTATTCCCATATGAAATGCATTACCCAGGTCTCTGCTAGATACAAATAACCCCAATACTTTCAAAGCGAATCTCGACAAACATCTTTTAAATTGGGTTTAACACTTCATGACCTCTGGAGATGTACTAACATGGGCTGTTGCCTTCTGTACATCAATGACTCATAGTATGACCCTTAGTAGTATGACCCTAGTGGGTTCCAAGGTCTGAGATTCTCTACTACCTGATGTCTCCATTAACTGGGCGCAAATATGGAAGGACCTCCATTTTATATATATATATAACACCAGAACAAACTCGCCCAATTTCATATCCTTAATAATATATATTACACACCCGTCAAACTGCCCAAAATGGGTCGCTCCCTCCCCTACATGTCCTAGGTGTGGTAAAGATGAAGGGAATATTTTGCATATTTTGTGGTCCTGTGAAAAGTTTCTCGCCTTTGGCAAACAATCCAATCTAGGTTGGACCTCCTGTTGGGACCTGAGGGTCTGTTTACTGTGGAAACATGTATTTTAGATGTTTATTCTAACATCAGTGTCAAGGAAAGAAGATTTCATATGGCTGTCATATCGATGGTTGTCAAGAAGCTGGTTCTCGAGCACTGGATGGATCAGTTAGCCATCTCTTACAACAAATGGCTAAAAGAACTTCGCCTTGTGTTTTCAGATTGAACTCCTAACTGCCAGCACTTGCAACAGACTTAAGCTTTTGATAAAAGTGGGGCAAGTTGTGTGCTTTGTACTTGCATTAATCTGTCTAACTCCTCTGACTCCTTGGTGTTAATTCAATATTGTTTCATAAGTTTATAGCAGCATCTCTGAGTTCTCTGGGGCACACTCGGGGGCTTTATGGTAGAGTAGTAGGTAGTTTGTTTTACTCAGTTTCTGTTTTCCTGACAATGTAGCAGGTCTTGGTTGTTTTATAAATTTAATAAAGCTTTAAATTAAAAAAAAAAATCTTGATCTTCTTGTACAAGTCTTCACCATTTATTCATATACCCACCCACCATCCCCAGGCTCCCTGAAGTTGTTCTTAGTCTTCACTCCTTTGTTTCTGTTTGGGCTAAGAAGACATTGTTATTAGCTGGCCTTCTTACACAGATCAGAAGGCTATCTTATCTGCCTTATTAGGTTAGGTGTTCTCTAATTAGTATCGATGCACCTCCTTGGTATATTAAAAAAAAAAAGGTACTGAGGCAGCCAGCCCTGTGGTGTGAGCGGCTGAGGCACTGGCACCTTACCTCTTACTATGCCGGCGACCGGGGTCGGCCAGGGGAGGAGGACTGAGTGTCCTATGCACTGCTGTCCAGGTAGGGTGAGATGGGATGACTGCTGAGGTGCTGAGTCCTGGACTGGTGCAGGCTCGGGGGTCACAGTGTGGGTCAGTGCATGCTGACTTTGGACGTGCAGTCGTGCGGGGAGCATGCCTGGCGTCATTGCATGCCCTGTGCCTGGGGGATCAAGGAGGAAAATTAATCCTCGGCGCACGTGAGCGGCCCCAGCAATGCCATCGGATACACTCAAAGTTAGCTCCCTCAAGCCTGGCCTCCAGGTCTTCCGCGTGTGAGGTAAGTACCTGCTGTGAGTGGCCTTGGTAGGATGAGGGGTAGAGCTCAGTACTGCAGCTGGTGCAGGGGCCGAGAGGGCAGGCTGGATAGGGGAACCATAGAACCACCCACCGAGGAAGTAAAAGAAATAATGTAAAAAAGAAAGGTATTGAAGTAGTTGGAGGGTCGGCTGAGATAGCCTATGGTGTGTGAGCCAGTCTCGCGGTGCCACGCATGCATGGTCCTATCTCAGTATTGGTACTCCGGAAGTTTTTGGCTGCGGGATCCCAGCACCTCTGGCTTGAATCCAGCAGTATGAATAAATGGTGAAGTCTTGTCCAGGAAGATCAAGAATTACGATGCGTCGTAATTTTAGTCTTCCCTTGTCAATCTTCGCCATTCATTACTGCTGGTGTCAGCTCAGAGGCACACCTCCCTTCTACGGAGGTTTTTTTTGTTGTTTTTGTGGAGAGAAGCTGGTGCCAATGGCGCCACCCACAAGAGCGGCGCACTACGTGGGGCATGAGGGCGACCATTGGGCACCGCAGACTCCTCCTCCGTCCCAGTTCTGTTTATCCCGCCATCGAGGCTGCACCTGCTGCGCATTTGAGAGCGTTTTCTAGTCGCCATTAGGCCTAGTTAGTTTCTGATGCCATTTAAAGTAAACTCCTGCATCCTGGTTCTACATCCCGATGCCGTTGAAGCCGGTAAAGACCGTTTCATTTATTTTAGTTTTCAGCGGGAGCTTTTTTCTTTATTTAATTTTGCATCATGTCCAATTCAGGGGACAAGTGTAAATCCAAGGCGAGCCGTGCCCCTATGTGTCTTTGCCCTTGCGGCCGGCAGTTTTCTGTCACGGACGGCATGATGTTTGTCTCGGTGCCTGAGACCCAACCATGATATGGATCACTCGACGCCTGTTTTCCATGGACTGCCGTGTTTGGAAATCTGCGCATTTAAAGTCGGCAAGAGCTCTTTTGGAGGATGGCGTCGCCTGTAGGCTTCCAGGCCAGATCTCTTGACCCTTCCTCCGGGTCCCCTCCGGGTCTATCTGACCTGGCGGGGGAACCTCCTCCACTTCCAGCTTTGCTGAGGAGGAGTTTCTTCTTCGGCACTGGAGGCAGTGTGATCCCTCCTGGGAGTCGCATCGTTGGCGCCTTCCTGGCAGTCACCTCCTCGGAGGTGCAGGCTCCCCAATGTCATGGCCTCCGGTTGTGGGGCCCAGCAATAGTGGACCCTCAATACTGCCTAGCGATGCCACTTTGGGTTCGGTGCGGGGGAGCAATGCCGCTTTGGGTTCCGCTGCCATCTGCGGCACCGTGGACTCAGGTAGCACCGCTGTTGGTGCCATTGTGGTTACCGGCACGATCCGGCGGGGTGGAGGACTCGGCGGCGCCATTGACATTGTCGCGACCTATGTCGGTATAGCTCCTGGTGGCGTTGCAGGAGAGGTTCCTGGGGTTGCTTCTCTGGAGGTCACTGCTCGACTCCTCTTCGGGAGGATGACTCAGAGGTGGACTCGGACTGGCAACCTGAGGCTTCCGATTCAGAACTCTCTGTAGGCTGTGGTGTCAGGCAGCCCAGCGTTCCGAGTCCCCAGAGCAGGTTCACCTTGAGGTCCCATGGCTAGGGGTGGCCTGGGACCTTCTGCGGCCGATCCTTCGGGATTCGTGAGAGGATGCCTCCTCCTCCTCAGATGGCCCAGGCTGCTGCTGTCTCTGGTGCTGCCAAGGCTTTTGGAAGAGGGTAGAGAGCCCTGCTTCTGTGACCTCCCTCCGGAGGCTCTCACAGCAGGGACCTCCGACACTGGTGTCGGGAAGAGGCTGCTTGAGTCTGGGGGTTGAGAGGTTAGGGTGAGGGTGACAACGCATTTCTTCTACCCTGAGGGGTGTGGGAGGAGTCATAGCGCTGAACACCATCTTTCTCTCTAAGTCTCCAGCGCACCTTCTAGTGGTGGTACTGAGGGTTGCCCTTCTGGACACACGCAGCCTCAGTCACGTCACTGGGAGATTTCCCTTCTGGGTTTCTTCTGGGTTTGCCTTCACACATTACCTCTTTGCAATCCGGCATGATCTCAGGGTTCCTAGTCTTGGTGGTGTCGCTCCTGGCTCTCAGAGCCCTGGCAGATGCCAGGCACATGCCCTTGGGTGCCCTCGCCCATCCCTCTGCTGCCACCCCCACTCCCAGGCCATGTGGGTCCTCAGAGACCGTTAACTTGGGAGGCGTTCAGAACTACTGCGGCGGTCTTCCCTTCATACGTCAGGGCCATGGCTAACAGGTTTCTGCTTGCAGTCCCCCGCTGCAGGAGTCTTCCAGACATTTAAGCTCCCTTCCTTCCTGAGGAAGAGGAACCCTCTGTCCACCTCTTCTCAGACACTGATTTCACTGAATATCAACAGTTCCTTTCAAGGCTGGTTTCAGAGCTTTGTATCTCCTACATTCGCAGGGACAATACCGGCGGCAGAAGTGTACATTCCTCAACGAATTCAGTATTCGCCACCTCGTGGTGCCTTCTTGGCTGATCCCTTCCAGGAGGCATCTATCTGCACTGGCAGTCTCCAGCCACCCCTTTTCCAGCCCTGGCAGACTGTAGGGAGACTGTATTGTGTCCCCCATGAGTCTCTAGGTTCTCTACCTCACCCACCTTTGGGCTTGGCGTCCTGGACACTCCTTCCGGGCCTTGGCGCCTGGCACGACAGACCCCTGATCTGGATTCTGCTGAATTTGATCGATGTGGACAAGAGTCTTCTCTTCAAGTTGTGTGTTGATGTGCATAGGTCCGTATCAGGCACACCACGCTGCCTACAACAGGCATCTGTGGTCGATGCTAGCGCAGGTTCTGGCATCTGTGCCTGATATGGAGCAGTCTAGACAAGCCATTGCCCTCTCTGCACAGGGTCTGGAGCTTGCAAGGCACCAGCGAGGACATTTCCGATGCCAGCGAGGAGGCTTCCAGACTAGCAGGACAGCGATCTGCATTAGGCAGGCGAGCACGGCTTCTCTGTCCAGACTGTCACCCATTGCCGGCGTGAGGGTGACCTCCTCCGCCTCCGGGACACGCTTATTCTTCCGCAGGGCGAGGAGGATACTTCAGGGCGCCCATCCCTCAGCCATGGAGGACACCCCTCACCCTCAGCAACCTCAGACTGCCGTTAGGGTCTCCCCTTCTGCTTTCAACCAGTAGGAGGCGAGGGATCTGTTCCCTCAGGGGCCAAATTCAGGTCCCCGGAGGCTTGGACTCTATAGTATTAATGAATGGCGAAGACTGACAAGGGAAGATATGAAATTACGTACCTACTGTAATTGTTGATCTTCTTTGTATCTTCACCATTCATTACTGAATCCTCCCGCCTCCCCTCATGGGCTCTCATTTCTTGGGCATCTCCCCACCCTGCTCTCGCTTTTCCTCCCCTTCCCCTCTTGGGGGTGCTTCATCCTCTGGTTCCTTGGGACCGTCTGTTTCTTCTCTAAAAACATGTAGAAGGATTTGAGGAGGAGGTGGGGCGAGCGAAACCGTCATTTTCATCTGAGGGAACTCTTCTCATTTCCTGAAAGGTTTTCCTTCAGAAACTTCTCCGCCAGATTAGCTCAATCTCCAGACATCAGGGTTAATCTCTTAAACAGTCCTCTAATCCTCAGTCTTCGGACTTATCTGATGTCCCTTATTTTCTGGTTACACCAGACCAGGGCTAGTCTTATCTGTTCTAGCTCAATTTGAAAATTACATTTTGGTCTGTGATCTGGTACATTAACACTGCCTTCTCAGTCAGAAGAAGCTCCTTCTCTGTCCACCCTGACAAGAGGTTGCCCTCTTGGGGCTCCTCTCCCCACCACCACCCAGCACAGATCTGTGTGGTACAGGGTCTTTTCCCTTTGCCTAGTTGGGGCTCTTCTTCTCTGGAACAGAGTTTACCTTGGCATTCTGTGAGCTCTCAGCTTGAGTGAGGGGTAATAGGATAGCGGGATGTGTAGAAGTCTGCCTCTCGTTTTAAGCTGTCTAGAAGGTTCATTTGAACCATCCGAACCAGTTTTATCTGAGGGATCCTTGCTCCCTGCTCAAGATCTGAGCTGAATAAGCTTCAAGCCTGTTTCACTCTGAATTGTGCAGTATTTTCCCTCCGCCCAATACTTTCCTTATCTGTTCCTCCCTCAGAGCCATCCAGGAAGGAGGCCCTCCAGTCCCTTAGGTAGGCTTTTTCTTTACTGTCCTCTTCGGTTTATTCCTTTTCAGTTTGTTTCCTTTCCTTTTACTATCCCTCGGCTCCCTTGCCTCGCTCTTAATTCTTCTGTTCTTTTATTTTGCCTCTCCAGCTTACAGAACTGGGTTGGAGGAGGAGTCTCTGATGCCGAGCAGTGCGCCCTCGCATACCACACGTAGTGCGTGACTTTGTGGTGGTGCCAACTCCTCCCTCCAAAACAAAAAACTCCTTAGAGGGTGCATGCCTCCGGCTTACACCCAGCAGTAATGAATGGTGAAGATACAAGAGATCAACAATTACGGTAGGTACGTAATTTTCATTTTTATTTTATTTTTTATTTGTTACTGTTTGCCATATATCATGGTTCCTGCTGTTGGTCTGTAATTTTCCCAAGTCGCGCTCTGAAATAGACATATATATGTCTAGTGTATTTTACCTGGTATCAAAAACAAATAAATAAATGACAAGCAGCTGTTGAAATTAAGCATAAAGAAGTTTCAAGTTGTATAAATAGGGACAGAAATCTGAATACAGAATTTGGGGAGGGGATCAGGACTGTGGAGAGAGAGGATCTGGGGTGTTATGATCATGGATACTTTAAGGCTCATGCCAAGAGCTGATTCTTTGTGCAGTAAGCGGTGGGAAGGGCCAAATGGATGCAGGGATGCCTAGGTGGGGGATCACTAGCAGGAGGGGAAGGTGATACCACTCCTGTACAGATTAGTGGTTTGACCTGATTTGGAGTTCTGTACAGTTTTGAACTGGCACCTAAAGAAAGATTGGGACAGACTGAAGGTGGTGCAGAGAAAGGCTATTAAGATGATCCAGGTGCAGCAGGGGAGGACTTGGGGAACATCTTAAGGATGTGAACAGGTGTAATCTGAAAGTTAAGCATTGAACTTTTGCGATAAATAGCAATCCATAAATAAATAGCAATAAATAGCTAGCCGATGTCATGCTTTCTGCATTCCCACCTCTTCCCTACTACCACTTTTGTGAAGTGGGACTACATCTTCCTTCCTTCAGTCCCCTGGAACCTCTCTGGTTTCCAGTGATCTGTTAAATAGGACTGTCAGAAATGCAGCCAGTTACTTCCTGAGGTCCATCAACACCCTTAGAGGCACCTTGTCTGGCCCCATTGCCTTGTCCATTTTCAGATTCCTGAGTACCTTCAGATTCTCTCTCACTTCTGAAATGGACTAGTGTCCATCTCCCCGCCCTCCTTTTTAAAGCTCCTATTACTTTTTGGTCCTTCCCTTACTCTGTGAACACTGCAGAAGTATTTGTTCAAGGTGTCTGCCTTTTCTAGGGATGTGAATATGGTGTACTATCCACCCTACTGGCAGAATCCTTTCCCTTTAAGAATGGCCAGAAGGTCTTCAAGTTGACTCCTACCACCCACCCGGGTGGTATCCTCCATGCACCGCCACATGATGACAGATCTTACTTTCTGCTGGAAGCATCAGGTTTCTTCCATCGCAGCTCCGCACTAGGTGAAGACCCTAACTTTTCCAACATTTGGTCATTAGGTTTTCACTTTTGGCTACTTTGTTTCGTTGTGGATGCAGGAAAACCAAAAACTGGTCTCAGCTTTGAACTGAGCGTGACTTGTGGCCAGAAGATGTTGCCCACTGACCGCACTTCCAGTGTGTCTACTGACTGGGCAAGCAGCATCACCCATAGACTTACGGCCTGTGCTGTACTCTTCAGCCCTCCATTGGAGGACCGCTATGCCCTCCTCCACCTGGGCCATCTGTATACACCCCCCCACGCCTACAAGGCTGTTTCTGTCCATTGCTTTGCCCGACTTTTTTGTCCAGGCCGCTGGCCCCAGAGTCCTTGTCAAATTTTCAGCCAAGATGTGGGTCGACCAGTCAGTCGAGATCTCAACTCTGTCAACCCGTTGTCACCAGTCAAGGAGGAGGATTCCCTCTTCAGGACACCGGTCCTGCCTGATCTCTCCCAAGGAGGCTGGATCAACCCACTGACCCAGTTCTCTCCCCTTGGGAGCCCGACACTCAGGGATCCCAGGGATCCTTCACTTGTCCCTGCTTCCCTCGCCAACCGGTGCCCGGTGGTCAAGGTCAGCGAGCCCCAACATGGCCATCAGTCTTGCTTTTGACACTCAGGAAGAGATGCCACGAAACTCCTCATCTTCTTCTTCCTCCTCAGGGGAAGACAGGCTGTGCCGTGAAATGTGGAGCTTTTGCGAGTTCATGTGGCAACAGTGGCATTTCTGCACCAGCCACATGCTGCCTGTATCTCGGCCCACTGGACGCTTCCGTGGCTGCCGCACTCTCAGCCTGAGCTAACCCCACAGGTCAGGCCAATGCTGGCGCTCTGCCCATTTGAGTGGAATTTCTGCCTCCTAAGGCTGCGAGCTTGGCACCTGGGCTTCCTGGGCCGGATCTCGGTCAAGGATCACCCAGGCTGACAAACCTGGCTTTGTCAGTAGGGATATGAGTGCTTCGGCCTGTGTTTGAATCTTCCGACTCTGAGGACATCTCCATGCATTTTCATCAGACACAGGGGCTTCAACCATGAGTCAGTGAGGATCTCTCGTCTGAGCAGGGTCCTGTTACTCCTTTGGGGCCTGGTTAAGCAATTTCTGAATCCACAGGGATCCTGCTGAAGCAGGCTAAGTATCACTTGACAAAATCCTCAACAGGGATGACTCCTGAGGTTGCCTTCCCTGTGGCAGAGGCTATCCTTGGCCCCACTCTGGAGCTGTGGAAGCATCCTTGCTCCTGCCCTATGAGATCGACCCATATGGTGCATAAATATGCACTGCCTGTGTGGGTCCGTGTAAGGTTCACCGACCACCCCTGGCCAGTGGGTTGGTTGCCAACTTGGTATTTCAGCACACGGGCAGTGCCGAGGATGTTGACAGACCTTACAACAAGGAGTCCAAGAATTGGACCACGTAACTAAAAAGGTCTTGCGCCTTGTCCCTAGGCCTTCAGTTGGCTAATTTGACCTTATGACGGTCCACTTTGCTCATTCTTTATTGGGTACCCTGGACAAGGTTATCTGGCTCCCAGCTGACCTGCAGCTGCCAGTCAAGTTGGTCCATGACCAGGGTCATGCCATTGCTAAACAGCTCCAGAAGGCCCTGGACATCGGTGACTCGTGAGCCAGGTCAGTGGCCTCAGCGGTGGCTGAATTTCAAGATCTTACCGAGAGGGCTCTTGCAGTAGGTAATTACATATAGGACTGGCGCCGGCGTGGCAGGACCCCACTGAAAATTTCTAGCTAGCGGTCCCTGGCGAGGACCGCCCCACATCAGGTGACCGGCGTCATGCGGCGTCGGTATAAAGGCGATCCCAGTCGCCCCCTTCAATTCTTTCCGCCATTAGCTCCCTTGCGGTAAAGTTGGTAGCCGTCAGCCCTGTCTTCGTCATTTTCCGAAAATCTATATTTTTACAGTCATCAGTGTATGTCGTCCCCACACCCTCCGAGCATAAAACAGTGTGACTCGTGCGCGGCACCCAACTGCCACACAAGGACGGCCATTCCTGTGCCTTTTCTGCCTAGGGCCCCGATCACCCGGGTCGACAAGTGCCAGCATTGCCTCAGCTTCAACGCTGACCACCGTAAGCGGCACCAACAGTCCTGGAAGCCCATCTCCTTAAGAAAAGATGTCTTCTATGGAGAAAGAGTTGAAAAAGTTGAGGCAGGCGTCCACTTCCCGGAAGGACATCGGAAAAAGAAGGACAAGGGAGGCACCGGAGAAGTCCTCCTCTACCGCGTCTCCGCTGGAGACATGGCTCAGGTAACAACCCCTCCGAGGTTCCGTGTAGCCCGGCAGCCTCCAGGGTTGGAGGCGTCGGCCACGCTCCCATCTGGCTTCCTTTTCGGGCCTTGCAGGCGCCTCCGGGCAAATGAGGCCTCCATTCCCAGTTCGGCCACAGGTTCGCGGCCTACTGGCGTGGCGACTCCTCTAAGTCGGACGTCAGCTCCTCTGGCGTCCGCTGGAAAGAGTCGATAAGGCGCCCGACCCTTTGAGGCAGCGCCCGACCACTTCCCATCGGACGGGTCGCCCTCCCCTCGGCCCGCCTCGGTGAGGACTCCCGTAAGCCAGGCGCGGCTCCTCCGGCGCCCGCGGGCTCGCCCCTAAGCTGCGTCAGCTCCTTAGCAACAGCGGGCCAAGCGGAACCTCGGCGGTTCCGTCCGTCCTTTACCGGCTCCCGCAGCCCCTCGCTGCCGTCTGGGAAACCCGACTCACCAGCCTGACCCGGGAGTTTCTCTTCCTTCCCGGCGGCGGCGAGGACTTTCCTCCTCCGGCGGACCAGGATCTGGCGTCAGCCCCTCCAGCGCCCGGCTCCTCCGGCGCCCGGTCCTGCCCGACGCCCGGCAGGGGATATTCCCCCTCCGTCGGCCCTCCGCCCCCAGGCCCAGTAACATGGATCCACCCATTGGGAGCCTGGCAGAGGCCGTCTGCTCTGGCAGCTCCCCGCTCCCGGGTACCCGCCGTCTTATCCGGCCGTCGTACCGGGACCACAGTATCCAGCGCCGCAGTACCCGGCGTCGGTTCCTCCAATGCCACATTACCTGACACGGGTTTCCCAGGCGGGTTATGGATACTCACCTTATGGGTACAACCCGTACTCCTTTCCCCTCCTCCTCCACCTCCACGCCCCACGCGCGGTGGATCTGCAGAGACTCTGGCCTCTTGGTGGGCTGAGGCCAAGGCTCAGCTCACCAAGGAGGTGAGAGCTGCCTCATGACAGCGGTGCCGCCCCGGCTCCCTACGTCTGAGTGGCACCTCCCTCACCGCCTCAGACTCAGGGCTCTTCCCTCTGGGTCAGAGAGGGCAGGATACGTGTTCACGGGTACCACCCAAGGAACCCGTTCTTCCCCTAGTCGTGTGAGAGTCTTATTCTTCTTCTGCTTCTTCTTCCCTCTCAGATTCCTCGGATTCTTCCGACGGATGTTCCGAGAAAGACAGACGAGCCCGCTCTCCGTCCAAGCCCGGCCGAGACCCTCCGAAGTCTCCTCCGAGGATCCATCCTTCATGGAGTTGCTTAGAAAAATCCAGGAAATTCACCAGTGGCGCTCCTTGAGACCAGATCCCCACGCCTAAAACTGCTGAGCATTTGGACCTGCCTGTGACAGTTCCAACTTTGGTAGCACCTGGATCGGAGCCTCCGCCCACCTTGTTACCACGATTTGGAAACAACCGTGGCGTGCCCCACTTCCCAGGAAGTCTAACAGGCTATACCAGGCTCCCAAGGGCATAGACTATCTGGACTGTCACCCTCGTGCGACTCAGTTGTGATTAAGCGCCGCTCACGGCGGTCGGCACATCAAAACATTTGAGCTCGTCTCCTCCGGATAAGAATCTCGCCTCGTGGACCAGTATGGAAGAAAGATTTCGCCTCTTCCACACTGGGAATTCGAACCCTGAATTCGTCGCCCACATGGGGGATTACCAGAAGGCCATCCTTACCCAGGCGGAATCTAAACTAGACTCCTTACCTGACTCTCAAGTCATACAGGAGCTAGCAGATCTTGTCCGTTCTGCTCGTTCGGCCAGTCGCCATATGTTACAGGCGACATACGATGCAGTGGACACTGCTGGGAGACTCCGCTTTCGCCCGCAAGTCTCACGGCATCATGTCTGGCTCAGCGTGTCAGGTTTGGTCGGAGGTGCAATCTGCCATTCAAGAGGCACCTTTCAGGGGGTCAGTGCTTTGGGGTGATGTTAAAGACATCATCACCGACTTACAGAAGGGCGGCCCTGAAATCCGTGGATTCCATGTACGTCCCCATACTCAGCAGCGTCGTCCTTTTGCAGATGGACTCGGCCTCAAGTGAAACCCCAAGGAAGGCGGGCCATTAAGCGTCGGGCCCCGCGGCTGCCAGGCCCCTCCGTCCAAAAAGCAGCGGGTGCCTCAGCTGTGGGCTGCCCCACCACCTGACTCCTTCCTCTCCCACCGCCTCCGGATCTACCGGAGAACCGGTGGAGGAGATTTTCCTCCACCTCCGGGTTGGGAGAGGATAACCACGGATTCTTGGGTGCTCCAGCTATAGCAGAAGGGCACTCCATAGAGTTTCTTCAGAAACCACCCGCCACCCTCCTCAAGTCAGCGTACTCCAGAGACCATCTTCCCTTGGTCCAGGAAGAAATCTCAGCCCTTCTTGACGAGGCCATAGAACCGTTCCCTTCATCTCCGAGGGACGGGTTACTATTCCATTCTTCCTGGTCCCAAAGAAGACTGGAGATCTCAGACCCATTCTAGATCTCAGCTCCCTGAACTTTTATGTGGAATACAAAAGGTTCAGGATGCTCTCTCTGCAGAGTCTTCTGCCCTTCTTGGCCGGTCAATGGCTTTGTGCTCTGGATATGCAGGATGCCTATCTGCACATTCCATTAAGTCTTTCACACGCAAGTCCCCTGTTTTGCTTTTCAGGGGACCACTACCAATTCAGAGCGCTCCCATTTGGTCTTTCCTCGGCGCCAGTATTTACCAAATGCCTGGCTGTGGTAGCGGCCCACCCTGCGTACAATGGGAGTTCAGGTGTTCCCTTACCTGGACGACTGGCTCTGGCGGCCTCATCCGGGAGGAACTCCTGCATTTCCTCTCCCTTACCCAGCAGGTTTTGCCTGCCTGGGTATTACCATCAACCATTCCAAGTCCCATCTGGACCCCTCCCAGAGACTTCAGTTCCTCGGGCTGTCCTCGATCGACGGCGAGCAAGGCCTTCCTGCCTCTAGAAAGGGCGGCCTCTCTTCAATCCAGATTTCCCTGCTATCAGAAAGCAGGAGAGTTCCGGTGAGTCGGTCCTCCGTCTTCTGGGGCTCATGGCGGCGCTATTGACGGTCCCCGAGCTCAACTCCACATGAGAATCTCAGTGGACTCTTCGCTCCCAGTGGGATCAACTTGAAGCGACCTAGATCAACTAGTCCTGATCTCCTCGCCGATGGCACGGGACTTGCAATGGTGGATAGTTCGAGAGAACTTTTTTGGGGGTCCCCTTTCATCCTCCCCCTCCCAGACTCTGACCACCGGACGCATCAGGCGAAGGTTGGGAGCCCATCTGAGCCCTCATCGGACCCAGGGTTCATGGTCCAGACTGGAACTAGCCCTCCATATCAACATGCTCGAGCTTGAGCAGTGCTATACGCCTCCAAGCCCTTCACCAATACATTCTTCCGGCCACCTAGCCGTCCAGGCGGACAGTATGTGCGTAGTGTGGTACATCAACAAGCAGGGAGGAACTCGTTCCTCACCCTCTATGCAGGAAGCTATGAGAGTTTGGGATTGGGCAACTCTTCACAACCTTCACCTCATGGCAATCCATGTTCCAGGAGTTGACAACACCCTGGCAGACAAACTAAGCACTCCTCTGCCAGGGCACACGAGTGGATGGATCAAAAGGTGCTCGGCGGTATGCTCTTCAGCTTTGGGGGACTCCATGGGTAGACCTCTTCGCCTCCCCAAAACACAAAACTTCCCAGCTTTTGCTTGCTCGCTCCAGAGCGAGGTGCTTTCTGGCGGCGCTCTGTCTCTAGACTGGAAGGACAGATTCGTCTATGCCTTTCCCAGTTCTTCTGATCCCAAGAGTTTTGCAGAAGCTATCCACGGAAGGAGGCGAGAATGATTCTCATCGCTCCTTTCTGGCCCAGCAAATCTGGTTCTCTCTTCTACAACAATACTCAGAGGTTCCTCCTCTTCTTCTTCCTTTATCTCGAGGTTTGCTGACCCAGGATCAGGTGACCCTGGTCCATCCAGGCCTCAAGTCCCTTCAACTTCATGCATGGCTCCTGCAGACCTAGCTCAATCTCGTTTGGCGTCTCTCCAAAGTGGCGGAGATTCTGGTGGAGCTAGAAAACCCTCCACTAGGTCCACTTATGCCATGAAATGGAAGAGATTTTCTATTTGGGCGCCTCTAGGAGCATTGGAGCCTTTCTCCTGTTAAGTGGCTGTTCTGCTGGAATATTACGTCATCTCTTAGACCTGGGTCTCAGTCATTCCTCCTTGAAAGTGCACATGGCTGCTATTTCAGCCTACCATGCTGCTTTTGCAGATAAAGCTTTTGCCCAATTGGAGGTCTCCAAGACCTTTCTTAGAGGTCCGTCATCTGAGGCCCCTCATCCGAACTCCTGCTCCCCTTGGGATTTGAACTTTGTTCTAGAAACTTACCCTTCCTCCCTTGAACCTGCAGCAACACGCAGATCTGAAGTTTCTTTTCGTGGAAGACGCTCTTCTTGGTGGCCATTACTTCCGTTCAGAAGAATCTCTGAACTTCAGGCCCTTATGTGTAAAATCCCTATTTGATTTTCACAAAGAGCAGTGGCTCTTAGCATGAACCCTAAGTTTCTGCCTAAAGTGGTAGCGGAGTCTACCTTAAATCAGTCTATAGAGTTACCTGCCTTTTTCACGCAGTACTCCAACCAAGGAGAATATTTACTCCATACCATGGATGTTCACGGATTCTGAGATATTACACCAACAGGACAAAGGATCTCAGAAAGACTGATCAGTTGTTCGTCTCTTTTGCTCACAAAAGGAAGGCAATGCTGTTTCAAGCAACGCTTATCAAAGTGGTTGGCTCATTGCATCACTTTCTGTTATGACAAGTACAAGGCACCCTTCTGGGTCAAGTCAGAGGTCACTCCACTGGAGTAGCGGCCCTTCGGCTTGTTTCAAGAATAGTGTCTGAGCAGACATCTGTGCTGCTGCCACCTGGACTTCGGTTCATACCTTTACAAAACACTACAGTTTGGACATTGCCTCTCGCCGTGAAGCAGGCTCGGGCTAGCTGTTTTACAAGGCCTCCTGTCTTGAGGCCTTCAAGACTACCGCTTCTTTCTGGAGTAGTTCCCTCCTCCCGGTGCCTCTTATTTGTTCCAGACTGCTTGGGATTCAGTCCTATATGTAATTACCTGCAAGAGCCCTCTCGTAAGATAGTACAGTTACGTAAGAACTTACCGTAACAGTAGATCTTCGAGAGAGGCTCTTAATAATACCTTCCCGCCCTCCTTCCCCTAGGCTTTTCAGCTCCTTTTCCAGGAGCGGAACATCCGCTTCTCTCGTCCGAGCCTTCCAGTCCTGTGGGCGGGAAAGAACTGGAAGGCAGACGGAACCAGCCCTTTATACCGCGCCGCATGCGCCGGGTCACCAGATCAGGGGCGGTCCTCGCCAGGGACTGCTAGTTAGAAATTTTCCGTGGGGTCCTGCCGCCAGCCGCATCAGTCCTATATGTAATTACCTACTGCAAGAGCTCTCTCTCTCGAGCTCTACTGTTACGGGTAAGGTCTTACGTGAATTGTACTTTTACAGTCGCACAAGCAGCACAAATTGGCGGATGTCACTTTTAGGTACTGACTTGTTCGGGCTGGCGTGGATGCCATCTCACCTGCATTGTGAAGTTCATCGCCACCTGGACTCTGTTCCATCCACCCAGAAGAATGCTAAGAGCAAGAAACAAAGGAAAAAGTGCTTTCAGATTTGGCCCTACTCAGCTTCTTTGGCCAGACCACCTCAGCCCCCAGCGAGGCAACAGCAGACCTGGCAGCCTCAGCCAAAGCAAGCCTTCTCCGCTGCCAAAAAACAGAGGGTGAGGGCCAGCTGCTTCCTCTGCTAGCCCTGCTACCACTTTCAAGCTTGCACAGTGGCAGGTTGGGGAGTGTCTCCTCCCACCCATCCTGTCACGCTGGGACCTCTCATGGGGGGCCAAATCCACCACTTCGCTTCCACCTGATCCGTTATTACCTCGGACAGGTGGGTGCTCAAGGTGGTTGGTCAGGGTCTGCCTCTGGAGTTTGAGGCTCTCCGCCCAGCCCATGCCACCATGGGAGGATGTGGTGTCAGTAGACATGCTGTCTGCCTGGAGGGCATCACCTAGCTCCTTCAGAAGGAGGCAGTGGTTCATGTCCAGGACACTATGGGCGGTCTGGGGATTGTCTCCATATATTTTATGGTTCCAGAATGGGCCGGGTAGGGGCTGGCGCCCCAGGTTACCAGTCAATATGCTGCATGAAGTATAGCTAAGAATTACAATGTGTCAAAAATAGTGTATTGCATTTATAGTGCACAGATTTTATTGTGTGTCAACTAAGTGTGGACTGGAGTTGTATGTATGTGTGTACAGTATGTGTGTGTGTGTATATGTGTGTATATATATATATATATATATATATACACACACACTAAAAACTTTAATGCATCAGTTAGGGTTGTTACTAAAGTGACAAAAGTAGGGAATGGGGTGTTAGGGTTTCCAACTCCCACACCCCACCCTGCAGACACTGACGGGCACAGGGGTGATCCTAGGGTCAGCAGAATGTAAGACTCCACCCCATTCCTCGTATACTGTACCCATCTCAGGTTATTTAGTTATGGCATGGGGTGAGCATTAGGGCCGGCGACCCCAAGGGACAGCCCTGGCGCCTGTCGGTGTGTGAAGGGTAGGTGTGGTGGTGAAATGGGATGCCCGTTCGGCTGGCGACCCCAAGGCACACCCCTGACACCTGTCAGTGTCTGCAGGGTGGGGTGTTAGGGTTGTAAACACTAACATCCCATTTTCCTGCTTTTGTCACTTTAGTAATAACCCTAACTGATGCAGTAACAAAGTTTTTTATGATGAATTTCCTTACTTTTTCAGACAGTTTATCAGGGAACACAGGGTCTTTGGACCCGCACCCATTCCTCAATAGATTCATGTCCAGATTATCAGCACCACCATCTTATTAACAGAGAACATACACTTCGGTAGAAAACACATTTTGGGCACAACTTGAAAATGACAGCTGTAACATACATGAGCTCAAGTAATAAGAAGGCTATGCTGAAAATCTGGGATCAAATATTTAACACTTCCGAGTTACAAGCGGGCGCACAAAATTGCAATGAATGGTCATAAGTTAAGCTTTTGTTTTATATTCTGACCCACATTTTGAACATAGTCTTCTTATGACCCCACATAATAAACCCCATAGGTGAAAATGTTCCAGTCCATGTCAAACACCATTCTGCACCACAGGTGTGAAAACACATTTTGGGCAGGATGTGAAAAATGACAGCTGTACTGTTTATGAGGCGTGTGAAAAAAATGGCTATGTTGAAAATTTGGAGTGAAAATATAAACAAGCATTTGTCAATGCCGAATGTTTGCTTGCTGCCATTGGTAGTGTAGGAGTTACAGAGCTGCATAATGGGAATGGCAGTGAAGTATTGAACTGAAGCCAACCCACCACAATCTACAGAGACTGACAGGCATTGGGGTGTACCTTTGGAGTCGTCAGGCATGGCCAGCCACACAATTCACCACACCTACCCTGCAGACACCAACAAGTGTTACGGTGTGCCTTGGGGTTTTGGCCTTATCGCACCCATTCCATCAGGAAATACGGTGAGATGGGTGCGGTATAGGGAATGGGGTGAACTTTGGGGCGAAGAGTCCAAGGCATACCTCGATGCCTCTCACTGGCTGCAGGGTGTGGAATGGTATAGAGCATTACAGGCGAGAATCCCAAGTCACACCCATGATGCCTGTCATTCTCTACAGGGTGGGGGCGTTATGGTGGGAAACCCTAACGCCTCAGGCATTTGTGGTATTTTCACTCCATATTTTCAACATGGTTTTCTGACCCTCACCTCATGAACAGTGGCAATATCAGTTTGTTAGCAGCTGTTTCTGCACAGCGACTATGGCATTTAGCACCACAGGTGCAAATACACATTCTGAACAGGATGGGCAAAATGACAGCTGTACTGTTCATGGGAGATATAAGAAATGGCAATGTTGAAAATCTGCAGGTGAAAATATAAAAAAAAAAAAAAAACTGGTGAAGTCACGGCGTGCATAGAAACTGTGCAAGATACCCTGTAATGTAATTAGTTTGGGGATTTTTACAGCAGATTGTCAACACAGGCATTTGGCACCTCCAATCATGAACAGTGTCACTGTGATTTTCTTTATCTGTTCGAACAATGATTTCCCACAGCGACCACGCATTTCTGCGCTGAAAGTGTGAAAACACATTTCGGCCATGTTGTGAAAAATGACAGCTGTACTGTTCATAAGGAAGTGTGGAAAAATGCCACTGGTAAAAATCTGGACTGAAAATATTACAAAGTAATGAACTTATGAGGGTGTGTGAAACTGCACAATGCTCACTCGTAACATAGTCATTTATGGACTTTTGTCACAAATTTTCAACATGGCCATTTAAGACCTCTGCTCATGAACAGTGTAACTGTGATTTTCTTAATCTGTCCCAAACATTGCTTTCGCACACCAACTGCACCATTAGCGCTTCATGTCGCGGAAGCACATTTTAGGTGAGATATGAAAATGGCAGCTGTACTGCTCATAAGGAAGTGTAATAAAATGGCAGCGTTGAAAATCTGGCATGCAAATATTAAAATTCGCAAACTTAGAGTGTGCATAGGAACAGCGAGCGTCGCTCCTAAAATAGTCATTTTTAGGAATTTTTCACCAAATTTTCAACATAACCATTTAACACCTCTGCTCATGAACAGTGTCACTGTGATTTTCTTAATAGTGTCCCATACATTGATTGCACACACACCGACTGCGCCATTGTGCGCTACATGCCTGAAACACATTTTGGGCGACATGTAGAAATGACAGCTGTACTGCTCATAAGTAGGTATGGTAAAATAGCAATATTAATCCGAAGTGCAAATAAAAAATTTGCAAACTTATGAGCATGCTTAAGAACTGAAACAGCACGCTTGTAAAGTTATTTTAGGAATATTTTCACCAAATTTGCAACATAGGCTTTTGAGAGCCCACCTTATGAACACTGGCACTGTCGTTTTCATTAATCGGTCCCGAAGGTGATTTTGCATAGTGACGTGAAATCACCCTTCGGCCCAATTACGCCATGACAGTTAAAGAATTCATGAGGAGGGTCTCAAACCCATGTTGAAAATTTGGTGCCAAAATTCAAAAATGCCTGAGATATGCATTAAAGTTGAAAAAACCTATTTATTGCATTATACAGCACACGGCATTTCCTCAGTTCGCGGTCAGCTTTGAAGAGTGCAGGCGTGTTCCTGGTCCACCGAAGATCGTCCGCACGAGCTCGGAGGTAAGTATGGGGTAGGGGGTGTGGGGAGGCAGGGTGCGTAGTGGGTGGTAGCGGGTGGGCTGGGAGACAGCCGAGGAACATTTTCTTGTTTACAGGGTTTTGTTTTTTTTTTTTAAAGGAAGGCGATGCAGGGCGTTTGCCACGCTGGAAGGCTGTTGGGGGGTGGAGCCAACGGGGATTAGCCACCCCGTCGACCTCTGGACTTGTACCACGCTGGGGTGGGCTCCCAGCGTGGCAGCTGTAAGACTGTTTTGGGGGCTGGAGCCGATGGGGGATTGGGCACCCCGACGGACCATACAGTATGTGGTGGAGGGCACATGAGCATGCAGTATGCATTCGTGTGGAGGTGGGGAGGCGCTGCTCACTGAGAGGAGCTTTCCCTTTCAACTGTACAGCACTGTATTTTCAACTGCTGTCATAGACAGCTGCAGCGTTGATTGGAGAACTGTGACTGCGCTTGCAAGCACACTAACTGAATTGGAAGATGGCTGCCACACCTCCGAAAACTCGGATGATGGCACTATGTTTCTTACACATGTGTTCAAGCAAACATAAAATTAACAGAGTTATGCACGTGCTTAGGAAACTTTCAATGAGTGCACGTAACTCGGGCGTTTTATGAATTTTTCTCCATATTATCAACATGGTCCTTTCAGGACCCAACCTCATAGACATTGGCACTATCATTTCATTAATCGGTCCCAAAACATGATTTACGCACTGCAACTGCTCCACTTTGTGCCATAGATGCGATAACACGTTTGGGCAGGATGTGAAAATGATATCAGTACTGTTCTGATGGTGTGGAAAATGGCAATGCTGAAAATTTGGAGTGAACATATAAAAATGGCGATTCTGACAACGTAAAGTGAAAATTTCAACAACTGCCGTAGCTCGTGCTTTTAGTATATTTGCCAAATTTTCAACATGGGCTTTTGGGACCCCACCTCATGAACACTGGCACTGTCATTTTGTTAATTGGTCCCGAAGGTGATTAGGTGCAGCGACTGCGAAATCACTTTGGTGGACTGACAGTGACAATGTGCATGAGGTAACCCAAGAACTCATGTTGAAAATTTGGTGCAAAATTCATAAAATGGCTGAGATATCAGCATAAGTTCAGAACACTATTGACAACCATTATATGGCACTTACCTTGATTCCTGAGTTCGCGGTTTGGCTATGAAGAGTGCAGACATGTCCCAGTCCACAGAAGATGGCAGCGGATGACGGAGTTAAGTAGAGGATAAGGGGTGTGGGGTGGTGGGTGCTTCGTGGAGGAGGTGCGGATGAGGAAGGGGACGACACAGGACCGTTTTCTTTTTTCAGGTTAAAAAAAAGCGTTGACTATTTTCTTGGTTTAAAAGGAAACATAAGAAATTGTGTACACTGGGAGTGGGCTCCCCAGTATCCCACATTACGGGGGCATACATCTGTGTGGACACTGGGAGTGGGCTCCCCAGTGTCCTACTGTCTAAACTCGCTCAGCAGGTCAGGCCCTCTACTCCCAAAGTGCCAACCTCTGAGCGCAGTCTTGTGAACAGTGTAACAGACAAGGTAACCCTCTTGTCTGTTTTGTGAGTTTGGATCAGCCTTTGGTCTCCGTTCTGGAGGGTTCAAACTGTAACCTCTTGCTAGCATACCCAATGCACAGGCTCAGATATATCTGTCTTCGGGGCCAGATATCTTTGCCTACGGGCACCTAACCAGGTATTCAGAGATGAACCCTTTAAAACGTTATAAAGACCTCAGATTTAAAATGCTTCTGTTTCCAGTTTGGTACCACCATACAAGCTATATGTCTGCTGAACCATAAATATTTCTTAGCAAAGAAAGCAATTCAAAGACAGTCAGGTTTGCTTTAAAATTAGAGTTTTTACTAAAATATATAATAATATCTCAAACATACAATACAGAACTCTTACAACACAAGACATACATATTTTTAAACAAAACAAGGTTTAAAACAGTGCAATTCCTACAACTATATTTAGATTTTGTCTAGCTTTCTAAATACCTGTTTCAGTGCTCAGATGTTTCCTTAGTCAGTGTCAGATACAAATGCGTTTATAGTGAAAGAGAATAATCTTTTCAAGCAGTATTGGCCTGCCCTTTTGGATGAAGTCATCCAGCACCTCCTCTGGTCAAATATCTAACATAAATATATTTTATACAACCACAGGATGTAATTTTATTAATCTGTACTATACAGCTATACAGGATGTATTAATTGGCAACCTTACTATAAATCAAGATCTTACTTGAGATACAGCTCTTGCAGCAGGTCACACCATTAGGACTGAAGCGGCAGCGTCAGGACTACGAAAATTTTCTAGCTAGCAGTCTTCAGCGGGGACCGTCCTCCGGCGTCGGTCCCACCCCGGCGTCAGGCGTAGTACATAAGGGCGGTCCCCATAATCTTCAGATCTTACTTCGAGATACAGCTCTTGCAGCAGGTAACACCATTAGGACTGAAGCCGGCGGGCGTCAGGACCCACCAATTCTTCTAGCTAGCTATCTTCAGCGGGGGCCGCCCAGCGTCGGTCCGCCTCCGACATCAGGCATAGTACATAAGGGCGGTCCCTAGATTCCCCAGTTCTTTCCCCCCGTCAACTTGCGTGTCTCGACCCTTCGGTTCAGATTCTACGCGTGATAAAGTGTTTTCCTACAGGAAATTCGTTGTCTTCATTCAGCTTTTTGTCTGATGTCCTCTCCAACCTCGGTCACTCCTCGAAGTGCGCCTGTGAGAAGCAGATCCATTCAGGGATCCGCGCCAGCCTATGTCCGGTGCCTAGGCTGAACCACGACACGGTCCTGCACCTTTTGCCAGGGTTTCAACAGCAGAACCGGATCCGTCGCCAGAAGGCCCTACAGGCATTTCTGCTAGGAACAACTCAAGACCATGGCTTCCAGGGGGATTCTTTGGAGAAGGCCGTAAGCATTCTGAGAAGCATAGAGAGAAGGCCCTTCCAGGTCCCCGTCTGGGGCCTCCGACTTGCGCAGCTCCAGCTCCAGGTCCTACCGCTCTCCTTCCCGGGCCAGCTCTCAGCCTCCCCAGCTGCGGTGAGAAAATCTTCAGGCTCTTCTTCTCAGGCCAAGACTCCCAGGCCTTCCTCGTCCTCCAAGGCCCTGGCTAAGTCGGGGACCGTCACCATCACCACAAGTCGGGTTCCCGCCATTCTGAACCCGCGCCAGGTCTGCCTCCTTGCCTCCTCCTCCCCAGCAGAAGACCAAGGAGCTCACCTTGCTTAGAGGCCGTTGGACCCGATGCGGTTCGCCCGGCGTCAGCCCTCTCGCCACAGGTCCCCAAAGCCGTCGTCCGTCAGAAGACTGTCGCCAGCTAAACCTACTCATCCCGGGCCGGTAAGGGACCGAGCCCGCACCAATCGAGAACAGGACCCGGCGCCTCCGACCGACATGGGTCAGGAGACCATCACTGAGGAGGAGTTGACACAGCCCGAGGACCAGACAGGCGACCCGGTCCTGTTGAGACTCAGGAACCCTCCCGCAACCCGAGGCCCTGTGGAGCGGCCGCCCGCTCCGTCGTCTGGCCTTTCTTTTCAGAGGTTAAGGAGCTTTTCACATACTGGTGGGATACCATCAAAAGGGCGTGGTCCCCACCCCACCTCCTCCTCCTCCTAGGCGGTTACTCCTCCGGTTCCTGTGCCCCTTCTCCATCCGGGTCTGCAGGCGGTTACCTCCTCCCAGGAGCCCAGGATCCCTCAAGGGAGACCAGATAAAGGAGACCTCCGTCCAGATCCTCTTCTGGGTCACCCAGCCCTAAGAGACCCAGAAGACGCCGCCCGCTCGCCTTGACGGAGGACACGGGATCAGAGTTTTCAACATGATCTAGATCCCCATCTCCCTTCACATCCCTTCTCCGGACCCACGTGAGCTTCAAGGTCTCCTCCGGATGACCCTTCGTTCTCGGACATCATGAGACACATCCAAGAGAACATGGGATGGGATGCGGAAGAGTTAGACCCGAAGGCTCGCCTCGCGAAATATCTTTGGCAGAAGGACCCCAAGCCTGTGGTGGTGCCACCCTTGGTAGACACTTTCGTGTCGTCACCAAGGCAGCGTGGCAGGCGATCACATTCACTCAGCGATGCGAAAGCTGACCGCCTGTACAAGGCTCCAAAAGGAAGACCAGTACTTGGCTCAGCACCCTCAGGCTGACTCTCTGGTCATAACAGCCTGTTATGACCGGTCCAAGAACCGCAACATTTGAACACCCTGCCACGGACCCAGAGTCCAAGCAGCTGGGCCTTAAGGGTAGGTGCGTGTCTTCCGCTTCCCTGCGCCATCAGATCCCTGAATTATTTGACCCACATGGTGCAGTTCCAAAATGCCCTGTGGGAGCAGGGTCTGGATGCGGCTGAGAAATTGTCAGAAGGTGAGCAGAAGGAGGAGATGTTGTAGCTCCTCCGTGCAGGTTAGGACGTGGGAACCCAAGTGCTGAGCATTGGCACTCCTCGGCCCGAGCAGCAGCTTCAGGCGTATGCCTCCGGAGGCACTCTTGGCTCGTGTCTCGGCTTTACCGCGACGTCCAGAAAAACATCATAGGCGCCCCATTTGAGGAGAAGTTTTATTTGTTCAACCCTCTGAGAAGGTAATCGCCAAACTCCAAGAGGCCGGGAAGGCGGTGAGGTCGGTTCAGGCCATGTACCGACTGAAGCTTAGTTCCTTTGTTAGGAACCAAAGCCCGATTCGATGGGCGGACGCCAGAGACAACAGTCCGCGCCATTCCACAACAGAGGGGCTCCGGTTTCCATAGAGCCCAGGGAAAACAACCCCGAGGCTCGAGGCCAGCGCTCTCTAAGTCGGCCCAGCCAGCGGGCCCCTCAGCCGCCACAGCCTGACTCCTTTCCAGCCCCGCCTCAGGAGCAACGGGATTTCATGGTCGGAAGTCGCATTTGAATTTCCTGCCAGTATGGCAGTCTAAACCACCAACAGGTGGGTTCTCCAGATGGTCGGAAGAGGCCACTTTATAGAATTTGCAGAAAAGCCACCCTCGAGGCCTCCTCTGCTCTCCGTTACTCGGGTCAGCACAAGTCATTGATCAGACAAGAGTACTCGCGTCCTGCAAAAGGGAGGCGATAGAGTACAAGAGAACCAGAGAGGATATGGATACTATTCCACTTCTTCCTGGTTCCAAAAACAGGAACCTCCGTTCGATTCTGGACCTCAGCGACCTCAATATGTGGGTCGCCTACAAAGATTCCGCATGGTGACTCTTCCGGTCTTATTCCCATGCTAAAGCAGGGCCTTGTTAGCGTCTCTAGACATACAGGACGATACCTGCACATCCCTATAGCTCAAGCGCACAGGAGGTTCCTGCGCTTTGAGTTTCTCTGCCACCATCTTCAGTTCCGAGCCCTTCCATTCGGGCTGTCCCGGCACTCAGGATCTTTACCAAATGCATGGCAGTCATGGCAGCGTCTCTAAGGAGACAGGGCCATTATGTGTTCCCATGACCTGGACGATTGGCTTCTCATGGCCGCCTCCAGAGAGGCGTTGTTACTGGCAATCCAGAGTACCCAGGACCTGTTTCGATCTCTGGGCATCTTAATCAACCATGAGAAGTCTCTCCTGGTACCGCTGCTGAAGCTGCAGTTCATAGGCGCAGTCCTGGACACCGTTCGGGAAGAGCATTTCTTCCAGGCGACAAGCGGGCGCATCAGATCCTCATTAGGGATCTTTCGTCGAAGAAGACCGTCCCAGCCAGGTCAGTCCTTAGCCTGCTCGGACACATGGCTGCGGCCATTCTCGACCATCCTTCCAAGGCTCCACATGCGGGTAACTCAGTGGATGCTCAAGGTGCAATGGGACCAAAGGCAAGACCACATGGCATCCGGTCAGAATCACGAACGCCGTGATTTGAGACTGGCAATGGTGGCTAGACCCAGGGACACTCTCTATGGGCTGCCCTGTTTATAGCGCCGTCCCGGAGGTAATCCTCACCACAGACGACTCAGGACTAGGGTGGGAGCACACCTGGATGAGGTGAAGTCCCAGGAGCGTGGACCCTCAGGGCTCACCTCCATATCAACATCCTAGAGATGAGGCGGTCCTTTATGCCCTGCAGGCATTTCAGTCAGAGATCCCGCCGATACTGTCCTGCTTCAGACAGACAACAGCGGTGATGTATTACCTCAACAAACAGAGGCGCACTCTACCCCTTTGCAGGAGGCCATGAGGGTGTGGGATTGGGTAATCCGACACGGCGCAAAACCTGATCACAGTACATATTCCCGGTGGACAACACAATCAAGAGATCGCCTGAGTCGTTCCCAGGCCAGAGTCCATGAGTGGGAACTTCTTCAGGTGGTAGCAGAGGATCTGTTTCTTCGATGGGGAACTCCAGAAGTGGACTTGTTCGCTTCCCCATCCAACACAAAACTGCCCAATTTTTGCTTGCTAGATCTAGGGCCTGGTATTTTCTGGCGAGGCAGCGTTGTCCCTCTCCTGGGCGGACAGATTCCTCACGCTTCCCTCCCTTCCCGTTGATCCAGAAGTTCTTCTCAAACTCGCAGGAGCATGCAACAATGATCCTGGTGGCCTCTTTTGGCCCAGACAGATCTGGTTCCCTTGCTAATGCAGCTATCCGGGAACCTCCGCTCCCGTTGCCATTCAGCTCCCATCTCTTGTCTCAGGGGAGGTTCACTGTCCACCGGACTTACGCTCTCTGAACCTGCATGCATGGCTCCTAGAGACATAGCCGTTTTGTGACACGGGGTCTGCATAGAGGTTGCAAAAGTCCTTTCCACAGCCAGAGAAAACGACAACGCATACAGCATCGCAGCATGAAATGGCGCCCGTTTTTGTTTATGGTCGCACGCGCCTTCCTCTAGGTTGTCCGTGAAGGCGGTGCTAGAGTACCTGCTCTCCCTTTTCCGTTCGGGTCTCGCCTCCTCTATTAAGGTGCACCTCTGAGCTATCTCCGTTATCACCTTCCGGTGGGACAGCGCACTGTAGCGCAATTAGATGCCTGTCAGGAATTCCTGAGAGGGGTGTTGCATCTTAGGCCTCCCATTAAGGACCCTGTGCCTCCATGGGATATACTCTTACGTCCTGGAACAGCTCACGCTCCCCCCTTTGAACCTGCAGCGGATTGCGAGCTCGTTTTCTGTCTTGGAAAGCGTTATTTTAGTGCTGCTTTCACGTCAGTGAGAAGAGTTTCGAGCTTCAGGCTCTCATGTAAGGAACCTTATTTGTTTTTTCACCAGGACAGAGTTTCCCTGAGGACGAACCCTAAGTTCCTGCCTAAGGTGGTCTCCACACTCACTCTCAATCAGGACATTGATCTGCCAGTCTACTTCCTAATTATTCTAATAGAGGAGGCTGCTCCACACCTGGATGTTCACGCGGCAAGGTACTACCTAAAGCAGGACTAAGCAACCGTGAAGTCGGAGCAGCTTTTTGTTTCCTTTACTGAAAGGATGATGGGCCAGCCAGTATCGAAACAGTCCCTTTCTCGCTGGCTTGTCCAGTGCATATCATACTGCTATGATATCAAAAAAGCCCCTCCGGGATCAGTTGGGGCCATTCTACTAGAGGAGTGGCCACCTCCTGTGCAGCACTTGCAACGTCTCCACCTCAGCCATTTGTGCTGCAGCCACTTGGAGCTCTGTCCATACCTTTATCAGGCATTATAGCCTAGACATTTGCTTCACAGCGAAGAGCGGCTTCGGCCTGGCAGTGCTACAGGGTCTCCTGTCCTAGAACCAGGACTTGGAATGAGCCTTCTAGTTTCCTCCTCCCAGAGTGTTTGCAAAGCGCCTGCTTGGAAATCAGTCCTAATAATTTACCTGCTGCAAGAGCTGTATCTCGAGTAAGATAGTACAGTTATGTAAGAACTTACCGTAACAATAGATCTTCGAGAACAGCTCTTGCAGCAGGTGCTCCTGCCCCACCTTCCCCTTGGAGGAGGCATGGCTTCTGAGCCTTAACGGGACTTATACCTCTTTGTCTTCTGACGGTGGATCCTCGGTCTCCCATTCTGATGTCATCCTCTGGCCAGAAGTCTCCGCGGGAGAACTGGGGAATCTGGCAGGACCGCCCACTTATGTACTACGCCTGACGCCGGAGGCGGACCGACGGCCGGGCGGTCCCAGCTGAAGATAGCTAGCTAGAAGAATTTGTGGGTCCTGACGCCTGCCGCTTCAGTCCAATGGTGTTACCTGCTGCAAGAGCTGTTCTCAAGATCTACTGTTAGTTCTTACGTAACTGTACTTTCTTTCCGCCATCGACATCGCCAGTATCGGCCTCTGTCCTTTTCTAGTGCAGCGACCTTTACAGCTACGACGATTTCGTCTTTTTCCGACTTTGGATTCAACTGATGTCCTCTCAACTACTTCTCTGGAGGGTCACCAATCGAAGTGTGCCTCAGCAAACAGATCCCCTTCAAGGATCCAAAATCTGCCTGTGTGCCTGCCTAGGCCGGAACATGACACTAAGGCCTGCTCCTTCTGCCAGGGCTTCAATAGTCTCAGCAGAATCCGCCAGAAGGCCCTTTAAGCATTTCTCTTAGAAGAGAAGCTGAAAACCATGGATAAAGAACCTTCCTCCAGGGGGTGGTCAGGTAAAACCCACAAGCACGGGACAAGAGAGGGCCGGGTCCCCTAGAGGGCCTCGGGACTCCCGAACCTCCATTCATGATTGGACCACCTCCTTCCAGTGCTCAATCGCACCTCCCCGGTTCAGGTGAGATCCTCCAGCTGTTCCCTCTTTCTTGCAGCCTCTGAAGACTTCCAGGCCACTCGGCCCTTCCACTCCATCTAAGGCCCTGTCAAGTCCGAGGCGCCATAAGTCCTCCATAAAGGGAGGAGAGGTAAGGTGCCTGCCTGGCGCCATGCTTGGAGGGACAGGGAGGCGAATCTCAGGATTGCGGAGCAGCTGCACAGGGAGGGAGCTGGATGTCATTGTCCACCTAGGGACAAATGACCTGGCTAAGAAAAGGATTAGAAAATTGCAGGAAGAGTTTGTGGAATTGGGGAGGGGTCTCTAGACAAGTAAGCATCGGTAACCTTCTGGGAGGTGCTGCCCATCTATGGCGTAGGAGAGCTAGGGTGTTCTGCACCATGGGATTCGATCAGTGGTTGAAACACTGGTGTGGAGCTCAGGGATTTGGCTTCATTGGGGACTCGGGGTCTACCTGGAGTGATGCAAGCCTACAGTGGCATAATGGGTTGCATCTGTCCAGGAGGAACCAGGATCTGGAAGTGATAAGTTTAAATGCTTCATTGGCAAGCATTTAAACTAGCCAGGGAGAGCACTGGAAAGAACGGAAATCCTAGCCCCCAACAAAAAATCATGGTAGTAAGTCGGTAAACACCAACATAGAGGTGTCGATAGGAGAAGGGCAGGGTAAATGGAAAGTGACAAAGGCAAGAAGGACAGGGATGGGGCAAAAGGAGTAAGGCCATCCAGGAAATGGAGGGTGTGGTACCAATGCCGTAGTCTGGGCAACAAGCTCCCTGAGCTGGTGGCCTTGATGGAGAGGGATGCCTGAACATCGTAGCAGTCACAGAAACATGGTACACAGAGAACCATGACTGGGATGTTGACATACCAGGTGCATAACCTGGAGAGAGACAGGCAGGGAGAAGAGGGGCAGGAGTAGCTCTCTATGTAAAGGAAGGGATAAAAGCAACTGAGACAAAAGAGTAAACAGGGAGGAGAGGAAGGGCTACAATCTGCACAGGGGTTGTGTACAGACCCCATGTCAGGAGGGAATGGACAAGGATATGATAGAAGGCATTCTTAGAATGGCAGAGAAAGGGGAGATACTGTTGATGGGAGACCTGAATATGCCAGATGTTAACTGGAGCACATTTGTGCAGCCACATCCAAGAGCAGGGCCATTCTTGATGCCCTACAGGTGGCAGGCCTCAGACAGCTAGTTTGGAACCCACTCGTGAGGAGCAGTCTTAGACCTCGTACTCTCAAACAGAGGCAGGTGAGAGGATCTCAGATCTAAAGTGGGTTGCCATCTGGGAACAGCGACCATCAAACAGTGTGGTTCACGTGAAACTCAGCTACAAGTCAAACCATACAAAGTGAGGGTACTGGACTTCAGGAGGGCTGACTTTGGCAAGATGGGAGAGTGCCTCAGAAAAGCACTAGCAAACAGGCTAGAAGAGGTGTGGAGCAACAATGAGGAATCATCAAAACTACCATCCAAGAGGCAACAAGCCTTTGTGTGAAGCAAATAAACAAATCAAAACAAAAGAAAAAAGCCATTGTGGTTCTCCAAAAGAGGTGACTGTGAAGTCAGAAAGAAAAAGATAGCATTCTAGAAGTATAGGAAGCGCAGAAAGAGCAGGACAAGAGCTGTACCAGTTAAGGCAGAAAAGGAAGCTGGGAGGAAGTCAGAATAACAAAGGCCCAAACTGAGGAAAAGATAGCCAACTCAGTTAAGAGGATAAAACCTTTATAGGTACATCAGCGTAGAAAAGACAAAGGGAGGGATAGTGAGGCTGAATAGAATGAACAGTGGGTGGGCAGGGGACAGTGAAAAGTAGAGATACTGAGCGAATATTTCTGCTCAGTATTCACAAAAGAGGAGGGAGGAAGTGCCTAATCCAATGAATAGAAGCATTCTTGATAGAGGTCGATCAGTCCTTTCACAGAAGAAAGGGTTCTGCAAGAACTCCTAAAACTGAAGGTGGACAAAGCAATGGGCCTGATGGAATTCACCCCAGAATTCTAAAAAGAATTAGGGGGAACTAGATGAAACCACTGGCAACTCTTTTAATAAATCATGGGAGGATGGTGTGGTACCCGAGGACTGGAGGAAGGCAGATGTGATTCCCTTCACAAAAGTGGAACCAAGACAGAGGCAGGAAACTACAGACCTGTCAGTCTGACCTCTGTGGTAGGAAAGTGATGGAGTCACTTCTGAAGGAAGAATAGTTCAATACCTAGAGGCCAGTGGGGCTGGGACCCAAAAGGCAGCATGGGTTCTGAGCCAGGAAGGTCATGTCAGACTCAATCTAATAGATTTCTTTGACTGGGTGACCAAGTAGTAGACCAGGGAGGGCTGTGGACATAGCCTCCTAGTTTTAGCTAGGCATGTGACACAGTCCCACACAAAAGATTAATAGTCAGATTAACCAGTCTGGGTGGGTCCCAGGGTGGTAGCCCTGGGTAAGCATTGGCTAGACAACAGGACACAGAAGGTAACTGTAAATGGAGTCCACTCTGAAGAAAGATGGGTTACTAAGTGAGGTACCGCAGGGGTTCAGTATTGGGTCAGTCCTTTTTAATGTCTTCATAAGTGACATTGCAGAGGACTGGAAGAAAAGTATGCCTCTTTGCAGATGACACAAAGATCTGCAACAGGGTTGATACCTGAGGCGTGGAAAGGATGAGAAGGGACTTGGCAAGGGTTAGAGAAATGGTCCAGAATATGGCAGCTAGGATTCAATGCAAAGAAGTGCAAAATAATGCACCTAGGAAACAAGAACCCAGGGGCCGAATACAGTGGGGGAAGGTAGTAACAACAGCAAGAAAAGAAGGGACCTGGAGGTAATCATATCAGATGACCTGAAGGTTAGCAAAGCAACTGTGAGAAGGCGTAGGGAGGGCTGGGGTATACTGGGATGCATAGGGAGGCATCAGCAGCAGAAAACAGGAAGTTGTTATCCTCTGTACAGACAGTTGGTGAGACCCCATCTGAAGTACTGTGTACAGTTCTGGAACCCCATCTCCACGAGGACATAGAATAGAGGCAGTCAGAGGAGGGCAACTAAAATAATTGCAGGAGTCTGCAGAGAGAGCCGTATGAGGAGAGACTAAAGGAGCTTACTATGTAACCTTGAGGAAAAGAGGAGAGGGGACATGATAGAAACTTTTAAGGCCTCAGTGGAATCAACAAAGTCCAAGAGGGCAGCATCTTTCAGAAAAAGAGATGAGCAAGGGACACAATTTAAAGATGGGGGCGGTTCAGGGCAATGTGAGGAAGTATTATTTCACAGGAGGGTAGTGGATGCATGGAAACAGCCTTCCTGAGGAGGTTGTGGGGTCTAAAACTGTGGGAGAATTCAAGAATGCATGGGACAGACATAAGGCAATTCTTGTGGGGGTAGGAAGAAATAGGCTGTTGGTTAACTAGGATCCAGACTATTCTGTGGAAAGAGAAATGGGCAGACTAGATGGGCCAAGCAGTCTTATCTGACGTCAAAGTCTGTGTTTTCTATGTTTTCCGCCTGCGGAACTCCAACATGGGTTGGTTTCCCACAGCCTCAGCCGTGGAGTCGATCCGGTTCCTTGCAAGACCAGAGGACCTGACATCAGAACCAATGTCGGCCAAGCATCACAGCGCCCAGGAGCAGCGACACCAAAACACCGTCGCTGGCCAGGTATTGCCTCCGAGGCATCGCCCAGGGACAGCGTCCGGCTACCCCAGAGAAGAGGACTGCACCACCGATGGCCGCGGAAGCCGGTCAGAAGGACTCATCGGAGGAGGATACCACAGCTCTTGGACCAGGCGGGCGACACTGGAGATGCCGGGCTCCACTGGAACCTTCCCAGGCCGGGAGATCCCGGGACCCGGCGCCCGACCCAGCGACAGGCCACAGCGCCCGGGCCCGTCGTCGGGCATGAATGGCAGAGGTAAGGAGCTCTTTACCTTCTGGTGGGACACCATCAGAAAAGATGTGGTCGCCACAGTCCTCCTCCTACTCCGACTCCACCTCCTCCTGCTCATTCACCGCCTACGCCCTCCTCCACCCAAGGGGGCCCGTGGGGCCAGCCGACCAACAGAACATGCCACCTCCTCGGGCAGATCCTCAGAAAGGAAAAGACCTCTCTCAGATCAACCTCAGGGTCACCCAGTCCCAAGAGACCCAGGCAGATGCGGTACACCCCATCAGGGAGGATTCTAGATCTGACACCTCAGGGCGTGCAGATCTCCTCCTCCCATCAGCATTCCCTCTCCGGACCCACATGACCTACCTAGGTCTCCTCCGGATGATCCCTCTTCGTCAGGAGATCATGAGGCACATCCCGGAGAATAGGGGTGGGATGCTGAAGACTTGACCCCGAGACAACACCTTGTCCGGTACCTTAGGCAGAAAGACCGAAGCCTGTGGTAGTGCCGCGTTGGTGGATACTCTGGGGACGTCACCAAGGCCGCCTGGAAGCGTCCGCATTCCACTTCAGCAGTGCGAAGAAGGCTGACCGCCTGCCACAAGGTGCCTAGGGAGGACCAGTATCTGGCGGAACCACCCTCTGGCTGACTCCTGGTCATCACTGCCTCGCATGACCTGTCTCAGAGACCTCAGCATTTGAGGACACAGCCACGGACCAGGAATCAAAACAATTGGATGTCTGGGTAGGCGCACGTACTGCTGTGACTTGCGACATCAGGTCACTGGATTACCTCACCCACATGGTTCAATTCCAGAACGCACTGCGGGAACAGGGGCAGGACCGGTCGAGAAGATGTCCCGATGGCAACAAAAGGAGGAGCTCTTGAACCTCCTCCACAGAGTTCGGATGTGGGGACCCAGGTGCTCAGAACCACATATGATTCACGGGACTCTTCAGCCAGAGCTGCAGCCTCAGGCGTGTGTCTCCCGAGACACTCTTGGCTCCGTGTCTCGGTTTTACGGACGTCGAAGAACATCTTAGACATCCTCATAGCGGTGAGGTCCTATTTGGTGAAACCTCCGAGAGAGTGATCACAAACTTCAGGGCCTTGGGAAGGCAGTCCATCTGTACAGGCCATGTGCAAGGTCTCGGCCCAGTTCCTTTTGTAGGAACCAAGAGCTGCTGCGTGGCCGGCTACAAAGGCAACAGCCACGTTCCGGCCAACAGCAGAGGGCACCTTCACCCAAAGCTTCCAGGCAGTTATCCCAGGCAGAGGTCAACAATTTGCAAAGTCGGCACAGCCTGCGGATCAAACGCTGCCACAGCATGACTCCTTCTCGCCGCCCTCCTCAGGATCAGCGGGAAAGAAAGTCGGGGTTGCATCACCCGTCACTTGCCAGGGTGGCAGTCGATCACCGCCAACAGGTGGGTTCTGCAACTGGTCAAAAGGCCACTATATAGAATTTGTAGGCAGCCCACCACAGACCTCCCCTGCTTTCCCGATATTCAGGTCAGCATGCCCTGCTCATACAGCAGGAGGTGCTAGCACTTCTGGAAAGGAAACCTTAGAGCACGTTCCAGAGGACCAGGGTACTATTCTCACTTCTTCCTGGTTCCAAAGAAAATAGGGACCTCCATCCAATACTGGACCTCAGCGACCTCAACCTGTCGGTGCGTTTACCGCTTCGCATGATGACCCTTCCGGCCTAATTCCCATGCTGAAGCAAGGCGCCTTTCTGGTGTCTTTGGACATACAGGGCCGCCTGCATATGCGATTGCTCCCTCGCTTGAGTTTCCAGGCCGCCATTATCAGTTCGAGCTCTTCCCTTGGGCTGTCGCCGGCACCTCCGTATTCACAGAGTACATGGCGGTCGTGGTGGGCGTCTCTGAGGAGACAGGGCCACTACGTGTTTCCATACCTGGACGACTGGCTTCTACATGGCCCTCCAGGGAGGCATTGATGATGGCCATTCGCTGCACCCAGTCCTTTTTCAATCACTGGGTATTCTCATCAACTACAAGTCTCTCTCGGTGCCGTCCCAGAAACTGCAGTTTATAGGAGCAGTTCTGGACACCGTCAGAAGGAAAGCCTTTCTTCCCTCGGACAGAGCGGAACATATCAGATCCCTCATCAGGGACTTGTCAGTGAAGACCGTCATGGCCAGATCGGTCCTTCGCTGCTCGGACACAGGCAGCGGCCAGTGCAACAGATCCATGGCACGTCTCCACATGCGGGTAACTCAGTGGATGCTAAAGGGTGCAATGGGAACAAATGCAAGACCATCTGCAGCAGCCAGTCTGAATCACAAATGCGTAACTTCCGGGATTGGCAATGGTGGCTTAATCAGGGAACCTCTTGGCGGGGTTCCTTCAAACGCCGTCTCAGACTATGACACTCCACAGGCGCCTCAGGACTCTGGTGGGGAGCACACCTGGGCGGTGTTGGGTCTCAGGACCTGTGGACAGCCAGGAGTCTCATCTCCACATCAACATTTTGGAAATGAGGGGCAGTCCTTCACGCTCTGCAAGCCTTCCAGTCGGAGATTCCACGGGTACTCCTGTTACAAACAGACAATACCGCGGTGGTGTATCCTCAACAAACAGGAGACACTCACTCCTACCAGCTTTGCAGGAGGCCATGAGAGTGTGGAGTGGATATTACAACACGGTGCAAACCTAATTGCAGTACCGTCCTGGGGGTGGAAAACACCGTCACAGACAGTCTGAGGCGCTCTCAGGCCAGAGTCCACGGTGGGAACTTCTACAGGAGGTGGCAGAGGATCTGTTTCACAGATGGGCACTCAGAGTTGGACCTTTGAGCGTCCTCATCCAGCATAAAACTGCCCAATTTTTTGCTCACTAGATCAGGGCCTGGTGTTTTCTGGCGAGGACGTTGTCCCTCTCCTGGGCAGGCAGATTCCTCTGTGCCTTCCCTCCTTTCCCGTTGATCAGAGTTCTCTTAAAATTTGTAGGGAGCAAGCATGCTCATTTTGATAGTGCCTTTCTGGCCCAGACAGATTTGGTTCCCTCTTCTGCACCAGCTATCCGGGAACCTCAGATCTTAATTCGAGAGGGCTCTTGCAGTAGACAATTACATATAGGACTGGCCTTGACGGCGGCGCGGACCTGAAAAATTTCTAGCTAACTGATCACTGGCGAAGGGACCGCCCGATCAAGGTGACGGTCATCGACATGTCGGTATAAAGGCGGTCCCAGACACCGCCTTCCAGTTCATTCCCGCCATCAGCTCGTGCAGCTCTCATGATAAAGTTCATATCGCTCAGTCCTGTTACTTCGTCGGTTTTCCGAAAAGTTTCAGTATTTTGTATTTTCTATCTTCAGGTGAGCGTTGGTATATGTAGTCCCTTCAAAAATAAGTCGACTCGTGTAGCTCCAACTGCCTCACAAAGGCGGTCCTCCTACTGCCTTTTCTGTTTAGACCCTGACCACGCGGTTGACAAGTGTCTACGCACCTTCATTTCATCGCGACCACCCGCAGACGCACGCCAGCAGTTCCTCAAGCCCATCTCCTCAAGAAGAAGATGTCCACGATGGAGAAGGAGTTGAAGAAACTTCTACAGGAGTCGACCTCCATGAAGGGCACAAGAAGCGGGACAAGGAAAGGCACCAGGAGAAGGCCTCCTCGCGACTCCGGCTGGAGCCACGACTAAGGTAACATCCCTCGAGGATAGCCAGGCGGCAGCCTCCAAGGCTTTGGAGGAGGTGTCGGCCCGCCCATCAGGTTAGCGTTCGAGGCCGCCGGTGCCTCCGGGCAAAGGAGGCTTTAGCCCCAGTACCACGCAGGCTTGCGGCATGCAGGCAGCGTTCCTATCAGGCCGGGCCTCTTCTCATCCTCGGCCCGTCTCCGACGAAGGACCCCGAAGTCGGACGCCGGCTCCTCTGGCGTCCACGGGACCCAGCCCCCTAAGTCACCGTCGGCTCCTCCAGCGTCGCCCGGGCCTCAGAGCCTCGGCCAGACCCTGCCCACGTCTGTAGTGCCAGGTTCCCCATGACCTTCGCTGCGATCAGAGAGCCGAGTCCCCCCTGCCTGACCCGGAATTTCTCCTCCATCCCGGACGAGGGCTCGGGATCCTGGTCTACCATCCGATCCTCTTCCTACTGAGCGGATCAGGCGTCGGCTCCCGTGGCCCCGGCGCCGGTTCCAACACCGGCCCCCGGCGGCGGCGAGGGATATTCCCCTTCCATCGGGCCTCCACCCCACGGGCTATCACGGTTGATCCGCCCGTGGAGTTCCCGAATGGGCCGTCTTCTCCGGCAGCTCCTCCGGTGCCTGGCTACCCGCCGTCCTATCCGGCGCCCGTCTTTACAGGTCCACAGTATCCTGCGCCGCAGCACCAGCGCCGACTCCCGACGCCGCGGTACCCTGCTCCGGTATTCCCGCAGCGGGTTACAGATACTTTCATATGGATTCTGTCCATTCATTATCCCCACCTCCTCCTCCACGCCCCGGGCCGCGGTGGATCGCCAGGAGACTCTGGCCTCCTGGTGGGCTGAGGCAAGGCTCAGCTCACCAAGGAAGTTGAGAGCCGTCTTCTGGCGGTGCCATTCCGGCTCCGTCGCCCCAGGCGGCACACTCCCTCTCTGCCTCCGGTTCCTGGGCTCTACCTCGGGATCCAGAGAGGGGCAGGACACGCGTCCGGGGATTCCGCCTCAGGAACCCATTCCTTCCCCTAGACGAGTCAGGGAGTCTTATTCTGCTTGAATTCCTCTTCTTCTTCTCTCTCGGAGTCCTCGGATGCCTCCGATGGTTGTTCGAGAAAAGGCAGACGCGCTCTCTGTCCAAGCCCGGCCAAGGACTCCTCCGGAGGATCCTTCCTTCACGGAGTTGCTCAGGAAGATCCAGGAAGTCCATCAGTGGCGTTCCTTAGAGCCAGATCCTCACAGGTTAAACTGCACGAACATCTGGACTTGCCCATTCGGCTCCTACTCTAGTGCCACCCTGGATCGAGCCTCACACCACCTTGTTTCCACTATTTGGAAGCAACCATCGGCTTTAGCCCCACTTCCTAGGAAGTCCAACAGGCTATACCAGGCTCGGAGGATAGATTTTTAGACTCTCACCCCAGTGCAGACTCGGTTGTGATTAGCGCCGTTCACGGCGGTCCATTACACCGAAACACTGAAGCTTGTCTCCCGGATAAGTAATCTGGTCTTCTGGATCAGTATGGAAGGAAGATCTCGCTTCTTCCACACTGGGGATTAGGGCCCTGAATTATAGTAGCACATATGGGGGATTACCAGAAGGCTGTCCTTACCCAGGTGGAATCTAAGATTGACTCCTTGCCTGACTCCCAAATCAAGCAGGAGTTAGCCGACCTGGTCCGTTTTGCTCATTGACCAGTCGTCATATTCTGAGGGCGACTTACGATGCAGTGGTACCATAGGCAGGCTCTGCGTTCGCCCTCAAGTCTTGGCGTCATGCGTAGCTCCGTGTGTCAGGTCTGGTCCTGGAGGTGCAGTCAGCAATTCAAGAAGCACCTTTCAGGGGTTCTGTGCTTCGGCAGTGATGTCAAGGACATCATCACTGACTTGAAGGAAAGGGGCGGCCCGCGTATCTGTTGATTCAATGTACCATCCCCATCCCCCACAGCGCCGTCCCCTTTCACAGGCGTGGCGGCCTCAGCGAAACCTCAGGAGCGGGCCACTAAGCGTCGGGCCCCACAGCTGCCATGCCCGCCGCCCAAAAAGCAGCGGGTGCCCCAGCTGCTGGCTGCCTCACACCACCTGACTCCTTCCTCTCCCTACCGCCTCCGGAGCCCGGAGGAGACAGTGGGAGAGAAGTTCTCCTCCACCTTCTGGGTTGGGAGAGGATAACATCAGTTCATGGGTGCTTCAGATCATGCAGAGGGGCACTCCATAGGTTTTGCAGAAACCTCCGTCACCCCTCTGAACTCCTCTTACTCAAGGGACCATCTTCCTTTGGTCAGGAAGAAATCTCTGCTTTCATGCGAAGCAGGCTATAGAAACCGTCCCTCTCACCTCCACGGACGGAGTTACTACTCCATTTCTTCCTCGTACAAAGAAGGCGGAGATCTCAGACCCATTCTCGATCTCAGCTCCTGAACCTATGTGTGGAATACAAGAGGTTCAGGATGCTCCTTCAAACCCTCTTGCCCTGCTTGGCCGGGCCAATGGCTTTGTGCACTGGATATGCAGGATGCGTGCCTGCACATCCCCATTAAGCCCTTTGCACGAAAGTACCTCAGGTTTGCATTCCAGGGGACCACACTACCAATTCAAGCGCTCCTTTTGGTCTTTCCTCGGCTCCCAGTCTTTACCAAATGCCTAAGCGGTGGTAGCAGCCCCACCTGAGTACTTTGGGGCTCAGGTTTTCCCTACCTGGATGACTGGTTCCTGGCGGCCCAGTCAGGAGGAACTCCTGCATTTTCTCTCCCTCACCCAGCAGGTTTTCACTGGCCTGGGTATTACCATCAACCATTCCAAGTCTCACCTGGATCCTTCACAGAGCTCCAGTTCATCGAGGCAATCCTCGACACGACAATGTGCAAGGCCTTCCTGCCTCCGGACAGGGGGCCTCCCTCAATCCCAGATTTCCTCCTGTCGGAACACAGGAGTGTTCCGGTCTTGATCGAGTGCTCCGTCTACTGGGGCTTATGGTGGCGACCATCCGGCCGGTTCGATGCTCGCGCCTCCACATGAGAATCTCTCAGTGGACTCTCCGATCTCAGTGGGATCAGCGGGTGAGCGACCTAGATCATGGGTTCCTGATCTCCTCGCCGATGGTAAGAGACTTGCAATGGTGGATGGTTCAAGAGAACCTATTCAGAGGTTCCTTTATTCATCCTCCCCGATCAGACTCTGACCACGGACGGCTTCAGGCGAAGGTTGAGGCCCATCTGGGTCCTCACCGAACCCAGGGCCTATGGTCAAAGTTGGAGTTAGTTCTCCACATCAGCGTGCTCGAGCTTGAGCAGTGCTGTATGCTCTCCAGGCCCTTCACCAATACATCCTTCCGGTCACCTAGCTGTCCAAGCGGACAACATGTGCGTGGTGTGGTACATCAACAAGCAGGAGGGGCTCGGTCCTACCAGCTGTGCAGAGCGATGAGGGTTTGGGAATGGACAACGCTTCACAACCTTCACCTCACGGTGATCCATGTTCCGGTCGACAATGTCCTGGCAGACAGAATAAATATGCTCGTCTGCTCTACCACCACAGTGGAATTGGACGAAAAAGTTCTAAAAGCATCTTCCAGATTTGGAGGACTCCTCAGATACACCTGTTGCCTCCTCCCAAAGCAAAGCTTCCAATCTTTTGTTCGCTCGCTCCAGGCGGCGCCTTCTGGGCGACACTCTATCTCTAAGCTGGAAGGACAGATTCATCTATGCTTTTCCCCAATTCCTCTGGTCCCTCGTGTGCTGCAGAAGCTTGCTTTGGAAGGAGGCGAGAATGATTCTGATCGCTCCTTTCTGGCCCAGGCAAATCTGGTTCTCTCTTCTACAACAATACTCAGAGGTTCCTCCTCTTCCTCTTCCTTTATCTCCAGGATTGCTGACCCAGGATCAGGGGACCCTGGTCCATCTGGGACTCAAGTCCTTCAACTTCATGCATGGCTCCTGCAGACTCTAGCTCAATCTCGTTTGGCGTTTCTCTTAAGGTGGCGAGATTCTGGTAGAGGCTGAAAACCCTCCACTAGGTCCACCTCTGGCATGAAATGGAAAGATTTTCCATCTGGGCTCGTCCAGGAGCATGGAGCCCTTTTTCCTGTCCTGTGACCATTCTACTTGAGTACATGCATCATCTTTTCAACCTGGGTCTCAGTCACTCCTCTTTGAAGGTCCATATGGCGGCTATTTCAGCCTACTTGTCCCTTTCACTGATAAGGCATTTGCCCAGCTGGAGGTATCCAAAACTTTCCTCCGAGGTCCTGCGTCTCGGGCCTCCTGTCCAGACTCCAGCTCCCCTTGGGACTTAAACTTTGTCCTGAGAAACTTACCCTTCCTCCCTTTGAGCCTGCGGCTTCCATGAACTTGAAGTTTTATAATGGAAGGCAGCTCTTCTTGGTGGCCATTATTTCTGCTACTTAGAATTTCCGAACTCAGGCCCTGATGTGCAAAATCCCTTATCTGATTTTCACAAAAACGAGTAGCTCTTCGCCCGAATCCTAAGTTTCTCCCAAAGCGGTAGCGGAATCTACCTTAAATCAGTCTATTGAATTACCTGCCTTCTTCACGCAGTACTCCAATCAAAGAGAATACCTGCTCCATACCATGGATGTTCACAGGATTTTGAGATACTACACCGATGGAGACGAAGGATCTCAGAAAGACTGATCAGTTGTTCGTCTCTTTTGCTCACGAAAAGAAGGCAATGCTGTCTCTAAGCAGTGTCTATCAAAATGGTTGGCCCATTGCATCACTTTCTGTTATGACAAGTACAACAAGACCCTCCGGGTCAAGTCAGAGGTCACTCCACTGTGAGTTGCAGCCTCTCGACTTGTTTTCAAACGTGTCTCAGCAGACATCTGTGCTGCACCACTTGAACTTCAGTCCATACCTTTACTAAATATTACAGTTTGGACATTGCCTCTCGCTGTAGAGCAGGCTTTGGGTTAGCTGTCTTGCAAGGCCTCCTTTCTTGAGACTTGCAAGATTATTTCTACTTTTGGAGTAGTTCCTCCTCCCGGTGCCTTTCATTTGTTCCAGACTGCTGGGATTCTGTCCTATATGTATTTATCTACTGCAGAGCCCTCTCGAAGTAAGATAGTACAGTTACGTAAGAACTTACCGTAACAGTAGATCTTCGAGAGAGGCTCTTCTGATAAACTACTCTTCCGTCCTCCATCCCCTAGGCTTTTCAGCTCCTTTTCCATCGAGGGAAATATCTGCTTCTCTCGTCCGGGCCTTCCAGGCCTGCAGCGAGAAAGAACTGGAAGGCAGGCGTCCGGGACCGCCCCTTTATACCAACATCGTATGGCGCGGTCACCTGGCGTGAGGGGCAGTCCCGCCAGGGACTGCTAGCTAAAGTTTTCAGTGGGGTCCTGCCGGCCGGCATCAGTCCTATGTTAAATTACCTGCAAGATCCTCTCTCGAAGATTTACTGTTGCGGTAAGTTCTTACGTAACTGTACTTTCCTTTTCAATCAGCCCCATCTGTTGTCTCAGGAGGCAGGTTCATTGGTCCACCCAGACTTCACGTTCATTGAACCTGCCGCTTGGCTCTAGAGACATAGCCATGATGATCTGGTCTATGAGAACTGGCAGATGTGCTCTCTGCCGCCAGAAAACGCAGCCACCGCATAGCGCCATGAAATGGCCTAGATTCTGTTTGTGGGCTCAAGCGTGAGCTTTTAGCGTTGGACTATCCTGAAAAGCTGGTTCTGGACTACCTGCTTCCCTCTTCCACTCCGGACTGGCTTACTTCTCCATTAAAGTGCACCTTTGCGCAATTTCTGCTTACCATGCCCCAGTAGGCCATTGGATGGTGGCCCAGCTGGACACTACTCGTGCCCTCTTAAGGAGATTCCTCCACCTTAGGCCACCCATCAAAGATCCAGTTCCTCCTTGGGACTTACTTTTCGTCCTGGAACAGCTTACCTGCCACCTTTTGAACCAGCGGCGTATTCAGAGCTACTTTTCTCTCTTGGAAAGCGTTATTTTTAGTTGTTGTTACTTGGCTAGAAGGATCTCGAATTGCATGCTCTTATGTGCAAAGAGCCTTATTTGGTTTCCATCAGGACAGGGCATCCCTAAGGACAAGCCCAAAGTTTTTGCCTAAGGTGGTTTTAGCCCTCACCCTTAACCAGGATATTGATCTATCAGTGTATTTCCCAATGTACACTAATCAAGGAGAAGCCCTTCTGCACACCCTCGACGTGCATCGGTGCCCCAGATACTATCTGGCCAGAACCAAACAGCTCGAAAGTCGGACCAACTTTCGTCTCCTTTGCTCATAGGAAAAAGGAGCTCCTGTCTCCAAACAGTCACTCTCGAGATGCTCATCCAGTGCATCACTTTCTGTTATGACAAGCACAATAAACCCTTCCGGACACGGTCAAGGGTCATTCCACAAGAGGGGTGGCTACTTCTTTTGTGGCGTTAAAACGTCTCCACCTCAGCTATTTGCGCTGCAGCTACTTGGAGCTCTGTGCATACCTTTATCAGGCATTATAGGCTGGACATTGCATCGAGGCAAGGCGGGGTTCGGTCTAGCCGTCCTTCAGGGACTTCTGTCATAGGCTTGAGTAATATCAAGACCTCTACCTTTCCTCCTCCCAGTGGCGCATGATTGCCACTACTGCTTAGAAATCAGTCTAATGGTGTAACCTGCTGCAAGAGCTGTATCTCGAAGTAAGATAGTACAGTTCGTAAGAACTTACGTAACAGTAGATCTTCGAACAACTCTTGCAGCATAATCTACTCCATACCATCCCCTTATCTTTGGGAGGTAGGTGGTAGTCAAACACCCATCTTATGGGATGGGGCGTTCCTATTTACAGTCTTGTCTATCTGGTGGCGGATCCTCGGTGTCCTCTTCTGATGTCATCCAGCGGCCGGGAGTCTCCAGTGGGAGAACTGAGGATTATGTGAGGACCGCCTCCTTGTGTGCCTACGCCACAACGTGAGAGGCGGGACCGGCGTCAGCGGTCCCGCTGAGACTGCTAGCTAGAAAATTTCCGGTGGGTCCTGGCGCCTGCTGGCTTCAGTCCTAATGGTGTAACCTGCTGCAAGAGCTGTTCTCGAAGATCTACTGTTACGGTAAGTTCTTACGTAACTGTACTTTTCAGTGACACCTCTTGTGATCTCATGCTGTACCCTCTTCACACAGGCTTCATAGGGTCATTTACAACCTTACACCTCTATGTAACATTCTAGCTTCCCTTATTTTAACATCATAAACCTAGTTTATGATTTCTTTCTTGACAAAATTAACTTAACAACTATGTGATTAGCTCAGAGACCGGATCCTTTATATAAGTCTTCCAGTAACATCGTCTCAAAAACTGAGTGTGTGATACATACTGTCAGCAGTTCTCTTGGACTGCAACTGTCAGTTCAAATTGGGAGGGGTCATTCCTAGAGCATTTGAATTTTCAGCAGAGACATTAATACATTTTATGTTAAAAAATATATAATACAGGACTCAGAACTGGCTGTCTCGTCACACCTACAACAAGGGACCATTTTCTTGTTTATTTTTAACAAGCCATCAGGGAGTGATTTGAGGACACTGGGGTGGGTTTACCAGTGTCCCGGTGAGTAGTGGTGTCAGGAGGCGTAATAAATGTATCTGGACACTGGGAGTGAGCCCCCAATGTCCCACACACTGCTTGGGAGGGACACATGAGGGGACAGTGGGAGTGGGCTCCTTAGTGTCCCGCGGCGTGGGACCATTTTCCTTTGTTGTGTTAAAAAAAAAAAAAGCTGGGGGAAGCCTTCTTTGGATAGCCGTTCTGGAAACAGCTTTTGGTGGTGGTCTGAATGTTCAAAGCCTTTGCCCCACAGGTATGCGTTTTGAAGGTTTGGTGAAAAATATTAATCTGTTCAAAAGTTATTTAATTTTGATTTCCCCTTAGGCTCCCTGTGACACTATATACCCTGCCTTGAAATCAAGATACCTCCCTGCAAAAATGAGCTTGATCTTACTTGAGTGGGAACTCCTGCAGCAGGCTACACAATAAGGACTAGGACCCCACAGAAAAATTCTTAGTAGCAGTACCCAGCAGGGACCGCCTCCAACGTCTGCCAGTGGTATAAAGGGGCAGTCCCAGCCACTCTCAGTACTTTCCCTTGCGTCGACCCATTCACTTGGCTTCACGGATGCCTGCATGCTAACAGTCGATCGCCATTTTCAAAAGATTTATAGATCTTACTTAAGATACAGCTCTTACAGCAGGTAACACCATTAGGACTGAAGCTGGCAGGCGTCAGGACCCCGGAAATATTCTAGCTAGCAGTCTTCAGGGGGACCGCCTCCGGCGTGGTCCGCCCTCATCAGGCGTAGTACATAAGGAGGCGGTCCCGCCCAGATTCCCCAGTTCTTTCCTACCGTCTACTTGCATGTCTGACCCTTGATTCGTTTCTAGCAGCCTGCGCCTGGTTAAGTTCTTCCTTTCAGGAAAAAGTTTGTTTCTTCTGCTCAGTTGCTGTCTGATGTCCTCTCAACCTCCGTGGAAGGCCATCCGTCGAAGTGCGCCTGTGGGAAGCAAATCCCGTTTAAAGATCCGCATTCAGCCTCGTCTGGTGCCTAGGCCCAGACCACGACACTCGGGCCTGTACCTTCTGCCAGGGATTCAATAGCGGACCCGGATCCGTGCATGAAGGCCCTACAGGCGTTAGTGCTCGAAGAGAAAGGTTAAGGCCATGGGCGCAGCCTCAGGGGAATCATCAGCTAAGGCCGGAGACACCTTGAGAAGCATAGGGAGAGGTGAGATCCAATTTCCGTCTAGGTCCTCTGACTCCCGTAGCTCCGGCTCCCGATCCGACTGCTCCCTTCCGGGCCGCTCTCAGCCTCCCCTGCAGCAGTGAAGACTCTTTTGGGTTCTTCCTCTCTTCCTCAGGCCAAGACCTCCAGGCCCTCCTCTTCTTGGCTTCCAGGGGCCCTGCGAATCAGGAACGCCATCACCACCACAAGTCGGTTCCCGCCATTTGGAGCCAGGCGCCGGTCAGTCTCCTTGCCTCCTCCTCCCCGGAGGCAGAAAGAGCTGACTTCACTCAAGAGATCGTCGGATCCGGCGTCGGCCAGTCACCATCGGTCCGAGAACCAGCGACCACCAGACACCGTCGCGGTTGGCCTTCGCCACCTCGGGCGGCGGCGGGGACCGGCGTCGTATCTACAGAGAGAAACCCTCGCCTCCACGGCGTCGGTCGAGGCGATCACGGAGGAGGCTGGCCCAGCCTGAGGACCAGGCAGGCAAACCCGGTCCTGCTCGCACCCCAGGAACCCGAGACCCCTGGGGAGCCGGCGCGGAACAACGACTGACCACCGGCGCCGGTCCGTCGTGGGCCTCCATATTCCGAGGTTAAGGAGCTGTTCACCTACTGGTGGGATACTATTAAAAGGATGTAGTTCCCACACCTGCTCCTCCTCCACCTGCGACTCCACCGGCCCCGCGCCCCCACTCCATCCTGGGCTGCAGGCGAGTACCTTCCCAGGAGCCTACGGTTCCTCCTAGGAGTAGACCAGTAAGAGAGACCTCCATCCAGATCCTCTTCAGTGTCACCCAACCCCAAGACACCCAGAAGACGCCGTCATTCGCCTGATGGAGGACACGAGTTGGACTTCTCGGACGGATCCAGATCCCCCTCTCCGATCAGCGTCTCTTCTCCGGACCACGTTAGCTCCCAAGATCTCCTCCGGATGACCCATCGTTCTCGGAGATTGAGACATATCCAGGAGAACATGGGCTGGGGCTGAGAGAACTCGACCCGAGAATTACACCTTGCCAGATATCTTGCGCAAAAGATCCAAAGCCTGTGGTGGTGCCACCCTTGGTGGACACCTTCCGTGGGCGTCACCAAGGCAGCATGGAAGCGTCCACACTCTCTTCCGGCGATGCGAAGAAAGCTGACCGCCTGCACAAGGCCCCTAGGGAGGACCAGTGCTTGGCATCACATCCTCTGGCTGATTCTCTGGTCATTACAGCCTCTCATGACCGGTCCCAGAGGCCGCAACATTTGAGCACCCTCCACCGGACCCAGAGTCCAAGCAGTTGGGCGCTATGGGCAGGCGTACGTGTGCATCCACTACCTCGCCATCAGGTCCTCAACTATTTAACCCACATGGTACAGTTTCAGAGCGCTTGTGGGAGCAGGGACTGGATCTGGCAGAAAGATGTCAGAAGGTGAGCAGAAGGAGGAGTTGCTACAACTCCTTCGCCGGAGGTTCAGGCGTGGGAACCCAGGTGCTGCGAGCAGCGTGTGATTCCACGAACTCCTCGGCCAGGCGGCAGCTTCAGGCGTATGCCTCCGGAGACACTCTTGGCCGTGTCTCCGGATTGCCCCGACGTCCAGAAGAACATCCTGGACGCCTTGTTTCATGGAGAGTTCGTTTTGGTGAGTCCTCAGAGAAGGTCATCACCAAACTTCAAGAAACCGAGAAGGCGATCGGTCTGTCCAGGCCATGTACAGACCAAGCTTAGTTCCTTCGTAGGAACCAAAGCCGTTCGAGGCCAGATGCAGAGACAGCAGTCCCGCACTGGCCCACAACAGAGGGCTCCTTCTCCCGCAGAGCCCAGGGAAGTCGTCCACGGGCGAGGCCAGCGCCCAGCTAAGTCGGCCCAGCCCGCAGGACCCTCATCCGCCACAGCATGACTCCTTCGCCCCGCCCCTCAGGATCAACGGGACACCAAGGTCGGGGGTCGTATACGGACCACCTGCCAGGGTGGCAGTCCATAACCACCGACAGGTGGGTTCTTCAGTTGGTCAAAGAGGCCACTTTATAGAATTCGTGGACAAGCCACCCACAAGGCCTCCTCTGCTCTCCGTTACTCGGGTCAGCACAAATCACTCATCAGGCAGAGGTACTTTCGCACTCCTGCAAAAGGAGCGGTGGAGTATGTCCCAGAAGAACCAGAAAGGATCCAGATACCATTCTAACTTCTTTCTGGTTCCGAAGAAAACAGGGAACCTCCGTCCAATCTTGGACCTCAGTGACCTCAACATGTCGATCGCCTACAAGCGTTTGCATGGTGACCCTCCAAGGGCTCATTCCAATGCTGAAAAAGGATGCCTTCTTAGCGTCCCTAGACATGCAGGACGCTACCTGCACATCCCAGTAGCTCAGGCGCACAGGAGGTTCCTCGCTTGAGTTTCTCGGCCACCACTTTCAGTTCTGGGCTCTTCTGTTCGGACTGTTCCATGGCCCCTAGGGTCTTTACCAAGTGTATGGCAGTCGTGGCAGCATCTCTAAGAAGACAGGGCCACTACATGTTCCCGTACCTGGACGATTGGCTTCTCATGGCCACCTCAAAGAGGCGCTGTTGCTGGCTATTCAGAGCACCCAGGATCTGTTTCAGTCTCGGCATTCTTGTCAACTCACGAAGTCTCTCCTGGTACTGTCCCAGAAGCTGCAGTTCATAGGCACAGTTCTGGACACCGTCCAAGGAAAGCTCTCTTCCTGGCGGAAGCGAGCATCAGATCCCTCATCAGGGATCTCTCGGCGAAGACTGTCCCGCCAGGTTGGTCCTTAAACGCTCGGGCACATGGCTGCGGCCATTCCAACGTCCCTTGGCAAGACTCCACATGCGGGTAACTCAGTGGATGCTCAAGGTGTAGTGGGACCAAAGGCAAGACCACATGCAGCATCTGGTCAGAGTCACGAGCGCTGTGATTCGAGACTGGCAATGGTGGCTAGACCGAGGGACCTCTCTGTGGGGGTCCAGTTTACAGTGCCGTCCCGGAGGCAATCCTCTCCACAGGCGCCTCAGGGCTGGGGTGGGAGCGCACCTGAACTGGGTGAGGTCCCAGGAACATGGACCTCTCAGGAAGCCCACCTCCACATCAACGTTCTGGAGATGAGGTGGTCCTTTACACCCTGCAGGTTTCAGTCAGAAATCCTAGAAGGTACTCTTCTACTTCAGACAGACAATACGGTGGTGATGTATTACCTCAACAAACAGGGGCACACTCTTACCCCCTTTGCAGGGAAGCTGTGAGAGTGTGGGATTGGGTAATCCGACACGGTGCGAGCCTGATTGCAGTTCACATTCCTGGAGTGGACAACACAATACAGAGACAGCCTGAGTCGTTCCCAGACCAGAGTCCATGAATGGGAACTTCTTCAGGAGGTAGTAGAAGATCTGTTTCTTCGATGGGGCACTCCAGAGTTGGACTTATAACTTCCCCATCCAACATAAAACTGCCCAATTTTTGCTCGCTAGATCCAGGGCCTGGTGTTTTCTGGTGAGGCGCGTTGTCCCTCTCCTGGGCGGACAGATTCCTCTCGCTTTCCCTCCCTTCCCGTTGATCCAGAGAGTCCTTCTCAAACTGCGCGGGGAGCATGCAACAATGATCTTGGTAGCGCCTTTCTGGCCCAGGCAGATCTGGTTCCCCATGCTGGCGGTTGTCCCAGGAACCTCCAGTTCCGTTGCCTTTCAGCTCCCATCTGTTGTCTCAGGAGGAGGGTTCACTAGTCACCCGGACTTACGCTCACTGAACCTGCATGCCTGGCTCCTCGAGACATAGCCATTATCGACAGGGGTCTCACAAGAGGTGGCGGAAGTCCTTTCCATGACCAGAAAGTCGACAACGCATGCAACATATGCCATGAAGTGGCGCTGTTTTTGCTTGTGAGTCGCGAGGCACGTGCCTTTCCCTTTAGATTGCCCAGTGAAAGTGGTTCTGGAATACCTGCTTTCCCTCTTCCATTCGGGTCTCGCCTACTCCTCCATTAAAGTGCACCTCTCTTGCGATTTCTGCCTACTACTTCCCGGTAGAACAGCACTCAGTGGCACAGCTTGATGCCTCTGAGACTTCCTGAGAGGGTGTTGCACCTTAGGCCACCCATCAAGGATCCGTTCCTCCTTGGGACTTACTCTTTGTCCTGGAACAACTCACGCTTCCCCCTTTGAACCTGCAGAATTGTGAGCTGCGTTTTCTGTCGTGGAAAGCGTTACTTTTAGTTGCTGTCACGTCAGCAAGGAGAGTTTCGAGCTTCATGCTCTCTTGTGTAAGGAATCTTATTTAATTTTCCACCAGGACAGAGTGTCTCTGAGGCCGAATCCTAAATTCCTGCCTAAGGTGGTCTCTGCTCCTCCTCTCAACCAGGACATCGATCTGCCTGTGTATTTTCCCCAAGTACTCTAATAGAGGAGGCGTTGCTTCACATCCTGGATGTTCACCACTCCTTAAGGTACTACCTGAACAGAACTAAGCAACCGCACATAAGACAACTTTTGTATCCTTAGCAGAGAGAGGATGCGGGGCAACCAGTCTCAAAGCAGACCCTTTCTCGCTGGCTTGTCCAGTGTATTTCATTTGCTACAACAGCAAACAAGCCTCCGGGTACAGTCCAGGGCCACTCGACAAGAGGGTGGCTACCTCCTTTGCAGCACTGTGCAACGTCTCCACCTCGGCCATTTGTGCTGCAGCTACTTGGAGCTCTGTGCACACATTTATTAGGCACTATAGCCTGGATATTACATCACGGTGGAGAGCGGTTCAGTCTCTTGCCGTTCACAGGGTCTCCTGTCCTAGAGTCAGGACTTGCTCAAGATCTTTCCTAATTTCCTCCTCCCAGAATGCTTAGAGGCTGCTTGCTGGGAATCAGTCTAATGGTGTTACCTGCTGCAAGAGCTGTATCTCGAAGTAAGATAGTACAGTTACGTGAAGAACTTACCGTAACAGTAGATCTTCGAGAACAGCTCTTGCAGCAATCTCCACCAGTCCCCTTGGAGGAGGTATGGCCACCAGGCCTGGGCAGGAGCTTACGCTCTCTCGTCCTTTTTCTTCTGATGGTGGATCCTCGGTCTCCCTTCTGATGTCATCCTGCAGCCGGGAGTCTCGGTAGGGAGAACTGGGGAATCTGGGGGCCACCTCCTTATGTACTACATCTGGCGTCGGAGGCGGGACCGGCGTGGGATGATCCCGCTGAAGACTGCTAGCTAGAAGATTTCCGTGGGGGTCTGATGCCTGCCAGCTTCAGTCCTAATGGTATTACCTGCTGCAAGAGCTGTTCTCGAAGATCTACTGTTACGGTAAGTTCTTACGTAACTGTACTTTATCGTTTTACATGAATTTCAGCGCATGTCTTCTCCGTCATCATCAGCCAATGCCGAAATCTAAGTGCGCATGTGGAAGCAGATCCCGACCAGGATGGTCACTCCGCCTGTCTTATCTGCCTGGGCCCAGATCCAATACCGACTCCTGCCCGCACTGCAAGAAGTTCAATCGCGAACTGCATCCATCGTCTGAAGATGCTGAAGACTTCACCTTCTTGAACAGCATCTGGCCACCATGCAGAAGACCCCATCAGGCCTAGGATCCTCTTCTTCTCCAGGGTCGGGGACTTCTCACAAGAGGAAAAAGTCCAGTGGAAAGCACCATCATCTTAGTAAGGACCACTCGGAATCCTGATCCAGGTCTTCCAAGGGAAGACAGCCAGCTCTATTCTGAGGTCGGACTCTGCCCCCATCAACCCAAGCTCCCTTCGGGTTGTCGGCCTTGAAACCCCGGTGATGAGTGCGGATGTCAGGTGGCGTTCCTCAGGGCAGAGGCCTGGCCCCTCACTATGTCTTAGGCCCTACAGCCATGCCTTGGTCTAAGACCAAGGATTCGCCGTTAGAAGCGGGCACACCCAGTCTGCGTCCATCTCTAATGAGGCTTCCTCCTCCTCCTCCTCCTCCTCATCGGATCGTCTGGCTGGACCCGGCGGTGGAAGCGGCGTCTAGAAACAGTGTTGCCTCGTGCATCAGACTCCCAGCATACCACCCCAATGTTTTCTTCTTGACAAGGGTCCTCCACACTACTCGCACTTCCTAAGCTGCTGTTGGAAGGCGCAGCCCGGCCGGCAGGCCTCCCCGACACCTGATCTGTTGCCGATGGGCAAGCAGAAGCCAACTGACCTGCTGTCAACCCCAATGCTGCCTCAGGACAAGGCGCAGAAAATCTCCAGAACATACGCTGGTCCCGAAAGCCGACAGGACCGGGGCGCGGCACATCTGCCCCTGCTGTGGTCTTCCCTGGTGAAGTAAAGGATCTTTCAGTTCCTGGTGGGACACCGTCAGGAAGAGCATCCTCCCAAAGGAACCACAGGCTCCCATGGCGCAACCTCCTCCGGTAGGCTTCCTGCAGCGGCCCCTGTGAGATCCCACGTTCGCCGCCTTCCCCAGGGCAAATCACCTGTTCCGTCGGACGACAAATCTCTGGAGCAGCGTCACAGTTCCTGATCATCCTCCAGGCATTACAGGAGGAGGCCGGCATTCCCGCTCCAGATCCTCGGGAGTTGTCTCCGCCCCACCACCCCGATCCTCTGGGGACTCTCCCAGTTCACCCTGGATGATCCCTATTTTCTGGATGTCATCGTCACGTACAGTTTTTAAATCAGTGGGAAACCGAGGATCTTGATCCAGAGAGAGAGAGAGGCTGGCTCACTTCCTGGTATGAATGAGCCCAAACCTTTGTAGTTCCACCCTTGGTAGCCCCTTTCAGGATGCTACCAGGCAGCCCTGGAGGCACCCTTCGACAGCCCTACTATACCCAAGCGGACCGGCTGTTACCCCAGTGAGTGAGCCATTCCTCAAGGGAACAGCCAAAGGCCGACTTGGTCATGCTGATGGCTGCCCTTGACAGGATCAAACAGCCCCGACACATGAGCTTCCAGCTGCTGGACAAGGAATCAAAATGCCTGGAGCAGTTTAGCGGAAGGTATGCTCACATGCTACCTGCACCATTCGTTCGCTCAACTTTTTGGCGCACATGGTGCAGTACCAAAATCCCTCTGGAGCAAGACAGTCGAGCTGCAAAGGCAGCACGATTCTGGCGTAAGCGGGCTCTTACACGTACTCAGCTCGGTCTGGATGTGAGAAACATGTCTTGAGGTCATTCTTTGATTTGGCGGACAGGGCAGCATCTACAGGGGTTTGTATGCAGAGATATTCTTGGCTCCTAGTTTCTGGCTTTAGGCAGGACCTCCAGGATGCCATCATTGATGCCCTATTCCATGGGTCCATGCTCTTCAGTCAGACATTGAGAAAATGATCATGGACCTCCAGGACTCGGCAAAGCCATTCAGTCTGTACATCAGTTGTACAGATCTGATCAGACCCTAGCAAGCGTCGTCATTTTCATCACCAAGGAGGGCAGAAGCCTAAGGACAGCAACAGAGAGGCAACTTTCGGCGTAAAGCTCCATCTCAACCTGGTGGAACACCAAACCCTCCAGGTCTCTCTGCCACCCGGACTCCCAGCTTGACTCCTTGCCGACTCCATACCACTTGCGAGGTCAGGGCAGAGGTAGTAGGGGTTGGTTCTCGTTTACCTCGACAGATAAACCTCAATCACCAATGATGCGGGGTCCTCCAGTTGATAGGCGGGGTCATGCGCTCAAATTTCTTCAGAGGCCCCGGACAATCCCCAGTCCAAACAACCTACTCCCCTCATATGGCGAACTTATGTGGGAGGAGGTACAGTCCTAATAGACAAGAGGCAATAGAGCCCGTTCCAGCACCACAGTGGGGAATGGTTCTACTCCTGTTTCTTCCTGGTTCCCAAGAGCCTCTTGAACAACTACATAGAGTACAAGTGATTCAGGATGGTCACCTTGCGGGCATTCTTCCCATGTTGCATCAAGGGGACTGGCTCTGCTCTCTGGACATGCAAGATGCCTACCTCCATATTCTGGTACTTCCAGCTCACAGGATGTTCCTGAGGTTCTCCTTTCAGGGAAGGCACTTCCTGTTCTAGGGACATGGATATGTTGTTCATCCACACTGTCTGCCAGGTATCCTTGCCGCTTTAAATCTTGCGGAAGGTCTTCAAGCTGGCTCCTCCCACCCACCGGGTGGTAAAACTCGACTCCGCCCCATGACGCAGATCTTCCTTACCGCTTGGAAGCTCAGGTTCCCTCCTTAATGCTCTCGTATAAGACTGGTTCCTAATTCTTGGTTTTGCAATTTAAAAGTTTTGCACTTCTAGACTTGGTCTTCTATCCCTTGCGTCTGCGATGGACAAATCGACTCGGTTTTCGGAGATGCCCTTGCGAGGCAGAAGATGTCTCGGACAGATCCGCACTCCCGTATATCTACTGTTTAGGCTGACCCACAGGCTTGCGCCTGTGCTCTTATTCTCAGCCCTCGTACACGACCCACACACATACCACACACAGACTACGTCTCGAACCGTGCTGCCGTTTACAACTGGGCGTCAGCTTGTTTTCCTCGGTAAAGTCAAAGAGGCCGGTCGGCGGTCTCCCTGGCCCGTGAGGCTCAGCGGATCAGCTAGAGCAGATGATCGCCCTCGAAGAAGGCGCTGAACGCATCTTCCTCGGCCGCTGTATTTATCCCGTTCTCCTGGGTTCCTCTTATATAGCTTCTTTTTAGGAGCTTTGTCTGTTCCCTCCACTAAGGGAGAGGACCACGTCTGCTGGACCTTCTTCTCGGTCCAAAAGAAAGACAAGGGTAGATCCCTCCGTCGGCTCTTGGGAGGCGGGAAAGGTCCCTCTCCCGGGTTGTCGGCCATCGACTTGATCCGATCGTTAAACCGACCACTGGTCTCACCCGTGTCCCGTCGGCATGATCGAGATTTTTTCTCAACCCGTTGGATGGGTTGTGCCAAATGACCGAATCCCTCTCCCGGTTCCCCGGTGGGAGTTGAGGATCCATGGGCTTACCAGTGCCTCCGTTCGAAGCCCTCGGTGAACCCTCCGAGCCGAGAGGCGGTTCCCCAATCCTCCACACCGCCCTCGGAAGAAGCCGAGGTTCTCGATCTGGACTTCTTCCAGTCCAGCCCGATCCGCCCGTCATAAGCGGTCTCGGCACCGCGATAAATTCTACACCGCCGCTGCGTCCTCCGGACGAGGGAGGCTCCAGTAAGTTACGTCGATGAAAGAGAGGACCTCATGTGGCAACAGCTAGTTCTGACGGGGAACAAGCGGCGCCGTCGCCTTCCCGACCATTAAGTCTGGCTGTCACCGGGCGGCGAAACAACCCCTCAACTTACCGAGCCTGTTCCCAGGCTGGTTGTTAGACCAAAACCAGCTGCTCACCGATTCGGTGGAACCTCCGCCTCCACAGCCGTTATTTGGGAACTCTGACCTGAGAATTCCGGTCGGCTCAGGGACTGCCCCATAGGCTGTCTGTCACCCTCACTCCGATTGACCTCGGCGGGTGGAGGTGGCTCAGGCGAGCAGCTCTTTGCGGACTCTTCAGAGTCCGACAGCGGTTCCTCCCTTTTCTCCAGGCGAGTAGACTTGGAGTCCTCTGGAGGTCAGTCGATGGACGATAGCCCTTCGTCCTCTCTGAGATTGCTTGACTCATCTCGGAGTCCACAGGATGAAGCTCGAACCTGTGTCCTAAAAGCCAGGTATCCCCTCACGGAGATACTGGACCGAGGATTCCCTCTGAGGCCTTTCGGTGGCAGCCATAGTGAGCCCAGCCTTGGAGCTCTGGCAGCGCCCTGCTTCCTGTCCTGCGCCCTGCAGCCCAGGATGGCCAGAAAAGTATGCGAGTCCTACCGGTTCCTTGTCCGGTTTGGAACACCCTCAGCCGAGGGCTAGTTACCGACAAGCGTTTTCGGTGTGCCGGGAGCGCTAGGGAGCGTGGACAAACCTCCCGACAAGGAGTCAAGAAATTGGACTATGCAGGTGCAAAAGTCTATGCTACGTCCTCCCTCGAGCCGTCAGGCCAGTTCGGCTGTACACATGGCACATTTCTCTCATGCCCTGTTGGGCTCCCTGTGAGGTAGTTCCTCATCTTCCGGCGGACCTGCAGACCCACGGTTAGGCAGGTGCGGGACCAGGGCAGGGCAGTGGCCAAACAGCAGCTTCAGACTGCTCTGGACGTGGAGACTCATGTGCCAGGTCAGTAGCGACCGCAGCGGCTATCGCCCACCGGGCATGGCTGGGGATATCCACCTTCACTTTGGATACCCAGCACAAGTTGGCAGATGTCCCTTCCTGGGGACCGACCTCTTCGGCCCTGGGGTGGAAGGTCACCTGCAGAGGATCGAGAAGTCAATGCTACCTTGGACTCGGTCTCATCCGCACAGAAGGACAAAGGCACGAGACCACAGCCTAAGCCCTTTCGTCCCTCTCGCCTCTGCCTTTGTCCAACCAAGCAGCGTCAGGGCCAGCAGGCTCGAGGCTTGGCATCCCAAGCCAAGCCCTCTGCTTCCTCCTCCAGGAAGCAGGGAGGCAAAAACCCTGGAGGTCCATCGGCGGTCCTTCCTCCAAGCCTGCCCAGTGACGGGTTGAGGGTGTCGCTTCAACCGTCGCCTCACCCCAGGTGCCTCCCAGGGGGTTGCGGCCGCCACTTTCTTTCCGCCTGGTCCGTTATCACCACAGACCCGGTGGGTGTTGGAAGTGGTTGGAAGGGCCTGCCTCTGGAGTTTGAGCAGGCCCCACCCTTCAAACTGTCGCACCTTGGGGGCCTCGGGGTCCAAAAGCCTCGCTGTCGGCTCGCCCGAGCCGACCATCTCTCCTCCTCGAGAAGGAGGTGATCAGAGAGGTGGCCGGACCCTCCCTCAGACCCGAGGTTCGTGTCCAGGTACTTCCTGGTTCGAAGCAGACGGGGACTGGCGCCCCATTCACGACCTAAACAAGTTCCCTACGGTCTCGAACCTTCAGGCTGGTCACTCTGGCTCGAGATAATACCATCCTTGGAACTACGGCGTGTGGTTCTGCTTTCTGGACCTGCAGGGCCGCGTTCTTTCACGTCCCTATCCATCCGTCACATCAGAGGATCTTACTTGAGACACAGCTCTTGCAGCAGGTTACACCATTAGGACTGAAGCGGCAGGCGTCAGGACCCCCAGGAAAAATTCTAGCTAGCTATCTTCAGCGGGACCGCCCCTAGCGTCGGGTCCGCCTCCGGCGTCCAGACATAATAGTACATAAGAAGCGGTCCTTCGATTCCCCAGTTCTTTCCACGTGGCTTGCATGTCTCGACCCTTGGTTCCAGTCTCTAGCCCATGCGACCGTGGTTAAGTTCTTTCTCGGGAAATTCAAATTTCTTCAATCAAGTTTTTCTCTGATGTCCTCTCCGACCTCGGTCACTCCTCGAAGTGTGCTTGTGGAAACAGATCCCCTCAAGGACCCTCCGTGGCCCTGCGTCCGGTGCCTGGGCTGAACCCGACACCGGGCCTGCTCCTTTTGCCAGGGTTAGTAGCATACCAGATCCGTGAAAGCCAGAAGGCCCTTCAGGCTTTTTTGCTGGAAGAAAAGCTTAAAGACCATGTCTTCCAGGGGACTCTTCAAGAGCCCACAGGGCTGAAAAGCGTAGGAAGAAGGCCTTCCAGGTCCCCGTCTAGGGCCTCAGACTCGCGCAGCTCTGGTTCCAAAGTCCGACAGCTCCCTTCCCGGAGCCAGCTCTCAGCCTCCCCTGCTGCGGTTAAAGTCTTCCTCTTCTCAGGCCAAGACTGCTAGACCTTCCTCGTCCTCCAGGGACCTGGTCAAGAATCTGGGATCGCCACCATCACCATAAGTCGGGTTCCGCCTTTCTGAACCCGATGTCAGGTCGAAGCTTCCTTGCCTCCTCGCAAGACCTTGGAGCTTACCTCTCTGAAGAGACCGCGGGACCCGGCGCGATGTCGCCCGTCATCGTCCTCGCCACAGATCCCGGGCAGCGCCGTCGGCCAGGCGGCTGCCCGACCAGGCCAGCCAGCTTCATCGGGCGTCAGTAGGACCGCGCCTACTCCTATTGAGAGAGACGAAGCGCCTCCGACCGGCGTCGGTCAGGAGACCATCACCGAGGAGAATTAACTCAGCCGAGGACCAGATGGGCGACCCCGGTCCTGTCGAGGCCCAGGAACCCTAGCCATTACCGAGCCCCCTGTGGAGCCGGCCGGGACCCGGCGACCGTCCACGGCGCCCAGACCGTCATCTGGCCTTTCCATGGTAGAAGTGGGAGCTGTTCTTACTGGTGGGACACCATAAAGAGGACATGTTCCCTCCCACCTCCTCTTCCTCTACACGATTACTCCTCCGGTTCCTCGCCCCCCTCCCCATCGAAGATCGGCAGGCGACTACCTCCTCACAGGGAGCACAGAACACCTCCAAGGGGAGACCAGACAAGCGGAGACCTCCATCCAAATCCTCTTCCAGGTCACCCAGCCCTAAGGACCCAGAAGACGCCGACGATAAGCCTTGACCCGGAGGACACGAGATCAGAGTTCTCAACATCCAGATCCTATTTCCCCTCTCCATCCCTTCTCCGGATCCATGCGAGATGCCAAAGTCTCCTCGGATGACCCTTCATTCTCGGATATTAAGAGACATCCAAGAGAACATGGGATGGGATGCGGAAAGCTAGACCCGAAGGCTCCGCTTATAAAGTATCTTCAGCAGAAGGACCCCAAGCCTGTGGTGGTGTCACCCTTGGTAGACACTTTCGTGGGCGTCACCAAGGCAGCATGGGCGTCACATTCACTCCCGGCGATGCCCGAAAGCTGATGACTTGTATAAGGCTCCCAGGGGAAGACCAGTGACTTGACTCAGCAGCCTCAGGCCAACTCTCTGGTCATAACAGCCTCACATGACCCGGTCCCAGAGACCGCAACATCTGAGCACCCTGCCACGAACCCAGAGTCCAAACAGCTGGGCCGCTATGGGTAGGCGCATGTATGCTTCTCCTTCCGCCATCAGATCCCCTAGTACGCCACCCACATAGGTGCAGTTCCAGAATGCCTTGTGGGAACAGGATCTGATGCGGCTGAGAAGGAGGAATGCTTCAGCTCCTTCATACGAGGTTGGGACGTGGGAACCCCAAGTGCTACAAGCCACGTGTGACTCCAGCGGACTCCTCGGCCTGAGCAGCAGCTTCAGGCGTATGCATCCGGAGACACTCTTGGTTGTGGCGTCTCCGGCTTTACCCAGACGTCCAGAAGAATATCATGGGCGCCCCCATTGAGGAAGTCTTGTTTGGTAAGCCCTCAGAAGATTGTGCAAACTCAAGAGGCAGGAGGAAGGCGGTGAGGTCGGTTCAGGCCATGTACTGACCCAAGCTAGTTCCTTTCGCAGGAACCAAAGCGATTCGTGGAGCCGGGCGCCAGAGGCAACAGTCCCGCCCAGCTTCCACAACAGAGGGGGCTCTGGCTACAGGAGCAGAAACTAACCGCAGGCGAAGCCGTGCTCTTCAAACCGGTCCAGCCAGCGGGACCCTCAGCCGCCACAGCCTGACTCCTTTCGGCCCCCGCCCTCAGGATCAGCGGGAAATCATGGTGAGAAGTAGCATTGTGAACTTCCTGCCGGGATGGCAGGCTATAACCACTGACAGGTGGGTTCTTCAGTTAGTCGGAAGAGGCCACTTTATGGAGGTAGTAGAAAAGCCACCCTCGAGGGCCTCCTTTGCTCTCCCGGTATCCGGGTCAGCACAAGTCTCTGATCTGGCAAAGTACTCGGCGCTCTTGCAAAAGGGCGATAGAAAGCGTCCCGGAGAACCAGAGGACAAGGATACTATTCCACTTCTTCCTGGTTCCAAAGAAAACAGGGGACCTCCATCCGATTCTGGACCTCAGCGACCTCAGCGTGTCCGTCGTACAACAGATTCCGCATGGTGACTCTTCGGTCTCATTCCCATGCTGAAGCAAGGCGCCGTCTTAAGCGTCTCTAGACATGCAGGGCGCATGACCTGCACATCCCTATAGCTCAGGCGCACAAGAGGTTCCTGCGCTTGAGGTTTCTCGACCACCACCTTCAGTTCGAGCCCTTCCATTGGACTGTCATCCGCACCAGGGTCTTTACCAAATGCATGGCAGTCGTGGCAGCGTCTCTAAGAGACATGGCCATTATGTGTTCCGTACCTGGACGATTGGCTTCTGGCATGCCAGAAGCGTTATTACGTCGCGATCCAAACACCAGGACCTGTTCCGATCTCTGGGCATCTAATCAACCACGAAGTCTCTCCTGGTACCGTCATAAGCTCCAATTTATAGGCGCAGTACTGGACACCGTTCAGGGAAGAGCATTTCTTCCAGAGCGACAGAGCGGAGTGCATCAATCCCTCATCAGGGAGTTATCGTCGAACAAGACCGTCCCTGCCAGGTCGGTCCTTCACTTCCTTTCGGACACATGGCTGCGGCCATTCCTACCGTCCCTTTCGCAAGGCTCCACATGCGGGTAACTCAGTGGATGCTCAAGGTGCAATGGGATCAAGGCAAGACCATGCAGTATCGGTTAGAATCACGAACACCGTGATTCGAGACTGGCAGTGGTGGCTAGACCAGGGTCACTCTCCCACAGGCGTCCGTTTATAGTGCCGTCCCGGAGGTAATCCTCTACAGACACCTCAGGTCTGGGGTGGGAGCACACCTGGACGAGGTGAAGTCCCAGAATCGTGGACCCCTCTGGGCTAATCTCCATACCAGTGTCCTAGAGATGAGGGCAGTCCTTTATGCCCTGCAGGCCCTTCAGTCAGAAATCCCGCCGGTACTCTCCTGCTTCAGACAGACAACAGCGGTGATGTATACCTCAACAAACAAAGGGCGCACTCTTCCCCCTTTGCAGGAGGCCATGAGGGTGTGGGATTGGGTAATCCAACACGGTGTGAATCTGATCACTGTACATGTTCGGGGTGGACAACACAATTGCAGGCGGCCTGGAGTCGCTCCCAGGCCAGAGTCCACGGTGGGAACTTCTTCAAGAGGTAGCAGAGGATCTGTTTCTTCGATGGGGAACTCCAGAGTTGGACTTGTTACATCCCCATCCAGCACAAAACTGCCCAATTTTGCTCGCTAGATCCAGGGCCTGTGTTTTCTGGCGAGCCAGCGTGGTCCCCTCTCCTGGGCGGACAGATTCCTCTCGCTTTCCCTCCCTTCCCATTGATACAGAGAGTTCTTCTCAAACTCGCGGGAGCATGCAACAATGATCCTGGTGGCCCTTTCTGGCCCAGACAGATCTGGTTCCCTTGCTAATTCAGCTATCCGGGAACCTCCGCTCCGTTTCCATTCAGCTCCCATCTCTTGTCTCAGGAAGAAGGTTCACTGGTCACCCAGACTTACTCTCACTGAACCTGCATGCATGGCTCCTAGAGACATAGCCATCTTGCGTCCACGGGGTCTGCAGAGGTTGCAGAGTTCTTTCTGCAGCCAGAAAGCCAGCAACGCATGCGGCGTGCAGCTATGAAATGGCGCCGTTTTTGTTTATAGTCGCGACACATTTTTTCCCCTTTAGGTTGTCCGGTGGGAGTGGTGTTGGACTACCTGCTCTCCCTTTTCCGTTCGGACCTAGCCTACTCCTCTATCAAGGTGCACCTCTGTGCCATCTCTCCTACCACCTTCTGGTGGAACGCCATGAAGTGGTACAATTAGGCGCCTCGGGAATTTTTGAGAGGGTGTTGCATCTTAGGCCTCCCATTGGGACCCAGTGCCTCCATGGGATTTGCTCATTGTCCTGGAACAACTCACGGTTCCCCGCTGAACTTGACGTGGATTGCTGAGCTGCGTTTTCTGTAGTGGAAAACACTGTTTTTGGTTGCTGTTACTTCAGCGAGAAGAGTTTCTGAGCTTCACACTCTAGTGTGCAAAGAGCCTTATTTAGTTTCACGGGACAGAGTATCCCTGAGGACGAATCCAAAATTTTGCTAAGGTGGTCTCTACCTCACTCTTAATCAGGATATTGACCTGCGGTCTACTTCCAATTACTCTAATAGAGGAGGCACTGCTCCACCCTGGATGTTCACCGCAGCTTAGGTATTACCTCAACAGAACTAAACTACTTAAGTAGTTCAAAGCAACTTTTCGTTTCCTTTTCTGAAAGGATGATGGGCTAACCAGTATCCAAACAGTCCCTGTCTCGCTGGCTTGTCCAGTGTATTTCATACTGTTATGATATCAAACAAAGCCCTTCCCAGGTCAGATCGGGGTCATTCTACTAGAGGTGTGGCCACCTCCTTTGCAGCACTCAAGCGTCTCCACCTCTGCCATATGTGCTGCAGCCACTTGGAGCTCTGTGCATACATTTATCAGGCATTATAGCCTGGACATCGCCTCTCGGTGAGAACCGAGCTTCGGCCTGGCAGTGCTACAGGGTCTCTGTCCTAGATTCGGACCTGGAATGTATTTCCTAGTTTCCTCCTCCCAGAATGTTGGCAGCGTTACTGCTTGGAATCAGTCTAATGGTGTAACCTGCTGCAAGAGCTGTGTCTCGAGTAAGATAGTACAGTTACACAAGAACTCACCGTAACAGTAGATCTTGAGAACAGCTCTTACGCTGAACCACCTCACACCTTCCCCTTGGAGGAGGCATGGCCTTTGCCTTTACTATCAAGGTTTTCCTTTGACTTCTGACGGTGGATCCTCGGTCTCCCATTTCAATGTCAGCCTGCAGCGAGTCTGATGTCGGCGGGGACCCGGCGTGGGAGACCCGCTGAAGATAGCTAGCTAAAATTTTTCCATGGGGTCCTGGCGCCTGCGGCTTCAGTCTAATGGTGTAACCTGCTGCAGGAGCTGTTCCGAAGATCTACTGTTACAGTAAGTTCTTACGTAACTCTTTCCTTCAGCTCGAGCGGAGGATCCCTTCGAGTTCGAGCCATGCCCTTCGGCTTATCTCCAGCTCCAGGGTCTTCACCAAATGCCGGCAGTGGTGACAGCATTCCTGTGGCGCCGAGGGTCGGTTACCCTTACCTGGGCGATTGGCTGATAGCAGCCCCCTCCAGACAGGAGGTGGAAGCCGGTCAGAGATCTAGCCCTCAGATTTGCTCTCAGGTGGCCTCCTCATCAAGCGGCCAAGTCGAACTCGAGCCGAAGCAGGTGATTCTTTTCATCGGGGCAGAGCTCGACTCTCTTGAGCCAGAGCACGGCTCGGCCGGACAGGGCCGAGGTTCTTTCCTCCTTTGCCCAGTCATTTCTGGATGGGCAATGCGCCCTCCCGGGACTTCCTGCGCCTCCTGGGTCTCATGGTGGCCTGTACCAGCGTGGTCCGTTGGACCCGCTGGAACATCGCCCCTTCAGTGGGCTGGCCAGCCAGTGGTCCCAGCGCTGCGATCTATTGGACCAGCTAGTGGCGGTGACCCAGGAGATGTGGAATGCTCTCCAGTGGTGGACCGTTCCAGTTCATCTGCAGGAGGGCATCCCGTTTGTCCGCCCGAGCGCGGTCTCTCTATCGACCGATGCCTCTCTGATGGGTTGGGGTGCCCATCTGGGAGTGCCCATCTGGGGAACACCGGCGCCACGGCCTCTGGTCCCACAGGGTCCGATGCCACATCAACCTGCTGAAGCTCCAGCGGTCCGCCTAGCTCTCACCGCTGCGCCGTTTCTTCAGGGTCAAGTGGTCCGGGTCCAGGCGGACAATACCACGACCATGTACTATCTAAACCGCCAGGCGGGGCCGCGCTCCATGCTTCTATGCAGGGAAGCTCTCTGCATCTGGTCACTCGTGCGCAGCCTGGAGGTGGACCTCCTAGCCATTCATGTGGTAGGAGCCTCCAACACCCTGGCCGATGCCCCAAGCGCGGATAGGGGCTGCGTCCCATGAGTGGTCTCTCCTGCGGAGGTAGTACAAGATCTATTCTCCCATTGGGGCACACCTCAGGTGGACCTGTTTGCCTCAGGGAGAATCTGGAAGCTGAGGCTGTTCCATGTCCGCCCCCTCCCAGCAGGGCTCGCTGCAGGGGATGCCTTCTCGAGGCCGTGGACCCGGGCCTCTTCTCGCCTTCCCCGTTCCCTTGATGCACAAGGTGCTTCTCAAAGTAAGGAGGGACAAGGCGCGGGTGATTCTGATAGCCCCAGACTGGCCCTGCCAATGCTGGTACCCAGATCTCCTCAGCCTCAGCTCCAGGCTCCCAAGGCAGCTTCCAGCTCGCCCGGACCTGCTCTCAGTCAGTCAGGGAAGGTATTCCATCCGGACCTTAATCCCTGCCCTGGCCGGCCTGGTTCCTAATGACTAGAGTTCCAGGCCTTGGGTCTTTCCAGCGGGTCCTCAGCGTGGTTGAGGCGTCCTGTAAAGTCGACCAGAAAATGCTCGCCTTCAAATGGAAGAGATTTTCCATTTGGTGCCAGAACAGGGCCTGGACCCTTCCTCCTGTTCCTTGGCGAACATATTGGACTACCTTTGGTCCCTTTCTCAGTAGGGCTTAGGTCGATGACCCTTAAGGTGCACCTGACGCGCCATCTCTGCTTACAGGCGCGGGCGGGAAGCAGTCTGTAGCGCAGGAGAGAGGTGGTCTGGCGCTTTTCAAGGCCTTGATCACATTTCCTCAGTCTGAGAACCTCCACCTCCAGTGGGATCTACTGCTGGTACTGGCAAAGCTCATGGGCAAGCCATTCGAACCAATGCAGGTGTGAACTCTCTCACCTGTAGTGGAAGACTCGCCTTCTTGGTGGCTATCCGTCAGCCAGAAGGATGGGAGAGCTCCAGGCGCTCTGCATCAGTCTCCTTACCTGGTCTTCCACAGGGACAAGGTTGTCCTGCACCCCCACCGAAATTCCTTCCGAAGGTGGTGTGAGTTTCACCTTAACCAGGTGTTGACTCTGCGGTGTTCTACCCCAATCACACACCTCAGAGGCAGAATATAGGCTCCATACTCTGGACCCTAGAAAGGCGCTCGCCTACTATAGGAAGCGCCACGGCTGGAATTGGGGAGAGGTTCGCCAGCTGTTTGTCACCTAGGCTGAAGCCGCACCTGGCAGAACCTGCAGCCAAGCGGACAGTAGGCAGGTGGGTCACCTCCTGCATAGATCTCTGCTATAAGTTGGCGGGCATGGAGCCTCCCAGAGGATAAGAGCTCATTCTACCCGCCATACTGCTGCATCGGTGGCTGCTTCCAGGGGCGTCCCTATCCAGGAAATCTGCAGGGCTGCTACCTGGAAGTCAGCACACACCTTCATCACCCATTACCACATCGACCTTGAGTCACGCGGGATGCTGGTTTTGGGGCCTCGGTTCTCAGTCTGTATTCCCTAAGTAGGGGTGTGCCTTGCCTCCCTCCTCCCGGAGAACTGCTAGGAGTCTGCCAGACAGTGTGGATGAACAACATATCCATGTCCTAGAAATACAGGTTACTCACTTGTAACAGGAGTTCAGGAATGGTATATGTTGTTCATCCTACATTCTCGACCTCTCCAGCTTACCGCAGCCCTGAGGCTTCCAGCGGGCAGATCTGGCGCATGGGGCGGAGCCAAGAGTTTTACCACCCGGTGGGTGGGATGAGCCAGCTTGAAGACCTTCCAGCAAGATTTAAAGCGGCAGGATACCTGCCAGACAGTGTGGATTAACAACATATACCATTCCTAGAACTCCTGTTACAGGTGAGTAACCTGTATTTTCGAGCCTTGCCCTTGAACTTTCTCGGCACTTGGCGTGTTCACAAAGTGCCTAAGCGGTAGTAGCAGCAGCTTTAAGGAGACAGGGACACTTCATTTATCGCTATGTGACAATTGGCTTCTGACCCGCTGCAATGACGGATTAGCTTCTGGAAACCCTAGAGGACACCTTCAGCCTGTTCAACTGCCTGGGAATCACTCTACACATGGCCAAGTCGTTTCTGACACTATGTCAAAGGCTTCAATACATAGGGGTAATCCTGGACATGGAGCAAGGGAAGACCTTCCTCCCACCAGACAGGGCAACACGCCTTCGCTCTTTGGCCCTACAAAGTCTCAACTGCCTGGGTCCGGACTCTATACATGCTCCAGCTCCTAGGCCATATGGCACAGTCATAGTGACAGTTTCCTCGGCACATCTCTTTATGAGATTTCTCAGTGGACTCTCAGAATGCAGTGGGATCAGAGAAAGGGCGATCTCGACCAGCCGATCTCGATCTCCAGTGCAGTTGTACAGACTCTCTCTCTCTCTCTGTCTCTTGGTGGCTCTCTCCACAGGATCTAGAGTCCAGGTCTCTTTTCAGAAGAAGCTCTTTTACAGGTTCTGCAACCAATGCCTTGGGCCTGGGTTGGGGAACTGATTTTCAGAATCATCAGACTGGGGTGCATGGTCTTCTCTAGAACTGACTCTCACATCAGTATTGTGGAAATGAGGACAATTCTGTACGTGCTACAAGCGTTTCTCGTGGATCTTTGTCCCAGCCCCTGTTGATGCAGACAGACATGTTAGTCATTTACTACATCAACAAGCAGGAGAAACTCACTCCTATCCTCTTTGTCAGGAGGCTGTGAGGGTGTGACTCTGGGCTCTAGATTATGGCCTATTGCTCACCACAGTGCATGTTCCAGGGATCCAAAGCGTCTTAACCAATGTCTTAAGCTGGTCTCGATCAAAGACTCACAAATTGGAACTCCTGTAGTTTGTGGAAACCTCTTCTGAAATGGGGTGCGTCCAGAGCTGGACCTCTTTGCATCCCGTGCAACACAAAACTGCCCAGTTTCTGCTCGCTCGATCATGGGCTTGTTTTCTGGCGAGATGCATTGTCTCTCTGTTAGACAGGAGGTTTCTGTATGCCTTTCCTCTCCAGCAAAGAGTTCTGCTCAAACTCTAAGCAGAAGGGGCGGAGATGATTCTCGTACCTCCGCTTTGATCTCGTCAGATATGGTTCCCACTACTGCAGCAGCTGGTAGTAGGACCTCTAATTCCCCTGCCCTTGTCCTCCTGATCACTGTCGCAAGAGCAGGAGTCGTTGCTTCACCAGATCTCTGGTCCCTACATCTACATGTCTGGCCCTTGCAAAGTAGCTAAGGCACATTTTGGAGCATCTCCCAGAGTGGCCGAGGTCTTGGTTGTAGCTAGAAAACCTTCCACTAGGGCAACCTATGCCATGAAGTGGAAGCGCTTTGCTGTGGGCCTCAGTCAGGGTCTGGATCCCTCCTCTGCCCTCTGAATGCTGTGCTTAGTATCTCCTCTCCCTGTCAGATTCGGGCCTCAATATTACTCCATCAAGGTACACCTTTCAGCAATCTCTGCCTATCATGTGCCAGTGGATGGCAAATATGTTGCCCAGGCGTATCTGGTACAAACATTTTGAGGAATGTTTAATCTTAAACCTCCTATTAGGGACTCCATCCCTCCTTGGGATCTTTTGTTTTGTCAGAAAAACTTACATTGCCTACCTTTGAACCAACTGCAGATGCGAGCTATGTTTTCTGTTGTGGAAAGTGTTGATCTTCTGGACATAAAGTCTCCACGCTCATTCACACTAATGGGGAGTTCGCCGGGCGCTAGGACCCAGCGGCGCTGCGAGCCTCGGCTCATGCAGGAATGACTATCTTGGCGTCGACTCTCCAACCGCCTCAGTTCCTTTTTTCCCACCGTCAGTGCGCTTCAGTGACAGCGTCAGCTGCCCGCGGAGTCAAACTTCAAACTAGCAAAATAGTTTTCAGTTTATTATTTTGTATTATTTTGTGAATAAAGTACAGCTTATGATAATTTATTCTTATTAAAGAAGGATGTCTCAGCCTCGTTCGGTCGATCATAAGCGGGTCAGGTGGCGGTAGGGAGATTTCGTGTAAGCTGTTCAGTCGGCCGGGCTGGGTCGGTTCCGCCACCTTCTCCGGGGGTCTGGCGACGGACAGTCCAGTGTCGAGGAGGCGGTCCCGGAATCATAAAAAGAAACTGTCGCATTCTCGGCACTGTTGGTCTCGAGGTCTTCTTGACCTGTAGGTTAAAAAGAAGGCATCACTTCGAGTCAGCCCTCTGATGTATCTGTGCGTCGGCGGTCGGTCATTGGGGTCAGTTGCGGTCTCCTCGTTTGGAGTTGCCAGTTTCTGGTTTTGGTCACTGACCTCTTGACATCGGGCCCTTCCCCACCTTCTGGTAGGGCTCCCGATCAACAGTTTCGTCAGTAGGCCGCTCTGATGGAGCAATGGGCTCGGAGGTTGGTCCAGCTGCCTGGCCTGGTCACTCCCTCGGGATCGGGCAGGGCGATTGGGCCTCCCTAGTCGCGTGGTGCCGTCGACTCACGCTTGAGTGTTTTCCCCTCACATGGCTGCAGCACAGGGGCCACACGATGCCGCTGTCTCCTGGTATTCTTCCTCCTTTTCCCTCAAATCCTGATTTTTAGGGCTCTGGGTTGGTGTCGGCGTCGGTGGTTTGCTCTGCGTAATGTGCCTGTTAAGCGCATCCTCAGCGGCTGTTAAGCCCGCCAGGTTTCTCTGTGCCGTGTGGCCTTTTGGCACGGTCTTTGTTCACATCGGCTTTTCGGGCCCGTGTTCTTCTGCACCATCAGCATTGTCGGCGACGTAGCCTTTCGGGCGCTGTGGTTCTTCGGCGCCGAGCCTCTTTCATCTGCCAATCTTTTGGGTTTCTTCTCTCCAAATTCTTTTCCTTCCTTTTTCCTGCTGATTTTCATTCTTTTCCTGTCCATGCAGTCCCTCCTGGGCTGTCAGGAGATATTGAGCCGACCCAGATCTTAGACTGAGTAATGATGTGGAAGGAGCAGGACCCAATCCTGTTGCAGAGCCTGTAGTGGGGACCTGTCTTTTTAAGTCTCTGCTGAAAACTTTGAATTCCACTCTTTCTTTCCAGACTATGGACATCGATCCTGGGAAGCTTTTGGACTCAACACCTTCATGTTCTGGACATCCCTATGGATTTAACTCCCCAGTACAACCGTCCTTTGAGGCGCTTTCTCAAATGGTATGGAATAATCCTGCTGTCATTCCCTCTCTCTGGCTAAGTCCATAGATAGAAAGTATGCTGCTCCCAAAGATCGAGCCTATTCTGGCCTCTCAAGTTTTTGGGATCCTATTGTAGTCTTGGCAGAGAATAAGGTTGTCCTTCCTCAGACTACTACAGCTCAGCCTATAAACAAAGAATCTCGTAAGATAGATACTTTAGGTAAGAGTGTCTTTGCTGCATCTACCTGGGTATGCATATCGCCAGTTACTAGGGCTATTTTTCTCAATATGAGTATATTCTTTGGCATTCGCTCAAACAAATGGTTGAAGCTCTGCTGGAGTCGGACACTAATTCAGAGCTTCTTCAAACCATAACCAGGTATCCGAGTCCAACAACCAGCAGGTTAAAGCAGCTATGCATGCCTTCAATACTGCTTCTCGAGCAGCGTGAGAGCATTTGTACCACCGCCATTCCTGGCTGTCACTTCAGGTTTCACGAATGATGCCCAGCAACAGGTCATGGGGTTGCCCTTAGATGGTGTATATCTCTTGATCCACAAGTAGAACAGGCCCTTGAGGCCACACAAAGACTAGGTCAGCCATTAAATTAGCTCGACCTCCTCCACCCCTTCTTAGGGGGTGTTAAGCGTCAGTTTCATAACGTCAGTCCTTCGAGGCAAAGGCAGGGAAGTTTTAATAAAAATCAAGCCCTCAACCTCAAAGAAAACACAACAAGCGCAGGGACCCAAAGCGCCCAGTGCCGCCTTCTGAGTTTCTGGCCCAAGTCTCACATCAGCTGCCGAGGGGACTTCTCTGCGGTGGGAAGTGGTCTGACTCAATTCTACAACCAGTGGAAGGCCAGAAAATCGGACAAATGGGTCCTCCGGATAATCCATAGGGATATTCCCTCAATTTTCAGAGAACCCTCGGATTGTCCCCAAGCGGCAGCCAAAACTGTCAATTTTCAGTCAAATTTCTTGCCTCAGAGATACAAGGCCTTCTGAACAACAGGGCAGTAGAAGTAGTTCCTCTAGGTCAATGGAACACAGGGCTCTATTCCTATTACTTTCTTGTTCCAAAAAACGGGGCATCGCCCCATTTTGGACCACAGAAAATTGAACAAATTTCTTCCCAAGAGAAATTCAGAATGATATCACTAGGAACCCTGTTACCTTTGCTTCATCAGCATGACTGGTTAGCCTACCTGGACATGCAGGATGCTTACCAACATATTCCGATTCACCAAAGCATCACAGATACCCAAGGTTCATGGCTGTGGGTCAGCATTATCAGTTCAAGTCCTGCCCTTTGGCTATCCTGGGCGCATGAGTTTTACAAAGTGTTGTGTAATTCTACGTAATGCATCTCAGAAAATCGAATACAAGTGTTCCCATATCTGGACGACTGGCTTCTAGCAAGTCCTTCCAGGCAAGGAACTCTGGACACCATAGCCAGGGCCTCAGACTTTCTCACGTCCATGGAGTCCTGCTAAATCTCAAGAAATCTGAGTTACAGCCCTCCCAGAGGCTCCTTTTCATTGGAACTCTTCTGGACACCTGTGTAAAGTTTTTCTACCAGAGGGCGGAAGGGCGATATCTACAGATGGCCCGATACATCACAGCGCGAACAGCTCGATTCAAGCTATCTCGATGCAACGGATGCTAGATCTCATGGCATCCTCTGTGTTCACTGTACCCTATGCGCCTCACGTGAGAACCTCTCAGTTAATGCTCAGTACTCAGTGGTCCCCAACCACTCACCCCAGTCCTTTCTCATCAAGGTGACAGAGCCTCTGATGAAGTCACTCACCTGGTGGTGCAAGAGGACAATCTTCTGGAAGGGTATCCCTTTGCTCCCCTGGATCATCAGATTTCCATTACCATGGACACGTCCCTGATGGGGTGGGAGCTCACTGTCTGAATCTCCACACTCAAGGTTCGTGGACTCATACGAGTCCCAGCTTCACATAAATGTCTTAGAAATTAGATCCGTCCTTTATGGAGTCCGGGCTTTGAAGGACATTCTCTGTCAAGAACATTCTCCTTCAAGCGGACAACAAAGCAGTGATGTATTATATCAACAAGCAGGCGGTGCTCACTCTTACCCTTTATGCAGAAAGCGATGAAAGTGTGGGAATGGTGCTTAGAGCACAAGGCTCTAATTCAAGCGGTCTACCTGCTGGGAGTGCAAGAACTAATGGCAGACCGTCTCAGCAGAACAGATCCTCGAGAATGGTCTCTCGACTCAACCGTAGTTCAGTCACTATTCACGGGTGAGGAACTCCAGACCTGGCCCTTTTGCATCCCACTCAACACAAAACTGCCTCTCTTCTGCTCCATTAATCCAGGGCCTGGCATTTTCTGTCAGGATGCATTTAGGCTGCAGTGGACAAAATGCTTTCTATCGCCTTTCACCTCTTCCTCTAATTCAGAGGTACTTCTCAAGTTTGAGTCCCAGGGGACAAAATGATCCTCATTGCTCCCTTCTGGCCTCAACAAATATGGTTTCTGTTACTTAACAGTATGTGAAAACCTCTATGACGCTTCCCTTCAGGCAGACCATCTGACTCAGGGGCCTGTGGTCCATCCCAATCTGAGATCTCTTCTCCTTCGTGCTTGTCTCCTGAAGAGATAGAAGTGAACAGGTTCAATGTCTCATGAGTTTCAGATATTCTTCTGGCTGCGCACAAGCCAGCCACTAGAAAAACTTACACAGCCAAATGGGCGTTTTTAAGCTCTGGTGTGCAAAATCCTCTTTGAATCCTTTTTGCTGTCCACCCGATAAAGTTCTAGAGTACCTTTTAGACATCTTAAATTCAGGTCTGCAATACTCTACAGTCAAAGTTCACCTTTGTGCCATTTCAGCTTATCATGAGCCAGTACTTTCCTTGTCACTGGCTCAGTTACTTAATAGTTAAGAGGTTTCTTAAGGAATCCTGCATACAGACCTCTATCAGGCGTCCAGTCGCAGTCTGGGATATTAATCTTGTACTAGACATGCTAACTCGAAAACCCTTGAGCCTCTAGCTACATGTGAGCTGAAATTTCTCACTTGAAGCGGCCTTCCTGGTGGCAATTACCTTGGCCCATAGGGTCTATGAGATACATGCATTGGTCACAGACCCTCCGTATACTGTGTTTCATAAAGATAAAGTAGTTCTTAGGACCCATCCTAAATTACTCCCTAAGGTTGTTTCAGAATTCCATCTAAACCAACCTCTGGTCCTTCCTACTTACTTGCAGAACCTCAAAATGACGGAGCATTCCCTTCATTCTTTGGATGTCAGAAGAGCTCTGCGTTTCTATTTACATAGAACAAGGAAATTTGCAAAGCTCAACAGCTGTTTTGTTTCCTTCAAGCGAAACCGGCTGGATCAACCTGTCGCTATAGATGCATTTCAGCATGGCTGGTGGCATGCCTTCCACTGTTATTCCATGGCGCAGGTTAAGCTGGAGGGCAGAGTGTACGCTCACTCTACTAGAGCAGTCGTGGCATCCTGGCAGAAATCACAATGTGCCCATTGCAGATATTTGCAATGTGGCTACCTGGAACTCAGTGCATACTTTTGTCAAGCACTATGCCCTGGATGTGCATGCCAGGTGACATATTTACGTTTGGCAGATCCATCCTTAATGGACATTTTTTCCTAAATTTGTGAGCTCTTGGTGTCTCCTGCCTCCCTCTCAGGGGATTATTAGCTCGGTACTCTCCCATCAGTGTGAATGAGTGGTGGAGATTTTATGTCCAGGAAGAGATGGAAATTACGTGCCTACGTAATTCTTGATCTTCTTGGACAAAGTCTCCACCACTCATTCCACCTACCACTCCCCGAGCTCACCTCTGTTGTTGGTCTTCACTCCCTCAATCTTTAGGCTATGAAGACTTCTTTCTTGACCCTTCTTATACGGGTCTTCGGACCATCTTATGTCTGTTTTTGTTAGGCTATCCTTCTAGGTTGAGTTCGCTGCACCTCCTCGGGAAAAAAGGTACTGAGTTGGTTGGAGAGTCGGCCCTGAGATAGTCATTCCTGCACGAGCAGAGGCTATAGCGCCTCTTCTAGCGGCTCCATCTCTGGTGCCGACCCTTCTGCAAAAAGTTTGCTCCCACTGGGTCCTTGTGCCTCCGCGTAATCCCATTAGTGTGAATGAGTGGTGGAGACTTGGTCCAAGATCATCAAGAATTATGGTAGGCATGTAATTTCCATTTCTTCTTCCTGATTTTCACTCATTTCCTGTCCATACAGTCCTTCCTGGACTGTCAGGAGATGATTTTGAGCCTCACCCAGATCTTGACTGGGTGATGATGTTGATGACACTGCCTTGGGAGCAGGGCTCAATCCTTCTGCAGAGCCTGTGGTCGAAGACCTTTCCTTTAAGTCTCTGCTTAAAAATGTAAATTCTACTCTTTCTCTCCAGACTACAGAAATTGATCCTGGGAAGCTTTTAAGACTCCAATACCACCATATCCTGGAGATCCCTATGGATTTAACACCTCTGGTACAGCCCTCTTTCGAGACCCTCTCTCAGATGGTATGGAAGAATCCGACTCTCATTCCTTCCATGGTCAAATCCATAGATAGGAAGTATGCCTCCCAAGGATCCTCCATTTTGGCCTCACAAGCCTTTGCTGATCTCATTGTAGTCTTGGTAGAGAATGATAAGCCGTCCTTCCTCAAGCATCTACAGCCCAGCCTATAAATAATCTACTTAAGATAGATACCTTAGGTAAGAGAGTCTTTGCTGCCTCCACCCTGGGTATCGCATTGCCAGCTACCAGGGCTATTTCTCTCAATATAAGTATGTCCTTTGGCATTCGCTCAAACAGATGGTAGAAGCCCTGCCGAATCGGAAGTTAATTCAGAGCTATTTCAGACCATTACCAGGAGTATGAGTCCAATAACCAACAGGTTAAAGCTGCAGTGGACACTTTAAATACCGCTTCCAGTGGCGGCTGGCATCTGCCTGTCGCCACTCTTGGCTATGTACTTCAGGCTTTAAGAATGACGGCCCAGCAACAGGTCATGGCCTTGCCTTTTGATGTTATCTTTTAGGCCTCAGGTGGAGTAAGCTCTGGAGGCCACTCAGAAAACTAGATGTGCCATTAAGGCGGCTAGACCTGCACCGCCCCCTCCCGGGGCGGGTGCAAGCTAAGCGTCAATTTCACAACCATCAGTCCTTTCGAGGCAGGGAGGTTTAACAAAACCACAACCCTCAGCCACAAAAAAGCACAGCAGAAGACAAATGTGCCCAAAGCACCCAGTGCCACCTTCTGAATTTCTGGCCCAGGTCCCACCTCAGCTGTCCAGGGAACTCCTCCTCCTCCTCAGCAGTGGGAGGACATCTGACTCAGTTCTATAACCAGTGAAGTCTATAACATCAGACAAATGGGTCCTCCGGATAATCCGCGAGAGTACTTGCTCAATCTTTCAGAAACCCTCCGGATCATCCCCCCAAATGACAGCCCAGGCTATCAGCAGTACAGTCAGACCTTCTTGTTTCCGGTACAGTGCCTTCTGAACAACAGGGCAGTAGAAGTAGTTCCGCTGGATCAATGAAACACAGGATCTTACTTGAGAGGGCTCTTGGAGCAGGTAATTACATATAGGACTGGCGTCGGTGGCGGCAGGACCCCTGAAAAAATTTCGCTAGCAGTCACTGGTGAGGACCGCCCCACGTCAGGTGACCGGCACTTAGGAGCGTCGATATAAAGGCGGTCCTGGCTCATCTTCCAGTTCTTTCCGCCCGTTGGCTCGTGCATCTCGCGGGAAAAGTTTATTAACCGTCAGCCTACTCTTGATCGGTTTTATTTTTCGATTAACGTCAGGTCATCGTCTGTGTATGTTGTCCCCTACACCCTCGAGCACAAAAATAAAGTGCGACTCAAATGCGGTAGCTCCACATGAAGGACAGCTATTCCCTGTGCCTGTTCTGCCTGAGCCTCGATCACCGAATTAGAGAAGTGCCAACTGCCTCAGCTTCAGCGCAGCTACCGGAAAGGCAGCAGTAATCCTGGAAGCCCACATTTTGAAGAAAAAGATGAGTTTGATGGAGAAGGGCTCAAAAAACTGGGGCAGGCGTCCACTTCCCCTGAAGGCCATCGGAAGAAGGATAAGGAATGGCACGGGACAAGGGCTCCTCTACCACGTCTCCCTCAGGAGCCGCGGGTCTGAGTAACGTCCCTCCGAGAGACCGCGCCTCGGAGATTTCCAGAGGCGTCGGCCCGTCTGGCTCGCGCTCGGGCCTTCCGGGTGCCTCCGGACAATTGGGCCTCCGCCCCCGTTCGACGCAGACTACGCAGCCTACTGGCGTGAGCGACTCAATGGCGGGCATCGGCTACTCTGTCAGCGCAGAAGGCGGTAAGACACCGCGACCCTTTGGGCGTCGCGTTCCCTCTGCATCAGACCAGGCCGATCCTTCTCCTCGGTCTGCCTCTGAGTGAAGGCTCCAATAGGCTGGACACGGCTCCTCGGCACTCGCGGGAGCTCGTGTAAAGCGCGCGGTTCACCCTATGCCCGATTCGACGCTGAACCGGCAAGGGACCTCTCTACATCCGTCGTTCCCGGTTCTCCGCAGCCGTTGCCGTCCGGGGACCAAGTCCCCAGCCCGACCCGAGATTTTCCCCTCCATCCCTGGGCGGCGTGAGGACCTTCCTCCAGTCGGACCGTCCTCCTGTAGGTGTGCGGATCTGATGTCGGCTCCCGGACGCCCGGCCCGACACGGGGCCCCGACACGGTTCTACTGACTCCGGCCGACATCCCACTTCGGATGTTGCCCCATCTCCGGGCCCTCAACTTGGATCCACCCGTGAGGCCGCTGGCGGGAAGTCTGCTCCGGCAGCTTCTCCGGCTCCGGTTACCCTCCGTTCTATCCGATGCCGGCGTACCCAGGACCACAGTATCCGGCGCCACAGTACTTCGGCGCGGTCTATCCGGCGCCACAGTACCTGGCGCCAGGCTTTCCGCAGCTGGGTTTGGATACTCTCCATGAGGGTACAACCCGTATCCTTATCCCCGCCTCTTCCTCACCGCCCTAACAGCCACTGGTGGACTTGCAGGAGACTCTGTCCCTGGTGGTCTGAGGCCAAGGCTCAGCTCACCAGGGAGGTCAAACACGCCTACCGGCAGTGCCATCTCAGGTTCCGTCGTCCAAGGTGGCACACTCCCTCACCACCTCCGGACTCCAGGGCTCTCCCGTCTGGGTCCAGAGAGGGCTGGACACGCTTCCCGGGGGCTCCCAAGGGGTCCGATCCTCCCTGGGTCGGGAAGGAGTCTTTCCTCTTCATCCTCCTCTTCACCCTCTGACTCCTCGGTTCTTCAATGGTTGCTCCGAGGCGGTGACGCGAACCATGCTGTCTGTGAAGCCCAGGCAAGGACTCCTCCAAAGTCTCCTCCGGAAGATCCTTCTTTACGGAGTTGCTTAAAAAAATCCAGGAGGTTCATCAGTGGCACTCCTGGAACCAGATCCTCAGCGTCTGAAACTTCGCTGAACATCTGGATCTGCCGTAACAGCTCCTACCTTGGTGCCACCCTCGATAGAGCTTCACGCCGACCTCTGTACCACCATATGGAAACAGCCGTCGGCTTTAGCCCCACTTCCTGGGAAGTCGACAGGCTATATCAGGCTCCGGAGGTGTTGATTTCCTGGATTCTCACCCTCGCGCCGACTCGGTCGTGATTAGCGCCACTCACAGCCGGTCAGCCAACCCCAAACACCTTGGCTTGTCACCACCTGATAAGGAATCACGCCTTCTGGACCAGTATGGGAGAAAGATCCGCTTCCTCCACACTGGGGATCAAGGCCCTGAACTATGTCGGCCATATGGGGGACTACCAGAAGGCCCTTCTGACCCAGGTGAAAGCCAAATTGGACTCCTGCCCGACTCCCAAGTCAAGCAGGAGTTGGCTGATCTTGTCCGCTCTGCTCGTTCGGCCAGTCGACACATGCTTCGTGCAACATACGATGCAGTGGACACTGCTGGATGGAGCTCAGCTTTCGTTGTGGGCCTGCGGCGTCATGCTTGGCTCCATGTGTCAGGATTGGTCCCGGAGGTGCAATCTGCTATCCAGGAAGCACCCTTCCGAGGGTCGGTGCTTTCGGGGGTGATGTCAGGACATCACCACCGATTCTGAAGAAGGGGACAGCACTGAAGTCAGTTGATTCCATGTACTATTCCACATCAGCAGCAGCTCATCCCTTTAGCACGGAATCGGACCAAGGCGAAATCTCCAGGGAAAGCACGGGCCACAAGCGCGAGCCCCACAGCTGCTAAGCCCCCACCCAAAAAGCAGCGGGGCTTCAGCTGCAGTGTTGCCCACCACCACTGACTCCTCTCCTCTCCCACAGCCTCCGGACTTCCCGGAGGAGCAGTGGAGGAGGTTTTCCCCTCCACCTTCCGGGCTGGGAGAGGATAACCACAGATTCTTGGGTGCTCCAGCTCATAGCAGAAGGACACTCAATAGAGTTTCTCCAGAAACCACCTCGCCACCCCCTCCCCGAGTTGTCAGTATTCAAGGGAACACCTTTTCTTGGTCCAGGAGGAAATTTGGCTCTCCTGCTGAAACAAGCAATAGAACCCGTCCCCTGCATCTGCGGGACGGTTACTATCCCATTTCTTCCTGGTCCCAAAGAGACAGGAGATCTCAGACCAATTTTGGATCTCAGTTCCCTTAATCTTTGTGTAGAATACAAAGCGTTCAGTATGCTCTCTTTGCAGAGCCTTCTGCCTCCTCGGCAGCGTCAATGGCTGTGTGCCCTGGATATGCAGGATGCTTATCTGCACATTCCCATTGCCCATCCATCATAAATACCTTTGTTTTGCATTCAGGACCATTACCAGTTCAAAGCGCTCCCGTTTGGTCTATCCTCGGCCCCAGTGTTTGCAAATGCCTGGCAGTGGTGGCGGCCCACCTGCGTACCAAGGAGTGCAGGTTTTCCCGTACCTGGGCGATTAGCTCTGGCGGCCCTCGTCGGGGAGGAACTCCTGCGTTTCCTCTCCCTTGCCCAGCAGCTTTTGCCTGCCTGGATATCGCCACCAACCATTCCAAGTCTTATCTAGTCCCATCCGGAGACTACAGTTTATTAGGCGATTCTCGTCGACCACAGGCAAGGCCTTCCTGCCTCCGGACAGGCGTCCACCCTCCAAACCCAAATAAGTCTGCTGTCCAACTGCAGGACCGGTCTCTGTCGGTCCTTTGCCTTCTCGGGCTCATGGCGGCTGCTATCCGGCGGTTCCTCGCGCTCGACTCCACATGAGAATTTCTCAGTGGACTCTGTGCTCCCAATGGGACCAGCTAGAGGGCGACCTAGATCACCAGTTCTGGTCTCCTCGCCCGATACTTCAAGACTTGCAGTGGTGGATGGTTCCAGAGAACCTGTTTTGGGGAGTTCCTTTCTTTCATCCTCCCCCTCCCAGACTCTAACCACAGGCGCCTCGGGTGAAGGTTGGGGAGCCCATCTAGGCCCTCATCGGACCCAGGGCTCCTGGTTCAAGCTAGAACAAGCTCTCCACATCATTGTGCTCGAGCTTCAGGCAGTGTTATGCGCTCTCCAAGCCCTTCACCAATACATCCTTCCGGCCACCTAGCCGTCCAGGCGGACAACATGTGTGTGGTGTGGTACTTCAACAAACAGGGAGGGACTGGTCCTACCCTCTTTGCAGGAGGCAATGAGTGTTTGGGATTGGGCAACACAACGACCTTCACCTCCGCGGCAATTCACGTTCGGAGTCGACAACACCCTGGCAGACAAGCTAAGTCGCTCTTTTGCTCTGACTCACAGTGGGGACTGGACCAAGGGGTCCTAGACAACATCTTCGATTTTTAGGGAACACCACAGGTCGACCTGTTCACATCCTCTAAGCATAAAACTTTCCGTCTTCTGCTCGCTCGTTCCAGAGCAAGGCGCTTTTGGAACAACATTCTATCTCTCTAGACTGGAAGGACAGATTAGCCTATGCCTTTCCCCAATTCCACTCATCCACGAGTCTTGCAGAAACTAGCTTCAGAAGGAACACGATTATTCTGATCACTTCTTTCTGGCCCAGGCAAGTTTGGATCTTACTTGAGATACAGCTCTTGCAGCAGGTTACACCATTAGGACTGGAGCCGTCCAGGCGCCAGGACCCTGAAATTTTTCTAGCTAGCAGTCCTCAGCGGGGACCGCCTCCGATGTCGGTCCGCCCCCCAACGTCAGGCATAGTACAGAAGGAGGTCTCCCCACAATCCCAGTTCTTTTCCACCGTCGACATACATAAGCATCGGCCTCTCGGTCACTTTCTAGCATGCAGCGACTCAGAACTTCGAGCGTTCTCTCTTTCTCATACGATCTTGGATTCATCTGATGTCCTCTCAAACACCTCTCTGGAAGGTCACCCATCGAAGTGTGCCTGCGGCAAACAAATCCCCTTCAGGATCTTCACTCAGCCTCGTGCATTGTCTAGACCGGAACACGACACCAAGGCCTGCTCCTTCTGCCAGGGCTTCAACAGTCGCACCAGGATCCTCCATGAAAGGCTCTTCAAGCGTTTCTCTTGGAGGAGAAACTCAAGACCATGGATAGGGAACCTTCCTCCGGGGGGTCATCAGGGAAGACCCACAAACACCGGAGAAGAAAGCCCCAGGTCCCGGCGAGGCCTCAGACTCCCGAAGCTCCGGCTTTGGTCTGACGCTCTCCTTCCAGGGCTCAATCTCAGCCTCCCTGGTTCAGGTCAGATCCTCCAGCGCTCCTCCTCCCTGTAGACTATCAAGACTTCCAGGCCGTCTGCTTCATCCACTCCTTCTAAGGCCTCGTCCAAGTCTGGGTAGCACCACAAATCTTCCTCCGCCGTTGGGACTCAGGCGCCAGGTTGGTGTCCCAGCCTCCGCATGAGTTGGACCCGGTCCGCGTAAGTCTAAGAACCTGGCGTCCCTTAAATGGATGCCGTGCCCAGCGTTGGCCCCCGGCGTCGGCCAAACATCAAGGCTACTTCCACGAGCGGCGATAGCAAAGACACCTGTGCCCGGCCAGGCGTTCGCCTCAGGGCGTCAGCTGAGGGGACAGGCGTCAGCTACCCCAGAGGAGGACCACACCGTCGCCCGGCTGGCGTCGGTCGGAAGGAATCATCGGGAGGAGGACACTACTCAGCCGAGGACCAGGCAGGCGACACGGGTCGTCGGACTCCCACGAGAACCCTCCCGGGCGGAGACCCCGGGTTCCGGCGCCCGACCACGAGACAGGCCACTGGCACCCGGCCCGTCGTCGGGCTAGATTTGACAGAGGTGAAGGGCTCTTTACCTTCTCGTGGGACACCATCAGGAAGGATGTGGTGCCATGCACCCTCCTCGGCTCCGCCTCCACCCCTCCTTCAGCGACTTAGCCCCTCCTCTGTCCAAGGGGCCCATAGAATGGTCACCAACCCCCAAGAGCCAACACCTCCTCCTCGGGCAGATCCTCATATGAGAAGACCTCCCTCAAGATCCACTTCAGGGTCACCTAGCCCTAAGAGACCCAGATAGCGCCAGTACACCACGTCTGCGAGGACTCTAGATCTGACAACTCAGGGTGCTCAGATCTCCTTCTCCCATCAGCATTCCCTCCCCAGACCCCATGACCTACCCAGGTCTCCTCCGGATGATCCCTCTTTCGCAGAGATCATGAGGCACATTCAGGAGAATATAGGGTGGGATGCTGAAGAGCTAGACCCGAGAGACTGGCCTTGCCGCTACCTTCGGCAGAAAGACCCAAAGCCTGTGGTAGTGCCACCCTTGGTGGACACCTTCGGGACGTCACCAAGGCTGTGTAGAGCGTCCGCATTCGACTCCGGCAGTGCCGAAGAGGCTGACCGCCTATACAAGGCCCGATGGAGGACCAATATCTGGCGAACCATTCTCTGGCGATTCCTGGTCATCACCGCCTCGCATGACCGGTCTCAGAGACCTCAGCACTGAGCACACAGCCACTAGACCGGAATCAAACAATTGGATGTCCTGGGTAGCGCGCGTCTGTGACTGAGACTTGCGCCATCAGGTCTCTAAATTACCTCACCCACATGGTACAATTCCAGGCAGCTGTGGGAACAGGGCAGGACCTGGTCAGAAGATGCCAGCGGTGGTCAAAGGAGGAGCTTTAAACCTCCTCCGTGCGGGTTCAGATGTAGGGACCCAAGTGCTCAGAGCCGCATGACGACTCTGCGGACTCTTGGCCAGAGCTGCAGCCTCGGGCGTGTCTCGTGTCTCGGAGACACTCTTGGCTCCAGCGTCTCGGTTTTACCCGGACGTCCAGAAGAACATCCTAGGCGTCCCTTACAGGGGAAGTCCTTTTGGTGAAGCTTCCAGAAGGTGATCACCAAACTTCAGAGGCATGAGGGAAGGCAGTTAGATCTCTCAGGCCATGTACAGATCCCGACCTAGTTCCTTTCGTAGGAACCAAGTAACTTCGTGGCAGACGCAAAGGCAACAACCGTATTACGGCCAACAGCAGAGGGCTCCTTTATCCAAAAGCCCAGGCCAAGTCATCCCCAGGCAGAGGCCAATGAGTCACTAAGTCGGCCCAGCCTGCGGGATCCTAACGCTACCACAGCATGACTCCTTCCGGCCCCGCCCTCCTCAGGATCAATGGGAAGCGAAGGTCGAGTGCGCATCGCATATCACCTGCCAGGGTGGCGGTCGATCACCACGACAACTGGTCGAAAAAGGCCATTATATAGAATTTATAGGCAGCCCACCTACAAGACCTCCCCTGCTTTCCGCTACTCGGGTCAGCGCCCCTGCTCATACAGCAGGAGGTGCTCACACTTCTGGACAAAGGAAGCCTTAGAGCACGTCCCAGAGAACCAGAGAAGGCTAGGGTATTATTCTCACTTCTTCCTGGTTCCAAAGAAAACAGGGACCTCCGTCCAATTCTGGACCTCAGCGACCTCAATCTGCCGGTCGTTTACAAGCGATTCGCATGGTGACCCTTCGGGCCTAATTCCCGTGCTGAAGCGGGGCGCTTTCCTGGCGTCTTTGGATATGCAGGGCGCCTATCTCCATATTCCAATTGCTCAAGCGCACAGGAGGTTCCTGCGCTTGAGGTTTCAAACCGCCATTATCAGTTCCGGCGCTACCTTCGGGCTGTCATCGGCACCTCGCATTTTCAAGTGCATGGCAGTCATGGCGTCTCTGAGAGACAAGGCCACTACATGTTCCCATACCTGGATGACTGGCTTCTCATGGCTCCCTCAGGAGGCACTGATGACAACCATTCATCGCACCCATCCTTTTTCAGTCACTGGGTATCCTCATCAATTCTGAAGTCTCTTCTGGTACCATCCCAGAAACTGAAGTTCATAGGAGCAGTTCTGGACACCGTTAGAGGAAAGTCTTTCTTCCCTCAGACAGAAGCGAACACATCAGATCCCTCATCAGGACATTGTGAGGAAGACCGTCCCTGCAAGACTGGTCCTTCGCCTGCTCGGACACATGGCTGCGGCCATTGCAACAGTCCGATGCACGGTTCCACATGCAGGTAACCCAGTGGATGCTAAGGGTGCAATGGGACCAAAGGCAGAATCCATCTGCAGCAGCCAATTTGAATCATGAATGCCGCGATCGGGATTGGCAATGGTGGCTACATCCGGAGAATCTCTCCGTCGGGGTTCCTTAGCGCCGTCTCCAACTGTGACTCTCTCCACAGGCGCCTCAGGTCTCAGGTGGGGCGCACCTAGGCAGTGTACGGTCTCAGGGCATATGGACAGCCCAGGAATCCCATCTCCACATCAACATTTTGGAGATGAGGGCAATACTTTACTCTCTGCAGGCCTTCCAGTCGAGATTCCACTGGCTACTCTCCTCTTACAAACAGACAATACCGCGGTGATGTATTACCTCAACAAACACGGAGCACTCACTCCTATCTGCTTTGCAGGAAGCCATGAGTGTGGGAGTGGGTAGTGCAACAGCAGGCGCAAACCTAATTGCAGTACGTCCGGGAGTGGACAATCACGTCGAACAGTCTGAGTCGCTCTCAGGCCAGAGTCCATGAGTGGGAACTTCTGCAGGAGCTGGTAGAGGATCTGTTTGACAGATGGGGCACTCAGAGTTAGACCTTTTGCGTCCCCATCCAACACAAAACTGCCCAGTTTTTGCTTGCTAGATCCAGGGCCTGGTGTTTTCTGGCGAGGCGCGTTGTCCCTCTCCTGGGCGGGCAGATTCCTCTATGCCTTCCCTCCTTTCCTGTTGATCCAGGCGTTCTCTTAAAACCCAGGGAGCAGCGGCTCATTTTGATAGCGCCTTTCTGGCCCAGACAAATTTGGTTCCTCTTCTGTATCAGCTATCCGGGAACCTCCACTTCCTTTGCCAATCAGCTCCCATCTACTGTCTCAGGAGGGTTCATTAGTCCATCAGACTTACGTTCTTTGAACCTACTCGCTTGGCTCCTAGAGACATAGCCATGTTGCGATATGGGGTCATAAGAAGTAGCAGATGTACTCTCTGCTGCCAGAAAACCAACCCATAGCGTCACGGCCATGAAATGGCGCCGATTTTCTTGTGGGCTCAAGCGCGTGGTTTCCGCCGTTAGAATGTCCCAAAAGCTGGTTTGGATTACCTGCTTTCCCTTTTTCAGTCCGGACTGGCGTGCTCCTCGATTAAGGTGCACCTTTGTGCAATTTCGACTTACCATGCCCCCATAGGCCATCGGATGGTGGCCCAATTGGATACTACTCGTGCCCTTTTAAGGGGAGTCCTCCACCTTAAGCCATCTATCAAGGATCCGATTCCTCCTTGGGACTTGCCCCTCGTCCTGGAGCAACTTACGCTGCCACCTTTTGAACCAGCCCGCAGATTGAGAGCTCGTTTTCTGTCGTGGAAGCGTTATTTTAATTCATGATTACTTGGCAATAAGGATATCAGAATTGCATGCACTAATGTGCAAGAGCCTTATTTAGTTTTCCATCAGGATAGGGTATCCCTGAGGACAAACCCAAAGTTTCTGCCTAAGGTGGTTTCAGCCCTCACCCTTAATCAGGATATTGACTTACCAGTGTATTTCCCAAGGTACACCAACCGAGGCCCTTCTGCACACCCTTGATGTACACAGGTGCCTCGGATATTATCTGACCAGAACCAGCAGTTTTGAAAAAGCGGATCAACTGTTTGTCTCCTTCACTGTCAGAATGAAAGGAGCTCCGGTCTCTAAACAGTCTCTCTTGAGGTGGCTTATCCAGTGCATCACTTTCTGTTATGATAAGCGCAATAAACCCTTACTAGGGGCGCGGTTAAGGGTCATTCCACGAGAGGGGTGGCCACTTCGCTGCGGCGTTAGGAACGTCTCCACCTCAGCTATTTGCGCTGCAGCCACTTGGAGCTCTGTGCATACCTTTATCAGGCATTACAGCCTGGGCGTTGCTTCAAGGCGAAGAGCAGGTTCGGCTAGCGATCCTTCAGGAGACTTCTGTCCTAGGCTCAAATCGGCGTTGAGACTTCTACCTTTCCTCCTCCTGTGCGTAAGATTGCCACTATTGCTTGAAATCAGTCCTAATGGTATAACCTGCTGCAGAGCTCTATCTCGAAGTAAGATAGTACAGTTACATAAGAACTTACCGTAACAGTAGATCTTGAGAACAGCTCTTACAGCAGATCCTATCCCACCATCCCCTTCTTTTGGAAGTAGGTTATACCCAAACATCCATCTTAAGAGATGGGACGTTCAGTTTAGTTTTGGCCATCTGGTGGCGGATCCTCGGTCTCCTCATCTGATGTCATCCAGCGGGAGAACTGAGGATTGTGGGGACCGCCTCCTTATGTACTACGCCTGGCGTCAGGGGCGGGACAGGCGTCGGGCGGTCTCCGCTGAAGACTGCTAGCTAGAAAATTTCGTGGGGTCCTGGCTGGCGGCTTCAGTCCTAATGGTGTAACCTGCTGCAAGAGCTGTTCTCAAAGATCTACTGTTACGGTAAGTTCTTACGTAACTGTACTTTCTCTCTTCTACAACAATACTCATAGGATCCTCCTTTTCCTCTTATCTTGAGGTTTACTGACCCAGGATCAGGGACCCTGGTCCATCAGGCCTCAAATCCCTTCAACTGCATGCATGGCTCCTGCAGACTTAGTCCAATCCCGTTTTGGAGTGTCTCCCAAAGTGGCGGAGATTTTGGTGGAGGCCAGAAACCCTTTACCAGATCCACTTATGCCATGAAGTGGAAAGATTCACTATCTGGGCTGCTTCCAAGAGCGGAACCCTTCTCCTGTTCAGCGGGGCTTCTGCTGGAGTATCTCGTCATCTGTTTGGCCTGGGTCTCAGTCATTCTTCTCTGAAAGTAGACATGGCGGCCATTTGACCTATCATGTTCCTTCGCGGACAAGCGTTAGCTCAATTGGAGAGTCTCTAAGACCTTTCTCAGAGGGTCCTCCATCTGAGGCCCCCCATTCGTACTCCTGCTCCCCTTGGGACTTGAACTTTGTTCTCGAAAACTTACTCTCCTCCCTTGAACCTGCAGCTACTGCAGGTTTGAAGTTCCTTTATGGAAGACTCTCTTCCTGGTGGCCATTACTTCTGCTTGGAGAATTTCTGAGCTCCTGGCCTGATGTGTAAAATCCCTTACTTGATTTTTCACAAGGAGCAGTTGCTGTTGCATACGAATCCTAAGATCTTACTTGAGATACAGCTCTTGCAGCAGGTTACACCATTAGGACTGAAGCTGTCAGGCGCCAGGACCCCACGGAAATTTCTAGCTAACGGTCTTCAGCGGAGACCGCCTCCGTCAGTCCATGGCGTCAGGCGTAGTACATGAGGAGGCGGTCCCCCACAATCCCAGTTCTTTTCCGCCGTCAACATCGCGAAGCATCTGCCTCTCGGTCTCTTTCTGGCGTCGACGACTTAGAACTCTGACGTTCTCTTTTCTTATACAAATTTGGAATTCATCTGATGTCCTCCCAAACACCTCTCTGGAAGGTCACCCATCAAGTGTGCCTCGCGGCAAACAGATCCCTTCAAGGGTCCTCACTCTGCCTGTATGCGTTGTCTGGGCCAGACACGACACCAAGGCCTCGCTCCTTCTGCCAGGGCTTCAACAGTCGCACCAGGATCCGCCGCCAGAAGGCCCTTCAAGCGTTTCTCTTGGAGAGAGACTAAAGACCATGGATAGGGAACCTTCCTCCAGGGGAATCGTCAGGAAGACCCACAAACACCGGGAAAAACACCGGGAGAAGGAAAGGCCCAGGTCCCGCAGGCCTCGGACTCCTGAAGCTCCGGCTCTCGGTCGGACAGCTCTCCCTCAGGGCTCAATCTCAGCCTCCCCGGAACAGGTCAGATCCTCCAGCGGCTCCTCCTCTCTGCAGCCTCTCAAGACTTCCAGGCCGTGGCTGCATCCACTCCTTCTAAGGCCTCGTCCAAGTCTGAGGGTACCACAAATCTTCCTCCGCCGTCGGGACTCCGGCGCCAGGTCAGTGTCCCAGCCTCCACGTGGGTTGGACCTGGTCCCTGTAAGACTAAGGACCTGGCGTCCCTAAAGCGGATGCCAGACCCGAATGGCACCAAGCATCACCGGCACTCCCAGGGCCGATGACAGCAAGACACCCGTCGCCCGGCCAGGCGTTCGCCTCCCAGGCGTCGGCCAGGGGACCGGCGTCGGCTACCTCAGAGAGGAGGACTGCACCACCGTTGCCGGCTGACATCGGTCAGAAGGAATTATCAGAGGAGGATACCACTCAGCCGAGGACCAGGCAGGTGACACGGGTCATCGGACTCCGGGAACCTTCCTGTGCGGGAGACCCCTGGGAACCCGGCGACAGAGCCACGGCACCGGCCCGTTGTCGGGCTGAATTTGGCAGAGGTGAAGGAGCTCTTTACCTTCTGGTGGGACACCATCAGGAAGGATGTGGTCACCGCACCCTCCTCCTACTCCGGCTCTACCTCCACCCACTCGTTCTGCCACCACCCCCCGCCCAAGGGGCGGTGGGACGGTCACCAACCCCAAAGAGCCAACACTCCTCCAGGGGCAGATCCTCAGATAGGAAGACCTCCTTCAAGATCCACTTCAGGGTCACCTAGCCCTAAGAGACCCAGGCGAAGCGGTACCGTCTGCGGAGGATTCCAGATCTGACACCCCAGGGTGCTCCAGATCTCCTTCTCCCATCAACATTCCCTCCCCAGACCCCGACCCACCCAGGTCTCCTCGGATGATCCCTCCTTTGCAGAGATCATGAGGCACATTCAGGAGAATGTGGGGTGGGATGCTGATCAACTTGACCCAGAGACAACGCCTTGCCGCTACCTTGGCAGAAAGACCCAAAGCCTGTGGTAGTGCCACCCTTGGTGGACACCTTTCGGGCGTCACCATGGCTGCATGGGCGTCCGCTTTAAAACTCAGCAGTGCGAAGAAGGCTGACCGCCTATACAAGGCCCGAGGAGGACCAGTATCTGGCAAACCATCCTCTGGCTGATTCCTGGTCATCACTACTTTGCATGACCAGTCTCAGAGACCTCAGCACTTGAGCACACAGTCACCAGACCGGAATCCAAGCAATTGGATGTCCTGGGTAAGCGCCGCGTAGCGGCTGAGACTTGCACCATCAGGTCTTTGAATTACCTCACCCACATGGCTCAGTTCCAGAGCACTGTGGGAACAAGGACAGGACCTGGTTGAGAAGATGCCCGGCGGTGGTCAAAGGAGGAGCTCTTGACCCTCCTCCGTATGGGTTCGGATGTGGGACCCAGGTGCTCAGAGCTGCAGCCTCAGGCGTGTGTCTCCGGAGACACTCTTCGCTCCGTGTCTCTGGTTTTACCCTGGGCGTCAGAAGAACATTCTAGGCGTCCCTTACAACTGTGAAGTCCTGTTTGGTGAAGCCTCCAAGGGGTGATAACCAAACTTCAGGGCCAGGGAAGGCAGTTAGATCTGTCCAGGCCATGTACAGATCTCAACCTAGTTCCTTCGTAGGAACCAGAGTAAGCTTCGTAGCCAGACACAGAGGCAACAACCACATTCCGGCCAACAGCAGGGCTCTTTTACCCGAAAGCCCAGGCAAAGTCCTCCCCAGGCAGAGGCCAGCAGGCATCAAAGTCGGCCCAGCCTGCTGTATCAAGCGCTGCCACAGCATGACTCCTTCCCGGCCCCGCCCCTCCTCCAAGATCAGCGGAAATGAAGGTGGGGGTTGCATCGCACATCACCTGCCAGGGTGGCAGTCGATCACCACCAACAGGTGGGTGCTGCAATTGGTCAAAAAGGCCACTATATAGAATCTATAGGCAGCCCACCTACAAGACCTCCCCTGCTTTCCGCTACTCGGGTCAACACGCCCTGCTCATACAGCAGGAAGTGCTCACGCTTCTGGACAAGGAAGTCTTAGAGCATGTTCCAGAGAACCAGAGAGGTCTAGGGTATTATTCTCACTTCTTCCTGTTTCCAAAGAAAACAGGGACCTCCGTCCAATTCTGGACCTCAGCGACTTCAGTCTTCGATTGCTTACAGCGCTTCCGCATGGTGACCCTTCGGGACTAATTCCCATGCTGAAGCGGGGCGCATTTCTGGCGTCTTTGGATATGCAGGATGCCTACCTGCATATTCCATTGCTCTAAGCGCACAGAGGTTCCTCGCTCGAGGTTTCAAACCGCCATTATCAGTTCAAGCTCTTTCTTGGACTGTCTTCGGCACCTCGCGTTTCTGAAGTGCATGGCGGTCGTGGCGGCGTCTCTGAGGAGACAAAGGCCACTATGTGTTCCCTTACCTGGATGACTGGCTTCTCATGGCTCCCTCCCAGGAGACACTGATGGCGGCCATTCACGCACCAGTCCCTTTTCCAATCACTGGGTATCTTCATCAATTCGAGAGTCTCTCCTGGTACCGTCCCAGAAACTGCAGTTTATCGAGACAGTTCTGGACACTGTCAGAGGAAAGCCTTTCTTCCCTCAGACAGGCGGAACACATCAGATCCTCATCAGGGACCTGTCGGTGGGAAGACCGTCCGGCAAGACTGGTCCTTAGCCTGCTTGGACATATGACTACGGCCATTGCAACAGTCCCGATGGCACGACTCCACATGCGGGTAACCCAGTGTATGCTAAGGTGCAGTGGGACCAAAGGCAAGACCATCTGCAGCAGCCAATTCGAATCATGAATGCGCGATTAGGTTGGCAGTGGTGGCTAGATCCGGAGAATCTCTCTGTGGGGTTCCCTTCTGGCGCCGTCTCCGACTGTGACTCTCTCCACAGGCGCCTCAGGTCCGGGTGGGAGCACACCTAGATGGGGTGAGGTCTCAGGGCACATAGACAGCACAGGAATCTCATCTCCACATCGGCATTTTGGAGATGAGGCGGTTCTTCGCCCTGCAAGCCTTCCAGTCGGAGATTCCACTGGGTACTCTCCTGTTACAAACAGACAATACTGCGGTGATGTATTACCTCAACAAACAGAGGCACTCTCTCTACCGCTTTTCAGGGAGGCCATGAGAGTGTGGGAGTGGGTAGTGCAGCAGGCGTAAATCTAATTGCAGTACCGTCCCAGGGTGGACAATACCGTGCATGATGGTCTGAGTAGCTCTCAGGCCAGAGTCCACAGTGGGAACTTCTACAGGAGGTGGCAGAGGATCTGTTTCACAGATGGGGCACTCAGAGTTAGACCTTTTCGTGTCCCCATCCAGCAAAACTGCCCAATTTTGCTCGCTAGATCCAGGGCCTGGTGTTTTCTGGCGGGGCAGCGTTGCCCTCTCCTGGGCAGGCAGTTCCTCTATGCCTTCCGTCCTTTCCGTTGATCCAGAAGTTCTCTTAAAACTTTGCAGGGAACAAGCGGCTCATTTGATAGCGCCTTTCTGGCCCAGAAAATTTGGTTCCGCTTCTCGTCAGCTATCCGGGAACCTCCATTTCCTGCCAATCAGCTCCCATCTACTGTCTCAAGAGGAGGTTCATTAGTCCATCAGACTTACGCTCCTTGAACCTGCACGCTTGGTTCCTAAAGACATAGCCATGTTGCATCACAGGATCTCAAGAAGTGGCAGATGTACTTTCTGCTGCCAGAAAGCGGCAACCCATACAGCGTCGCCATGAAGTGGGGCAGATTTTGCTTGTGGGCTCAAGTGCGGTTTTTCACCATTAGAATGTCCTGAAAAGCTGGTTTTGGATTACCTGCTTTCCTTTTTCATTCAGGATTGGCTTACTCCTCGATTAAGGTGCACCTTTGTGCTATTCGATTATCATGCCCCATGGGCCATCGGATGGTGGCCCAATTGGTTCTCTTCCGTTGCCTTTTAAGGGAATCCTCCACCTTAGGCCGCCATTAAGGATCTGATACCTCCTTGGGACTTGCCCTTCGGTCCTGGAGCAGCTACGCTGCCACCTTTTGAACCTGCCGTGGATTCGAGCTCGTTTCTGTAGTGAAAGCGTTATTTTTAATTCTTGAGTTACTTTGGCAAGAAGGATCTCCAATTGCGGCTAATGTGCAAAGAGCCTTATTTAGTTTTCCATCAGGACAGGGTATCCCTGAGGACAAATCAAAGTTTCTTACTAAGGTGGTTTCAGCTCTCACCCTTAATCAGGATATTGACTTACCAGTGTATTTCCCAAGGTACACCAACCGAGGAGAAGCCCTTCTGCACACCCTCGACATGCATCGGTGCCTCAGATATCATGACCAGAACCAAACAGTTTGAAAGGCAGATCAACTGTTTGTCTCATTTCCGTTAGAATGAAAGGAGCTCCTGTCTCCAAACAGTCTCTTTTGAGGTGGCTCATCCAGTGCATCACTTTCTGTTATGACAAGCGCAACAAACCCTTACGGGCGCGGTCAGTGTCATTCCACGAGGAGGTGGCCACTTCTTTTGTGGCGTTAAAGAGCGTCTCCACTTCAGCTATTGCTGCAGTACTTGGAGCTCTGTGCATACCTTTATCAGGCGTTACAGGCTGGACATTGCATCGGTGAAGAGCAGGAGTTCGGCTACTTGCCGTCCTTCAGGACTTCTGTCCTAGGCTCAAGTTGTATGGAGACTTCTGCCTTTCCTCCTTCCTGTGGCGTAAGGTTGCCACTACTGCTGGAAATCAGTCCTAATGGTGTAACCTGCTGCAAGAGCTGTATCTCGAGTAAGATAGTACAATTCTGAAAAGAACTTACTGTAACAGTAGGTCTTGAGAACAGCTCTTGCAGCATGTACCTCACCCACCATCCCCTTCTTTTGGAGGTGGGTCATAGCCAAACATCCATCTTCACGGGATGGGCGTTCTGACTTTAATCTTGGCCATCTGGTGGTGGATCCTCGGTCTCCTCTTCTGATGTCATCCTGCGGCTGGGAGTCTCCGGCAGGAGAACTGGGGATTGTGGGGACCGCCTCCTTATGTACTCGCCTGACATCGGGCGGAACCCGGCGTGGGGCGGTCCCGCCGAGACTGCTAGCTAGAAAATTTCCGTGGGGTCCTGGCCTGGCGGCTTCAGTCCTAATGGTGTAACCTGCTGCAAGAGCTGTTCTCGAAGATCTACTGTTACGGTAAGTTCTTACGTAACTGTACTTTTTACTTGTTGGGTCAACACTACCAGTTTCAGGCACTCCGTTTGGCCTTTCCTCGGCCCCACGAATGTTCACCAAATGCCTAAGCGGTAGTAGCAAGCCCTACGAAGGACGGGCACTTTGTCTTCCCATGCCTGGGCGATTGGCTCATAAAATCAGAGTCCAAAACTGCTCTGCTTTCTTCCCTAGAAGCAACCTTAACTCTGTTCCATGCTCTAGGGATTACAGTCAATTGGCGGTAGTCAGTCCAACCTCTGCAGTCGCCCCAATATATAGAGGCGGTCCTCTACACTGTCTCCGCCAGAACTTACTTCCTGCTGACAGACCAGACAAACTTCTGTCTCTGGCGTTGCAGATACAAGCCCAGAAAGTTGTCACAGCCAGCGCATGCCGTCTCTCCTAGGTCACATGGCCGCTTACATCCCTATGATAGCTTTGCCCATCTTTGGATGAGACCAGTCCAATGGGTTCTTCAGAACCAGTGGTGTCAAAGAACTGGAAATTTCGAAGACAAAATCAGAGTCACTCCTAGCTGCGGTCTGCCCTAGTATGGTGGATGCTCTGGCCAACCTATGTCAGGGCATGCCTTCCAGTCCCCACCCCCCACCACCACCACCTCAGCAGATGTTGACCATGGATGCATCCCTGAAGGGTGGGTACACACCTGGGTTCTTACAGGACACAAGGCAAGTGGACCACTTCTGTCCCTCATCTCCACATCAATCTCCTGGAACGAGGCGTTTCTTAGCCCTCAGACTTTTCAACCTCACCTGTCTCTGGGACAGTTCCTGATTTCAGTCAGACAACACGCAGTAGTATTCTACCTCAACAAACAAGGAGTGCAATCCCATACTCTATGCAGGGAGACACTTGCAGTCTGGCAGGAAGCCATTGGCAACACCTCACATTAACACCTCCATCTACCAGGATGTTACAACCTCCTGGCTGACTTTCTGAGTTGTCAGTCGTCCGCACAGGAATGGACACTTCATTACAAAGTACTCAGAAAATAGTTCCATCTGTGGGGACCCGCAGCTGGACCTGTTTGCCTCCCAGTCAGCACCATCTCCTCAGATACTATTCCATTATCCGAGCAAAGAGGCGGTCTATAGATGCCCTGTCCCAAGCATGGACAGGACTCTCTTATATGCTTCCTCCTGACCCACGCCTGCAACAGACTCTACTGAAACTACAACTCAAACCTGCCACCATGATTCTCATAGCCCTCTGTGGCCTCGGCAGGTGTGGTTTCCCCTACTTTAGCAGTTCTCGGTAGAGGAACCCATTCTGTTGCCAGACTAGATCTCTTGACTCAGAATCAAGGGACCCTTCTACATCCCAACCTGAAGGCACTACACCTTCATGCTTGGCTCCAGAGGAGCCTTCATAGCATGTCTGCAAGTGTTCTCTCCTGTTGCCAATATATTGCTGGCATCACTGAAAACCAGCAACCAGGGAAACAAATAATGCCAAAATGGAAGCGTTTTCCATATGGTCTGTTCCGATCACTGGATCCCTACTCTTGTCCATTGACAAAAGTCTTGGATTACCTAGCCTCAATTGCCGACACAGGATTAAGCTATTCCTCCATCAAATTCCATTTGGCCTCTATTTGGCCTTCCATGAACCTCTGGATGGTAGATTTCCATATCAGCGTCATCTAGCCAAAATGTTCTTAAGAGGACTGTTACATATTAAGCCACCTATCAGAACACCCACTCTTCCGTGGGATCTCAATTTCCTAATAGAAAATTAACTCTTGAGCCTTTTGAACGGCGGCCACTTGTGACTTCCGTTTTCTTTCATGGAAAACACTATTCTTAGAGGCTGTCACTTCAGCTCTCGACATATTTCAAACTCCATGACCTCATGTGTAGAGAACCTTACTTGATTTTTCGTAAAGATAGGGTGACACCAGTACCAACCTTCCTTCCTACATAAGGTAGTGTCTGAACATACCTTAAATCAGTCCTTGGAGTTACCAGTATATTATCCTGAACACTCCAATCGAGGTGAACACCTCTTACATACTTTAGATGTCCATCATTTATTACGATACTACACTAATCGAACTAAAGCGATTAGAAAGACTTCTCAACTTTCTGTCACCTTCGTCTCGGGCAGGGAAGATCTCCCAGTCCCTAAATGGACACTCTGTCCAGTTGGCTAGCACATTGCATAACATTTTGTTATTCTAAATACAAAGCCATTACCTGGACCTGTCCAAGCCCATTCTACCAGAGCTATGGCCACTACTGCGGCCTGCTTTAAAGGGCTTCTATCACGAATATCTGCAATGCAGCTACCTGGTCCACAATTCACACTTTCACAAAGCATTACAACTTTGATATTGCTTCATGCCATAGAACAGCCTTTGGCGAGCTGTCCTACAAGGCCTCCTGTCATAATAACCATTTCTGGGTTTACTGCTTGGGATTCATCCCAAGTGCATTACCTACTGCAAGAGACGCTCCATGGAAGATGGTACAGTTATTTAAAGTCTTATTGTAACAGTAGATCTTCCATGGAAGTGGTCTCTTGCAGTAGGTAATACTTTGGGTATCCAGCAGAGGTCGCTGTGGCATACGGCAGCTCTTCTAGCAGTTTTTCACCAGAGACCACGCACATGTGACATAAGCTTCCCAGTTCCTATATGAGTGGGCGGTCCCTTGTATCCTCAATTCATTTTCCCGCCATCTGCAGCTCCGCAGCAGCTAATGCAACTTCTGTGTAGCAGTCATCAATGAGAAATTTGGAATTAATACAAATGTCTACAGATTCTTCAACAAAGCAGGTATTATTTTGTTCCTGCTGTTGCGGTAGGAAGATACACTGCTTTGACAACCACACACTTTGTGTAAGGTGTCTGGGACTTACACACAACATGTGTTCCTGCAGTTTGTCAGGAATTTAATCAGGCAACTCAACGATGGTTGCTTGAAATTCAACATGTTTGATAGAGCATAAAATGTCTCTCTTGGAACCGGGGGCTTGGCACCAGGGCTCCCCTCTACTAGTTCTCATTCCCGGCAGAAAAGGAAGGAGAAACCCTCCTCACACTCCCTGCCTCGTCGCTGGCCACCATTTCAGGTGTCCCTCCATAGATAGGGCATCCTCTAAAGACTTCTTCATCTATGGGGCTTATACCCTCTCATCGACGGACTTTCCAGTGCTTTAAATGCAGTTCAGACTGTGACTGCTCTGTCAACAGAGGCGTATACCCTCTCATCGACAGTGCTTTCCAGCAGTTTACTGTACATGCAGCTAAATATACAGTAGCTCCGTCGGGGGACTCCTCTCCTGTCAACAGCATCTGACAATTTAAGTGAAAATAACTCCTTTTCCCTTATTGCCCGTCGATGAGATCCCGCATTCCTCAGGGGAAACCTGTGGCTATGCCTTATTGACTGCCCTCCGCTTCTCACAGGTGCCTCCTATAGGGGTCAGGGACAGAGATAGGGACCCTGGTCTTTACCACCCAGGGGCGAGACCTGCTCATACTACTCGTCCCAGCCCTCTATCATCCCACTTGTGTCCCGACACCCCTCCCTTCTCCTCAAGAAGGGACATCACCAATGTAGTACAACATGCCTTGCATGCCATGTGGCACTCCCAGCCCCTCGAAGAACTGGGTGATCCTCCCGATCTCCTCCTCCGCCTCAAAGATTCCATGGTGACAGGGATACCATGCCACCCTGGTCTCCTCCTCCTTTGTAGAGGACTATTTGTCAGATGACCAATAATTACTGCCTGATTTCCCCAGTGATCTTGAGAATGAAGAGTTCCAAGATCTGGATTTTCCCAATACAGAATCTCCCTATTCAGAAATCTTTTCTCTGGATGAGGACCGCCTATTCCTTCTGCAGCCTCACCCCAGATGACCCAACCTTTAGTGAGAAAATGGCTCAGATACTAAAGGTCATGGTATTCTCGACTACTGAACATGATAAACAACGTAAGGATATGGCAGAATACCCTGAATTACCTAAGGAGCCCGTTTGAGTGGTTCCCCACTAATACCAGCTTACCAGAATGTCATGCTGGCTGCTTGGCATCAGCCTTCATCTGTTACAGCTGTTCCCCACAAAGCAGATGATCTATATCAGGCTCCTCTGGATCACCCCTTTCTATCTAGTATTCCAGAGGTGGATTCTGTAGTCATTACTGCCTCTCATGACCGTACAAAAAAAACAAACACGTGAGCTCCTTACCCCTGATAAAGAATCCCGAAGAATTGACTATCTGGGAAAAGGTATTTTTCCTCAGGTGCTATGAATATCAGAATGTTGAACTATATGGGTCATATGATTAAATATCAGCGTGCCCTTGTGTCCTCTGCCATTGTGCTTATCAGTAAACTCTCTCTTAAGAAAGGGATAAATTATTGGCTACAGTGACAACTAGTAATTCTGTCTCCGTCACCTTCTCAGGTCAGGATATGATGCCATAAATGCCTCCACCTGACTATCAACCACTGATATCACCTTGCGCCGCCATGCTTGGCTTTGCATTTCAGACTTTGCACCTGACTTACAACATAAAGTAGCTAATGCCCCTTAAACAGGTCCAAGCTGTTCAGGCTGAGTACTCAAACTCTGCTGGATGATGTACTTGTATCAGGCAGAACCCTCCATACGGTCTATGGCATGTATCATACTCCATCTACAACCTACCGTACTCAGCATTCCTCTTTTCAAAGAGGTGGAAGATACAGAGGTAATAATAATAAAGCGGCTTAGCGGTCTTGCTCAATCCACCAGAGGCAACACCTCTGCCGCCCGGTGCCCGCTCCCACCCTTTGGGTGGAGCTGTGTAGCCTGTCTCCCAGTGACCCACTAGGGCTCTCCCCGCCCTTCTCGGCCAGGCCTCTGAGGCTGTAGGGGTTAGTTTTGCCCTCCATCTGGAGGCCTGGCAAATGATCACGTCAGACAAATGGGTACTTCAGATTATACAGAAGGGTCATACTCTGGAATTCCTCTCCACCCCACGCCCTGCCCTCCACGGAAGATTCATTATCCTCCAGATCATATACCCATCATACAGGAAGAATTGAGGCCCTTTTGACCAAAAAGGCCATTGTACAAGTGCCCCTTCTGGAATATTAAAGCAAGTTTACTCCCACTTCTTTCTGGTACCCAAGCAGGCAGGAGACCTCAGACCAATACTGGATCTCAGACAACTGAATCTTTACATTCAGTACAAATATTTTGCATGATCACTGTACTGCCATTATGCCGATCCTGAAACAGGGCGATTGGCTGCGCCCTAGACATGAAGGATGCCTGCTTACATATCCCGTCCACCACAAATTTTGCACTTCCACCTACTGGGCCAAAATTACCAGTTTGAACACTCCTTTTGGCCTCTCATCAGCCCCAGAGTGTTCACCAAGTGCCTAGCAGTGGTGGCAGAAACCTCATGAAGAAAGGGCATTTCATCTTTCTATAGCTAGGCGTTTGGCTAATCAAAGCAGACTCCAAAGCAGCTCTGCTTGCCTCCCTGGATGCTACCCTGAAAATGTTCGCAAATCTGGGAATCACAGTCAGTTGGCCAAAGTCCAGTCCAAATCCGACACAGTCTCTCAGTACACTGGAGCTGGCTTAGATACAGTTACAGCCAGGGCTTACCTCCCACCTGCCCGGCAGGGCAGCTTATGTCTCTAGCATCAACATACAGACTCGGGAAAAGTCACAGCCCAACAAATGGTACGCCTTCTGGATCACACAACTGCTGCCATCCCTATGGTGGCATTCGCACGCTCCACGAGACCTGTCCAGTGGACCTCCAGAATCAATGGTCCCAAAAAAACAAGACAGTTCGAAGACAAAATCAGGGTCCTCCCTCTTTGAAATCAACCCTGACATGGTGGGCGGTCAGAATCAATCTGAATCGAGAATACCTTCCCGTTCTCCCCCCATGTAAATGTTGACCTCGGATGCTTCCCTACAGGGATGGGGCGTGCACTTTGGTCCTTATTAGACCCAAGACCAGTCGCCAGCTTCTCCCCATCAGTCTCCTAGTGATGAAAGCGGTCCGTCTAGCCCTTCAGGCGTTCCGACCCTACCTCGCACCAGGATCGTTACTGATCCAATCAGACAACACTGTAGTAGTGTTCTACCTCAGCAAGCAAGAGTGCGAAATCTGCGCACCCTGCATGGAACCCTTGCAGTCTGGCAGAAGCCATCCAGCAACAACTGACGACCTAACAGCTTTCCACCTACGGAACATTGCAACCAGTTAGTCGACCGGCTGAGTAGCAGTTCACAACTCACGAATGGACACTTCACAAGCAAGAAATCAAGAAATCTTCAACCTGTGGGGCACTCCACAGTTGGATCTGTTTGCCTCCCAGTGAATTTCCATCTTCCAGGTATTTTTCCATTATCCTGAACAAAGGGATAGTGTATAGATGCCCTGTCCCACCCTTGGAGAGGTCTCTTCTTATATGCTCCCCCCACCCCGTCCCTCTCCTGCAACAGACTTTCTGGAAACTACAACTAGAACCAGCCACAATGTTACTCGAGCCCCAGTGTGGCCTCGCCAGCGTTGTTTCCCCTACTCCTCAACTGTCAGTATAGGACCCCATTCCGTTGCCGATCAGACCAGACCTTTTGACACAGTGTCAAGGGTCTCTCTACATCCAACCTGAAGGGCTTTACACCTTCATGCTTGGCTCCTGAGGATGCTTTCATAACTAGACTACAAGTGCCCTCTCCTGTTGACAATATTGTCTTGGCCTCCCAAAGCCAGCTACAAGAGCAGCATACAGTTCCAAATGGAAGCAGCTTTTTCATATGGTCAGCTTCTCTATCTTTGGACCCTTACTCTTGTCCACTGACAAAGGTTCTGGACTGCCTGGCCTCACTATCTGAGTCGGTTTGTTCCTCTTCCATCAAAGTCCACTTGGCGCCATCTCGGCTTTACTTGAACCTCTGGATGGCAGGTTACTGTACCAACATCATCTAGGTAAGATGTTTTTGAAAGATGTTACATATTAAACCTCCTATTAGAAGACCCACTCCTCCATTGGGATCTCAATTTTATGATATAAAAATTGACCCTTGAGCCTTTTGAGCCAGCAGCCACTTGTGAACTTCGTTTTCTTTCATGGAAAACCCTGTTTCTGGTGGCTGTCACTTCATCAATGTATTTCCAAGCTTCATGCCCTCGTTTACGAACCTTACTTGATTTTCCACAAAGACAGGGTGGTCCTTCATACCAACTCTTCCTTCCTTCCTTCCTAAAGTAGTCTCCAACATACTTAAATCAGTCCTTGGAGCTTCTGGTGTACTATCCTGACTACTCCAATCAGGGTGAACATCTACTACATACTTTAGATGTCCATCGTATACTACGCTACTCTACTAATCGGACAAAATCGATAAGAAAGATGTCTCAACTGTTCGTTTTTTGTTTTGTTTTGGTTTTGCCTAGTCGCGACATCCTCCCGGTTGCCAAATATACTCTCATCCTGGTTAGCGAATTGTATTACATTTTGTTACAAAATACAACAAGCCTTTACCTGGACCTGTCAAGCCACTCCACTAGAGCTGTGGCCAGCACTGTGGCTTGCTTTACAGGAGCTTCTATTCCAGATATCTGCAATGCAGCTACCTGGTCCACGATTCATACATTCACAGGCATTACAGTCTGGATATTGTTGTCTCCACGGCGTAGAACAGCCTTCGGCTGTGCGGTCCTACAAGATCTCCTGTGTAACTGTCCTTCCCACATGGACTTTACTGCTTGGGATTCATCCCAAAAGTATTGCCTACTGCAGAGACCACTCTGTGGAAGATGGTACAGTTACATAAAAGCGTACTGTAACAGTAGATCTTTGAGGAATGTCTCTTGCAGTAAGTTTGTTCCCACCCTCCTTCTCTAGAGAGCAAAATTCTGGTCCAGTGACTTGCGTTGGGACTCCTTTGATACCTCGGCTTCCCCTCGGTCCTCGCTTTGCAAGCTGAATCCGGTGGGGAACTGGGAATACCAGGAGTCGCCCACTCCATGTCGGAAGCGGGAAGCTGATGTCAGTGTGTGGGGCGGTCCCTGGTGAAAAACTGCTAGAAGAGCTGCCGTGTGCCACAGCGACCTCTGCTGGATACCCAAAAGTATTAACTACTGCAAGACACTCCTCAAAGATCTACTGTTACGGTAAGATTTTACGTAACTGTGTTTTAGAGTGGTATATAGTTCACATCCACACCACCCACCTGACCTCCCTGGCAAGTGGCACTTAGATCCTGCTTCCAGTGTGCAAGATCTGACATCACCATGCCTTGGTCGCAGATCCCTGTATACTGTTCCCACAGGAACAAGGTAGTGCTCCACACAGAATGTTCCTTCTTAAAGTGACGGAGTTCCCTCTGAATCAGCCACTGTGCTGCTATGTACTTTGCAGCTTCTAAAATGGAGAGTGCACACTCTCCATTCTCTGTATGTTTGGAGGTTCGTCACTTTTACTTGGGCAGAATGAAGGATTTCAGGCAATCCAAACAGCTTTTGGTCTCCTACTGTCCCAGTTGAAAAGGACAGCCTGTAACAGTCAAGTGCATTTCTGCCTTGTTTGTGAGCTGTCTGCACCACTGTTATGCCATGGCGCGGGTCATGCTGAAGGTGGGTACATGCCCACCACACTACTGCAGTTGTCACATCCCTGGCAGAGTTGGTCTGTGCCTGTCAATTTATTGCAGAGCTGTAGCTTGGACCACAGTGCACACTTTTGTTACGCATTGTGCCTTGGTTGTGCCTGCCAGGCAGTATGGCACTTTGTCAGGTGTGTCCTGAATGAACTTCAGTCCTAAGTGAACTCTTGACTCCTACCACCCTAGCCCAGGGGTTTTTAGTCTGAGCTTGGTACTCTGACCCATTAGTGTGAATCAGTGGTGAAGACTGATTCCTGGAAGATATAAAATTACGTATTCACTGTAATTTTTGATCTTCTAGGAATATCTTCACTGATTCACATGCCCTCCATCATCCCCAAGGCTCACTCCAGTATGTTTATTAGCCTTCTCCCTTGTTCATGGCTTGGACTGTGAAGACACTGCATTACTCACATGTTAACCATTCTTACACAGGTCACCAGAGCTTCCAGATGCCCTTAGGTTTAGTGAATAAGTACTAGTCAGGTTATGCTGCACCTCCTCAGTAAAACAGGAACTGAGGTGGTTGAGGGCTAGTGCCGAGGTAAGCCTGGCACCGTGAGTCACTCTCATGGTGCCTTGCATGTGCATAGTTTGCCTAAGTGCCAGCCCTCCTGAAAATTCTGGCTCCTGCAGGGTCCTAGTGCCTCTGGCACAGTTCCATTAGTGTGAATCAATAGTGAAGATGTTCCTAGAAGATCAAGAATTATGGTGATTACGTATTTTTCATTTCTGTCTCTGAGAAAGGTCCAATAGAGAGGTCCAATAGGGCACTATCAAATGAACACCACAACCATTTTGCTTTTGAGTTTGAAAGTTAACAGTTTTACTAATTTCAGACTTCATTTCTTTTTATAAAAGTAATTTTTCCTCATTTTATCTGTACTTATTTTATGATTTTATAGACATTAGATATAAAGCTTTCCTTAAGCAATTGTGACACTTGTTTTCTCAGTTCCTGTGCTTATTTTTTCATAGTCACAGTCCCCACCCCGTGTGTATGAATGGTTCATGACTGAATCAAAAGAGCTCATTGCAAAGTATCTTTAATACAAAGTAAATGAGCATGAGAGGAAGGCTCCCTGGAAAGGGATCGAAAACAAAGAAGCTTCTGAGGCGGTCGAGCCAAAATCTAATTTTGTAGCAAAGGCTAAAGATTAATTGCATTGCTCTTACTATTAATTGGGAGTTTTATCAAAGAAATGCTTTGTATGACTCTGTACACTTCTGTATGATCTGTGTACAGTTGACTGCAAGTAGTTCTAGGCGGATACTTTGTTAGGAATAAAAATTTTGATTACAAAAATTATCCTTGCTTTTCAATTGGCCAGCGTCTTGGCAATGCAGCAGAGCTTTTTTTTTTTTTTGCAACACTGGCAACTTGGGTTTGGGAACAAGCCTGGGTTGTTTGAGGGTCAGTGGGGAGTTGAGACATGAGCATTCCTGCAGATGCTTATTTCTCCTACAGTAGCAATAGCCTGCCATTCAAGCAAACACTAGGGTTTACCGTGAGATGAGGGTGGTGGGAACCTACAGACCACTTCTCGCATACCCATTTCTAGCACACATTCAAAGTGGTACATGCTGTAATCTCAGGAAACACCATAAAGCCTGCAGTATGATTTGACTTGCCTGAAGGCTCCAGCGTCACAAACTGGGCCCCTCTTTCCAGGCTGGATTTGAATCTCTTGAGGATTTGTGGTGCCCCAATGGCCCCTTATATGGGGCGTCTGAGAAGGAAAAGGGTAAGTCCCAGAGAAGGTGTTTGATGGGGGCTGAGGCGGCACACAGAAGGGTTTGGCTGCACAAGTTCAAGTGTTAAAAGTAATTTAAAAATTCTTCCATTTTCAGCTAAAATCTTATATAGCAGACAAGGACAGTGATCTGAAACAACTGACAGAAGAAATCCAAAACAAGATGAATTGATCAAACAAATACTTCAGGTATGGCGTGTCTTTGTTTTATAGAATGATGACACTAAGTTACTGCAACATTAGAACTCCCTCACCACACACAGTGAACTTTATCCAGGAAGTTTGTGCAAGCACTTCCAACTGTAAACAATACACTGACAGCCATTGTTTTATTGTATAGGCTTTTAGTACACAGTCCTATAAAAGTTAAGCAGGTATTTTTTTTTTGTTATTTTGTTTTGTTTTGCTGCTCCCTCAGTGCCCACTATTACCCATGTCCTTAGGGGCCCCCAGCACCACCTCTTGCACCTGCCAGACTCACCCCATGACACTTCGGCTGGGCCACACATCCATTACAGACCTCTGGAGACCTAGAGGTGGCTTGTCCCTGCTGGGGCCTCCCTAGTCGTTGTCACGGAACATACACCTGAGCATTCCTTACTATTCCTCTCTGTTGGCCTGTTCCTACCAGGAGCGTGTTGCTGACCTAGTGGAGGCCTGTTGTCACAGTGCCCATAGGGAACATAGCCTTTGAGTGAGTCAGGAGGGTCCAGGCATGGGAGGAGGAGCAGAGGCCGTTTTCCAGCATACTGGTGCAGCATTTTCCTGTGTTCTCGTCCCTCCCACCCTAGCTGGTGTGTGTCCTGATGGCATGTGGTCACCCATGCCATCACTGGTACCTCCAGCAGCCACCACCAGGAGATGCTAGGTGTGATGCTGCAAGCCCCACCCCCCACCCCAGTAGCAGAGCATCCATCAGACAGTATACATCCTCCCTTACAGCCTCCACTTCTGCCGCTGGTGTGGGGCATGAACTTGGGTCGCAACATGCCAGAGCAATCCCACATCACTCACTGCCACGAAGATGGCCATTAAGCAGTGTTTTTTGACTTTGTTTTTACTCAGTTGCTTGTACAAAAGCATAAATGTAAAAGCATTAATGTCAACATGTACCTCCATATATACTGGTATATATCTTTCAAGTTCTACAAAGAAGTTTAAACAAGAATAACTTTTTTTTTATCGAAAAACAATGTCAAGCAGGAGGACAACCTGTCTCCTTTTAAAGAACATAAAAAAAAGTTAAACTTTAGGCAGTCTTTGTAAGCTGTGAAGTCGAGATCATCTTCAGGGACATTTCTGTCATCAGGTCACACCTATGGAACTCAGCCTTCAGGCACTAGGATCCACGGAAGCTTTTTGCAACAGTCTTTTAGGGGCCTCCACACCGATGTCATGTTCCAACATCACAGCCTTGTATAAGCGTGGGGGCCCTGCTTCCTCTTCAGTTCTTTCCGCCATCGACCATTGCGCAGAGTCTCCACGAGCGTCGTTGCTCAGTTCGCCACCAAAATCTCTTCTTATCTTTTCTTTTGTATTCAGCCATTGAGTTACTTTATTTTAAAGTGATTCCTTTTGATCTTCCTGGACATATGTCTCCACCACTCATTCACACTAATGGGATCTGCGCCGGGAGGCACTAGGACCAGCGAGGCAAACTTTTTGTGAAAGGGTGGGAGCCGGAGATGGCGCCGCGAGGGTAGCACCTCGAGCCTCGCTCATGCAGTAATGGCTGTCCTGGCGTTGACCTCAACCGCCTCAGTTCCTTTTCCCGCCCGTTGAGTGCGCTTCAGTGATGGCGTCGCTCGCCCGCTAGAGTCAAACTTCAAACTAGTAGCATAGTTTTCAGTTTATTATTTTATAACATTTTCTCGAATAAAGTACCGCTACAGTAATTTATTCTTAGAAAGAAGTCTCAGCCTGCATTGATCTAGGTCGACCCTGGTGGGGCAGGTAATGATGGGGAGACTTCCGTGTAAACTGTTCAGTCAGCGGGCTGGGTCGGTCCACCGCCTTCTCCGGAAGGGAGGGGGTCTGACAGCAGGCGGATCCAGTGCCGAGGAAGGGCGGTCCCAGGCATAGCGCAAGCGGTCGCATTCCCGCCGTTCGCCTTGAGCTCTTCTTGGCCTGTATAGGTCGGAAGCGAAAGAGCATCATTCGAGCCACCCTCTGTATATCTGCGCATCGACGGTCGGTTATTGGGCCAGTTGCGGTCTCCTCTTTCAGAGTCGCCAGTTTCTGGTTCTGGTCTGTCGACCTCTTTAGACATCGGAGCCTTCCCACCTTCTGGTAGGGTTTCCGATGGCGGTTTCATCAGTGGGCCACTCTGATGGAGCAATAGGGCACAGAGGTTGGTCCAGTTGCCTGACCAGTCGCCCGGGGCTCTCGGCTCGTTAGGCGTCGAACAGGATGTTTGGGCCTCCTAGTAATGTGGGCCTTCTTGTTGCCGTCGACTCTACATTTAGGTGTTTTCCCCCCTCACATGGCTGTGGCACAGGGTGCCACACCGATCTCTCGATCTCCTGATATTCTTCCTCTCTTTTCCCTCAAATCCTGGTTTTTGGGGTCCTGGGTTGGTATCAGTAGTCCACGGCGCTGTGTGGGGATTCGGCACGTTGGCTTTCTCGGTGCCTTGTAGCCTCAGCGCCATCTGGCTTTTTCAGCGCGGGGCCTGGCTCTTTGCCTGCCAATCCTCAGGACCTCTCCTCTCCGAACTCTTTTCCTGCCTTTCCTGTCCATGCAATCCCTCCTGGACTGTCAGGAGATGATGTTGAACCTGACCCAGATCTTAGACTGGGTGATGATGTGGAAGGAGCAGGTTCTGATCCTGCTGCAGAGCCTGTGGTCGAAGAACTGTCATTTAAGTCTCTGCTGAAAATTTGAATTCCACTCTTTCTCTCCAGACTATGGACATCGATCCTGGGAAGCTTTTGAGACTCAGTACCTTCATGTTCCAGACAGCCCTATGGATTTAACTCCCTGGTACAACCCCTCCTTTGAGGCAGCTTTCTCAAATGGTATGGAGTAATCCTGCTCTCATTCCTTCTGTGGCTAAGTCCATAGATAGGAAATATGTTGCTCCCAAGGATCGACCCATTTTGGCATCCCAAACCTTTGCGGATCCTGTTGTGGTCCTGATAGAGAATAAGGTCGTCCTTCCTCAGACTACTACAGCTCGACCGATAAACAAAAGAATCTACGTAAGATAGATACTTTAGGTAAAAGAGTCTTTGCTGCTTCCACCCTAGGTATGCGTATTGCCAGCTACCAGGGCTATTTCTCTCAATATAAAGTATATTCTTTGGCATTAGGCTCAAATAAATGGTTGAAGCTCTTACGAGTCTGACACTAATTCAGAACTTCTTCAAACCATAACCAGGGGTGTGAGTTCAACAACCAGCAGGTCAAAGCAGCTATGGGCGCCTTGATACTGCCTCCGGCGGCATACCCGCCGTCATTCCTGGCTGCACACTTCAGGTTTCACGAATGATGCTCAGCAACAGGTCATAAGCGTTGCCCTTTGATGGTGTGCATCTCTTAGACCCTCAAGTAGAACAGGCTCTAGAGGCCACAGAAAAGACTAGGTCAGCCATTAAATTGGCTCGACCTCCTCACGCCCCTCTTGGGGGGTGTACAAATGCCCGTTTCATAACCATCGGTCCTTTCGGGCAAAGACAGGGAGGTTTTAATAAAACCAAGCCCCTCAGCCTCAAAAGAACGCAGCAGAAGCGCAAGGACCCAAATTGCCCAGTGCCGCCTTCTGAGTTATTGGCCCAGGTCCCACCTCAGCTGCCCGAGGTGGACTCTTCCTCAGCGGTGGGAGGTCGTCTGACTCAATCTACACTCGGTGGAAGTCCATAACATCAGACAAATGGGTCCTCCAGATAATCCATAGGTATTCCCTCAATCTTTTAGAGACCCTCCGGATGATCCCCAATTGACAGCCCAGGCTGTCAGTACTTCAGTCAGAACTTCTCACCTCCAAGATCCAAGGCCTTCTGAACAGCAGGGCAGTGGAAGTAGTTCGCTGGATCAACAGAACACAGGGTTCTACTCCCATTACTTTCTGGTTCCAAAGAAAACCAGGGGCATGCGCCCATTTTGGACCTCAGAAAATTAAACAAATTTCTTCCCAAGAAATTCAAAATGATATCGCTAGGAACCCTGTTGCCTTTGCTTCATCAATACGACTGGATAGCCTCCCTGGGCGTGCAGAATGCTTGCCAGCATATTCCTGTTCACCCAAAGCATCACAAAACCTAAGGTTCATGGCTTTGGGACATCATTATCAGTTCAGAGTCCTGCCCTTTGGGCTATCCTCGGTGCTGCAAGTTTTTACAAACTGTTGTGCAATTCTCTAGCGCATCTCAGAAAGCGTGGAATACAAGTGTTCCCATAGCTGGATGACTGGCTTCTAGCAAGTCCTTCCAGGCAGGAACTCTAGGCGCCAGTAACCCGCGGCCTCACACTTTCTCACGTCCATGGGAGTCCTGCTAAACCTCAAAAATCGCAGCTGCAGCCCTCCCAGAGGCTTCTTTTCATAGAACTCTTCTGGACACCTCCTGTGTGAAGGCATTTCTTCCAGAGGACAGGAGGGCGATATCCTTCAGATGGCACAATGCATCAGAGAGAACATCTCAGTTCCAACTATCTCGATGCAACGGATGCTAGGTCTCATGGCATCCTCGATGTTCACTGTACTCTAGCACACCTTCACATGAGAACCTCTCAATGGATGCTCAGTAGTCCCCGACCACTCACCCTCAGTCCTTTCTCATCAAGGTGACAGAACCTCTGAAGAGATCACTCACCTGGTGCTCGTAAGAGGACAATCTTCTGGAGGGTATCCCTTTGCTCCTCTGGATCATCAGATTTCCATTACCACGGACATGTCCCTGATGGGTTGGGAGCTCACTGTCAGACTCTCCACACTCAAGGTTAGTGGACTCAGCACGAGTCCCAGCTTCACATAAATGTCTTAGAAATGAGCCGTCCTTTATGCAGTCCGGGTTTTGAAGGACATTCTCTGTCACAAGAACATTCTTCTTCAAGCGGACAACAAAGCAGTGATGTATTACATCAACAAGCAAGGCGGTGCTCACTCTTACACCTTATGCAGGGAAGCGATGAGGGTGTGGAATGGTGCTTAGAGCACAAGGCTCTAATTCATGCGGTCTACCTGCCGGGAGTGCAGAGCAGAACTGGCAGACCATCTCAACAGAACAGAGACAGATCCTCACGAATGGTCTCTCGACTCAGCCATAGTTCAGTCACTATTCAAGCGTAGGGAACTCCAGACCTGGACCTTTTGCATCCCCACTCAACACAAAACTGCCTGTCTTCTGCTCCAGAAATCCAGGGCCTGGCATTTTCTATCAGGATCGTTCAGGCTGCAGTGGACAAAGCGCTTTCTATACACCTTTCCGCCTCTTCCTCTAATTCAGAGTACTTCTCAAGTTCGAGTCCCAGGGGACAAAATGGTCCTTATTGCTCCCTTCTGGCCTCGACAGATATGGTTTCCATTACTCAGCAGTGTGTCGGAAACCCCTCCGAAACGCTTCCCCTTCAGATGAACCTTCTGACTCAGCGGCCTGTGGTCCATCCCAATCTGAGATCACTTCACCTTCGGCTCCTGAAGCGATAAAAGTGAACAGGTTCAACGTCTTTACAGAAGTTTCAGACATTCTTCTGGCTGCGCGCAAGCCAGCCACTAGGAAAACTTACACAGCCAAATGGGCGTTTTTCCGCTCTGGTGTGCAAAATCCTCTTTGAACCCTTTTTCCTGCCCACCAGATACAGTTTGAGAGTACCTTTGGACCTCTCAAATTCAGGTCTGCAATACTCTACTGTCAAAGTTCACTTTTTGTGCCATTTCAGCTTATCATGAGCCAGTACTTTGCTTGTCACTGGCTCAGTTACCTGTAGTTAAGAGGTTTCTTAAGGGAATTCTACATACCAGACCTCTATCAGGCGTCCAGTCGCAGCCTGGGACATTAATCTTGTGCTAGACATGCTCACTTGGAAACCTTCGAGCCTCTATCTACCTGTGAGTTAAAATTTCTCACTGGAAAACTGCCTTCCTGGTGGCCATTACCTTGGTCTGCAGGGTCTCTGAAATACATGCCTTGGTCACAGACCCTCTGTATACTGTGTTTCATAAGGACAAAGCAGTTCTTAGGACCAATCCTAAGTTTCTCCCTAAGGTTGTTTCAGAATTCCGTCTAAACCAACCTTTGGTCCTTCCTACTTACTTTGAACTTCCAAAATGAAGGAGAGCTGCTCTTCATTCCTTGGGCGTGAAAAGAGCCTTGCATTTCTATCTAGATGGAAGAAAAGATTTTTGCAAAGCTGAACAACTGTTTGTGTCCTTCAGCGAGACCCAGCTGGTCAACCTGTCGCTATCACATGTATTTCAGCATGGCTGGTGGCATGCCTTCACAACTATTATTCCATGGGCGCAGGTTAAGCTGGAGAGGCAGAGTGTCGCTCACTCTACTAGAGCGGTCGCAGCATCCCTAAGCGGAAATCCACAACATGCCCATCACAGATATTTGCAATGTGGCCACCTGGAGTTCAGTGCATACTTTCGTCAAACCATATGCCCTGGATGTCCATGCCAGGCGACATTTTTCATTTGACAGGACCATCCTTAATGGACTTCCGTCCTAAAATTGTGAGCTCTTGGTCTCTCCTGCCGCCCTCTCGGAGATTATTAGCTCGATACTCTCCATTAGTGTGAATGAGTGGTGGAGACTTATGTCCAGGAAGATATGAAGTTACATACCTACGTAATTCTTGATCTTCTTGGGCGAAAGTCTCCACCACTCATTCTACCTTCACTCCCACCATCCCCAAGCTCACCTCTGTTATTGGTCTTCACCCCTCAGTCTTTAGGCTGTGAAGACTTCTTTGTTGACCCTTCTTATACGGGTCGTCTGGGCTATCTTATGTCCAGTTTTTGTTAGGCTATCCTTCTAGGTTAGTTACGCTGCACCTCCTCGGAAAAAGGTACTGAGGGCGGTTGGTGGGTCAACGTCGGGATAGTCATTACCGCCTGAGAGCTGAGGTTTGCGGTGCCGCTCCTCATGGCGCCATCTCCGGCACTGACCCTCTAGCAAAAGTTTGCTCAAGCTGGGTCCTAGTGCCTCCGAGCGCTAGATCCCATTAGTGTGAATGAGTGGTGGAGACTCGTCCAAGAAGATCAAGAATTATTCACGGTAGATGCGTAATTTCCATTTTTGTATGTTGAGAACCACTCCTTCATTGGGTCTTTTCTGTAGCTGCCACTGCAGAAAGATTTACATCGACCAGCGACCATGAACTCTGTATCTGCTGTCTTGGGCCCTGTTAACAAAGACTCTTGTCTACGAGAGCTTTGCCTGAAGTTCCAACCTTACCACCCGGCATATCTCTCAGCCTTTTGTCCCCAAATGTGGAACATTACTCTCAAAATGTGGAACAAATGAGCAAAATGTGGAACACTTAATCAAACCTTTACCTAAGAGGCTCAACACTGTTAAAATGTTTACATTTATGTTCAGAAAGTCTGTAATTAAATGAATAATATATTTTTGCATCATTTACTAAAGATTTTTGCTTTAAAATGTTGACACTGAATGTGGGACAAGTCCTCACAATGTGGAGCAGGGAGCTTTGTGAAGTAAAATGAGAGCGTTCCTCGTAATGTGGTACAGTTGAGAGGTATGCCACCCGGCAATGACATAAGAAGGCCCTGCATCAATTTCTCATGGAGCAGCAGGCAGCCAGCGGAGAGCTGGGATTCCAGGGCACCCCACACCACTCCCAGTCACCAGCATCCTCTTTAGGCTCTCAGACAACCAAGGCACAGGAAGACTCCTTGGGGAAGTACTGTAGTCAGGATAAGGATCGCCCCCAAGATGATCCAGATCCCGTTGGATTCCTCATCCTCTCTTCCTGGGATTGCATTATCGACGCCTCCACTTTGATGCCTCATTTCATGCAGGCCTTGGCTCTTATCAGGCTCCCCATGGAGGAGAGTTCTCCCAGCGGCATTCTCAGGGCTGCGGAGGAGGAGGAGGAGGTCAGCCCGGCTCATTGGCCCCAGCCCTGCCGTCAAGACCTCTTCAGTCATGAGTTCAACAAATGGTGGGTTCCACCACCTCTACTATCACTAGTGGCAGTTCATCAGAGCTGGGCTCTTCCTCTCTCCATCGATACCTGCGTCAGAGATGCTCCCTTTTCCTGCCATCAACCTGAATGATGTTCTTACTTCCATAACCTCGGCTCTCATACAACAGTTTGTTCCATGGCCTGGACCTTCATCGCCCTTGCCGTTAGGCGCTGTTTCAATGTCGAGCCAGTTCGACTTGTCTGCCCCATGCCCTACAGAGAGCCAGCAGTTCTCCAGCTGTCTGTCCCTGCTGCAGAACAGGCCAATGTAGAGGTGGAATATTACTCTGATCTTATCCTCCCTGAGGAAGAAGACACTAAGGCTGACTTCTCAGACAGGTCTGCTGTCTCTTCAAGGAGCAAGAACTCAGTCAACACACCCCAAGGCACACCTCTCCCCCACACCCCCGAAGGACTCCTGTTTCTTTAACATTGTAAACGGCTCTCCTCCACTATGGGGTTTCAGACTGAGAAGAGGATTTCACCAGGAGGAACCTGGTGGATTTCCTGGAGATCCCAGAATCTCCAGTCAAAGTTATTCCTCTTTTGCTTCCAGCATTAAATGATGCTGCCCAGGCGAAAAAAGTCAGCAGGTGCGACACAGGTAACTCCTGGGGTGCTGGTAGCAGGGAGGCTAGTCCCAGCAGAACTCGAGAAAAAGCTTATAAGCACTCCAGATCCAGAAATGATGATCTTCCCTTGTCAGTCTTCGCCATTCATTACTGTTGGGTGTAAGCGGGGGCTACCACCCACGGAGCTTTTCTTGGGGAGGTCTGCGCCAACATGGCTGACCCACAAGAACAGAGCATGCGAGTTGGCAGTTGGGCACGCTGACTTCTCCTCCATCCCAGTTCTCATTCCCCGCTGTGAAGTCGCTTTATACTTGTGATTAGAAACTTCTAAGTATGCCATTAGGCTTTCGGTTTAGCGCCTTTGTTTACTTCCGTCGTCGTCCCTTCATCCTGGTTCTCATCCTGATGCCGTTGGATTCTGGTAAGACCGTTCCTTTTCTCCAGCAGTGCCAGGATCTTTTGCTAAAGTTGTGTTTATTTTGCATCATGTCAGGTTCTGGGGCAAAACATAAAACCAAAGCAGGTCATGCCCCTGCACGGGTGCCTATGTGCCAGCATTTTCTATTTCAGACTGGCATGATGTCTCTCGGTGCCTGGGACCTAATCACTAAATGGACCACTGCGGCGCTTGCTTCTCCATGGACGCCATGTTCACAAATCTGCGCATTCAAAGTCGGCGGGGCCCATGGAAACTTTCAATATAATGTTGCTCACAGTCGCCAAGGCCGAGTCTTGACCCTTCCTCCGGATCACCTCCCGGGTCTATGTGGCCCAGCGAGGAGGCCTCCTCCATTCTAGCCTTGTCAAGAAGGAGGCCACTTTTACAGCGTTGGAGGGCGGCGCCGAGTTCCCTGCGAGCCGCGTTGCTGGCGCTGCCCTGGCAGTCACCTCCACGGAGGTGCAGGCTCCCCAGTGTCATGACCCACAACTGCTGGGCCCGGCACTGGTGGACCCTCGGCGCCACCTTCCGTCACCGTCTGGGATCCGGCGCCTCTCAACATCGCTGCCAGGGACTCCCCGGGGTCGCTAGCCTGGAGGTCTGCCTTGTCACCTCCTCTCGGAGGAGATATCTTTAGAACAGACCCAGACTAGCGACTGGACTCCTTGGAGTCGGGGAGCCCCTTGGGATGCGGCACCAGATGGCCCAGTGTACCTACCCCGAGTCCCGGGCCGGCTGTCTTCAAGACTCCTTCGGCTGGGGCGGCCGTGGATCCGTTGGGGATGGTGGTTCAGAAGCTCAGGGTGGGATGTCCTCCTCTGGGAGGCTCAAGCAGCTACCATTCCTGGTGCTGCCATGGCCCTTAGGCAGGGGATAGGGACACCCTCTTCTGTGGAATTGGGGACCCCACTGTGCTGGGGTCGGGGAAGAGGCCGCCTCTGAGTTTGAGGGAGGTGAGGTGCAGCTGGCCCCGTCCACTACACTACGGGGGTGGAAAGAAGTCACAGCGCTGAACTCCACGTTCCCTCAAGGTCTCGGGCGGCACCCTTGGTTGGCGGCGCGGAGGATTGCCCTTTTGGACACATGCAACCCCAGGCAGCGTCACAGGGGAGACTTCCCTCAAGGTTCTTCGGGGTTTGCCACCTTTGCAACCCAGTAGTAGCCTCAGGGCGACCCTCCCCATTCGGCAGGACCAGTCTCAGAGCCCTGGCAGAGGTCGGGCACTCTCAGTTCGGTGTCCATCGCCCATCGCTCTACAGACACCTCCTCCTCTCCCTGGCCATGTGGGTCTCATGGGGCCCTTAACCTGGGAGACATTCAGAGCTACTGCAGTGGCTTTTCCAATTACATCAGGGCCATGTACAAGTGGGTCTTTCGCCTGTCTTCCCCTGCAGAAGTCCTCTGGACACTCAAGCTCCTTTTCCTCCTAGTCTCCCTCTTCTGAGGGAGAGAACACTCTGTCCACCTGTCCTCCGATGCTGATTTCACTGAATATCAGCGGTTCCTTCGAGGCTGGTACAGGGCTTACATCTCTCTTGTTTTGAGGAGCAATACCAAGCTGGAGGGCGCTCATTTCTCATTGAGTTCAGCGCTCACCACATGGTGGTGCCCTCCCGCCCATTCCTTTCCAGGAAGCATCTATCCGCACCTGGCAGTCTCCAGCGCCCTTTCCAGCCCGGCAGACTGCAGGAGGCGGTATGCGCCCCCAGGAGTCTCTGGGTTCTAGGGACATGGATATGTTGTTCATCCACACTTATTGGCAGGTCCCTTGCCGCTTTAAATCTTGCCGGAAGGTCTTCAGCTGGCTCCTCCCACCCACCGGTGGTAAAACTCTGCTCCGCCCCATGGCGTAGATCTTCCTTACGCATGGAAGCTCAGGTTCCTCCTTAGCTCTGCGTTTTGACTGGTTCCTGAAAATTTGGTTTTGAAATCATTGGAAGTGTGTTTTCTGAAACTTGATCTTTTCTTCTTCGCTCCGGCGATGGCTCCAGTCCTTTTCTGGCCCAGGGAGGCGCGGTTACTTCCTCAGGAGAGACTACGCATTCCACGTGCGTTTATTGCCTGGACTTGGATCACGATCCTCAGGCTTGCAATTTCTGTTCTGCCCTTCGGTCAGCTCTCTGGAGGACCTCGCTGGCCCGTTCGGGCTCGGACATCCAGTAGTTTTTCCGCTCCGGAGATTCCCTCGGACCGGCGGGTGTCCGCTTGACTGTTTCTCAGCAGTTCGATCCTGCGGGGAGGGTGGCTTCTCCCCTCTCCTTCCGGTTGCGGGCGCTTCTCCCGCTCTCCTTGGTTCAACTCATGCAGCCGTTCAAGGAGCTCGTCATTCCCTCTCCTCCAAAGGAGGGGACCCTGGGTTCCTGCCGCTCGGCCCTAAATCAAGGCCGCGAGGCGGGTCTCTGCCGGCGGGAGGTTTCCTCTCCCTCATCGCCGACGCTCGCTCGGGTCGACGCGGCTCGCCACTGGCCTCACGGTGTCCCGTCAGGTCAGCGGCCAGGACCCCGTCGGCGTTGTCGAGTCTCTCAACCCGTCTTTTGGGCGGTCTTCTGGTGCCGCATCCCTCCGCCCCGAAACTGAGAATTCTGTCTGTCCCTCGGTCGACAGCCATCGAACCTTTCTTCCGAGCGAGGAGGCGGGCGCTTCCACTCCCTTCCCAGGCCGCCCTCGGTCATCCTCTTGGTCTAGCGCTCACGCCGATCTCGGCGTTCTCGGTCGGGCACCGAGTTAAGTGGCTTTGCCGTTCTTCTTCGTCCCCTCCTCGGATGAGAGGCGTTTCTACCCGTTAGGCGTCGTCATTCACGAGGAACTTGTGTGGCGACAGCAGTTGTTGTCCGGGTATCAATCGACCCCAGTTCATTCTCTGGATAGCAAGCGGCGCCGGCGGTGGTCGGCAGCCGTTCGAATCAGTCTTTGGCGGGCACAGGCCAGGCCATGACCTGTTCCTCAGGTTACTCGGTCCCTCACTCCTGCCCGCCCCGGTGACGAAATGCCTTGGGCCTGCAGCAGCTTTTGCAGACCCTTCCGAGCCTGAAGCCGGCTCTGCTATGTTTCCTAGCAGGAAGACCCAGGGTCTTCCCAGGAACATTCCGTGAGCGACAGCCCACGTCTTTGATGGGTCTGCTTCAGCTCATTTCGAATTCACTGGGATGCAGCTCGAGCCCGTCTCCAAGCGGGCACCTTCCACCCCTGCGAGATTCTGGACCGAGTGGGTTCTCCCTCGGAGGCCTTCCCAGTGGCTGAGGCTATAGTGGGCCCAGCCTTGGAGCTATGGTGCGGCCTACTTCCTGCCCTGCGCCTTGGCCAGGGTGGCTCGGAGTACCCTGTCCCTGTCGGTTCTCTGCCCAGTTTCTCGGAGCACCCCTCGGCTGAAGGGTAGTCACCGGCAGCGTTTTCCAATGTCTTGGAAGCGCCGGGGATGTGGCTAGACCCCTGACAGAGTCCAAAGGATGGACTACGTCGGGTGCAAGGTTACGCGCGTCCTCCCTAGGCCTCCGTCCGCCAGCTCAGCGGCTCTTATGGCACACTGTTCCCACGCCCTTCTGGGCACCCTGGACGGTTCTACCTCATCTCCCGGCCGAACTGCGGACCACGGTCCAGCGGGTATGGGACCAGTGTAGGGCGGTGGGGAAAACAACAGCTCCAGGCGGCTCTGGATCTGGGTGACTCCTGTGCCAGATCGGTGGTAGCCGCGGTGGCCATCGCCGCGAGGGTGTGGCTGAGGTTATCCTCCTTTTCTTTGGAAACCCAGCACAAGTTGGCGGACATCCCTTCTTTGGGACTGACCTTTTCGGCCCTGGGTGAAGGGACATATCCAGGGCCGAGAAGTCCGATGCCACTCGGACTCGCTCACTCCTGCCCGGAGGGTCAAGGGCAGCCATCAGCCTTTGCGTAAGCCCTTTGCCCCCTGAGCCCTGCGGCTCCAACGGCCCAGCACAAGGGCCAGCAGGTATGCGCTGGGCTGCCTGTCGCCAGTCCAGCATCTTCCTCCAAAAAGGAAGCAGGGAGGCAGGAAACCGGGAGCCCCTCGGCTCCTTCCCTCTCCGCCTGCTCAGTGGCGGGCCAGGGGCACTGCCCGGCCCCGTCGTCCCAGCCTGGGTTTCCCCATGGGGGCGGCTCCGCACCTCGTTTTGGAGGTATTTAAGGGTAGATCCTTCTGCAGGTTGCAAGCGGTTTCCCCTTTTGAGCCATTGCCCCATGGGGATCTTGGGTCCACCACCTCTTTGTCGGTCGTGCCGAGCGCCACAACCCTCTAGTTAGGGGTGATCAGAAGGCTGCGGACCCCCTTCCAACCCTGGGTTCGTGCCCAGGTATTCCCTGGCCTCAAGCGGACGGGGCTCACGCCCATTCTCCCGCACACCTGGATGGTCTCTCTGCTTCAGATATTCCATCCTCAGAGCGTGTGCAGTGGCTGTTTCCTGGGCCTCCAGGATGTACCTACTCCTCGTTCCGTCCGTTTCTTGGGAGGCTCCTCCCTTCTTAGCGGGGATCTCCTTACGAGTTCCTAGCCAGGCCCTTCTTTGCTCAGCAGTCTCTGCGGCACTGAAGGGTCGGACGATCCCCACCGGAAGGCAGACTGGTCTCCCGTTACAGGAGCCAAGTGGGAACTCGTGCCTTAGTGGTGAGAGACTTCTTGGGACTAAGCTCGACTCTTGAGTCGAGCTCGGCTCGGCGGACAGGGCTGAGTTCTTCCTCCCTTCCCAGTTGGGTTGGCGGGTAATATGTCCTGCCAGGACCTCCTGCACCTCCTGGGCCTCAGGCGGCCTTCCCCTAGTGGGAGGGGCCAGCCAGAGGTCACTGCGCTGCGTCCTTTGGACCAGTTCGTGACTACAGCCCAGGAGTTAAGAAATGCTCCCTCCGGACCGTTCCAACCCGGCAGGAGAACATCCTGTTCGTTCGCCCTGAGTCGTGATCACACCTCCGACACGATGCTTCTCAGATGGGTGGGGTGCCCATCTGAGGAATACAGAGTGCTTCGCCTCTGGTCTCTCATGAGTCCGATGTCCTTCCTGCTCGCTGGAGCACCAGGCGGTTAAGCTTAGCTTGCACCGCTTGCTCCGTTTGTACAAAGGTCTAGTGGTCTAAGTCCAGTAGGACAACCACGACCATGTACCTACCCGCCAGGTTTGGTCCGATCCCTTGCCTCGGCGCAGGGAGGTTCTCCGCATTGGGTTTTTGATCGGAAGGTTCCCAGCCATTTGATGGCAGGGCCCCCAATTTCCTGGCTGCTGCCCTAAGCGGGCATAGGCTCGCCTCATGAGTGGTTTCCCCTGCGGAGGTAGCACAGGATCTTCTCCCTCTTCCCTCCAGGGAGAATCACGAGGCCGAGACTGTTTTATGCCCGCCCCCTCAGCAAGGCCTGCTGTGGGGATGCCATCGGGGCCATGGACCCTGGGCCCTCCGTGCCTCTCCCCATTTCCCTTGACCTCACGAGCAAGGCGAGGAGAGGACTTGCCGCAGGTGATGCTGGTAGCACCAGACTGGATTGCCAGCTCCTGGTATCCAGCTCTCCTCAGTCTCGGCCCCAGGCTCCGAGGTGGCTTCTAGTCTGCCGGGTCCTGTCTTTCCTTTTCAGGGGAAGGTTATCCATCTGGACCTTCAATCCCTGCACCTGTAGGCTGATCCCTGTGCGGCTAGGGGCCAGGCCTAGGGTCCTTGGCAAGGTCCTCGACCTTTAGGCGTCCTGCTAAGAAGTTGGCAAGATGTTCGTCCTCTGGGAGAAGTTCTCCTTTTGATGATGGGATGGGCCTTGCCCTCCCCGTCCTGGCGAGCATTCGGACCATGGCCGGTCCATCCTTAAACCAGGGCTTGACAGGCGACCCTATAGGTGCTTCTGGGTCACCCTTGTCTTCTGGGCACGGGCGGGAGGCAGCTGGTGGTGCGGAGAAGGTGGTCTGGCACTTCTAGGCCTCGATCCGCCTCCCTTGTGGGAGAGTATCCCGTTCTGTGGGATCCTTGCTGGTATGGGCTTAGCTTATGGGCAAGCCATCCGAACCTTTTACAGGTGCGAGGTTTCCCCACCTGTTGTGGAAGAACACCTTCTTGGGGCTACTCTGCCATCCAGAAGGTGGGGAGAGTTCAAGCGCTCCTTTAATCTCCTATCCGGTCTTCCACAGGGACTAGGTTGTCCTGCGCCCAAGTCCTTCCGAAGGCGGTGGCAGAGTCTTCCTTCGGGTATTGCCTCTGCCGGGGTTTATCCCCATTCACACCTCGGAGGCCGTATACAGGTCCCATAGGAACCTGTTTAGCGCTCACCCTCATTAGGGGCGTAAAGCTAAAATGGAGAGGTTAGACAGCTGTTTATCATCTTACGCAGAAGCCGCATCTGGCAGACTTGCAGCCAAGTGGACGACAGTGGGTGGGTCACCCCTGCATAGGTCTCCACTATAGGCGAGGCGGGCATGGAGCCTCCCAGAGGGATAAGCGCTCATTTTTACCCGTCCTTCCGCTGCATCGGTGGCTTTGCCCGGAAGCAGGCTTTACTGTTCCTCTTCCACATCGACCTTGGGTCGCGCGGGGAGTGCTGGTCGGGGCCTCAGTTCTCAGTCTTTCTACCTAAGTAGGGATGTGCTCCTTGCCTCCCTCCTCCGAGAACTGCTAGGAGTCTGCCAATAAATGAGGATGAACAACATGTCCATGTCCCTAGAAATACAGGTTACTCACCTGTAACAGGAGTTCTAGGAATGGCATATGTTGTTCATCCACATATTCCACCCGGCCTCCCCAGCTTCGACACACAACCTGGCTCAGCAGGCTAGATCTGGCGTCATGGGCGGGCCGAGAGTTTTACCACCCGGGTGGGTGGGAGGAGCCAGCTGAAGACCTTCCAGCAAGATTTAAAGCGGCAAGGGACCTGCCAATAAGTGTGGATGAACAACATATACCATTCCTAGAACTCCTGTTACAGGTGAGTAACCTGTATTTCCTTACCTCACCCTCCTTCGGGCCTGACATCCCTAGATACTCCCTCCGGGTCTCGGTGCCAGGCACACAACTGACCCCAGATCCAGATTCCACAGAGTTCGACGGTGGGAGCGAAGAGTTTCTCTTCAGCCCATGCATTGATGTGTATAGGCTCTCATCAGGCACACCATGCCGCCTATAACAGGCACCTGTGGTCAATATTGGCTCAGATGCTAGCGTCTTTTGCCTGATTCGGAGCAATCTAGACAGGCCATTGCCCTCCCTGCTCAAGGTCTGGAGCTTGCAGGACACCAGGCAAGGGCATCCCTACGGCACCAATGAGGTGGCATCCAGACAAGCAGGGACTGCGATCTGCATTAGGTGGATGGCATGGCTTCATCTATCCAGGTTGTCACCTGTTTCCCAGCATAGGGTGATTTCCTCCACCTTCCGGGGACCAGCTTTTCTCCCACAGGGCGAGGAGAGTTCTTCAGGGGCATCTTCCGTCCTCCAGTCACGGAGACACCTCTTTGTCCTGACCAGCCTTGGTCCTTTCTTTCGGTCTAGTATGGCTAAGATCTCCCCTCCTCGTCCCACCGCAGGGAGGCTAGAGGATCTGTCCCTCAGGTGTGTGCCAGGTCCCTCTTGGGGGCTTGGTACTCACCAACAGTAATGAATGGTGAAGATTGACAAGGGAAGATATGAAAATGATGCACCTTCCGTAATTCTTGATCTTCTCTTCTATCTTCACCATTCATTGCTGGTTCCCACCCTCTATTCCCTCATGGGCCTCAATTCTTGGGCGTCACCTCCACCCTGCTTGCCTTTCTCCTCTCAGGCCAGTTGGGGACTGAGTCCCCTCAATTACCTCGGGCCTCTGTTTCTTCTCCAGAAGTCACAGAGTTCACCCTGGAGGAGGGTGAGTAGGGTTTTCACCTAAAATCCCTGAAGGAACTCCCTCGGATTCTCTTCCAATTCTTAGTATGTCCTTCCCTCATGGCACTGTATAGTTCTCTAGCTAGCTCCTTGGCTGTTACTCTTTCAGTACAGCCTGAAGAGAAATCCGTGAAATCCCTCTCTTCCTTAGCGTGGATGGGCCATGGTTCTCTTCCCCTAGAGCAAAGAACTCGTCTGTCCTTCCATGCAAAACCTCTTCCCAGAAGATTTTCCCCTGCACCTAAGTCAGGACTCGCTCCTCTTCTGGTTAGACTGATTCCTTCTGGGACAGTTGGTGAGACCCTAGGCTCTAGGTTCTTTGAAAATTACCAGATAAGGGAGAGGGAAGAGAAGCCTGCCTTCACTAAGCCTCTTCGACCTTTGTCCCTCTCAGAACTTGGTCAGTGACCCCTTAACTGATGGGATCCTTGCTCCCTTGTCTTCAAGCCCCATTGGGACTTTGAAACTGTCATGCCAGTGGTCTGTAATTGTGGTGGCAGTTAGTCTTCTCCTTCTCTCACCCTTTACCACCTCTCTCGTCTTCCTTCCTGTCTTTCCTTTCTATACTTGTCTTCTCCTCTCCCTGAGACCGCCCAAGGATTGGGGCCCTGTGTCCCTTAGGGTAGGGTTCTCTCCTGTCCTCTATCCGGTTTATACCTTTTTCAGTTTATATCCTTTCCTTTGCCTATCCCTCAGCTCTCTTGCCTCACACTCTTTCTCTGAACCCTGTTTTCTGCCTCTCGGTGCTACAGAACTGGGGATGGAGGAGGAGTCAGCGTAACTAATGACCAACCGCGTGCTTGAGCTGGTCGTCAGCCATGTGGGTAGTGACTCCTCCCCAAAAAAAAAAAGCTCCTGCTGGATAGCACGCCTCCGGCTTACCCAACAGTAATGAATGGTGAAGATATAGAAGATCCAAAATTACGGTAGATACGTAATTTTCATTTCTGATACCAGACTTGATGCAAGCGTAAATTTATTTAAAGAAATCCATAAGCGTGACACCCCTGATGAAGGCCTAGTGCTGGGCTGGGCGGCTAGGAGAGAATGCTTATGAATTTCTTTAAATAAATTTACGTTGCATCAAGCCTGGTATCAGAACATCATTTCTGGATTTGGAGTGTTTATAACCTTTATTTTCTGATTAAATTATGCTGCCACTACTGCCTGGGATAGGCCCAGCCTGGTATCTGCCATGCCCAGAAAGGCTGATAAGCTTTATCAGGTGCCTTTGAGCTGCCTTTTATGCAGCCCAGCCAGAAACCAACTTGGTGGTGTTCAAGGCCGCTCATGACCAGTCCAAAGCAACCAAGCACCTTAGTTCCCTCCCCGACCGTGAGTCTCAGAAGATTGATCTCTGAGGCAAGAGGACTTTGCCACAACCTCTTTGGGCCTCAGGATTGCTTGTTACTTGGCTCATTTGATTAAGTACCATAATATCCTCTGGAAGAAGGGCAAGGCTGCTGCTCAGGCCCTTCCTGAGGGTTAGCAGAGACAAAAGCTTCTTGAAATTCTCCAGGCTTGGAAGATGTCAGTAAGCATCTCCTCAGCCACCTATGATATGGCTGATACACAGGCAGGGCAGCTGCCACTGACATTGCCTTAGAAAGTTCTCCTGGCTTAGAGTCTCTGGCTCAGAACTGATGTCCGACAAAGGTGTTAAATGCCCTTTGTAGGTCACACAATCTTGGTCCTGATGTGCAAGATATTAATGATCTGTAGGAATTTGACAGGGCTATTAGGTCTGTCCACTCCTTTATCATACCCAGTTTAGGAGCACACTGAGGCCCTCCTTTCATAAGGTGTCTCACAAATCTGGCTCCAGGGCAAACACAGGGCCAGCTCTGCCTTGCCTGCCCCTCCTCCACCACTGGTCCCTCTGCTAAGCACTCCAGGGCAGGAGGAGCAGCCCTGGCTGCTGGTTCCGACTCAGCCTGACTCCTTGTCAGATCCTCCTCCTCTTGTTCCAAGCCAGGAGGTGGTGGCGAGCCAAGTTCTCCCTCTGTCCGCACCAATGGAGAACCGTTACAACAGACACTTTGATCCTGCAGATAATCAAACAAGGTCATGCTCTAGAACTTCTGGAATGGCCTCCAGATGTTTCCCGATTCCCACCTCTTATCCTCTGAACACACAGATGTGCTCTGGGAGGAGGTGTTCACCTTGCTGTGCAAAGGGCCACAGAACCAGTGCCCAGGCAGCAAAGGAACAGAGGGTTCTATTCCTGGTTCTTCCTGTTTCCCAAAAGAACAGGGACTTGAGGCCCATTCTAGACCTCAGAGTGGAATCTTTTCTTCCAGTACAGGAAGTTCCAGATGGTAATCCTACACAGCCTCCTTCCTCTGCTTAAGCAGCTCAACTGGCTATGCTCCCTTGAAATGCAGGATGCCTATTTGCATATCATGGATTGACCCCTCACAGGCGGTACCTGCTGATCTTACTTCAGATACAGCTCTTGCAGCAGGTAACACCATTAGGACTGAAGCCGGCAGGCGTCAGGACCCACAGAAATCTTCTAGCTAGCAGTCTTCCATGAGGACCCTTGACGTCGGATCCCGCCTCGGCGTCAGGCATTAGTACATAAGAAGCGGTCCTTAGATTCCCAGTTCTTTCCGCCGTCGACTTGCATGTCTCGACCCTTTGGGTCTGCTTTCAGGCCAGCGATGCCTGGTTAAGTTCTTCCTTGGGGAAAAGTTTGTTTTCGGCTCAGTTTCTATCTGATGTCCTCTCAACCTCCGTTGAAGGCCATCCCTTGAAAGTGCACCTGTGAGGAAGCAAATCCCGTTTAAAGACCCACATTACGGCCTCGTCCGGTGCTAGGCCCAACCGTGACACCCGGCCTGTTCCTTCTGCCAGGGATTCAACAGCGGACCGGATCTGTCGCCAGAAGGCCCTTCAGGCTTTCCTGCTCGAGGAGAAGATTAAAGCCATGGGCGCAGCCTTCAAGGGAATCTTCCGACAAGGCCGGAGACATCTAAGAAGCATAGGGAGAGAGTGAGATCCAGGTCCCGTCTAGGGCCTCTGACTTCCATAGCTCCGGCTCCGGTCCGACCGCTCCCCTCCGGGCCGCTCTCAGCCTCCCCTGCAGCGGTGAAGACCTCCTCGGGTTCCTCTTCTCTTTTGCAGGCCAAGACCTCCAGACCTTCTTCGTCTTCAACCACCAAGGCTCTGTCGAGGTCAGGGGACCGTCACCACCATCATAAGTCCGGTTCCGCCATTCGAACCAACGCCAGGTCAGTCTCTTTGCCTCCTCCTCCCCAGCGGAAGACCAAAGGAACGGCTTCTCTCAGAGATCATCGACCCGGCCGCGGCCCCTCCGGCGTCAGCCAAACACCATCGGTCCCAAGCACCGGCGACCGCCAGACACCCGTCGCCGGTCAGGCCTCCGCCTCCACGGATGCGGCTGGGGACTGACATCTGCATCTACCAAGAAGAGACCCCTCGCCTCCCACCGGCGTCGGTCAAGAGGCGATCGCAGCGGAGGAGGAGCTGACACAGCCAGAGGACCAGGCAGGCGAACCCGGTCCTGTTGTACCCCCAGGAACCCTCGCGGAACCTGAGGCCCTGAGGAGCCGGCGCGGAACCCGACGACCAGCCGTCGGCTCCCGGTCCGTCGTCGGGCCTCAGCATATCCGAGGTCGAGAGTTGTTTCTTCCTGGTGGGACACCATAAAAGGGATATGGTTCCCACACCTCCTCCTGCTACTCATGGCCCCGCACCCCTACTTCACCCAGGGATGGGGCCGAGTACCCTCCCCAGGAGCCTCACGGACCCTCCTAGGGGTAGATCACGAAATAGGAGACCTCCATCCAGATCTTCTTCAGGGTCACCCAGCCCCAAGAGACCCAGAAGACACCACTGTTCGCCTTCGACGGAGGACACGGATCAGACTTCTCGGGACGGATCCAGATCCCCCTCTCGATCAACGTCCTTTCTCCAGACCCACGTGAGCTCCCAAGATCTCCTCCGGATGACCCGCTCGTTCTCAGAGATTGAGGCATATCCAGGAGAACATGGGCTGGGGCGCAGAGGAACTAGACCCTGAGAGATTCGCCTTGCCAGATATCTTGGCAAAAGATCCTAAGCCTGTGGTGGTGCCACCCTTGGTGGACACTTCGTGGGCGTCACCAAGGCAGCGTGGAAACGTCCACTCGCTTCCGGCGATGCGAAGAAAGCTGACTGCCTGTACAAGGCCCTAAGGAGGACCAGTACTTGGCATCACATCCTCTGGCCGATTCTCTGGTCATTACAGCCTCTCATGACCAGTCCCAGAGGCGCAACATATGAGCACCCTGCCACGGACCCAGAGTCCAAGCAGCTGGGCGCTATGGGCAGGCGCACGCGATGCATCCGCTACCTGCACCATCAGATCCTCAACTACTTGACCCACATGGTATAGTTTCAAACGCATTATGGGAGCAGGGACTGGATCTGGCGGAAAGATGCCAGAAGGTGAGCAGAAGGAGGAGTTGCTACAGCTCCCTCGTGCAGGTTGGGCGTGGGAACCCAGGTGCTGCGAGCAGCGTGTGATTCAGCGGACTCCTCGGCCAGGCGGCAGCTTCAGGCATATGCCTCCGGAGACACTCATGGCTCCGTGTTTCAGATTCACCCGGACGTTCAGAAGAACATCCTGGATGCCTCGTTTCATGGAGAAGTTCTTTTTGGCGAGTCCTCGGAGAAGGTCCTCACCAAACTTCAAGAGGCGGGAAGGCGTACAGTCTGTCCAGGCCATGTACAGACCCAAGCTTAGTTCCTTTCATAGGAACCAAAGCCATTTCGAGGCGGATGCAGAGACAGCAGTCCTGCGCGGTCCTCAACAGAGGGCTCCTTCTCCCGCAGAGCCCAGGGGAAGTCGTCAGCGGGCCGAGGTCAGCGACCAGCTAAGTCGACCCAGCCTGCTGGACCCTCAGCCACCACAGCATGACTCCTTCCGGCCCGCCCCTCAGGATCAGCGGGACACCAAGGTCAGGGCGCATTGTGGACCACCTGCCAGGGTGGCAGTCCATAACCACCGAGGTGGGTCCTTCAGTTGGTCGAAAGAGGCCACTTTATAGAATTCGTGCACAAGCCACCCACAAGGCCTTCTCTGCTCTCCGTTACTCGGGTCAGCACAGATCACTCATCAGGCAAGAGGTACTCGCGCTCCTGCAAAAGGAGTGGTGGAGTATGTCCCAGAGAGCCAGATAGGATCCGGATACTATTCCACTTCTTTCTGGTTCCAAGAAAACAGGGGACCTCCGTCCAATCCTGGACCTCAGCGACCTCAACATGTCGATACGCCTACAAATGTTTCGCATGGTGACCCTCAAGGACTCATTCCCATGCTGAAAAAGGGCGCCTTCTTAGCGTCCCTGGACATGCAGGGCGCCTACCTGCACATCCCAGTAGCTCAAGCACTGGAGGTTCCTGCGCTGAGGTTTCTCGGCCACCACTTTCAGTTCGGGCCCTTCCATTCGGACTGTCTTTGTCCCCAGGGTCTTTACCAAGTGTATGGCAGTCGTGGCAGCATCTCTGAGGAGACAGGGCCACTCGTGTTCCGTACCTGGACGACTGGCTTTTCATGGCGCCTCCAAAGAGGCACTGTTGATGGCTATTCAGAGCACCCAGGATCTGTTCCAGTCTCTGAGGATTCTTATCAACTACGAGAAGTCTCTCTAGTACCGTCCCAGAAGCTCTTAGTTCATAGGCGCAGTTCTGGACACCGTCCAAGGAAAGCCTTTCTTCCCGGCGAAAGAGCGGAATACATCAGATCCCTCATCAGGGATCTTTCAGCGGCAACCGCCCCGCCAGGTTGGTCCTTCGCTTGCTCGGACACATGGCTGCGGCCATTCCAACCGCCCTTTGGCAAGGCTCCACATGCAGGTAACTCAGTGGATGCTCAAGGTGAAGTGGGACCAAAGGCAAGACCACATGCAGCATCCGGTCAGACTCACGAGCGCGTAATTCGAGACTGGCAATGGTGGCTGAACCAGGGACACTTTCTGCGTGTGTCCCGTTTACGCGCGGTCCCGAAGGCAATCCTCTCCACAGACACCTCAGGGCTGGGATGGGAGGCGCACCTGAGCGGGGTGAGGTCCCAGGGAACATGGACCCCTCAGGAAGCCACCTCCCACATCAACATGCTGGAGATGAGGGCGGTCCTTACGCCCTGCAGGCCTTTCAGTCAGAAATACCGTCAGTACCTTCTGCTAGACAGACAACACGGCGGTGATGTATTACCTCAACAAACAAGGGCGCACACTCTTACCCTCTCTGCAGGGAAGCTATGAGGGTGTGGGATTGGGTAATCCGACACGGCGCGAGCCTGATTGCAGTTCACGTTCCCGGAGTGGACAACACAATCGCGGATGGCCTGAGTCGTTCCCAGGCCAGAGTCACAGTGGGAACTTCTTCAGGAGGTAGCAGAGGATCTGTTCCTTCGATGGGGCACTCCAGAGTTGGACTTATTTGCTTCCCCATCAACCAAAACTGCCCAATTTTTGCTCGCTAGATCCAGGGCCTGGTGTTTTCTGGCGTACGTGTTGTCCCTCTCCTTGGCGGACAGATTCCTCGCTTTCCCTCCTTCCCATTGATCCAGAGAGTTCTTCTCAATCTGCGCAGGGAGCAGCAACAATGATCCTGGTAGCGCCTTTCTGGCCCAGGCAGATCTGGTTCCCCATGCTGACTAGTTGTCCCGAGACCCTCCAGTTCCGTTGCCTTTCAGCTCCCACCTATTGTCTCAGGAGGAGGGTTCACTAGTCCACCGGACTTACGCTCACTGAACCTGCATGCATGGCTCCTAGAGACATAGCCATTATGCGACACGGGTCTTGCAAGAGGTTGCGGAAGTCCTTTCCGAGGCCAGAAAGCCAGCAGCATGCGATGTACGCCATGAAATGGCGCCCGTTCTGCTTAGTACATGAGGCACGCGGCCTTTCCCTTTAGAATGCCCAGTGAAAGGGGTGCTGGAATACCTTCTTTCCCTATTCCATTCGGGTCTCGCCTACTCCTCCATTAAAGTGCACCTCTCGCGATCTCTGCATATCAGTCCCGGTGGGACAGCGCACAGTGGCACAGCTTGATGCCTCGAGACTTCCTGAGAGGGTGTTACACCTTCGGCCACCCATCAAGGATCCCATTCCTCCTTGGGACCTACTCTTTGTCCTGGAACAACTCACGCTCGCCCCCCCTTTGAACCTGCCGTGGATTGCGAGCTGCGTTTTTTGTCGTGGAAAATGTTATTTTTAGTTGCTGTCACGTCAGCAAGGAGAGTTTCCGAGCTTCATGCCTCATGTGCAAGGAGTCTTATTTAATTTTCACCAGAACAGAGTGTCTCTGAGGGACGAATCCTAAATTCCTGCCTAAGGTGGTCTCTGCCCTCACTCTCAACCAGGACATCGATTTGCCTGTATTTCCCCAAGTACTCTAGTAGAGGAGAGGCGCAGCTTCACACCCTGGATGTTCACCGCTCCTTAAGGTTCTACCTGAATAGAACTAAACAGCTCAAGTCAGAGCAACTATTCGCTTCCTTCGCTGAAAGGATGCTGGGCCAACCAGTCTCTAAGCAGACCCTTTCTCGCTGGCTTGTCCAGTGTATTTCATTTTGCTACAACAACAAGCATAAGCCCTCCCGGTACAGTCCTGGGCCACTGGACAAGGGGTGGCTACCTCCTTTGCAGCACTGCGTAACATCTCCACCTCGGCCATTTTGCTGCAGCTACTTGGAGCTCTGTGCACACATTTATTAGACACTATAGCTTGGATATTACATCACGCAGTGGAGCAGTTTAGCCTGGCCGTTCTACAGGTCTCTGTCTAGAGTCAGGACTTGTTCAAGATCTCTCCTAATTCCTCCTCCCAGAATGCTTACAGGCGCTATTGCTTGGGAATCAGTCCTAATGGTGTTACCTGCTGCAAGAGCTGTATCTTGAAGTAAGATAGTACAGTTACGTAAGAACTTGCACGTAACAGTAGATCTTCGAGAACAGCTCTTCGCAGAATTCTCCATCCCCATTCCCCTTGGAGGAGGTATGGCCTCACCAGGCCTTGGCAGGAGCTTTTGCTCTTTTTCTTCTGATGGTGGATCCTCGGTCTCCCCTTCTGATGTCATCCTGGCGGTGAGTCTCTGGCGGAGAACTGGGGAATCTGGCGGGACTGCCTCCTTATGTACTATGTCTGACGTCGGGGCGGACCGACGTCGGAGGTGGTCCCCGCTGAAGACTGCTTGCTAGAAGATTTCTGGGGTCCTGACGCCTGCCGGTTTCAGTCTCTAATGGTGTTACCTGCTGCAAGAGCTGTTCTCGAAGATCTACTGTTACGGTAAGTTCTTACGAATTGTACTTTCCTCTCGAGGGGAGCATTACCAGTTAAGGTGTTGCCTTGACTTATCCTCTGGCGCCACGGGTATTTACCCAGTGCTTAGTAGCTGAGCAACAAGCCTCCAGCGAAGGCCTTTGTGTGTTCCCATATTTGACTACTGATTACTGAAAGCCCAGTTCAAGGAACTTCTATTGTTGACTCTAGAATGCATCTTGCAGTTGTTCTTAGCCTTGGGCATCACTGTCAATTTGCTGAAGTCTGTGCTGGACCCTGTCCCAGCGGTTGCAATACACAGGGACAGTTCTGGACTCTACTAGAGCAAGGTCTGCCTACCATAGGACAGGGCAGACTGCCTCATATCTCAGGCCCAGGTGGTGGCTCAGTGCCGGTATGTCCAAGCCAGGAGTTCTTAAGGCTGCCAGGCTTAATGACCGCAGCCATTGTGACTGTTCCTTTGCCAGGTTCACATGAGAATCCTGCAGTGGACCCTCAGGGTCCAGTGGGATTAACGTCAAATGATCTGTATCAGCCAGTCCTTCTCTCCTCCCCAGTAACGCAAGGTGCTTCCAGTGGTGGATGGACCCAGACAATCTCTTAAAAACGGGTCCCCTTTCTCATCCCCACCAGTCATCAGATTCTCACCACGGATGCCTCAGGTCTGAGTTGGGGAGCACAACCTAGGCCCTTATCAGGCCCACAGGCTATACCCAGTGGAGACCTGCCTCCACATTAAAGTTCTAGAGATGCGGTCAGTTCTGTATGCCTTACAAGCTTTCCAGGACCATCTGTCTCCAGGCCCACTGTTGGTATGGTGGGACAACCTCAGTGTGGTATATTACATCAGTAATCAAGGGGACCCATTCCTATCCCTGTGCCAGGAGGTGTGATGGGGTCTGATATTGGACTCTAGATCACGGTCTAGAACTGTCAGTTGTCCATGCGCCAGGTGCCCAAAACGCCTCTTTGTCTGGACAGCCTCAGCCGGTAATAGTCTAGGATGCACAAGTGAGTGCTGCTGACCTTGATCGTAGAAGACCTGTTCAACAAGTGGATTCATCCAGAGCTGGACCTTTTGTGTCTCCACTCAATGCACAACTGCAGCATTTCTGCTCACTAGATCTATGGCTTGGAGTTTTCTGGTGAGATCGTTGTCCCTCTCCTGGAAAGAGGGTTTCTTTATTCCTCCCACCATTTCCTCTGATTGGAGGGTGCTCATCAAGCTACAGATGGAGGGTACCACCCTAGTTCTGGTGGCTCCATTCTGGCCTCATCATGATATGGTTTCCATTACTGCAAGAACTGGCTGTGGAACTTCCAGTTCCCTGCTCCTTTACAGGACCTGTTGACATAAGCTCAGGGTACCTGGTCCATTCGGACCTAAAGTCCCTCCATCTGCATGCATGGCTCCTGAGGACATAGCAATTGCTCGCTTTGTGGTGTCTCAGAAGGTGGCTGATGTCCTGGTGGCTGCCAGGAAACTTTCCACCAGGGCCACTTGCTAGAAGAAAGTGGAAGCACTTTGCTATATGGCCACTTCCCATCACTTGGACCTTTTCACCTGTCTGGTCAACCAAGTTCTAGAGTATCTCCTGTCCTTAAAGGATGCAGGACTTCAGTATTCATCTATTAAGGTGCACCTGTCTGTTGTTTCAACCTTTCATGTGCTATGTCGATGGCCGTGCGGTGGCACAGTTGGATGTGACCCAGTGCTTTTCTCAGAGGCATTCTAACTTGAAGCTTCCTATCTGGAATCTGTCCCAACCTGGAACCTTAGTTTTGTGCTTGAGAAGCCGGTCCTGCTCTCCTTTGAGACAGCCGCATCTTGCAAGTTACGCTTTCTGTCATGGAAAGTGGTATTTTAGATCTTACTCGAGAGGGCTCTTACAGTAGGTAATTACATATAGGACTGATTTTGTATTTTCTTGAAACTTGGCTTCCCAGCCAAATGCCCTTTGGGTAACCCTTGCCTCAGTGTTTGCGCACAGAGGTTCTTTGTCTTTAAGTAGTTACATATAGGACTGACGCCTAAGTTTCTTCCTAAGGTGGTGTCTGAGTTTACTCTGAATCAAGTCCATCCACCTGCCTGTTTTTTTTTTTCCAAAGCATGCCAATCCAGGGAAGCATAGCTCCATACTTTAGATCTGCATAGAATTCTCAGGTACTATACACACCATACTAAGGAATCCAGAAAGTCCTCTCAGTTGTTTGTTTCTTTCACCCTGGCAGAGGCGTGCTCCAGTATCTAAACAATTATGGTCAAATAGTTGGCCAACTGTATTCTGTATTAGTGACGGTAAGAAACCACAGTTGCATTTCCACTATTGGCTAGCCGTGTACTTGTCCAGAAAATGATGTCTCTGCATTGACTACGGCGATGTAGTTCAATTGCTGCTCCCTGGAGACTTCCTAACCAGATTGGACACTTTCATCATTTCCTTCTGCTGCTTTGCCTTGGACCCTCCCCACCACCACTGTGATCTCTACCAGTCACTCACATTTCCTCTCTTGAAAACAGGAGGATTTCCATTGTTATATATTATCTCCAGATTCTGGTTTGGTTCTCTTACCTCCTCCTCCATATACCTCCCTCCCTCCCTTCCTCTCACCTCTCTTAGATCCTAGGACACCCGGACCATGGTAGTCCTTGCCGATCAACCTCTGTTGGACAGGATGCTTTCTCTCACTACTTTCCTAAACTATGGAACTCCCTCCCCAACAATTAGACACTCCTCTTCCTTTCATCCATCTCACATCTCTTCACAATTTCATGTCTCATACTTGCAATTGTGTTTAAAGTTACTCCAACCTCTCAGGGCTCCCCTTACTAAGTTAGAGGCAAGGAGGCCCTATTTTATGGTCAGTCCTCTTAATTTGCAGCTTTCAAATCCATAACCAAGAGGTGGTTACAGCCGACCCCCACCCCACCACCATATTGAGTGGAAACTAATAATTTCACATATTCAGAAGTTTGAGCATCTCACGTTTGATTTACAACAAAAAATACGCGTTTCTTAACGTTGGACAAGGTGGAGATATATTTTTTTAACTTTCTTTTTTTATTATTTTGAAGTACACATGAAAACAAAATCACACACTCATATAGGGTTACAGGAAACATGGACATACAGTGTCCCACATAAGTGATATTTCAAAATATCCCACCCTGTAGTCTGGCACAATAGGAAGAAGGGGATCCTACATTTAACTTTCATTCGATAAAATCAGAATGCCAGCCTCTTCAGTGGCTATGGTATGATCTTAGAATTAGGGAGAATAGATTAGAGAAATCAAAAGCAAGCTCAGAGCATTGCTGTTAACCGTTTACATCATATAGTGGAAAGAAGGAGATTAAAGTATTCCCCATGCCTCCCATCGAGATCTCATAATCGTCATAAAGAACAAGAAATAGAAAACCGGAACAAGTGCTCAACATCAATAACAGAAGTGTCCTGTAGTGCAACTTCTGGGGCAGATAAACCCACACTGTATCTAGTAACGGGTCTCTGGTATCCATTAAACTGCAAACAGCAAATGGTGTGGGTGGGTCTTTAATGGTCATTTGCCATCTAAGGGGATGAAGGAGAAACCTAATGAACCCCTGTAAAACAGAAATTTGAAAGCGACATATACCCCTCTCACCTATGCCCTCTAGTGTTCAGCAGAGAAGACAGACACAAAGAGAATACAGCATTCCCCTTTCCCAAACAGAGAGGAGGAAAACAGAGTCACTGTATATGCAGTACCGGGGAGTTATAGACCAGGCACACTCAAGAATGTCAGAAAAACAGTTCAGTCCCATCCGATTCAGCCTACTCCTTGTCGGGCATGCTGGCAGCTCTAGCTGCAAACTCTTATTCTGATCTTCCTGGACATAAAGTCTCCACCACTCATTCACACTATGGGATCTATGCGGAGCGCTAGGCCTCAGCAGGAGCAAACTTTTGCAGGAGGTCGGCGCCAGAGATGGAGCCGCAAGCCTCGGCCATCGTGACGCAGTGACTATCTCGGCATCAGCCCTCCAGCCGCCTCAGTTTCTTTTTCCCCTGCTGTCAAAGTGCGCTCAGTGACAACATTGCTTGCCCGCCATGCGGCCAAACTTCAAACTAGCATAGTTTTCAGTTTATTATTTTGTAGTATTTTTCAATAAAGTACCGCTTATGATAATTTTATTAAAGAAAGAAGTCTCAGCCTACATTGACTGAGTCGACCATGAGTGGGTCAGGTGACGGTAGGGAGACTTCGTGTAAGCTGTTCAGTCAGCCGGGTTGGGTCCGTCCGCCGCGTCTTCTCCGGAGGGGGTCTGACAACGGACGGTCCAGTGCCCGACGGAGGGGCTGTCCCCAGAAGCATAAAAGAAAATGGTGCATTCTCGGCACCGTTCGGCCTCAAGCTCTTCTTGACCTGTAGGTCAAAAGAGAGGCATCACTCGAGGTCACCTTCTGATATGTATGCGCATATGACGTCGGTCATTGGAGTCAGTTGTCGGTCTCTCGCTTGAGTCGCGGTTTCTGGTTCTGGTCACCGACCTCTTAGACATCGGAGCCCTTCCCCCCCTTCTTGTAGGGCTTCCAATGAGCAGTTTTATCAGTGGGCGCTCTTGCTGGAGCAGTGGGCTTGGAGGTTGGTCCAGCTGCCTGGCCCGGTCACTCCGAGCCCTCGGGCTCTTCAGGGGATCGGGCAGGGCGATTGGGCTCCCTAGTCGTGGCAGCACCCTCTTTGGTGCTGTCGACTCCACGCTCAGGTACTCCCCCCACACACACACACACATATGGCTGCGGTGCAGGGGCCACCAATGCCTCTATCTCCTGGTATTCTTCCTCCTTTTCCTGAAATCCTAATTTTGGAGCCCTGGGTTGGTTTTGTCAGCGTCGGTGGGTTGCTCAGCGCCACGTCGCTTATCAGCGCCATGGTCGGCACCTGAGGCTTTTCGATGCCGCTGAGTTGCTCGGCGCCATCTGCTTTGTCAGTGCCATGCGCCTTTCGGCGCCTAGACCTCGCTTTCATCTGCCAATCTTCAGGGCTTCTCCTCTCAAATTCTTTTCCTTCCTCTTTTCCTGCTGATTTTCATTTCTTTCCTGTCCATGCAGTCCCTCCTGGACTGTCAGGAGATGTTATTGAGCCTGACCCAGATCTTAGACTGGGTGATGATGTGGAAGGAGCAGGACCTAATCTTGTTGCAGAGCCTGTGGTCGAGGACCTGTCATTTAAGTCTCTGCTGAAAATTTGAATTCCACTCTTTCTCTCCAGACTATGGACATCAGTCCTGGGAAGCTTTAAGACTCCAATACCTTCAAGTTCTGGACATCCCTATGGATTTAACTCCCCGGTACAACCCTCCTTTGAGACACTTTATCAAATGGTATGGAATAATCCTGCTCTCCTTCCTTCTGTGGCCAAGTCCATAGATAGGAAGTATGCTGCTCCCAAGGATCGACCTATTTTGGCCTCTCAAGCCTTTGCCGATCCTATTGTAGTCTTGGCAGAGAATAAGGTCGTCCTTCCTCAGACTACTACAGCTCAACCTATAAACAAAGAATCTCGTAAGATACTGTAGATACTTTAGGTAAGAGAGTCTTTGCTGCATCTACCCTGGTATGTGACACGAGTTACCAGGGCTATTTCTCTCAATGTGAGTATATTCTTTGACATTCTCAAACAAATGGTTGAAGCTCTACCGGAGTCGGACACTAATTCAGAGCTTCTTCAAACCATAACCAGGGGTATCGGTCCAACAACCAGCAGGTTAAAGCAGCTGTGGACACCTTGATACTGCCTCCCGAGCAGCGACGGCGGCATGTGTACCACCGCCATTCCTGGCTGCGCACTAAGGTTTCACGAATGATGCCCAGCAGTAAGTCATAGCGTTGCCCTTCGATGGTGTATATCTCTTCAGTCCTCAAGTAGAACAGGCCCTAGAGGCCACACAAAGACTAGGTCAGCCATTAAATGGCTTGACCTCCTCCTGCCCCTTCTTGGAGGGTGTTAACAAATGCCAGTTTCATAACCATCAGTCCTTTTGAGGCAAAGGCAGGAGATTTTAATAAAATCAAGCCCTCAGCCTCAAAAGAAAACACTAACACCAGTGGAAGTCCATTACATCGGACAAATGGGTCCTCCGGATAATCCACGAGGATATTCCTCAATTTTTCAGAGAACCCTCCGGATTGTCCCCAAGCGGCAGCCAAAACTGTCAGATCTTCCTGGACATAAGTCTCCACCACTCATTCACACTATTGGGAACTGCGCGGAGCACTAGGACCCATCGGGAGCAAACTTTTGCTGGAGGGTTGTAAGCCAGAGATGGCGCTGTGAGGCGGCGCTGCGAGCCCCTAGCTCGCCGCGGCAATGAATTATCTCGGTGTCGACCCTCCAGCAGCCTCGGTTCCTTTTTCCCGCCATCGAGTGCGCTTCAGTGACGACGTCGCTCGCCGCCTGAGTCAAACTTCAAACTAGCAGCATAGTTTTCAGTTTTGTTATTTTGTAGTATTATCTCGATAAAGTATCGCTTAGTTTACTTTTATTCTAAAATAAAGAGGTCTCCGCCTACTTTGTGGAGTCGACCATGAGCAGGTCAGGTGACAGTAGGGAGACTTACTATGAAAGCTGTTCAGTCAGTCGGGCTGGGTCCGGTCCGCCACCTTCTCCGGAAGGGGTCTGACAACGGTCAGTCAATGCCCAAGGGATGGGCGGTTCCCGAGGCTATAAAAATAAGCGGTCGCATTCTAGAGCACGTTAGGCCTCGAGCTCTTCTTGACCCATGGGTCTAAAGAGAGGCATCACTTGAAGTCGCCCTCTGATATGTCTACGTGTCGCCCGTTCGGTTATCGGGGCTGGTTGCTGGTCTCCTCCTTGAGATCGCCAACTTCTGCTTCTGGTAATGCAGCTTCGACATCGAGCCTACCCGCCCATGAGTAGGTCCTCAGATGAGAAGTTTCATCAGTGGGCGCTGTTATGGAGCAATGGCTGGAGGTTGGTCAGCTACCTGGCTCGGTCTCTCGTCTTTCGGGCTCATTAGGAGACCCGGGTAGGGCGGTTGGATTTTTCCTGGTCGCGCAGGCTATGCCCAGTGCCGTCGACTCCGGCGTTTAGGTGTTCCCCTCCTCACATGGCTACGCGAGGGGGCCACACCGATGCCCTTATCTCCTGTTTCTCTTCCTTCAAAACCTGTTTTTGGAGTCTAGGAGTTTTCGGCGCCTTTGGCGCCATGTGGCTCTATCGGTGCCATGCTCGGCGCGCGTGGTCGGCGTCGTTTCGGTGCTGTGGTACCTCGGCGTCGTTCTCGGTGTCGTCGCCTCCTCGGCGCCGGGGCTCTCGGGCTCCTCTGCTTTTCAGGACTCCTCCTTTCTCTCGTTTCCTTCTTCCCTCTCTTCTGATTTTCATTCCTATCTTCCTGGACATAAGTCTCCACCACTCATTCACACTATTGGGATCTGTGCGAGGCACGAGGACCATCGGGAGCAAACTTTTGCTGGAGGGTGGCACCAGAGATGGCGCGAGGACGGCGCCAGCGCCCCAGCTCTGCGCGTAGCGACTATCTCCCGCCGACCCTCCAACCGCCTTCTCTTCAGTTCTTTTTTTCCCGCCCATCGGTGCGTACTTCAGTGACGACGCCGCTCGCCTGTCGGGAGTCAAACTTCAAACTAGCAGCAGAGTTTTCAGTTTTTATTATTTTGTAGTATTATCTCGATACAGTATCGCTTAAATTTATTCTTATTTTTAAAATAAATACAATAAAGAAGTCTCAGCCTACTTTGACGAGTCCACCATGAGCAGGTCAGGTGACGGTAGGGAGACTTCGATGTAAACTGTTCAGTCAGTCGGGCTGGGTCCGGTCCGCCGCCTTCTCCGGAGTGGGGTGGTCTGACAGCGGTCAGTCCAATGCCCGAGGATGGGTGGTCCCCGGAGCATAAAAATAAGCGGTCGCACTCTTGGCACCGTTTGGCCTCGAACTCCTCTTGACCCGCAGGTCTAAAGAAGGCATCACTCGAGGTTGCCCTCTGATATGTCTGCGTGTAGGCAGCTCCAGTTATCGGGGCTGGTTGCGGTCTCCTGCCGGGTCGCCAACCTCTGCCTCTGGTGGCCGTGACTTCGACATCGAGCCCTACCCGCCCGCAGGTAGGTCTTCAGATGAGCAGTTTCATCAGTGGGCCGCTCTTCAAACAACGTGAAGTCTTGCTATATTATGACAATTGCAGTTTGTCCCACCATTAGAACTGCTCCGAGGTGAAAGAGTTAACTCCCATTCTAAGACGGAACTTGGGCGCTGAGCTCGGTTAGAGAAGCTCTGTCTGGGTTATTTCAAACCTAAACTGTCAGATTCTTTACTCCGCCTCACTGAACATTCGCTCCGGAGATTTCTCCTACTGCTCGGTTCATTTCTCGGTTTAAACAGTGTTTTCTCGGTTCAAATCAACCGAGAATATTATTGTTTTAACCGCAAAACCGATCGGTTCAAGCTCTGTCTGTGGTATCGTAAGTAATTTAAGTTTATTTTCTGTGTGGAACTTGTAAATGTTATCGGTTCGGTTTGAACCGATCAGCTATTTTAAAACTTGAATTGAAGGGTTTTAGAGTGCGGTTCCCGGTTCTTATCGGTTCTAAAAAAAAAACTGATTTCATTACGGTTTTTCCAAGACCCGTGACACAGTTAGGAACCGATAAGGGTGTCTTGCCTGGTACTGCCGTTAAAAGGGCAAGTTTTGGTTAAGCTGGCATTATGTCTGAAACCAAAGAAAAACCGGGCCCACTGGGTTTCAACACTGTGATGCCTGTGGGAAGTCTTTGCCAAGGCTGACCCACACACCCACATGTGTATATTGTCTGGGGTTTGACCACCTCAATTCAGACTGCCAGATTTGTAAAATTTCCTGCAGCCACCCTGGATAGAGAGTGGGCAGGCTCAGGGAAGAGAGGCCAAAAGTCCGCTGACCCGGATGGCCAGCCGGTTCAGTGCCAGCCGAACCGGAGGATGCCCTCTGACCAGGGCGAGACTTCCTCGGGCATCGAAAGCTGGCTCGGAGGAGCCAGTCCTAGTAAAGAAAACAAGAAAATCAGCAGGTGTGGAGCCCAAAATTCCTTCTCCAACTGCTGCAGAGATAGCAAGAGCTATTCAGATTGTCCAGTCACTTTCTCCGGTTCGTCCGAACCACCACTGTCTGGTAAAAGGTCGGTGCGGTCGGTTCCACAGTTCAGGAATATGTTGTTGAAGAATTTTATGAACCAGAGGAGGGGAGGATGATTATGAACAGTATGAATGTGACTTTGAGGGTCTGGTGCGCCCATTGAACGGACATCTCCCCAGACAGACCTTTAGAATCTCCCCTTTGCTTTCTGGGTCCCCTCTCACTTTATGTTTTACAAAAAGTTGCTGAAACCCTCCAGCTTCCATTGGAGGAAGCTGTGGATGAACAAGAGGAACCTGATTTTGTAGAAATGATGGATATTCCAGAGTCTAGGAGTTGTCTATTCCCTTGCATAAATCATTTAGGAAACAGACAATAAAGATTTAAAAGTCCTAATTCTGTGCCTCCTGTGGACAAAAGATGGACAGGAGGTACACTCTGTCAGGTCCTGATACAGAATTCCTTTCACAGCAATGCAGCCACGTTGGTGTGGTTCAGGCTGCAGCCTGTGATAAAGCTAATATTCCTTTGGCTTCACATCCTCCTGACAAGGATTCCAGGAAGATTGATGCCATGGCTAAAAACAATACATGGCAGCGTCCTTGGGACTCAGGCAAGCAAATTACATGGCTTATGTAGCAAGGTATCAGAAATCTAGATGGGACACTGTCATGGCCTTGGCCAAACAGGCCTCTGGCCAGCTTGCTAGTGAGCTGGAACAGGTGGCTGCTGATGGCATTGAGGCATCTAAGGTGCAGTTTCATGCTGCTGTGGATTTTAATGATGTATCCTCTAGAGTCATGGCTACGTCTGTAGCTTTTTGCAGGTGGCCTGGCTCAGGTGTACTAGCTTGTCACAGGATACCCAGACTAAGGCTATGGATTTTCCTGTGGTTGGAAATTCTCTGTTTGGGGAGCAAACAGAGAATTATATGAAGAAATGGATGAATATAGGACTACCTATAAGAGTGCTCAGGCTAAGGAGCTGCAAGCCACTCCTCAGAGGCAGGCCCCCAGGGGTAGAAGTAGGCCTTTTCACAGGCCTTTTACCAAACCAGGCCTCCTCTGCTTATGCTCAGAGGGGTTCTTCAGAGGAGAGGCAGGACAGGCGTGGGCAGGCCTGCTTCCACCCCTCAGCCTAAAGCACCTGCCAAACAGACACCCTGATGGGGTGCCCAGGGCCGATTCTCCTTTACCTGCAGGGGCAGGTTGGCTTACTTCATTCAGAACTGGGTGTCTCTAACTTCAGACAAGTGGGTCCTGGAAGTAGTAAGCCAGGGTCTAGTTCTCAGCTTCAGAAAGTTGCCAAAGATGAGAATCAGGTCTTTCCACCTGCAAACTCTTTAGAGACCTTTACTTTAGAAACAGAAGTCTCAACCCTCCTGGCTCTCAGAGCTGTAGAAAGGGTTCCTCCCTACACCAGGGCAAGGGTCTGTACTCCAGATATTTCCTTACCCCAAAAGACAGGAGAATGGCGGCCCATTTTAGACCTGAGATATCTGAACAAACACCTTTTGAAACCAAAGTTCAAAATGGTAACTCTGACAATGATTTTACCCTCTCTAAGGCCAGGGGACTGGCTAGCCTCCCTGGACCTCAAGGATGCTATTTTCACGTCCTAATCAGAAGCTCCCACAGTACCTCAGATTGAATTGCCCTCAGGTCACTACCAGTTCAGAGCAATGCCCTTGACCTCACCTCTGCCCCAAGAGTATTCACAAAATGTCTGGCAGTATTAGTGGCTCATTTAAGAAGGCAAAGATTGCTGTCTTTCCCTATCTGGACTGACTGGCTCATTGTAGGCCAGTTACCCAGCAGCTGCTCTCCTCCCTGGGCTTCTTGCTCAATCTTCCAAAATCAGTTCTGGAACCAGTTCAGGTGCTTACCTTCATAGGTGCAGAGTGGACACAAAACAGGCCAGAGCCTTCCTACCCTTAGAGGGTAAAGACTTGGTGGCTCTGGCCTCCTCTACTCTGCAGGTCTCTCGACCAGCAAGACACTTTGCAGCTCCTGGGGCACATGGCTGCGTCCACAGCCGTGAGTGCAGGAGCAAGATTTCAGATGAGGACATTCAATTTCACTTGAGAGCCTTTTGGTCTCAGAGAAGAGACCCCCTTTCCGAGTTGGTCCCAGTGACCCGAACCCTGATCCAGGCCCTCCAGTGGTGGCAGGATCAGAGCAATTTAAGACTGGGGGTCCCCTTCATTCCTCTGTCTCACTCCTTGACCCTCACTACAGATGCTTCCCTCCTGGGGTGGGGAGCCCACATAGGCGACCTCTCCACTCAGGGTGTGGTCCCCTCAGGAATCTCTGCTCCACATCAATTTGCTGGAACTCAGAGCTGTCTTTTTAGCACTTCAGCGTTTTCTGTGTCTGTTCAGAACAAAGTGGTGCAAGTCAGAACAGACAACACCACAACAATGTGGTACATCAACAAGCAGGGGCACTCGGTCTTGACCTTGTGCACGAGGCAATAAGTTGTGGTCTCTGGCCTATTCTGAACACTTCCCTCATAGCAGTTCACCTTCCAGGAAAGGACAATGTCCTAGCAGATGCTCTCAGCAGAATTTCCCAGGGCCATCATGAATGGTCTCTGGATCCTCAATACTGGGGATTATTTTTGCCAGATGGGGCACCCCTCAGATAGATCTTTTTCAGCCCCAGACAATCACCAACTTCCTCTGTTCTGTTGCAGGCCCCCAGTGTTGGGCTCAATCCCCCTGGATGCCTTTCTCCTAGATTGGGAAGGAAGTTTCTTTATGCCTTTCCCCTTCCCTCTCCTATTCAAGGTGCTAGTCAAAATCAGATCCCAGCCTTGCAGGATGATTCGATTGCCCCAGATTGAGCCAGGCAGCCCTGGTACCCACTACTTCTGTCCTAGCAGTCCATCTTCCCTGTGTCTCCCCAGGAATCACAACCTGTTAACCTGTGCACAGCGGAGAGTTTGGTATCAGAACCTCAAATCCCTCAATCTCAAGGCCTGGCTCTTGAGGAGTTAGAATTTGCTGACCTGCACCTTTCTCAGGGTGTTCTTGAAATCTAAAGGCTTCTAGGAAGCCTTCCACTAGAACTACTTACAATTGTAAGTGGAAAAGGTTTTCCATTTGGTGTTCTGGAAACATATTTCCCCGAATCTGCTGATTTGCCCATTGTTTTGGACTATATGGTCCACCTGAATTCATTGGGACTGAGACCAGCTACCCTGAAAGTACATTTGGCAGCTGTCTCTGCTTTGTTTCATCAGGAAAGCCCTCCTCTCTTTCCGCTCACCCTGTATTTTCCAAGTTTTTAAAGGATTACTTCATTCTAATCCACCTTTTGAGGATCGGCCTGCCAAGAAGCTTAATGTTTGCATTGCCCAGTTAATGCAACCTCCTTTTGAACCTCTGTCTTCTGCAGAGCTTAAGTACTAACTTGGAAAACTGTTCCTAGTGGCTATCACTTCTGCAAGGTGCATAAGTGAGTTGCAAACCCTGTCAGTAGAAACTGACTTTATTTCTTTCCACAGGGACAAGGTAGTCCTCAGGACTAACAGGAAGTTTTGCCTAAGGTGGTTTCAGATTTCCATCTTAATCAATCTATCTCCTTCCAGTGTTTTTCACTGACCATTCTTCCTCTGGTGAGAGAGATTGCACAGTTTAGATGTTAGAGGGCCCTAAGTTTTCTGTATAGGCGTACCAAGGGTCACAGGTTCAAATCCTTCCAACTTTTTCTCACTTATGGTGAGGTGGGAAAAGAAACCTGCCACTAAGAGATCCATTGCCAGGTGGATTGTCTCTTGTATTCAGTTTTGTTATCAAAACTGGGAAAGTTCCCCTTCAGGCCCTAAGGGCTCATTCTGCCAGAAGGTACAGCTCGTCTCTAGCTGCTGCCAGGGACATCCTATCTTAGAGACCATGTCAAGCAGCTACTTGGAGAAAGCGGTACATACTTTCACCAAACATTACTCCCTGGATGTCCAGGCCGGAGGGATGCTGGGTCTAGCACAACCGGTGCCTTAGAGCCTATTCCCTAAGAGGTTCTGTCTCCTCCTCCATGGAGTACTGCTGTGTATTCTGCAATTGTCATAATATAGCAAGACTTCATGTTGTTTGAAGAAAAATTACTCACCTTAGTAATGTTGTTTCTTCTAATAGAGTCTTGCTATATTATGACCTCCCAGCCTCCCCTCTCAGAACTTCTACTTGGGTATGGGGTGGGCAGCCTAGTGTGAGAGCTAGTTATGCCCATTATATGTTTTCTACCCTTCTTGGGGTTTTGGGTGTGATGTTTTTTTATTTTATGTCATATTATTACTTATATTATATTACTTCTGGTTCCCTGACTTGAGTCTTTGTGTTGGGACCAGGGTATGTCTTAATAGTCAGGTAGCCAGTTGGCTAGTGTAGGTTACAGCTTCCACACAGACCTTAGTGAGTTTTTGCTCGTAAAGATCTGACAGTTTAGGTTTGAAATAACCCAGACAGAGCTTCTCTAACAGAGCTTACGCTCCAAGTTCCATTCTTGAATGGGAGTTAACTCTTTCACCTCGGGCAGTTCTAATGGTGGGACAAACTGCAATTGTCATAATATAGCAAGACTCCATTAGAAGAAACAACATTACTAAGGTAGTAATTTTTTCTTATGGGGCAATGGGCTGGAGGTTGATTCGACTACCTGGCTTCGAATAAGCCCGTGGACCTTGGCACGCTCTTTAGGCGACGGGTAGAAGCGGATTGGACCTTCCTGATCGTCCGGCACCTTCTTGGTGCCCGTCGATTCCAGCAACAGAGTGTTTCCCCCCCTCACATGTAGCTACGGCGAGAGGGCCCCACTGATACACTTATCTCCTGCTCTTCCTCCTTCTAAACCTGTTTTCGGAATCTGGGAGTGTTTTTGGCGCCCTCAGCGTCGGTGTGGCCTCTCGGCGCTGTGCGCGACTCCAGCGCCCGTGCAGTTTCTCGGCGCCCGTCACGCCTCCTACCGGCATGGTGACTCTCGGGGACTCCTCTTTTCCTTGTTTCCTTCTTCCTCTTCTAGTTCATTCCTTTCCTGTCCATGCAGTCCCTCCTGGACTGTCGGGAGATGACGTTGAGCCTGACCCAGACCCGGTTGGGTGATGAAGTGGAGCGAAGCAGGATCTATTACTGCTACAGAGCCTGTGGTGAGACCTATCCTTTAAGTCTCTGTTGAAAAATCTGGTTCACACTTTCTCTCAGACTACAGACATCGATCCTGGGAAATTGTTGAGACTCCAATATCTTCATGCCTCGGAGATCCCTACAGTTTGACTCCTCGATTCAGCCTTCTTATAGGAGCGCTGTCTCAAATGGTATGGAATAATCCTGCTCTCACCTTGGTGGCTAAATCATTGATAGGAAATATTCAGCCCCAAGGATCGTCCCATTTTGTCATCTCAAGCCTTTGCGGATCTATTGTAGTCCTGGCAGAGAATGATGAAGGTCGTTCTTCCTCAAACTACTACAGCTCGACCTATTAACAAAAGAATCTCGCGTAGATAGACACTTTAGGTAAGAGTCTTTGCTGCTTCTACTCTAAATATGCGTGTTGCCAGTTACAAGGCTATTTTCTCGGTATGAGTATATCCTGTGGCATTCTATTAAACAAATGGTTGAAACCCTACAGGAGTAGGACTCAAACCAGAGTTTCTTCAAGCCATTACCAGGTAGTGAATCTAACAACCAGCAGGTTAAGCAGTCATGGATGCTTTGACACTACTTCCGTTCAGCGGCTGCTGGTATTTGCCGTCGTCATTCCTGGCTGCGCGCCGGGTTTTACGAATGACGCGCGGCAACAGGTGATACCATTGCCCTTAGTGATGCATATCTTTTGACCTCCGGTGAAGCAAGCTCTAGAAGCTACACAAAAGACTAGGTCAGCCATTAAGTTGGCAAAGCCTCTCCCTGCCCTCTCGAGGGCATGTCAATGTGACAGTTTCATAATGTGATCCTTTTCGAGAGGCAGAGAGTTTCCATAGAGAACCAACCTGCCCAACCTCAGAAGAAGGCGCGGCAAGCGCAAAGGGCCGGCGTAGCGCTACCTTATGAATTGCCGGTCCAAGTTCCATACCAGCTGCCGGTGGACTTTTCCTCTCGGTGGAGATGGTCTGATACACTTCTACAACCAGTGGAAGTCCATAACCTCAGACAAATGGGTCGCCCGGATAGTCCCGAGGGTATTCACTCAATCTTGTGGAACCCCTCCGGATCGTCCCCAACTGACAGCCCAGGCTGTCAACCCTTCAGTCAGACCTTCCGCTGCGAGATTCAGGGCCTTCTGAACAACAGGGCAGTAGAGGTGGTGCCACGCACCAACGAAACACGAGGTTCTACACCATTACTTTCTGGTTCAAAAAGTCCGGGGGAATGCCCCCATTCTAGATCTCAGAAAGCTAAACAAATTTCTCCCCAAGGAGAATTCAGAATATTCTCTGGAACCCTGTTACCTCTGCTTCATCCATGCGACTGGTTAGCCTCTAGATATACGGGCAGCTTGCAGCACATTTCTATTCACCGAGCATCACAAATTCCTGAGGTTTGTGGCTCTGGGACAGCATTATCAGTTCAAAGTCCTTCCTTTGGAGCTATCTCAGCTGGCAGTTTTTACAAAATGTTGTGCAGTTCTCTGGCGCACCTCAAGCTGCGAATTCAGGTGTTTTCTTATCTGTAGACGATTGGGTTCTAGCAAGCCCTTCAGGCAAGGGACTCTGGGCCGTGGAGCAGACCTCGCGCCTCCTTCGTCCATGGGGTTCTCCAACCTCAAAATATAACTACAGCCTCCCAGAGCTCCTTTTATAGGACTCTTCTGGACACCTCCTTTCTAATGGAGTCTTGCTGTATTCTGACATATGCAGTTAGGTCCTGCCTTCAACTGCCCCGAAGAACAAAGACTTAACCTTTCTATGCTTTGCATAAAACGTTCATCACGAGCTCGGTTGAAGCCCCTGTCTGCTGCTGTTTAAACTGCAACCGTCAGATCTTAATGAGCAAAGACTCGCTAGGTGTTGTGTGTGGAAACTGTAAAATTCTTACTAGCCAATTGGCAAATACATAAAATGTTTTTTGGTTTCAAAGGAAGACTCAAGTCAGGAAACCCAAAACAAAACACATCCAAAACACAACATTCCACCCAAACAAAAAAGAGGATGTAAAAAGGACACCCCTAGGGTGCCAACACTGCTCCTGCCCACCCACATCCCAAAAACTAGGTTCTGAGAGGGGAGGCAGGGGGGAGGTCAGAATACAGCAAGACTCTATTGGAAGAAACAACATTACTAAGGTGAGTAATTTTTTCTTCAAATAACATGAAGTCTTGCTGTAGTCTGACATATGCAGACTACCAAGCAGTACCTGCATAGAGGAGGGACAGAACCTACTTTGGGAACAAGCTCTGAAGTACTGCTGTGCCAAACCGAGCATCACTCCTAGCCTGGATATCCAGAGAGTAATGCTTGGTAAAGGTATGGACTGTTTTCCAGGTGGCTGCTTGACAAAGTTCTAAGAGAGGAATATCCCTGGCAGCAGCCAGTGAAGCAGCTGTACTTCTTGTGGAATGAGCCCTCAGGCCTGATGGTGGAGTTCTCACCTAGTTTTTCATAGCAGAATTGTATACAAGAAACAATCCACCTGGCAATAGATCTCTTTAGTGGCAGGCTTGCCTTTACCAACTTCTCCATAAATAAGGAACAACTGGAAGGATTCAAACCTGTGACCCTTGGTACGCTCTATGTAGTAGCTAAGGGCTTTTTTAACATCCATGCTGTGTAGCCTCCTCTCTCCCGAGGAGGAATGGTCAGTGAAGAAAACAGGGAGAGATATAGACTGGTTGAGGTGGAAATCTGAAACCACTTTAGGTAAGAACTTTCTGTTAGTTCTAAGGGCTACTTTATCTCTGTGAAAAGAGATGAAATCAGATTTCACTGATACGTCTGGCAGAAGTAATGGCTACCAAAAACACAGTCTTCCAAGTCAAGTACTTAAGCTCTGCTGAGGACAAAGGCTCAAAGGGGGGTTGCATAAGCGGAGCAATGCAAACATTAAGGTCCCAAGCAGGAGCAGGAGCCCTAAAGGGGGATTGGTGTGAAGCAATCCTTGAAAAACTTACAGAATACAGGATGGAATGACAGAGCAAGACTTGCCTACTGGCAGAAAAGCAGAAACAGCTGCCAAGTGCACTTTGAGGGTAGCTGGTCTGAGGCCTAGGCCATTAAGATGGACCATATAATCCAGAACCGTAGGCAATTCAGCAGAGTCTGGAGAAATATTCTTCTTAGAACACCAAATGCTGAATCTTTTCCATTTGGAGTTGTAAGTCTTCCTGGTGGAAGGCTTTTGAGAAGCCTTAAGGATATCCAGAACCCCTTGGGAAAGATGCAGATCTGCAAACTCTTAACTCTTCAGGAGTCAAGCCTTGAGATTGAGAGACTGAAGATCTGGTACCAAACTTCCAGAGGATGTTAACAGGTTGTAATTCTGGAAGAGACAGGGAAGGTGGACTGATAGGGACAGCAACAAGGATACCATGGCTGTCTGGCCCAGTCTGAGCAATCAGAATCACCTTTGCATGGTTGTGACCTTATCTTGGCTAGCACCGGAACAGGAGAGGAAGGGGAAAAGCATACAGAAAGAGTGCAGTCTTGTGAACAGTTAAGAGAAACAGGGTAACCCTCCTGTCTGTTTTGTGGGTTCAGATCAACCTTTGGTCTCAGTTATGGAGGGATTCAAACTGAGAACCTCTTGCTAGTGTACCCAATGCACAGTCTCATATAAATTCGTCTTCGGGGGGGGGGCAGATACCTTTGCCTACGGACACCTAACCAGGTGTACAGAAATGAACCCTTAAAACTTTAATAAAGACCTCAGATTAAACGCTTACCTTTTTTCAGTTTGGTACCACCATTCAAGCTTATGTACAGTGTCTGCTTTAACCATATATACTTCACTTGTAAAGGAAAGAAGTTCAAAGACAGACCAAGTAGGCTCTAAAAAAACAGGTTACTCACCTGTAACAGTAGTTCTAGGAGTGGTATATGTTGTTCATCCACACTCTTTGGCATGTCCCTTTCCCCTTTAAATTTTGCCGGAAGTCTTCAAGCTGGCTCCTCCCACCCACCCAGGTGGTAAATACCTCGGCTCCGCCCCATGATGCCAGATCTTAGCCCGCTGGAAGCAAGGTGGTGCGCCTAAAGCCGGGGAGGTCGGGTGGGTGCGTGTGGATGAACAGCATATACTACTCCTAGAAAGGAAAATTACGTACCTACCGTAATTCTTGATCTTCTTGGACGAGTCTCCACCACTCATTCACACTAGTGGGATTAGCGCCGGAGGCACTAAGACCCATTGGGAAACAAACTTTTGCTGAAGGCCAGCGCGAGACGCAGCGCCCTTGAGACACGGCGCCCATGAGCTGCCTGCGGCAATGACCATCTCGGCGACGACCTCCAACCGCCTTCAGTACCTTTTTACCAAGGAGGTGCAGCGCAACTAACGAAGAGTAACCCAACATTAAAAAACGGACATAAGATAGTCCGTATGACCCGTGTAAGAAGGGTCAGCAAAGAAGTCCTCACGCCTAAAGATTTGAGGAGTGAAGACCAATACAGCGGTGAGCTCGGGGATGGAGGGTGGGCGTGTGAATGAGTGGTGGAGACTCGTCCAAGAAGATCAAGAATTACGGTGAGTACGTAGTTTCCTATCTTCCTGGACATAAGTCTCCACCACTCATTCACACTAGTGGGAGAGTACAAGCTGATAATCCCCAAAGCGGCAGGAGAGCCAGAGCTCACGTTGCTCAAGATAGAAGCCTCATTGCTGATAGTTCTGCCGAATGCGGAATGTCGCCCAGCATGAACATCCAATGCATAGTGCTTAACCAAGGTATGCACTGAGCTCCAGGTGGCGTTGCTATATATCTGCAATTGAACATTGCTTCCGCTAGGGATGCCGCTGACGCCCTAGTAGAGTGAGCGACACGCTACCTTCTAATTTAACTTGAGCCATGGAATAGCAATGACGAAGGCATGCCACTAACCATGAAGAGATGCATCTAATAGCGACAGGTTGACCCAGCCGGTGTCGCTGAAAGAAACGAACAGTTGCTGAGTCTTATGAACATCCTTGGTTCTATCTAAATAGAACACGAAGGCTCTCTAACATCCAAGGAATGAAGAGCTTTCCCCTTCATTTTGGAAATTAGCGAAGTAAGCGGAAGTACCAGAGGTTGGTTTAGATGGAATTCTGACACAACCTTGGGAAGAAATTTAGGATGAGTACGGAGAACTACCTTGTCTTTATGGAATACAGTATACGGAGGGTCCGTAACCAGGGCATGTATCTCAGAGACCCTGCGGGCTGAGGTAATGGCCACCAGGAAGGCAGTCTTCCAGGTAAGAAATTTTAGCTCACAGGTAGCTAAGGGTTCGAAAGGCTTCCGAGTGAGCATGTCCAGCACCAGGTTAATGTCCCAGGCTGCAACTGGACGCTTAACAGGGGGTCTGGTATGGAGAATCCCCTTAAGAAATCTCTTCACCATAGGTAACTGAGCCAGAGTTAAGGAAGAAACCGGCTCATGGAACGCTGAGATGGCACTAAGGTGAACTTTAACTGTGGAGTACTGAAGACCTAAGTTTGACAGGTCCAAAAGATACTCCAGAACCTTGCCAGGAGGACAGGAAAACGGATTCCAAGAGGATTTTAGACACTAGAGAGAAAAACGCTTCCATTTGGAAGCGACGCTGGGTGGCTGGCTTCCTAGCAGCCAGAAGGATGTCTGAGACTTACGAGAGACGTTGAACCGATTCACTTCTATCTCTTCAGGAGCCAAGCATGAAGGTGAAGTGATTTCAGGTTGGATGGACCAACGAACCCTGAGTCAAAAGACTGATTTGCAAAGGAAGTGGTCTCGAGAGGCTGCAACATACTGTTGAGTAGAGGAAACCATAGTTGCCGAGGCCAGGAAGGAGCAATGAGAATCATCTTGGTCCCTGAGACTCGAACTTGAGGAGTACTCTGGATTAGAGGAAGCGGTGGAAAGGCGAAGAAAGCGTTTTGTCCACCGTAGCCTGACGAACATCCTGACAGAAAATGCCAGGCCTGGATTTCTGGAGCAGAAGAGAGGCAGTTTTGCGTTGAGGGATGCAAAAGGTCCAGGTCTGGAGTCCCCCACTTTGAACAGGGACCGAAGCTACGGCTGGATCGAGAGACCACTCGTGAGGGTCTGCCTCCGTTTCTGCTGAGGTGATCTGCTAGGTCGCTTTTGTATACCTGGCAGATAAACCGCTTGAATCAGAGACTTGTGCTCCAAGCACCACTCCCACACCCTCATTGCTTCCCTGCAAAGGGGATAAGAATGAGCACCGCCTTGCTTGTTGGATGTAATACATCACTGCTTTGTTGTCCGCTTGAAGGAGAATGTTCTGTGACAAAGGACATCCTTCAGAGCTCGGATTGCATAGAGGACCGCTCTCATCTCCAGGACATTTATGTGGAGATGAGTTTGAACTGAGTCCATACACCTTGAGTGTGGAGGGAGAGACAGTGAGCTCCCCATCCCATTAGCGCGCCTGTGGTGATGGAGATCTGATGATCCGGGGAGCAAAGGGGAATCCTTCCAGGAGATTGCTCTCTGAGACCACCAGGTGAGAGACCTTCAAGGGCCCGCCACCTTGATGGGATAAGACTGGGGTGAGAGGTCGGGACCACTGAGTGGAGAGCATCCATTGGGTGGTTCTCATGTGCAGTCGGGCCAGAGGGACAGTGAAGACCGAGGACGCCATGAGACCCAACATGCGCTGCATCGAGAGCTGTAACCGATTGGTTCTCCCTGATGTAACGGGCCATTCGAAGGATGTCGAGTCTTCTGTCCTCTGGAAGGAAAGCCTTCGCTGAAGAGGTGTCTAGAAGCGTCCCTATGAAAAGGAGCCTCTGGGAGGGTTGCAGTTGAGATTTTTTCAAATTCAGCAGAACTCCCATGGACGTGAGAAGACGAGAAGTCGTTTGCATGGCTTCCAAAGTCCCTTGGCCGGAAGGGCTTGCTAGAAGCCAATCGTCCAGGTAGGAAACACTCGAGTCCGATTTTCCTGAGATGCTCATGAGAACTGCACAACACTTTGTAAAACCTCATGGCTACGAGGATAGCCCAAAGGGCAGGACTCTGAACTGATAATGCTGACCCAAAAGCTACAAACCTGAGGAACTTTGGTGGGTCGGGTGGACGGGATATGCTGGGTAAGCATCCTGCATATCCAGAGAGGCCAGCCAGTCGTGTTGATGCAGCAAGGGTAACAGGGTACCTAGGGAAATCATCTTGAATTTCTCCTGGGGAGGAATTTGTTTAACTTTCTGAGGTCTAGAATGGGCGCATCCCCAGATTTCTTTGGAACCAGAAAGTAATGGAGTAGAACCCTGTGTTTCGAGATGCGGGGCACCAGTTCTATTGCCCTGTTGTTCAGAAGGCCCTGGATCTCCTGGTGAGGAGGTCTGACTTGAGAGGCCGACAACCTGGGTTGTCGCTCTGGGAGGACAATTGGGGGTTCCAAGAAATTGAGAGAATAACCTCGCGAATTATCCGAAGGACCCATTTGTCCGGTTATGGACTTCACTGGTTGTAGAAGTACATCAGACGACCTCCCACTGGAGGAGAAAGTTCCACCTGGGCAGAGTGGATGGAACTTGGGCCAACGACTATAAGGTAGCTGGGAGCTTTAGGCCCCTGCGCTTTCTGCTGCGCTCTTTGAGGTTGGGCAGGTTGGCTTTTTAGGAAGCTTCCCTGCCTCTGCTTCAAAGCGACTGACGACTATGAAACTGACGCCTGTTCACATGCCCCGAGAGGGGAAGGCGGAGGTCTGGCCAACTTAATGGCCGATCTAGTCTTCTGAGTGGCCTCTAAGGCTTGCTCCACCTGAGGCCAAAAAGAAAGGAGCCATCAAAGGCAGCGCCATCACCTGCTGCTGAGCATCATTCGTGAAGCCAGAAGTGCATGGCGCCAGGAATGGCGCCGAAAGTACAACCCGCGAGGTTGAGCGAGAAGCAGTGTCGAAGCGTCCATGGCGGCTTTGACCTGTTGGTTATTGACTCAATACTCTAATAACGGTCAGAAGAAGCTCTGACTTGAATCCGAATCTGGAAGAGCTTCAACCATTCTTTTCATAGAGTGCCACAGGATATACCTCATACTGGAGAAAATAGCCTTGATAACTGGCAATACGCATACTTAGAGGGGAGGCAGCAAAGACTCTCTTACCTAATGTATCAATCTTTACAGACTTTTGTTAATAGGTCGAGCTGTAGTAGTTTGAGGAAGAACGACCTTGTCATTCTCTGCCAGGACTACAATAGGATCCGCAGCGCTTGGGATGCCAAATGGACGATCCTTGGGAGCTGAATACTTTATCAATGGATTTAGCCACTGAGGGAATAAGAGCAGGATTATTCCATACCATTTGAGACAGCGCCTCAAGGAAGGCTGGATCGAGGAGTCAAATCTGTAGGGATCTCCAAGCATGAAGATACTGGAGTCTTAATATCTTCCCAGGATCGATGTCTGTAGTCTGAGAGAAAGAGGGATCCCAGGTTCTTCAACAGAGACTTAAAGGACAGGTCCTCACCACAGGCTCTGTAGCAAAGAAAGATCCTGTTTCTCCACTTCATCACCCAACCAGGTCTGGGTCAGGCTCAACATCATCTCCTGATGGTCCAGAAAGGACTGTTTGGACAGGAAAGGAGGAAAATTAGAGAGGAGGAAAAGCAGAAAACAAGGAGAGTCCCTAAGGCTGCCGGCGCCGAGACGGCAAACGGGCTGAAGACGGCATCGGTGAGGCGCACGGGCGCTGAAGAGGCACGCTGCCCCAAGCGCCCCGGCGGCGCCGCTGACGACAACGCCGCACGGCGCGCTAACGACGCCGCCAAGACGTGCACCGCGACAACGCCGCGAACGGGCGCTAGCCCTATCCAACGGCACCACCGGGCGCGCCAAGGCGAGACCCGTGGCGCCGCGGACGGCACCACAAGACCCAGCGGCACCGAAAACGGCACGAAGGCCAACAGACCCGCGAAGGCGCCGAAAGCCCCAGGAACCTGGAAAGCTAGAGAAGGAAAAAACAGAGATAAGGGCATCGTGAGGCCCCGCGCCCGCAGACCATGTGAGGGGGGGAAACACCTAGCAACGGAGTCGCTGGCACCGAAGAAGGCGCCGACGCCGACTAGGAAGGTCCAACCACTTCCTACCCGACGCCGGAGGGCCCGAGGGCCCGAGGCAACCGAGCCAGGCAGAAGAACCAACCTCCGAGCCCATTGCTCCATAAGAGCGCCCACTGATGAAACTGCTCATCTGGAGTCCTCACCTATAGGCGGAGGACTGATGTCGAGGACGACGACACCGGAAGTTGGCGACCAAGAAGGAGACCGCAACTAGCAATTGCAACCTAGCTGGCCGACGCCAAGAGACATACCATAGAGGGTCACCCTCGAGTGATGCCTTCTTTGACCTGTGGTCAAGAAGAGCTTCGAGGCCGAACGGTGCCGAGAATGCGACTGCTTATTTTTATGTCGTGGGGGACCGCCATCCCCCGGCATCGGACTGACCGCTGTTGGAACCCCGCTGAGGAGAAGGAGGCTGACCGACCCAGCCCGCTGACTGAACAGTTTTCATACGAAGTCTCCTACCGCCACCTGACCTGCTCATGGTCGACTCATTCAGCAGGCCGAGACTTCTTCAAGTAAAATTTAAATATTAGAAAATTTAACTAAAATAGAATAAAATTAAGCCGATACTACTTATCGTGATAAAGTTACAAAACAAACTGAAAACTATGCGCTAGTTTGAAGTTTGACTCGACAGGCGAGCTGACGGCCGCCACTGAAGCGCACTCGCGACGGGCGGAAAAAGGAACTGAGCGGGCTGAGGGTCGCCGCCGCCAGATGGTCATTGCCGCCGAAGCCGCTGCTCGTGTGCGCCGCAGTCTCACAACGACCCTCCAGCAAAAAGTTTGTTCTCGATGGTCTTAGTGCCTCCGCGCCAATCCCACTAGTGTGAATGAGTGGTGGAGACTTATGTCCAGGAAGATCTACTGTTACAGGTGAGTAACCTGTTTTTCTAGGAGCGTGGATATGTTGTTCATCCACACTCTTTGGCAGACTCCTAGCAGTTCTCCGGGAGGAGGGAGGCAAGGCGCACACCCCCTACTTAGGAAACAGAGATTGGAGAACAGAGGCCCCAAAACCAGCATCCCGACATGACTCAAGGTCGATGTGGTAATGGGTAATGAAGGTGTTTGCTGACTTCCAAATAGCAGCCTGACAGATTTGCTGGATAGGGATGTCCCTGGAAGCAGCCACCGATGCAGCAGTATGGCGGGTAGAATGAGCTCTTATCCCTCTGGGAGGCTCCTTGCCTGCCAGCTCATAACACAGACTTATGCATGATGTGATCCATCTTGCACAGTCCGCCTGGCTGCAGGTCTGCCAGTAGCCTTCAGCGTGAGGTTACAAACAGTTGGCAACCTCTCCTGATTTCCGGCCCGTCCTTTCCTTATAATAGGAAAGAGCAGGTCTCGGGTCCAGAGTATGGAGCTGTACTCGGCGTCCGAGGTGTAGTTAGGGTAGTATACCGGCAGAGTCAATACCTGGTTAAGGTGAAACTCTGACACCACCTTCGGAAGGAATTTCGGGTGGGGTCGCAGGACAACTTTGTCCCTGTGAAAGACCAGATAAGGGGAGTCCACCGAAAGTGCCTGGAGCTCCCCTGTCCTTCTGGCTGACGTGATAGCCACCAGGAAGGCACTCTTCCACGACAAATGCGAAAGCTCACACTTGTGCATGGGTTTGAACGGCTTGCCCATGAGCTTTGCCAAAACCAGCAAGAGATCCCACGGAGGTGGAGGTTCACGCACAGGAGGGGATATGTGATCCAGGCCTTTGAAAAAGCGCCTGACCACTGTCTCACATTGTCGGCTGACCGCCCACACCCGTAAGCAGAGATGGCTGCCAGGTGCAATTTTAAGCGGTCGACATGACCGGGCGACCCCTTGGAGAGGGACCAAAGGTACTCTAGAATGTTAGCCACAGGGCAGGATAAGTGGTCCAGGCTCTTCCCCTCAGCCGCCAAGAACTAGGCTGTGAGGCAGGGATTGAAGGTCCGGTGGAAGACCTTCCCTGGTTCAACGACATCAGGTCCGGGCGTACAAAGCTGTCGGGGTCCTGCAGCTGAGGCTGAGGAGATCTGGATACCAGAACTGGCGTGGCCAATCTGGGGCTACCAGGATCACCTCGCCTTTGTCCCTTCCTCACCTTCAGTAACACCTTGTGGATCAAGAGAAATGGAGGGAAGGCATAAAGGAGGCCTGGGATCCATGGCCTTGAGAAGGCATCCCTCTGCAGCGAGCCCTGCTGGGGGTGGGGTGGGCATGGTACAGCCGCAGCTTGGTGTTCTCCTGGAGGCGGCTAGGTCCACCAACGGTTTTCCCCAACGGAGAACAGATTGTAGCTACCTCTGGATGGAGAGACCACTGTGGATGTCTGGCCTAAGCGGCTGAGAGCATCTGCCAGTTGATTCGAGGACTCCTGCCACATGGATGGCCAGGAGAACCTCCAGCCGGCTGATTTAAGGTCCAGATCCGGAGCGCCCCTGCACAGCAGACGGGAGGCGGCCCCTGTTTGTTGAGGTAGTACATGGTCGTGGTATTGTCCGCCTGGACTTGAACCACTTGACCCCGGAGCTGAGGAGTGAAAGCTGACAGTGCCAGTCTGACTGCTCTGAGCTCCAACAGGTTGATGTGGCATCGGGGCCCCTCGGGGGTCCAGGACCCGTGAGCTCTGTTGTCCCCATGTTGTCTCCCCAGCCCATGGGGAGGCATCGGTCGAAGGACCGATCACGTGCCTCGGGCGTAACGGGACCCCTTCCCCGCAATGACTCGGGACGGTTCACCATTGCAGAGAGTCCCACATCCTCTGGGTGACAGTGACCAGCTGGTCGAAGAGACCACTGGGCAGCCAGCTCCCATTGAAGGGGGCGCATGTGCAGTCTGGCCCAATGGACCACCGAGGTGCACGCCCCCATGTAACCCAGGAGGCGCAGGAAGTCCCGGGCAGGGCGCAAGTGCCCAACTAGAAATGATTGGGCAAAGGAGGAAAGAACCTCCACCCTGTCCGCCGGGAGCCGAGCTCTGACTTGACGAGCTCGAGCTCTGCCTCAATAAAGCCTCAACAATTTGAGAGGGCACGAGTTCTGACTTGGCTCGCTTGATTAGGAGGCCCAGGCGGGAACAGGATCGGAGGGCCAGGTCCCTGGACCTCTCCACCTCCTGTAGGGAGGAACCCGCCAGGAGCCAATCATCTAGATAGGGTAAAGGCGAACCCCTTGACGTCGAGATGGCTGCCACCACTGCGATGCATTTGGTGAAGACCCGGCGGTCATGACAGTCGAGCGGCATGGCTCTAAACCTGATAGGGTCCCTTTGACCCTGAAGCGGAGGAATCACTGATGGGAAGGACTGATTGGGACGCGGTAGAACGCGTCCTGAAGATCCAGCGAACAGAACCACATGTTTCGCTCCAGAGATGGTATGATCTGGTTCAGAGTTAGCATCCGGAAGGTGCGAGACCTGAGATATCGATTCAGGTATTGAAGATCTAGGATGGGGCGCCAACTCCCCATCCGCTTGGGCACCAGGAAATACCTGGACATGAAGCCTGAGTCTGTAGGAGGATCCGGCACTGGAGCTACCGCCCTTGTGGAGGAGTTGAGCAACGTCGTCCGGCGGGCCGACTAAGTGCCAACTGAGATCCTTTCCTCCTGTGGGGCACAGGCCCGCTGGGGGGTACTGCTTCGAACTCCAGAGGCACTCCCTGCCCACCATTTCCAGAACCCACCTGTCCAAAGTGATACTGACCAAGCGGAAAGAAAGTGGCGGAGCTGGCTCTCCACGGAGGACCCAGAACTGGCATGACGTGGGGGAAGGCCACCCCCAACCCGCCACTGTGCAGGCTTGAGGAGGACACTTGGACCAGCACTCGGCCTCATTTAGCGGGTTGTTGGGGACCTTGCTTGGGCCTAGGTGCCATGCTTGAGCCTGCTTGCTGTTGCTGACCTCCTGGAAGGAGGGCTGTCTAACCGCAGGAAGAATGCCAAAAGGGCTGCGTTGCCTTGCGCTTGCTGGTTCTGCCCAAGAACCCTTAGCAGAGGTGGCATCTAAGGTGACATTAGACTGCTCAACGCGCCTGTAGATGACCTGCCACCCCGCACTGGAAGAGGTCGGAGCCAAGGAAGGGCACGTCAGCTAGCTTGTGCTGAGTATCCGCTGGAAAAGAGGATAACCTCAGCCAAGCCCTACGGCGAGTGGCTACTGTGGCAGCTAGTGAACGGGCACAGGAATCACCAATGTCCAGAGCCGTCTGGCGCTGTTGTTTAGCAATAGCACGGCCCTGGACCTGCTTGACTGTGGTCTGCATGTCTGCTGGGAGATGAGGGAGGACTTCATCAAGCGACCCTAGAAGGGCGTGAGAGAAGTGTGCCATAATCACTGCTGAGCTAGCCTGATGAAGGCCTAGGGATGATGCCGCGTAAACCTTCTGGGCTGAGTGGTCCATATTTTTGGACTCCTTGTCCGGAGGGCGGTCAGTATCCGCAGAGCTGCCCGTGTGCCTACACACTGAGGCAGTCACAAGACTCTCGGCCGAGGGATGCTCAGTGAAGCCCGCCAAGGACCCCATGGGCACAGCATACTTGCGGGCCATATGGGCAGACGGAGCCGGGCAAGAGGCAGGACGCTGCCAAAGCTCCAGTGGCGGGCCAACTATGGCTTTGGCCACTGTGAAGGCCTCCGTCGGGGTATCCCCCCTCTTGAGAATATCCGTGAGAGGATATTCTGCCTTCTTTTGTATGGGCTGCAAAGGCATACCTGCGGACTCTGAAATGAGTCGAAGGATGCCCTGGAAGGAAGAAGGACCTTCCTCCAGGCCTGTCACTGACAGCTCATCATGTGAGTGAAGTCCAGTAGTATCCGAATCCGAGGAATCCGGACACAGGGGTCTCCCACCTAAGTCCCCCTTGATGCGCCTAGGGCGCTCAGGAGTGACTGTAATGGACAACCTATGGGGCAAGCCCGTAGTTGGCCGATCCTCCTTAGAGGGAGCCCCTTCCCGAGGCTGTTTGGGTGGTGGTTCCAACAAAATTGGTGGGGAGCCCATAACAGGCCGACCAGAAATACGTACCGGTCCCACCGGAGGAAGAACCGGAGTCCTCGGAACCGAGGGAGTCGGTGTCGGCCGAAGAGGCTGGGGCCAAGTAATGGCCGGTACAGAGGGAGTAGACGGCTTTTGACCAGTCAAAAGAAGTTGCTGCCACATGAGGTCCTCATAACGTCGACGGAGTTTCCGTCCAAGTCTCTCCTCGTCCGAGGAGGATGAAGAACGGTGGCGCGCCTCTTCCGGAGGTTTGTGACCCTTCTGGTTTTCCGACCGACGGGTCCTACTCTCAATCGAGACCGACGACATCGGGTCTGTCGGTTGGGAGAAGCCAGATTCGGTGAAAACCGAGATTCCAGCTCTTGTCCCTCGATCGGGATGCCCGAAGGACGGGTCTCCTCATCGGGGAAGGAGAGAATGGGAGTCCTCTCCAAGGAGTCGTCAACGACAATGGCTTGATCGGGTCGAGAGAAATCTCGGCTGGTTCTGCCGTATCCTCGGCTTCGGTGCCCTGGCCTGACGGAAGGTCCGAAAAGCTGGCAGCCGAGGAAGTGATCTCGACCATGGCCGAGACCGCCTGCTCCCGAGTGTCGGACCGCTCTCGGTCCCAGGAACGTCTTCTTCGGCTAGAAGATGATGATTTGGGGTCCTTATCCTTTTTCTTGGATTGGGAGGAGTGTGAGCCCAAAGGTGCCTCACCCTTGGTAGGGAGAGACTGGAACAACTCCCAGAAGGTAGAGCCCAGGTTGAGCGGGACGAAGAAACTTCGGTTGGCCGAAGCTTGGGCCGGTTCCTCTTCGAAAGCCGCCATTTGTTCGAGCTGCTCGGTGCATCCCGCAGCCGCGGAAACCGCCCACCTGGCCTCCTTCGATTTCACCCAGTGGATTGCGAGTCTGTCTCCCCAGCTTGAGGCGCTCTGCGGTCCTCCAGAACGGTGGGATGGAAGGCCAGCAGATGGTGCAAGCCGGCATCATGCACGGCGCCTAGGCAGGACGACGAGGTGGGGATCGGGGAGACATTTTTGTCCACAAGGACACCGGCGAAACCCGTGGGACGACTTGTCCTCCATAACCGAAGAGTTCAGATCAGAATTGTAAACTCTGACGAGTTTTAAAGTGAGTAAGTGCGGTGAAAACCGTCGATTTGACTCCAAGGCCTATGGTACTTGCAAAGTAGCATGAGGGAACCTGTATCTTCCAGCGGAAAGGAAAATCCGGTGTCATGGGGCGGAGCCGAGGTATTTACCAACTGGGTGGGTGGGAGGAGCCAGCTTGAAGACTTCCGGCAAGATTTAAAGGGGAAAGGGACAATGCCAGACAGTATGGATGAACAACATATCCATGCTCCTAGAAGAGCTTTTATCCCTCTGGGAGGCTCCTTATCCGCCAACTCATAGCACAGACCTATGCATGATGTAATTCATCTTGCAATGGTCCGTTTGGCTGCAGGTCTGCCAGAAGCGGCTTCAGCGTCGGTGACAAACAGCTGGCGAACCTCTCTCCAAATTTCCGCCATCCTCTCCTTGTAGAAGGAGAGAGCACGTCTAAGGTCCAGGGTATGGAGCCTGTACTCGGCGTCCAAGGTGTAGTTAGGGTAATATACCGGCAGAGTCAACACCTGGTTAAGGTGAAACTCTGACACCACCTTCAGAAGCAATTTCGGGTGGGGGCGAAGGTCAACTTTGTCCCTGTGACAGATCAGATACGGGGAGTCCACCAAGAGCACCTGGAGCTCCCCTGTCCTTCTGGCTGATGTGATAGCCACCAGGAAGGCAGTCTTCCACAACAAGTGCGAGAGCTCACCACTTGTGCATGGGTTCGAATGGCTTGCCCATGAGCTTTGGCAAAACCAGCAAAAGATCCCACGGAGGTGGAGGTTCACGCATCAGAGAGATATGTGATCCAGGCTTTCTGAAAAAGCACCCGACCACCGTCTCCTGTGCTAATGTTGACTGACTGGCCCCTGCCCGGTAAGCGGAAATGGCTGCCAGGTGTACCCTAAGGGTCGATGACCGTAGACCTCCTTTGGAGGTAGACCAAAGGTAGTCTAAAATGTTAGCCACAGAGCAGGATAAGGGGTCCAGACTCATACCTGACACCAAATGGAAAACCGTTTCCATTTGAAGGCATAACATTTCCTGGTCGATTCTTTACGAGATGCCCACCACAGTGTAAACATCTCGAAAGACCCAGAGCCTGGAACTCTAGCCGCTTAGGTACCAGGCTGTGAGGTAGGGACTGAAGGTCCGGATGGAATACCTTCCCTGGTTCAACGATATCAGGTCCGGGCGTGCAAAGCCGGCCTGGGTCGCTGCGGCTGAGGAGCTGATAGATCTGGCAGGCCAATATGGGCCACCAGGGATCAGATCATCTTTGTCCCTCCTCACCTTGAGTAACACCTTGTGGATCAAGGGAAATGGAGGGAAGGCGAGAGGAGGCCTAGGTCCATGGCCTTGAGAAGGCATCCCCCTGCAGTGAACCCTGCTGAGGGGGGTGGGCATGGTACAGCCTCAGCTTGGTGGTCTCCCTGGAGGCAAACAGGTCCATCAACGGTTTGCCCCAACGGGAGAACAGATTGTAAGCTACCTATGGATGGAGAGACCACTCGTGGGATGTCTGGCCTATGCGGCTGACAGCATCCGCCAGTTGGTTCGAGACTCCTGCCACATGGATGGCAAGGAGATCTGCCTCCAACTGGCTGACAAAAGTCCAGATCCGGAGCGCCTCCCTGCATAGCAGACGGGAGTGCGTGCCGCCCTGTTTGCTGAGGTAGCACATGGTTGTGGTATTGTCCGTCTGGACTTGAAAAACTTGACCCCGGAGCTAAGGAGCGAAAGCTGACAGTGCCAGTCTGACTGCTCTGAGCTGTAGCAGGTTGATGTGGCATTGAGACTCCTCGGGGGTCCAGAACCTGTGGGCTCCCCAGCCTGTGAGAGAGGCATCGGTCGTGAGGACGACCGTCGGCTCGGGGCGGACAAATGGGATCCCTTCCTGCAGACGACCTGGGATGGTCCACCATTGGAGAGCTTCCCACATCTTCTGGGTGACAGTGACCAGCTGGTCGAAGAAAAAATTACTCACCTTAGTAATTATGTTTCTTCTAGTGGAGTCTTGCTGTATTCTGACAAATGCAGTTAGGTCCTGCCTTTCAACTGCCCTGGAGAACATAGGGTTAACTTTTCTATGCATGGCATAGAATGTTCATTTCGAGCTCAGTTGTAGCCTCTGCCTGTTGTTATTCAAACTGCAACCGTCAGATCTTTATGAGCAAAAACTCACTAGGTGTTCTGTGTGGAAACTGTAAACTTTTTAACTAGCCAACTGGCAGAAATATAATGTTTTTGGTTCTCAAAGGAAGACTCAAGTCAGGAAATCCAAAAACAAAAACCATTCAAATGAAAAACATTCCACCCAAAGAAAAAAAAAAAGAGGGTGGCACCTCTAGGGTGTCAAATCTGCACCGCCCACCCACATCCCAAAAATCAGGTTCTGGGTGTCAGAATACAGCAAGACTCACTAGAAGAAACATAATTACTAAGGTGAGTAATTTTTTTCTTCAAACAACATGAAGTCTTGCTGTATTCTGACAATGCAGATCTACTCAAGCAGTACCTCCATGGAGGAAGGATAGAACCTACTTTGGAAACAGGCTCTGAAGTATCATAATGAAACCGAAAGCATCACTCCCAGCCTGTATATCTAGAGAGTAATGTTTGTAAAAGTATGGACTGTTTTCCAGGTGGCTGCTTAACAAATTTCTAAGAGAGGATATCCTCAGCAGCCAGTGGAAGCAGCTGTACTCTTAGGAATGAGCCTCAGGCCTGAGGGTGGAATTCTCACCCAGTTTTTCATAGCAGAATTGAATACAAGAAACAATCCACCTGGCAATACATCTCTTTAGTGGCAGGTTTGCCCTTCCCAACTTCTCCATAAGTGAGGAACAACTGGAGGGATTCAAACCTGTGACCCTTGGTACGCTCTATGTAGTAGCCAAGGGCTCTTTTAACATCCGAACTGTGTAGCCTCCTCTCTCCTGAGGAAGAATGATCAGTATAGAAAAGGGAGAAAGACAGCCTTATTGAGGTGGAAATCTGAAACAACTTTACAAGAACTTTGTAAGTTCTAAGGACCACTTTATCTCTGTGAAAAGAGATGAAATCAGATTCCACTGACAAGGCTTCTGTACCACTGATGCGCTCATGATGTAATGGCTACCTGACACACAGTTTTCCAAGTCAGGCACTTAAGCCTGCTGAGGACAAGGCTCAAAAGGGGCTTGCATAAGCTGAGCAATGCAAACATTAAGATCCCAGGCAGAGCAGGATCCCAAAGGGGGATTGGTGAAGCAATCCTTGAAAAACTTACAGAATACAGGATAGATGACAGAGAGGAAGACTTGCCTCACAAACAGGAAAGCAGAAACAGCTGCCAAGTGTACTTTGAGAGTAGCTGGTCTGAGACCCAGTCCATTGAGATAGACGATATAATCCAGAACCGTAGGCAATTCAGCAGAGAGTTGGAGAAATTTTCTTCAGAACACCAAATGCTGAATCTTTTCCATTTGAGTTGTATGTCTTTTCTGGTGGAAGGTTTTGGTAGCTCAGGATATCCAGAACCCTGGGAAAGATGCAGATCTGGTAAACTTAACTCTTCAAGAGCCAATCCTGACACTGAGAGACTGAAGATCTGGTACCAAATCCTCCCTTGAGAGGATGTTAACAGGTTGTAATTCCTGGAAGAGACAGGGGAGATGGACTGCCAGGGACAGCAACAAGGGACACCATGGGTTGCCTGGCCCAGTCTGAGCAATCAGAATCACTTTGTATGGTTGTGACCTTATCTTGACTCAGCACTTGAAATAGAGGAAGGTGGAAAGCATACAGAAATTTCCTTCCCAGTTCAGGATCAGAGCAGCCAGGGGGACTGAGCCCAAGACTGGGGGTCTGCAACAAAAAGATGAAGTTGGTGATTGTCTGGGGCTGCAAAGATCCATCTCTGGAGTGCCCCATCTTGAGAAAATCACTTTCAACACTAGAGGATCTAGGGCCCATTTGTGATGGCCATGGAACATTCTGCACAGTGCATCTGCTAGGACACTGTCCTTCCCTGGGAGGTGAACTACTATCAGAGAGGTTTGCAGGAATAGGCCAAGGACCACAACATCGCTTCCTTTGCACAAGGTCTGAGACCAAGTGCCCCTTGTTTGTTGTTGTACCATTATGGTGGTGGTGTTGTCTGTTCTGACCTGAACCACCTTGTTCTGTACAGATTTGGAAAAAGCTTGCAGTGCCAGAAACACTGCTCTGAGTTCCAAGAAACTGATATGAAGCAGAGATTCCTGAGGCGACCACAGTCCCTGGGTGGTAAGCTCCCCCAAATGGGCTCCCCAGCCCAGCAGGGAAGCATCTGTGGTGAGGACCAATGAATGAGACTGAGTGACAATGGAACCCCTTGGCTCAAATTGTCCTGATTCTGCCACCATTGCAGGACTTTGATCAGGTTTGAGTCACTGAATTAGTTTGGTAAGTGAATCTTTTTGGGACCGTAAGCTCTTAAGTGGAACTGAATGTCTTCATTTGATTCTTGCACCCTGGACCACTGCTGTACAAGCTGCTATGTGTCTAGAATAGTTGAAAATGCCTTGTTGGTCGAGACACCTGAAGGTTGAATGAAGAGGCCAGTTCCATGAGGGTCCTGCCCTTTCCAGGGAAGGAAGGTCTTGCTTTCACCGTGACGAGCTCTGCCCCATGAAGGTGAGGAGCTGCACTGGTTTCAGGAACTGACTTTGGTAGGTTGGAGAAGAACCGAAAAGAAGTGAGCCTTGTTGGGTCACTTGCAGGTGTGATTTGATTCTGGTCTGAGACTGGCCTACTATAAGCCAGTCGTCCAAGTATGGGAAAATGGAAATCTTTGTCTTCACGAAGGCAGCAACTATTGCCAGGCACTTTGTGAAGACCCTTGAGCTGATGTTAGCCAAAGGGCATTGTTTCTGAACTGATAGTGGCCTGAGGGCAACTTGAACCTGAGGTACTTTCTGGGAGCAGCGGATGGAATGTGAGCAGGATCTTTGAGGTCCAGGGAGGCCAGCCACCCCTGGCCTGAGAGAGGGAAGGATAATTCTCAGAGTTCATTTTGAACTTGGCTTTAAAAGATGTTTGTTCTGGTATCTTAGGTCCAGGATGGGTCACCACTCTCCTGTCTTTTTGGGGGTTAGGAAGTACCTGGAGTACAATCCTTTGCCCTTGTGTATGGTGGGAACTCTCTCTATAGCTCTGAGAGCTAGGAGAGAAGAAACCTCTGCCTCTAGAGCAAGGGACTCAGAGATTTGCAGGTGGAAAAGATCTCATTCTCAGCTTGGGAAATTTTTTGAAGCTGAGAACCAGACCCTGGCTTACTACGTCAAGGACCCACTTGTCAGATGTAAGAGACATCCAGTCCTGGACAAAGTGTCAGTCTGCCCCTACTGTTATAGGAGAATCGACTGGGCAGACCCATCAGGGTGTCTGCTTGGCAGGGGCTTTAGGCTGAGGGGGTGATATGGCCTGCTCATCCCCTTCTGCCTCTCTCTCTGAAGAACCCTCTGTGAAAAGAAGAAGAGGCCAGGCTTGGTAAAAGGCCTTTGAAAGGCCTGCCCCTGCACGGACTGCTGCCTTGAGGAGTTGCTTGCCTTCCTTGGCCTGAGCACCCTGTAAGTGGTCCTGATTCATCCATTTTTTCATGTAATTTCTGTCTGCCCCAAACAGAGAATTACCCACTGCAGGAAAAATCCATGGCTTAGCCTGGGTATCCTGTGAGAGGCTAGTACATCTGAGCCAAGTCATTCTCTGAAGAGCCACAGATGTAGCCATGACTCTTGATGATACATCATTGAGTTTACAGCAGCATGAAATTGAACTTCAATGCCTCAATCCCATCTGCAGCCACCTGCTCCAGCTCCTGCAATGCTGGGAGGAGCCTGTTTAGCCAGTGCCAGTACAGTGTCCCACCTGGACTCTAGTATTCCGGCTGATGCAGTCATATAATTAGCCTGCCTGAGTCCCAAGGATGATGCCATGTGCATCTGCTTCTTTGCCATGGCATCAATCTTCCTGGAGTCCTTGTCTGTGGGTGTGTGATGCTGAGGAATGCTTTCTTTTATCACAGGCAGCAGCCTGTACAACCCTAACATGGCTGCATTGCTGGAAAAGGAACTCCGATCTGAGCCTGAAAGAGTATAATTTCTTGTCCATTCTTCTGTCCACAGGAGGTATGGAACTGGGAGACTTAATTTGTGTCCGCTTCCTAAAGATTTGTGGAGGGAACAGACAGACTCCTGGACCTGGGATGTCCATCCTCCCCACATAGTCAGGCTCTTCCTGATCCTCACGCCCTCCACAGGAGGCTGGGGGTATCAGCAACCTTTCTGTAAAACACGAGTGAAGGGACTCAGAAAGTCTAGGAGGAGAACACCTGAAGGTCTGTCTGGGGAGATGTCCGGGCTCGATAGGCACATCCAGACTTTCACCATCACCATAATCATCTTGAAACTCCTTCCTCCTCAAACCGCCGTTCATAAAATTTTCCATGGTATAATCCGGAATCAGAACCGATCGAACCGAGCCCCCTGCCAAATGGTGCTGGTTCAGTCGGAACCGATCAAGCGATTCCACAATCCTAATCGCTTGTTGCGTCATCGGGCGGTCGGAGTATGAGATTCTGGATCCGAACCGGTCGACTTGTCAATTCTTTTCTTTTGTTGGAACCGACTCGAATCGCCTCCTTTTGCCCGAGAGTATCGCGCCTGGTCAGAAGGGCACCCTGGTTCGGCCAGAACCGAACGGCTGGCCATCCGGGTCAGCGACTTCGGCCTCCCTTTCTCTCAGTCTAACTAATCTCTTCCAGGGTAGATTTGGGAAAATTTGCAAATCTGGCAGTCTGAATCGAGGTGGTCAAACCTCAGACACAAACACAGGTGGTGTGGGATCAGCCTTAGCAAAGACCTCCCCAAACACACTGCAGTGTTGAAACCCAGTGGCTCTGCTTTTTCTTGTTTGTAGACATGGCCAACCCAACCAAACTTACCCTTTTTCGGCATCCACCAGGCAAGACTCCCTATCGGTTTCTGACCGTGTCATGGGTCTTGGGAAAACGCATTACAACCTGTTTTTTTTTTTTTTTTTTAACCACACATAAAGTAAAGTACAATTTACTGAAATGACCGGTTCAGGCGAACCGATCCACAAGTTTACAAGTTCCACACAGAAAACAGAACAAACCTATCTATTACTCACGGTACCACAGACACAGACTTGAATAAGACTAGATGGAAATAATACTTTCGGAAGAAAACTGCTAAAAGCAACATTCAACCGACTTTGAACTGAGCAGCAGGAGAAATCTCCTGGAGCGACTGTTCAGTGAGGCGGAGTAGAATTGATTTGATGCAGATTCAGTCCACAACAGGCAGAGGCTTCAACCGAGCTCGAGATGAATGAAATTAAAATTACGACTCACCGTAATTTTGATCTTCTTGGACGAGTCTCCACCACTCATTCATGCACTAATGGGATCTGCGCTGGAGGCACTAGGACCCAGCGGGAGTAAACTTTTGGTGAGGTCGGCGCCAGAGATGGGGCCGCGGGAGTGGCACTGCAGCCTCAGCTCTCATGCGGTAATGACTATCTCAGCTGCCGACCCTCCAACTGCCTCCAGTACCTTTTTTTCCCGAGGAGGCAGCATAACCAACCTAGAAGGATAACCTAACCAAAACCGGACATAAGATAGTCCATACACCCGTGATAAGAAGGGTCAACAAAGAAGTCTTCACAGCCTAAAGATTTGAGGGAGTGAAGACCAACAACAGAGGTGAGCTCAGGGGATGGAGAGGGTAGAATGAGTGGTGGAGACCGCCCGTATGAAGATCAAGAATTACGGTAGGTACATAATTTTATATCTTTCCGGACATAAGTCTCCACCACTCATTCACACTAATGGGAGAGTACCGAGCTAATAATCCCTCGAGAGGTGGCAGGAGAGACCAAGAGCTCACAAGTTTTGGGATAGAACCATTAAGGATGGTTCTGCCAAAGGAAAGCTGTCGCCTGGCATGGACATCCAGGGCATAGTGTTTAACGGAAGCATGCACTGAGCTCCAGGTAGCTGCGCTTGCAAAATATGTGCACGGGCACGCTATGGATTTCCGCCAGAGATGCCGTGACCGCCTAGTAGAGTGAGCGTAAATCCTGCCTCCAGCTTAACTCGTGCGCTATGGAATAACAGTGGCAAAGGCATGCCATCTAGCCATGCTGAGATACATCTGATAGCAATAGGTTGACCCAGCTGGGTCTCGCTTGAAGGAAAAACAGCTGATGGCTTTACTGAAAGTCTTTATTCTATCTAGATAGAAACGAAAGCTCTCTTTAACGCTCCAAGGAATGAAGAGAACATTCTCCTTCATTTTGGAAGTCCGCAAAGTAAGAGGGAAGGACCAAAGGTTGGTTTAGATGGAATTCCGTAACAACCTGAGGAAGAAATTTAGGATGGGTTCTAAGGACTACTTTGTCACAAACACAGTATACGGAGGGTCTATGACCAAGGCATGTATCTCAGAGACACTGCGGGCTGAGGTAATGGCCGCCAGGAAGGCAGTTTTCCAGGTGAGAAATTTTAGCTCACAGGTAGCCAGAGGTTCAAAAGATTTCCGAGTGGGCACGTCTAGCACAAGATTAATGTCCCAGGCTGCAACTGGACATCTTGTAGGAGGTCTGGTATGCAGAATTCTTAGAAACCTCTTCTAACTAAAGGTAACTGAGCCAGTGACAAGGAAAAGTACCGCTCATGATAAGCTGAAATGGCACAAAGGTGAATCTTTGACTGTAGAGTACTGCAGACCTGAATTTGAGAGGTCTAAGAGGTACTCCAAAATTCTATCTGGTGGGCAGGAAAAGGATTCAAAGAGGATTTTGTACACCAGAGTGAAAACGCCCATTTGGCTGTGTAAGTTTTCCTAGTGGTTGGCTCCCGCAGCCAGAAGAATATCTGAACCCTGCGAGACATTGGAACCTGTTCACTTCTTCTTCAGGAGCCGCTTGAAGGCGGCCACCTCAGGTTGGGATGAAACAACAGGCCCTGAGCCAAGAGGTTCGTCTGAAGGGGAGTGGTTTCGTGGAGCTGCCGACATATTGCTGAGTAGTGGAAACCGATCTGTCGAGGACCAGAAGGAGCAATGAGGATCATTTTGTCCTTCTGGATTCAACTTGAGAAGTACCCTGAATTAGAGGAAGAGGCGAAAGGCGATAGAAAGCGTTTTGTCCACTTGCAGCCTGAATGCATCCTGACAGAAAAATGCCAGGCCCTGGATTTCTGAGCAGAGAGAGGCAGTTTGTGCTGAGGGGGGTAATGCTGTCCAGGTCTGGAGTTCCCACTTCATGGAATATTGACTGAACTACGGCTGAGTCGAGAGACCATTGCGAGGCTCTGTCTCTGTTCTGTTGAGGATGATCTGGCCAGTTCTCTGCACCCTGGCAGGCAGACCGCTTGAATTAGAGATCTTAGCTGCAAGCACCATTCCACACTTCATCGCTTCTCAAATAAGGGGTAAGGGTGAGCACTGCCCTGTTTGTTGATGTAATACATCACTGCTTTGTTGTCCGCTTGAAGGAGAATGTTCTGTGACAGAGAATGTCCTTCAACGCCTGGACCGATAAAGGACGGGCTCATTTCTAAGACATTTATAGTGAAGCTAGACTCGACCTGAGTCCACGCAACTGGAGTGTGGAGGAGCCTGACAGTGAGCTCCCCACCCCATCAGGAACGCATCTGTGGTAATGGAAATCTGATGATCCAGAGGAGCAAAGGATACCTTCTAGGAGATTGTTCTCTCATGACTCACCAGGTGAGCTGACCTTTAGAGGTTCTGTCACCTTGATAAGAAAGGTCTGCAGGTGAGTGGTTGTACCACTGAGTACTTAGCATCTACTGAGAAGTTCTGATGTGAAGGCATGCGTTACAGTGAACACCGAGGATGCCATGAGATCTAGCATCCGCTTGTATCAAGAAAGCTGGAACAGAGCCGCCTCCGCTGATGACGGGCCATCTAAAGGATATCACTCCTCCTGTCCTCTGGAAGAAAAGTCTCGCACAGGAGTGTGTCCAGAAGAGTTCCTATAAAAGGAGCCTCTGGGAGGGCTGCAACTGCATTTTTGAGGTTTAGCAGGACTCCCATGGACGTGAGAAAGCGCCAAGCCATGTCTCAAGGCCCAGAGTTCTCTGCCTGGAAGGACTTGCCAGAAGCCAATCGCCCAGATATGGGAACAATCTGTATTCGATCTTTCTGAGATGCGCTAAGCAGAATTGCACAACACTTTGTAAAAACTTGTGGCGCCGAGGATAGTACAAAGGGCAGGACTCTGAACTGATAATGCTGTCCCAGAGCCACAAACCTTAGGAATTTGTGATGCTTTGGGTGAATAGAAATGTGCTGGTAAGCATCCTGCATGTCTAGGAGGCTAGCCAGTCTGTTGATGAAGCAAAGGTAACAAGGTTCCTAGTGAAATCATTTGAATTTCTCCTTGGGCAGAAATTTGTTTAGTTTTCTGAGGTCCAAATGAAGACAATTTCGCTTTTCTTTGGAACCAGAAAGTAATGGAGTAGAACCTCAGTATTCCGCTGATGCAGCGCAATTCACTTCTACTGCCCTGTTGTTTAGAAGGCCCTGAATCCGCGGCGAGAAGGTCTGACTGAAGGGTTGACAGCTTGGCTGTCGTTGGGAGGACGATCCTTGAGGGGCCTCCACAAGATTGAGTGAATACCTCATGGATTATCCGAGGGACCCATCTGTCTGAGGTTATGGATTTCCATTGATTGTAGAAGTGCGCCAGACGACCTCCCACCACGAAGGAAGAGTCCACCGGGCAGCTGAGGTGGGACTTGGGCCATCAACCTCAGAAGGCGGTGCTGGGCGCTGGGTCCTGCGCCTTCGTTGCTTGCTTTTGAGGCTGGGGTTTGATTTTATGAAACTTCTCTGCCATTGCCTCAAAAGGACTGGACGGTTATGGAAATGAAAATTACGCACTCACCGTAATTTTGATCTTCTTGGATCAGTCTCCACCACTCATTCACAGTAGTGGGATTAGCGCCGAGGCACTAGGACCCATCGAGCAACTTTTTGCCGGAGGGTCAGGCCGAGATGGCGCCATAGCAGCGGCTCGAGCGGCAATGACCATCTTGGCTAGCGACCCTCCAACCGCCCAGTACCTTTTTACCAAGGAGGTGCAGCGCATCTAACGAAAGAGTAAATCTAATCCTTAAAAACGGACATAAGATAGTCCGCACGACCCGTAAGAAGGGTCAGGCAAAGAAGTCCTCACGGCCTAAAGATTTGAGGGAGTGAAGACCAACACAGCGGTGAGCTCGGGATGGAGGGTGGTGATGAGTGAGTGGAGACTTGTCCAAGAAGATCAAGAATTACGGTAGGTACGTACTTTCATATCTTCCTGGACATGAGTCTCCACCACTCATTCCACACTCAGTGGAGAGTACTAGCTGATAATCCCCAAAAGGGCGGCAGGAGAGCCAGAGCTCACGCGGCTCAAGATAGAAGCCCATTAAGGATAGTTCTGCCGAATGCGAATGTCGCCTGGCATGAACATCCAGTGCATAATGCCCAACGAAGGTATGCACTGAGCTCCAGGTGGCGTTGCAGATATCCGCACTGGAACATTGCTAATCTCCCTAAAGATGTCACGATCACTTCTAGTAGAGTAAGCGACACTCTACCTCCAATTTAACTTGAGCCATGGAGAGGCAAATGTCAAGGCATGCTACTAACCATGATGAGATGCATCTAATAGCGATGGGTTGACCCAGCCGGTGTCGCTTGAAAGAAACAAACAGTTGCTGAGTCTTGCTAAAATTCTTGGTTCTATCTAAACAGAACTGGCAAGGCTCTCTTAACATCCAAGGAATGAAGAGATCGCCCTCTCTCATTTTGGAAATTAGCTTAAGTAAGAGGGAAGTACCAGAGGTTGGTTTAGATGGAATTCTGACACAACCTTGGGAAGAAATTTAGATGAGTATGGAGAACTACCTTGTCTTTATGTAATACAGTATACGGAGGGTCCTCTACCAAGGCATGAATTCTCGAGACCTGTGGCTGAGGTAATGGCCACCAGGAAGGCAGTCTTCCAGGTAAGAAATTTTAGCTCACAGGTAGCTAGGGGCTCAAAAGGCTTCCGAGTGAGTATGTCCAGCACCAGGTTAATGTCCCAGGTTGCAACTGGACGCTTAACAGGGGTCTGGTATGAAGAATTCCTCTTAAGAAATCTCTTCACTATAGGAAGCTGAGCCAGAGTCAAGGAAGAAACTGCTCATGGAACGCTGAGATGGCACTAAGGTGAACTTTAACTGTGGAGTACTGGAGACCTGAGTTTGACAGGTCCAAAAGATACTCCAGAACCTTGTCAGGAGGACAGGAAAGGGATTCCAAGAGGACTTTGCACACCAGAGAGAGAAGCGCTTCCATTTGAAGCGTGACGCTGGTTGGCTGGCTTCCACAAGAAAGCCAGAAGGATGTCCGAGACTTCACGAGACGTTGAATCGATTCACTTCTACCTCTTCACAGAGCCACTGATGAAGGTGAAGTGATTTCAGGTTGGATGGACCACAACCCTGAGTCAAAGGTTGATTTGCAAGGAAGTGGTCTCGAGAGGCTGCCAACATACTGTTGAGTAGAGGAACCTATAGTTGTCGAGGCCAAGAGGGAGCAATGAGAATCATTTTGGTCCCCTGAGACTGAATCCTGAGGAGAACTCTCTGATTAGAGGAGCGGAAAGGCGTAAGAAACGCTTTGTCCACCGCAGCCTGAACGCATCCTGACAGAAAATGCCAGGCCCTGGATTTCTGGAGCAGAAGAGAGGCAGTTTTGTGTTGAGTGGGGATGCTAAAGGTCCAGGTCTGGAGTCCCCACTCTTCTAATAGTGACCGAGCTACGGTTGGATCGAGAGACCACTCGTGAGGGTCTGCCTCGCTCTGCTGAGGTGATCTGCTGGTCCTTTGTATACCTGGCAGATAAACCGCCTGAATTCAGAGACTTGTGCTCCAAGCACCACTCCCACACCCTCATTGCTTTCCTGCAAAGGGGTAAGAATGAGTACATCGCTTGCTTGTTGATGTAATACATCACAGCTTTGTTGTTCGCTTGAAGGAGAATGTTCTTGTGACAAAGGATATCCTTCAGAGCTCGGATCGCATAGAGGACCGCTTCTCATCTCCAGGACATTTATGGAGAAGAGTTTCGAACTGAGTCCATACACCTTGAGTGTGGAGGGAGCGACAGTGAGCTCCCCATCCCATTAGCGATGCGTCTGTGGTGATGGAGATCTGATGATCCGGGGGAGCAAAGGGGAACCCTTCCAGGAGATTGCTCTCTTGAGTCCACCAGGTGAGAGACCTTTGAAGGGGCTCCGCCACCTTGATGGGATAAGACTGGGGTGAGGGTCAGAGACCACTGAGTGGAGAGCATCCATTGGGTGGTTCTGTGTAACCGGCCAGGGGTACAGTGAACACCGAGGACGCCATGAGACCCAACATGCGTTGCATCGAGAGAGCTGTAACCGATCGTTCTCCCCGATGTAACGGGCCATCCGAGGGATGTCGAGTCCTCTGTCCTCTGAAGGAAAGCCTTCATGGAAGAGGTGTCTAGAAGCGTCCCTTGAAAAGGAGCCTCTGGGAGGCTGCAGTTGTGATTTTTTCAATTCAGCAGAATTCCTATGGATTAAGAAGACGAGAAGTCGCTTTGCACGGCTTCCAAGCAGCCAATCGTCCAGGTAGGGAAACACTGAGTCCGATCTTTCCTCTGAGAAGCGCCATGCAGAACTGCACAACACTTTGTAAAGACTGCATGCAGCGAGGATAGCCCAAAAGGCAGGACTCTGAACTGATAATGCTGACCCAGAGCTACAAACCTGAGGAACTATGGTGGGTCGGGTGGATGGGGATATGCTGGTAAGCTGCCCTGCATATCCAGGGAGGCCAGCCAGTCGTGTTGATGCAGCAAGGTAACAGGGTACCTAGAAATTATTTTGAATTTCTCCCTGGGGAGAAATTTGTTTAACTCTGAGGTCTAGAATGGGTGCATTCCAGATTTCTTTGGAACCGGAAGTAATGGGAGAACCCTGTGTCCAGAGATGCGGAGGCACCAGTTCTATTGCCCTGTTGCTTAGAAGGCCCTGGATCTCAGCGTGAGAGGTCTGACTGAGAGGCCGACAACCTGGGTTGTCGTCTGGGAGGACAATTCGGGGGTTCCAAAAATTGAGAGAATAACCTCATGACTATCCAGGACCCATTTGTCCGTTATGGACTTCCACTGGTTGTAGAAGTACATCAGACACTCCTCCCCACGAGGAGAAAGTTCCACCTCGGGCAATGTGGATGGAACTTGGGCCAGCAATTCATAAGGTGGCGCTGGGGGCTTTAGGCCCCTGAGCTTCTGTTCGCTTTTTTTGAGGTTGGGCAGGTTGGCTTTTATGGAAGCTTCCTGCCTCTGCCTCAAAAGGACTGACATACTATGAAACTGACGCCTGTTCACATGCCCCGAGAGGGAGCAGGCGGAGGTCTGGCCAACTTAATGGCCGACCTAGTCTTCTGAGTGGCCTCTAAGGCTTGTTCCACCTGAGGCCCGAAAAGAAAGGAGCCATCAAAGGCAGCGCCGTACCTGCTGCTGAGCATCATTCGTGAAGCCAGAAGTACGTAGCCAGGAATGGCGCCGAGTACAATACCTGCGGCTGCTGAGCGAGAAGCAATGTCGAAGCGGCCTATAGCGGCTTTGACCTGTTGGTTATTGACTCAATACTCTAGTAACGGGTCAGAAGAAGCTCTGACTTGGAGTCCGAATCCGAAGAGCTTCAACCATTCTTTTCAAAGAGTGCCACAGGATATACTCATACTGAGAAAAATAGCCTTGATAACTGGCAATACATACTTAGAGTGGAGGCAGCAAAGACTCTCTTACCTAATGTATCAATCTTACGAGACTCTCTGTTAATAGGTCGAGCTGTAGTAGTTTGAGGAAGAACAACCTTATCATTCTCTGCCAGGACTACAATAGGATCCGCAAAGGCTTGGGATGCCAAAATGGGGCGATCCTTGGGAGCTGAATACTTCTTATCAATGGATTTAGCCACTGAGGAATAAGAGCAGGATTATTCCATACCATTTGAGACAGTGTCTCAAGGAAGGCTGGATCGGAGGAGTCAAACCGTAGGGATCTCCAAGCATGAAGGTACTGGAGTCTTAATATCTTCCCAGGATCGATGTCTGTAGTCTGAGAGAAAGAGTGGATCTCAGGTTCTTCAACAGAGACTTAAAGGACAGGTCCTCACCACAGGCTCTGTAGAAAGAGAAGATCCTGTTTCTCACTTCATCACCCAAACGAAGGTCTGGGTCAGGCTCAACATCATCTCCTGATGGTCCAGGAAGGACTGTTTGGACAGGAAAGGAGGAAAATTAGGAGAGGAGGAAACAGCAGAGAAACAAGGAGAGTCCCGAGGGCCCCAGCGCCGAGAAGGCAAACGGGTTAAAACGGCACCGCAGAGGGGCATCGGCGTCAAGAGGACGCGGGCACCGCAAGCGGCGCCATTGGACCAAACGGCGCCGCAAGGCCCAGCGGCACCAAAACGGCGCCGACAAGCCAACAGACCCGCGGAAGGCGCCGGAAACGCCCCAGGAACCTGGAAAGCTAGAGAAGGAAAAAAACCAGGAGATAAGGGCATTGATGTGGACCCCTGTGCCGCAGCCATGTGAGGGAGGGAAACACCTAAGCGCGGAGTCACCGGCACCGAAGAAGGCACCGCGCGACTAGGAAGGTCCAACCGCCCTAACCGATCGCTGGAGGAGCCCGGGGCCCCGAGGCAACCGAGCCAGGCAGGAGAACCAACCTCCGAGCCCATCGCTCCATAAGAGCGCCACTGATGAAACTGCTCATCTGGAGCCCTACCTATAGGCGGGAGGGCTCCGATGTCGAGGACGACGGTCACCAGCAGTTGGCGACTCCGAAGAAGGAGAACGGCAACTAGCTACGATAACCGACTGTCGACGCGCAGACATACCAGAGGGCGACCTCGAGTGATGCCTTCTCTTTTTTGACCTGTGGGCCGAAGAAGAGCTCGAGGCCGAACGGTGCCGAGAATGCGACCGTTTATTTTTATGCCGACGGGGGGACCGCCCATCCCCCCGGGCATCGGACTGACCGTTGTCGGAACCCCGCTGAGGAGAAGGAGGCTGACCGGACCCAGCCCGGCTGACTGAACAGCTTTCATACGAAGTCTCCCTACCGTCACCTGACCTGCTCATGGTCGACTCCGTCCAGTAGGCCGAGACTTCTTCAAGTAAGTTAAATTTAAAATTAAGCGATACTACTACGAGATAATGTTACAAAAAAATAAACTGAAAACTATGCGCTAGTTTGATGTTTGACTCCCGACAGGCAAGCGATGTCGTCACTGAAGCGTACTAGACGGCTGGAAAAAAGGAACTGAGGCGGTTGGAGGGTCGTCGCCGAGATGGTCACTGCCGCTCGAGCCGCTGCTCGCGGCGCCGTCTCTCGCGCCGACCCTCCAGCAAAAAGTTTGCTCCCGATGGGTCCTAGTGCCTCCGGCGCTAATCCCACTAGTGTGAATGAGTGGTGGAGACTTATGTCCAGGAAGATCTGGCGTCTATTAACACCCCCTCGAGGGGGGACAGGAGGAGGTCGAGCCAACTTAATGGCTGACCTAGTCTTTTGTGTAGCTTCTAGAGCCTGTTCTACTTGAGGGCCGAAGAGATACACACCATCAAAAGGCAACGCCATTAGCTGCTGCTGTGCGTCATTCGTGAAACCTGAAGTGCGCAGCCAGGAATGACGGCGGGTACAAATACCAGCCGCTGCCGCCCTGGAAGCAGTACCGAAAGCATCCCTAGCCGCTTTAACCTGCTAGTTGTTAGATTCGATACCCCTGGTAATGGTTTGAAGTAGCTCTGACTTCATGTCCGATTCCGGTAGAGCTTCAACCATCTGTTTGAGTGAGTGCCAAAGGATATACTCATATTGAGAGAAATAGCCTTGGTAGCTTGCAATACGCGTACCCAGGGTGGAAGCAGCAAAGACTCTCTTACCTAAAGTGTCTATCTTACGAGATTCTTTGTTAATAGGTCGAGCTGTAGTAGTCTGGGGGAGGACGACCTTATTTTCTGTCAAAACTACAATAGGATCAGCAAAGGCTTGGGAAGCCAAAATGGGTCGATCCTGGGGGCTGAGTATTTCCTATCTATGGATTTAGCCACCGAAGGAATGAGAGCAGGATTATTCCATACCATTTGAGACAGCGTCTCAAAGGAGGGCTGTACTGGAGAAGTCAAATCAGTAGGGATCTCCAGAACATGGAGGTATTGGAGTCTTAGCAATTTCCCAGGATCGATGTCTGTAGTTTGGACAGAAAGAGTGGAAATCAAGTTTTTCAGCAGAGACTTAAAAGACAGGTCCTCGACCACAGGCTCTGCAGCAGGAATAGATCCTGTTTCTTCCACTTCATCACCCAGCCTAAGGTCTGGGTCAGGCTGAATGTCATCTCCTGACAGTCCAGGAGGGACTGCATGGACAGGAAAGGAGTGAAAATCAGAGGGAAATGAGGAAGGAAAATGGTTAAAGGAGGAGTCCTGAAAGGTGGATGATGCCCTAAGAACCCCCGGCGCTGCAGAAACGCATGGCGCCGACGAAGAGCATGGCACCCGACGCCGCATGGCACCGAGAAGCCACATGGCGTCAAGAATGCACACGGCGCGAGGACGGCGCTAGACGCATTGGCGCCGGAGACAGCTACCAAAACAATCCCCAAGACTCAAAAGACAGGATTTGAGGAGAAGGAGGAAGAAGAGCAGGAGATAGAGGCATCGGTGTGGCCCTGTGCCGCAGCCACCTGGGGGGGGGGGGGGACACCCAAGCGCTGAGTCGACGGCACCGAAGATGGTGCTGCACGACCAGGGAGGCTCAACCGCCCTACCTGGTCTCCCAAGAAGCCCGAAGGCCCCTGAGTGACTGGGCCAGGCAGCTGGACCAACCTCAGAGCCCATTGCTCCATAAGAGCTGCCCACTGATGAAACTGCTCATCTGAAGACCTACCAGAGGGCGGGTAGGGCACCACGATGTCGAAGACGTTGGCTACCAGAAACAGAAGCAGGTGACTCCGAAGGAGGAGACCGGCAACTAGCTCCAATAACAGACCGTCTACGCGCAGACATATCAGAGGGCGACCTCGAGTGATGCCTTCTCTTTTCTGACCTGAGGGGCCAAAGAAGAGCTTGAGGCCGAATGGTGCCGAGAATGCGACCGTTTATTTTTATGCTTTCGAGGGGACCGCCCGCCCCCTCGGGCATTGGACTGACTGTTGTCAGACCACCTCCGGAGAAGGCGGCGGACCGGACCCAGCCAGACTGACTGAACAGCTTTCATATAAAGTCTCCCTACCGTCACCTGACCTGCTCATGGTCGACTCCGTCAAAGTAGGCCGAGACTTCTTTGTAAACAAGAATAAACTTAAGCGATACTTATTCGAGATATTACTACAAAATAACAAAACAGAAAACTATGCTGCTAGTTTGAAGTCTGACTCCTGGCGGGCAAGCGACGTCGTCACTGAAGCGCACTCGACGGCGGGAAAAAAGGAACTGAGGCGGTTGGAGGGTCGAAGCCGAGATAGTCATTACCGCATGAGCTGAGGCTTGCGGTGCCGCTCCTCGTGGCCCCATCTCTGGCACCGGCCCTCCAGCAAAAAGTTTGCTCCCGCTGGGTCCTAGTGCTTCCGGCGCAGATCCCATTAGTGTGAATGAGTGGTGGAGACTTATGTCCAGGAAGATCATTCTATGCCATGCATAGAAAAGTTAACCCTGTGTTCTCCGGGGGCAGTTGAAAGGCAGGACCTAACTGCATTTGTCACAATACAGCAAGACTTCATGTTGTTTGAAATGACCCTGACACTGAGTCCACTGAGCGGCCAGCTCCCACTGGAGAGGGCGCATGTGCAGTCTGGCCTAACAGACCACTGAGGTGCACACCGCCATGTAACCCAGAAGGTGCAGGAAGTCCCAGGCAGGGCGCAAGTGCCCAACCAGAAATGATTGGGCAAAGGAGGAAAGAACCTCCACCCTGTCCACCGGGAGCCGAGTGCTGGCTTGACGAGAGTCGAGCTCTGCCCCGATAAAGCCCATAACCTGAGAGGGCACGAGTTCTAACTTGGCCTAGTTGATCAGGAGGCCTAATTGGGAACAGGTTTGGAGGACCAGGTCCCTGGACCTCTCCACCTCCTGCAGGGAGAAACCTGCCAGGAGCCAAACGTCGAGGTAGGGGTATATTCGAACCCCTTGACACTGTAAATGGGCCGCCACCACTGTGATGCACTTGGTGAAGACCCGAGGGGCCAATGACAGGCCGAACGGCATGGCTTGGAGCTCGTACAGGGTCCCTTCCACCCTGAAGCAGAGGAACCGCTGGAGGGATGGATGGATTGGGACGTGGAAAAACACGTCCTGTAGATCCAGTGAACAAAACCACATGTTTCGCTCCAGAGATGGTATGATCTGATTCAGAGTTACCATCCAGCAGGTGCGAGACCTGAGATATTGATTCAGGTCGTGGAGATCTAGGATGGGGCACCAACCCCTTGTCCACTTGGACACCAGGAAGTACCTGGACACGAAGCCTAGGTCTGTAGGAGGATCCAGCACTGGAGCCACTGCCTCCTTGCGTAGGAGCTGAGCAATGTCGCCCCGAAGGGCCAACTGAGATCCTTTCCTCCCATGGGGCACAGGCTCGGCAGGGAGGGTACTGCTCGAACTCTAGAGGCAGTCCCCGACCGACCACTTCCAGGACCCACCTGTCCGAAGTGATACCAGACCAGGTGGAAAGAAAGTGGTGGAGCTGGCCCCCCACGGGAGGACCCAGAACTGGCGTGACGGGCGTAGGGGTGGCCACCCCCGACCTGCACTGCGCAGGCTTAGAGGAGGCGGCTCCTGGACCGGCACCTCGGCCTCCTTTGGGGGGCTGTTGGGGATCTTGCTTGGGCCTAGAGCGCCAAGCTTGAGCCTGCTGTTGCTGCTGACCTCCCTGGAAAGGGGGCTGTCTAACCGCAGGAAAAGAGTGCCAAAAAGGCTTCTTCTTGCGCTTCTGCTGGTTCTTGCCCAAAGAATCTTTTGCAGAAGTGGCATCCAAGTTGGCATTGGACTGTTCTATGCGCTGGAGGTGACCTGCCACTCCCGGACCGAAGAGATCGATGCCAAGGAAGGGCACATCAGCTAACTTGTGCTGAGTATCCGCCGGAAAGGAGGATAACCTCAGCCAGGCCCTGCGGCGAGTGGCCACTGCAGCTGCTAGTGAACGGGCACAGGAATCTCCAATATCCAAGGCCGTCTGGAGCTGCTGTTTTGCAACAGCACAGCCCTGGTCATGGACATGCTTAACTGTGGTCTGCATGTCCATTGGGAGATGAGGGAGGACTTCATCTAGCGACCCCAAGAGGGCGTGAGAGAAGTCTGCCATGATCACTGCCCAGCTGGCCTGATGAAGGCCCAAGAATGAGGCCGCATATATCTGTCGGGCAGAATGGTCCATATTTGTGGACTCCTTGTCCAGAGGGCGGTCAGTATCCGCTGAGCTACCCATGCATTTAAACACTGAGGCAGTCACAAGGCTCTTGGCAGAGGGATGCTCTGTGAAGCCCAGGCATCCCATGGGTACAGTGTACTTGCGAGCCATGTGGGCAGACTGAGCCGGGCAAGAGGCAGGGCGCTGCCATAGCTCAAGGGCCGGGCCAACAATGGCTTTGGCCACTGGGAAGGCCTCCATCGGGGTATTCCCCCTCTTAAGGATATCCGTCAGAGGATATTCCGCCTTCTTTTGGATAGGCTCCAACAGCATACCGGTGGACTCTGAAATAAGTCGGAGGATGCCCTGGAAAGAGGAAGGACCTTCCTTCGGGCCTGTCACTGACAACTCATCATCGGGGTGTGAGTGAAGACCAGTAGTATCCAAGTCTGAGAAGTCGGGATACAGGGGTCTCCCGCCTACGTCCCCTTCAGTACGCCGAGGGCAATCGGGAACAACAGTGATAGACGACAGGGCAGGCCTGTATCTGTCCGGTCCTCTTTCGAGGGAGCCCCTCCTTGAGGCTGCTTAGGCGGTGGCTCCACCAAAATTGGTGGGGAGACCGGAACAGGACGAACAGGAATGCGTGCCAGTCCTACCGGAAGGAGAACTGGAATCTTCAGTACCGGACGGGTCGGTGTCGGCCTAAGAGGCTGGGGCCAAGTAATGGCCGGAGTAGCCGGCTTTTGACCGGTCAGAATTAGCTGTTGCCACATAAGCTCCTCGTAATGCCGACAGAGCTTCCGTCGAAGCCTCTCCTTGTCCGAGGAGGATGAGGATCGGTGGCGACGCCTCTTCCGGGAGTGTTTGTGACCCTTTTTTGGTTTTTTGACCGACAGGGTCCTAGTCCTCGATCGAGACCCACAGTGTCGGCCCTCTTGATCGGGAGAGGCCGGATTCGGTGAAAACCGAGGTTCCAGCTCCTTTCCCTCGATCAAGATACCCGAGGGAAGGGTCTCCTCGTCAGGGAAGGAAAGGACGGGTGTCCTCTCCAAGGAGTCGTCGACTGGGGTTGGCGACAATGGCTCGATCGAGTCGAGAGAAATCACGGCCGATTCGGCTGTATCCTCGGCCTCGGTGCCTTGGCCTGACGGATGGTCCAAGAAGCCAGCGGCCGAGGAAGCGATCTTGACAGAGGTCGAGACCGCAAGATACTGAGAATCGGACTGCTCTCGGTCCCAGGAACGTCTTCTTCGGTCAGAAGAAGATTTAGGGTCCTTGTCCCTTTTCTTAGGGCGGGAGGAGTGCGAGCCCAAGGGCGCCTCACCCCTGGTAGGGAGAGACTGGCACATCTCCTGAAAGGACCCAGTGAAAGTGGAGCCCAGGTTAAGTGGCACGAACAAACTTCGGCTGCCCGAAGCCTGAGCAGCTTCCTCTTCGAAAGCCGCCATCTGTTCGAGCTGACTGGCGGATCCCGCAGCCGCGGAAACCACCCACCTGGCCTCCTTCAATTTCACGAGTGGGTTGCGAGGCTCCGGTCGCCCTAGTTTTAGGCGTGCCTTGCGGTCGTCCAGGACGTTGGTATGGAAGGCCAGACAAATGGTGCAAGAGGTGGTGTCATTCACGACACCCAAGCAATAGACGCAAGAGAGGTGGGGATCGGTGCGCGACATTTTCTGTCTGCAGGGACGCCGGCGAAACCCGGGGGATGACTTGTCCTCCATGTCCGATGTGCTCAGATCAGAATCGTAAACTCGTGCGAGTTTCAAAGAAAGCAAATGCGGCAAAAACCGTCGATTAGAATCCAGGGCCTACAGTACTGCAGAAATAGCACGCGAGAACCTGAATCTTCTAGCGGAAAGGAAGATCTGGCGCCATGGGACGGAGCCGTGGTATTTACCACCCGGGTGGGTGGGAGAAGCCAACTTGAAGACTTCTGGCAAGATTTAAAGGGGAAAGGGACATGCCAAAGAGTGTGGATGAACAACATATCCACGCTCCTAGAAATAGAGTTTTACTAACATAGATAAAAAAATAAGTAAAACATAAAATACAGAACTATTATATCACAAGAACCATACAGTCTTTTAAAAGAACAAGGTTTAACAGTGCAATTCCTACTACAGTACTTAGATTCTGTCTCTCTCTCTAAATATCTGCATAAAGTGCTCAAAGATGTTTCTTTGTCAGAGTGTAGATAAAAGTCTCGGGAGGAAAACAGAATATTGTTTAAACAAAACTGTCTTGGCCAACCCCTTTGTGTGAGGTCACCTAGCTCCTCCTCTGTCAGAATATATAAAAAAATATATCTATACAAAAACAGGATGTCTTTTCAAAGTATTAAATTCTGTAATCCTCAGCACAACTCATTTTCTTTTTTTCAAATGACATTTCTCTGATCTTATGGTCAGCTTCCCCCTTTCCAGGACATCAAAGCATCTTTTATGACTTTGCACTAAAATGTCACAACCTGCACTTCTTCCACTAAGTGTTATAAAACTTTGTGCTCTATCTTGGCAGATAGGTATCTTCTAGCCTGTAATTAGCTTCTGGCCTTCCAGGTAACACCCTGTATCTAAAACCTGTGTGTGTGTTATCTCACATGCTGTTTCAACTTTTCTCATGAGAGACAGTCCATAACCCATTTTTATATTACCAAAAAAGATACAGTGATCAGAACCAGCTGCCCAAGTGTCACAGAGACTTTGTGTCCAGAAAGATCAAACCAATTCAAAAATGAGTAATCTAGACACAGGAGCACACAGAAGATTTAAGAAGATGGCTGCGATATCTCATTTTGAAGGAGGTAACAGTATGGCACAAGTGGTGGTCAGCTGTTATGGAGTTCCACAGCCAAGGGGCAATGACAGAGAAAAAAATGTCTCCCAGACGTGTCCTTGATTTAGGGATGGTCAGCAAATCAAGAACAGAGTATGTAAGTGGATAGGCACCAACAGGAAACTGGAGAAGACTTGCGAGTGAATAAGGAGACTGGTTATGCAAAAAGAACAGTTATGTAAGAAATGAAAATTATGTACCTACCGTAATTCTTGATCTTCTTGGACGAGTCTCCACCACTCATTCACACTAGTGGGATTAGCGCCGGAGGCACTAGGACCCATCGGGAGCAAACTTTTTGCTGGAGGGTCGGCGCGAGAGATGGCGCCAACGAGGAACGGGGCCGCTTAGCAGCGGTCGAGCGGCAATCACTATCTCGTGACGCACTTCCAACCGCCCAGTACCTTTTACCAAGGAGGTGCAGCGCAACCAACGAAGAGTAAATCTAACCTTAAAAACAGACATAAGATAGTCTGTACGACCTGCAAGAAGGGGTCAGCAAAGAAGTCTTCACGGCCTAAAGATTTGAGGGAGTGAAGACCAACACAGCTGTGAGCTCGGGGGATGGAGGGTGGGCGTGTGAATGAGTGGTGGAGACTCGTCCAAGAAGATCAAGAATTACGGTAGGTACGTAATTTTCATATCTTCCTGGACATAAGTCTCCACCACTCATTCACACTAGTGGGAGAGTACCAAGCTGATAATCCCCCAAAAGGGCGGCAGGAGAGCCAGAGCTCACGCGACTAAGATAGAAGTCCATTAAGGATAGTTCTGCCGAATGCGGAATGCCGCCTGGCATGAACATCCAGTGCATAATGCTTAACGAAGGTATGCACTGAGCTCCAGGTGGCGGCGTTGCAGATATCTGCAATTGGAACATTGCGAATTTCCGCTAGGGATGTCAAGGATCGTTCTAGTAGAGTGAGTGTACACTCTACCTTCTAATTTAACTTGAGCCATGGAATAGCAATGTCAAGGCATGCCACTAACCATGATGAGATGCATCTGATAGCGACAGGTTGACCCAGCCGGTGTCGCTGAAAGAAACAAACAGTTGCTGAGTCTTATGAAAATTCTTGGTTCTATCTAAATAGAACCAAGGCTCTCTTAACATCCAAGGAATGAAGAGATCGTTCCCTTCATTTTGGAAATTAGCGAAGTAAGAGGGAAGTACCAGAGGTTGGTTTAGATGGAATTCTGACACAACCTTGGAAGAAATTTGGGATAGTATGGAGAACTAACTTGTCTTTATGGAATACAGTATACTGGAGGGTCCGTAACCAGGGCATGTATCTCAGAGACCCTGCGGGCTGAGGTAATGGCCACCAGGAAGGCAGTCTTCCAGGTAAGAAATTTTAGCTCACAGGTAGCTAGGGTTCGAAAGGCTTCCGAGTGAGCATGTCCAGCACCAGGTTAATGTCCCAGGCAGCAACTGGACGCTTAACAGGGGGTCTGGTATGAAGAATCCCCTTAAGAAATCTCTTCACCATAGGTAACTGAGCCAGAGTCAAGGAAGAAACCGGCTCATGGAACGCAGAGATGGCACTAAGGTGAACTTTAACTGTGGAATACTGGAGACCTGAGTTTGATAAGTCCAAAAGATACTCCAGAACCTTGTCAGGAGGACAGGAAAAGGGATTCCAAGAGGACTTTGCACACCAGAGAGAAAAACATTTCCATTTGGAAGCGTACGTTTTTCGGGTGGCTGGCTTCCGAGCAGCCAGAAGGATGTCTGAGACTCTACGAGAGACGTTGAACCGATTCACTTCTACCTCTTCAGGAGCCAAGCATGAAGGTGAAGTGATTTCAGGTTGGGATGGACCAATGAACCCTGAGTCAAAAGATTGATTTGCAAGGGAAGTGGTCTCGGAGAGGCTGCCAACATACTGTTGAGTAGAGGAAACCATAGTTGCCGAGGCCAGGAGGGAGCAATGAGAATCATTTTGGTCCCCTGAGACTCGAACTTGAGGAGTACTCTCTGGATTAGAGCGGTGGAAGAGGCGTAAAAGCGCTTTGTCCACGTAGCCTGAACGCATCCTGACAGAAAATGCCAGGCCCTGGATTTCTGGAGCAGAAGAGAGGCAGTTTTGCGTTGAGTGGGGATGCAAAGGTCCAGGTCTGGAGTCCCCACTCTTCTAACAGTGACCAAGCTACGGCTGGATCGAGAGACCACTGTGAGGGTCTGCCTCCGTTCTGCTGAGGTGATCTGCTAGGTCGTTTGTATACCTGGCAGATAAACCGCTGAATCAGAGACTTGTGCTCCAAGCACCACTCCCACACCCTCATTGCTTCCCTGCAAAGGGGATAAGAATGAGCACCGCCTTGCTTGTTGATGTAACACATCACAGCTTTGTTGTCCGTTTGAAGGAGAATGTTCTTGTGACAAAGGATATCCTTCAGAGCTCGGATCGCATAGAGGACCGCTCTCTATCTCCAGGACATTTATGTGGAGATGAGTTTCGAACTGAGTCCACACACCTTGAGTGTGGAGGGAGTGACAGTGAGCTCCCCATCCCATTAGTGATGCGTCTGTGGTGATGGAGATCTGATGATCCGGGGGAACAAAGGGGAACCCTTCCAGGAGATTGCTCTCTTGAGACCACCAGGTGAGAGACCTTTGAAGGGGCTCCGTCACCTTGATGGGATAAGACTGGGGGTGAGAGGTCAGAGACCACTGAGTGGAGAGCATCCATTGGGTGGTTCTCATGTGCAACCGGGCCAGGGGTACAGTGAACACCGAGGACGCCATGAGACCCAACATGCGTTGCATCGAGAGAGCTGTAAGCGATTGGTTCTCCCCGATGTAACGGGCCATCCGAAGGATATCGAGTCTTCTGTCCTCTGGAAGGAAAGCCTTCGCGGAAGAGGTGTCTAGAAGTGTCCCTATGAAAAGGAGCCTCTGGGAGGGCTGCAGTTGTGATTTTTTCAAATTCAGCAGAACTCCCATGGACGTAAGAAGACGAGAAGTCGTTTGCACGGCTTCCAAAGTCCCTTGGCTGGAAGGGCTTGCTAGAAGCCAATCGTCCAGGTAGGGAAACACTCGGAGTCCGATCTTCCTGAGATGCGCAGCGAGAACTGCACAACACTTTGTAAAAACTCGCGGCGCCGAGGATAGCCCAAAGGGCAGGACTCTGAACTGATAATGCTGTCCCAAAGCTACAAACCGAGGAACTTATGGTGTGGTCGGGTGGATGGGGATATGCTGGTAGCTGCCCGCATATCCAGGAGGCCAGCCAGTCGTGTTGATGCAGCAAGGGTAACAGGGTACCTAGGAATCATTTTGAATTTCTCCTGGGAGAAATTTGTTTAACTTCTGAGGTCTAGAATAGGCATTCCCAGATTTCTTTGGAACCAGAAAGTAATGGGAGAGAACCCTGTGTTTCGTGAGATGCGGGGCACCAGTTCTATTGCCCTGTTGTTTAGAAGGCCCTGGATCTCGGCGGTGAGGAGGTCTGACTGAGAGACCAGACAACCTGGGTTGTCGCCTGGGAGGACAATTCGGGGGGTTTCAAGAAATTGAGAGAATAACCTCTAATTATCCGAAGGACCCATTTGTCCGAGTTATGGACTTCCACTGGTTGTAGAAGTACATCAGACCACCTCCCACCAGAGGAGAAAGTTCCACCTCGGCAATGTGGATGGAACTTGGGCCAGTAATTCATAAGGTGGCGCTTGGGGCTTTAGGCCCCGCGCTTTGCTGCATCTTCTTTGAGGTTGGGCAGGCTGGCTTTGCGGAAGCTTTCCTCTGCCTCAAAGGACTGACGACTATGAAACTGACGCTCATTCACATGCCCCCGAGAGGAGCAGGCGGAGGTCTGGCCAACAATGGCCGACCTAGTCTTCTGAGTGGCCTCTAAGGCTTGTTCCACCTGGAGGGTCGAAAAGAAAGGAGCTATCAAAGGGCAGCGCCATTACCTGCTGCTGAGCATCATTCAGGAAGCCGGTAGCACGCAGCTGTGAATGGCGCTGGTACAACACCTGCGGCTGCTGAGCGAGAAGCAGTGTCGAAGCGTCCATGGCGGCTTTGACCTGTTGGTTATTGGACTCAATACCTCTAATAACGGTCACAAGAAGCTCTGACTTGGAGTCCGATCTGGAAGAGCTTCAACCATTCTTTTCATAGAGTGCCACAGGACATACTCATACTGAGAAAAATAGCCTTGATAACTGGCAATACGCATACTTAGAGTGGAGGCAGCAAAGACTCTTTACCTAATGTATCAATCTTATGAGACTCTTTGTTAATAGGTCGAGCTGTAGTAGTTTGAGGAAGAACCGACGTGTCATTCTCTGCCAGGACTACAATAGGATCCGCAGGCTTGGGATGCCAAAATGGGACCATCCTTGGGAGCTGAATACTTTATCAATGGATTTAGCCACTGAGGAATAAGAGCAGGATTATTCCAAACCATTTGAGACAGCGCCTCAAGGAAGGCTGGATTGAGGAGTCAAACTGTGAGATCTCAAGCATGAAGATACTTGAGTCTTAATATCTTCCGGGATCGATGTCTGTAGTCTGGAGAGAAAGAGTGGATCTCAGGTTCTTCAACAGAGACTTAAAGGACAGGTCCTCGACCACAGGCTCTGTAGCAAAGAAAGATCCTGTTTCCTCCACTTCATCACCCAACTGAAGGTCTGGGTCAGGCTCAACATCATCTCCTGATGGTCTAGGAAGGACTGTTTGGACAGGAAAGGAGTGAAAATTAGGAGAGGAGGAAATAGCAGACAAACAAGGAGAGTCCCCGAGGGTCCCCAGCGCTGAGAAGGCAAAACGGGTTGAAAACGGCACCGTGGAGGGGCACGGCAATCAAGAGGCACGCCGGCACCGCAGCGCCCCGGCGCCGCCTTCACCAAGCGGGCGCCGCTGCAGACCACCCGGCGCGCGGACGGCACCGCGCGGCCCAGCAGCACCGAAAACGCACCGATAAGCCAACAGACCCCGCCGGCGCGCGAACGCCCCAGGAACCTGGAAAGCTAGAGAAGGAAAACCAGGAGATAAGGGCATCGTGTGGCCCCGCGCCGCAGCCATGTGGGGGGAACACTCTGCGCGGAGTCGCTGGCACCAAGAAGGCGCCGCGGTAACTAGGAAGGTCCAACCGCCTCTACCTGATCGCCGGAGGAGCCCGAGGGCCGTGGGCAACCGAGCCAGGCAGAAGAACCAACCTCCGAGCCCATCGCCCATAAGAGCGGTCCACTGATAAAACTGCTCATCTGGAGCCCTACCTATAGGCGGGAGGGGCTCGATGTCGAGGACGACGGTCACCGGAAGTTGCGACTCAAGAAGGAGACCGCAACTAGCTACCGATAACCGATCGCTGACAGACAGAGAGGCGACCTAGTGATGCCTTCTTTTGACCTGTGGGTCAAGAAGAGCTCGAGGTCAACGTGCCGAGAATACTGATTGTTTATTTTATGCCGATGGGGACCGCCATCCCCCCAGGCATCGGACTGACCGTTGTTGGAACCCCGCTGAGGAGAAGGAGGCTGACCGGACCCAGCCCGGCTGACTGAACAGCTTTCATACGAAGTCTCCCTACCGTCACCTGACCTGCTCATTGTCGACTCCGTCCAGTAGGCCGAGACTTCTTCAAGTAAGTTAAATTTAAAATATTAGAAAAATTAACGAAAATAGAATAAAATTAAGCGATACTACTATCGTGATAATGTTACAAAACAACAAACTGAAAACTATGCGCTAGTTTGAAGTTTGACTCCCGACAGGCGAGCGACGCCAGCACCGACGGGCGGAAAGGAACTGAGGCGGTTGGAGGGTCGCCGCCGAGATAGTACTGCCGGCGAGTCGTTGCTCAAGGGCGCCGCTTCCTCTCAAGGGCGCCATCTCTAATCACCCTCCAGCAAAAGTTTGCTCCCGATGGGTCCTAGTGCCTCCGGCGCTAATCCCACTAGTGTGAATGAGTGGTGGAGACTTATGTCCAGGAAGATCTTAACATTACAGTAGACCTTCGAGGGGATCTCAGGTATTTCATCGTCGGTGAAGCAGGAACCACACAGACGATTTTCTAGCAGTACAACTGGGGCTGCCCACGCTGTCACCTGCCGACGTCATCAACCCTATAAAGGTGTGAGCGGCCCTGCTCCCTCCTCAGTTCTTTCCCCCCAGACAGCAAGGAAGCAAGGTCCTGCCATGGGGGACTGAGGAGAGAAAGAGGTGCCCAAGCCAAAATGAAAGGCTGGAGACACCAGGTAGCCAGTCTGAATAGAGGACATTATAGAGGAGATGGTGGGAGGAAAGGTTGGCCTGATGACTGAGATCCCCTTGATGATCTACCGTTATGGTAAGTCCTAACGTAACTGTCTTATCTTTGGAGTATCTCAGTCATCAGGTCACACTGCAGGAACGAGTACCACGCAGTTACAAGCACATCAGGACAGTCTGGGAGGAAGGCAAACCGAGGCCTAAGACTGAAGGCACTGAATAAATGGAAATTACATACCTACCATAACTGTTGATCTTCTCTTGTATCTTCACCATTCATTACTGCTTTGGTGTATGCCGGATGCGTGCACCAGCTATGGGAGGTTTTTTTTTTTTTTTTTTGGAGGGAGGAGTCGGCTGCCCACGAGTATGACGCATTGCGTGGTGTGCGAGGGGCAGCCGTTTGGCGCAGCACACCCCTCCTCCATCCCAGTTCTGTAAGCTGGAGAGGCGAAATAAAAGAATTAGAAAAGAGCAAGGCAAGAGAAAAGAGGGATAGCAAAAGCAAAGAAACTGAAAAAGGAATAAGCCAAAAAGAGGACAGGAAGGAAAGAACCCTACCCTAAGGGACCACAGGGCCGGACTCTTTGGGCGGCTTTGAGGGAGGAACAGGTAAAGGGAGAGGAGACAGTAGGAAGAGGAGGAGAAAGAAGAAGGGTAGTGGGAGGAGGGAAAAATCCACCACGAATTTTGGGTGAAATTGGCTTGAAGCTTACCAGCTCGGAGCATAAAAACAAGGGAGCTGGTTTAGATGGTTCAATCGAACCTTCTGCACTGCTTGGTACGAGACAGGCAGATTTCCCTATGCATCCCGCTATCCTATTATCCATCACTCAAGCTGAGAGCTCACAGATTGTCCAAGGGAAAAAAATCTGTTCTGAAGAGGAAAGAGCCCCCAACTAGGTGTAGGGGAAAAGACCCCACTAGTACACAGCCACATGATTAAGTACTTTTGGGGGGAGAGGGGGACACCTATTTTGAAAAATAAAAGAGAGACAGGGAAGGAAACTCCTTCTGACTCCCTGGTTGAAGGTTGGGGACAATGTTACCAGACCACCAGTTCAAAGTTGGTAATTTTCGAACTGGGTTAGAAATTTTCTTTTCACTAGCCTAATTTGCATTTGTAAAAGACAAGATTCAGCTACACCAGCTAGATCAGAGAGGACTGAGGGTTAGAGGACTGTCTCAGAAACTAGCCCTGCCGGCTGGTGGCTGAACTATTACGGACTTGAAGGTAGAACCCCCCAAAAGGGGACACCTTCCAGAATGAGAATCAGAAAGAGTTCCCTCAGATGGAAAGGACGAAGCTCCACTTGCTCTCCTCCCTCCTCAAATCCTTCGTTGTTTTTCAGAGAAGGACAGAAGGTCCTGAGGAACTAGCCCCAATCGGCCTCGAGTTTGGGGAGGGGCTAACAGGCAGGGGAGATGCCCAAGAAATGAGGCACATGAGGGATGGTGGATGGATTCAGTAATGAACGGTGAGAATACAATAGAAGATCAAGAATTACGGTAGGTACATAATTTCCATATCTTCCCTTGTCAAATTTCACCATTCGTTACTGCTTGGGTGAGTATCAAGCCCCCCGAAGGGGGCCTAGCACAGCCTTGAGGGAACAAGACCCTCAGCCTCCTGCTGGTGGAAAACAGGAGGAAGAGACCCATACCATAGTAGACTGAGAAGTCTAAGCCTGAGGAAAGCTAGAAGGTGTCCCCTGAAGATGAGGAGACGGATGAAGCCCCTGAAGAAGTCTCCTAGCCCTGCTGGAAAAAAGGCGGGTTCCTCAGAAGGCAGAGCGGATCACCCTACGCTGAGCCAGGGGTGACAACCTCAATAGACAAAGCCACGCCGTCCGTCCAATACAGATCGCTGTTCCTGCAAGCCTGGAAGCCACCTGACTGGTGTCATAAGATACCCTTGCTTGGTGCTTTGCCAGTTCCAGACCTATGGTGGAGAGGGCAATGGCTTGTCGAGATTGCTCCAAGTCAGGCAGCAATTGTAGGTAGCAAGGTGTACCTGATATGATGCAATTCCCATCATTGCACGAGAAGAAGAGAAAAAACTTCGTCCCCACCGGTTGAATTGTAGGGAATCTGAGTCCGGTGGTCGGTCGTGAACCAGGCGCTGACGCTCAGAAGGAGCCTCTAGGAACACCAAGCCTGAAGAAGGGTGAGGGAGAGAACCTAGAGATGCCTGTGGAGCACAGCACCTCCTCCTGCAGTCTGCCGGGGCTGGGGAAGGGGCAGCTGGAGACTGCTAGGTGCGGATAAGAGGTTTCCTGGAAGGGGATAGGCCAGGATGGCACCACCAGGTGTTGGGCACTGAATTCGCTGAGGAATTCACATGTCTGCCACTCGGTATTTTCCCGTCTGACAAAGGAGATACGGAGATCTCGAACCATCCTCAACAGGAAGCGCTGATATTCAGTGAAATCAGCATCAGAAGAAAGGTGAATGTTAGGTTCCTCTCCCTCTGAGGAGGGAGTCGAGGAGGATGCGGAACTCGAATGTCCAGAAGACTCCTGCCGCAGTGGGGATAGGCGAAAGACCCGTTCATTCATGACCCTAGCATATGACGGGAAGGCCGTTGCTGTGGCTCTGAACATCTCTCAGGATAAGGGCCCATAGGACCCACGTGGCCTGGGAGAGAGGGGGTGGCTGCAGAGGAATGGGAGAAGGGCACCTACTTGGAAGTGCCTGTCCTCTGCCAAGGCTCTGGAAACCAGGGAACGGTGCCTGAACTAGAGGGATCCCTGAGATCAAACTGGGTCACAGAGCGGAATCCTGAGAATGCGAACTCTGGAAGAGCCCAGATGGGGAATCTTCCCTGTGATGCGCCTGGGGTTGCATGAGTCCAGAAGGGCAATGCTCAATGCTGCTACTGCAGGGAACCCTGGAACTCGAGGAGGAGAGACAAGGCTCGACGCTCCGGCTCCTCCCTGCGCCCAGCAGGGTGGCAGTGGAGTGCTGCCGCCCCTTGCCCAACCCTTCAGACTATGAGGACACCCTCCTCCTAGACCCCAGCAAAGGAGTCCCCAGATCCAGAGGCCCCCCCCCCCAAGGAAGGCCACCGAAGCAGGAGCCTCCAGTCCCCCCTGGGAGGGTGCAGCAGCACCAAGACTGGCAGCTGCTGCAGCCCCTCCAGAGGAGATGACCCCCCCCATGGACCCGGGGGTCCTCGGAGGCAGACTGCTCTGGAGACTCAGGGATACGGGCACTGGGACGCCTGACACCATGTCTCACAGAGATGTCCGATTCCGAAGAATCAAGTAGTCAATCCAGGTCCAAATCTGTGTCGACACCCTCTAAAGAGGAGTCGACCAGAAGGACCCCAATACTGGCCAAGCCGGTTACACCTCCAGAGACAGCGCTGGCATCCCTGATGGCAGACAGTCCCAACACGCCACCCACAGCCCCAGAACCCAATGCCGACCCACACAAAGCCCCGGCTGGGTCTCCGGCGCCGGAACCCGAAATGGCGCCGCCCAGGGCACCGGTGGTACGAGTGGCACTGAGGGCCGAACCGGCACTGCGAATGGCACCGGGATCCGAAACAGTGAGGCGGCATCAAGGGTTCACCAGTGCTGGACCCAGCAACCATGGGCCGCAACACTGGGGGAGCCTGCACCTCAGTTGAGGTGACTGCTGAGGTGGTGTCGACGACGCGACCTCAGGAGGAGCCGAGTTGCTCCTCCGACACCGCAAAAGAAGTCTCCTCCTCGGCAAGTCTTGAAGATGAGGAGGCCTCCTCCTCACCAGACCGTACAGGCCTGGGAGCGGACCCGGAGGAAAGGTCTAAGGATCTGGCCTGGGAGGCCCGAGAGCGACGCCGTCCTACGAAAATCGGCAGGGCCCTGCCGACCTTAAATGTGCATATTTCCAGAACACGGTGATCCATGGAAAAACAGGCGTTACATGCATCCATGTCATGGTTAGGTTCCAGGCACCGCAGACAAACATCATGCTGGTCCAAAATGGAAAAATGCCAGCCACAAGAGCACCGACGCACGGGATGGAGAACCAGGATGAGGAGTCGTCGAAAAAACAGCACCGACAAGATAGGCCTAATGGCGTACTACAAAATTGTAACTCACGCAGCAGGTGCAGCTTCGAGTGCGGGAGAAACAGAACTGGGATGGAGAAGGAGTCTGCGGTGCCTAACGGCCGCCCCTTGTGCACCTTTCAGTGCGTCATACTTGGGGGCGGTGCCATTGGCGTCGACTCCCTCCTCAGAAAAAACAAAACAAAACAAAAAAAAAACACTCCCATAGCGGGTGTGCACATCCACCGTACACCCAAGCAGTAATGAAAGGTGAAGATTGACAAGGGAAGATCAGCCTGGGCGAAGCCTGCAGGGGCACTGGAGGCAATGTACAGACTGTAGTGCTTGGTGAAAGTATGGATGATACTCCAGGTGGCAGCAATGCAGATATATCAGCTACTGAGACTCCTTTGAAACAAGCCGCAGAGATAGCCTTGCCTCTTGTGGAGTGGGCTTTCACCACCCCCGGCAACTTCTTGCCACATTTGTTGTATCAAAATACAATACAACAGGCCAATCATTTGGACAAATATTGTTTAGAAACCTGAACTCCCTCTCTCCCTTGGGCGAAAGAAACAAAAAGATGTTTTCTGCAGTCCTTAATTTGAGCAGATAACACTTAAGAATTCTGCACACACCCAACGTATGGAGCACTGCTTCCCCTGGATTGGCACGATCTTTGAAATACACAGGGAGGTGAACTGATTGGCTAAGGGGTAAACTCAGACACCACCTTGGGAAGAAACACAAGATTCATGCGCAGACACACCCTGTCTTAGTGAAAAATTAAATAAGGATCCTGACACCAGGGAGCCTGAAGCTCGGGAATCCTTCGAGCAGAAGTAATAGCAACCAAAAGAACAGGTTATTCACCTGTAACAGTAGTTCTAGGAGTGGTATATGTTGTTCATCCACACTCTTTGGCATGTCCCTTTCCCCTTTAAGGATCACCGGAAGTCTTCAAGCTGGCTCCTCCAACCCACCCGGGTGGTAAATACCTTGGCTCCGCCCCATGATGCCAGATCTTAGCCCACTGGAAGCCAAGTATTGTGCATTCGTAGTCGGAGAGGTCGGGTGGGTCCGTGTGGATGAACAACATATACCATTCCTAGAACTACTGTTACAGGTGAGTAACCTGTTACATAGAGGCATAGAATTTTACTGCAGATAAGAACCGCTTGGCCCACCTAGTCTGCCCATTTCCCTACCCAACGGATAAGCTGCAGATCCTAGTTAACCAACAGCCTACTTCCTCCTACCCCCCACTAGAATTGCCTTATGCCTACCCCATGCATTCTTGAATGACCTCACTGTTTTTGACTCTATGACTTCCTCAGGAAGGCTGTTCCATGCATCAACAACCCTCTCTGTGAAGAAATACTTCCTCACATTACCTCTGAGCTGCTCTCCTCTATCTTCAAATTGTGCCCCCTTGTTCTTGCACATCTCTTTTTCTGAAAGATGCTACCCTCTTGGACTTTGTTGATTCCCTTGAGGTATTTGACAGTTTCTATCATGTCCCCCTCTCCTCCTTTCCTCGAGGCTATACATCTTAAGTTCCTTTAGTCTTTCTTCATATGTCTTTGTGCAGACCCTGCACCATTTTGGTTGCCCTCTTCTGGACAGCCTCCACCCTGTCTATGTCTTTGCGGAGATTGGGTCTCCAGAACTGTACACAGTACTCCAGATATGGTCTTAGCAACTGTCTGTACAGAGGGCCAACAACTTCCTGTTTTCTACTGGTGATACCTCTCCCTATGCATCCCAGTATCCCCAAAGCCCTCCTTACTGCTTTCTCGCATTGCTGGCCCACCTTTAGGTCATCTGATATGACTACCCCCAGGTCCCTTTCTATTTTTTTTGTTGTCAGTATCTCACCCCCCATTGTGTGCTCTTACCCTGGGTTTTTGTTTCCCAGGTGCATTACTTTGCACTTCTTTGCGTTGAATCTAAGCTGTTCTTCTAAGAGCATGGTTATGTTGTTCATCCACACTCTTTGGCAGACTCCTAGCAGTTGTCTGGGAGGAGGGAGGCAAGGTGCACACCCCCTACTTAGGAAACAGAGACCGGAGAACTGAGGCCCCAAAACCAGCATCCCGGCGTGACTCAAGGTCGATGTGGCAGTGGGTGATAAAGGTGTTTGCTGACTTCCAGGTAGCAGCCCGACAGATTTCCTGGATAGCGATGTCACTGGAAGGAACCACCGATACAGCAGTATGGTGGGTAGAATGAGCTCTTATCCCTCTGGGAGGCTCCATGCCCGCCAACTCATAGCACAGACCTATGCATGATGTAATCCACCTCGCAATGGTCCATTTAGCTGCAGGTCTGCCAGAAGCGGCTTCAGCGTAGGTGACAAACAGCTGGCAAATCTCTCCCTGAATTTCTGCCGTCCTCTCTTTACAGTAGGAGAGAGCATGTCTCAGGTCCAAGGCATGGAGCCTGTACTCTGCCTCCAAGGTGTAATTAGGGTAGTACACCGGTAGAGTCAACACCTGGTTAAGGTGAAACTCTGACACCACCTTCAGAAGGAATTTCGGGTGGGGGCGTACGATAACCTTGTCCCTGTGGAAGACCAGATAAGGGGATTCCACTGAAAGCGCCTGGAGTTCCCCTGTCCTTCTGGCAGACATGATAGTCACCTGGAAGGCAGTCTTCCATGACATGTGTGACAAGGCACACTTGTGCATTAGTTCGAATGGCTTGCCCATGAGCTTTGCCAGTAACAGCAGTAGATCCCATGGAGGTGGAGGTTCATGCACCGGAGGGGATATATGATCCAGGCCTTTGAAAAATCATCCGACCACTGTCTCCTGTGCCACCGTCGGCTGACCGGCCCACGCCCAGTAAGCAGAGATGGCTGCCAGGTGCACCCTAAGGGTCAATGACCACAGACCCCCTTTGGGAAGAGACCAAAGATAGCAGAGAATGTTGGCCACTGGACAGGACAGAGGGTCCAGGCCCTTGCCCTGACACCAAATGGAAAACCTTTTTCATCTGAAGGCATATCACTTCCTGGTCGATTCCTTTCTAGATGACTCCACCACAAAGCCTGGAACTCTAGCCGCTCAGGTACCAGGCTGTGAGGTGCAGGGACTGAAGGTCCGGATGGAATACTTTCCCTTGATTGAGTGATATCAGGTCCGTGCATGTACAAAGCTGCTTCGGGGGCCTGCAGCCGAGGCTGAGGAGATCTGGATACCAGAAATGGAAATTACGTACTTACCGTAATTATTGATCTTCTTGGATAGTCTCCATCACTCATTCACACTAGTGCGATAGCACCAGAGGCGCTAGGACCAAGTGGGAGCCAAAAGTTTTCAGAAGGGTTGGCGCTGAGACAGGACCACGCATGCACGGCACCGCGAGACCAGCTCGCGCCTGTGTAGGCTATCTCGGCGTCGACCCTCCAACGGCCTCAGTAACTAATGAGAATAACTCATCCTGAGTTTCTGGGTTTGAGGGCCCAGATGGCCTTTGCAAGAAAGGTCAAAGAACAATGTCTTCACAGTCTGAACCATAGGAACATGAAGACCAGGAAAGAAAACGAGTGAATCCAGTGGATGGTGGGCAGGCATGTGAATGAGTGATGGAGACTGTCCAAGAAGATCAATAATTACGATAAGTACATAATTTCCATATTTTCCTGGACTAAGTCTCCATCACTCATTCACACTAGTGGGAAAGTACTGAGTTAAAACCAACAACCCTGAGTAGGGTGGTAGGAGATAGGGTTCACTCAGAAAGGATGACCAAGGACTGTCCTGCTAATAAAAAGAGCTGTCTTGTAAGGAGCATCTAGAACATACTGCTTACAAGATAAGCACTCAACTTGTAACTCACCACTTTGCAGAAGACTGCAATAGGCACAAAATGAAAGTCTGCCATGAAGCCGCAACCACTCTAGGAGAGCGGCGAGAACTTGGCCTCATAATTTGGTCTAGGACCAAAATTAATAGTGTCAAAGACATGTACTAATGTAATGTAAAGGGACCTCAGGAACTGAAAGAGTCAGAGATAAAGTCTACTGGTTCAGAACAGACCGGAAAGTGCAGATGGAATCCCCCACCATCAAGTATGGCTGACCTGTAAACAACAGGTCCAGGAGCACTTGAACCCCTTACTTGGTGAGCAAAGGGGGTCCAGGTGGGGTTAGCCCATCGAGGAGAATGGTCTCCACTTAGTCACTGGAACCTTCCTCATGGAAGGCCAAGCATGACTTAGAAGCCTCTTGTGGTGGTCTAGTAGAACCAGATCCTACCCACTGCATATTCCAAAAAGGAATCATCCTGCCCCTGTGTGTACAACTGTAGTAGCAGTCTCTGAACTCAGGGAAGAAAGGAAAAAGTGTACAGGAGGACGTGTTCACAGCAGAAAAAAACAATCCGACAGAGAAAAAAAAGGGCTGGATTTCTAAGGCAAATGGAGGCAGATGTGCGTCGAGGAGGGACACAGCACGACCAAGTTAGGGCTAACCCATTCGTTGAAAGTGACTGAAAAGAGGCAGAAGTGACTCAGTGTGGTGAGGCACCAATCACTCCGGCCTCCCTGAAGGAAGTAGGAAGGATTCTAGTTTGCTTTCCTGAAAAACAAACATCATAGCTCCGTCATGCACTCGGAAAGGATAGCTTCGCGTGCGACTGGCACGGAATGAGCGAGCAAGAACCGAAGGTGTGAATATTTGAAAAGCCATCTCAGAAAAAGACCTACTTGACCTATGGTCAAGAAAAGAGCATGCAGTCTGTTAAGTTGAAGCAAGCAGGGAAGTAGGAACCTAAGTTCTGACTCGCTGAAGAGTCACTTTTGTTGCTGCGAGGCTCTGATCAAGAGAAGAAAGCCTGATAAAAAAAGGGGGACCAACAGACTGGGCAGTCGCCCAGGTCTAAGAAATATCTCGGAATAAGAGAAATCTCTCTTGGAGAAAAGAGATGACCCATACCTCCGCTGGATCGGACTCCCTCTAGGGGTTGAAGAAGTCAGGTACTCTTTACCATTAGTCCGAGCCTGACAAGGTTTCAGGCTCTATCTCGCAAGGATTGCCTGATACAAAAATAACGAAGATGTCATCCCTCTGAGGGGCAGGAGGAGCCTGAGTGTCCATAACTGAAATTGTGACCGGACTAATAATCACAGCTGAAGAGATGTTAACCACCTGCCGAAGAAACCACCGAAAGGGCAGTATCAGAAGGGGGCTATATACCCCTATCAAAGGAGCGGAAGAGTCTGTGCGGCTCCCGACCATTGAATTAGAATGTTCCACAGAGTATAATTGTTTTGATGACTGAAAGAGTCTAGATGCAGAGGTGTATGGTCCACGGATACAGTCTGAATACTATGGTGGACCCCATCACTGAGGAACTACTGAAAAGATCTTCCATCATGGACTCTGATGATAGAGAGGGTGTGCCCTTCAGTATATAAAATGAGTCATCCGCTGCATTACTGACCAGAAGGACAGGGAGAGACTCATCTAGATGCACTTCTACCCCAGAAGGACCCCTAAGGGAGGTCTAGGTCACAGCCACTAGAGACTCTGCCACCAGGAAGGATGTTGAGGAGCTTGGCACCACGTAGGGAGCCAAAAAAGTGCTGAGCGGAATGAGAGATTCCGCTGGCAGAACAGCACAAAAGAGTTCCATCAGCGGAAAACTGCTGGATGTCACAAGATCCCAGGTAGACCGCCCCTCACTAAAATTTGCGGAAAAATAATCCGCAGAACAGGACTTCATTCTACGGAAAACATCCTGCCACAAGTTCTGTGGAGAAGTCTAAAGAGGGAAGATTTGTTACTAGTTCTGCCCGACAGGACCTACTAGCAACCCTGCGGCACCAGCATCACTCATGGCATAGGAGGGCACCAAGCAGTGCCTATGCCAATGTGGGTGCACCAGAGGGCTCCCGTGGCTGTACCTGCAGGCACCCCCGGCACCCATACAGCAATGGCACCCCCGACACCCATGGTACCATGGCACCCATAGCAACAATGGCACTCAAGGGCACCAGCGGCACCCATGGCAGCCCGGTGCCACCCACGTCCCCGCGAGTCACCCGCTGTACCATAAGTGGCGCCGGCAACCTATGGCAGCAACAGCACCACCCGCAGCACCACACAGAGTGATGGCGCCAATCACGGCACCGAGACACGATGCCGACAAACAGCGCCAAAAGAAAATGCCAATGGAATTCCTGATAAAGAGAGGAGAAGGAAAAAGGTGGTGCCTGTACCGGCCCCAGCATGGAAAAAGAAGAGGGGGTAGGCACGTGGGGTCAACACGATGGTAAAGGCACCAAGATGATCCAATCGATCCAGTTCAACGGCTCCGAGGCCCCGAAATCAGGAACACAACCAGGAAAAAAGGAAGAAGTCAAACCCCCTGCTCCACAGGAGCAGCCCAGAGGTGAAACTGCTCACCAGAGCTTCGAGGACAGAGATGGAGTCGAGTCGTGAATGCCGACATTAGGGAGGGGCCAAGGGGAACCCACCGAAGTCTGTTCAGGCCTATCGCCCCTCCCGACGAACAATCCTCGTGCAGACGTACCAAAGGGCAACCTCGAGCAGCACCGATTCTTCTTCCGCAAACGAGGAAGAAGAGCTTGAGGTTGCTTGAGTCTGGATCCTCGGAACAGCTAGATCTGGGCTTTGTGGACTGTCTCCCCCCCACCCCGAGCACAGAACTGTCTGTAGTCAGACCCTCCCTGCTTCTCAAGGCGGCGAACAGGGCACAGCCCTCTGCCATAGCAACTTTCAAACAAAGTCTTCCTACCGTCATCGCTACCGTCTAAGGACGACTTCGTAGATGGCAGGAAAGAATTTCTTTTTCTTTTTTCATAATCTTCTTTTCCCGTTCATTAAAATAAGAAATTACTACTACAAAATTAAATTAAACGCTAAAAGCTGCTGTCATATAGACGAAAACTTTGACCCCGGCAGACGAGTGATGTCGACATCCTAGCGCACTCAACCACGGGAGAAAAGGAACTGAGGTGGTTGGAGGGTCGAGGCCGAGCTAGCCTACACAGGCGTGAGCTAGTCTCGCAGTGCCGTGCATGTGTGGGCCTGTCTTGGCGCCGACCCTTGGGAAAATTTTTGGCTCCCATTTGATCCTACTAGTGTGAATGAGTGATGGAGACTTAGTCCAGGAAGATCTGGCGCAGCCAGTCTGGGGCTCCCAGGATCACCTTCACCTTGTCCCTCCTCACCTTGAGGAGCACCTTGTGGATCAAGCGAAATGGAGGAAAGGCGTAAAGGACACCTGGGGTCCACGGCCTCGAGAAGGCATCCCCCCTGCAGCAAGCCCTGCTGAGGGGGGCCGGCATGAAACAGCCTCAGCTTGGTGTTTTCCCTGGAGGCAAACAGGTCCACCAGTGAGAGAACAGGCTGTAAGCCTGAAACAAAAACCCAGGGGAAGAGTACACAATGGGGGGTGAGATACTAACAACAACAAAAATGGAAAGGGACCTGGGGGTAGTCATATCAGATGACCTAAAGGTGGGCAAGCAATGTGAGAAGGCAGCAAGGAGGGCTGGGGGGATACTGGGATGCATAGGGAGAGGCATCACCAGTAGAAAACAGGAAGTTATTATCCCTCTGTACAGACAGCTGGTGAGACCCCATCTGGAGTACTGTGTGCAGTTCTGGAGACCAATCTCCATAAAGACAGACAGGATGGAAGCTGTCCAGAGGAGGGCAACTAAAATGGTGCAGGGTCTACACCGGAGGACATATGAAGAGAGACTTAAGGAGCTTAATATGTATAGCCTCGAGGAAAGGAGGGAGGGGGACATGATAGAAACTTTCAAGGCACTCTCAAGGGAATCAACAAAGTCCAAGAGGGTAGCATCTTTCAAAAAGAGGTGTGCAAGAACAAGAGGGCACAATTTGAAGATAGAGGGAGGGGGCAGCTCAGAGGTAATTTAAGGAACTATTTTTTCACAGAGAGGGTTGTGGATGCATGGAACGGCCTTCCAGAGGAGGTTGTGGAGTCAAAATCAGTGGTGGAATTCAAGCATGCATGGGATAGTCATAAAAGGCAATTCTGGGGTGGGGGTAGGAAGAAGTAGGCTACTGGTTAACTAGGATCTGCAGCTTATCAGTAGTAGGGAATGAGCTGACTGGGTGGGCCAAGCGGTCCTTATCTGCCGTAAAATTCTATGTTTCTATGTTTCTGGATGGAGAGACCACTCGTGGGATGTCTGGCCCAAGCGGCTGAGAGCATCCGTCAGATGTCTCGAGGCTCCTGCCAGATGGATGGGTAGGAGATGCGCCTCCAGTCGGCTCACGAGGGTCCAGATGCTGAGCGCCTCCTTGCACAGCACACGGGAGTGTGTGCTCCCTGTTTGTTGAGGCAGTACATGGTTGTTGCATTGTCCCCGTGGACTTGAACCACTTGATCCTGGAGCTGAGGAGCGAAAGCTGACAGTGAAAGCTGACAGTGTCAGTCTGACTGCTCTGAGCTCCAACAGGCAGATGTGGCATCGGAAATCCTCGGGGGTCCAGAGCCCGTGGGCCCTTTTGTCCCCATCTGGGCTACCCAGCTCATGAGAGAGGCATTGGTCGGGCGACCAATTGGCCGCTCAGGGCGACAAACGGATCCCTTCCTGCAACGGTCTGGGGCGGTCCACCATTGGAAAGTGTCCCACATCTTCTGGGTTACAGTGATCAGCTGGTCGAAGTGAGTCCACTGGGCGGCCAGCTCCCATTGGAGGAGGCGCATATGCAACCGGGCCCAAAGGACCATGAAGGTGCACGCCACCATGTAACCCAGAAGCCAAAGAAAGTCCCAGGCAGGGCGCAAGTGCCCAACCAGAAATGATTGGGCAAAGGAGGAAACAACCTCTGCCCTGTCCGCCGGGAGCCGAGCTCTGCCCCGATGAAGCCCATCACCTGGGAAGGCATGAGTTCCGACTTGGCCTCGTTGATCAGAAGGCCAATTTGGGAACACATTTGGAGGGCCAGATCACTGGACCTCTCCACCTCCTGTTGGGTGGGACCTGCCAGAAGCCAATCGTCAAGGTAAGGGTAAATTCTGACACCCCGACGTCGGAGATGGGCCACCACCACTGCAAAGCATTTGGTGAAGACCCGTGGGGCCGACGACAGGCCGAACGGCATGGCTTGGAACGCGTACAGGGTCCCGTCGACCCTGAAGTGGAGGAACCGCTAATAGGATGGACGGATTGGGATGTGAAAGAACGTGTCCTGCAGATCCAGTGAACAAAACCACATGTTTCTCTCCAAGGATGGACAGAGTGCGAGACCTCAGATACTGATTCAGGTCTTGGAGATCTGGAATGGGGCGCTAGCCCACTTGGGCACCAGGAAATACCTTGAGACGAAGCCTGGGTCTGCTGGAGGATCCGCTATAGGAGCTATTGCCTTCTTGAGGAGCAGCTGAGCAATGTCGTCTCGAAGAGAAGACCGGGTGTGAGCGGATAGCCGTTCCTCCCGAGGGGCCCGGGCACGGCTGGGAGGGTACTGCTCGAACTCTAGAGGCAGTTCCTGGCTGACCACTTCAAGAACCCACCTGTCCGAGGTGACATCGGACCAGGCAGAAAGGAAGTGACAGAGCTGGCCCCCCACGGGAGAACCCAGAGCTGACATGACGGGAGTAGGGGTGGCAGCCCCCACCCTGTCACTGAGAAGACTAGGAGGAGGCTCCAGGTCTTGAGCCTCAGCCTTCTTTACTGGCCTGTTGGGGTCCAGGCTTGGGCCAACAGTGCCAAGCTTGAACTTGCTGCTGATGCTGGTGCTGTTGTCCTCTGTGAAAGAAGGACTGCTGAATCGCAGAGGGAGAATGCCGAAAAAGAAAGCTTTTTCTTCTTCTGCTGGTTCTTGCCCGAAGACCCCTTAGCAGAAGTAGCGTCCAAGGTGGCATTGGACTGCTCTATGCGCTGAAGGTGACCGGCCACTCCTGGGCCGAACAAGTCGGTCCCGAGGGAGGGCACATCAGCTAGTTTGTGCTGAGTATCCGCCGGAAAGGAGGAGAGCTTCAGCCAAGCCCTGTGGCGAGAGGCAACTGCAGCAGCCATCGAGTGGGTTCAAGACTCCTCAATGTCCAGGGCCATCTGAATCTGCTGTTTGGCAACAGCTCGGCCCTGGTCTCGGACCTGCATGACCGTGGTCTGCATGTCCACAGGGAGATGTGGGGAGGATCTCATCCAACAACTCGAGAAGGGCATGAGAGAAGTGCACCATGATGACGGCCGAACTGGCCTGACGAAGGCCTAAGGAGGAAACTGCACAGACCTTCCTAGCTGAATGGTCCAGGAGCTTGGACTCTATTGGGAGGTCGGTCCGTATCAGCAGAAAGTACAGTTAAGTAAGAACTTACCGTAACAGTAGATCTTCGAGAACAGCTCTTGCAGCAGGTAACACCATTAGGACTGAAGCCGGCAGGCGTCAGGACCCCACGGAAAACTTCTAGCTAGCTATCTTCAGCGGGGACCGCCCCCGACGTCGGTCCCGCCTCCGACGTCAGGCGTAGTACATAAGGGGGCGGTCCCGCCAGATTCCTAGTTCTCCGCCGGAGACTTCCGGCTGCAGGATGACATCAAAATGGGAGACCGAGGATCCACCGTCAGAAGACAAAGGTATATAAGTCCCTGTTAAAAGGCTCGAGAAGCCATGCCTCCTCCAAGGGGGAAGGTGGGCGGGAAGGTACCTGCTGCAAGAGCTGTTCTTGAAGATCTGCTGTTACGGTAAGTTCTTACGTAACTGTACTATCTTACTTCGAGACACAGCTCTTGCAGCAGGTAACATCATTAGGACTGATTCCCAAGCAGTAGCGCTTGCAAACACTCTGGGAGGAGGAAACTAGAAAGTTCATTCCAAGTCCTGATTCTAGGACAGAAGACCCTGTAGCACAGCCAGGCCAAAGCCGGCTCTTCGACGTGAAGCAATGTCCAGGCTATAATGCCTGATAAAGGTATGTACAGAGCTCCAAGTGACTGCAGCACAAATGGCATAGGTGGAGACGTTACGAAGTGCTGCAAAGGAGGTGGCCACTCCCCTAGTGGAATGGCCCCGGACTGATCCCGGGAGGGGCTTTTGTTTGATATCATAACAGTATGATATGCACTGGCAAGCCAGCGAGAAAGGGACTGTTTGATACTGGCTGGCCCATCATCCTTTCAGTAAAGAACGAAAAGTTGTCTCCGACTTACGAGCTGCTTAGTTCTGCTCAGGTAGTACCTGTGGTGAACATCCAGGTGTGGAGCAGCCTCTCCTATTAGAATAATTAGGGAAGTAGACAGGCAGGTCAATGTCCTGATTGAGAGTGAGGTGGAGACCACCTTAGGCAAGAATTTAGGATTCGTCCTCAGGGATACTCTGTCCTGGTGAAAAATCAAATAAGGCTCCTTACACATGAGAGCATGAAGCTCGGAAACTTCTCGCTGACGTAACAGCAACTAAAACAACGTTTTCCACGACAGAAAACGCAGCTCGCAATCCGCGGCAGGTTCAAAGGGGGAAGCGTGAGTTGCTCCAGGACAAAGAGTAAGTCCCATGCAGGCACTGGGTCTTTAATGGGCGGCCTAAGATGCAACGCCCCTCTCAGGAATTCTCGACAGGCATCTAATTGTGCCACTGTGCGCTGTCCCACCGGAAGGTGATAAGCTGAAATGGCACAGAGGTGCACCTTAATAGAGGAGTGGCGAGACCCGAACGGAAAAGGGAGAGCAGGTACTCTAACACCGCTCACCGACAACCTAAAGGGAAAGGCCGTGCGTCATGTACTATAGACAAAACGGGCGCCATTTCATGGTGTACGTCGATGCGTTGCTGCTTTCTGGCTGCAGAAAGAACTCCGCAACCTCTTGCGAGACCCCGTGTTGCAAAATGGCTATGTCTCTAGGAGCCATGCATGCAGGTTCAGTGAGCGTAAGTCTGGAAGGACCAGTGAACCCTCCTCCTGGGACAAGAGATGGGAGCTGAATGGCAACGGGAGCGGGGGTTCCCGGGATAGCTGTATTAGCAAAGGGAACCAGATCTGCCTGGGCCAGAAAGGGGCCACCAGGATCATTGTTGCATGCTCCCTGCGCAGTTTGAGAAGAACTCTCTGGATCAATGGGAAGGGAGGGAAGCGAGAGGAATCTGTCTGCCCAGGAGAGGACAACGCCGCCAGAAAACACCAGGCCCTGGATCTAGCGAGCAAAATTGGGCAGTTTTATGTTGGATGGGGAGGCGAACAAGTCCAATTCTGGAGTTCTCATCAAAGAAACAGATCCTCTGCTACCTCCTGAAGAAGTTCCCACTCGTGGACTCTGGCCTGGGAACGACTCAGGTCTGCCTGCAATTGTGTTGTCCACCCCGGGAACATGTACTGTGATCAGGTTCGCGCCATGTCAGATTACCCAATCCCACACCCTGATAGCCTCCCTGCAAAGGGGGTAAGAGTGTGCGCCTCCTTGTTTGTTGAGGTAATACATCACCGCCGTGTTGTCTGTCTGGAGCAGGAGAGTACTCAGCGGGATCTCTGACTGAAATGCCTGCAGGGCATAAAGGACCGCCCTCATCTCTAGAACGTTGATATGAAGGTGAGCCTCCTGAGAGGTCCACGCCCTGGGACTTCACCCCATCCAGGTGTGCTCCCACCCTAGTCCTGAGGCGCCTGTGGTGAGGATTACCTCCCGGGATGGCGTATATAAACGGGACACCAGAGAGTGTCCCTGGGTCTAGCCACCATTGCCAGTCTCGAATCACGGCATTCGTGATTCTGACCGGATGCTGCATATGGTTTTGCCTTTGGTCCCATTGCACCTTGAGCATCCACTGAGTTACCCGCATGTGGAGCCTTGCGAAAGGGACGGTCGGAATGGCCGCAGCCATGTGTCCGAGCAAGCGAAGGACCGACCTGGCTGGGACGGACTTCTTCGACGAAAGATCCCTGATGAGGGATCTGATGCGCTCCGCTCTGTCATCTGGAAGAAATGCTCTTCCCTGAACGGTGTCCAGGACTGCGTATATTAACTGCAGTTTCTGCGACGGTACCAGGAAAGACTTCTCGTAATTGATTAAGATGCCCAGAGACCGAAACAGATCCTGGGTACTCTGGATAGCCATTAACAACGCCTCTCTGGAGGTGGCCATGAGAAGCCAATCGTCCAAGTACGGGAACACATAATGGCCCTGTCTCCTTAGAGACGCGGCCACGACTCCCATGCATTTGGTAAAGACCCTGGGGGCCGATGACAGTCCGAATGGAAGTGCTCGGAACTGAAAATGGTGGCCGAGAAACTCGAAGCGCAGGAACCTCCTGTGCGCTTGAGCTACAGGGATGTGCAGGTATGCATCCTGCATGTCTAGGGACGCTAAAAATGTGTCCCTCTTTAGCATGGGAATAAGACCCGGAAGAGTCACCATGAGGAATCTTTTGTAGCGACCGACATATTGAGGTCGCTGAGGTCCAGAATCAGACAGAGGTCCCTGTTTTTTTGGAACCAGGAAGAAGTGGGAGTAATATCCGTATCCTCTCGGTTCTCTGGGACATACTCTGTCGCCCCTTTTGCAGGAGGCGCAGTATTTTCTTGTCTGATCAGTAGCTTGTGCTGACCGAAATGGGAGAGCAGAGGAGGCCTCGAGGGTGGCTTTTTTGCGAATTCTATAAAGTGGCCTCTTCGACCAACTGAAGAACCCACCGGTCGGTGAGTTATGGACTGCCATCCTGGCAGGTACTGCAGAATGCGACCCCCTTAATGTCCCGCTGATCCTGAGGGCGCGAGAAAGGAGTCAGGCTGTGGTGGCGGAGGGCCCTGCGGGCTGGGCTGGTTTAGCTGAGCGTTGACCTCGGCCTGGGCTGTCTACCCTGGGCTCTGGGGAACCGAGCCCTCTGTTGTGGACAGTCTAAGGGACTGTTGTCTCCGTGCGTCTGCCCACGAAAATGGCTTTGGTTCCTACGAAGGAACTAAGCCTCGGTCGGTACATCGCCTGACCAACCTCACCGCCTTCCCGCCTTTGAAGCTTGGTGATGGCCTTCTCAGAGGGCTCACCAAAGAGAACTTCTCCTCGAATGAGGCGCCCATGATGTTTTTCTGACGTCCGGGGTAAAGCTGAGACACGGAGCCAAGAGTGCCTCCGAGGCATACATCTGAAGCTGCTGCTCGGGCCGAGGAGTCCGCTGGAGTCGTCACGCGGCTCAGAGCACTTGGGTCCCCACGTCTGAACTCCGTCCGGAGGAGCTGCAACATCTCCTCCTTCTGCTCACCTTCTGGCAACTCTCAGCCAGATCCAGACCCTGCTCCCACAGGGCATTCTGGAACTGCACCATGTGGGTCAAGTAATTAGGATCTGATGGCGCAGTAGTAGAAGCGATACGGCGCCTACCCATAGAGTCCAGCTGTTTGACTCCGGTCTGGTGGCAGAGTGCTCAAATGTTGCGGTCTCTGGGACCGGTCATGAGAGGCTGTTATGACCAGAGAGTCGGCCTGAGGATGCTGAGCCAAGTACTGGTCTTCCTTGGAGCCTTGTACAGGCGGTCAGCTTTCTGCGCATCGCCGGAGTGAATGTGGACGCTTCACGCCGCCTGGTGACGCCCACGCAGTGTCTACCAAGGTGGCACCACCACAGGCTTGGGTCCTTCGTCGAAGATATTTCGCAAGGCGTAGCCTTCGGGGTCTAACTCTTCCGCATCCCATCCCATGTTCTCTTGGATGTGTCTCATGATGTCCGAGAACGAAGGGTCATCCGGAGGAGACCTTGGAAGCTCACGTGGGTCCGGAGAGGGGATGTGGAAGGGAGATGGGGATCTAGATCCTGTTGAAAACTCTGATCCCGTGTCCTCCGTCGAAGGCAAACGGCGGCGTCTTCTGGGTCTCTTAGGGCTGGGTGACCCAGAAGAGGATCTGGTCGGAGGTCTCCTTTTATCTGGTCTCCCCCTTGGAGGGCTCCTGGGAAGGAAGTAACCAACCTGCAGACCCGGATGGAGAAGGGGGCGCAGGAACTGGAGGGGTAACCGGTCTAGAAGGAGGAGGAGGTGGGAGAGGAGGTGGGGTGGGGACCATGTCCTTTTTGATGGTATCCCACCAGTGAGTAAAAAGCTCCTTAACCTCTGAGATAGAAAGACCCGATGACGGACCGGGCGCCAGTGGTCGGGTTCCGGGGAGGGTTTCCTGGGAGGCTCGACAGGACCGGGGTCGCCCGTCTGGTCCTCGGGCTGTGTCAACTCCTCCTCTGTAATAGTCTCCTGACCGACGTCAGTCGAGGCGTCGGGGTCCTCTTCTCAATCCGGACAGGCATGGGCATTGACCCCCGGCGTCGAGGTCGTAAGAGCTTGGCAGCCCGGCGGTCGTCGGCTCTGGGGACCCTGTGGCGAGGCAGACATCGGGCGGGCCGACATCGGGTCCGACGGTCTCTTAAGAGAGGTAAACTCCTTGGTCTTCCGCTGGGGAGGAGGAGGCAAGGAGGCAGACCTGATGTCGGGTTCAGAATGGCGGGAACCCGACTTGTGGTGATGGTGGCGGTCCCCCGACTTGACCACGGCCTTGGAAGAAGAAGGAGGCCTGGAAGTCTTGGCCTGAGAAGAGGAGCCCGAAGATTTTCTCACCGCAGCGGGGGGAGGCTGAGAACTGGCCCGGGAAGGCGAGCGGTCGGACCTGGAGCCGGAGCTATGAGAATCAGAGGCCCTAGACGGGGACCTGAAAGGGGCCTTCTCCCTATGCTTCTCCGAATGTTTGCAGGTCTTCTCCGAAGAATCCCCCTTGGAGGCCATGGTCTTGAGTTGTTCCTCGAGCAGGAACGCCTGTAGGGCCTTCTGGCGACGGATCCAGGTTCTGCTGTTGAAACCTTGGCAAAAGGAGCAGGACCGGGTGTCATGGTCTGGGCCTAGGCACCGGACGCAGGCCGAATGCGGATCCTTAAAAGGGATCTGCTTCCCACAGGCGCACTTCGAAGAATGACCGGAGGAAACGAATTTCCGAAGGAAAAACTTTACCACGCATCGTGCGCTAGAATTGGAAACGAGGGGTCGAGACTTGCAAGTCGACGGCGGGAAAGAACTGGGGAATCTGGCGGGACCGCCCCTTTATGTACTACGCCTGACGTCGGAGGCGGGACCGACGTCGGGGGCGGTCCCTGCTGAAGATAGCTAACTAGAAGTTTTCCGTGGGGTCCTGACGCCTGCCGGCTTCAGTCCTAATGGTGTTACCTGCTGCAAGAGCTGTGTCTCGAAGTAAGATCTGCCAGTACGCCTGAACACAAAGGCAGTCACCAGGCTCTCGGCTGAAGGGTGCTCTGTGAACCCCGCTAGGACCCCATGGGCACCGCGTACTTGCGGGCCATGTGGGCAGACTGAGCTGGACAAGAGGCAGGACACTGCCAGAGTTCAAGAGCCGGGCCAACAATGGCCTCGACCACAGGGAAGGCCTTCGTCAAGGTATCCCTAAGAGGGTACTCCATCTTTTTCTGGATAGGCTCCAGGAGCATCGCTGTGGACTCAGAGATGAGGCGAAGGATCCCTTAGAAGGAGGAAGGACTTTCCTCCGTCCCTAAGCAAACGGACGAAGTCTGGTGACGTCCGAATCCGGATATAGTGGCCTGCCACCCAAATCACCCTCGACTCACCGGGGGTGGTCTGGGGTAACGTGACTGACAAACGGAGGGGAAGCCCGGTGTCCGGTCTGTCTTCTTTGGAAGGAGCCCCTCCCACAGGCTGCTTAGGCAGCGGTGCCACCACGATCGGTAGAAAGACCTGTTTAAGCCGAACAAGTGGTCTCGCCGGCCCCGAGGGTGGGGGAACTGAAGATTTCGGCTCTGAAGGGGTCGGCTTCGGCCCAGGAGGCGAAAGCCAAGTAATGGCCTGGGTAGGAGCTGGGAAAGGCTTGTGCCCGGACAAGATCACCTGTTGCTAAGTGAGGTCCTCGTAGCGCTGACGGAGTTTCCGCCAGAGCCTCTCCTCATCCGAGGAGGATGAGGATGACTGATGGCATTGCCTCTTTTTTGATTGCTTATGGCTCTTCCTCGGCCTCTCGGTTGAGAGGGCCCAAGACCTCGACCGAGATCGGGCAACCCGACTCGGTCGCTTGGGAGACACTAGGGGAACCAGTGACTTTCGGGGGTCCAGAACCAGGTCCTCGATGGGGATACCAGAGGGCTGGGTCTCCTCATCGGAGAAGACAAGGACCGGAGTCGTCTCTAAGGAGTCATCGATCAGGGTCGGCGACAGTGGGTCGATTGGGTTGAGAAAAATCTCGACCTCCTCGGCTGCATCCTCAGTTGGCTGGCCTGACGGAAGGTCTGAAAAGCCAGCGGCTGAAGAAGCTGAGGTCAAGAACGCATGCTCCTGGGACCGAGACCTCTCCCGGTCCCAAGAGCGCCTTTGTTGAGACGAAGACTTGCTCGGTTCCTTATCCCACCGACGGGATCGGGAGGAGTGCGAGCCCGCAGGCGCCTCTCCCCTGGTGGGAAGAAACTGGCCTAACTCCCAGAAGGACTCCGAGAATGTGAAGCCCAGGTTGAGTGGAACAAAGAAGCTTCAAGAGTCCGCAGCATGAGCGACTTCTTCCTCAAACGCTTGCATGCGTTCCAATTGCTCGACGGATCCCACAGCCGGGGAAACCGCCCACCTAGCCTCCTTGGACTTCACTGGAAGGTTCCGCTTCTCCAGTCTCTCCAGTTTCAAGCGTGCAAGATGGTCGTCCAAGACGTCGGGATGGAAGGCCAAGCAAAAGCTGCAGGAAGAGGTGTCATGGCCGACACCAAGGGCAGCAAACACACGAGGTGGGCACTGCATTTAAGCAACATTTTTGCGTATGACACCAGCTAAATCTGGGGAAGAGGCCTTCCATAATCAAGATCTGAAAAGGCGATTGCTAACTCGAACAATTTTTATTTCGGTAGAACTGAAGTTTTGAAAGCCAGGGCCTATGAAATGCGTGAGCGTGAGGGAAGCAACCTGAATCTTCCAATGGAAAGGAAGATCTGGCGTCACGGGGCACAGCCGAGGTGTATACCACCCGGGTGGGTGGGAGGAGCCAGCTAGAAGACTTCCAGTGATCCTTAAAGGGAAAGGGACATGCCAAAGAGTGTGAATGAACAACATATCCACGCTCCTAGAGATAATGCTTTCCAAGAAAGGAAGTGCAGCTCGCAAGATGCAACTGGCTCAAACGGAGATGGGGTCAATTTTTCCAAAACAAAATTTAAATCCCAAGTCGGGACAGGGCTATGGATTTGAGGCTTCAGATGCAGGATGTCCCTGAGAAAAGTGCGTATCATATCTAGCTGAGCCACAGTGCGACCATCACTAGCCGTGGAAGGCAGAAATAGCCGAAAGGTGCACCCTGATAGAGGAATACTGGAGGCCTAAGTCTGACAATGATATCAGGTAGGCCAGGATTTGGCCCACCGGGCAGATGAAAGGGTCCAGATGATGCTTGGCAACCCAGATGGCAAACCTCTTCTACGTTACAGCGTAGGTGGCCCTCGTGGAGGGTTTCCAAGCTGCCACCAAGATGTCAGCCACCTTCTGGGAAACCCTAAACTGGGCAATGGCTATATCCTTAGGAGCCAGGCATGCAGATGAAGGGACTTGAGAAGTGGATGGACCGGAGTCTCCCAAGTCTGCGTCAGCAGGTCCCTGCAGAGTGGCAAAGCCAATGGAGGTTCTGCTGCTAATTGCTGCACTAACAGAAATTAGAAATTATGTACCTACCGTAATTCTTGATCTTCTTGGACAAAATCTCCACCACTCATTCACACTGATGGGAATACACTGGAGGCGCTAGGACCCAGTGGGAGCAAACTTTTTCAGGAGGGCCAGCACCGAGATGGAGCTGCGAGGAAGCGGCACCGCGAGCCAGGTGTGTGCGGTATAGACCATCTCGGCGTTGACCCTCCAACCGCCTCAGTACCTTTTTTCCCCAAGGTAAGGTGCAATGCAATTAACCTAGAGGACTAACCTTAAAACTGGACATAAGATGGCCTGAATGACCCAGGTAAGAAGGGTCAACAAAGTCTTCACAGCCCACCCACTGAGGGAGTGAAGACCAGAAACAGAAAAGTGAGCTTGGGGGATGGTGGGTGGGCGTGTGAATGAGTGGTAGACACTTCGTCCAAGAAGATCAAGAATTACGGTAATTACGTAACTTCCATATCTTTCTGGACATAAAGTCTCCACCGCTCATTATCACTGATGGGAGAGTACCGAGCTAAATAATCTCCCGAAACAGGCGGCAGGAGCGACAGGAGCTCACGTTTTAGGAAAGAAGTCTGTTAAGAATGGTCCTGCCGAATGACTGAAGTTGTCTGGCATGGACATCCAAGGCATAGTGCTTAACAAATGTATGCATGGAGCTCCAGGTAGCGGCATTGCAAATATCTGCAATGGGGACATTATGGATTCCACCAGAGATGCTGAGACTGCTCTGGCAGAGTGAGCGTACACTCTGCCTTTCAGCTCGACCTGTGCCATGGAATAGCAGTGGCAAAGGCATGCCACCATCCACGCTGAAATGCATCTGATAGCAACAGGTTGACCCAGCCGGGTCATACCGAAGGAAATCAACAGTTGTCGAGCTTTGTGAATTTCCTTTATTCTATCCAGATAAAACTGCAAGACTCTTTTCACGTCTAGAGAATGAAGGGTACACTCTCTTTCATTCTGGAAGTCTGCAAAGTAGGTAGGAAGGACTAAGGGTTGATTCAGATGGAATTCTGAGATGATCTTAGGAAGAAACTTAGGATGAGTCCTAAAAAGTACAGTTACGTAAGAACTTACCCTAACAGTAAATCTTCGAGAGAGGCTCTTGCAGTAGGTAATTGCATATAGGACTGACGTCAGCACGAGGCAGGACCCCAAGGAAAAATTTCTAGCTAGCAGTCTCTGGTGAGGGACTGCCCCCACATCAGGTGACCAGCGTCAAGAGACGTCGGTATAAAGGGGCGGTCCCTCACGCCCGCCTTCCAGTTCTTTCCCGCCACAGGCCACGAGAGACCGGACGTGAGAGAAGTGGATATTTCCCTCACTGGAAAAGGAGCTGAAAAAGCTAAGTGGGATGGAGGGCGGGAAGGTATTACCTACTGCAAGAGCCTCTCTCGAAGATCTACTGTTACGGTAAGTTCTTACGTAACTGTACTATCTTACTTCGAGAGGGCTCTTGCAGTAGGTAATTACATATAGGACTGAGTCCCAAGCAGTCTGGAACAAGAAGAAGCACATGGGAGGAGGAAAGCTACTCAAAGCAGATCCTCTGACTGTGAAGGCCTTAAGAGAGAAGGCCTTGCAGAACAGTGAGCCTGAAGCCTGCTCTACGGCAAGAGGCAATATCCAAACTAATGTTTTGTAAATGTATGGATAAAAGTCCAAGTGGCAGCAGCACAAATGTCTGTCGATAACACATTCTTGAAACATGCAGCAGAGACAGCAACCCCTCTGGTGGAGTGACCTCTTATTACCAGAAGGATCTTGTTGTACTTGTCATAACAGAAGGTGATGCAATGAGCCAACCATTTAGACAGGCATTGCTTGGAAACAGCATTGCCTTCTCTTTTGGGGGCAAAAGAGACAAAAAGTTGATCAGTCTTTCTGAGATCTTTTGTTCTGTTAGTGTAGTATCTCAGAATGCGGTGAACGTCCATAGTGTGAAGTAGATACTCCCCCTGACTGGAGTACTGCATAAAGAAGGCGGGTAATTCTATGGACTGGTTCAATGTAGGTTCTGCTACCACCTTGGGGACAAAATTAGGATTGGTGCGCAGAGCCACGCGTGCCTTGTGAAAAATCAAGTACGGGATTTTACACATCAGGGCCTGGAGCTCGGAAATCCTCCGAGCAGAGGTAATGGCCACTAGGAAGAGAGTCTTCCATGAAAGGAACTTCCATGTATGGCCGAGGTCACTGTCTAAAAAGGAGGCAAAGTAAGTTTCTCAAGGATGAAGTTCAAATCCCAAGGAGGGGCGGGAACTCGGACAGGGGGTCTCAAGTGAAGAACCCATATGAGGAAAGTCTTAGAGACTTCCAGTTGAGCAAACGTCCTATCTGCGAAGGGAATATGGTAGGCCGAAATGGCCGCCATGTGTACCTTCAGAGATGAGTGACTAAGACCCAGGTCGAAGTGGTGACGCAGGTACTCCAGCAGTCGCCCAGCTGAGCAAGAAAAAGGCTCAAAGCCTTTTGAAGCGGCCCAGATTGAAAACCGTTTCCACTTCATGGCATAAGTAGACCTAGTGGAGGGCTTCCTAGCCTCCACCAAGATCTCAGCCACCTGGGGAGAAACCCCAAAGTGGGCTTGAGCTATGTCTGCAGGAGCCAAGCATGCAGTTGAAGGGACTTGAGACTTGGATGAACCAGGGTCCCCTGATCCTGGGTCAATAGAATCCGCGACAGTGGAAGAGAAGGCTCCTCTGAGTATTGTTGCAGAAGAGAGAACCAAACTTGCCTGGGCCAGAAAGGAGCGATCAGAATCATTTGTGATCCTTCTGAACCTAGTTTCTGCAAGACATGTGGGATCAGAGGATTTGGGGGTGGGGGATGAGAGGCATAGACGAATCTGTCCCTTCAATCTAGAGACAGAGCGTCTCTCCCGAAAATGCCTCACTCTTGAACGAGCGAGCAGAAGTCGGGAAGCTTTGCATTTAGAGGTGAAGCGAACAGGTCCACCTGAGGTGTTCCCCAATGAAGGAAAATATCGTCTAGGACCCCCGATCCAGCTCCCACTCGTGAGCTTGAGCAGACGAGTGACTTAGTTTGTCTGCTAAGGAGTTCTCGACCCCCGGAACATGAACTGCCGTGAAGTGAAGGTCATGTTGTGCTGCCCAATCCCAGACTCTCATCGCTTCCCTGCAGAAAGGGTAGGACCGAGTCCCGCTCTGTTTGTTGATGTACCATACCACACACATATTGTCCGTATGGATGGCTAGGTGACCTGGAAGAAGATGCAAGTGGAGGGCCTGGAGAGCGTAGAGCACCACCCGAGGCTCGAGCACATTGATGTGCAGTGATTGCTCAAGCTTGGACCAAGAGCCATGGGTCCGATGTGGACCGAGATGGGCTCCCCAACCTTCGCCTGAGGCGTCTGTGGTCAGAGTCTGGGAGGGAAGAGGAAGGAAGAATGAAACTCCCTGAAGAAGGTTCTCTCGAACCATCCACCATTAAAAGTCTCGAATCATGGGAGAGGAGACTAGGACCAAGTGGTCCAAGTCATCTACCAACTTATCCCATTGGGAGCGAAGCATCCACTGAGAGACCCTCATGTGAAGCCGAGCGCGAGGGAGTGTCAGGATAGCAGCCGCCATAAGCCCGAGGAGGTGAAGAACTGACCTTGCACTGACCCGCCTGAGGCCGTACAAAAGGCTTATCTGAGTCTGGAGTGTGGCCGCCCTGTCCGGAAGCAGAAAGGCCCTGCCTAGGGTCGTGTCCAGTATCGCCCCAATAAACTGAAGCCTCTGGGATGGGATCAAGTGAGACTTGGAATGGTTGATGGTAATACCCAGACAGGCAAAGACCTGCTGGGTGAGGGAGAGGCAGTGCAGGAGTTCCTCCCTGGATGAGGCCACCAGGAGCCAATCGTCCAGGTACAGGAAAACCTGTACCCCCGGGTACGCAGGTAGGCCGCCACCACCGCAAGGCATTTGGTAAATACTCGAGGGGCAGAGGAGAGGCCAAATGGAAGTACTTTGAACTGGAAGTGGTCCCCCTGGAAAGCAAAATGAAGATATCTGCAGTGAGACGGGCGGATAGCTATGTGCAGGTAAGCGTCCTGCATATCCAGAGCACACAGCCACTGGCCCGAGCAGAGGAGGGGCAGAAGGCTCTGCAGTGAGAGCATCCTGAACCTCTTGTACTCCACGAAAAGGTTTAGGGAACTGAGATCTAGAATAGGTCTTACATCTCCTGTCTTCTACGGGACCAGGAAGAAGTGGGAATAGTAACCCGTTCCTTGCAAGGGAAGGGGACAGGTTTATCGCCTCTTTCAGCAAAAGTGCTGAAATTTCTTCCTGGACCAGAAGAAGATGTCTCAGAGTACCACGCACCTTGGGGAGGGTGACAAGGTGGTTTCTGCAGAAACTCTATTGAGTGTGCTTCAGATTAGCTGAAGCACCCATGAACTGATGTTATCCTCTCCCAGCCCGGAAGGAGGAGGGAAACCTCCTCCCACGGTTCCTCCGGAAGCCCAGAGTTAGTGGGAGAGGGAAGGAGTCAGGTGGTGTGGGGCAGCGCCGCTGAAGCTCTTGCTGCTTTTTGGGCGGGGGGCTAGGGCAGCTGGGGGCCCCGACATTCAGTGGCCCTCTTTCCCTATGGTCTCGCTTTGGGCCAATTCTGTCTGCGAAAGGGACGGCACTGCGATTTATGGGGATGGTACATAGGGTCGACAGACTTTGGTGCCGTCCCCTTCTCCTGCAGGTCGGTGATGATGTCCTTGACATCACCCCCGAATAGCACAGAACCCTGGAAGGGCACTTCCTGGATAGCGGACTGCACTTCCGGGACCAACCCCGACACTCTGAACCAAGCGTGATGCCGTAAACCTACGGCTAAAGCTAAGCTCCTCCCAGCAGTGTCCACTGCATCGTAGGTCGCACAAAGAATGTGCCGACTGGCCGAACGTGTAGAGCGGACGAGGTCAGCCACTTCCTGCTTGACCTGAAGGGTGTCCAATTTCAATTCCACCTCACTAAGAATCGCCTTCTGGTAATCCCCCATGTGGCCAATGTAGTTCAGGGCCCTAATACCCAGAGTGGAAGAAGCAAAAATCTTCTTGCCATACTGGTCCAGAAGGCAGGATTCCTCGTCAGGTGGAGACGAGCTAAGATGTTTGGGTTGAGCTGACCGGCCATGAGCAGTGCTAATCACAACCGACTCAGCACGAGGGTGGGAGTCTAAAAAGTCAACACCCTCTGGAGCCTGGTATAGCCTGTTCGACTTCCTGGGAAGTGGGGCTAAGGCCGATAGTTGTTTCCAAATGGTGGTAATAAGGTCGGCATGAGGCTCGATCCAGGGTGGCACCAAAGTGGGAGCTGTCACGGGCAGATCCAGATGCTCAGCGAGTTTTTTACACTGGGGGTCTGGCTCCAAGGATTGCCACTAATGTACTTCCTGGATCTTCCGTAGCATCTCCGTGAAGGAAGGATCCTCCGGAAGGGGTCTCGGAGGAGTCCTTGGCCGGGGCTTGGACGGAGAGCGTGGCTCGTCATCTTGCTCGGAACAACCATCGTAAGGATCCAAGGTGTGCGAGGAAGAAGATGATGAGGAAGAGGTAGACTCCCTCTCTCGACAAGGGGGGGGGGAAACGTAACCCTTGGGAATCCCTCGGGAAAGCGTCTCCTGCCCCTTTCTGGACCCAGAGAGTTGAGCCCTGGTGTCCGGAGGTGGGGAGGGAGTGTGTCGTCGTGGACGTATGGGAACTGGCACCAGCACTGTCGTCGGAAGACAACTCTCCACCTCTCTGGTGAGCTAAGCCTTGGCCTCAGCCCACCAGGAGGCCAGAGTCTCCTGTAAGTCCACCGGCGGCTGAGGGAGCGGTGGAGGAGAGGGTTACAGGTACTGACTACACCCAAAGGGCGGGTATCCATAACCTGACGGCGGGAAGCCCGGCGTCAGGTACTGAGGAGCAGAGTACTGCGGCGCCGGATACTGCGGTCCCAGGTATGGCGGCGTCGGATACGACGGGGCCGGGTACCCGGGAGCCGCCTGAGCAGACGGCTCACGGAGGCCCCATGAGCGGTTCTGAAGCCGGAAGACCTGGGGGCTTGAGGGCCCGGCCGAGGCGACATCCGTGGGGGTGGGGTGGGGTGGGATGTCGTCCGCCGCGGCAATACCGCGCCTGAGCTGGCATTTGGGGAACCGACGTCAGATCAGTTGGACCAGAAGGTGGACGGTCTGACGGAGGTGGACCAGAAACCTCAGCGTTGCCGGGATTGGGGAATCCACGGGGTTGGGCTGAGGAGACTCAGGGTCCCCGGAGGACAGCAAAGGCTGCGGGGAGCCAGGAACGACAGACGTGGAGGGGTCCGGTGTCGGCTCATCTGCTGTGTGGACATCAGACGAACCGACGCGCGATTTAGCAGTGGGATCCGGCAGACACGGAGGGTGTGTTTGACTTAACGGACTCCTTCGGCCGGAGGCAGACCGCGATGGAGGGGCGGCCTGGTCGGGCGGAACGGGTCTCGGCGCCGCCTGAAAGGTCGGGAGACTTACCAACCTTCTCCGTGCGGGCGCCAGAGGAGTCGACGCCTGGCTGATCGAGCCGCCGCACTCAGTAGGCCGCTAAACCATGGCTTTACTGGGAGCGGAGGCCCACAGGTCGCGAGGCGCCTGGAAGGGCCCGGCACGAGCCAGATGGGCGGATGCACACGCCTTAAAGCCTCTAAGGCGGCCGTCGTGCAGCGATCACCCGGGGGGGGGAATGTTACCTGTTTCACGGCGACTCCCGAGGAAGACGCGGTGGGAGAGGAGCCCTTGTCCCGGTGCCTTTCCTTATCCTTTTTCTTGCGATGGTCTTCAGGGGAAGTCGACCTCGCCAAGCTTTTTCAGTTCTTTCTCCATGGAGCTCATTTTCTTTTTCAAAATGTGAGCTTCCAGGGACTGCTGCCACCTTCTCCGGGTGGCCGTGTTAAAGCTGAGGCAGTGCTGGCACTTCTCCACCGGATGGTCGGGCCTAGGCAAAAAGGCACAGGAAATGGCCGGCCCCAGCGGAAGTTACGTCATAAGAGTCGACCTGTTTTGTGCGCAGAGGGTGTAGGGGACACATACACCGACAGATACTTGATGATGACCGAGAAAAAAATCAAAAATACTCGGTAAAATTACCGATGAAGGGTAGGCTGACGAAGCAACAAACTTTTCCGCGAGGCGCTGGCATAAGCCAACGGCGGGAAAGAACTGGAAAGCGGGCGTGAGGGACCGCTCCTTTATACCAACATCACCTGATGTGGGGGCGGTCCCTCGCCAGAGACTGCTAGCTAGAAATTTTCCGTGGGGTCCTGCCGCCTGCCGTCAGTCCTACATGTAATTACCTACTGCAAGAGCCCTCTCGAAGTAAGATCTATTTTGTTCTTGTGAAATACAGTATACGGGGGGGTCTGTGACCAAGGCCTGCATTTCCGATACCCTACGAGCAGAAGTAATGGCCACCAGGAAGGTCGTCTTCCAAGTGAGGAATTTCAACTCGCAAGTAGCAAGAGGCTCGAAAGGTTTATGAGTTAGCATGTGTAGCACAAGGTTAATGTCCCAGGCTGCAACTGGATGTCTAATAGGAGGCCTGGTATGCAGAATGCCCTTAAGAAACCTCTTAACCACAGGAAGTTGAGCTGGCAACAAAGATAGTACTGGCTCATGATATGCTGAGATTGCACAAAGATGAACTTTGACTGTGGAGTATTGCAGACCCATATCTGAGAGGTCTAAGTGACACTCCAAGACCTTATTTGGTGGGCAGGAAAAGGGATTCCAAGAGGATTTTGCACACCAGATAGAGAAACGCTTCCAATTAGCTGTGTAGGTTGTTCTGGTGGCCGGCTTGTGCACTGCCAAAAGAATATCTGAAACTCTACGAGAAACATTAAACCTATTCACCTCTATCTCCTCAGGAGCCAAGCGTGAAGGTGAAGCGACCTCAGGTTGGGATGGACCACAGGGCCCTGGGTCAGAAGGTTAATCTGAAATGGAAGCAGTTTCGGGGGAGTTTCCGATGGTCTGTTGATTAGAGGAAACCAGATCCGACGAGGCCAGAATGGGCAATGAGAATCATTCTGCCCCCCTGTGCCTCCAGTTTGAGCAGTACCCTCTGAATTAGGGGAAGACGAGGAAAGGTGTATAGAAAACGTCTTGTCCACTGCAGCCTGAATGCATTGTGACAAAAAAACGCCAGGTCCTGGATTTCTGGAGCAGAAGAGAGGCAGTTTTGCATTGAGCGGGGATGCAAAAATTCCCAGGTCTGGAGTTCCCCACTCTGCGAAGAGTGGCAGAACAATGGCTAAGTCGAGAAACCACTCGTGAGGATCTGTCTCCATTCTGCTGCGATGGTCTGCCAGATCATTTTGTACTCCTGGCAGGTAAACCGCCTGAATCAGAGCCTTGTGCTCTAGGCACCATTCCCACACTCTCATCGCTTCCCTGCATAACGGGCAAGAGTGTGCACCACCCTGTTTGTTGATGTAATACATCACTGCCTTGTTGTCCGTTTGAAGGAGAATGCTCTTGTGACAGAGTATGTCCTTCAAAGCCCAGACTGCATAGAGAACAGCTCTCATCTCCAGGACGTTTATGTGAAGTTGAGACTCGTCCCGAGTCCATGTACCCTGGGTGTGGAGATCCCAGCAGTGAGCTTCCCAACCCATCAGGGATGCACCTGTGGTAATGGTTATCTGATGATCTAGAGGGGTGAAGGGATATCCTTTCAGAAGATTGTCCTCCTGAGACCACCAAGTGAGTGACCTCTTCAGAGGTTCTGTCACCTTGATGACAAAGGACTAAGGGTGAGTGGTTGGGGACCACCGAGTACTCAGCATCCACTGAGAGGTTCTCATGTGGAGACGAGCCAAGGTACAGTGAACACCAAGGATGCCATGAGACCCAGCATCCGTTGCATCAAGAACGCTTGTACCGAGCTGTGTTTGATGAATCAGGCTATCTGCAGGATATCGTTCCTTCTGTCCTCCGGAAGAAAGGCTTTCACACAGGAAGTGTCCAGAAGGGTTCAAAAAAAAAAAAAAAAAAAAAAAAAAGTTTCTGGGAAGGCTGCAACTGTGACTTTTTGAGATTTAGCAGGGCTCCCATGGACGTGAGGAAGTCTGAGGCCAGGGCCTACAGAGTCTCCTGCTTGGATGGGCTTGCTAGAAGCCAGTCATCCAGATATGGGAATACTTGGATTCCGATTTTCCTTAGGTGCGCCGTGAGAACTGCACACCACTTTGTAAAGATTAGAGGAGCCGAGGATAGCCCAAAGGGCAGGACTCTGAATTGATAGTGCTGACCCAATGCCACGAACCTTAGGTATTTGTGCTGATTTGGGTGTATGAGAATGTGCCGGTAGGAGTCCTGCATGTCCAAGGAGGCTAGCCAATCGTGCTGATGAATCAAAGGCAACAGGGTACCGAGTGATATCATCTTGAACTTTTCCTTGTGAAGGAATTTAACTTTCTGAGATCCAGAACAGGGAGCATGCCACCAGTTTTCTTTGGAACCAGAAAGTAATGGGAGTAGAAACCTGTGTTTTATTGATCAAGCGGAACTACTTCTACTGCCCTGTTGTTCAGAAGGCCTTGTACATCGGAAGCAAGAAGGTCCGACTGTGCCGCAGACAGTCTGGGCTGTTGCTTGGAAGGATGATCCGGGGGTTCCGACAAATTGAGAGAGTACCCTTCACGGATTATCCTGAGGACCCATTTCTCTGACGTTATAGATTTACACTGATGGTAGAACTGTGTCAGATGTCCTCCCACTTTCGAGGAAGAGTCCCCCGGGCAGCTGAGGTGTGACCTGGGCCAGAAACTCAGAAAGTGGCATTGGGCACTTTCGGGCCTTGTGCTTTCTGCTGCGTTTTCTTTTGTGGCCGGGGGTTGGGTTTCTGTTAAAGCTTCCTCTGCCTTTATGCTGAAAGGTTTTTTGTTTGTCTCAGAGGTGTTGCAGACTCCTTCTCACATTGAAGGAGCTAATTGCTTTCCTCCCAATGCTCTTCCAGGGGATTTGGTGTGTATCTGGGGGGTGGAGCTGACAAACTGTCAGTAACTTCCAACAGAAGGAAGGGTTAAAAGGTCAGGTTAGTTGATATCTTGGAGGTGGAAAACTAGGTTTGCTGGGCAAGGCACCTAGCTTCACCTGAGCTCTTTTCTTCTAGGTTGCTTGAAAGGACAGAGCAAAGAACCTTACCAGAGCAAGGAAAAGGATTAAGGCTTCTTTTGGCTATGCAGATTTACTGTGTGGTGTTATTTTGTACTCACAGGGATTGTTACTGTTTGTTGCTAATATCTTATTCCCTTATTTTTCTCAGATTCAAATTTTTGCTGGGTGTACGTTCTGCTGCATTATTACAGGGTGTGCCTACAGGTGTGTGCTTACAGATTGCTGCTGTAATCTTCTGATTCGAATCGTTTTTTGCAAGGTATATCTTCTGTTACTGCTTTATTTTTCTCTGTAACAAAGTGTTTCTTACAGGGTACATCTGAGAAATTATTACAGGTGGTGCTTAACAGGTTTTACAGTTTTATCTATTATTAGGATAAGCTTTCAGGGCTACTGTATTTGTTGCTGGATGATGATTTCTGCTCTTACCTCCTTGTTTCTTTCGTCCGTGGTTCTTCTTTATCGGCAGGGGAAGAGTCCAGCCACCCACCCCCATCCCAAACCACCCCACACTACACTCCTTCTATAGGGTAGCACAGTCGTGACATTTCCTGTAGCAAAGCAGAAAGGCGGATCAGAGGGGTATCCACACAGTGACCTAATTTACAGAGGCACTACTAATTTAACTTGTTATAACAAGTTATACAAAAACAAACAAAACAAAACACAAAATCAAACTTTTGCTTTCATTTTTTCCTTCCAATTACTCTAACCAGGTTATAAACCCAGCAGCTTATCTGGAATGGTAATCATTAACTGTAGTTACTGAGGAACACTTTTCAGAAGGGCAGTTTTACAGGATTTAGGAAACTGCCCTACATGCTGGGCCATTGTAGATCTAAAGGCTCAGCTCCAGGCAGCATGGGCAGAGATTGCATGCCTCAAATTGCATATTCAAGAGAAAGTATATTATAGGAACCACCCGCCATTTCCCCAACATCCAACAGAAGCACCTCGACCGCAGAGGGTAGTTGGTCTGGGAGGTTGGCAGGTGGTTAGGAGGGGCAAATCGGGTGCCCCATCACTCGGTGCACTCCAACATATCACCTCCACAAACCACATAAAAACTACAAACAGTTATCTGCCTCTATCTCTGAAATCAAACAAAGGGGCAGAAGACACTGCAGCACAGGAGCTAGCACAACAAAACTCACCCAAAACAGGAACTAAAACAAAAAAAAGCAAAAAGGAAATCAAAAAAACTTCTGATCATAGGAAACTCCATGATTTGGAGAGTTGATACCTATCTCCAACCAGGGGTAATGGTCAGATGTCTGCCAGGTACATCAGCGTGGAGAGACACAGGCCACATTGCTAAAGATTGTTCAGGAAGCAGAAGAAAACATTGACGTCTTGGTACATATAGGGACTAACGATCGTACCAGCCAGTCACTTGTGGAGACCAAGGAACATCTGACCAGGCAGGGCGACAAACTATCATCCATTTCGTCCAGCATCTCCTTCTCTGAGATCTTGCCAGTCTGGGAGAGGGGGGCAGATGGACGGAAGGTCAGAGAAGGGGAGCTAAATGTGTGGCTCAAGGGCTGGTGCCAGGAAAAAGGACACACATTTGTAGGGAACTGGCAACAGTTTTGGGAGTGAAAGTTCTTGAAATTTGATGGACTGCATCTGACTAAGGAGCGAGTCAGTGTATTGGGACAGAAGTTTGACGTCTTTGCAGAATATTTAAACTAGCAAATGGGGAGAGGGGTGCAGCACCCCATATGTCGAATGGGAAGAACACCCCTCCCCCTCAGCTAGTGGTCAAACAGGAGTTAAGCATGTTTGTAGTTCATTTGGATCACCAGGTAAGGAAAAAGGTCCAGCTCCCCATACGATGCACAGGGGAAACGCCAGACCTTGGCCATCAACTAACACACCGAAATCTGGCCAATGGAAAATCATGTACACTAATGCTTGCAGTCTGGGAAACAAGATCCCAGACCTGCAGGCAATAATGACAGAGGCTAAACTGGACATATTAGCCATTAGCGAGACATAGTTTACCAGTAACAACACTTGGGAGACTTCAGTACCTGCCTATGTACTGTTCAGAAAAGACCAAGGTGCAAAAAAAAAAAGGGAGGGGGTGTGGAATAGCCCTTTATATCAAAGAAAATATCAAAGCTACATAAATTCAGAATACACATAAGGAGCCAGAAGAACTGCAGGTGACCCTGGAAACAGAAAATGGGACAGCCATATGAACTGGGGTTGTGTGAAGGCCTCCAGATCAGGGGGAGGTCACAGACACATTACTGTTAGAAGACATACAAAACATGACAGCTAAAGGGGAGGGTCTGATAATGGGAGACTTCAACATGCCAGATACGGATCGGTCAATACCATCAAGAACATATGCTAGAACTAGACACATGGTGAATTCCCTGCAGAGGGAGGGCCTCAAATAACTGGTACAACAACCCACAAGAGACAGGGCTATCCTAGATTTAGTACTGACTAACATGGAAAGGATCTCCGATCTCCAGGTAGGTCACCTAGGGGCCAGTGACCATCACATGGTATGGTTCAATTTGGCCACTAGAAATGAAAATTACGTACCTACCGTAATTCTTGATCTTCTCTTGTATCTTCACCATTCATTACTGCTTGGGTTAGTGCCAGAGGCACGCACCCGCTACGGGAGATTATTTTTTTTCAGAGTCGGCTCCAATGGCGCCGCCCCCGAGAGCGACGTGCTGCGTCATGCGCGAGGGGCGGCTGTTAGGTGCTGCAGACTCCTCCTCCTCCTCCATCTCAGTTCTGGTAGCCGGAGAGGCGAAAAGAAAAAATTACTCACCTTAGTAATGTTGTTTCTTCTAATGGAGTCTTGCTATATTATAGACATTAGCAGTTTGATCCAGCTCTAGAACTGCCCTGGAGTGAAATGGTTAAAACCATTCCAAAATAGAATTTTGGCATGAGAGCAGCTCTATCTGTGTCATTTCAAACTTGAACTGTCAGATCTTACGAGCTAAACTCACTAAGGTCTGTGTGGAAGCTGTAACTCACACTAGCCAAATGGCTACCTAAATAATAACAACCATTGATGGTTCCAACACCCAAGACTCAAGTCAGGGGACCAGAAATACTAACACCATTCTAATAATATGAAAATGGAACATAAGTATAATAAAATACACACATGCGTACACATACACACCCCCAAAGTCCCAAAGGGGACAAAATGCTAACAGGACATAAGTAGTGCCCACACTAAGTTGCCCGCACCCCACCAAGTAGAGGTTCTGAGAGGGGCAGGTTGGGGAGGTTATAATATAGCAAGACTCCATTAGAAGAAACAACACTAAGGTGAGTAATTTTTCTTCAAACAACATGAAGTCTTGCTATATTATAGACATTAGCAGAATACACAGCAGTACCTCCATGGAGGAGGGCAGAACCTACTTAGGAATAGGCTCTGAAGAACAGCTGTGCTAAACTGAGCATCTCTCCTGGCCTGGACATCCAGGGAGTAATGCTTGTAAAAGTGTGTACCGCTTTCCAAGTAGCAGCCTGGCAAATCTCTAATAAAGGATATCTCTGGCAGCAGCTAGAGACGAGCTGTACCCCTGGTAGAATGAGCCCATAAACCGGGGCTCTGCCCACTTTCTGATAACAAAACTGGATACAGAGACAATCCACCTGGCTATTGATCTCTTAGTGGCAGGTTGCCTTCCAACTTCACCATAGGTAAGGAAAAGTTGGAGGGATTCGAACCTGTGACCTTTGGTACACTATATAATAACTAAGAGCTCTCTTAACATCCAGGTTGTGCAACCTCCTCTCACCGAAGAGGAGTGATCAGTGAAAAATACTGGAAGGAGATAGATTGATTAAGATGGAAATCTGAAACCACCTTAGGCAAAACTTCCTATTAGTCCTAAGGACTACCTTATCCCTGTGGAAAGAAATAAAGTCAGTCTCCACTGACAAGGCTTGCAACCACTTATGCGTCTGGCAGAAGTGATAGCCACTAGAAAAACAGTTTTCCAAGTTAGGTACTTAAGCTCTGCAGAAGACAGAGGTTCAAAGGGGTTGCATTAACTGGGCAATGCAAACATTAAGGTCCCAAGCAGGGCCGGTTCCCAAAAGGGAGGATTAGTATGGAGTAATTCCTTAAAAACTTGGAAAACACAGGATGAGAGGAAAGAGGGATGACTTTCCTGTTGACAAAAAGCAGACACAGCTGCCAAATGAACTCTCAGGGTAGCTGGTCTGAGACCCAAGGAATTAAGATGTACCATGTAATCTAACAAAATGGGCAATTCAGCAGATTCTGGGAAATATTTTTCCAGCACACCAAATGGAAAACCTTTTCCATTTAGAACTATAAGTAGCTCAGTGGAAGGCTTTCTGGAAGCCTTTAGGATCTCAAGAACACCCTGAGAGTGTAAATCAGCAAACTCTAACTCCTCAAGAGCCAGGCCTTGAGGTTGAGGGATTTGAGGTCCGATACCAAACCCTTCACTGGCCACAAGTCAACAGATTGTGATTCCTGGGAGGCACAGGGAAGATGGACTGTCAGAGACAGAAGGAGTGGGTACCAGGGCTGCCTGGCCAATCCGGGCAATCAGAATCACCCTGCAAGGCTGAGATCTGATTTTGACTAGTACTTTGAATAGGAGAGGAAAGGGGGAAAGCATAGAGGAACTTCCTCCCAATCCAGAAGAAGGCATCCAGGGGAACTGAGCCCAGCACTGGAGGCCTGCAACAGAACAGAGGAAGTTTGTGATTGTCTGGGGCTGCAAAAGATCTATCTGAGGGATGCCCCACCTGGCAAAAACTATCCCCAGCACTTGAGGATCCAGGGACCATCTGTGATGGCCCTGGGAAATCCTGCTGAGGGCATCCGCTAGGACATTGTCCTTCCCTGGAAGATGAACTGCTATGAGGGAAGTGTTCAGGAATAGGCCAGAGACCACAACTTCATTGCCTCGTGTACAAGGCGAAGACCGAGTGCCCCTGTTTGTTGATGTACCACATTGTTGTGGTGTTGTCTGTTCTGACTTGTATCACCTTGTCGTGGACAGATGCAGAAAAGCTTGAAGAGCTAAAAAGACAGCTCTGAGTTCCAGCAAATTGATGTGGAGCAGAGATTCCTGGGGACCAGACTCCCTGAGTGGAAAGGTCGCCCATGGGCTCCCCAACCAGAAGGAAGCATCTGTAGTGAGAGTCAAGTCGTGAGAAGGGGAAATGAATGGGACCCCCGCTCTTAAATTGCTCTGATCCTGCCACCACTGGAGAGCTAGGATCAAGGTTCGAGTCACTGGGACCAACTTGGAAAGGGGGTCTCTTCTCTGAGACCAAAAGGTTCTCAAGTGAAACTGAATGTCTCTCATCTGAAATCTGGCTCCCTGCACAACAGCTGTGGATGCAGCCATGTGTCCCAGGAGCTGCAGAAAGTGTCTTGCTGGTCGAGAGACCTGCAGAGTGAAGGAAGAGGCCAGAGCCACTAAATTCCTTACCCTTTCTGGGGAAGAAAGGCCTGGCTAGCTTTGTGTCCATTCTGCCCCTATAAAGGTGAGTACCTGGACTGGTTCCAGAACCGACTTTGGTAGGTTTAGCAGAAAACCCAGGGAGGTGAGAAGCTGCTGGGTGACCTGCAGGTGAGATTTACCTGTTCTGGGGACTGGCCTACAATGAGCCAGTCGCCTAGATAGGAAAACAGCAATCCTCTGCCTCCTTCACGTAGGCCACTGCCACTGCTAGACACTTTGTGAATACCCTTGGAGCAGAGGTAAGGCAGAAGAGCATTGCTCTGAACTGGTAATGACCTGAGGGCAGTTCGAATCTGAGGTACTTTCTGATGGATCTTCTGATTAGGACATGGAAATAGGCATCCTTGAGGTCCAGGGAGGCTAGCAGTCCCCTGGCCTTAGGGAAGGTAAAATCATTGCCAGAGTTACCATTTTGAACTTTGGTTTCAAAAGATGCTTGTTCAGATATCTGAGATCTAAAATGGGCGCCACTCTCCTGTCTTTCTTGGGGTAAGGAAGTATCTGAATACAGACCCCTGCCCGATGCAGGGGAGGAACCCTTCTACTGCTCTGAGAGCTAACAGGATGAGACCTCTGTTTCCAGAGCGAGGTCTCTGAAGCACTTGCAGGTAGAAAAGTCTGCTTCTCAACTTGGGAAACTTTTGAAGCTGAGAACCAGACCCTGGCTTACTACTTCCAGAACCCACTTGTCTGAGGTAGCAGCCCACTCGACTGAAGTAAGCCAGCCTGCCCCCACTGGTACAGGAGACTGCCCTGGGCACCCCATCAGGGTGCCTGTTTCGCAGGAGCTTTAGGCTGGGGTGGAGCAGGTCTGCCCACCCCTCCTGCCCCTGCCTCTGAAGAAGCCCCTCTGAGCATAGGCAGGAGGCGGCCTGAGTCTGGTAGAAAGGCCTGTGAAAGGCCTACCCTACCCCTGGGGCATGCCTTTGAGGAGTGGCTTGCCGCTCCTTAGCCTGGGCACCTTGTAAGTAGTCCTATATTCATCCATCTTCTTTATGTAGTTCTCTGTCTGCTCTCCAAACAGAGAATTTCCACCACAGGAAAATCCATAGCCTTAGTCTGGGTATCCTGTGACAAACTAGTACACCTGAGCCAGGCCAACCTACGAAAAGCTACAGATGTGGCCATGACCCTAGAGGAAACATCATTAACATCCACAGCAGCATGAAACTGAACCTTAGAGGCTTCAATGCCATCAGCAGCCACCTGTTCTAGTTCACTAGCCAGCTGGCCATGGGCCTGCTTGGCCAACTGCATAACAGTATCCCATCTAGATTTCTGATACCTAGCTACATAAACCATATAATTTGCTTGCCTGAGTCCCAGAGAGGCTGCCATATACTGTTTTTTGCCATGGCATCAATCTTCCTGGAATCCTTGTCAGGAGGATGAAGCCAAGGAATATTAGCTTTATCACAGGCAGCAGCCTGAACTACCCTAACATGACTGCATTGCTGAGAAAGGAATTCTGTATCAGGGCCTGACAATGTATACCTTCTGTCCATCTTTTATCTACAGGAGGCACAGAATTAGGAGCTTTTAAAATTTTAATTGTTTGTTTCCTAAAAGACTTATCTAAAGGAATAGACAATCTCCTAGACTCTGAATATCCATCATTCTACAAAATCAGGCTCCTCTTGCTCATCCACAGCCTCTTCTAAAGGAAGCTGGAGGGTTTCAGCAACTTTTTTATAAAACATAAAATGAGATGGGGACTCAGACAGCATAGGGGGAAATTCTAAAGGTCTGTCTGGGGAGATGTCCGGTTCAATGGGCACACCCAGACCTTCCCAGCCATACTGTTCATAATCCTCCTCCCCCTCCTCTGGTTCATAAAATTCCTCAATATCATAATCCTGAACCACTGGGACCGGACAAACCGACCTTTTACCAGACAGTGGTGGTTCGGACGGACCCTGAGACAGTGACTGGACAATTTGTATGGCTTTTGCTATCTCTGCAGCAGTTGGAGAAGGAATTTTGGACCCAGACCTACTGATTTTCTTGTCTTCTTTACTGGAATTGGTCCTCAGAACCAGCTTTTCTTTTGCCCGAGGAAGTCTGGCCCTGGTCAGAAGAGCACTTCTCTGGTTCGTTGGCACCCTAACCGCTGGCCATCTGGGTCAGCGGATCTTTTGCCTCTCGCTCCCTGAGCCTGCCCAATCTTTTTTCCAGGGTGGCTGCAGGGAAATTCTTACATACCTGGCAGTCTGACTGGAGGTGGTCAAACCCCAGACAATAAAACATGTGGGTGTGTGGGTCAGCCTTGCAAAGACTTCCCACAAACATCACAGTGTTGAAACCCAGTGGGCCCGGTTTTTCTTTGGGTTTCTCAGACATAATGCCAGCCTAACCAAAAACTTGCCCTTTTAACGGCAGTGCTAGGAAGATAATTCCTTATCGGTTCCTAACCTGTCACAGGTATTAGAAAACATAATAAATCCGCTTTTTTTAGAACCGATAAGAACCGGAACCGCACTCTAAAATAGTAACTTTTAGTTTTAAATGAGTTTTAACCCACTGATCGGTTCAAAACCGAACCGATAACTACAAGTTCCACACAGACAAAACCTTCATTTACTTACGGTTACCACAGATAGAGCTTGAACTGAATAGTTTTAGGTTAAAATAAAACTATTCTCGTTAAATCCAACCGAGAAAACACTTTTAAACCGAGAATTGAACCGAGCAGAAGGAGAAATCTCCGGAGCGACTGTTCACTGAGGCGGAGTAAAGAATCTGACAGTTCAAGTTTGAAATGACACAGATAGAGCTGCTCTCGTGCCAAAATTCTATTTTGGAATGGTTTTAACCATTTCACTCCGGGGCAGTTCTGGAGCTGGATCAAACTGCTAATGTCTATAATATAGCAAGACTTCATGTTGTTTGAACAAAGGGTAAGGAAAAAGGAGAGCGAGGTAAGAGAGCCAAGGGACAGAAAAAGGAAAAGATATAAACTGAAAAAGGAATAAGCCGGTAGATAACAGACAGAGGAAAGAGAATTCCTACCCTAAGGGACCGCTGAGCCTCCCTTCTGGGGCAGCTCCAAGGGAGGAACAGATAGAGAGAAAGAGAAAAGGAAGAAGAAGAAGAAAGGGAAGAAAACAAGGGATGTTGAGAGAGGAGAACACTGCCCATAGATACATTGGTTGAGAGGCTTATAAGCTCGGAACCAAAAACAAGGGAGCAAGAATCCCTCCTGATAGGACTGAGAAAAGGTTCAACTGAACCGCCTGTACGGATTAGACACAAAGGGCAGATTCTCTAACCTCCCATCATGCCAACCCCCTACACTCTAGCTGAGAGCTCACAGACTGCCCGGGCAGAAAATCTGTTCCGGAAAGAGCGCGCCCAACTAGGAAGGGGATTGAGCCCCTTAGCACCCTGTTAAGTGCTAACACAGAAATGTATGGGGAAGGGTTAAGCCCTACAGAAGGCAGCTTTGTATGAAAGGACAGAGTGGGAACTCAATCAGACTCCCTGAAGGCAAGGCAAGAACAACCACTCAAGGCTAAAGAAGTGCCAGAAGGACCAGCCAGAATGAGCTGACAATAACAACACCTGACAGGGGGAATCTAAATTTTTGAGGCCGAGCCAAAGAGACAGTCTCTTGAGCTGTGAACTGAGCAACATGGTTAAGGGGCCCAGAGGTCACCCCCTAGGGACAGTCAGAAAGAGTTCCCTCAGAATAGGTGAAAAAGACCCAACTCGTTCCTCTTTATCTTGAGGAAAAAATATCCATTCAAGAAGAACGGAAAACAGAATGATTTTTATTTTTTTTTTTTGCCATAAAGGCCAAAGGAAGGGAGAGGAACGAGATGGGAGGGGTAGACGCCACAGTAGGAGGCCACTGAGGGGAAGGTGGGCGGGTATCAGTAATGAATGGTGAAGATACAAGAGAAGATCAAGAATTACGGTAGGTACGTAATTTTCATATCTTTCCATGTCAATCTTCACCATTCATTACTGCTTGGTGAGTATTAAGCCCCAAAAGGGGGATAAGAAACCCTGAGGGAGCAAGACCCCAGCCTCCTGTTGGTGAGAAACAGAAGGGGAAGACCCTGGGCTAATCAAGAGAGAAGCCTATGGGGGAGGACGGGGAAACGGAGGAAGCCCCTGCAGAAGTCTCCTAGCTCTGGAGGAAAAGAGACAGGTCCCCGGAAAGTGGAGCGAATCACCCTACGCCGGGCCAGGGCTGACAACCTTGATAGACAAAGCCATGCCGTCCGTCTAATACAGATTGCTGTCACTGGAAGCCACCTCATTGGCATCATAAGATGCCCTTGCTTGGTGTCTTGCCAGCTCCAGGCCTATAGCACAGAGGGCAATAGCTTGTCTGGTTTGCTCCGTATCAGGCATTGATGCTAAGATTTGGGAAAGCATCGACCACAAATGCCTACCGTAGGCAGCATGGTGGACCTGATGAGATGCAATGCATGATATCGCATCAGAGGAAGAAAACACTCTTCACCCCCCACCAGTCAAACTGTAGAGAATCTGAGTCCGGTGGACGGTCGTGCGCCAGGCGGCGGCGCCCGGACGGAGTCTCTAGGTATGCTAATCCCGAGGGTGGGTTGGGGAAGAGTACCTAGAGATTCCGATGGGGCACAGTACCTATGTTGGCAGTCTGCTGGGGCTGGAGAAAGGGCGGCTGGCGACTGCCAGGAATGGATAGACACCTCCTGGAAGGGAATCGGCCCGGATAGTACCACCAAATGCTGGCCACTGAATTCGCCGAGGAATTCACGTGTCTCCTGTTCGGTATTGTCTCGCCCAATATAGGAAATCTGAAGATCCCTCACCATCCTCGAAAGGAATCACTGATATTCAGTGAAATCAGCATCGGAGGAGAGATGAGCAGTGGGTTCCTCTCCCTCAGAGGAGGGAGACGAGGATGATGGAGAGCTTGAGTGTCCAGAGAACTCCTGCAGCGGTGGGGATAGGTGAAAAACCCGCTCATTCATGTACCTAACATATGAAGGGAAGGCCGCCGTAGAACCTCGGAACGTCTCCCAGGATAACGGGCCTGTGGGACCGACATGGCCTGGGAGAGCGGGGTGGCTGCAGAGGAATGGGAGAAGGGCACCTACAGTGAGGCAACTGTCCTCTGCTGAGGCTCTGGAATCCGGGGAATGGAGCCCGAGCTGGCGGGATCCCAGACAACAGACCAGGTCGCAAAACGGAACCCTGGGGATGCGAAACCTGGAAGAGCCTAGAAGGGGATCCTCCCCTGTGACGAACCTGGGACTGCATGGATCCAGAAGGGCAGCCCACAGCAACGCCAACAGAGGGGTCCCTGGGGTCCAAGAGGGAAAGACAGGGCCCAGTGCTACGGCTCCTACCCGCACCCCGAGGGGTGGTAGGTAGAGACTGAGACACCTGAACCCTGTCCCACGACCCCTCGGACTCCGAGAACACCTCCACGACCCCAGCGACCCCCCACCCCGAGGGGGTGCAGTAGCACCAGGGTCGCAGCTGCCACGACTCCATTAGGGAGGGAGAGCCCCTCCTCCACCGCCTCCATCGCCTCCAGGGACCCCAGGCAACCCCAGCCTGGGGGCCTCAGGGGAGGACAGCAGCAGGGACAGAGGAATAGGCGCGCTGGGCCGCCTAGCACCTCGTGCCACCGGAGACCCTGACTCCGAAGAGTCAGGGTGCCAGGACGGGTCCACGTCTGAGTCATCCTCCTCTGAGGAGGAAGAGACCAGCTGGACTACAATACTGGCAACCCCAGGGGTCTCTAGTGAAATGGTGCCGGAGGCGGGGCCAGACGACCCCAGAACCCCCGCAACACCTAGACCCGGCCCCGACTCCCTAACAGCGCCAGCCAAACCCACGGCACCGCCCTTGGCGCCGGGACCCCACTTGGCACCGCCAGAAGAGTCAACTGGGCCCACAGCGCCGCCGAGAGCCAACACAGTGCCATCTCGATCACCAGCGCCGTAAACGGCGAGGGATGCAAAACGCCGCCGAAGGCGTGTCGAGGGTCCACTGGATGCCGGGCCCAGCAGACGTGGGCCTCAACCCTGGGGGAGCACTGCCGAGGCGGTTTCCCCGCCAAGGCCCCAGGGGGGACCCAGGCGTTCCTCTGACACCGCAAAAGAAGCTTCCTCTCTGGCAAGAGAAGATGAGGAAGCCTCCTCCTCTACAGACCGTATAGGCCTGAGAGGGGACCCGGAGGAAGGGCCTACAGACCCTACCTGGGAATCCCTGGAGCAGCACCGTCCCCCGAAAGTCGGCGGGGCCTTGCCGATCTTAAACGCGTGGACTTCTAGGACGCGACAGTCCATCGAGAAACAGGCATCGCACACATCCATATCATGGTTGGGTCCCAGGCAATGAAGACAAACATCATGCCGGTCCGTGACGGAAAAATGCTGGCCACAGGAGCACTGACGCATAGGGGCGCGGCCCGCCTTCGACTTACGTTTTGCCCCCGAACCGACATGATGTGAAAATATTGAGACTAAAACAGCAAAGCAAGCTCTCACCAAGAAAGTTATAAAAAGAACGGTCTCACTGGTGACGGCGTCATGAAAAGCAGGAGGAGGAGTCTGGAATTGTGGACGCAGAAGGCCTAACTGTATCTGACCGTAGCAGGTGTAGCCTCGACGGCGGGAGAAACAGAACTGAGATGGAGGAGGAGTCTCTGCGCACCTAAGCGCCCGCATGACGCGTTGTTCTCGGGCGCCGCCTGGAGCCAACTCAAAAAAAAAATCTCCAGAAGGTGCGCGCCCGCACTAACCCAAGCAGTAATGAATGGTGAAGATTGACAAGGGAAGATCTAAATCATCCCATTCCAAGGCAAAAATATGAGACTTCAGAAGAGCCGACTTTGATAAGATGGCCAACAGAGGTAAGCTAGGCTTGGCAAAAAGAAATACAGGCAAGGGGGTACAGGCAAAGTGGGCAAGCTTTAAGGATGCAATATTTGAAGCAACATCCTATTGTGTTAGAGAGAAAATGAAGTGCAAAAGAAGAAGGAAACCACTTTAGTTCTCAAAAACATTAGCAGAAAAGAAAAAATTATTCACCTTAGTAATTGTGTTTCTTCTAATGGAGTCTTGCTGTATTCTGACAATCTGCAGTTGGCTCCAGCCTTTAAACTGCCCCGGAGAGTATAGGGTTAATTTTCTATGCAGTGCATAGAACGTTGAGCTCGAGCTCGGATGAGGTCTCTGTCTGCAGCCCTTTGAAACCCAAATGTCAGATTCTTACGAGCAAAAACTCACTAACTAAACTATGTGTAAACTGTAAAAATTTTAACTAGCCAACTGGCAACAGAAAGTTTTGGATTCCCAAAGTATGACTCAAGTCAGGAAACCCAAAACCAAAAACCAATCTAAAATAAAGATAATACAAAAACACCCAAATAAAGGGAAGGTGTGCAAGAAGCACCCCTGGGGTGCAGCACTGCACCTGCCCGCCCACATCCCAAAAGCCAGGTTCTGAGAGGGGAGGCGGTGGTCAGAATACAGCAAGACTCCATTAGAAGAAACACAATTACTAAGGTGAGTAATTTTTTCTTCAAAAAACATGAAGTCTTGCTGTATTCTGACTATCTGCAGACTACCAAGCAGTACCTCCATGGAGGAGGGTGAGAACCTACTTTGGGAATAGGCTCTGAAATACTGCTGTGCCAAACTGAGCATCACTCCTAGCCTGGATATACAGAAAATAATGCTTGGTAAAGGTATGGACTGTTTTCCAGGTGGCTGCTTGACACATTTCTAACAGAGGGATATCCCTGGCAGCAGCTGTACCTCTTGTAGAGTGAGCCCTCAGGCCTGAGGGTGGAATCTTTCCCAGTTTCTCATAGCAGAATTGTATACAAGACAGAATCCACCTGGTAATAGTTCTCTTGGTGGCAGGTTTTCCCTTTCCCACTTCACCGTGAGAAACAACTGGAGGGAGTCAAACCTGTGACCCTTGGTACGCTCTATGTAGTAGCTAAGGGCTCTTTTAACTTCTCTAAACTGTGTAGCCTCCTCTCTCCTGAGGAAGAATGATCAGTGAAGAAGACAGGAAGAGACAGACTGATTCAAGTGGAAGTCTGAAACCACTTTGGGCAAGAACCTCCTATTGGTTCTAAGGACCACTTTATCTCTATGAAAGGAGATAAAATCAGGTTCCACTGACAGGGCTTGCAATTCACTGATACGTCTGGCAGAGGTAATGGCTACCAAAAACACAGTTTTCCCAAGTCAAGTACTTAAGCACTGCTGAGGACACAGGCTCAAAAGGAGGTTGCATAAGTTGAGCAATGCAAACATTTAAATCCCAGGCAGGTGCAGGATCCCTAAAGGGAGGATTGGTATGAAGCAATCCCTTGAAAAATTTACAGAACACAGGATGAGATGATAGTGAGGAAGACTTCGCCACTGACAGAAAAGCAGAAACGGCTGACAAGTGTACCTTGAGAGTAGCTGGTCTGAGGCCTAGGCCATTAAGATGGACCATATAATCCAGAACTGTAGGCAGTTCAGCAGTGTCTGGGGAAATATGATTCTTGGAACACCAAATGCTAAATCTTTTCCATTTGGAGATATAAGTCTCTCTGGTGGAGGGATTTCGAGAAGCTTTGAGAATATCCAGAACCCCCTGAGACAGATGCAGATCTGCATACTCTTAACTCTTCAAGAGCCATGCATTGAGATTGAGAGACCGAAGATTGGGGTACCAAATCCTCCCCTGAGAGGAGGTCAACAGGGTGTAATTCCTGGGAAGAGACAGGGGAAGATGGACTGCTAGAGACAGCAACAGGGGGTACCAAGGTTGTCTGACCAAGTCTGAAGCAATCAGAATCACTTTGCTAGGTTGTGACTTTATCTTGACTAGAACTTTGAACAGCAGATTAAAAAGAGGGAAGGCATACAGAAATTTCCCTTCCCAGTTCAAAATCAGAGCATCCAGAGGGACTGAACCCAACACTGGGGGTCTGCAACAAAACAGAGGAAGTTGATGATTGTCTGGGGCTGCAAAGAGATCTATCTCTGGAGTGCCCACCTTGAAAAAAATCACTTTTAACACTAGGGGGTCCAGGGACCATTCGTGATGGCCCTGAGAGATCCTGCTCAGTGCATCTGCTAGCACATTGTCCTTTCCTGGAAGGTGGACTGCTATCAGAGAGGTCTGCAGGGAATACGCCAGGGACCACAATTTCATGGCCTCCGTGCACAAGGCCGTAGACCGAGTGCCTCCCTGCTTGTTGATGTACCACACGGTGGTGGTGGTGTCTGTTCTGATCTGAACCACCTGTTCTGCACAGATTGAGAGAAAGCTTGCAGGGCCAGAAAAACTGCCCTGAGTTCCAGGAGATTGATATGAAGAAGGGACTCGTGAGGGGACCATAGTCCCTGGGCTGTGAGAGCCCGCAGATGAGCTCCCCACCCCAAAAGGGAAGCATCCGTGGTAAGGACCACTGAATGAGACTGAGTGACAAATGGGACCCTTTGCCTTAGATTGTACCGAGTCACTTGAATCAGCTTGGTAAGAGGGTCCTCCTTTTGGGACCAAAAGGCCCTCAGATGGAACTGAATGTCCCTCATCTGGAATCTTGCCCCTTGGACCACTGCTGTAGAAGCTGCCATGTGGCCCAAGAGCTGAAGGAAGTGCCTTGCTGGTCGGGACACCTGAAGGCTGAAAGAAGAAGCCAGTTCTAAAAGAACTCTTGCCCTTTCCAGGGGAAGAAAGGCTCTTGCTTTGACAGTATCTAGCTCTGCCCCTATAAAGGTAAGAAGCTGCACTGGTTCGAGGACTGACTTGGGGAGGCTGAGAAGAAACCCCAGGGAAGAGAGCACTTGCTGGGTCACTCGCAGGTCTGACTTGACTTGGCCTGGAGACTGACCCACTATGAGCCAGTCGTCCAGAAATGGAAAAATGGAAATCTTCTGCCTTCTTAAAAAGGCCACTACTACTGCCAGGCACTTTGTAAAAACCCTTGGAGCTGATGTTAGGCCAAGGGCATTGCTTTGAACTGGTAATGGCCTGAGGGCAACTTGAACCTGAGGTACTTTCTGTGGGAGCACCTGATGGAGATGTGAAAGTAGGCATCTTTGAGGTCCAGGCAGGCTAGCCAGTCCCCTGGCCTTAGAGAGAGAGAGAAGAAAAAATTACTCACCTTAGTAATGTTGTTTCTTCTAATGGAGTCGTGCTGTATTCTGACATATGCAGTTAGGTCCTGCCTTTCAACTGCCCTGGAGAACAAAGAGTTAAACTTTCCATGGCCAGCATGGAATGTTCACCACGAGCTCGGTTGAAGCCCCTGTCTGCTGTTGTTTAAACTGCAACCGTCAGATCTTTACGAGCAAAGACTCACTAGATGTTCTGTGTGGAAACTGTAAAATTCTTACTAGCCAACTGGCAAATATATCTATATAAGAGATTTTTTGGTTTCAAAAAGAAAGACTCAAGTCAGGAAACCCAAAAACAAAACATATCCAAAACACAACCCTCACCCAAACGAAAAGAGGGTGAAAAAAGGACACCCCTAGGGTGCCAACACTGCTCCTGCCCACCCACATCCCAAAATCTAGGTTCTGAGAGGGGAGGCCTTGTTTGTGTATGGTTGCTCATACACAATCTTTTATAGTGTATGGGCAACCATAAATACCACTCGTGAACACTTCGAGAAGCTTACTTCTGTGTCTGCCGCCAAGTACACGCCTTCCGTGTTGCCGTGCGCTCGCTCTATGCGCATCTTGGCGAATGTATTCGATCTTGTTGTGCTGCACGGTGGCGCACTGGGTGCAGCACAACAAGATCGTGATCGCATCGTGCGAAGGATAACAACGCTGTTCCAGGCATGATTTACGGAACAGCTGCCCACCACACCATAACATTACTAAGGTGAGTAATTTTTCTTCAAACAACATGAAGTCTTGCTGTATTCTGACATATGCAGACTACCAAGCAGTACCTCCATGGAGGAGGACAGAACCTACTTTGGAAACAGGCTCTGAAGTACTGTTGTGTTAAACCGAGCATCACTCCTAGCCTGGATATCCAGAGAGTAATGCTTGGTGAAAGTATGGACTGTTTTCCAGGTGGCTGCTTGACAAATTTCTAAGAGAGGAATATCCTGGCAGCAGCCAGGGAAGCAGCTGTACCTCTAGTGGAATGAGCCCTCAGGCCTGAGGGGTGGAGTTCTACCCAGTTTTTCATAGCAGAATTGTATACAAGAAACAATCCACCTGGCAATAGATCTCTTAGTGGCAGGTTTGCCTCACTAACTTCTCCATACGTAGGAACAACTGGAGGGATTCAAACCTGTGACCCTTGGTACGCTCTATGTAGCAGCTAAGGGCTCTTTTAACATCCAAACTGTATAGCCTCCTCTCTCCCGAGGAGGAATGGTCAGTGAAGAAAACAGGGAGAGATATAGACTGGTTGAGGTGGAAATCTGAAACCACTTTAGGTAAGAACTTTCTGTAAGTTCTAAGGAACACTTTATCTCTATGGAAAGAGATGAAATCAGATTCCACTGACAGGGCTTGCAATTCACTGATACGCCTGGCAGAAGTAATGGCTACCAAAAACACAGTTTTCCAAGTCAAGTACTTAAGCTCTGCTGAGGACAAAGGCTCAAAGGGAGGTTGCATAAGCTGAGCAATGCAAACATTAAGGTCCCAAGCAGGAGCAGGATCCCTAAAAGGGGGATTGGTGTGAAGCAATCCCTTGAAAAACTTACAAAATACAGGATGGGTTGACAGAGAAGAAGGCTTGCCTACTGACAAGAAAGCAGAAACAGCTGCCAAGTGTACTTTAAGGGTAGCTGTTATGAGGCCTAGACCATTAAGATGGACCATATAGTCCAGAACCGTAGGCAATCCAGCAGAGTCTGGAGAAATATTCTTAGAACACCAAATGCTGAATCTTTTCCATTTGGAGTTGCAACTCTTCCTGGTGGAAGGCTTTCGAGAAGCCTTAAGGATATCCCGAACCCCTTGGGAAAGATGCAGATCTGCAAACTCTAACTCTTCAAGAGCCATGCCTTGAGACTGAGAGACTGAATATTCGGGTACCAAATCCTCCCCGACAGGATGTCAACAGGTTGTAATTCCTGGGAAGAGACAGGGGAAGGTGGACTGCTAGGGACAGCAACAGGGGGTAACGGGGCTGTCTGGCCCAGTCTGGAGCATTCAGAATCACGTTGCATGATTTTGACCTTATCTTGACTAACACTTTGAACAGGAGAGGAAAGGGGGGAAAAGCATACAGAAATTTCTCTTCCCAGTTCAGAATCAGAGGATCTAGGGGGACTGAGCCCAAGACTGGGGGTCTACAACAAAAGAGAGGAAGTTGGTGATTGTCTGGAGCTGCAAAAAAATCCATCTCTGGTGTGCCCCATCTTGAGAAAATCACTTTCAAAACTAGAGGATCTAGGACCCACTCCTGATGGCCCTGGGATATTCTGCTCAGTGCATCTGCTAGGACACTGTCCTTCCCTGGGAGGTGAACTGCTGTCAGAGAGGTTTGCAGGAAATAGGCCAGGGACCACAACTTCATTGCTTCTGTGCACAAGGCCATAGACAGAGTGCCTCCTTGCTTGTTGATGAACCACATGGTGGTGGTGTTGTCTGTTCTGACCTGAACCACCTTGTTCTGTACAGATTTGGAAAAAGCTTGCTGTGCCAAAAACACTGCTCTGAGTTCCAAAAAGATTGACGTGAAGCAGAGATTCCTGAGGTGACCACAGTCCTTGGGTGGTAAGATCCCCCAAATGGGCTCCCCAGCCCAGCAGGGAAGCATCTGTGGCGAGTATCACTGAATGAGACTGAGTGACAAATGGCACCCCTTGTCTCAAATTGTCCTGATCCTGCCACCATTGCAAGGCTTGGATTAGGGTTCGAGTCACTGGGACGAGTTTGGTAAGGAAATCCTTTCTTTGGGACCAAAAGGCTCTTAAGTGGAACTGAATGTCCCTCATCTGGAATCTTGGCCCTTGGACCACTGCTGTGGAAGCTGCCATGTGGCCCACAAGCTGAAGGAAATGCCTTGCCGGTCGAGACACCTGAAGGGTGAATGAAGAGGCCAGTTCCATAAGGTTCCTTGCCCTTTCCAGGGGAAGGAAGGCTCTTGCCTTTACTGTATCCAGTTCTGCACCTATGAAGGTGAGGAGCCGTACTGGTTCGAGAACTGACTTTGGAAGGTTGAGAAGGAATCCTAAGGAAGTGAGCACTTGCTGGGTCACTTGCAGATGTGACTTGACTCGGTCTGGAGAATGACCTACTATGAGCCAGTCGTCCAAGTATGGGAAGATGGAGTTCTTTTTTCTTCTTAGGAAAGCAACAACTACTGCCAGGCACTTTGTGAAAACCCTTGGGGCTGATGTTAGGCCAAAGGGCATTGCTCTGAACTGATAGTGGCCTGAGGGCAACTCGAACCTGAGGTACTTTCTGTGGGAGCACCTGACGGGAATGTGAAAGTAGGTATCTCTGAGGTCCAGGGAGGCTAGCCAGTCTCCTGGCCTTAGAGAGGGAAGGATAATTCCCAGAGTTACCGTTTTGAACTTTGGTTTCAAAAGGTGTTTGTTCAGATATCTTAGGTCCAGGATGGGCCGCCATTCTCCTGTCTTTTTGGGGGTTAGGAAGTACCTGGAGTACAATCCTTTGCCCTTGTGTAGGGTGGGAACCCTCTCTATAGTTCCGAGAGCTTGGAGAGAAGAAACCTCTGCCTCTAGGGCAAGGGTCTCAGAGATTTGCAGGCGGAAAGGATCTGGTTCTCATCTTGGGAAATTTTTTGAAGCTGAGAACCAGTTCCTGGCTTACTACTTCCAGGACCCACTTGTCTGATGTCGGAGACTTCCAGTCCTGGACAAAGTAAGCCAGCCTGCCCCCTTCTGGTATGGGAGAATCGGCCTGGGCAGACCCATCACGGTGTCTGCTTGGCAGGGGCTTTAGGCTGAGGGGTGGATGCAGGCCTGCTCATCCCCCTTCTGCCTCTCCCTCTAAAGAACCCCCCTCTGTGAAAAGGAAGAAGAGGGGGCCTGAGCTTGGTAAAAAGGCCTTTGGAAAGGCCTGCCCCTGCCACGGGACTGCTGCCTTTGAGGAGTTGCTTGCCTTTCTTTGGCCTGAGCACTCCTGTAGGTGGTCCTGTACTCATCCATCTTTTTCATGTAGTTCTCTGTCTGCTCCCCAAACGGAGAATTACCAATTACAGGAAAATCCATGGCCTTAGCCTGGGTATCCTGTGAGAGGCTAGTACATCTGAGCCAAGCCATCCTCCGAAGAGCCACAGATGTAGCCATGACTCTTGATGAAACATCATTGGAGTCCACAGCAGCATGAAACTGTACGTTTGATGCCTCAATCTCATCTGCAGCCACCTGCTCCAGCTCCTTGGCAAGCTGGTCAGGGGCCTGTTTAGCCAGAGCCAGCACAGTGTCCCACCTGGACTTCTGTATCTAGCTGTATAGGCCATATAGTTAGCCTGCCTGAGTCCCAAAGATGCTGCCATGTATTGTTCCTTTGCCACGGCATCAATCTTCCTGGAGTCCTTGTCTGGGGGGTGTGATGCCAAGGGAATATTTGCCTTATCACAGGCAGCAGCCTGCACAACCCAAACATGGCTGCATTGCTGGAAAAGGAACTCCGTGTCTGAGCCTGAGAGAGAGTATACCTCTTGTCCATTCGTCTGTCCACAGGAGGTATAGAATTAGGAGACTTAAGAATTTTATGTGTCTGTTTCCCAAAGGATTTGTGGAGGGGAACAGACAGTCTCCTGGACTCTGGGATGTCCATCATCTCAACATAATCAGACTCTTTCTGATCCTCTACTGCTTCTTCCACAGGAAGCAGGAGGGTCTCAGCCACTTTTTTGTAAAACATATAGTGAGAGGGGGACTCAGAAAGCCTAGGAGAAGAAACACCTGAAGGTCTGTCTGGGGAGATGTCCGGGTCAATAGGCACATCCAGACTTTCATAATCACCATAATCATCCTCGTACTCTCCCTCCTCCTCCGGTTCATAAAATTCTTCCAAAGTATAATCCGGAACCGACCGAACCGAGCCCCTGCCAGATGGTACCGGTTCGGTCGGAACCGAACTAAGCGATTGCACAATCCTTATCGCCTTGGCTATCTCATCGGCGGTCGGAGTATGAATTTCTGGGTCCGAACCGGATGATTTATCTTTTCTCTTTCTTTTCACCAGAACAGACTCTTCACAATCGGCTCTCCTTTTGCCCGAAAAAGTATCGCCCTGGTCAGAGGGCACTCCTTCTGGTTCGGTTGGAACCGAACCGGGCTGGCCATCCGGGTCAGCGGACTTCTCAGCCTCCCTTTCCCTCAGTCTACCTAATCTCTTTTCCAGAGTAGATTTGGGAAAATTCTTGCAAATTTGGCAGTCTGAATCGAGGTGGTCAAACCCCAGACAATAAACACAGGTGGTGTGGGGATCAGCCTTGGCAAAGACTTCCCCACACACACTGCAGTGTTGAAACCCAGTGGGCCCGTTTTTTTTCTTGGGTTTCTCAGACATGGCCAATCCTATCCAAAACGAACCCTTTTTTCGGCAATCTGCCAGGCAAGACTCCCCTATCGGTTCCTGACCGTGTCATGGGTCTTGGAAAAAACCGTAATTAAATCAGTTTTTTTTAGAACCGTTATGGACCGGTTACCACACTCTAAATTAAGCACAAGCTTTTTTACCTGAAACTGATCGGTTCAGCCGAACCGATCCACAATTTACAAGTTCCACACAGAAACAAAACAAAAAAACCTAACTAGTACTCACGGCACCACAGACAGAGACTTGAACCGACTAAGCGGTAACAGCAATTCGGTAGAAACCGACCGAAAACTGACACTTCAACCGACTTTTTGAACCGAGCAGCAGGAGAAATCTCCGGAGCGACTGTTCAGTGAGGCGGAGTAAAGAATCTGACGGTTGCAGTTTAAACAACAGACAGGGGCTTCAACCGAATCAGAGAACATTCCATGCTGGCCATGGAAAGTTTAACTCTTGTTCTCCGGGCAGTTGAAAGGCAGGACCCAACTGCATATGTCAGAATACAGCAAGACTTCATGTTGTTCGAAGAATTATTCCCGGAGTCACCATCTTGAACCTTGGTTTTAAAAGATGTTTGTTCAGGTATCTTAGATCTAGGATGGGTCGCCACTCCCCTGTCTTTTTTGAGGTAAGGAAGTACCTGGAGTACAGACCTTTGCCCCAGTGTAGGGTAGGAACTCTCTCTCTATGGCTTCCAAGGCCAGAAGAGATTAAACCTCTGCTTTTAGGGCAAGGGTTTTGGAGAGACTTGCAGGTGGAAAAGATCTGGCTCACATCTTCGGAAATTTTTTGAAACTGAGAACCAGTCCCTGGCTTACTACTTCCAGGACCCACTTGTCTGAAGTAACAGACACCCAGTCCCAGACAAAGTAAGCCAGCCTGCCCCCTACAGGGATAGGAGAGTCGACCCGGGCAGACCCATCAGGGTGACTGCTTGGCAGGAGCCTTAGGCTGAGGAGTGGATGCAGCCCTGCTCATCCCCCTTCTACCTCTCCCTCTGAAGAATCCCCTCTGTGAAAAGGGAGAAGAGGCCTGTGCTTGGTAGAAAGGCCTATGAAAAGGCCTGCCCCTGCCCCTAGAATGCTGCCTTTGAGGAGTTGCCTGCCTCTCCTTGGCCTGTGCACTCCTATAAATGGTCCTATATTCCTCCATCTTCTTCATGTAATTCTTTATCTGCTCCCCAAACAAACAATTACCTTCCACAGGGAAATCCATGGCCTTAGCCTGGGTGTCCTGTGAGAGGCTAGTACATCTGAGCCAAGCCATTCTCCGAAGAGCCACAGATGTAGCCATGACTCTTGATGACACATCATTGGAGTCCACAGCAGCATGGAACTGTACCTTAGATGCCTCAATCCCCTCCGCAGCCACCTTCTCCAGCTCCTTGGCCAGCTTGGGGGGGGAGCCTGTTTAGCCAGTTCCAGTACAGTGTCCCACCTGGACTTCTGGTACCTGGCTGTATAGGCCATATAATTAGCCTGCCTGAGTCCCAAAGAGGATGCCAAGTATTGCTTTTTTGCCAAGGCATCCATCCTCCTAGAGTCTTTATCGGGGGGTGTGAAGCCAAGGGAAAATTAGCCCTGTCACAGGCTGCAGCCTGCACGACCCCAACACAGCTGCATTGCTAGTAGAAAAACTCCATGTCTGAGCCTGATAAAGTGTACCTATTATCCATTCTTCTATCAACAGGAGGTACGGAATTAGGAGACTTTAAAATTTTCTGTGTCTGTTTCCCAAATGATTTGTGCAAGGGAATAAACAGTCTCTTGGACTCTGGGATGTCCATCATCTCTACAAAATCAGGCTCCTTTTGATCCTCTGTAGCTTCCTCCATAGGGAGCTGAAGAGATTCAGCCACTTTCCTGTAAAACATATAGTGGGGAAGGGACTCAGAAAGCCTAGGACGGGAAACACCAGAAGGTCTGTCTGGGGAGATGTCCGGTTCAATGGGCACATCCAGGCTTTCTGCTCCATCACAGTCATCATCTTCATAATCCCCCTCCTCCTCAAATTCCAGTTCATAAAAATCTTCAGGGGTATATTCCTGAACCTCTGGAATCGACCGAACCAAGCCCCTAGCCAACAGAGCCGGATCGGACGGAACCGGGTGAAGCGATTCAACAATCCAAATCGCTCGGGCAATCTCATCAGCGGTCGGAACATGAACCTCTGGATCCGAACTGGCTGATTTGTCTTTCCGTTTCCTTTTTGTAGGAACCGATCCCTCAGGATCGGCTCTCCTCTTGCCCGAAGAAGTATCGCCCTAGTCAGAGGGCACTCCTTCTGGTTCGGTCGGAACCGAACCGGGCTGGCCATCTGGGTCAGCGGACTTCTCGGCCTCCTTTTCCCTAAGTCTACCTAATCTCTTTTCCAGGGTAGACTTAGGAAAATGTTTACAAATTTGGCAGTCTGTATCGAGGTTTTCAAACCCCAGACATTAAAACACAGGAGGTGTGGGGATCGGCCTTAGCAAAGACTTCCCCACACTCACTGCAGTGTTGTAACCCAGTGGGCCTGTTTTTTTTCTTGGGTTTCTCAGACATGGCCAACCTAACCAAACTTACCCTTTTTTCGGCAACCACCATGCTAGACTCCCTTATCGGTTCCTAACCGTGTCACGGGTATTGGAAAAAAACGTTTAAAACACTTTCTTTTTAGAACTGATATGGACCAGTAACCACACACTAAATTAAGAAAGAAAATTCAAATATATGGGATCGGTTCAGCCGAACTGATCAAAAAAGCTTACAATTTCCACAAAGTAAATCAGAAAACTATCTAGTACTCATGGTACCGCAAACAGAGCCTGAACCGACAGTGCGGAATAATTTTGGCTTAAAACCAACACTTCAACCGACTTTTGAACCGAGCTGAAGGTGAAATCTCTGGAGCGACTGTTCAGTGAGGCGGAGTAAAGAATCTGACGGTTGGGTTTCAAAGGGCTACAGAGACCTCAACTGAGCTCGACCTCAACGTTCTATGCACTGCATAGAAAATTAACCCTATACTCTCCGGGGCAGTTTAAAGGCTGGAGCTAACTGCAGATTGTCAGAATACAGCAAGACTTCGTGTTGTTTGAAGGACAGAGCCAAAAGGCTGGCCTTCAGGAAATATAAAGAAACGCAGCAGGATGAAGATAGGGAGGCATACCAAACTTCCCTAAGGGAAGCAGGGAAGGCAGCAAGGCAGGCAAATGCCCAAACCGCAGAAACACTACCACAAACAGTAAAAGAAGATAACAAGCCTTTCTATAGATACATTAGTGAAAGGTGAAAGTCCAAAGGGGGTATTGCTAAGATCAAAGGGGATAAGGGGGCATGTGAGGATGAGGACCATGTAAAAGCATCTATCCTAAATAGATACTTCTGCTCAGTATTTACTGAAGAGAAGGTAGGGCAGGGCCCACAGCTCAGCACCATGGACACAGCGGGGAGGGAGTTGTGCACTAGTCCCTTCACAAATGAAAGGGTCCTACAAGAGCTCGATAAGCTCAGGGTGGACAAGGCAATGGGACCTGATGGCATACATCCCAGGGTACTAAAGGAGCTATGGGTAGAACTAGCAGAGCCAACATCAGAACTGTTTAGTGAGTCTCTGAGCACAGGAGACGTCCCAGATGACTGGAAAAGGGCTCATGTGATCCCGCTCCACAAGAGTGGTAGAAGGGAGGAGGCAGGAAACTACAGACCAGTCAGTCTTACCTCAGTAGTGGGCAAGATTATAGAGGTACTCCTTAAGGAAAGGATAGTGCAACATCTGGAATCCATAGGAGCACAGGATCCAAGACAGCATGGGTTTACAAAAGGAAGGTCCTGTCAAACTAATCTCATAGATTTCTTTGACTGCGTAACCAGAGTGGTAGACCAAGGGGAAGCAGTTGATGTCGCCTACCTTGACTTCAGCAAAGCTTTTGATACTGTTCCACAAACAAGATTGATAAGCTGGGTAGGCTCGGGGTGAGTCAGAAATTGGTCACTGGGTGGCAAAGTGGTTGGTGGGCAGAAAACAGAGTGGTAGGGAAGAAAAACCCTGAAGCCACCCATAGACTGGGAGGGGAGTTGCTGGCAGTCACAAGGGAAGAAAGAGACTCGGGCATCATCATCACCGATGACCTGAAATCATCCAAGCAGACCACTAAAGCAGTAGGAAAGGCTAGGGGGATGTTGGGGTGTATTAGCAGGGGTATCACAAATTGGAAGAGGGAGGTAATAATTCCTCTTTACAAGACACTGGTTAGGTCCCATCTGGAGTACAGCGTGCAGTACTGGAGACCACACCTTTACAAGGACATTAACCAAATTGAGGCAGTGCAGAGAAGGGCAACCAAAATGGTGCAGGGACTGCATCAGAAAACATATGAGGACAGATTAACAGAGCTCAATATGTATAACCGTCCTAGAGCAAAGGAGGGAGAGAGGTGATATGATCAAAACATTCAAACACCTAAAGGGCATTAACAAGGTGAAACAGTCCAATTTGTTTCAATGTAACAAAAATAGCAGGACAGGAGGACACAGCATGAGATTAGAGGGAGGCCGAATAAGGGGTAATGTGAGGAACTTCTTTTTCACAGAAAGGGTGGTGGATATGAATACAGTGCAGGGCTTCAAAAAGGCATGGGATAGGCATAAGGGAGCAATACAGATGAGTATGACTAGATAGGCCATTGACAGAACAAAGGATGATGGCACATTCATAAGGTAGAAAAAGAAATGGGCAAACTGGATGGGCCTTGCGGTCCTTATTTGCCGTCAACTTCTATGTTTCTTTGCCAGGAAAGGACTGACGGTTGAAAAACTGATGCTTTATTTCCACCTCCTTGAGAGGGAGCAGGCAGAGGTCTAGCTGTCTTAAAGGCAGACCAAGTGTTCTGTGTGGCCTCTAGTGCTTGTTCCACCTGAGGCCCAAACAGATACATCCCCTCGAAAGGCCATGACTTTTTGTTAGGCATCATTCGTAAAGCCCGAAGTACGCAGTCAGGAATGGCGACGGGTGCAAATGTCAGCCGCTGCCTGGGAAGCAGTATCGAAAGCGTCCATTGTAGCTTTAATTTGCTGATTATTGGACTCCATACCTCTAGATATGGTCTGTAGTAGCTCTGAGTTGACCTCTGATTCGGGCAGAGCTTCTACCGTTGCTTTGAGAGAATGCCAAAGAACATACTCGTATTGAGAAAAATATCCCTGGTAGCTGGCAATACGCATACCCAGGGTTGAGGCAGCAAAGACCCTCTTAGCCAAGGTGTCTATCTTGCGAGATTCCTTGTTTATAGGACAGTCTGTAGATTCCTGAGGGAGGACAGCCTTATTCTCTGCCAGGACCACTATGGCATCCACAAAAGCTTGTGAGGCCAAGATGGGGCGGTCCTTGGGAGTGACATATTTCCAATCTATGGACTTGGCCACAGAGGGAATAACAGCTGGATTCTTCCACACCATCTGGGAAAGAGTCTTGAAAGAGGGCTGTACTGAAGGGGTTAAATCCAAAGGGATCTCTGGAACATGAAGATATTGGAGACACAGAAGCTTCCCAGGATCGATTTCCATGGTCTGGAGAGAAAGAGTAGAATTTAAATTCTTAAGCAGAGACTTAAAGGAAAGGTCTTCAACCACAGGCTCTGCAGGAGGATCGATCCCTGCCCCCAGGGCAGAATCAGCATCAAAATCATCACCCAGCCGAAGATCCGGATTGGACTCAAAATTATCACCTGACAGCCCAGAGGGAACTGTATGGATGGGAAAGGAATGAAAACCAGGAGGAGAAAGAATCGGAGTCAAAAACCTCTGGGAACTATGCAGCGCCATACACGTCCCCGGTGCCGCAGAGGAAAGCGGCGCCGAGAACATAGATGACGCTGGACACAGACAACAGCTCGAATGTATGGCTCCGAAGGGAGAACGGCACTGCCAGTAGCGCAGTGTCACACACAGTGCCGATAATTTCAGTGGTGCTAAAAATGAAAATTACGACTTCCACCGTAATTCTTGATCTTCTCTTTATCTTCACCAATCATTACTGATTGGGTAGTGCAGGCGCACCTGCTAGGAGATTTTTTTTTTTTTTGAGTCGGCTCCAACGGTGCCGCCCCCGAGAGAGACGTGCTGCGTCATGCGCGAGGGGCAGCCGTTAGGTGCCGCAGACTCCTCCTCCTCCATCTCAGTTCTGGTAGCTGGAGAGACAAAAACAAAGGGTAAGGAAAAAGGAGAGCAAGGCAAGAGTGCCGAGGGACAGAAAAAGGAAAGGATATAAACTGAAAAAGGAATAAGCCGGTAGAGGACAGAAAGATGAGAGAGAATGCCTACCCTAAGGAACCGCAGGGCCTCCCTTCTGGGGAGGCTCCAAGGGAGGAACAGATAGAGAGAAAGAGAAAAGGAAGAAGAAGAAGAAAGGGAAGAAAACAAGGGATGTTGAGAGAGGAGAACACTGCCCATAGATACATTGGTTGAGAGGCTTATAAGCTCGGAACCAAAAACAAGGGAGCAAGAATCCCTCCTGATAGGACCGAGAGAAGGTTCAACTGAACCGCTCAAACAGATTGGACAAAAAAGGACAGATTCTCTAACCTCCCACTATCCCAACCCCCTACACTCTAGCTGAGAGCTTGCAGACTGCCCAGGCAGAAAATCTGTTCTGGAAAGAGAGCGCCCAACTAGGAGGGGAATAAGCCCCTTAGCACCTTGTTAAGTGCTAACACAGAAGTGTGTGGGGAGGGGTTAAGCCCTATAGAAGGCAGCGTTGTATGAAAGGATAGAGTGGGAACTCAGTCAGACTCCCTGAAGGCAAGGCAAGAACAGCTCGTTTTTTTTTTTTTTTTATTTAGTTGTTTAACCGGGTATAGCACACTAAGCTGGAAGCTTTTTTACAGGAGCGAACTGGGAGCACAAGGAGGTTAAGTGACTTGCTCAGGGTCACACAGTATGCAAGTGGAAGCTGTGGGATTCAAACCCAGGTCTGGTCTGCTGGATGTCACCAGATTTGCAGCTCAGAGCCTTAGACCACTGCGCTATACTGCCTCCTTAAAGGTTGAGGTTAAAGAGGTGCCAGAAGTACCAACCGGAAGAAGCTGACAATATTAACTAACACCTGCCAGAGGGAACCTGAAAATTGGGGCTGAGCCATACAGGGACAGTCTCTTCAGCTGTGAACTGAACAACATGGCTAAGAAGCCAAGAGGTGACCCCTAGGGGACAATCAGAAAGAGTTCCCTCAGGATAGAATAAATTCTACTCGTTCCACTTTACCTTGAGGAAAAAGGATCCGTCCAGAGAAGAATGGAAATCAAGACAGGGTTTTTTTTTGGGCTTAAAGGCCAACGAGGAAGGGAGAGGAACACGCTGCAGTAGGAGGCCACTGAGGGAAAGGTGGGCGGGTATCAGTAATGAATGGTGAAGATACAAGAGAAGATCAAGAATTACGATAGGTATGTAATTTTCATATCTTCCCTTGTCAATCTTCACCATTCATTACTGCTTGGGTGAGTACCAAGCCTGGGGTTAATAGAAACCCTAAGGGAACAGACCCTGGCTAACTATATGAGCAGCCCCCTGGGCGGAGGAGAACTAGGAGGTGGCCCCTGGGGACGGGGAGACAGAGGAAGCCCTTGCAGAAGGCTCCTAGCCCTGGAGGAAAAAAGAAGGGTCCCCTGGAAAGCGAAGCGAATCACCCTATGCTGTGCCAGGGGTGATAACCTCGATAGATGCAGCCATGCCGTCCGTGTAATACAGATCGCTGTCCCTGCAAGCCTGGAAGCCACCTCACTGGCGTTGTAAGATGCCCTTGCTTGGTTTCTTGCTGGCTCCAGGCCTATAGCAGAGAGGGCAACAGCTTGTCTGGATTGCTCCGTATCAGGCACTGATGCTAGGACTTGGGAAAGCATTGACCATAAATGCATACTGTAGGCAGCATGGTGAGCCTGATGTGAAGCAATGCATAATATCACACGAGAGGAAGAGAACAGGTGGGCGGTTGTGCGCCAGGCGGTGGCGCCCGGAGGGAGTTTCTAGGAATGCCAATCCCGAAGGCAGGTTGGGAAGAGAACCTAGAGACTCCAGTGGGGCACAATACCTTCTTCTGCAGTCTGCCGGGGCTGGAACAGGGGCCGCTGGCGACTGCCAGGAATGGATAGATGCCTCCCGGAAGGGAACAGGCCAGGACAGTACCACCAAATGCTGGGCACTACATTCTCTGAGGAATTCACGCGTCTCCCGTTCGGTATTGTCTTGCCTAACAAAGGAGATACGAAGATCCCTCATCATCCTCGAAAGGAATCGCTGCCATTCAGTGAAATCAGCATCGGAAGAGAGATGAGCAGCGGGTTCCTCTCCCTCTGAGGAGGGAGACGAGGATGATGGAGAGCTCGAATGTCCAGAGGATTCCTGCGGCGGTGAGGATAGATGAAACACCCTCTCATGCATATATCTAACGTATGAGGGGGAAGGCTGCCGCAGAGCCTCTGAACGTCTCCCAGGATAATGGGCCCGTAGGACCGACATGGCCTGGGAGAGATGAGGGTGGCTGCAGAGGAATGGGAGAGGGACACCTACGATGAGGCAACTGTCCTCTGCTGAGGCTCTGAAATCCGGAAAACGGAGACTGAGCTGGTGGGATCCTGGACAACAAACCAGGTCGCAGAACAGAACCCTGGGGATGCGAAGCCTGGAAGAGCCTAGTAGGGGATCCTCCCCTGTGACGAACCTGGTGCTGCATGGGTCTAGAAGGGCAGCCCACAGCAACGCCACCAGAGGGGTCCCTAGAGCCTGAGAGGAGAGGCGGGCCCAGTGATGACTACTACCCACCCTGACTCCCAACAGCGCGGTTGAGACCCGTGGCACCTCCCGGGCGCCAGGACCCGACCGGCGCCGCTAGGAGAGCCGACCAGGCCCGCGGTGCCTAGAGCCAACACGGCACTGCCCTGATTACTGGCGCCGCGAATGGCACTGGGATCCGAAACGCCATTGAGGGTCCACCAATGCCGGGCCCAGCAGACCTGGGCCTCGACACTGGGGAAGCCTGCACCTCCGAAGAGGTGACTGCCGAGGCAGTGTCTCCACCGTGGCCCCGGGAGGTACCAAGGCGCTCCTCCGACACCACAAAAGAGGCCTCCTCCTCGGCAAGAGTAGAAGATGAGGAGGCCTCCTCCTCTCCAGACCATATAGGCCTGGGAGGGGGCCCGGAGGAAGGGTCTAGAGATCTTACCTGGGAATCCTTGGAGCGACGCCATCCCCCGAAAGTCGGCTGAGCCTTGCCGATCTTGAACGAGCGGACATCTAGGACGAGACGGTCCATCAAGAAACAGGCGTCGCATGCATCCATATCATGGTTGGGTTCCAGGCAGCGAAGGCAAACATCATGCCGGTCCGTGACGGAAAAATGCCAGCCACAGGAGCACAGACACATAGGGGCACGGCCCTCCTTCGATTTACGTTTGGCTCCTGAACCTGACATGATGAGAAAAAAACACAGCAAAAAGATCCCAGCGGCATAAGAAAAAACAGAACGATCTTACCGGCCAACCACTTCAACAGCGTCAGGATGATCAGAAAGCGGAGAAGGAGGTGTCACAAGTAGACCTCTGATGCAGCTGTAAATCTCGCATGTGGAGCAGGTGCAGCCTCGATGGCGGGAGAAACAGAACTGAGACGGAGGAAGCCTGCGGCACCTAACAATATACATCACACAGCGTGTCGCTCTGGGCGGGCGCCGCTGGAGCCACTCCCCAAAAAAAATCTCCCGTAGTGGTGCGCGCCTCCAGCACTGCCAATCAGTAATGAATGGTGAAGATTGACAAGGAAGATCAGCACTGACAGGTCAGATGGCAACGACACCATCCGTGGCCCCGAAAAGGATCTTGGCGCTGGGAAAGCTGGCACCAGCGGCGATCGCACCATTGCAGACGTCTGAAAACTGCGATTGGAAGGCAAAGGAAGAAAAATGGCAGGATATAACGGCATCAGTGTAGACCCCTGCGCCGCAGCCATGTGAGGAGGATAGACACTGGAGCGCAGAGTCGATGGCACAGAAGAAGGCACAACGTGACTAGGACGTCCTAACTGCTGTGCCTACCGATCCGAAACAGACAGACCCGAAGGCCCCGACAACAGACTGGCCGGCCCGGACAGTAGGGACAACCTCCAAGCCCACTGCTTCATAACAGTGGCCCAATGGTGAAACTGCTCATCAGAAGCCCCCTAATAGACGGAGAGGGGCTTGGTGTTGAAGAGGTCAGCCACCAAAGCCCAAACTGGCGATTCCGCAAGAGGCGGAGACTGGCTTCTGACCCTAATAACTGACCGACTATGCGCATACGTAACTGAGGGAGACACCTTGAGTGATGCAGTTTCTTCTTTGACTGGTGGGCTGAAGAAGGACTTGAGGCCGAACGGTGCAGAGAACGGGACTGTTTCTTTTTATGCTTTTGGGGGGACTGCCCCCCCCCCAGGGCAAAGCACTGGACTGACCGTTGTCGAGACCCCCAGAAAAGGACGGGACCAGACCCGCCCAGCTGACTGAACAGCTTTCATCCAAAGTCCCCCTACCATCACCTGCCCCACTCATGGTCGACTCCGTCAATGGAGGGCTGAAGACTTCTTGTACAAGTAAGTAGTTTATTAAAATGTAATTGGTACTTTTCGAGATAAAATACAAAACAAGAAAACTGAAAACTAAGCTGCTAGTTTGACTCCCGGTGGGCGAGCGTCGTCACTGAAGCGTACTCGATGGTGGGAAAAGAAACTGAGGCGGTTGGAGGGTCGACAGTGAGATGGTCTATATTGCAAATGCCTGGCTCGCGGTGCCACTTCCTCGCAGCTTCATCTCGGTGCTGGCCCTCCTGAAAAAGTTTGCTCCCGTTGGGTCCAAGCGCCTACGGCGTACTCCCATCAATGTGAATGAGTGGTGGAGACTTTATGTCCAGAAAGAAAAAATTACTCACCTTAGTAATGTTGTTTCTTCTAATGGAGTCTTGCTATATTATAGACATTAGCAGTTTGATCCAGCTCTAGAACTGCCCCGGGGTGAAATGGTTAAAACCATTCCAAAATAGAATTTTGGCACGAGAGCAGCTCTATTTGTGTCATTTCAAACTTGAACTGTCAGACCTTTACGAGCCAAACTCACTAAGGTCTGTGTGGAAGCTGTAACCTACACTAGCCAAATGGCTACCTAAATAATAACAACCATTGATGGTCCCAACACCCAAGACTCAAGTCAGGGGACCAGAAATACTAACACCATTCTAATAATATGAAAATGGAACATAAGTATAATAAAACGCACACACGTGTACACATACACACCCCCAAAGTCCCAAAGGGGACAAAATGCTAACAGAACATGAGTAGTGCCCACACTAAGTTGCCCGCACCCACCAAGTAGAGAGTTCTGAGAGGGGCAGGTTAGGGGAGGTCTATAATATAGCAAGACTCCATTAGAAGAAACAACATTACTAAGGTGAGTAATTTTTCTTCAAACAACATGAAGTCTTGCTATATTATAGACATTAGCAGAATACACAGCAGTACCTCCATGGAGGAGGGCAGAACCTACTTAAGGAATAGGCTCTGAAGAACAGCTGTGCCAAACTGAGCATCTCTCCTGGCCTGGACATCCAGGGTAATGCTTGGTAAAAGTGTACACCGTTTTCCAAGTAGCAGCCTGGCAAATTTCTAATAAAGGGATATCTCTGGCAGCAGCTAGAGGCGCGGCTGTACCCTGGTAGAATGAGCCCTCAAACCGGGGGCTCTGCCACTTCTGATAACAAAATTGGATGAGAGACAATCCACCTGGCTATTGATCTCTTGTGGCAGGTTGCCTTTCCCAACTTCACCATAGGTAAGGAAAAGTTGGAGGATTCGAACCTGTGACCTTTGGTACACTCTATATAATAACTAAGAGCTCTCTTAACATCCAGGCTGTGCAACCTCCTCTCACCAAGAGGAGTGATCAGTGAAAAATACTGGAAGGAGATAGATTGATTAAGATGGAAATCTGAAACCACCTTAGGCAAAACTTCCTATTAGTCCTAAGGACTACCTTATCCCTGTGGAAAGAAATAAAGTCAGTCTCCACTGACAAGGTTTGCAATTCACTTTTGCGTCTGGCAGAAGTTTAGCCACTAAACAGTTTTTCAAGTTAGGTACTAAGCTCTGCAGAAGACAGAGGTTCAAAGGGGTTGCATTAACTGGGCAATGCAAACATTAAGGTCCCAAGCAGGGCGGTTCCCGAAAGGGAGGATTAGTATGGAGTAATCCCTTAAAAACTTGGAAAACACAGGATGAGAGGAAAGAGGATGACTTTCCTGCTGACACAAAAGCAGACACAGCTGCCAAATGAACTCTCAGGGTAGCTGGTCTGAGACCCAAGGAATTAAGATGTACCATGTAATCTAACAAAATGGGCAATTCAGCAGATTCTGGGAAATATTTTCCAGCACACACGAATGGAAACCTTTTCCATTTAGAACTATAAGTAGCCCTAGTGGAAGGCTTTCTGGAAGCCTTTAGGATCTCAAGAACACCCTGAGAGGTGTAAATCAGCAAACTCTAACTCCTCAAGAGCCAGGCCTTGAGGTTGAGGATTTGAGGTCGGATACCAAACCCTTCCTGGGCACAGGTCAACAGATTGTGATTCCTGGGAGGCACAGGGAAGATGGACTGTCAGAGACAGAAGGAGTGGGTACCAGGGCAGTCAGAATCACCCTGCAAGGCTGAGATCTGATTTTGACTAGTACTTTGAATAGGAGAGGAAAGGGGGAAAGCATACGAACTTCCCTCCCAATCCAGAAGAAGGGCATCCAGGGAACTGGGCCCAGCACTGGAGGCCCTGCAACAGAACAGAGGAAGTTTGTGATTGTCTGGGGATGCAAAAGATCTATCTGAGGGATGCCCCACCTGGCAAAAACTATCCCCAGCACTTGAGATTCAGGGACCATTCGTGATGGCCCTGGGAAATCCTACTGAGGGGCATCCGCTAGGACATTGTCCTTCCTGGAAGATGAACTGCTATGAGGGAAGTGTTCAGGAATAGGCCAGAGACCACAACTTCATTGCCTCGGTGCACAAGGCCAAGACCGAGTGCCCCTGTTTGTTGATGTACCACATTGTTGTGGTGTTGTCTGTTCCGACTTGTATCACCTTGTCGTGGACAGATGCAGAAAAGCTTGAAGAGCTAAAAGACAGCTCTGAGTTCCAGCAAATTGATGTGGAGCAGAGATTCCTGGGGACCAGACTCCTGAGTGGAAAGGTCGCCCATGTGGGCTCCCAACCCAGAAGGAAGCATCTGTAGTGAGAGTCAAGTCATGAGAAGGAAATGGGCGACCCCGCTCTTAAATTGCTCTGATCCTGCCACCACTGGAGAGCTAGGATCAAGGTTCGAGTCACTGGGACCAACTTGGAAAGGGGGTCTCTTCTCTGAGACCAAAAGGTTCTCAAGTGAAACTGAATGTCTCTCATCTGAAATCTGGCTCCCTGAACAACAGCTGTGGATGCAGCCATGTGCCCCAGGAGCTGCAGAAAGTGTCTTGCTGGTCGAGAGACCTGCAGAGTGGAGTGAAGGAAGAGGCCAGAGCCACTAAATTCCTTACCCTTTTTGGGGGAAGAAAGGCTCTGGCTAGCTTTGTGTCCAATTCTGCCCCTATAAAGGTGAGTACCTGGACTGGTTCCAGAACCGGCTTTGGTAGGTTTAGGAGAAAACCCAGGGAGGTGAGAAGCTGCTGGGTGACCTGCAGGTGAGATTTTACCTGTTCTGGGGACTGGCCTACAATGAGCCAGTCTAGATAGGGAAAAACAGCAATCCTCTGCCTCCTTAAGTGGGCCACTGCCACTGCTAGACACTTTGTGAATACCCTTGGAGCAGAGGTAAGGCAGAAGGGCATTGCTCTGAACTGGTAATGACCTGAGGGCAGTTCGAATCTGAGGTACTTTCGATGGGATCTTCTGATTAGGACATGGAAATAGGCATCCTTGAGGTCAGGGAGGCTAGCCAGTCCCTGGCCTTAGGGAAAGTAAAATCATTGCCAGAGTTACCATTTTGAACTTTGGTTTCAAAAGATGCTTGTTCAGATATCTGAGATCTAAAATGGGCGCCACTCTCCTGTCTTTCTTGGGGTAAGGAAGTATCTGGAATACAGACCCTGCCCTGATGCAGGGAGGAACCCTTTCTACTGCTCTGAGGCTAACAGGGATGAGACCTCTGTTTCCAGGCGGGTCTCTGAAGCACTTGCAGGTAGAAAAGTCTGCTTCTCAACTTGGGAAACTTTTAAGCTGAGAACCAGACCCTGGCTTACTTCCAGAACCCACTTGTCTGAGGTTAAAGAAGCCAATTCTGACTGAAGTAGGCCAGCCTGCCCCCACTGGTACAGAGATCGGCCCTGGGCACCCATGAGGTGCCTGTTTCGCAGGAGCTTTAGGCTGGGGGTGGGAGCAGGTCTGCCCACCCTCGTCTGCCCCTGCCTCTGAAGAAGCCCCTCTGAGCACAGGCAGAGGAGGCCTGGAGTCTGGTAGAAAGGCCTGTGAAAAGCCTACCCCTACCCCTGGGGGCATGCCTTTGAGGAGTGGCTTGCAGCTCCTTAGCCTGGGCACCTTGTAAGTAGTCCTATATTCATCCATCTTCTTCATGTAGTTCTCTGTCTGCTCTCCAAACAGAGAATTTCCCACCACAGGAAAATCCATAGCCTTAGTCTGGGTATCCTGTGACAAACTAGTACACCTGAGCCAGGCCACCTCGAAAAGCTACAGATGTGGCCATGACCCTAGAGGAAACATCATTAACAACCACAGCAGCATGAAACTGAACCTTAGAGTCTTCAATGCCATCAGCAGCCACCTGTTCTAGTTCATCAGCCAGCTGGCCATGGGCCTGCTTGGCCAACTGCATAACAGTATCCCATCTAGATTTCTGATACCTAGCTACATAAGCCATATAATTTGCTTGCCTGAGTCCGAGAGAGGCTGCCATATACTGTTTTTGCCATGGCATCAATCTTCCTGGAATCCTTGTCAGGAGGATGAAGCCAAGGGAATATTAGCTTTATCACAGGCAGCAGCCTGAACTACTCCAACATGACTGCATTGCTGAGAAAGGAATTCTGTATCAGGGCATGACAATGTATACCTTCTGTCCATCTTTTATCTACAGGAGGCAAAGAATTAGGAGCTTTAACATTTTAATTGTTTGTTCCTAAAAGACTTATGTAAAAGAATAGACAATCTCCTAGACTCTGGAATATCCATCATTTCTACAAAATCAGGCTCCTCTTGCTCATCCACAGCCTCTTCTAAAGGAAGCTGGAGGGTTTCAGCAACTTTTTATAAAACATAAAATGAGATGGGGACTCAGACAGCATAGGGGAGATTCTAAAGGTCTGTCTGGGGAGATGTCGGTTCAATGGGCACACCCAGACCTTCCCAGCCACATTCATACTGTTCATAATCCTCCTCCCCTCCTCTGGTTCATAAAATTCCTCAATATCATAATCCTGAACCACTGGGACGGACAAACCGACCTTTTACCAGATAGTGGTGGTTCGGACGGACCCTGAGACAGTGACTGGACAAATTGTATGGCTTTTGCTATCTCTGCAGCAGTTGAGAAGGAATTTTGGACTCCAGACCTGCTGATTTTCTTGTTTTCTTTACTGGAATTGGTTCCTCAGAACCAGCTTTTCTTTGCCGAGGAAGTCTGGCCCTGGTCAGAGGGCACTCCCTCTGTCCGGTTGGCACCGAACGGGCTGGCCATCTGGGTCAGCGGACTTTTGCCTCTCGCTCCTGAGCCTGCCCAATCTTTATTCCAGGGTGGCTGCAGGAAAATTCTTACATACCTGGCAGTCTGACTGGAGGTGGTCAAACCCCAGACAATAAACACATGTGGTGTGTGGGTCAGCCTTGGCAAAGACTTCCCAAACATCACAGTGTTGAAACCCAGTGGGCCCAGTTTTTTCTTTGGGTTTCTCAGACATAATACCAGCCTAACCAAAAGCCTGCCCTGCTTGGCGGTGCCAGGCAAGACACCCTTATCGGTTCCTAACCGTGTCACGGGTATTGGAAAAAAACGTAATAAATCCGTTTTTTTTAGAACCGATAAGAACCGGGAACCGCACTCTAAAATAGTAACTTTTAGTTTTAAATGAGTTTTAAACCCACTGATCGGTTCAAAACCGAACCGATAACTTACAAGTTCCACACAGACAAAACCTTCATTTACTTACGGTTACCACAGATAGAGCTTGAACCGAACGGTTTTGCGGTTAAAATAAAACTATTCTCGGTTAAATCCAACTGAGAAAACACTTTTAAACCGAGAATGAACCGAGCAGAAGGAGAAATTCCGAGCGACTGTTCACTGAGGCGGAGTAAAGAATCTGACAGTTCAAGTTTGAAATGACACAGATAGAGCTGCTCTCGTTCCAAAATTCTATTTTGGAATGGTTTTAACCATTTCACTCCGGGGCAGTTCTAGAGCTGGATCAAACTGCTAATGTCTATAATACAGCAAGACTTCATGTTGTTTGAAGATCCAATTCTGCCATGGCCAGTAGGGGGCGACCAGGATCATGCTGGCCCCCTCCATCTGCAGCTTGATTAGCACCCTCTGAATCAGAGAAAATGGAGGGAAGGCACAAAGGCTTGTTGATATAGTAGACCACACTACGGTTGTTTGACTGAATAAACTACTAGCCCGGACAGGTGGTTCTGGAAGGCCAACATGACATACAAAACCGCCCTCATCTTGAAGACGTTTATATGGAGGGGTATCTCGATCTGGGACCAGGTACCCAGAGCCTGGAAGGGAACCATGTGCACACCCCAGCACATGCCAGAGGCATCTGTAGTGAGAATCTGCAGGGGAGACGAGATCAGGAATGGTACCCCTCTTGAGAGATTTTGGGGATCCATCCACCACTGGAGGACCTTGCGGACCAGACAGCAGACCAGCACTAGCTGTTTCAAGTCATCTGTGCACTTGTCCCACTGCACCCGGAGGGTCCACTGGAGCACCCACATGTACAGTCTGGCCATTGGGACAGTGGAAATGGCCACAGTCATGAGGCCCAGAAGCTTAAGTAAACCCTTGTGGAAACAGCAGCTCCAAGCCACCACCCGAGCCTGTGATATAAGGCACTTCGCTCTACCTCATGGCAGGAAGGCCTTGCCCTGCGCAGAGTTCAGGATCGCCCCTATATACTGCAGCCTCTGGGGTGGGATCAGAATGGACTTGGGCAGGTTGACAGTGATGCCCAGGGAGTGGAACAACTGGAGGGTCCTCTCCAGAGTTCATAGAAGCTGATCCTTGGATAGGTGTCGTCGAGGCACAGGTCAGGAAGCATAGGTAAAACCAGGAGCAGTTGTATTTTTTTTATTAATAACAAAATAAAAAAAAAAATAGAATTGTTTGAAATACAGGTTACTCACCTGAAACAGTAGTTCTAGGAGTGGTATATGTTGTTCATCCACACTTCATGGCATGTCCCTTTCCTTTTAAGGATCACCGGAAGGTCTTCAAGCTGGCTTCTCCAACCCACCCGGGTGGTATATCCCTTGGCTCCGCCCCATGATGCCAGATCTTAGCCCGCTGGAAGCCAGGTTTTGTGCGCCCTCAGCCGGGAAGGAAGTTCCAGGATGAACAACATATACCACCCTAGAACTACTGTTACAGGTGATTAACCTGTTTTTCTAGGATCGTGGATATGTTGTTCATCCACACTTCTTGGCAGACTCCTAGCAGTTCTCCAGGAGGAGGGAGGCACACACCCCCCCCCCCACTGATACTCACTTGGGGAAAAGAGATTGGAGAACTGAGGCCCCAAAACCAGCATCCCGCCATGATTCAAGGATGATATGGTAATGGGTAATGAAGGTGTTTGCTGACATCCAGGTAGCAGCCCAACAGATTTCCTGGATAGGTATGTCCCTGGAAGCAGAAAATGATGCAGTGGTATGGCGGGTAGAATGAGCTCCTATCCCTCTGGGAGGCTCCATGCCTGCCAACTCATAGCTGAGACTTATGCAAGATGTATAATAACCTTGCAATAGACAGTTTTGCTGCAAGTCTGCCAGAAGCGGCTTCAGCGCAGGCGACAAACAGTTGGCGAACATCTCCCCGAATTTCCGCCATCCTCTCTTTGTAATAGGAGACGGCTTGTCTCAGGTCCAAGGTATGGAGCCTGTATTTGGCCTCTGTGGTGTAATCAGGGTAGTATACTGGCAGAGTTAACGCCTGGTTAAGATGAAACTCTGACACCACCTTTGGAAGGAATTTCGGGTGGGGACGTAGGACAACCCTGTCCCTATGGAAGACCAGATAAGGGGAGTCCACCGAAGGTGCCTGGAGCTCCCCTGTCCTTCTGGCAGATGTGATATCCACCAGGAAGGCTGTCTTCCATGACAAGTGTGACAACGCACACTTTTGCACTGGTGTGCATTGGTTTGAATGGCTTGCCCATGAGCCTTGCCAGTACCAGCAGTAGCACCCATGGAGGTGGAGGTTCACGCACCGGAGGGGATATGTGATCCAGTCCTTTGAAAAAGCACCCAACCACTGTCTCCTGCGCTGTCGGCTGATCATCCCATGCTCGGTAAGTAGTGATGGCTGCCAGGTGCACCCTAAGGGTTGATGACAGAAGACCCCATTTGGACAGAGACCAAAGGTAGTCGAGAATGTTAGCCACTGGACAGGACAGAGGGTCCAGGCCCTTGCCCTGACACCAAATGGAAAACCTTTTCCATTTGAAGGCATAACATTTCCTGGTCGATTTCATTCTGGAGCCTTCACCACGGTGAAGACATCCTTGGAAAGACCCAAAGCCTGGAACTCTAGCCGCTTAGGTACCAGGCTGTGAGGTGCAGGGATTGAAGGTCCAGATGGTATACCTTCTCCTGATTCAGAGAGATCAAGTCCGGGCATGTTGGAAGCCGCTCCGGGGGCCTGCAGCTGAGGCTGAAGAGATCTGGATACCAGAACTGGCACAGCCAGTCTGGAGATACCAGAATCACATTCGCCTTGTCCCTCCTCACCTTGAGGAGCACCCTGTGGATCAAGGGAAATGGAGGGAAGTCGCAGAAGAGGCCTGTGGTCCACGGCCTCGAGAAGGCATCACCCCCCCTTCAGTGAGCCCTGCTGAGGTGGGGCATGAAACAGCCACAACTTGGTGTTGTCCTGGAGGCAAACAGGTCCTGTCCCTGTTGCCCCAGTGGGAGAACAGGCTGTAAGCTACTTCTCGATAGAGAGATCACTCGAGGGTGTCTCGCCTAAGCGGCTGAGAGCATCTGCCATATGGTTTGAGGCTCCTGCCACATGAATGGCTAGGAGATCTGCCTCCAGATGGCTGAGGAGGGTCCAGATGCGGAGCGCCTCCCTGCAAAGCAGATGGGAATGCGTGCCACCCTGTTTGTTGAGATAGTACATGGTTGTGATATTGTCCATCTGGCCTTGAACCACTTGACCCCAGAGCTGAGGAGCAAAGAAAAAATTACTCACCTTAGTAATTGTGTTTCTTCTAATGGAGTCTTGCTGTATTCTGACTTATTGCAGTTAGCTCCAGCACTTGAACTGCTCCAGAGAGGAAAGAGTTAAATTCTTTGCAGGGCATAGAATGTTGAGCTCAAGCTCGGTTCAACCCTCTGTCTGCTGCATTTTGAAGTGTAACTGTCAGATTCTTACGAGCTAATACTAACTAACTAACCCTACTATGTGGAAATTGTAAAATTTTACTAGCCAAATGGCAACCAAATATTTTGGATCCCCCAAAAGACTCAAGTCGAGAAATCCAAAATCAAAACCAGGTAGTGAACAACTTATGATTATTAAAGTAAAGAAACATAATCCACTCCCCCTCTCTAAAAAGAGGGAGTGCCCAAATGCACCCCTGGGGTGCAACACTGCACCTGCCAGCCCACTTCCCAAAAACCAGGTTCTGAGAAGGGAGGCAGGGAGGGAAGTCAGAATACAGCAAGACTCCATTAGAAGAAACACAATTACTAAGGTGAGTAATTCTTTCTTCAAACAACATGAAGTCTTGTTTTATTCTGACTTATTTTAGACCACCAAGCAGTAGCTCCATAGAGGAGGGAATCAAACCTATTTTGGGAATAGGCTCTGCAGTACTGCTGTACCAAACCGAGCATCACTCCTAGCCTGGATATCCAGAGAGTAATGCTTGGTGAATGTATGGACTGTTTTCCAGGTGGCTGCTTTGCATATCTCTAGTAAAGGAATATTCCTGGCAGCAGCCAGGGAAGCAGCTGTACTTCTAGCCAAATGAGCCCTCAGGCCTGAGGGTGGCATTTTGCCTTGCTTCTCACAGCAGAATTGTATACAAGAGACAATCTACCTAGCAACAGTTCTCTTAGTGGCACATTTGCCCTTACCCACTTCCCGATAAGTGAGGAACAACTTGAGGGAGTCAAACCTGTGTGCATTCGTACGTTCAATGTAGTAACTAAGGGCCCTTTTAACATCCAAACTGTGTAATCTTCTCTCTCCTGAAGAAGAATGATCAGTAAAGAATACAGGAAGAGACATGGATTGGTTCAAATGAAAATCTGAAACCATTTTAGGTAAGAACCTCCTATTGGTTCAAAGGACCACCTTATCTCTATGGAATGAGATAAAATCAGGCTCCGCTGACAGAGCTTGTAATTCACTGATCGTCTGGCAAAGGTAATAGCACGAAATTACCTGCGTAATTATGATCTTTCTGTATCTTCACCATTAATCATAGATGGGTACTGACTGGAAATCAGGACCCCATGAGCCTTTTTTTTTTTTTATAAAAGGATAGGCGGCAGCGAGCATCGGCGCCTACCGAGGTCGACCGTACTATGTGGCGCCCAGGATTAGCCAGCAGCTGTGTCGACACCGCCTCACCAGTTCTGAGTCGCTGGAGAGGTAAGAGGAAGGGATGGAGGGTGGGACAAGATAGTCCAAGGACAGAAAAGGAAAGAAACTGAACTAAAGGAGAAATAACGACTGAGAGGACAGCATAGAGGAAGTAAACTAAGGGGATTGGGTGGGGACCCAATCTCTGGAAAAGGAAGGGGGAGGGAGAGAGAATTTAGGAGAGAGTGAGAGGTAACAAGGATCCAGGACCCTTGTCCGTCACCAGACTGTATAGGAACTGCAAGGAGTGGCAAAGCTCATCTGCCAGAATTCAAGGCACAGAATAACTGGCAATACCCCAAAAGCAGAGTCGGCTATTCTGGAGAAGGACAGGGTACAGGGACTCAGTACTCTCTCTGTAAAGATATTTGGTGAAAAAAAGGGTTCTCTCTTTTTTTTTTTTTTTAAATAGATGGATAACAGAAGGAGGCAACCACCAGTTCTCACCCCATAGGGGTGAGGATAAGTATGAGAAGAAATGCCACTCGAACTGTACCCTTGGGAAGAAATTACCCCCATGTGTCCCAACTTGATCCCTCAAAAGAGGGTAGGCACAGAGGGGAGGAGGATCCAGAGACTGGAGCCCCAGGGGATGGTGGAGGATTGTGATGAATGGTGAAGATACAGAGAAAGATCATAATTCGGTAGGTACGTGTTCTATACCTTATCTGTCAATCTTCACCATTCATCACAGATGGTGAGTACCAAGCCCCAAGGGGTTGATTAATTGCACCCTAAGGGACAGTGTCCTTAGCCCTCAGTGGGTGACACACTGGGGAACCTTCTGGGCCTGGAGGCCCAGAGTGGGGAGAGCGAGGCGGGTCCCCGGAGGAGAAGGTATCCCCGACAAACGTCGCCCGCCCTACGGGAAAAGAGATAGGTTCCCTGGTGAGCGGAGCAAATCACCCTACGCCGGGCCAAGAGTGACAACCGGGAAAGGCGAAGACACGCCGATCTCCTGGTGCAGATCGCTGTCCCTACTACCCTGGTAGCTACCTCACTGGCGTCGTAAGATGCCCTTGCTAGCTCCAGGCCACGTGCAGAGAGTGCGATGGCCTGCCTGATTTGCTCCGAGTCAGGCAAAGCAGCCAGGATCTGACCTAGCGCTGACCACAAGAACCTGTTGTAGGCTGCATAGTGGGCCTGATGAGCAGAGATGGAGAGAAGCAACTGTGCCGAGTAAAAAGTCCTCCTCCCCAAGAAATCAAAATCCGAAGAGTCCTGATCTGGGGGCCGGTCACGGTGGAGGGCGTGAAGCCCGTCAGGAGTGTCTAGGTGCGTCTAATCTGGGCTGTGGATGAGGCATAGAACCTGGAGACTCTGGGAGGCGCAATACCTCTGGCTGAGGTCCCTAGGGGCAGGAACTCCGAGAAGGGCCTCTGCCAGAAGGTGATGGACGCCTCCCGAAGGGGAGAGGCCAGGGCGGCACCACAAGGGTGGCTTGACCGAAATCGCCTAGAAAGGCGTGCGCCGCATGCTCAGGATTGCTCATGGAGAGGAGAGAGAAGTGAAGGTCCTCCAGCATCCTCACGAGGAAACGCTGATACTCGGAGAGATCAGCAGCAGGAGAGATATGGACAGATGGTTCCTCTCCCCCCTGAAGAGGGGGATGAGGAGCTGGAGGTCACCATACGCTCTGAGAGTGGCTGCTCGGGGGGGAGGTTGAAAAACCTGGCTGTCCATGGCCCTAACGTAGGCAGGGAACCGAGCAGCCACTGCTCTGAACTTTTCCCAGGTGAGAGGACCGTTAGGACCAAGAATACCTGGGAACGCTGGAGAAGGCGGCAGAGGGAGGGGCAGAGCCGAGAGAGGAAGTCGGCTGACCTCTGCCAGGGCTAGGGAGCGGACCATGGACCCCCGCGGAGGGTGTCCTGGAAGACTCCGCAGCCGACAGCTGTACAACCACGTTGGTACTGCCTAGGCTGCGCCCAGAAGAATCCCCCAAGTGAGGCGACCGGGTCGATAGGTCCAGAAGGACGGTCCCCTGCCTCCAAAGAATGGGACCCCCTCAAGGAACCAGAAGGGGAAGGACAGAAGTCCGCGCTTCGGCTTCGTCCAGGGCCCAGGTGGGTCCCAAAGAAAGGTCGACGCACCGACCCCACGCCCCTCGACCCCTCGGAGTCCGAGAGAGTCCTAGTCCTCGAAAGGGCCAGCCTAGGAAGCTGGCAGCTCTGGGCTGCCCCCGAAGAGGAGACCCAGGGAGCAGCACCCTCCCCTCCTGTGGGCTTCCCGATAGGCCCCAAAGTTGGGCGATCGAGACACACCACCGGAGGGGGTACCACCGCCGAGGGGTCAAGGAACCCCCAAGGCCAGGTTGCATGGCAATGGTGGCACGCACCACAGCCTGCTGGTCAGTACCACTGACCCTAACCTCGGGGAACCAGGCCGCACCTCAGAAGGAAGGCTGACTGAGACCCGTCGTGGAGACCACCCGGCTCGTCCTCCTCTGCAGACAACCAGTGATCAACTGCCCGCTCCGACTCGAGCCCGACTCCGAAGGTAGAGGTCTGGGGCCTAAGCCAGACGGTAGGAGGTGAAGGAGGTGACCTTACCAAAGGGCCCAGAAGTCAAGCAGTGGCCAAGCAGCACCTGCACCCTCCACAGTCCCGCAAGCGGCGCTGGCAGAAGGCGGCAGGGCAGCACGGGCCAGAGGTCCCGAACTAGGGCAGCTGCGGCACCGTCAGAATCCACGGCACCAGTAACAGAGGCGGTGCCGACAGAAACGACACAGACAGAGCGCGCCCGCCAGGCCATCGGCTGCGGCACGCGACAACCGAGTGGCGCCGGCGACCCTGAGGCGGACTCGGCGCGAACACGGCACTGACAGACCCCACCGGCGCGCGGCGGCACCCGGGAACTGCTGGCGCGAGGGCGGCACCAGCGGGCGACTCAAAAGGCCCCACAGCGCCGTGCTCAACCTTGGCGCCCAGGTGAGACATGGCGGCGGCGCAGATTCAAGGGTCACGGCGCCATGCAGGCAGGGTCGGCACGCGAATGGCGCCGACAAGCCAAAGGCGCCGAAAAGGCAGTCGGCGCCGCCATGACCCGGTGCCGGGCACTGAGCGACAGCGTCGACCAGGGCCTTCCGGACAGACGACACGAGGAGCCTTCACCCACGGTGTGATTGCCATAGCGGCGTCTCCGCCCCTCCGGAGGAAGCGGAGCGGGCCTCCCTGCGCCGCGGAAGGAGCCTCGGCCAAGGCTGGGCTACGAGGCCGAAATCCTCCTCCTCGATCGTATAGAACCGGGAAGGACCGGGAGGAAAGGCCAGGCGCGGCTTAGCCCGTGACAGTCGAGACCTACCCAAAGTCGGCGGAGCTCGCCCTACTTTAAGCGTGCAGCTGTTCGAGGAGCGGGGTCCATGGAGAAGCAGGCGTCGCACAAATCCCATCGTAGTAGCGGGCCAAGACACAGAGACACCAGTCATGCTGGTCAGTAGCAGATGTACTGAGCTGCACGAGCACTGACGCATGGGGGCGCCCGCCTTGACGACTTCTTGCCCTCCGACGCCACATACGACCTACCGGAAAAACACCAAAAACAGACCTCGATGTCGCTTAACTGTAAAATAAATGGAAAGATCTTACCAGCGACGTCGAGTTAGGGCAGACTAGAACTAGCAGGAACCGGCGGACTGTCGGCGACAAAAGGCTAAGGCCTAAAACTTTGAAAATCTCTTCATGGAAACTTCCACGAGGCGACCTCGATGAGCAGAGAAGAAGAACTGATGAGCAGGTGGAGTCGACACAGCAACGGGCTAATCCTCGGCGCTCGTAATGCGTCGGCCTCGAGGGCGGCACCGATGCTGCGTTGGCTCTGCCTATCCTTTAAAAAAAAAAAAAAAAAAAGGCTCCTCGGGGTTCTGATCTCCGGCCAGTACCCATCTGTGATGAATGGTGAAGATTGACACAGATAAGATCACAGTTTTCCAAGTCAAGTACTTAAGCTCTGATGGAGACAAAGGCTCAAAAAGGGGGTTGCATAAACTGGGCAATGCAAACATTAGGGTCCCAAGCAGGGGTAGGATCCCTAAAGGGAGGATTGGTATGAAGCAATTACTTGAAAAATTTACAGAAAACAGGATGAGATGCCAGTGAGGAAGGCCTTTCTACTGACAGAAAAGCAGAAACAGTTGACAAATGCACTTTGAGGGTAGCTGGTTTGAGGCCTAGGCCATTAAGATGAACCATGTAATCCAGAACTATAGACAAGCCAGCAGTATCTGGAGATAGATGTTTCTTAGAACACCAAATGCTGAATCTTTTCCATTTGGAGTTATAAGTTTTTCTGGTGGCAGGTTTTCGAGAGGCTTTGAGAATGTCCAGAACCCCTTGAGACAGATGCAAATTTGCATACTCTTAACTCCTCAAAAGCCATGCCTTGAGATTCAGAGACGGAAGGTTGGGATACCAGATTCTCCCGAGAGGAGGTTAACAGGCTGTGATTCCTGGGAAGAGATAGGGGGAGATGGACTGCTAGGGACAGCAACAGGGGATACCAAAGCAGCCTGGCCCAATCTGGAGCAATCAGGATCACTTTGCAAGATTGTGACCTTATCTTGACCAGGACCTTGAACAGTAGAGGAAAATGAGGGAAGGCATACAGAAATTTCCCTTCCCAATTCAGAATCAGAGCATCCAGAGGGACTGAGCCCAAGACTGGGGGTCTGCAACAGAAGAGAGGAGGTTGGTGATTGTCTGAGGCTGCAACGAGATCTATCTCTGGAGTGTTCCATCTTGAAAAAAATCACTTTTAACACTAGGGGATCCAGGGACCATTAGTGATGGCCCTGGGAAATCCCGCTCAATGCATCTGCTAGCATATTTTCCTTTCCTGGGAGGTGGACTGCTACCACAGAGGTCTGTAGGGAACAAGCCAGGGACCATATTTTCATGGTTTCTGTGCACAAGGCCGTAGACTGAGTGACTCCCTGCTTGTTGATATACCACGTGGTGGTGGTGTTGTCTGTCCTGACCTGAACCACCTTGTTCTGTATTGATTGTGAGAAGGCTTGCAGGGCCAGGTAAACCGCCCTGAGCTCCAGAAGGTTGATGTGGAGAAGAGACTCCTGAGTGGACCACACTCCCTGGGCTGTGAGAGTCCCCAAGGGAGCTCCCCAACCCAGGAGAGAGGCGTCTGTGGTTAGAACTACAGAATGAGGCTGAGTAATGAATGGGACTACTTGCCTGAGATTGTCCTGATCCTGCCACAATTGAAGAGCCTGGATCAGAGTCTGAATCACTGGAACCAGTTTGGTCAGATGATCTTTTTTCTGAGACTAAAAAGCCCTCAGATGAAACTGAATGTCCCTCATTTGAAATCTCACCCCCTGGACCACTGCAGTGGAAGCTGCCATGTGGCCCAGAAGCTGAAGAAAGTGTCTTGCTGATCGAGAAACCAGAAGGTGGAAGGAAGAAGCCAGCTCCATGATGGCCTTCTCCCTTACCAAGGGGAGAAATGCTCTTGCTTTGACAGTGTCTAGTTTTACCCCTGTGAAAGTCAACAGTTGTACTGGCTCGAGAACTGACTTGGGAAGACTGAGAAGGAAACCTAGAGAAGTGAGCAGCTGCCGGGTCACTTTTAGAACGGACTTGACTTGGTCTGGAGACTGACCCACTATGAGCCAGTCATCCAGGTACGGGAATATGGAGATATTTTTTCTCTTTAGGAAAGCCACTACTACGGCTAGGCATTTTGTGAACATCCTAGGAGCTGATGTTAGGCCGAAAGGCATTGCTTTGAACTGGTAATAGCCTGAAGGCAGTTTGAACCTGACGTACTTTTTGTGGGAGCACCTGATGGGAATATGAAAGCAGGCATCCTTTAGGTCCAGGAAGGTTAGCCAATCCCCTGGTGTTACAGAGAGAAGAAATATTCCCAGAGTCACCATTTTGAACTCTGGCTTTAACAAATGTTTGTTTAGATATCTTAAGTCTAGGACGGGCCGCCACTCCCCTGTTTTTTTGTGGGGTAAGGGAGTACCTAGACCTTTTACCCTGTGTATTGTAGGAACTCTCTCTATGGCCCTCAAGGCCAGAAGAGATGAAACCGCTGCCTCTAGGGCAATGGTTTCAGAGATGTTTGCAGGTGGAAAAGATCTGGCTCTCAGCTTTGGGAATGTTTTGAAGCTGAGAGCCAGTCCCTGGCCTACTACCTCCAGGACCCACTTGTCTGAGGTAACAGACTTCCAGTCCTGAAAATAGTAGGCCAGCCTGCCTCGTACAGGAATGGGAGAGTCGACACGGGCTGACACCTCAGGGTGTCTGCTTGGCAGAAGCCTTAGGCTGAGAGGTGGATGCAGCCCTGCTCATCCCCCTTCTGCCTCTCCCTCTGAAGAACCCCCTCTGAGAAAAAGGGGAGGAGGCCTGTGCTTGGTAGAAAGGCCTATGAAAAGGCCTGGCCCTAGCTTGCTGCCCTTGAGGAGCTGCCTGCCTTTCCTTGGCCTGTGCACTCCTATAGGTGGTCCTATATTCGTCCATTTTTTTCATACAATTCTCTGTCTGCTCCCCAAACAGAGAATTATTAACCACAGGAAAATCCATAGCCTTAGCCTGGCTATCCTGAGAAAGGTTATGAGCCAAGCCAGTCTCTGAAGAGACACAGACGTAGCCATGACTCTACATGAAACATCACTGGGGTCCACAGCAGCATGGAACCGAATCTTCAATGTCTCAATCCCATCAGCAGCCACCTTCTCCAGCTCCTTGACAAGCTGGGGGAGGTGCCTGCTTAGCCAGTGCCAGTACAGTGTCCCCACCTGGACTTCTGGTACCTGGCTGTAAAGGCCATGTAATTAGCCTGCCTGAGTCCCAAAGAGGATGCCATGTACTGCTTTTTTGCCATGGCATCCAATTTCCTGGAGTCTTTATCTGGGGGGATGTGAAGCCAAGGGAATGTCAGCCTTATCACAAGCTGCAGCCTGCACGACCCCAACATGGCTGCACTGCTGGTACAAGTACTCCGTACCTGAGCCTGACAGCATGTACCTCTTGTCCATCCGTCTGTCCACAGGAGGTAATGAATTTGGACTTGTGAAGGGGAACAGACAACCTTTTGGACAATGGGATGTCCATCATCTCCACAAAGTTAGGCTGCTCTTGTTCCTCAACAGCTTCCTCTATAGGGAGCTGGAAGGTTTCTGCCACTTTCCTGTAGAACATAAAGTGGGAAGGGGACTCAGAAAGCCTGGGAGGGAAAACACCAGAAGGCCTGTCTGGGGAGATTTCTGGTTCGATAGGCTCATCCAGACCTTCAATTCCATCATCATCATCATCATCATCATCATCATCATCATCATCATCATCCCCCTCCAAGTCCGGTTCATAAAAATCTTCAGGGGTATAATCTTGAACTGGAGGAACCGACCGGACTGCCAGAAGGCACCGGATCAGTCGGAACCGAACTAAGCGAGTCTACTATGTGAATCGCTCGGACAATTTCCTCGGGGGTCGGATGGTGCGGTTCTGGATCCAAACCAGCCGATTTGTCTTTTCTTTTTGATGGACCCGATCCCTCAGAATCGGCTCTCCTTTTGCCCGAAGGAGTCTTGCCCTGGTCAGAGGGCGCTCCTTCTGGTTCGGTCAGAACCGAACCGGGCTGGCCATCTGGGTCAGCGGACTTCTCGGCCTCCTTTTCCTAAGCCTGCCCAACCTTTTGTCAAGGGTGGCGTTAGGGAAATTCTTACAGATTTGGCAATCTGACTCTAGGTGACTAAAACCCAGACAGTAAACACAAGTGGTGTGGGGGTTGGACTTAGCAAAGCCTCCACACTCACTGCAGTGCTGAAAACCAGTGGGCCGGTTTTTCTTGGGTTTCTCAGACAAAGCCATAACTAAACCTTTTACCCTTTTATGGCAATCACCAGGTGATAATCTTTATCGACATTAACCATGTTATTGGTATTTAAAAAACGAAAACACGTTTTTTTTTCTTAAACCGATAAGGACCGGCACCTCACACCAAATTTCCTGTAAGAGAAAAACAATCACTAAACCAGAACCGGTTCAGCTGAACTGGTCACACAATTCACTTTACAATTTCCAGGGTTTTAAATAAGCTCGGAAAATTGATTAGCAGTTTTGCACGTGAAAGTGCTAATCAAGTGTGAAAATGAATAGCATATGCCTCGATTTGATTAGCAAAATTAAAAATGCTTAAATATTGTAACCTAAATAAAATTTTTCAATAAAATACATTCTGTCTTGGTTTCATCTGTTTCAGTACCCCCAAAGAAACAAACAAAAAAAAAAACACACACACCTCAGTACCACAACCTCCCCACCCTTGTCCCCTTTGTCAGAACCACAATAACCCTCCTCCCACCAATCTCAGTGGCCAACCACCCATAAGGTACATGCCAAAAAAAAAAAAACACACACCCATCTCAGCCTCCCCAGACAGGACTAGGACTGCTTTGCAAAAAACTAAAGCTTGAGCTGATTCACCTGCCACAACCCTCCCCCACCATACCTCTCAACCACTATGACTTACTGCCAACTAACAAATATACTGCTACTTTTATCTTTAGGCTCACAACACTGTTGCAACCATTGCCTTTACTTCTACAGAGTTTTTTTATTTCTGCTTTAAAGTCTAAATTTATAGAACCTTTCTCTGTGTTGGCAGCTTCTTTTCTGTGAAGGACGGACAGAATAATTTTGAGGGGTGAAGTGAGGAACAACCTTCATAATCGGGGTCAGTTGACAGGTATGAGTAGCCTCGATCCTACCACGCCAGAAACCTTCCCCCGGCCATCTCAGCCCCACCAACCTCCCCACCCACGTCCCTGCAGACACTCACCCACATAAAGCAATTCAGAGTGCCTCTCAGTCTCACCACTTCGGCCCCAAAATAAATCCCGGCAATCACTCCTGTAGTTCTGTGCATAAGCAATCCTGAGTGCTTAACAGTGCCACCATGGTATCCTCAATCTCACTGCTGCGGGCCCAGTGCGGCAATCACTCCCAGTAGTGTTTAAGCGAAGCACTACTGGGTGGGCTGCGAGCATTTGAGCCAGCAGTGGACTGAGGATACTGTAGATGTGCTGATGAAACTGCTCAGGATTGCTGCTCACCTGGGGAACAGTGCCAATTCTTCGGGAGGCAGTGTGTGGGAGGTGAGTGCCTTGGAGTGAGGTGTCTCTTGAGGACAGGGTGAGGAGAATGATGAATCACGAAAATACATCACAGTCTTTGCGATGTAAAAGTCAGAATGGCTCGCCCGAGTAGCCGGTTCATATCGCAAATTGCGATGCGATACCGGCTATTTAAAACCCTGATTTCCACACACTTTTTCTAACCAAGTCCACTACCTATGCACTTACTGTTACCACAGACAGGTATCTGAACCGAATAACAAATGTGAAAATATCAGTAAACCGACGATTTTTAAACTGACCGAATCGAGAGCGAAGGAGAAATCTCAGGAGCGACTGTTCAGTTAGGTGGGGGGTAAAGAATCTGACGGTTACACTTCAAAGTGCAGCAGACAGAGGTTTGAACCGAGCTCCAGCTCAGAACAGAATTTAACTCTTTCCTCTCCGGAGCAGTTCAAGTGCTGGGGCTAACTGCAATAAGTCAGAATACAGCAAGACTTCATGTTGTTTGAAGGCTGACAGTGTCAGTCTGACTGCTCTGAGCTCCAACAGGTTGATGTGGTATCGGGACTCCTCAGGGGTCCAGAACTGTGGGCCCTTTTGTCCCCCATGTGGGCTCCCCAGCCCATGAGAGGCGCATCGGTCGGCTCGGGGCAAACAAAAGGGATCCCTTCCTGCAACTGGTCTGGGGCGGTCCACCACTAGAGAGCGTCCCACATCTTCTGGGTTACAGTAAGCAGCTGGGCCAGCTCCCATCGGAGGGGGTGCATGTGCCACCAGGCCCAACGGACCACGGAGATGCACGCTGCCAATGTAACCCAGAAGGCGCAGAGCCAGTTCCCTGGACCTCTCCACCTGCTGCCGGGTGGGACCTGCTAATAGTAGTCGTTGAGGTGGGGTAAATTCGGACACCCCTCCCGATGCCCGAGATGGGCTGCCACCATTGCAATGCATTTGGTGAAGACAAATGGGGCCGATGACAGGCCAAATGGCATGGCTCGGAACTTGTATAGAGTCCCTTCGGCTTTGGAGAGGAGGAACCACCAATGAGACGGACGGATTAGGACATGAAAGAATGCGTCCTGTAGTTCCAGTGAACAGAACCACAAGTTTCGCTCCAAGGATGGTATGAGCAGAGACAGAGTGACCATCTGAAAGGTGTGTGACCCGACATACTGATTCAGGTCGTGCAGATCTAGAATGGGGTGCCAGTCCCCCGTCCTCTTGGGCACCAGGAAGCACCTGGAGACAAAGCCTGGGTCTGCTGGAGAATGCGCCACTGGAGCTACTGCCTCCTTAAGGAGGAGCTGAGCGATGTCATCTCAGAGAGCCGACTGAGTATGGGTGGATACTCTTTCCTCCCGTGGGGTGTGGGCTCGGCTTGGAGGGTACTGCTCGAATTCCAGAGGCAGTCCCTGACCAACCACCTCCAAGACCCACCTGTCTGTGGTGATAGCGGATCAGGTGGAAAGGAAGTGGCGGAGCTGGACACTCATGGGAGGACCCAGAGCTGGTGTGACGGGAAAAGGGGTGGCAGCCCCCACCCTGTCACTGAGCAGGCTTGGAGGAGGATGATCCAGGACCTGCCGGAGGCGTCAAGTTTGAGCCTGCTGCTGCCCTCCTTGAAAGGAGGGTTGCTGGGCTGCAGGGGAAGAGTGCCAAAAAAGGCTTCTTCTGCTGCTTCTTACTTGAAGAACCTTTAGCAGAAGTGGCATCCAAGGTGGCACTGGACTTCACATTACGCTGAAAGTGACCAGCCATACCTGGGCCGAAAAGATCGGAGCCCAGGAAAGGCACATCAGCTAGTTTGTGCTGAGTATCTGCTGGGAAAGAGGACAGTCTCAGCCAAACCCTGCGGCGAGAGGCAACTGCAGCTGCCAACGAGTGGGCACAAGAGTCCCCAATGTTCAGGGCCATCTGAAGCTACTGTTTGGCAACAGCCCAGCCCTGTTCCTGGACTTGCTTGACCGTGGTCTGCATGTCTGCGGCTAGATGCGGGAGGACTTCATCCAAAGACCCCAAGAGGGTATGGGAGGTGTGCCATGACGACGGCTGAACTTGCCTGATGGAGGCCTAAACATGAGGCTGCATAGACCTTTCAAGCCGAATGATCCAAGTTTTTGGATTCTATCTCGGGAGGTCGGCCAGTGTCGGCAGAACTGACAGTATGCCTGAACACAGAGGTGGTTACCAGGCTCTTGGTTGAAGGGTGCTCTGTGAACCTCGTAAGAGACCCCATGGGCACCGCATACTTGAGGACCAAGCGGGCAGACTGAGCTGGACAAGAGGCAGGGCACTGCCGAAGTTCTAAGGCTGGGCCAACTATGGCTTTGGCCTCAGAAAAAGGCCTCCGTCGGGGTATCCCCTCTCTTGAGGATGTCTGTGAGAGGGTACTCTGTTTTTTTCTGTTTAGGTTCCAAGAGCATCCCTACAGACTCAGAGATGAGGCGAAGAATGCCCTGAAAAGATGAAGGACCTTCCTCCAGCTCTGTCCCACCAGCCAATTCATCATCTCCAGGATGAGAATGTAGGCCGGACTCGTCCGAATCCGACAAATCCAGATACAATGGTCGACCACCCAGGTCACCTTCGACTCGCCGAGGGCAGTCCAGGGAGACAGTGACTTATGGACACCGGAGAAGCCCAGTGTCTGGTCTGGTTTCCTTAGAAGCAGCTCCTCCCACAAGCTGCTTGGGCAGTGGGTGGTTCCACCACTATTGGTGAAGAGACCAGTTTAGGCTGAACCAGAGGTTTCGCCGGCTCTGCGGCGGGGGAACCGATTTAATTGGCTCCGAAGGAGTCAGCATGGGAAGCGAATGGCAGGTAATAGCCGGGGTAGAAGCCGGGTCGGCTTGTGACTGGTCAAAATCAGCTGTTGCCATGAGGTCCTCGTGCTGCCAGAGTTTCCGGCGGAGCCTCTCCTTGTCCAAGGAGGACAAGGACGACCGATGGCGTTGCCTCTTTTTCCAGCGCTTGTGGCTCTTCCTCGACCTGTCGGTCGAGGGGGTCCTGGACCTCGATCGAGATCAGACAGGCACTCGGGAGACACCGATGGGACCAGTGATTCCCCAGAGTCGGGGACCACTTCTGCGACGAGATTCCCAGTGGGCTGGGTCTCCCCGTCAGGGAAAGAAAGGACTGGTTTTCGACTGAGAGAATCGTCGACCGGAGTCAGCGACAATGGGTCTATCAGATCGATGGTTATTTCAACCTCGTTGATAGACACTTTGGTCAACTAGCCAGACGGCAAAGCCGAGAAGCCAGCGACTGAAGTCAAGACTGCTGGTTCCTGGGACAGAAATCTGTCCCGATCCCAACAAAGTCTTCACCAAGACGAAGATGATCCCAAGCTGAAGGTCCGCAGGACACACTCTCTTAGTCGGGAGAGACTGGCACAACTCTCAGAAGGAACCCAAGGAAGTGGAGTCCAGGTTGAGCGGAACGAAGGGGCTCTGAGAGGAAGATTCCACGGCATGAGCCGCTTCCTCCTGAAAGACTTGCATGCACTCAAACTGCTCAGCGGATCCCGCAACCACGGAAACCACCCACCGAGCATCCTTTGATTTCACCGGAGGGTTCCGTTTTTCCAGGCCTCCCCAACTTCAGGCATGCGAGATGATAGTTGAGGACATTAGGGTGAAATGCAAGACAATAATCGCACTTCGAGGTGTCATGGTTGACACCCAAGCAATAGACACATGCGGTGAGGGGATCGGTGCACAACATTTTCTGGCCGCATGAACACTGGTGAAATCCCGGGGAAGACTTGTCTTCCAAAATCGAAGACGAGCAGTTGCGATCACTAATGTGAACTAGATGAATTTTCAGAATAACCTAAAGTTTTGAAGCCAGGGCCTACAAAATGCGGGAGTACGAAGGAGGCAACCTGAATCTTCCAGTGGAAAGGAAGATCTGGTGTCATGGGGTGCAGCCGAAGGATATACCACCTGGGTGGGTGGAAGAAGCTGGCCTGAAGACCTTCCGGTGATCCTTAAAGGGAAAGGGACATGCCAAGAAGTGTGGATGAACAACATATCCACGATCCTAGAAATGGAAATTACATACCTACCGTAATTCTTGATCTTCTTGGACGAAGTCTCCACCACTCATTCAGACTAATGGGGAGTATGCTGGAGGCGCTAGGACCCAGCCGGAGTAAACTTTTCAGGAGTGCCGGCACCTGAGATAGAGCCACAAGGAAGCGGCACCATGAGCTCCGACACGTGCGGTAATGACTATCTCGGCGTCGACCCTCCAACTGCCTCAGTACCTTTTTTGAAAGGAGGTGCAGCGTAACTAACCTAGAAGGACTAACCCAAAAATCAGACATAAGATGGTCCGAATGACCTGTGTAAGAAGGGTAAACAATGAAGTCTTCACAGCTCAGCCACTGAGGGAGTGAAGGCCATAAACAGAGAAGTGAGCTCGGGGGATGGTGGGTGGGAGTGTGAATGAGTGATGGAGACTTCGTCCAAGAAGATCAAGAATTACGGTAGGTACATAATTTCCATATCTTCCTGGACATACAGTCTCCACCACTCATTCACACTAATGGGAGAGTGCCGGGCTAAAATAATCCCCCGATACGGGCGGCAAGAGATAAAGAGCTCATGTGCTTAGGACAGAAGTCCGTTAAGAATGGTCCTGTCAAACAACAGATGTCGTCAGGCATGGACATCCAAGGTGTAGTGTTTAACGAAAGTAGGCACAGAATTCCAGTTAGCTGCACTGCAAATATCTGCAATGAGCATGTTACGGATTTCCACCAGAGATGCCGTGACTGCTCTGGTAGAGTGAGCGTACACTCTGTCTTCCAGCTTGACCTGTGCCATAGAATAGCAGTGGTGAAGGCAAGCCACCAGCCATGCTGAAATACATCTGATAGCGACAGGTTGACCCAGCTGGGTCTTGCAGAAGGAAAACAAATAGTTGTTGAGCTTTGCGAATTTCTTTTGTTCTATCTAGATAGAACTGCAATGCTCTCTTAATATCCAATGAATGAACGGTACGCTCCCCTTCATTCTGGAAATTTGCAAAGTAGGTAGGAAGGACTAAAGGTTGGTATAGATGGAACTCTGAGACAACCTTAGGGAGAAACTTAGGATGAGTCCTAAGAACCACTTTGTCCCTGTGAAATACAGTGTATGGGGGTGTCAGTGACCAATGCATGTACTTCAGAAACTCTACGGGCTGAGGTGATGGCCACTCATAGGCCGCTTTTCCAAGTGAGGAACCTCAATTTGCAAGTAGCTAGAGGCATGAAAGGTTTATGAGTCAGCATGTCTACCACAAGATTAATAATGTCCCAGGCTGTGACTGGGCGTCTGATGGGAGGTCTAGTATGCAGAATACCCCTAAGAAACCTTTTAACCACAGGCAACTGAGCCAGTGACATGGAAAGTACCGGCTCATGATACGCCGAAATGGCACAAAGATGAACTTTGACTGTAGAGTACTGCAGACCTGTATTTGAGAGGTCTAGGAGGTACTCCAAGACTTAATTTGGTGGGCAGGAAAAAGGATTCCAAGAAGATTTTGCACACCAGATAGAGAAATGCTTCCATTTGGCTGTGTAGGTTTTCCTAGTGGCTGGCTTGCGAGCAGCCAAAAGGATATCAGAAGCTCTACGCGAGACATTGAACCTATTCACCTCTATTTCTTCAGGAGCCAAGCATGAAGGTGAAGCGACCTCAGGTTGGGTTGGATCATGGGACCCTGGGTCAGAAGGTTTGTCTCGAGGGAATTTCCGATAGACAGTTGAGTAGCAGAAACCATATTTGCTGAGTCCAGAATGGGGAATGAGAATCATTCTGACCCCAAGACTCCAATTTGAGAACTATCCTCTAAATTAGGGGAAGAGGAGGAAAAGCATACAGAAAGCGTCTTGTCCACCGCAGCCTGAACACATCCTAACAAAAAATGCCAGGTTCTGGATTTCTGGAGCAGAAGAGACGCAGTTTTGTGCTGAGTGGGGACGCAAAAAGGTCCAGGTCTGGATTTCCCTATTCTTTGAAGAGTGACTGAACGACGGCTGAGTCGAGAAACCACTCGTGAGGATCCACCTCCGTTCTGCTGAGACGGTCTGCCAGCTTGTTTTGTACTCCTGGCAGGTAAACCACCTAAATCAGAGCCTTGTGCCCCAGGCACCATTCCCACACTGTCATTGCTTCCCTACATAATGGGTAAGAATGTGCACCGCCCTGTTTTTTGATGTAGTACATCACTGCCTTGTCCATTTGAAGGAGATGTTCTTGTGACAGAGTATGTCCTTGAAAGCTCAGACTGCATAGAGGGCAGCTTCCATTTCCAGGACGTTTATGTGAAGTTGATACGCGTCCCGAGTCCACGTACCCTGGGTGTGGAGATCCTGGCAGTGGGCTCCCCAACCCGTCAGGGACGCGTCCATGGTAATGGAGATCTGATGATCCAGAGGGGCAAAGGGATATCCTTCCAGAAGGTTGTCCTCCTGTGACCACCAGGTGAGCGACCTCTTCAGAGGTTCCATCACCTTGATGAGAAAAGACTGAGGGTGAGTGGTTGGGGACCACTGAGCATCCACTGAAAGGTTCTCATGTGAAGACAAGCCAAGGGTTCAGTGAACACCAAGGATGCCATGAGACCCAGCATCCGTTGCATCGAGATAGCGCTAACCAAGCTGTATTCTCTGATGTATCGGGCCATCTGTAAGATATTACTCCTTCTATCCTCTGGAAGAAAAGCCTTCACACAGGAGGTGTCCAGAAGAGTTCCTATGCAGAGGAGCTTCTGGGAGGGTTGCAACTGCGACTTGTTGAGGTACAGCAGAATTCCCATGGACATGAGGAAGTCTGAGGCCGTGGCTATGGCCTCCAGAGTCTCTTGCCTGGAGGGACTTGCTAGGAGCCAGTCATCCAGATACGGGAACACTTGTATTCCAATTTTCCTGAGGTGCGCCACGAGAATTGCACAACACTTTGTAAAAACTCGAGGCGCCGAGGATAGCCCAAAGGGCAGGACTCTGAACTGATAGTGTTGACCCAATGCGACAAACCTTAGGTATTTGTGGTGCTTTGGGTGTATGATGATGTGTTGGTAGGCATCTTGAATGTCCTGGGAGGCTAGCCAATCGTGTCGATGAAGCAAAGGTAGCAGGGTACCTAGTGAAATCATCTTGAACTTTTCCTTGTGTAGGAACTTGTTTAACTTTCTGAGATCCAGAATGGGGCACATGCCGCAGGTTTTCTTTGGGACCAGAAAGTAATGGGAGTAGAAAGAACAGATTACTCACTTGTAATAGTAGTTCTAGGAATGGTATATGTTGTTCATCCACACTCTCTGGCATGTCCTTTTCCCCTTTAAAACTCACCGGAAAGTCTTCAAGCTGGCTCCTCCCACCCACTCGGGTGGTAAAAACCTCAGCTCCACGCCATGATGCCAGATCTTAGCCCTCTGGAAGCAAGGTTGTGCACTAAAGCCGGGGAGGTCGGGTGGGTGCGTATGGATGAACAACATATACCACTCCTAGAACTACTGTTACAGGTGAGTAACCTGTTCTTCAAGGAGTGTGGATATGTTGTTCATCCACACTCTCTGGCAGACTCCAAGCAGTTCTCCGGGAGAAGAGAGGCAAGACGCACACCCCCTATTTAGGAAACAGAGATTGGAGAACCAAGGTCCCAAAACCAGCATCCTGGCGTGACTCAAGGTCGATGTGGTAGTGGGTAATGAAGGTGTTTGCTGACTTCCAGGTAGCAGCCTGACAGATTTCCTGGATGGGGATGTCCCTGGAAGCAGCCACCGATGCAGCAGTATGGCGGGTAGAATGACCTCTTATCCCTCTGGGAGGCTCCTTGCTCACCAACTCATAGCACAGACCTATGCATGATGTAATCCATCTTGCAATGGTTCGTTTAGCTGCAGGTCTGCCAGAAGCGGCTTCAGCACAGGTGACAAACAGCTGGCAAACCTCTCCACGAATTTCCGCCGTCCTCTCCTTGTAATAAGAGACAGCACGTCCCAGGTCCAGAGTATGGAGCCTGTACTCAGCGTCCGAGGTGTAGTTAGGGTGGTATACCGGCAGAGTCAACACCTGGTTAAGGTGAAACTCAAATCACCTTCGGAAGGAATTTCGGGTTGGGGCGCAGGACAACTTTGTCCCCGTGGAAGACCAGATAAGGGGAGTCCACCTAAAGCACCTGGAGCTCCCCTGTTGTTCTGGCTAACGTGATAGCCACCAGGAAGGCAGTCTTCCACGACAAGTGTGAGCTCACACTTGTGCATGGGTTCGAATGGCTTGCCCATGAGCTCTGCCAAAACCAGCAAGAGATCCCACGGAGGTGGAGGTTCACGCACCGGAGGGGATATGTGATCCAGGCCTTTGAAAAAGCGCCCGACCACTGTCTCCTGCGCCGATGTCGGCAGACTGGCCCACGCCCGGTAAGCAGAAATGGCTGCCAGGTGCACCCGAAGGGTCGAAGACTGTAGACCCCCTTTGGGGGGAGAGAGAGAGAGACCAAAGGTAGTCTAGAATGTTAGCCACAGAGCAGGATAAGGGGTCCACACACTTACCCTGACACCAAATGAAAAACCTCTTACATATGAAGGCATAACACTTCCTGGTCGATTCCTTACGAGATGCCTCCACCACGGTGTAGACATCCTTGGAAAGACCCAGAGCCTGGAACTCTAGCCGCTCAGGTACCAGGCTGTAAGGTGCAGGGATTGAAGGTCCGGATGGAATACCTTCCCCTGGTTCAATTATATCAGATCCGGGCGTGTACAAAGCCGCTCCGGGGTCCTGCAGCTGAAGCTGAGGAGATCTGGATACCAGAACTGGCGGGGCCAATCTCGGGCTACCAGGATCACCTTCGCCTTGTCCCTCTTCACCTTGAGTAACACCTTGTGGATCAAGGGAAATGGAGGGAGGGCGTAGAGGAGGCCTGGGGTCCACGGTCTCGAGAAGGCATCCCCCTGCAGCGAGCCCTGCTGAGGCGTGGGGGCATGGTACAGTCTCAGCTTGGTGTTCTCCTTGGAGGCAAACAAGTCTACCAACAGTTTTCCCCAATGGGAGAACAGACTGTAAGCTACCTCTGGATGGAGAGACCACTAGTGGGACGTCTGGCCTAAGCGGCTGAGAGCATCCGCCAGTTGGTTCGAGACTCCTGCCACATGGATGGCTAGGAGATCCGCCTCCAACCGGCTGACGAGGTTCCAGATTCGGAGCGCCTCCCTGCATAGCAGACGGGAGTGTGTGCCACCCTGTTTGTTGAGGCAGTACATGGTCGTGGCATTGTCCGTCTGGACTTGAACCACTTGACCCTGGAGCTGAGGAGTGAAAGCTGACAGAGCCAGTCTGACTGCTCTGAGCTCCAACAGGTTGATGTGGCATCGGGACTCCTCATGTGGGCTCCCCAACCCATGAGAGAGGCATCGGTCGTCAGGATGACCTTCGGTTTGGGGCGGACAAACGGGATTCCTTCCTGCAACCGGTCTGGGGCGGTCCACCATTGGAGGGCATCCCACATCTTCAGGGTTACAGTAATCAGCTAGTCGAAGTGACCATATCGCTGAGTCCACTGGGCGGCCGGCTCCCACTGGAGAGGGCGCATATGCGCTGAGTCCACTGGGCGGCCAGCTCCCATTGGAGGGGGCGCATGTGTCATCCGGTCCAACGGACCACTGAGGTGCACGCCGCCATGTAACCCGGAATGCGCAGAAAGTCCAAGGCAGGGTGCAGGTGCCCAATCAGAAATGATCGGGCAAAGGAGGAGAGAACCTCCGCCCTGTCCGCTGGGAGCTGAGCTCTGGCCCGATGAAGCCCATCACCTGAGAGGGCACGAGTTCCGACTTAATCTCGTTGATAAGGAGGCCGAGTTGGGAGCAGGTTTGGAGGGCCAGATTCCTGGGCCTCTCCACCTCCTGAAGAGAGGAACCTGCCAAGAGCCAGTCATCGAGATAAGGGTATATCTGAACTCCAACATCGAAGATGGGCTGCCACCACTGCAATGCACTTGGTCAAGACCAGTGGGGCTGATGACAGGCCAAACGGCATGGCTCGGAACTCGTACAGGGTCCCCTCGACCCTGAAGCGGAGGAACCGCAGGTGGGATGGATGGATTGGGATGTGAAAGAACACGTCCTGCAGATTCAGTGAACAGAACCACATGTTTCGCTCCAGGGATGGTATGATCTGGTTCAGAGTTACCATCTGGAAGGTGCGAGACCTGAGATATTGATTCAGGTCGTGGAGATCTAGGATGGGGCGCCAGCCCCCCATCCGCTTGAGCATCAGGAAATACCTGGACACGAAGCCTGGATCTGTAGGAGGATCCGGCACTGGAGCTACCGCCTCCTTGCGCAGATGCTGAGCGATGTTATCTCGAAGGGCCGACTGAGTGCAAACTGAGATCCTTTCCTCCCGAGGGGCGTGGGCTCAGCTGGGAGGGTACTGCTCGAATTACAGAGGCAGTCCCTGGTTGACCACTTCCAGAACCCACCTGTCCGAAGTGATACTGGACCAGGTGGAAAGAAAGTGGCTGAGCCGGCCCCCTATGGGAGGACCCAGAGCTGGCGTGACAGGTGAAGGGGTGGCAACCCCCGACCCGTCACTGAGCAGGCTTAAAAAAGGAAGAGGCTCCTTGACCAGCACCTCGGCCTCCTTTACGGGGCTGTTGGGGACCCTGCTTGGGCCTGGGGCGCCAAGCTTGAGCCTGCGCTTCTTCTTGCGCTTCTGCTGGTTCTTGCCCGAAGAACTCTTCGAAGAGGTAGCATCCAACATGGCACTGGACTGCTCTGTGCGCTGGAGGTGACCAGCCACACCTGGACTGAAGAGGTCGGTGCCTAGGAAGGGCGGATAACCTCAGCCAGGCCCTGCGGTGAGTGGTCACTGCGGATGCAAAGGAGCAGGCACAGGAATCTCTAATGTCCAGGGCCGTCTGCAGCTATTTTGCAACAGCACAGCCCTGGTCACGGACTTGCTTCACAGTGGTCTGCATGTCCCCTGGGAGATGAGGGAGGACTTCATCTAATGACCCTAAGAGGGCATGAGAAAAGTGTGCCATGATAACAGCCGAACTGGCCTGACGAAGGCCTAAGTAGGAGGCCGCACAGACCTTCCAGGCAGAATGGTCCATATTCTTGGACTCCTTGTCCGGGGCGGCGGTCAGTGTCGGCTGAGCTACCAGTGCTCTGAACACAGAAGCAGTCACAAGGCTTTGGCGAGGGATGTTCTGTGAACCCCGCCAGGGACCCCCATGGGCACCGTATACTTGGTATACTTGCGGGCCATGCGGGCAGACAGAGCTGGACAGAAGCAGGACGCCGCCAAAGCTCAAGGGTCACAACAAGGGCTTCGCCACTGGAAAGGCCTCCGGTCGGGGTATCCCCTTTGAGGATATCCGTAAGGGGGGTATTCCGCCTTCTTTTGGATAGGCTCTAGGGGCATTCCGGTAGATTCGGAAATCAGGCAGAGGATGCCCTGAAAAGAGGAAGGACCTTCCTCCAAACCTGCCACTGATGACTCGTCATCCCCCGGATGCGAGTACAAACCAGTGGCATCAGGGTCCGAAGAGTCGGGATATAACGGTCTCCCGCCTATGTCTCCCTTGATGCGCTGCGGGCGATCGAGGACAACAGTGACGGACAGACGTCGGGGCAGTCCAGTGTTTGTCCGGTCCTCTTTTGAGGGAGTCCCTTCCTGAGGCTGCTTAGGCCGTAACTCCACCAAAACTGGTGGGGAGACCGTAACAGGCTGAGCTGGAATACAGGCCGGCCCCACGGGTGGTGCAACCGAAGCCTTCAGTTCCGGAGGGGTCAGCGTCTGCTTGGGAGGTGGGAGCGAAGTAACGGCCGATGTTGCTGGCGAAGCCCGCTTTTGACTGGTCAAAATCAGCTGTTGCCACATGAGATCCTCATAACGTCGACTGAGTTTCTGTCGAAGTCTCTCCTCGTCCGAGGAGGATGAGGATCGATGGTGACACCTCTTTCTTGAATGTTTGTGACCTGTCTTCATTTTCTCGACCGAAGGGGTCCTGGTCCTCGATCGAGACCAATGGGGTCGGCTGGTTCGTTCATGGGAAGCCGGAGTCGGGGAAAACCGAGGCTCCAGAATGCTTTCCTCGATGAGGTTACCCGAAGGTACAGTCTCCTCATCAGGAAAAGAAAGAACCGGGGTCCTTTCTAAGGAATGGTCGAGAGGCGTCGGGGATAAGGGTCATGGGACGAAAGCGATCTCGGCTGGTTCGGCCGCTTTCTCAGTCTCGTGCCTTAGCCCGACAGAAGATCCGTAAAGCCGGCGGCCGAGGATGCGATCTTGACCGAAGTCGAGACCACGTGTTCCTGGGACTCGGACCTCTCTCGGTCCCAGGAGCGTCTTCTTCTGGAGGAAGACGACTTGGGGTCCTTGTCCCTCTTCCGTGGGTGGGAGGAGTGCGAGCCTGATGGTGCCTCACCACTGGTGGGGAGAGACTGGCACATCTCCAGAAAGGAGCCCGTAAAAGTCGAGCCGAGGTTGATAGGAACGAAGAAGCTTCGACCGACAGAAGCTTGAGCCGCTTCCTCCTCGAATGCCTTTATCTGTTCCAATTGCTCGGCAGATCCCACGGCCTCGGAAACCGCCCACCTCGCCTGTTTGGATTTCACCGGCCTGATTCGCATTTTCTCCGGTCTCCAGTTGGCGCGCCTTCTTGATTCGGTCAAACGTTGGGATGGAAAGCCAAACAAATTGTACGACGCGGTGTCATGTCGATGCGAGCAGTACCGCATGCTAGGCAGGGGATCGATTAATGCGACATTTTCTGGCAGGTGCACTGGCGAAATCCGGAGGACAATTTGTCCCCATATCCAGTAAATTGCAAACTCTAACCGAGTTTGATAGCAGTATCGAGTAAACCGACGTTTTAAAACCAGAGACCTCTGATACAGAGGAAGCGAGAAATGAAAATTATCGTATCATACGTAATTCTGATCTTTCTGTGTATCTTCACCATTCATCACAGATGGGGTTACACTGGCTGGGGTCAGGACCCCTTGAGAACCTTTTTTTTTAAAAGGGGTAGGCGGAGCTGACACACCATTGAGTGCAGCCCTCGAGGCGGCGTACTGCGTGGCGCTGAGGGTTGGCGTCAAGCTGTCGTGAACTCTGCCTGCCTACCAGTTCTGAGTCGCCGAGAGGTAAGAGGAAGGGATGGAGGGTGGGACAAGAGTCCAGGGACAGAAAAAGGAAAGGATAACTGAACTAAAAGGAGAAATAACGACTGAGAGGACAGCAAAGAAGAAATTAGACTAAGGGATTGGGTGAGGCCCCAATCTCTGGAAGCAGGACGAAGGGAGGGAGGGAGGGAGAGGAGAGGATTTATGAGAGAGGGGAGGTATCAAGGTATCCAGACCCTTGTCCATCCAGAATTGTATAGGAACTGCAAGGAGTAGCAAAGCTCTGTCAGAATTCAAGGAACAGAATAACTGGCAAATACCCCAGAAGCAGAGTCGGCTATTCTGGAGGAAGGATACAGGGATTTAGTACTCTCTAAGGAAAAATGTTTGGTGAAAAAAAGTTTTTTTTTTGAAATAGTTGGATGAAAACCAGAAGGAGAACAGGAGGGCAACCACCAACTCCACCCCATCGGGGTGGAGACAACCAGTACACAGAGGAGTGCCTGCGAGCTGTCTACCTCTTCAAAGGAGAATACCCCCAAAACTTTACTTACCTCTGGGCCTCCAAAGAGGAGAGGGGAGCCACAGAGAGGGAGGGACCCAGAGACTGAGGCCCCCAGGGGGATGGTGGAGTGGGGTTGTGATGAATGGTTAAGATACACAGAAAGATCAGAATTATGGTAGGTATGTAATTTTCATATCTTATCTGTGTCAATCTTCACTATTCATCACAGATGGGTTAGTACCAAGCCCCCCCCGAAGAGGGTTGTTTTGTTACACCCTAAGGGACAGGGTCCCTTAGCCCTCAGTGGGTGACACACTAAGGGGAGGGGGAACCTTCAGGGCCTGGAGGCACTGAGAGTGGGGAGAGAGACAGGGTCCCCTGGGAGGAAGGAAGCTGCTGCGACAAGTGCCGTCTCGCCTCTGGGAGAAAAAAGGTAGGTTCCCTGGTGGGCGGAGATAATCACCCTACACCGGGCCAAGGGTGACAACCGGGAAAGACGTAGCCATGCCGATCTCCTAGTGCAGATCGCTGTCCCAACGACCCTGGTAGCTACCTCGTTGGTGTCATAAGATGCCCTTGCTAGCTCCAGGCCACGTGCAGAGAGCGCGATGGCTTGTCTGGTTTGCTCCGAGTCAGGCAAAAAGGCTAGGATCTGACCTAGCCTGGACCACAAGAACCTGTTGTAGGCTGCATAGTGGGCCTGATGAGCAGAAATAGAAAGGAGCAACCGTGCCGAGTAGAAGGTCCTCCTCCCCCAAAAATCAAAATCCGAGGAGTCTTGATCTGGGGGCCAGTCATGGTGGAGGGCGCGAAGCCCATCAGGAGTGTCCAGATGCGTCAAGCCAGACTGCGGATGAGGTATGGAACGTGGACACTCCGGGGGAGCGCAATACCTCTGGCTGAGGTCCCTTGCGGCGGGAACTCCAGAGAAGGGCCTCTGCCAGAAACGCAAGGACGCCTCCCGAAAGGGTGCTGGCCAGGGTGGCACCACAAAAGTGGCCTCGCCAAAATCGCCTAGTAAGGCGTGAACCGCATGCTCAGGATTGCTGATAGTAGAGGGTGAAAGGTGAAAGTCCTCCAACATCCTCACAAGAAAACGCTGATACTCAGAGAGATCAGCCAAGAGATATGGACAGAAGGTTCCTCCCCAGAAGAGGGAGATGAGGATCCGAGGTCACCATGTTCCGAGGGTGGCTGAAAAAACCTGGCCGTCCATAGCCCAATACAAGCAGGGAACCGGCAGCAGCCCGCCTGAACTGCTCCCAGGTGAGAGGGCCAATAGGACCAGAGAATGCTTGGGAGGCGAGGAGAATGTGGCAGAGGGATAGGGGCAGAGCAGAGAAGTCGGCTGACCTCCGCCAGGACTAGGAATGGACCGTGAGCACCGAGAAGGGTGCCCCGGAAGACTCCACAGCAGACAGCTGTACAACCACGTTGGTACTGCCTTGGCTGCGCCCAGAAGAATCCCCCCAGTGAGGCGACCGGAGCCATAAAGGTCCAGAAGGACAGTCCCCTGCCTCAAAAGAACGGGACTCCCTCAAGTAACCTGAGGGGGAAGGGTGGAAATCCGCACTACGGCTCCGTCCAGGGCCCGAGTCAGCCCCAGAAAAGGGCCGACGCGCCGACCCCACACCCCTCAGAGTCCGAGAGAGTCCTCCTCCTCCTCGAGAGGGCCAGCCTAGGTAGCTGGCATCTCTGGGCAGCCCCACGGAGACCAAGGAACAGTACCCTCCTCCGTAGGCTTCTCGATGGGCCCCAAAGCTGGGCGATCAAGACACACCACTGGAGGGGGGTACCACCACCGAGGGATCGATGAAACCCCCAAGACCAGGTTGCAGAGCTATGGTGGCTCGCACCACTGCCTGCTGGTCAGCACCACTGACCCAAGTCTCGGGGGCCACCTGACTCTCCTCAGTAGGGGGCTGCCCCCCTCCGCAGCCAACCCCGAGGGGTGTGACTGCTCGTCCGACTCGGAGCTAGACTCCGAAGAGGTAGAGTCCGAAGCTCTGAGCCAAACCGTAGGAGGGCGGGCAGAACCAACCTTGCCACCGGGCCCGGCAGCCAGAGTTGTGGCAGAGTCAGCGCCCGTACCATCCGCAACCTCGCCGAGCGGACCTGGTGAGGCACCGGGGCATACCAGGGAGAGGACGGCGCCGACAGCAGCATCTCGGTGCCGACGCCGACACCGCCCGGCCCCATGGCACCACGAGCGGCATCTACGACTGCCCCGAAGGCAGACCAGCGCCGACCGGCCCTCGGTGCCGGCGTGGACAGCACAGAGGGCGGCACCCAGACAGAAGGGTCGAAGGCCCCTATGGTGCCGGGAGCTGCTGAAAACATGCGCCGTGCTCAACCTCAGTGCTGAGGACAGCGCCGAAAGAGAGACATGGCAAAGGAGACATTGGATCCGGTCCCATGGCGCCAAGCGACGAGTCTGCGCCCGCCGACGCTCAGACCCAGGCCTTCCGAGACGCAGGAGCGACACTGGGGAGCTCTTCACCCGAAGGGCGATTCCGTGGCGGCGCTTCCCGCCTGCCTCCCGGAGGAGCGGACGCCTCCGCGCTGTGGGAAGAGCCCCCGGCGATGGCCAGGCTACAAGTAACCGAGGCTCCCTCCTCCTCGGTCCGAGAGAGCGTGGCTTGGCCCGAGTGCGAACCCTACCCCCGAAAGTCGGCGGAGCTCACCTCACTTTCAACGCGCGCTGTTCGAGGACCCGGCGGTCCATGGAGAAGCAGGCGTCGCACGAGTCCATGTTGTGAAGCGGGCCAAGACACCGGTCGTGCTGGTCGGTGACGGAGAATTTTCGGCCACACGGGCACCGACGCATGGGGGCCGACCCGTCTTCGAAGACTTTTTGCCCTTCGACCGAGACATGACCTACGGAAAAAAACACCAAAACAGACTCGACGCTGCAGAATTAAAATAAAAAGGAAAGATCTTACCGGGCGACGTCGAGTGAAGGCAGAACACAGAACCGGCAGGCAACCGACGGACTGAAAACGCCGATCTCGAAAGACTGAAGGCCTAAAATTCTTGTCAGAAGCTTCCCACGAGGCGACGTCGATGGCAGGAGACGAAGAACTGGTAGGCAGGCGGAGTTGGACAGCCTAATGGCCAACCTCGAGCGCCACGCAGTACGTCGGCCCTCGATGGCGGGCGCCGATGGTGTGTCGGCCCGCCTACCCCTTTATAAAAAAAAAAGTTCCCGTGGGGTCCTCACCTCCGGCCAGTAACCCATCTGTGATGAATGGTGAAGACTGACACAGATAAGATCTGTATCTTCCAACGGAAAGGAAGATCTGGCATCATGGGGCGGAACTGAGGTATTTACCACCTGGGTGGGTGGGAGAAGCCAGCTTGAAGACTTTCCGGCGAGTTTTAAAGGGGAAAAGGACATGCCAGAGGGTGGATGAAAAACATATCCACGCTCCTAGAACCTGTGTTTCGCTGATCCAGCAGGACTACTTCTACTGCCATGTTGTTCAGAAGGCCTTGTACCTCGGAAACAAGAAGGTCTGACTGTACCGCCGACAGCCTGGGCTGTCGTTTGGGAGGATGATCCGGAGGGGTTTCCAACAGGTTGAGAGAGTACCCCTCGAGGATTATCCTGAGGACCCATTTGTCTGATGTTATAGATAGCCACTGGTTGTAGAAGTGAGTCAGACTTCCTCCCACTGTTGAGGAGGAGTCCCCCTCGGGCAGCTGAGGTGGGACCTGGGTCGGACACTTAAAGTGGCACTGGGCGCTTTGGGGCCTTGTGCCTTCTGCTGCACTTTCTTTTGCGGCTGAGGGTTCTGGTTTCTGTTAAAACCTCCTCTGCCTTTGCCCTGAAAGGACTGATGGTTGTGAAACTGGCGCTTGTTTCCACCTCCCCCCCCCGGGAGGGGACGAGTGTAGGTCTGGCTGTCTTAATGGCAGACCTAGTCTTTTGTGTGGCCTCTAGTGCTTGCTCCACCCGAGGTCCGAATAGATACATACTGTTGAAAGGTAAGGCCATGACTTGCTGCTGGGCATCATTTGTGAAGCTCGAAGTACGCAGCCAGAAGTGGACACGGGTGCAAATGCCAGCCTCCGCTGCCTGGGAAGCTGTATCGAAAGCGTCCATTGCAGCTTTAACCTGTTGGTTACTGGACTCGATACCCCTAGTTATGGTTTGAAGCAGCTCGGAGTTAACTTCCGATTCGGGCAGAGCTTCTACCATTGCCTTGAGCGAATGCCAAAGAACATACTCATATTGAGAATAATAGCCCTGGCAGCTGGCAATGCGCATGCCCAGGGTTGAGGCAGCAAAGACTCTCTTACCTTAGGGGTCTATCTTGTGAGTTTCTTTGTTTATAGGCCGGGCTGTAGATTCCTGAGGGAGGAAAGCCTTATCATTCTCTGCCAGGACCACTATGGCATCAGCAAAGGCTTGTGAGATCAAAATGGGGCGATCTTTGGGACGGGCATACTTCCTATCTATGGACTTGGACACTGAAGGAATAAGAGCCGGATTCTTCCACACCATCTGTGAAAGGGTCTCGAAAGAGGGCTATACTGAAGGGGTTAAATCCACAGGGATCTCCGGGATATGAAGATACTGGAGATGCAAAAGGTTCCCAGGATCGATTTCTATGGTCTGGAGAGAAAGAGTAGAATTCAAATTCTTGAGCAGAGACTTAAAAGAAAGGTCCTCAACAGCAGGCTCTGCAGGAGGATTGATCCCTGCCCCCGGGACAGTGTCAGCATCAACGTCATCACCCAGGCGAAGATCTGGATCAGGCTCAAAATCATCTCCTGTCAGTCCAGAGGGGACTGTGTAGACAGGAAAGGAGTGAAAATCAGGAGGAAGAAAAGAAGAATTGGAGTCGAAAACCCCTGAAGACCAGATGGTGCTGCACTTATCCCCGGCGCCGTCAAGGAAAACAAAGAAGGGGCCACCATCAAAACAGTGGTGCGCACACGGCACCGACAAAACTTGGCCACCAGAGCCCCAGACGGGCGCTGATAGAGCTGCAGCACCACAGACGGCGCTTGATCGAGCCCCCGCCGATAAGTCGGCACCGCAGTCGACAACAGCATCACAGGAGTCTGAAAACTGCGATTAGAAGTAAAAGAAGGAGATAGAGGCATCAGTGTAGACCTCTGCGCCGCAGCCATGTGAGGGGGGAATAACACACCCGAGTGCGGAGTCGACGCTACCGAAGGTCCCAGTGTCAGAGTGGTCGGCTCGGGCAACTGGACCAACCTCCGAGCCCACTGCTCCATAAGAGCAACCCATTGGTGAAACTGTTCATTGGAAGCTCCTCCAATAGGCGGGGAGGAGCTTTGGTGTCGAGGAGGTCAGCCACCAGTGATGGAAACCGGTGACTCTGACAGAGGTGGAGACCAGTGCCTGGCCCTAATAACCAACCGTTTATGCGCAGACGTACCAGAGGGTGACCTTGAGTGATGCCATTTCTTCTTCAACCTATGTGTCGAAGAGGAACTCGAGGTCGAATGGTGCTGAGAATGGGACAGTTTCCTTTTATGCTTTCGGTGGGGACCGCCCATCCCTTGAGCATTGGACCATCCATTGTCAGACCTCTCAGGGGAGGGCAACGGACCGGACCCAGCCCAGCTGACTTAACAGCTTTCATATGAAGTCTCCCTACAGTCACCTGACCTGCCCATGGTCGACTCTGACAATGGAGGGCTGAATACTTCTCTGTTCAGGTTAGAATTAATAATTATAATCAGTACTGATTTGAGATAATCTACAAAACAATAAACTGAACTAAGCTGTTAGTGAAGTTTAACTGCCGGCAGGCGAGCGACGTTGTTACTGAAGCGAACTCGATGGCAGGGGAAAAAAGAACCGAGGCTGCTGAAGGGTCGACGCCGAGATAGTCATTACTGCACATGCCAGGGCTCGCAGTGCTGCTTCCTTGTGGCTCCATCTCAGGTGCCGGCCCTCCTGACAAGTTTACTCCCGCTGGGTCCTAGTGCCTCCGGCGTACTCCCCATTAGTGTGAATGAGTGGTGGAGACTTTATGTCCAGGAAGATTAAGTATTTACAAAGGCAGAATAAACAGAGAAGATCCTTCTGAGTTTTCGTTCAATCTGTGTGTGTCCCCTGCAAGCAACTGTAGCTCTGTTTTTTAAGTCTCTGCAACCCCCTTTAACAAGCATCCTGATTTTTTTTCTAAAATGTTCTTGTATGTTTCAGGAAGGTGCATCAAGAACACAATGTCCCAGAACTGCGGCCCCTTTTCCACAGCTTCTGAAAAAAGGCTTAAAAATTGCTCTCAGGTTTACCCCTTGAGTCCCCAATGGCTTTTTGCAATCATCTCAAAGTATAATAATATACATTTCAACAGTAACACTATTTAATTTCTAAACACAGGGATCCAGTTAATTTCCACATAATGATTTATGTATATTTTTAGACCAGCAGATATGCAAGGGAGGAAAAGACAGTAACAGCAAGGGAAGACTGAGACACAGAGAACTGTGAGACTGTTGGGGTGATCAAATCCAAGGTGTCTCAGGAACATTTAGCTGCACAACCAGAAAGACAAGAGACAGGAAAGGACAGAACAGATCTCTGCATTCAGACTCTCCATAACAACTGGGACAGGGTCCTATTCAACAACCCTGTCACAATGGGGCCTTGAGGAGCCAGTCGTCCAGGGAGGGGAAGACATACAGGCCTTCTCGCCGAAGGGCAGCAGCTACCACTGCTAAGCATTTTGTAAAAACCCACAGCACAGAGGATAAGCCAAAGGGCAAGACCCTGAACTTGTAATGTTCACCTTGAAAAAGAGACTGGAGGAACAGCCTGTGCGGTGGGTGCACCGAAATATGCAGATAAGCATCCTGCAGATCGAGGGAACACAGATTGTCGCACTGTTTGAGCAGGGGCAACAGACTCGGCAGAGTGACCATGCAAAACTTTTTGTATTGAATGTAGAGGTTGAGGTCTTTGAGATCTAGAATAGGCCTCCGGTCTCCAGTTCTTTTGGGGACCAGGAAAAACCTGGAATAAAACAACAAATTACTCACCTTAGTAATGTTGTTTCTTCTAATGGAGTCTTGCTGTATTCTGACTATATGCAGTTAGCCCCAGCACTTGAACTGCTCCGGAGAGTAAAGGGTTGACTCTATGCCAAAGCATAGAATGTTGAGCTTGAGCTTGGTTTTCAAACCTCTGTCTGTGGTACTCTGAAGTCTAACCATCAGATTCTTACGAGCACTAAACTAATTCTATAGTTAGAAACTGCTTCTAAAACTTTTTGCCAAAGGGCATAAAATGAAAATTACGTACCTACTGTAATTCTTGATCTTCTCTTGTATCTTCACCATTCATTACTGATTGGGTGTAAGGCAGCACCCGCCATGGGAGGTTTTTTTTTTGGAGAGGAGTCGCCGTTGGCAGCGCTGCCCCTGAGAGTGACGCACCACGTGATGTGCGAGGGGTGGCTGTTAGGCGCCGCAGACTCCTCCTCCATCCCAGTTTTGTTAGCTGGAGAGGCGAAATAAGGATAAGAAAAGGAGAGCGAGGCAAGAGAGCCGAGGGATAGGCAAAGGAAAAGATATAAACTGAAAAAGGAATAAGCTGATAGAAGACAGAACAAGGAACGCCTACCCTAAGGGACCGCAGGGCCTCACTCCTGGGGTGGCTCCGAGGGAGAAACAGATAAAGGAGAGAAAGAAGAGAGGAAGAGAAAGAGGGATGTTGGGAGGGGAGATAAAACTCTGCCAATTGTGAAATTTGGTTTAAAGGCTAATAAGCTTGGAACCAAAAGCAAGGGAGCAAGGATCCCATTCGGTAAAACTGAAGAAGAGGGTTCAACCAAACCGTCTGCACAGCTTGGACACAAAAGGCATATTCTCTACACCTCCCGCCATCCTCAACCCCTTATACTCTAGCTGAGAGCTCACAGATTACCAAGGCAGGGAATCTGTTCCGAAAGGACAGCGCCCAACTAGGAAGGGGAAGGAAGTCCACTAGCACCCTGTTAACTGCTAATACAGATGTGTGTGGGGAGGGGGGGTACTTGAAGCCCTACATAGGTCACCCTTTTAAATAAAGGACAGAGTGGGAACTCAATCGGATTCCCCAAAGGCAAGGCAAAACAGGTCACCAACTCAGGGTAATTGGAGTGTCAGGACAGCAATAAACCAGCAGAGGCTGACACAAATCAGAGACTGAAACATGCCAGAGGGGACCCAAAAAAGGGGAACCGAGCCATTTAAGGAACGGTTTCTTCAAGTGTGAATTAAACAACATGGCTAAGAAGGAGCCAAGAGATCACCCCTAGGAACAATCAGAAAGCGTTCCCTCAGGATAGAGGTAAATCTTACTCATTCCCTTTCTTTCCTCAAAAAATGGATCTGTTCTGAGAGAAGAACGGAAAAATCAAGAATTTTTTTTATTAGGCTTTAAAGCCAAAGAAGCAGAAGAAGTAATGAGGAACGAGCAGGGAGGGGGAGACACCGAAGGAGGAGGTCCGTGAGGGGAAGGTGGGCAGGTATCAGTAATTAAAGAATGGTGAAGATACAAGAGAAGATTAAGAATTACGGTAGATACGTAATTTTCATATCTTCCCTTGTCAATCTTCACCATTCATTACTGCTTGGGTGAGTACCAAGCCCCCTTGAAGGGGGACAAGAGAAACCCTGAGGGAACAAGACCCTCAGCCTCCTGCTGGTGAAAACCTAAGGAAGAGACCCTGGCCTTATTAGACAAGACGCCTAAGGCTGAGGAGAGCTAGGAGGTGTCCCCTGGAGATGAGGAAGCCCCTGCAGAAGTCTCCTAGCTCTGGTAGAAAACAGGCGGGTCCCTCGGAAGGTGGAACAAATCACCCTACACTGGGCATGGGGTGACAATCTTGATAGATGAAGCCACGCTGGCCGCCTAATGCAGATCGCTGTCCCTGAAAGCCACCTCATTGGCGTCGTAAGAGGTCCTTGCCTGGTGCCTTGCCAGTTCCATGCCTATAGCAGAGAGGGCAATGGCTTGTCTAGATTGCTCTGTGCCAGGCATTGATGCCAGAAGCTGAGATAGCATCGACCAAAGATGCCTGTTGTAGGCAGCATTGTGTGCTTGATGTGTGATGCGATACACAGCATCGCACGAGAGGAAGAGAACACTTTTCGCCCCAACCGGTCAAATTGTAGAGAATCCGAGTCCGGCGGTCGGTCGTGCGCCAGCCGGCAGTGCCCGGAAGGAGTCTCTAGGGACACCAATCCAGAGGGCGGGTTGGGAAGAGAACCTAGGGACTCGGATGGGGCACAATACCTCTTCTTGCAGTCTGCCGGGGCTGGCATAGGGTTGGCTGGAGACTGCCAGGAGCGGATACATGCCTCCTGGAAGGGGATAGGCCAGGGTGGCACCACCAAATGTTGGGCACTGAATTCACTGAGGAATTCACGCATCTCCTGCTCAGTATTGTCTCATCTAACATAGGATATATGGAGATCCCGAACCATCCTCGATAGGATTTGTTGATATTCAGTGAAATCAGCGTCGGATGAGAGATGAGCAGAGGGTTCCTCTCCCTCCAAGGAGGGAGTCGAGGAGGATGGGGAACTCGAATGCCCAGAGGACTCTCGTGGCGGTGGGGAAGAGGCAAAAAATCCACTCATGCATATATCTAACATATGAGGGGAAGGCCGCCGCAGTGCCTCTGAACGTCTCCCAGGATAATGGGCCCGTATAACCGACATGGCCTGGAAGAGAGGGGGTGGCTGCAACTGTCCTCTGCTAAGGCTGTGAAACCCAGGGAACGGAGCCCGAGCTGGCGGGATCCTAGATATCAAACCAAGTCGCAGAACGGAACCCTGGGGATGCGAACCCTGGAACAGCCTAGAAGGGGATTTAGTTCACAAGTTCTACCGAGCATGTTCAGTGCACATAAAGAATTCTAAGCTTCACTCCTCTTCCCACCCAATCACATGTCCTCCAATTTCCACCCCAATGCGCTCATGGATCCTAACACTGGAGAATAAAGCAGATAAGCTAGACTGTTCAGGGGAGGTCAGGACTGTTAAGTGCATGTGAACAGAATGCCAGCAGTAGAAAGAACAGTTACTTAAGAACTTACCGCAACAGTATATGTTTGAGGGAATCTCTGTCATCAGGTCACACCTATGGAACTAACTTAGCCGTTAAGCACTAGGATCTCACGGAAGCTTTTCTGCCGCAGTCTAGTAGGGGCTGCCCATGCCAATATCAGGCTCAGATGCCACAGACCTATAAAAGTGTTGGTGGCCCCGCCCCCAGTTCTTTCTCTAGCTGGAGGCCACTGGAGACAGGAGTCTCACCAGGGAACTGAGGGGAGAGAGAGAGAGAGAAGGTGCCCAGCCAACAAAAAGGCTGGAGCAACCAAGCAGTCTGGCTGGAGAGAGAGAAAGAGAGAAAGGGGGATGGAGGAAGGGAAGGCATGACCTGATGACAAAGATTCCCTCGAAGGTCTTCTGTTACGGTAAGTTCTTAGGTAACTGTTCTATCTTCTTTGGGGATATCTCTTATCATCAGGTCACACCTATGGAACAAGTCCCAAGCAGTACTCAACCCAAACATAGTCTGGGTGGCAGGAGGCCAGAGGCCTAAGAAAGAAGGCCCTGCAGCACAGCTAAGCCAAAGCCTGCCCTTCTTCTGGAGGCAATGTCCAGACTGTAGTGCTTGGTGAAAGGATGGACAGTACTCCAAGTGGCAACAGAACAAATTTCTGCAGCTGACATGTTACTGAAACAGGCAACCGAAGTGGACATGCCTCTAGCTGAATGGCCATGAACACCACCAGGAAGTTTCTTATTTATTTATTGAAAAGTTTCAACAGGAAAAGCACAATGAGCAACAAGTTGATCATTTTCTGGTGCATTCTCGGGGGGGGGGGAGAACAATCATATATAACATTCAGTTTAGCATACATATTTAAATATACATTATATAAGCATACATTGAGGCACGTTTAAAGTGCTTAGAATATAAGATATATACAGAGAGTCCATACTGCATTAGGGAAAAGGGACTGGGAGTAATAAACATACTTGACATTCTATTTAGGATACATACGTACAATATAACATTACATAACATATAAGCTTTACACATTAGCAGTGCTTAAGCATTTGCAGTTACACGCAGAGATGACTACTGCATTTGGGAATGCGAGATCAGGTTACGAGTCAAACCATGTTGACAATAGTGTGGACTAGCACGGAGGCGGAGGAGGGAGTAACTATTTTTTTTATACTTAGTTTATTGAAAAGCATATTGGAATACAACAGGTTTACAAAAGGACTTTAACACTTGACAATAATATTCCGATAACACTGATTTGTTACACAGCAAACCTCAGAAAAAGAAAAAAAAAAAAAAAAACAGGAAAGGGAAATTTAAAATATCAAACTGGGCCATATAGTCCATGTTAAATATGTCAAGTACAGTATATCACCATTTTCACAAAAAATCAATGTCCTAATATTTTACCATTGTAAAAAAGTATCACTAAGTTTATTGAGTTCATAACCTTTGGGAGCATACATACAATAATAGAAAATACCAGGCTAGAAATAATGATTATGAGAGTGGAATAGTTAGTAAGAACCTAGACGCAAGAGTGTTTTTAAACATGAGACATTAATATACACTATGTATTAAAAAATAAATAAATAAAGCATACTGTCCTTAGAGAGTATTGCAATTAGAGGAGCTTAACTAAACAGAACTTTGATTAATCTCCCACTTTGAGGGGCGCTAGAGAGTCATCTCTGAGGCAGGTTGTATTTTGTACATGCTCCACATCGTGACTCTATAAACTCATAGAAAAATGTATAATTTTTTATCTTAATGACTTTTGCTTGATGTACCTGGATTTCTATTTCAGTCAGAGTTGATTTATATAAATTCTATGATGGGGAGCCCTAAGAATCCACAGCCGGGCTCCTCCAAACAATCAGAGCAGCAACATGGCAAGGCCACTGATGCTACCACCAGCACAACAGTTAAACCTCCTGGCTCCATTCCAGAACCTCTGCGACAAACACTGCTGGAGTGAATGAAATCCATGGACTCCAAAACTGAGAGGACTCTTACTAAACTAGAAACAGATGATACCGCCATTAAAGAACTGGCAGGGACTGTTGCTGAGGCAGACAAATGCTTGACGACCACCCAGGCAGCAGCGTCAGCCCTAACACACGAAAACACGCAGATATGAGGGAGACTGGAGGCCCATTCTGGCAATATACACCTGCTGGAAGTACTGGAGGGTGTCGAGGCCACTAACATGCTGGAATTCCTGCAGCGTTGGCTGACAGAATCCCTTCATCTTGCTGATGAGTTTTCCAGGCATTCCTTCATAAAGATATATAGGGTAAACCCACATGTGTGACCCACAACTCCATCCGAACTGCACTGACATGCTGCACACTTCTGGCTCCAATGTCTGGGACATTCTCCTGTCTGCCGCCAGAGCGGCTTAGCCTTTAAAAATTAACAAAGCTGATACTAAAGTGTTCCTAGATCTGTCCTACCAAACCAGGGTGAGGAGGAAACAATTTGATGCAGTCCGATGTTGTCTGAGTGCCCTAGGAATAGTTTGTTCCTTCCTTCTACCAGCCTGGCTCCATATTTCCTACGGAGACAAGTCCTGGCAATTTTCAGACCCTAAAGACGCGGGCAATGGGCTACAAAAAATGGAAATTACATACCTACCGTAATTCTTGATCTTCTTGGACGAAGTCTCCACCACTCATTCACACTAATGGGAGCTACGCCAGAGGCGCTAGGACCTAGTGGGAGCAAACTTTTTGCAGGAGGGTTGGTGGCAGAGATGGAGCCGTGAACCTCGGCTCGTGCGGCAATGACTATCTCGGTGTCGACCCTCCAACCGCCTCAGTACCTTTTTCTCCGAGGAGGTGCAGCGTAACTAACCTAGAAGGATAGCCTAACAAAAACCGGACATAAGAAAGTCCGGAAGACCTGTATAAGAAGGGTCAAGAAAGAAGTCTTCACAGCCTAAAGACTGAGGGAGTGAACACCAACAACAGAGGTGAGCGCAGGGGATGGTGGGTGGGTGTGTGAATGAGTGGTGGAGACTTCGTCCAAGAAGATCAAGAATTACGGTAGGTACGTAATTTCCACATCTTACTGGACGTAAAGTCTCCACCACTCATTCACACTAATGGGAGAGTACCAAGCTAATAATCCCCGGAGAGGGCGGCAGGAGAGACCAAGAGCTCACAAATTTAAGACAGAAGTCCATTAAGAATGGTTCTGCCAAATAAAATATGTCGCCTGGCATGGACCTCCAGGGCATAGTGCTTGATGAAAGTATGCACTGAGCTCCAGGTAACGCATTGCAAATATCTTGTAATGGCGTGCTGGAAGTTTCTGCCAGGGATGCCGTGACCGCTCTAGTAGAGTGAGCGTACACTCTGCCCTCCAGCTTAACCTACGTCATGGAATAACAGTGGTGAAGGCATGCCACCAGTCAAGCTGAAATGCATGTGATAGCGACAGGTTGACCCAGCCGGGTCTCACTGAAAGAAACTGTTGTTGAGCTTTGCGAATTTCCTTTGTTCTATCTAAATAGAAATGCAGAGCTCTTTTGATGTCCAAAGAATGAAGAAAATGCTCTCTGTCATTTTGGAAGTTCGCAAAGTAAGGAGAAAGGATCAAAGGTTGGTTTAGATGGAATTCTGAAACAACCTTAGGGAGAAACTTAGGATGGGTCCTAAGAACTACTTTATCTTCATGAAACACAGTATACGGAGGGTCTGTGACCAAGGCGTGTATCTTAGAGACCCTGCGGGCCAAGGTAATGGCCACCAGGAAGGCAGTTTTCCAAGTGAGAAATTTCAGCTCACATGTAGCTAGAGGCTCGAAGGGCTTTCGAGTGAGCATGTCTAGTACAAGATTATTATACCAGGCTGTGACTGGACGTCTGATAGGAAGTCTGGTATGCAGAATTCCCTTAAGAAACCTCTTAATCACAGGTAACTGAGCCAGTGACAAGGAAAGTACTGGCTCATGAAAAACTGAAATGGCAGAAAGGTGAACCTTGACTGTAGAGTATTGCAGACCTGAATTTGAGAGGTCTAAAAGGTACTCTTGAACTTTATCAGGTGGACAGGAAAAAGGATTCAAAGAGGATTTTGCACACCAGAGCGAAAAATGCTTCCATGTGGCTGTGTAAGTTTTTCTAGTGGCTGGCTTGCGTGCAGCCAGAAGAATATCTGAAACTCTGTGAGAGAAATTGAACCTGTCCACTTCGCTCTCTTCAGGAGCCAAGCGTGAAGGTGAAGCAATCTCAGATTGGGACAGACCACAGGCCCCTGAGTCAGGAGGTTCATCTGTAGGGGAAGAGGTCACGGAGGGACTGCCAACATACTGTTCAGAAGTGGAAACCACAGCTGTCGAGGCCAGAAGGGAGCAATGAGAATCATTTTGTCCCCCTGGGATTCGAACTTGAGGAGCACCCTCTGAATTAGAGGAAGAGGTGTAAAGGCGTAGAAAGCGTTTGTCCACGCAGCCTGAACGCGATCCCTGACAGAAAATGCCAGGCCCTGGATTTCTGGAGCAGAAGAGAGGAGTTTTATGCTGAGTGGGGATGCAAAAAGGTCCAGGTCTGGAGTTCCCCACTCTTCGAATAGTGACTGAACTAAGGTTGAGTCGAGAGACCACTAGTGAGGATCTGTCTCTGTTCAGCTGAGACGGTCTGCCAGCTCGTTTTGTATTCCCGGTAGGTAGACCGCTTGAATTAGAGCCTTGTGCTCCAAGCACCATTCCCATACCCTCATTGCTTCTCTGCATAAGGGGTAAGAGTGAGCACCTCCCTGCTTGTTGATGTAATACATCACTGCTTTGTTGTCCGTTTGAAGGAGAATGTTCTTGTGACAGAGAATGTCCTTCAAAGCCCGGACTGCATAAAGGACAGCTCTCATTTCTAGGACGTTTACGTGAAGCTGGGACTCGACTTGAGTCCACACACCTTGAGTGTGGAGAGCCTGACAGTGAGCTCCCCACCTCATAAGGGATGCGTCCGTGGTAATGGAGATCTGATGGTCCAGAGGAGCAAAAGGATATCCGTCCAGGAGATTGCTCTCTTGAGACCACCAGGTGAGTGATCTCCTTAAAGGTTCTGTCACCTTGACGAGATAGGATCGCGGTGTGAGGTTGGGGACCACTGAGTACTGAGCATCCACCAGTAGTTCTCATGTGCAGACGGTTAGGGTACAGTGAACACTGAGGATGCCATGAGACCTAGCATCCGTTGCATCGAGAGCTGTAACTGAGCTGTTCTCCCGCATGTGACGGGCCATTTGAAGGATATCGCTCCTTCTGTCTTCTGGAAGAAAAGCCTTCGCACAGGAGGTGTCCAGAAGAGTCCTATAAAAAGAGCCTCTGGGAGGGCTGCAGTTGCGACTTCTTGAGATTCAGCAGGACTCCCATGGACGTAAGGAGGTGAGAGGTCGTCTCTACAGCATCCAGAGTCCCTTGCCTGGAAGGGCTTGCTAGGAGCCAATCGTCCAGATAAGGGAACACCTGTATCCCGACCTTTCTGAGGTGCGCTGCGAGAACTGCACAATACTTTGTAAAAACCCGCGGCGCTGAGGATAGCCCAAAGGGCAGGACTCTGAACTGATGTTGTTGTCCCAGAGCCACGAACCTCAGGAATTTGTGATGCCTTGGGTGAATAGGAATGTGCTGGTAAGCATCCTGCATATCCAGGGAGGCTAGCCAGTCATGTTGATGAAGCAAAGGCAACAGGGTTGCTAGTGAAATCATTCTGAATTTCTCCCTGGGGAGAAATTTGTTTAGCTTTCTGAGATCTAGAATGGGGCGCATTCCCCCGGACTTCTTTGGAACTAGAAAGTAATGGGAGTAGAACCCCGTGTTCCGTTGATGCAGCGGCACCACTTCTATTGCCCTGTTGTTTAGAAGGCCCTGAATCTCGGTGGCGAGAAGGTCTGACTGAAAGGTCGACAGCCTGGGCTGCCGTTTGGGAGGACAATCCGGAGGGTCTCCAGAAGATTGAGTGAATACCGCTAATTATCCGGAGGACCCATTTGTCTGAGGTTATGGACTTCCACTGGTTGTAGAAGTGCATCAGACAACCTCCACGGAGAGAAAAAGTCCACCTCTGGCAGCTGAGAATGGGACTTGGGCCAGCATTCATAGGTAGCTTTGGGCTGGGCCGCGCTTTCTATTGCGCCTTCTTCTGAGGTTGGGCAGGTTGGTTTTATAGAAATCTCTCTGCCTTAAAGGACTGGACGATTATGAAACTGACGTTATTGACATGCCCTCAAGGGGGCAGGAGGGTCGAGCCAACCCAATGGCTGACCTAGTCTTTTGTGTAGCTTCTAGAGCTTGCTCTACCGGAGGACCAAAAAGATATGCACCATCAGAAGGGCAACGCCATATTATTTGCCGCTGTGCCATTCGTGAAGTTCAAGTACGAGCGCCAGGAATGACGCCAGGCAGCAAATACCAGCAGCCGCTGAACGGGAAGCAGTGTCGAAACATCCATGGCTGCTTAACCTGCTGGTTGGTAGATTCGATACTCTGGTAATGGTTTGAAGAAGCTCTGGCTTCATCCGACTCCGAAGAGCTTCAACCATCTGCTTGATAGAGTGCCACAGGATATACTCATACTGGGAGAAACAGCCTTGGTAACTGGGTAACACGATACTTAGGGTAGAAGCAGCAAAGACTCTCTTACCTAAGGTGTCTATCTTACGATAGATTTTGTTAATAGGTCGAGCTGTAGTAGTCTGAGGAAGAATGACCTGATCGTTTCTCTGCCAGGACTACAATAGGGATCCGCCGCAAACGCTTGAGATGCCAAAATGGGACGCATCCTTGGGGCCGAATATTTCTATCTATGGATTTAGCCACCGAAGGGGTGAGAGCAGGATTATTCCATACCATTTGAGACAGCTCCCTCGAAGGATGGCTGAACCGGAGGATCAAACTGCAGGGATCTCCGGGCATGAAGGTATTGAGTCTTAATTTCCCAGGATCGATGTTGTAGTCTGGCGAGACAGAGAGAGTGGAACCAGATTTTCAGCAGAGACTTGAATGACAGGTCCTCAACCACAGGCTCTGTAGCAGTAATAGATCCTGCTTAAGTCCACTTCATCACCCAACCAAGGTCTGGGTCCAGGCTCAATATCATCTCCTGACAGTCCAGGAGGGACTGCATGGACAGAGGAAATGAAATTACATTGCCTACCGTAATCTTGATCTTCTTGGATGAGTCTCACCCTCATTCACACTATTGGGATCTCATGGGAGGCACACTAGGACCCATCGAGGGAGCAAACTTTGCTGGAGGGTCGGCACCAGAGATGCGCCGCAAGCCCTAGCTCCATGGTAACGACTATCTCAAGGCTCAACCTCCAACCCCTCAGTACCCTTTTACCAAGGAGGTGCAGCGTAACTAACCTAGAAGGTGCCTCAACTAAAACCGGATTTAAGATAGTCCGGGCGACCTGTGTAAGAAGGGTCAACAAAGTACTTCACGACCTAAAGATTTCAGGAGTGAAGACCAACAAGAAAAGGTGAGCTTGGGGGATGGAGGGTGGCATGAATGAGTGGTGGATACTTGTCCAAGAAGATCAAGAATTACGGTGAGGCAATGCTATTTCATATCTTCCTGGACATAAGTCTCCACCACTCATTCCCATTGGGAGAGTACCGAGCTAATAATCCCCAAGAGGGCGGCAGGAGAAACCAAGAGCTCACGTTTCTAGGACAGAAGTCCATTGAGGATGGCTCTGCCAAAGGAAGAATGTCGTCTGGCGTGGACATCTAGTGTAAAATGTTTAACGAAAGTATGCACTGAGCTCCAGGTGGCCGCATTGCAGATGTCTGCAATGGGCACGTTGAGGATTTCCGCTAGGGATGCCGTGACCGCTCTAGCAGAGTGAGCGTATACTCTACCCTCCAACTTAACCTGCACCATGGAATAGAAGTGGCGAAGGCACGCCACTAGCCATGATGAGATACATCTGATAGCGACAGGTTGACCCAGCCGGGTCTCACTGAAGGAAACGAATAGTTGCTGAGCTTATGAAAATCCTTGGTTCTATCTAGATAGAAACGTAAGGCCCTCTTAACATCAAAGAATGAAGAAACAATCCCCTTCATTTTGGAAGTCCATAGAAATAAGAGGAGAGGACCAAAGGTTGGTTTAGATGAAAATCTGACACAACCTTAGGAAGAAATTTAGGATGAGTACTGAAGGACTACTTTTGTCCTTATGGAACACAGTATCACGGAGGGTCTGTGACCAGGGCATGTATCTCAGAGACCCTACGGGCTGAGGTATGGCCACTAGGAGAGCAGTCTTCCAGGTGAAAGAAATTTAGCTCACAGGTAGCCAGAGGTTCGAAGGTTTCAGTGAGCATGTCTAACCTAAAGATTAATGTCCCAGGCTGCAACTGACGTCTTGTAGGAGGTCTGGTATGCAGAATCCTTTAAGAAATCTCTTAACCATAGGTAACTGAGCCAGAGTTAAGAAAAAGCAAGGCTCATGATACACTGAAATGGCACTAAGATGAACATTGACTGTGAGAGTACTGCAGACCTGAATTTGAGAGGTCCAAAAGGTACTCCAGAACCTTATCTGGTGGACAGGAAAAGGGATTCAAAGAGGACTTTACACGATGAGCCTTACGCCACTTGGCTGTCTAAGTTTTCCGAGTGGCTGGCTTCTGTGCAGCCAGAAGAATATCTGAAACTCTTCGTAGAGACATGAACGGTTTACTTCGACCTCTTCAGGAGCCAAGCATGAAGGTGAAGTGATCTCCAGGTTGGAATGGACCACCGGTCCCTGAGTCAAAAGGTTCATCTGCAGGAAGTGGTCTGGGAGGAACTGCCAACATATTATTGAGTAGGTGGAAACCACAGCTGACGAAAGCCAAAAGGGAGCAATGAGAATCATTTTGTCCCCTGAGTTCGAACTTAGTACCACCCTCTGAATTAGAGGAAGAGGCGTAAAGCGTAAAGAAAGCATTTTGTCCACCCCGCAGCCTGAGCATCCTGACAGAAAATGCCAGGCCCTGGTTTCTGGAGCAGAAGAGAGAGCAGGTTTTGCGTTGAGTGGGGATGCAAAAGGTCCAGGTCTGGAGTTCCCACTCTTAGAATAGTGACTGAACTATGGTTCAGTCGAGAGACCACGTGAGGGTCTGTCTCTGTTCTGCTGAGACGGTCTGCCAGTTAAGTTCTGAGATGCCTGGCAGGTAGACGCTTGAATTGGAGCCTCGTGCTCCAAGCACCATTCCATACCCTCATTCTTCCCTGCAAAAGGGTAAGAATGAGCACCGCCCTACTTGTTGATGTAATACATCACTGCTTTGTTGTCCCGTTTGAAGGAGAATGTTCTTGTGACACAGAATGTCCTTCAAAGCTCCGGACCGCATAAAGAGAACTCTCATTTCTGGGGCGTTTATCTGGAGCTGGGACTTCGACTTGAGTCCGCACGCTTGAGTGTGGGAAGCCTGACAGTGAGCTCCCCACCCCATTAGGGATCGTCCGTGGTAATGGAGATCTGATGGTCCAGAGGAGCAAAGGGATACCCCTCTAGGAGATTGCTCTCTTAGAGACCACCAGGTGAGTAACCTTCTTAAGGTTCTGTCACCTTGATGAGATAGGACTCATGGGTGAGTGGTTGAGGACCACTGAGTACTGAGCATCCACTGGGTGGTTCTGCATGCAGGCGATGCTAGGGGTACAGTGAACACTGAGGGATGCCATGAGGCCTAGCATCCGTTGCATCGAGAGAGCTGTGACTGGCTGTTTTCCCGATGTGATGGGCCATCTGAAGGATATCGTTCCTCCTGTCTTCTGGAAGAAAAGCCTTCGCTTGGGAGGTGTCCAGAAGAGTCCCTATAAAAGGAGCCTCTGGGAGGGCTGCAGTTCACGATTTCTTGAGGTTGAGCAGAACTCCCATGTGGGCGTGGGAAGCTTGAGGCCGTCTCCACAGCGTCCAAAGTCCCTGCCTGGAAGGGCTTGCTAGAACAATGGGTCCAGATAAAGAGAAACACCTGAATTCCGAGGCTTCTGAGGTCTTTGGCTGTGAGAACTGCACAACAGCTTTTGTATGTAAAACTCTACAAGGCCGAGGATAGCCCCAAAGTGGGAAGGACTCTGAACTGATAATGCTGTCCCAAAGCCACAAACCTCAGGAATTTGTGATGCCTCGGGTGAATAGAATGTGCTAGTGGCGTCCTGCATATCTAGGGAGGCTAACCAGTCGTGCTGATGAAGCAGAGGTAACAGGGTTCCCAGAGAAATCATTCTGAATTTCTCCATGGGAGAATTTGTTTAGCTTTCTGAGATCTAGAATGGGGCGCATTCCCCGGACTATACTGGAACCAGAAAGTAATGGGTGTAGAACCCGTGTTCCGTTGGTGCAGTGGCACCACCTCTACTACCCTGTTGTTCAAAAGGCCCTGAATCTACGGCAGCGAGAGGTCTGACTGAAGGGTTGACAGCCTGAGCTGCCGTTTGGGGGCGATCGGAGGGTCTCCACAAAGATTGAGTATAGATACCCTCTGCGAATTATCGAAGGACCCATTTGTCTGAGGTGAGGACTTCCACTGGTTGTAGAAGTGTATCAGGCGATCTCACAGGAGAGGAAAAGTCCACCTCGGGCAGCTGAGATGGAACGGACCGACAATTCATAAAGGTAAGCGCTGGCGCTTTGGGACTGCAGCTTTCTGTTCGCCTTCTGAGGTTGGGCAGGTTGGTTCATGGAAACTTCCTCTGCCTCGAAAGAGGCTGGCGATTATGAAACTGTGGCTTTACTGACCTGTCGAGGGGGCAGGAGAGGGGCCGAAGCCAACTTAATGGCTGACCTAGTCTTTTGTGTAGCTTCGAGCTTGCTCTACCGGAGGACCAAAAGATTATGCGTCAAGGGCAATGCCATCACCTGCTGCAGATGTTCATTAAAACCGAAGTGCTTAGCCAGGAAATGACGACGGGTAAATACCCAGCAGCCGCTGAACGGGAAGCAGTGTCAAAAGCATCCATGACTGCTTTAACCTGCTGGTTGTTAGATTCAATACCTCTGGTAATGGCTTGAAGAAACTCTGGCTTTGAGTCCGACTCCGGTAGGGCTTCAACCATTTGTTTAATAGAATGCCACAGGATATACCATACTGGGAAAAATAGCCTTGGTAACTGGCAATCATATTTAGAGTAGAAGCATAAGACTCTTTACCTAAAGTGTCTATCTACTATTCTTTGTTAATAGTTCGAGCTAGTAGTTTGAGGAAGAGCGACTATCATCTTCCCAGGACTACAATAGGATCGCGAAGGCTTGAGATGACAAAATGGGCCATCCTTGGGGCTGAATATTTTATAATGGATTTAGCCACTAAGGTGTGAGCAGGATTATTCCATACCATTTGAGACAGCGTCTCGAGGAAGGCTAGTCGAGAGTCAAACTGTAGGATTCGAGGCATGAAGATATTGAGTCTCAACAATTTCAGGATCGATGTCTGGTCTGGAGAGAAAGTGGAACTCAGATTTTCAACAGAGATTTAAGGATAGGTCCTCACTACAGGCTCTGTAGCAGTATTAGATCCTGTTGGTCACTTCATCACCCAACCGGGTCTATCAGGCTCAGCGTCATTCTGATAGTCCAGAGGGACTGCATGGACAGGAAAGGAATGAAATTCAGAAGAGGCAGGAAACAAGTGAAAAGGAGTCCCGACCGCCGGGCAGGGAAGGCGCCTGGCCTTGACTGCAGCTGAGAAGCCGCTTTAGCGCCCGAGAGGCCACACGGCGCTGAGAGCCGAAAACACTCAGATTCCGAAAAACAGGTTTAGAAGGAGGAAGAGCAGGAGATAAGGGGGCATCAGTGTGGCCCTCGCGCGTACCATGTGAGCACTGGCGGAGTCGGAAGGGCAGACAGCCTGGGCTGTTGCTTGGGAGGACAATCCGAGGAGTTTCCACAAATTTGAGTGAGTACCCGCGATTATCCGGCGGACCCATTTGTCTGAGGTTATGGACTCACTGGCTGTAGAAGTGCATCAGCCGACCTCCACCGAGAGGAAAAGTCCACCCGGGCAGTTGAGGGACTTGGGCCAGCAATTGTAGCGCTACGCTAGTCTTTGTGCTTTCTGCTGCGCCTTCTTGAGGTTGGGCAGGTTGGTCTATGGAAACTACCTCCACTCGAAAGGACTGACGGTTATGAAACTGATGTTTACTGGCATGCCTCTAGAGGGGGCAGGAGGGTCTAGCCAACTTAATGGCTAACCTAGTCTTTGTGTAGCTTCTAGAGCTTGCTCAACCTGAGGACCAAAAGATATGCATCAGCAAAGGGCAATGCCATTACCTGCTGTTACATCATTGGTGAAGTTTCCGGGCGCGCAGCCAGGAATGGCGGCGGTGTGAACACCAGCAGCTGCTGAACGGGAAGCGGAGTCAAAGCGCCATGGCTGCTTTAACCTGTTGGTTGTTAGATTCAATACCCTGTAATGGTTTGAAGAAGCTCTGGTTTTGAATCGACTTCGAAGAGCTTCAACCATTTGCTTGAGAGAGTTACAGGATATACTGGCATTGAGAAAAAATAGCCCTGGTAACTGGCAACACGACATACTTAGGGTAGAAGCAGCAAAGACTCTCTTACCTAGGTGTCTATCTTACGAGATTCCTTGTTAATAGGTCGAGCTGTAGTGGTTTGAGGAAGGACTTACCTTATCATTCTCTGCCAGGACTACAATAGGATCCGCAAAGGTTTGGGATGCCAAAATGGACGATCCTTGGGGCTGAATATTTTCTATCAATGGATTTAGCCACCGTGAAGAAAGAGCAGGATTATTCCATACCATTTGAGACAGCATCTCAAGGAAGGCTGAATCGAGGAGTCAAACCGTAGGGATCTCCGAGGGGAAGGTATTGAGTCTTAGCAATTTCCCAGGATCGATGTCTGTAGTCTGGAGAGAAAGTGGAAATCATATTCTTCAGCAGAGACTTAAATGACAGGTCCTCACCACAGGCTCTGCAGCAGTAAAAGAACCTGCTTCATCCACCTCGCCGCTCAGCCAAGTTCTGGGTCAGGCTCAACGTCACTCTCCTGACAGTCCAGGGAGGGACTGTATGGACAGGAAAGGGATGAAAGCCAGAAGAGGAAGGAGGAAAAGAGACAAAAGGAAAGTCTCTGAGAGCCCCCGCGCCAAGGAGGCGACGGCCCGGTGAAGCCGACAGCCGCCGAGGATGGTGCCGAACGCCGTGCAAGCACGCCGCCGAGCTGCACGGCGCCGCCACGGCCGCCGCGGATGTCGGGGGGGATGCCGAGGACGGTGCCAGCGAGGCCGCCCGGGCGCCGAAGGTGCCCCCAGAGACCAAAAACAGGTTTTGAAGGAAAAAGAGCAGGAGATACGGCATCGTGTGGCCCTCAGCCAAAGCCACGGAGGGGGGACACGAAGACGGAGTCGACGGCAATCTCAAGAAGGTACCGCGACCAGAAAAAGTCCAACGTTCTACCTGGTCGCCCGAGAGCCCGGCGCCCACGAACCAATTTGTGAGCCAGGTAGCAGCTTAACCAACCTCCAGCCCAATGCTCCATAAGAGGCCCACTGATGAAACTGCTCATCTGAAGACCTACCTGTGGGCGGGTAGGACCGGCGTCAAAGACATCAGCACCTGTAGCCGCTGTTGGCTAATTCTGAAGGAGAAGATCAGCAACTAGCCCCGATAACCAAACGCCTACGCGAGATCGATGTAGGAGGGCCACTCCGAAAGTGATGCCTTTCTTAGACCTGGGGTCAAGAAGAGCTCGAGGCCGAACGTGCCGAGAATGCGACTGCTGTTTTATAAGCTCTGGGACCGCCCATCCCTCGGCATTGACTGACGGTTGTCAGACCCTCTTCGGGAGAAGGGCGGCGGACCGGACCCAGCCCACTGACTGAACAGCTTACACGAAGTCTCCCTACCGTCACCTGACCTGCTCATGGTCGACTCAGTCAGTGTAGACTGAGACTTCTTTATCGTTTTTATTTAAAAATAAGAATAACTTAAGCGATACTGTATCGAGATAATACTACAAAATAATAAAAACTGAAAACTATGCTGCTAGTTTGAAGTTTGACTCCCGACAGGTGAGCGTCGTCGTCACTGAAGCGCACTCGACGGCGGGGAAAAAAGGAACTGAGGCGGTTGGGGAGTCGACGCCGAGACAAGCTGCTGCTAGCCAGGGGCTCATGTGCTGTTTCCTCGCGGCGCCATCTCTGGCGCCGACTCCCCAGCAAAAGTTTGCTCCTGTCGGGTCCTAGTGCTCCCACGCAGATCCCGAAGTGGAATGAGTGGTGGAGACTTATGTCCAGGAAGACTCACGGCACTGCGAATGGCACCGAGGCGAGAAACAATCAGTGACGGTGCCGTAGGGCCTCCCATGGCACCGACAGCACCACTGGTGCCGTGAACAGTGCCACCGCCATCAGGGCCCACGGTGCAACGAATGGCACTGAGGCCCAACACGGTGCCGACAGACTGCATCGAGGACAGTGCCAACCCAGGCCTTCCAAGCCGCTGGTATGACACTGGGGGAGCCTTCGCCCCTGAAGGGTGATTGCCAAGGCAGGCTTCCCACTAGTCTCCGGAGGGGACACCGGGCCTTCTGCATCGCTGGAAGGGCCTCTGCCGCTGCCAGGCTACAAGAGGCAGAGGCCCCTCCTCCTGGTCTGTAAAAACCGGAGGGGACCGGAGGAAAGTCGAGAACACGGCTTGGCCCGGACGAGTGCACCGACTCGAAAAGTCGACGGAGCTCCGCCCCCACTTCCACACGCTGTTCGATGACCCGGCAGTCCATGGAGAAACAGGCGTCGCACGAATCCATGTTGTGAAGTGGGCCAAGACATGTGAAGCAATGGTCGTGCTGGTCGGTGACTGAGTACTTACGGCCGCAAGGGCACCGTCTCATGGGGGGTGACATCCCATCTTGGAAGTCTTCTTGCCTGCTGACCTAGACACGACCTACGAGAAAGAAACACAAAACAAGAACTGACGTCGCAAAATAAAATAAACAAGGAACAGTCTTACCAGGCGACGTCGAGTAGGTCAACAGATCTGGCAGGAAAAGGGGAGCTGACGGTCTTCGACACGGAGTCGAAGAAATTGGAAGGATTTTGAACTGTGCAACCGAAGGCTTGAAAAGTAGGCCTCTCAGGAGTAGATTCTTCTCAAAGTGTCCCACAAGGTGACCTCAATGGTGGAAGATGAAGAACTGGCATGAGGGCGGAGTCAACAACACCTAACGGCCAACCTGCGAGCGCCACGCAGTGTGTTGGCCTTGAGGGCGGCGCTGAGGGTGCATCGACACCGCCCACCCCCCACCCCAAAAAAAGCTCCCGCTGGTCATGACCTCCAGCCCAGTACCCAAAGGTGATGAATGGTGAAGACTGACACAGATAAGATATGAAAATTACGTACCTACCATAATTCCTGATCTTCCCGATATCGTCACCATTCATTACTGGTGTGTTCACCCCAGAGGCACTAGGACCCTGCGGGAAGCTTATAGCTTTAGGCTTTTCCTCTGGAGGATGGGCCAACAAGGATGGCGCTGCCCTCGAGGATGACGTATTATGTGGTGCTTGCGGGTTGGCCAGTAACCGACGCCGGCCCCACCACCTCATCAGTTCTGCTCGCTGGAGAGGAAATCAGAGACAGAGGAAAAAAGGAGGGAGGGTGGGACAAGGGAGCCCAAGGGATAGGAAAAGGAAAGGATATAAACTGAAAAAGGAATAAAGCTGGCCACATGAGAAGGGGTAGGGTGACCCAACCACTGGGCAGGCCAAGGAGGGAATGAGAGGATGGAGGGGGAGCAAGGAAAGAGAAAAGAGAAGAAAGAAAAGAGGGAGAGAGAGAGAGAGAGAGCACAGATAGAGAAAGAGATGGACCCCAGAGGAGAGAGCCACTCCCCCCGCCCCCGGTGGCGAGTACAGGAGGAATTCAAGAGAAGCCAAGAGGCTTCTCAGGAGCTAAAATCCATGGAGTAAGCACCACAGAATGTGTCAGGCAAGAGACAGACTATTCCTGCCCCTTCCACTTAAAGGTCATTTCACTACCCATCTGGTCCAGAGAGAATAGCGGGTGGGGTCCACCCCGGGGAGAGATCTCTCTGGGGAGTGGGGTGTCACCTGGCTAGGTGAGCCCCGGATTCCCAAGTGGAGTGCTGAACCCCCTGAGGGAGACCTTGCCCCATGAGCAACACAGGAGTGGGTTATCAACGAGGAGAAAAGGAGAAACCCAAAGGCTCCAAAAAGTAAGAAGCGGGTCCCCGGAGCCCCTGTGCCCAAGATGGGAACTCGAGAGAGAGGGCAATCCTAGAGCTCCAGGCACAAGGAGACATGGGAGTCAAGAAAGCTCAGGAGAAAAACAGGAATGAAGTCCCAGCTCATGCAGCTGCCCCAAGAGAGTCCCAGTCAAGGTCATGTGGGGCCCCGGAGAGCTCTTGGCAAAGGGGATAAGAGACCCTGCTTGCCTCCTCTATAGAGTTGGCTCCCTAGTGCTTCCAGAGGAAGAGTAAGGGAACCTAGAGGTGCCAGTGAGATTAGATCCGCATTTGGCCATAGACAGGGAGAAAGTAAGCAGAGAGGAGGCACTGCCCAGGAGACTGTGGCCCAAGAGGGAATGGTGGGTGGGAAGAAGTAATGAATGGTAAAGATATCCAGGAAGATCAAGAATTACAGTAGGTACATAATTTTCATATCTTACCTCGATTAATCTTCACCATTCATACTGGTGGGTGAGTACCAAGCATCACAAAGTGGTGCTAGCACCTCCCTGAGGGAAAAATCACCTTCAGCCTCCGATGGGGGACACAAAAGAGGAGGGGGCCCTCATGGGCCTGGCTAGGCCCGTGACTGGTCAGCGTCAGGTCAAAGCTCCCAATGTGCAGGAGAATGAGGCTGTACCAACAGCTCTTGCCTGGCCTTACGGGAGAAGAATTGGGCCCCCCCAAAAGAGTGAGGCAATCACCTTATGCTGGGCCAAGTGTGACAACTGGGATAGCTGGAGTCATGCCGTCCGCCTAATGCAGATTGCTGTTCCTACCTGCCTGGAGGCTACTGTGTTGGTGACGTAAGATGTCCTCACTTGGCCGCATGCAGAAATGGCGATTGGCCAGCCTGGTTGCATTGATATTATGCATGGCTACCAGAATTTGACCCAGTGAAGCCCAGAGGTGCCTTGCCCAGGCTACCTGGTGCGTGGAGCTAAAAATCAAGAGATGCACAGAAGAGAAAACCCTTCTGCCCCAGTGATCAAACTCTGCAGGGTCAGCCTCTGAGGGGTGGTCTTTTAAAGGGTGATGGCGCCCGAGGGTGTATCCAGCACCCAGTCCAGATGTAGGCTGGGGCCTAGCTTCTGGAGACCGGGGGCGGCACAATACCTGTGCTTGGCAGTCCCTAGGGGCTGGAACAGAGGATGCAGGAAAAGTAGGCTGCCATGTAATAACATTCTTGTAACAGTAGATCTTCAAAAATGGAAAATACATACCTACCATAATTCTTGATCTTCTTGGACAAGTCTCCACCACTCATTCACACTAATGGGATCAGCACTGGAGGCACTAGGGACCCATCAGAAGTAAACTTTTGTTGGAAGAGTCGGGCGCCGAGCTCAGCTCTACAAGTAATGAATATCTTGGTGTCAACCTTCAACCGCCTTCAGTACTTTTTTTTTTTTCCGAGGAGGTGCAGCCTAACTAACCTAGAAGGGTAGCCTAACCAAAACCGACATAAGATAGTCTGGAAGACCCATACAAGAAGGGTCAACAAAGAAGTCTTCACAGCCTAAAAATTTGAGGGAGTGAAGACCAACAACAGAGGTGAGCTCGGGGGATGGAGGGTGGGCGTGTGAATGAGTGGTGGAGACTCATCCACGAAGATCAAGAATTACGGTAGGTACGTAAATACAGGTTACTCACCTGTAACAGGAGTTCTAGGAATGGTATATGTTGTTCATCCACACTGTCTGGCAGGTATACTTGCCGCTTTAAATCTTGCCGAAAGGTCTTAAAGCTGGCTCCTCCCACCCACACAGGTGGTAAAACTCTCGGCTCCGCCCCATGACGCCAGAGCTGGCCCGCTGGAAGCTCAGGTTGTGTGTCGAAGCCGGGGAGGTCGGGTGGGTCATGTGGATGAATAACATAGACCATTCCTAGAACTCCTGTTACAGGTGGGTAACCTGTATTTCTAGGGACATGGATATGTTGTTCATCCACACTGTCTGGCAGACTCCTAGCAGTTCTCCGGGAGGAGGGAGTCAAGACGCACACCCCCGATACTTTCTTGGGAAAGAGAGACTGGAGAACTGAGGCCCCAAAACCAGCATCCCGGCGTGACTATGGGGCTGTGGTAATGGTGATGAAGGTGTGTGCTGACTCCAGGTAGCAGCCTCAGCAGATTTCCTGGATAGGGACGCCCTGAAGTAGCCACTGATGCAGCAGTATGGCGGTAGAATGAGCCTTATCCTCTGGGAAGCCTCTATGCCCGCCAACTTATAGCAGAGATCTATGCAGGAGGTGACTCCACTGCCTATCGTCCGCTTGTTGCAGGTCTGCCACGATGCGGGCTTCAGCGTAGGAGACAAACAGCTGGCTAACCTCTCCTCGAATCTTCAGCCGTGGCGCCTCCTTATAGTGTTTTGTGCCTCTAGGGTCCAAAGTATGGAGCCCATATTCGCCTCCGAGGTGATTGGGGTATAACACCGGCAGAGTCAGCACCTGGTTAAGGTGAAACTCGACACCACCTTCGGAAGGAATTTCGGTGAAGCGAGGACAACCTTGTTCCCTGTGGAAGACCAGGTAAGGAGACTCGAGGAAAGCGCCTGAGCTCTCCCATCCTTCTGGCTGACGGATAGCCACCAAGAAGGTGGTCTTCCACGACAGGTGAGAGAGTTCACACCTGTGCATTGGTTCGAATGGCTTGCCCATGAGCTTTGCCAGTACCAGCAGTAGATCCCACGGAGGTGGAGGTTCTCGACTGAGGGAAAATGTGATCAAGGCCTTTGAAAAAGCGCCAGACCACCTTCTCCTGCGCCACAGACTGCTTCTCGGCCCGCGCCCGGTAAGCAGAGATGGCTGCCAGGTGCACCTTAAGGGTTGTCAACCTAAGCCCTTGCTGAGAAAGGGACCACAGGTAGTCCAATATGCTCGCCAAGGAACAGGAGGAAGGGTCCAGGCCCTTGCCCTGACACCAAATGGAAAACCATTTCCATTTGAAGGCGAGCATTTTCTGGTCGTACTTACGGACGCCTCAACTACGTTGAGGACCTCGCCGGAAAGACCCAAGGCCTGGAACTCTAGCCGCCAGGAACCAGGCCATCAGGTGCAGGGATTGAAGGTCCGATGGAATACCTTCCTGATTGACAGAGCAGGTCCGGGGTAGCTGGAAGCTGCCTCGAAGCCTGGAGCTGAGGCTGAGGAGATCTGGTACCAGTTGGCGGGCCAGTCTGGGGCTATCAGAATCACCTGCGCCTTGTCCCTCCTTGCTTTTGAGCAGCACCTTGTGCATCAAGGGGAACGGGGAAAGGCGGAAGAGGCTCGGGGTCCACAGCCTCGAGAAGGCATCCCCCTGCAGAGAGCCCTGCTGAGGGGGGCGGGCATGGAACAGCCTCAACTTCGCATTCTCCCTGGAGGCAAACAGATCCACCTGAGGCGTGCCGCAATGGGAGAATAGATCTCGTACTACCTCTGGCAGGAGAGACCACTCGTGGGAGGCAGCCCCTATCCGGCTCAGGGCATCGGCCAGAGTGTTGGAGGCTCCTGCCACATGAATGGCTAGGAGATCCGCCTCCAGGCTGCACACAAGTGAGCAGATGCAGAGAGCTTCCTTGCATAGGAGCATGGAGCGCGTCTCGCCCTGGCGGTTTAGATAGTACATGGTCATGGTATTGTCCGTCTGGACCCGGACCACTTGACCCCGAAGAAACGGAGCAAAGGTGGTGAGAGCTAGACGGACCGCCGGAGCTCCAGCAGGTTGAGGTGGCATCGGGACTCCCTGCGGGGGACCAGAGGTCGTGGTGCCTGTGTCCTCACATGGGCACCCCAACCCATCAGAGAGGCATCGGTCGATAGAGAGACCGCCGGCCGGGCGGATTAACGGGATGCCTCCTGCAGATGAACTGGAACGGTCCACCACTGGAGAGCTCCACATCCCCTGGGTCACCGCCACCAGCTGGTCCAATGGATCGCAGCTGTCAGACCACTGGCTGGCCAGCCCCCACTGAAGGGGGCGATGTTCCAGCGGGCCCAACGGACCACGCCGCACAGGCCAGCCATGAGACTCCAGGAAGTCCCGGCAGGTGCGAATTGCCCAACCAGAAATGATTAAGGGCAAGGAGGAAAGAACCTCGGCCCTGTCCGCCGGGAGCTGCACTGGCTCAAGAGAGTCGAGCCTGCCCCGGCTGAAAAGAATCACCTGCTTTGGCTCGAGTTCGACTTGGCCTGCTGGATGAGGAGGCCAACCTGAGAGCAAACCTGAGGCTAGGTCTCTGACCGCCCACCTCCTGTCTGAGGCTGCTATCAGCCAATCGCCCAGGCAAGGGTAAACCGGATCCTCGCGGCGCGACGCTGGGTCACCACTGCCATGCATTTGGTGAAGACCCTGGGAGCTGGAGATAGTCAAGGGCATGGCTTGGAACTCGAAAAGGGAACCTTCGGCTCGAAAAGCGACGAACTCTTGATGGACGGACGGATAGGGACGGAAAGAACGCTTCCTAAGTCCAGAGAACAGAACCACACCGTGTTCCAAGGATGGGATTATCTGAGCCAGAGTGACCATCCTGAAGGTTCGAGACCTTAGAACTTGTTCAGGTCATGTAGGTCGAGAATGGGGCGCCAGCCCCCCGTCCGTTTCGGAACCAGGAAGTACCTGGACACGAACCCCGGGTTTGAGGGAGGGTCCGCCACCTCTCTTATCACCTCCTTCTCGAGGAGGAGAGCGATGTCAGCTCGGCGAGCTGACAGCGAGGCTTCGGACCCCGAGGTGCGACGGCTCTGAAGGGTGGGGCCTGCTCGAACTCCAGAGGCAGGCCCTTTCCTACCACCTCCAACACCCACTTGTCTGTGGTAATAGCAGACCAGGCGGAAAGGAAGCACGGAGCCGCCCTCCCAATGGGGGGAACTCTGGGGTGAGGTGACGAGGTTGGGAGCAACACCCTCAACCCGCCACTGTGCAGGCTTGGAGGAGGGACCGCTGAGGGACGCCTGCCTTTACCTCCCTGCTTCCTGAGGAGGGAAGCCGCAGGCTTGGGTTTGGGATGCCAAGCGAGCCTGCTGGCCCTGGTGTTGCTGGGCCGGGCGCTGTAGACTGGATGAAAAGGTTTGGGCTGAGGTCTGCGCTCTTGTCCTCTGAGCTGATGATACTGAGTCCAAGGTGGCATTGGACTTTTCGATCCTCTGGAGGTGGCCTTCCACCCAGGGTCAAGAGGTTGGTTCCCAAGAAGGGGACATCCGCCAATTTGTGCTGGGTATCTGCTGTGAAGGTGGATATCCTCAGCCATGCCCGATGGCGCATAGCCACTGCAGCCGCTACTGACCTGGCGCATGAATCGCCGGTGTCCAAAGCAGTCTGAAGTTGCTGCTTGGCCACTGCCCTGGTCCCGCACCTGCTTGACCGTGGTCTGCAGGGAGATGAGGGACCACCTCGCCCAGGAGACCAACAGGCGTGAGAAAATGCGCCATCAGTCACGGGCCGAGCTGGCTGGACGTCAGCAAGGAGGACGCAGAAGCGTGACTTTTTCGCCCGCACAGTCCATTCTTGACTTTGTCGGAGGTTTGTCTGACGTCCTTAGCGCTTCCGCACGCCGAAAACGCTGTCGGTAACTAACCCTCGGCCGAGGATGTTCCGAGAAACCGACAGGGAACCAGTAGGGACCGTGATACTCCTGGGCTCTAAGGCAGGGCAGGAAGCAGGATTGCCAGAGCTCCAAGGTTGCCCACAATGGCCTCAGCCACAGGAAGGCTCCAGGGGATCCGTCTCCATTACTCGTGAGGGATACTGGCCCACTTGATACGGGCTCGAGCTGCATACCGTGGATTCCGAGATGAGTCTGAGCAACCCCAGGAAGGATGAGGGCTGTCGCCCAGCCACTGACCTCCAGAGGACTCCAAGTCCACCGCTTGGAGAAGAAGGAAGAATCGCTGCTGACTCGGAAGAGTCCGCAAAGAGCTGCTCGGCCTGAGCCACCTCCACCTGCCGAGGGCTTATCGGGAGTGAGGGTGACCGACAGCCTATGGGCAGATCCTGAGCTGACCGAGAATTCTTGGTCAGAGCCCCAAACCGCTGCTGTGGAGGCGAAGTTCCACCAGAATCGGTGGAGTACAGCTGGTTTCGCCGAACAACCGCCTGACAACAGGCCTCGGTAAAACGGGGGTCGTTTCGCCGCCCGGTGACAAAAAGCCACTTAATGGCCGAGGAAGGTGACGGTCATTCTCGGTCAAAGGAGCTGTTGCCACATGAGGTCTCGCACTATCGACGCATACTATGCCGGCTTCCTCATCCGAGGAGGAAGAGGACGAAAGCGGCGGCGGCCATACCGAACGCCTGTGATGCAGCGGATCGGCTGACCGCCAAGAAGTCCGGAAGATCGAGAACCTCAGCTTTTCCAAGGATGGTGCAGAGAGAGGGACGGTGGAACCGCCTCCTCGCCTGAACACTCATGACTCCGGAACGAGGTACTGGCGTTTGGCGATCCTCAACTCTCACCGGGGAACCGAGGGATTGCCGCTGTCGACAACTCCGTCCAACGGTCGAGAGAAGATCTCGATCACGCCGACGGGAGTCTCGGCCAACTGACCTGACGGGACATCGCGGACACCAGTGGCCGAGCCGGTTCCATCAACCGAAGTCGAGGTATTGACAACTCGGGAGGGACTTTCCGCTCCCAAGAGCGCCGATGAAGAAACTTACCCTTGTCTTTTCTTCTGGACCGAGAAGAAGAAGGTCCAGCAGACATTGGTCCCTCCCTAGTGGAGAGAAAAGACAAAGCCCCTAAAAGAAGCTGTGCAAGAGGAATCCAGGAAAGTGGAATAAAAGTCACAAGTTTGTGAAGATGCGGCCTGGCACGCCTCTTCGAGGGCGATCATCTGCTCAGCTGATCCGGCTGAGCCCGCTGTCGCAGAAACCGCCGACCGGCCTCTTGACTTAACTGGTGGAAAATGTTCTCCCCTGCTGTAAATGGGCAGCACGGCCTCGAGGACGAGGCTGAGAAGGAAGAGCACAGGTCGCAAGCCTGCGGGTCGTGTTTCGAGGCTCAAACAGTACACACACGTGGAGGCGGATCCGTCCGAGACATCTTCTGCCCACAAGGGCACCGCCAAAACCAGGAGTCGACTGGTCCATCGTAGTCGGGAGGGATAGAAGACCAAGTCTTTAAGCAAAACTTTAAATTCGAAAACCAAGAATTAGGAATCAGTCTTATACGCAGAGCTGCTAAGGAGGGAACCTGAGCTTCCAAGCGGTAAGGAAGATCTGGCGTCATGGGGCGGAGCCGAGAGTTTTACCACCAGTGTGGGTGGGAGGAGCCATCTTGAAGACCTTCCGACAAGATTTAAAGCGGCAAGGATACCTGCCAGACAGTGTGGATGAACAACATATCCATGTCCCTAGAATTTCCATATCTTCCTGGACATAAGTCTCCACCACTCATTCACACTAATGGGAAAGTACCGAGCTAATAATCCCCCCGAGAGGGCGGCAGGTGAGACCAACAGCTCACAGTTTTAGGACAGAAGCCCATTAAGGATGGTTCTGCCAAAGGACAGATGTCGTTTGGCATGGACATCCAGGTCATAGTGTTTAACGAAAGTAAGCACTGAGCTCCAGGTAGTCGCATTGCAAATATCTGCAATGGGAACGTTGCAGATTTCTGCCAGAGATGCCGCTACCACCCTAGTAGAGTGAGGGTACACTCTGCCCTCCAGCTTAACCTGTGCCATGGAATAACAGTGGCGAAGGCATGCCACTAGCCATGCTGAGATACACCTGATAGCGACAGGTTGACCCAGCCGGGTCTCGCTGAAAGTAACAGTTGTTGAGCTTTACGAAAGTCATTTGTTCTATCTAGATAGAAACGTAAAGCTCTCTTGACGTCCAGGGAATGAAGAGAACGTTCTCATTCATTTTAGAAGACCGCAGTAAGAGGGAAGGACTAAAGGTTGGTTTAGATGGAACTCCAAACAACCTTAGGGAAGAAATTTAGGATGGGTTCTAAGGACTACTTTGTCTTTATGGAACACAGTATAATGGAGGGTCTGTGACCAAGGCATGTATTCTCAGAAAACCCCGCGGGCTGAGGTAATGGCCACCAGGAAGGCCGCTTTCCAGGTGAGAAATTTTAGCTCACAGGTAGCCAAAGGTTCAAAAGACTTTCGAGTGAGCATGTCTAGCACAAGATTAATGTCCCAGGCTGTGACTGGATGTCTTATAGGAGGTCTGGTATGCAGAATTCTCTTAAGAAACCTCTTAACCACAAGTAACTGAGCTAGTGACAAGGAAAGTACCGGCTCATAAGCTGAAATGGCACAAATGTGAACTTTGACTGTAGAGTACTGCAGACCTGAATTTGAGAGGTCTAAGAGGTACTCCAAAATTTTATCTGGTGGGCAGAAAAAAGGATTTAAAGAGGATTTTGCACACCAGAGCGAAAAACGCTTCCATTTGGCTGTGTAAGTTTTTCTAGTGGCTGGCTTCCGTGCAGCCAAAAGAATATCTGAAACCCTGTGAGAGACATTGAATCTGTTCACTTCTATCTCCTCAGGAGCCAAGCGTGAAGGAGAAGCAACCTCAAGTTGGGATGAGCAACCGGCCCTTGAGTCAAGAGGTTCATCTGAAGTGGGAGTGGTTTCGGAGGAGCTGCTGACATACTGTTGAGTAGTGGAAACCACATTTGTCGAGGCCAGAAGGCAGCAATGAGGATCATTTTGTCCCCCTGGGATTCGAACTTGAGAAGTACCCTCTGAATTAGAGGAAGAGGCAGAAAGGCGTATAGAAAGCATTTTGTCCACTGCAGCCTGAACGCATCCTGACAGAAAATGCCAGGCCCTGGATTTCTGGAGCAGAAGAGAGGCAGTTTTGTGTTGAGTGGGGATGCAAAAGGTCCAGGTCTGAGTTCCCACTCAATATTGACTGAATCCACGGGCTGAGTCGAGAGACCATTCGTGAGGATATGTCTCTGTTCTGCTGAGGTGGTCCGCCAGTTCGTTCTGTACTCCTGGCAGGTAGACCGCTTGAATTAGAGACTTGTGCTGCAAGCACCATTCCCACACTCTCATCGCTTCTCTGCATAATGGGTAAGAGTGAGCGATGCCCTGTTTGTTGATGTAATACATCACTGCTTTGTTGTTCGTTTGAAGAAGAATGCTCTTGTGACACAGAATGTCATTCAACGCCTGGACCGCATAAAGGACGGCTCTCATTTCCAAGACATTTATGTGAAGCTGGCACTCGACCAGAGTCCACGTACCTTGAGTGTGGAGAGCCTCACAGTGAGCCCCCCACCCCATCAGGGATGCGTCTGTGGTAATGGAAATCTGATGATCTAGAGGAGCAAAGGGATACCCTTCTAGGAGATTGTTCTCTTGCGACCACCAGGTGAGTGACCTCTTTAGAAGTTCTGTCACTTTGATGAGAAAGGACTGTGGGTGAGTGGTTGGGGACCACTGAGTACTGAGCATCCACTGAGAAGTTCTCATGTGAAGGCGTGCTAGGGTTACAGTGAACACCGAGGATGCCATGAGACCTAGCATCCGTTGCATCGAGAGAGCTGGAATCGAGTTACTCTCCCAGATGTGATGGGCCATCTGAAGGATATCGCTCCTCCTGTCCTCTGGAAGAAAAACCTTCGTACAGGAGGTGTCCAGAAGAGTTCCTATAAAAAGGAGTCTCTGGGAGGGCTGCAGCTGTGATTTTTTGAGGTTTAGCAGGACTCCCATGAATGTGAGAAAGCTTGAAGCCATGGCTACGGCATCCAGAGTTCCCTGCCTGGAAGGACTTGCCAGAAGCCTATCGTCCAGATAAGGGAACACTTGAATTCCGATCTGAGATGCGCTGCGAGAACTGCACAACACTTTGTAAAAACTCATGTCGCCGAGGATAGCCCAAAGGGCAGGACTCTGAACTGATAATGCTGTCCCAGAGCCACAAACCTTAGGAATCTGTGATGCTTCGGGTGAATAGAGATGTGCTGGTAAGCATCCTGCATGTCTAGGGAGGCTAGCCAGTCATGCTGATGAAGCAAAGGTAACAAGGTTCCTAGTGAAATCATCTTGAATTTCTCCTTGGGCAGAAATTTGTTTTGTTTTCTGAGGTCCAAAATGGGGCGCATGCCCACGGTTTTCTTTGGAACCAGAAAGTAATGGGAGTAGAACCCTGTGTTCCGTTGATGCAGCGGAACTACTTCTACTGCCCTGTTGTTCAAAAGGCCCTGAATCTCGGAGGCGAGAAGGTCTGTCTGAAGTGTTGACAGCCTGGGCTGTCGTTTGGGGGGACGATCCGGAGGGGTCTCCACAAGATTGAGTGAATAACCCTCACGGATTATCCGGAGGACCTATTTGTCTGAGGTTATGGACTTCCATTGATTGTAGAAGTGCGTCAGACGACCTCCCACCACTGAGGAAGAGTCTACCTCGGGCAGCTGAGGTGGGACTTGGGCCAACAACTCAGAAGGTGGCGCTGGGCGCTTTGGGTCCTTGCGCCTTCTGTTGCATTTTCTTTTGAGGCTGGGGGGCTTGGTTTTTATGAAAACTTCCTCTGCCTTTGCCTCGGAAGGACTGACGGTTATGGAACTGGCGCTATTAACACTGAAAGAGGGGAGGAGGTCGGCCAACTTAATGGCTGACCTAGTTTTTGTGTGTAGCTTCTAGAGCCTGTTCTACTTGAGGGCCAAGAGATACACACCATCAAAAGGCAACGCCATTACCTGCTGCTGTGCATCATTTGTGAAACCTGAAATGCGCAGCCAGGAATGATGGCAGGTACAAATGGCGGCCGCCGCCGCTCTGGAAGCAGTATCGAAAGCATCCATAGCTGCTTTAACCTGCTGGTTGTTGGATTCGATACCCCTGGTAATGGTTTGAAGAAGCTCTGACTTTGTATCCGATTCCGGTATAGCTTCAACCATCTGTTTGAGCGAATGCCAAAGAATATACTCATATTGAGAGAAACAGCCCTGGTAGCTGGCAATACGCATACCCAGGGTGGAAGCAGCAAAGACTCTTTTACCTAAAGTGTCTATCTTACGAGATTCTTTGTTAATAGGTCGAGCTGTAGTAGTTTGGGGCAGGACGACCTTATTCTCTGCCAAAATTACAATAGGATCCGCAAAGGCTTGGGACGCCAAAATGGGTCGATCCTTGGGGGCTGAGTATTTCCTATCTATGGATTTAGCCACCAAAGGAATGAGAGCAGGATTACTCCATACCATTTAAGACAGCGTCTCAAAGGATGGCTGTACCAGAGGAGACAAATCCGTAGGGATCTCCGGAACATGGAGATATTGGAGTCTTGGCAATTTCCCAGGATTGATGTCTGTAGTTTGGAGAGAAAGAGTGGAAATCAAGTTTTTTAGCAGAGACTTAAAAGTCAGGTCCTCGACCACAGGCTCTGCAGCAGGAATAGATCCTGTTTCTTCCACTTCATCACTCTGCCTAAGGTCTGGGTCAGGCTCAATGTCATCTCCTGACAGTCCAGGAGGGACTGCATGGACAGGAAAGGAGTGGAAATCAGAAGGAAATGAGGAAGGAAAAGGGTTAAAGGAGGAGTCCTGAGATGTGGACGATGCCCTAAGAACCCCCAGCATCGCAGAAACGCATGGCGCCGATGAAGCGCACGGCACTGTGGTGCCGATGAAGCGCACAGTGCCAAGTAACTCAATGGTGTCGACAGACCCATTGGCCCCGAAAATACCCCAAGACTCCGAAAAACAGGATTTGAGGAGAAGGGAGGAAGAAGAGCAGGAGATAGAGGCATCAGTGTGGCCCCCTGCGTCGCAGCCATATTGGGGGGGGGACACAAGCGCGGAGTCGACGGCACCGAAGACGGTGCCGCGCGACCAGGGAGGCTCAACCACCCTACCTGGTCTCCCAAGAGGCCCAAAGGCCCCTGAGTGACTGGGCCAGGCAGCTGGACCAACCTCCGAGCCCACTGCTCCATAAGAGCAGCCCACTGATGAAACTGCTCATCTGAAGACCTACCAGAGGGCGGGGTAGGGCTCCGATGTCGAAGACGTTGGCTACCAGAAACAGAAGCTGGCTCTGAAGGAGGATACCGGCAACTAGCTCCAATAACTGACCGTCTCCGCGCAGACATATCAGAGGGCGAACTCGAGTGATGCCTTCTTTTTTTTTTGACCTATGGGCCGAAGAAGAGCTCGAGGCCGAACGGTGCTGAGAATGCGACCACTTATTTTTATGCTTTCGAGGGGACCGCCGCCTCCTTGGGTATTGGGACTGATTCATTGTCAGACCCTCCGGAGAAGGCGCGGACCGACCCAGCCCGCTGACTGAAAGTTTCATACGAAGTCTCCCTACCGTCACCTGACCCGCTCATGGTCGACTCCGTCAAAGTAGGCTGAGACTTCTTTGTAAATGAGAATAAACTTAAGCAATACTTATTCGAGATATTACTACAAAACAATAAAACTGAAAATTATGCTGCTAGTTTGAAGTTTGACTCCCGGAGGGCGAGCGACGTCATCACTGAAGTGCACTCGATGGCAGGAAAAAAGGAACTGAGGCAGTTGGAAGGTCGACGCCAAGATATTCATTACCGCACGAGCTGAGGATCGCAGTGCAGCTCCTCACGGCGCCGTCTCTGGTGCCGACCTTCCAACAGAAAAAGTTTGCTCCCGATGGGTCCTAGTGCCTCCGGCGCTGATCCCATTAGTATGAATGAGTGGTGGAGACTTATGTCCAGGAAGATCAGCTCTTGCAGCAGGTTACACCATTAGGACTGAAGCCGGCAGGTGGCAGGACCCCACAGAAATGTTCTAGCTAGCAGTATATAGCAGGGACCGCCTCCGACATCGGTCCTTCCCCCGATGTCGGGCATAGTACATATGGAGGCGGTCCCCCATAATCCTCAGTTCTCCCGCCGAAGACTCCCGGCCGCTGAATGACATCAGAGGAGGAGACAGAGGATCCGCCATCAAATGGCAAACAGAGGCTGTAAATGCCTTATCCTAGGAGAAGGATGTTGTGACTACAACCTACCTCCAGCGGGGATGGTGGGAGGGAAAGTACCTGCTGCAAGAGCTGTTCTCGATCTACTGTTACGGTAAGTTCTTACATAACTGTACCATCTTACTTCGAGAAACAGCTCATGTAGAAGGCTACACCATTAGGACTGATTCCCAAGCAATAGTGGAAATCACACACCATCGGGAGGAGGAAAGGTTAAAAAAAAAAACTCGAATTACATTGAGCCTAGGACAGAAGTCCCTGAAGGACTGCTAGACCAAACCCTGCTCTTTGCGTCGATGCAATGTCCAGGCTGTAACGCCTGATGAAAGTGTGTACGGAGCTCCAAGTAGCTGCAGCACAAATAGCTGAGGAGGATACGTTCTTTAAAGCTGCAAAAGAGGTAGCCACCCCTCTGGTGGAATGACCCTTAACCGCGCATAAGGGTTTGTTGTGCTTCTGGTAACAGAACGTATTGCACTGAATGAGCCACCTGGACAGCGACTGTTTTGAAACAGGAGCTCCCATCATCCTGTGGGCAAAGGAGACGAAAAGTTGGTCCGATTTTCGGTAGTGTTTGGTTCTGGTCAGGTAGTATCTGAGACACCTGTGCACATCTAGAGTGTGCAAAAGGGCTTCTCCTCGATTAGAGTATTTCGGGAAATACACTGGTAGATCGATGTCCTGATTAAGGGCGAGAGTTGAGACCACCGTAGGCAGAAATTTAGGATTAGTCCTTAGGGATACCCTGTCTTGGTGGAAAACCAAATAAGGTTCTTTGCACATAAGTGTGTGTAGTTCAGAAATTCTTCTGGCCGAGGTAACGGCAACTAAAAATAACGTTTTCCAGGAGAGAAAACGTAGCTCGCAATCTGCGGCTGGTTCAAAAGGTGGCAGCGTGAGCTGTTCCAAGATGAAGGGTAGATCCCATGGTAGGACTGGATCCTTAATTGGGGGCCTAAGGTGGAGGATACCCCTCAGGAAGGCACGCGTTGTGTCCAATTGAGCTATAGTGCGTTGGTCTATAGGGACATGATAGGCTGAAATGGCACAAAGGTGTACCTTAATCGAGGAGTAAGCCAAACCAGAGTGGAAAAGGGACAGCAGGTACTCCAATACCAGCTTCTCTGGGCAGTCCAAAGGCAATAAACCGCACGCTTGAACCCATAAGCAGAACCTGTGCCACTTCATAGCGTAGGTCGCATGGGTAGCCGGTTTCCTGGTGGCAGACAGAATGTCTGCCACCTCTTGCGAGACCCCGTGTTGCATCAAGGCTACGTCTCTAGGAGCCAAGCATGCAGGTTCAGGGAATCTAGGTCCGGATGGACCAAAGAACTCGCCTCGTGAGACAGCAATTGGGAGCTGATTGGTAAAGGCAGTGGAGGTTCCCGGGATAGCTGATGCAAGAGAGGGAACCAGATCTGTCTGGGCCGAAAGAGCGCGATCAGTATAAGCGTCGCTTGCTCCCTGCGAAGTTTTAGAAGAACTCTCTGGATCAACGGGAAAGGGGGAAAAGTGTAGAGGAATCTGCCCGCCCAGGAGAAGGACAATGCGTCTCACCAGAAAACACCAGGCTCTGGATCTAGTGAGCAAAAATTGGGCAGTTTTGTACTGGATGGGGACACGAAAAGGTCTAGTTCTGGAGTACCCCATCTGCGAAACAGATCCTATGTCACCTCCTGCAGTAGTTCCCATTCATGGACTCTGGCCTGAGAGCGGCTCAGGCTGTCTGCGATAACGTTGTACACTCCCGGAACATGAACGGCAATAAGGTTTGCGCCTGTTGTAAGACCCAATCCCACACTCGTGGCCCCCTGCAAAGCGGGTAGGAATGGGTGCCTCCTTGTTTGTTGAGGTCATCATCATCGCGAATTGTCTGTTTTGTAACAGAAGTGTACCCGTGAATCTCCGACTGGAAGGCCTGCAGGGGTAAAGAACTGCCTCATTTCCAGGATGTTTGTGCGGAGATGAGACTCTGGTCAGTCCACAGGCCCTGAGACCGACACTGTCGAGGTGTGCTCCCAACCGAGCCCTGAGGCGCCTGTGGAGAGTGTCACAGTCGGGCAAGGCCATGAAGGGACTCTGCTGAGGATTCTCTGAATCTAGCTACCACTGCCAACTCGAATTATGACCTCGTGATCCGGATTGGATGCTGCAGATGGTCTTTGCCTCTGGTCCCACTGTACCCATAACATCCACTGGGTTACCCTGATGTGAGACGGCTAGTGGACTGTTGCAATGGCTGCAGCCAGTGTCCAAGCAGGTGAAGCACCAGTCTGGCAGAATGGCTCGCTGAAAAATCCCTGATTAGGATCTTAGTGTGTCCGCTCTGTCCAAGGGAAGGAAAGCTTCTTTAGACAGTGTCCAGAACTGCACTCTATGAATTGCAGAGTCTGGGACGGAACCAGACTTGATCTGCTACTGATGATAATGCCCAACGCCCCGAACAGAGACGGCGTGCAGTGAATGGCAAACATCAGGCCTCCCGGAGGGCCATGAGAAGCCAACGCCCAGGTATGGGAAACATGTAGTGGCCCTGTCTCCTCAGAGTAAGGAGGCCTCGACTACGTATCCTTTGTGAACACCTGAGGTGCCGATGACAGCCCGAAGGGAAGGGCTCGGAACTGATAATGGCGACCCTGAAACTCGAAGCGCAGGAACCTCCTGTGCACCTGAGCAATAGGAATATGCAGGTAAGCATCCTGTATGTCTAGGGACACTAGAAAGGCGCCCTGCTTCAGCATGGAAATCAGACCGCGGAGGGTTACCATGCGGAAGAGTTTGTACAAGACCGAGACGTTGAGGTCGCTGAGGTCCAGTATTGGACGGAGGTCCCCTGTCTTCTTTGGAACCAGAAAAAAGTGAGAATAATATCCTAGTCTCCTCTGGTTCCTTGGTACGTACTCTATGGCCTCTTTTTCCAGAAGCGCGAGCACCTCCTGCTGTATGAGCAGGGCATGCTGACCCGAGTAACGGGAGAGCAGGGGAGGTCTTGTAGGTGGGTCGTCTAGAAACTCTATGCAATGGCCTTTCTTGACCAACTGGAGAACCCACCTGTCGGTGGTGATCAACTGCCACTCTAAAAAGTGGTGAGCGATGCGACCACCAATTTTTCTTGCCCATTGATCCAGAGGAGGGCCGGGGGCCAGGAAGGAGTCATGCTGTGGCAGCATTAGTCCTTGCGGGCTGGGCCTTCGTGTAACGCTGGCCTCTGCCTGGGGACGGCTTGCCTGGGCTTCAGGGGCAAAATGTGCCCTTTGCTGCTGGGTCAAAAAACGCTCTGGTTCCATGTAAGGAACTAGGCCTGGATCTGTACATGGCTTGTACAGATCGGACTGCCTTCCCTGCATCCTGGAGCTTGGTGATGACCTTCTCCGAGGATTCACCAAACAGTACCTCGCCGTTGTACGGGACGTCTAGAATATTCTTCTGTACGTCCGGGGTGAAGCCAGAGACACGGAGCCAGGAGTGTCGCTGGAGACAAATGCCTGAAGCTGCAGCTCTGGCAGAAGAGTCCGCGGAATCGCTTATGCTCTAAGCACTTGGGTCCCTACATCTGACCCGTGCGGAGTAGGCTGAGGAGCTCCGCTTTCTGGTCGCCATCGGGAAGCTTTTCAACCAGGTCCTGGCCCTGTTCCTACAGGGCGCTCTGGAACTGCACCATATGGGTAAGGTAGTTCAGAGACCTGATGGTGCATGTAGCAGCCGCAGATGTGCGCCCCAGGGCATCCAATTGTTTGGATTCCTGGTCCGGTGGCTGAGTGCTCATATGCTGGGGCCTTTGAGACCGGTCATGTGAGGCCGTGATGACCAGGGAATCTGCCAGAGGTTGCTTCGCCAAGTACTAGTCTTCTCTCGGAGCCTTGTACAGGCGGTCAGCCTTCTTCGGCACTGGAGGAGTAGAGTGCGGATGCTTCCACGCAGCTTTGGTGACGTCCGCAAAGGTGTCCACCAAGAGTGGCACTACCACAAGCTTTGTGTCTTTCTGCCTTAGGTAGCAGGCAAGGCGTTGTCGTTCGGGGTCAAGGTCTTCAGCATCCCACCCCATGTTGTCCTGGATGCGAGTCATGATCTCAGCGAAAGGGGGATCATCCAGTGGAGACCTGGGGAGGTCATGTGGGTCAGGAGAGGAGATGCTGAGCGGAGAAGGAGATCTGGAGTAGTCCGAAGTGTCCGATCTTGAATCCTCCCCTGACTGAGTGTACTGGCGTCGTCTGGGTTGTTTGGGGCTGGGCGATCCTGATGGAGATCTGGAGGGAGGCCTTCTCCTGTCTGTAGATCTACCCCTAGGAAATGGCGTCTGTTCCTTGGGGGTCGGTGGTCGTCCTACTGGCCCCTTAGGTGGAGGAGGGGGCGTAGGAGGTGAAGGGGTAGGAGGAGGAGGCTGGACGGGGACCACATCCTTCCTGATGGTGTCCCACCAAAAAGTAAAGAGTTCCTTTACTTCTGCGATATTCATGCCCGACGGGCTTGGCGCCGGTGGTCTGTCGCCGGGGTCGGGTCCCCGGGTGTCTCCCGGTCCGGGGGAGGGTTCCCGTGGGAGCCCGGCATCCTCGGTGTCACCCGCCTGGTCTTGCGGCTGTGGGGTGTCCTCTCTGTCGATTCCCTATGACTGGCGCGCCGCCGGTGACGGGGGTTGGGAGCCGACGCCTTCGGATCTGGCGAATGCCTGGCCAGCAACTGGTACCTGGCAGGTGTCGTCAGCTCCTGTGAGTGCCTGGCTGATTTGGAATGTTTAGCCGACGTCGGGTGTTGAGCCGAAGTCGGGTCCAAAGCCCTTTTCAGGGACGTCAGGTCCTTGGACTTTCTGGGTGCAGGATCAGGACCTCTGGGCAGTTGGGAGACCGACCTGGCATCGGTGTCCTGACGTCAGGTGGAAGAAGAGGACTTATGGCGCTCAGAAAACTTTGAAAAGGCCTTGGATGGGGTGGAGGAAGCTGAGGGCCTCGATGTCTTGATTAGCTGGAGCGAGGAAAAGCCGCCTGAAGTCCGGACCTTAACCGGGGGGGGGCTGCGACCGAGCCCTGGAGGGAGAGCGGTCTGATCTGCGGGAGTCCGAGGCTCGAGTTGGGGACCTAGACCTCACCTTCTCCCGGTGCTTGTGGGATTTTGAAGAAGATTCTCCCCTGGAGAAAGGTTCTTGGTCCATCCTTTTTTAATTTCTCTTCGAGGAGATATGCCTGAAGTGCATTCTGACGGCGGATCCTGGTGTGGCTATTGAAACCCTGGAAAAAGGTGCAGGCCTTGGTGTCGTGGTCCGGGCCTAGGCAACGTACACAGGAAGAGTGAGGATCCCTGAAAGGGATCTGTTTTCCGCAGGCACACTTAGAAAGGTGACCCTCAAGTGATGGAGTTGGAGAGGACAACATTTGTGCAAAGAAAGAATTCACCGATGTTCTGTAGTCGTCGTGCGCTAGAAAGAGACCGAGAGGCCGATGCTGGCGAGTCGACGGCGGGAAAAGAACTGAGGATTATGGGGGACCGCCTCCATATGTATTACGCCTGACGTCGGGGGCGTGACTTACGTCGGAGGCGGTCCCCGCTAAATACTGCTAGCTAGAAAATTTCTGTGGGGTCCTGGACCCTGCCGGCTTCAGTCCTAATGGTGTAACCTGCTGCAAGAGCTGTTTCTCGAAGTAAGATCTGCCAGACACTGTGCGACTCTCCTCCATGAAGGAAGTATCTTATCTTCTCTCAATCCCTATGCTGCTTTGTTACTGAGTCAGAAGTCAGTTAGTTTTACAAAAAAACATACTGACAAGGCATTTGGATTCTGGCATAATGCATTGCTAACAGAGTGTCTTGGTGAAAAGGGACCACAGTATGTACACCTAGTAATGCAGTTTTCCCTTGCAAAACTGCTGCAATTTCACTGTACTGAAGTGAGAGTCATTCCTGTGCCATAAAGTAATGTCAGCAGTACAGCCCTGGGTCCACTGCAACTCCAGGCTTGCTATAGAAGCTCTGGTACACCCTGCAGTTTTCAGTAGATCAGAATGCAAAAAATGAAAATTACGTACCTACCGTAATTCTTGATCTTCTCTTGTATCTTCACCATTCATTACTGCTTGGGTGTAAGCCGGAGGCGCGCACCCGTCACGGGAGCTTTTTTTTTTTTAAAAAGCTAGTACTAATGGCGCCGCCCTCGAGAGTGACGTCACATGCGCGAGGGGCGGCCGTTAGTAGCGACCGACTCCACCTCCAACTCAGTTCTGTGAGCCGGAGAGGCAAAAAGCGAAAGCATAGAAAAGAGAGACAGCGAGGCAAGGTAGCCAAGGGATAGCAAAGTAAGGAAGAATGAACTGAAAAAGGAATAAGCCGATGGAGAAAGGACAGAGGAGATAAGAACATTCCTAACCTAGGGATCGCAGGGCCTCCTTACCTGGGCGACTCTAGGAGGAGAGAGAAGGAAGGAGGAGGAAGAAAGAAGAAGGAGAAGAAGAGGAAGAGAAAGATGGGATGTTGAAGAGACCAGAATGCCCAACGATCATAGTTAGCTGAAAAGCTTAAGGCTCGATTAGCAGGGGAGCAAGAATCCCCTGTGATAGGGCTGAACAGAAGGTTCACCGAACCCGCTAGACAGACTCAGAAGGGCATAGTCCTTGACCTCAACATGCCATGGTCCTTGATCCTAACTTCGGGCTCCTGGCCGAGAAAAGGCCTTTAACTGGAGGACACCCGAGTAGGAAAGGATAAATCCTAGGCAGCATGTAAGAGCTGCTCAAGGGTTTAGAAATAGAAAATCTAGGCCTTCCAGGCGGTTTATAGGTATTGAAATGGAACTCAATCGGACTTGCAAGGCAGGGCCAGAGGCTTAGACTGGTGAGAATTGGTCATGGTTAGCACTGCTTTTCTGCAAAACTGTCCAAGAAGGACACTTGAAGGAAAATAATTAACTACATTATTATAAGAAAAGAATTTTTCTTTTCATTTCCTTTTTTTTTTTGACAGAGCATAACTTGCAGGCTTTAGGAGCATGACCCTATAAGCCAGGGATTGCCTTTCAGCAGTCGGAGAGAGTTCCTCAGTTTTTGTTTTTTTTGAAAGGGAAAAATAATCGTACTCTCCTCTGCTCTGCAAGGCAAGAATAAAGGGGTTGTGATTCTAGGGCTTAAGAGCTGGTAGCAGGGAATTGCGGGACTAAAACTGTATAGACAGAGTCAGGCAGGAGCCCCCAGGAGTATCTCGCAAGAAGGTATGGCAAAGAGACAGTGTGTGCAGCCTGATCATCACACCGCAATTTAGTAAACGTCCAAGAATCTTAGAGTAAATAATTTTCTGGATTAGAATTAAGGCCCCTTTAAAATTTTTTTGAAAAATTGGAAAGTAATTTTCCCCTTTTTTTTTTTTTTTTATATTTTTATTATATTTGCAGAGAGAGGAAGGAGACGGAGGGGAGAAGCCACAGAGGAGGCCACTGAGGGATGGTGTGGGTTAGTATTGAATGGTGAAGATACAAGAGAAGATCAAGAATTACGGTAGGTACATGCATTTTCATATCCTCCCTTGTCAATCTTCACCATTCATTACTGCTTGGGTGAGTACTAGCTCCTCTTCCTCAAGGGGGAAGGGTAAAAGACCCTGAGGGAACAAGACCCCAGCCTCCTGTTGGTGAGAAACAGAAGGGAAGACCCTGGCTTATTCACAGAAGCCTAAGTGGGAGAAGAGCTAGGAGGTGCCTCCCGAGGACGAGGAGACAGAGAGCCCCTCCAAAAGCCTTCTAGCCTACAGGAGAAGAGACGGTCCCCGGAAGGCGGTAACACCCCACGCCGGGCTAGGGTGACAACCCTGAGAGACGGGCTTACGCCGTCTCGCCTAATGCAGATCGCTGTCCTCCGAAGCCTGGAAGCCACCATTGGCGCCGAAGATGCCCTTGCTTGGTGTCTTGCCAGCTCCAGGCCTACCGCGGAGAGGGTAACGGCTTGTCTGGTTTGCTCGGTATCAGGCATTGATGCCAAAAGCTGGGACATCATCGACCACAAATGCCGGTTGTAGGCAGCGTGGTGAGCCTGATGTGATGCAATACAGGCAACCCCACGAGAAGAAGAGAACACTCTTCCCCCAACGGCGAACTGCAGAGAGTCCAGATCCGTGGGCGGTCGTGCTGCCAGCAGCGCCCGAAGGAGTGTCCAGGTAGACCAAACCAGAGGGGGTTGGGAAGGGTACCTAGAGACCGAGGGTGCACAATACTGCGCTGACAGTCAGCCGGGGCTGGAGAAGAAGCGGCTGGGGACTGCCAGGACCGGATAGACGCCCTGGAAGGGGATAGGCCAGGAAGGTACCACCAAATGCTGGGCACTGAATTCACCGAGGAACTCACGCTGCCTCCTGCTCGTATTGTCCTCCTAACATAGGAAATCCTAAGATCCTCACCATCCTCGAAAGGAAACGCTGATATTCCGTGAAATCAGCATCGGAGGAGAGATGAGCAGGTTCCTCTCCTCAGAGGAGGAGACGAGGATGGTGGGGAGCTGGAATGCCCAGAAGACTCTTTGGCGGTGGGGAGAGTCGAAAGACCGCCTATGCATGTATCTAACATATGAGGGAAGGCCGCGAGAACCTCTGAACTGCTCCCAAGATAACGGACCCGAGGACCGACATGGCCTGGGAGCGGGAGTGGTGGAGGCAGAGAGATGGGAGAGGGGCACCTACAAGGAGGCAACAGATCTCTGCCAGGGCTCTGGAATCCGGGGAACGGAGCCCTAGCTGGAGGGATCCTGGACAGCAGACCAGGCCGCAAAACGGAACGCTGGGGAAGCGGAGCCTGGAAGAGCCCAGGGGGAGAACCTCCCCTGTGACGACGTCGGGACTGCATGGATCCAGAAGGGCAGCCTGTAACAACGCCGCCGGAGGGCACCCTAGAGCCCCGGAGGGAGGGGCGGGGTCCGGCGCTACGGCTCCTGGCCACCCTCCCCGAGGTGGCCAAAGAAGACCGAGGGTCCGATCCTCTGCCCCATAGCCCCTCGGACTCAGAGAGGGCCCTCCTCCTCGACAGCAGCGTCCCCCTATCCCCAGAGGGGGCAACAGCACCCCGGGGGGTAGCTGTCACCGGCCCTCCGGAGAGGGAAGCTCTCCTCTGTCACCCCCACGCCTCCTCCCGGGACCCCGCCACCCCAGCCGGGAGCCCCCAGGAGAGGACGGAAGGGGAGGGCCCGCCACGCCTGGTACCTTCTAGCCACAGGGGACCCAGACTCCAAAGAGTGGGGTGCCAGGATGAGTCCACGCCTGAATCATCGCCTCCGAGGAGGAAGAGACCAGCTGACCTCGATGCTGGCCACCCCAGGGGTCCAGAGGCAACGGCGCCGAACGGCACCTGTACTAATGGCGTGCCGCCGCTTCACGCTGGCAACAGCCAGGCTCCGACTTCCCAACCACCCACGGCGCCGGAGGGACAAACGGCACCGCTTCCCGAAGTAGGCGAGCAGGCCAACGGCGCTGAGGCGGCAGGCGGGCGCCAATGAACGGCACCAAGATTTGGCAGGCGGCGCCGCAAACGGGCGCCGATCAGTGGCGCCGCTAACGGCACCGCCTCATCACCGGGTGCCGGGATTCAAAACGGCCCGAAGGCGGGCGTGAGGGTCCACCGGTGCCAGGCCCAGAAGTCGAGGGCTCGAGACGGGGAGCCTGCACTCAGGAGGTGACTGCCGAGGCGGTGTTGGCGCCGCGGCCCCGGAGGGACTACGACGCTCCGACACCGCAGAAGGGCCTCATCCTCGCAAGAAAAGACGAGGAGACCCTCCTCGATCAGAGAGGCCCGGGAGGGACCCGGAAGGGCCAGAGACCTTACCTGAGAGTCCTCGAGCGCGACGCTGCCCTCAAGGTCGGCGGGCCTTGCCGAGCTTGAACGTTGGGACTTCGAGGACACAGCGTCCATGGAGAAACAAGCGCCGCATTTAATCCATATCATGGTTGGTCCCAGACAATGAAGACAGAAGCATGCCAGTCCGAGACGAGAAATGCCGCCACAGGAGCATCGACGCATACGGGCGCGCCCGCCTGAAAAAACGCTAGCTCCGGAACCGGACTATTGAGAGAAAACAGTAGGAAATACCAACGCGCGCCGCTTTAGGAAGAAAAGGAACAGTCTTACCGGTTACGCCGAAAAAGGGAAAATCAGGAGTCGTGGACGCAGTTAGCAGAAGAGCGCTCAGTAACAGGTGCTGCCTCGATGGCGGAGAAACAGAACTGAGTTGAGGAGGAGTCGGTCGCTACTAACGCCGCTCGCGAATGACGCCACTCGAGGGCGGCAAGGTTAGTACCAGCTTTTTAAAAAAGCTTCCCGTGACAGGTGTGCGCCTCGCCATACCCCAAGCAGTAATGAATGGTGAAGATCTAACTGCAGAGGACAGTAATGAAATACAATTCCAGAATCAATGCAAGAAGGGGTAATTTATGCATGAAAGACAACAGAACTGGGAAAGGTGCTCTTTAATGTAAACAGAAAAAGAGTGAGCCTAGGATTGAGCCCTGGGGATGCTGACTGTAATGTCAGTAAGGCTGGAGGTAGCAGAGTGAAGGCATACTTGTTGTTTCTTGCCAGTCAGGTAGTTTGAGAACCAGGAATTTACAGTGGGGAGACACCAAGGGAGGCGAGTTTGATTTTGAGGAGGGAGTGATTGACCAGGTCAAATTCCTTAGTGAGGTCAATAAACACTGCGTCAGTTAGAAGTTCAGAGTCCATAGATAAGCTGATGTCATGTGTCAGTTTGGTCAGGACTGTAGAGGTGCTACGTTTTTTCGTAAAACCATGCTGGGTGGGGGAAAGAGATCATACTTGGATATGTAGTTTTTATTTTATTTATTTCATGTTTCGAATCAGCCTTTGAGCAGGATGCTCTTTTTCAAAGGTTCCATGTCAGAGAAAGCAGATGTACATATATAGGGAAACAGTTTACAAGACACATGATGCAAAGGCAACATACAAAGTTAACTGATAACAGGAATTGACTAAAGTACAATACACCTTCAATCGAGTCACCAGAACCCAGACTACTAGGCACATAGCGGTTCCAGGCACATGTGAACTGACTGCGATAGGCAGCCAAGAGAAATGGCACTGTCAAGTGGTAGGTGTAACTTGGGATAGGGGATGGTCAAGTAGGAGTGGGAGAAGTAGAAATAAGATTAGAAGGTTGTGGAGGTGTCTGAGCAGGAGAGAGAGATATAGCATAGCATGAGGAAGGTACCCTATTCTGTAGTGGACGACCACCGGTGCTCAGGGTAAAACGGATCTGCAAGCAAGCAGGCCAGAGATCATGGGATGCAAGCCAAATGAGGACAGTATTTGGGGGGGGAGTGACTAGTGAGAGGAGGTATGGAGGATTAGACAGTTGTCCCACAAGAGCACCAACCTTGTCCAAGAAGTGGCTTTTCAATTCAGTTTTTAAAGAGAGCAGGCTCCTTAATTTTATTACAGGGGCAGGGATCTCATTTAGCCGTAGCAGAGCTCTGTAAGCAAAGAATTGCTGTCCTAGGGATGTTCTCCTGAAAGGGATCAGCAGGGGTCCATGGTCCATACTCCTAGATTCCAGGTTCAACCAATTAGTTTGCTCATAAAGTGTGCAGGAGTGCTCAAATCTGACCGCCCCCACGTGTGAGTTTACAGGCTTTATTGAGGGCAGTTACCACCCTCTTAAGTGCAGTTTGAGTAGCTGCTCCATAGACAGTCTATGACTGACAAGATTGAGCTGGAGACTGTCAACCTGAGGGCAGAGAGTGTAAGATGTCTTTTGTGTCAGTGTAAGACACCTAGCTTGATGTCGATTGCTTTTACAACCGAGCCAGTATGTTGAGAGAATTAATTTTATTTAGTTTTTGTTGACCTGGTAAGTGCACAAGACAAATTCTTCCTATTTTCAGGCATGACCCGGGAGAGGATACAGATGAATGCCAAATGACCTTGAACCGGATTAAGCTGCTGGTGAGTGGCTTTAGTGGGAATTTGGTCAGGACACTGTAGAAATTCCCTTATTCTTTTCGAAAAGTGCCATGGGATCTTTAACATCCAACTGAACTACCACCACAACAGGCAGATGGGACCTTGGTTTAACATCTCATCCGAAAGACAGCACCTCAGGAGTGCAGCACCCCACTCATGCTACACTACAGTGTCAGTATTGGGATTTAACCCAAGTGCCTGGTGTCGGGATAGAACCCACAGCCTTCTGATCTCCCGTCCTCAGAGGTGAATGTGCTACCTGCTGAGCCACTGACACTGAATGTTAGCATATCACCAAAAGTGACTCCAAGGTACTTGAAGGAGTGCACCTGTTCCAGCAGGACACTGTTATTGTTGAAGATGGTCAGAATTGGGTGAATTGTCTTGTGCTGGTGACTTGAGATTAGCACTGTTTTAAACTTTTTGTGGTTGAGGAGTAGTTTTTGCGAGTAAAACCACTGCTCCAGCTGGTTGAAGGTAGTCTAACTCTTTCTGGGGCAGAGTAGGCTGTGAGCTACTACTCAAGATGACAGTATCATCCACATTCAAGATACAGTCACTTAACTGTGATGCTATAATCTTTTCCAGGACACTGGAGAGTACCGAGGGTATAGCAATGGGGCATAGTTGTCTATGAGTCTAGGATCACCTGCTTTAAATATGGGGGTAATTTTGTTGACTTTCCAGACATCTGGGACAACTCCAGTGGAGGGAAGAGGCAGACTATTTTTGTGATAGGGAGCACGACCATTGGACCCAGAGCTGTTGTCAGATCTGAGGAGGGGAGCGTGGCATGGTAGGAGCAGGAGAGTAAAAACATATGGCAAGGACTTTGGGGCCATCATCAGCAATTTTCGAGTCAGCAGAGAGGTCCAAGAATTTGGAGCTGAAAGCATTTGCAACTGTGCTAAGGTTATTACAGTTTACATAACCGATAAGTACGTCAGACGGGGGGGTAGTTGAACATTAGTTTTTTGAGCCTAAGGGGCTTTTTATGCCATTCCACAATTTACGTGCATTACCAGCAGTGGTAGAAAAAATGTTTTTACCAAAAGGAACTCTTGCCAGATCTAACCCGTTTTGCAAATGTTTCTCCATCTCCTATACTCAGCCCAGGCAGAGGCTAGCCTGGATTTCCTGTAAGACTACATATGTTCATGTGTACAAACTTAAGCCCTTTTGTTTGGGACCAAGTTTGGGGATGTAGAGTGGGTCTGGGGTTAAGCTCATTATCACTAGATAGAAGCAGGACAAATGTGACAAGTGAAAGGACAGAGTGGTTCCCGTAAAGGATGCTGGGAACAACTTCAGTGGGAGGCAGTGACAAGAGAGAGGTGGTACCGGTTTACTACAAGCAGGCCAGAGGTACATAGATACATAGACAGTGTCGGCAGATAAGGGCCTATGGCCCACCCAGTCTGCCCATTTGAGCTTGTAAGTTCAGTTTGTTTTCCTAGAAGTCTGTTTCCCCTTACCCCTGACCTCTAGAATTCCTTTATGTCTATCCCATGCATTCTTAAATCCCGTGATTGTTTCAGCCCCCACCACTTCCTCTGACAGGGTGTTCCACTTGTCCACCACCCGCTCTGTGAAGAAATCTTTTCTCATGTTTCCTCTGAATCGTCCTCCCTCCAACTTCATCCCATGCCCTCTAGTCCTGGAACATCTTTTTCGCTTAAAATAGTGTTTTCCTGCACCCTGTTTCTCCCTGTAAGATACTTGTATGTCTCTATCATATCCCTCTCTCCTCCTCTCCTCCAGGGAGTACATGTTCAGTTCCTTCAACCTGTCTTCATAGGACTTGTGATGCAATCCATGCACCATCTTTGTTGCCCTCCTCTGAACCTTCTCTACCCTGTCTATGTCCTACGTAGGTATGGTCTCCAGAACTGTACACTGTACTCCAGGTGGGGCCTCACTAGGTGTCTTGTATAGTGGAATTATGACCTCCTTTTTCCTGCTGGTGATGCCCCTGCCTATACATCCCAGCATCCTATTTGCTTTACCTGATGCCTTGTCACACGGTTTCCCTACCTTGAGGTCATCAGAGATGACAACCCAAGATCCCTTTCCTGCTTGGTGCATGCTATATCCTCACCCCCAACTGATATATTGTGCCAGGGTTTTGTGCCCCATATGCATTATCTTGCACTTCTTTGCATTGAATTTTAACTGCCAAACCCTTGACCATTCTTCAAGTTTCTGCAGGTCCCTTCTTATTCTGTCTACACTCTCTGGTGTGTCTACTCTGTTACAGAGCTTTGTGTCATCAGCAACAGTGAAATTTTGCCTTCTAGGTCCTGCTGCAATGTCACTGATGAAGATGTTGAATAGGACCGGTCCCAGCACTGATCCCTGTGGACCCCACTGGTCACTCTTCCCTCTGTGGAGTGACAGCCATTTACCACCACCCTCTGTGTCCTGCCACCCAGCCAGTTACCTACCCACCATACTACTGTCCTGCCCACACCCATATTCCCCAGTTTGTGTAATAGTCTTCTATGTGGCACAGTGTCAAAGGCCTTGCTGAAGTCCAGATAGGCCATGTCCACTGCCCTCCCCTGATCCACCTCCCTAGTCACCCAGTCAAAAAATTCAATGAGGTTGGTCTGACATGACCTCCCCCTGGTGAAACCATGCTGCCTTGGGTCCTGTAGACCATTGACAACCAGATGTTCCACCAATCTCTCCTTCAGTAGTGCTTCCATGATCTTTCCCACTACTGAGGTGAGGCTGACTGGTCTGTAGTTCCCTGCTTCCTCTTTGTTACCACTTTTGTATAAGGGGACTACATCTGCTGTCCTCCAGTCTTTGGGTACCTCCCCTATTTCCAGTGATTGGCTAAACAGGATAGCCAGAGGTTCAGCCACCACCTCTCTTAATTCTTTAGGACCCTGGGTGCACCCCATCTGGCCCCATTGCTTTGTCAATCTTATTACTTCCAGTTCCTTCAGGACCCTTTCTCGTAAAGGAACTTGTGTCCATTTCTGCACCATTCTCACCCCTTGTACTCCCTTCAGACCCATTACCCCTCTTCCTCAGTAAAGACTGAGCAGAAATACCTGTTCAATATGTCAGCTTTACTGTTGTCATCCTCCATGCGACTCCCATCCTCCCCCTTCAGTCTCACTATCCCTCCCTTTGTCTTTCTTTTTTCACTTATGTACCTGTAAAAGGTTTTGTCCCCTTTAGGTATTTAGCAAGGTGTATGAAGCAACTGGTGACTGAGGAGTAGTCATCTGCAGGAGTGCAGCGTGTCATTTTACACACAGCTGGGGCCAAGAATGAGAAGGAGTCACATATCCATAGTATACAAGAAAAAAATACTCACCTTAGTAATTGTGTTTCTTCTAATGGAGTCTTGCTGTATTCTAACATATGCAGTTAGCCTCAGCACTTGAACTGCTCCGTAGAGGAAAGAGTTAAATTCTATGCAGGGCATAGAACGTTGAGCTCGAGCTCAGTTCAGACCTCTGTCTGCTGCACTTTGAAGTGTAACTGTCAGAGTCTTACGAGCTAATACTAACTAATACCACTATGTGGAAATTGTAATAGTTTTACTAGCCAAATGGCAACCAAATATTTTGGATCCGCCAAAAGACAAGTCGAGAAATCCAAAACAAAAACTAGGTAGTGAACAACTTAAGACTATCAAAACAAAAGACAAAACCCACTCCCCCCTCTAAAAGAGGGGAGTGCCCAAATGCACCCCTGGGGTGCAACACTGCACCTGCCAGCCCACTTCCCAAAAGCCAGGTTCTGGGAGGGGAGGCAGGGAGGTCAGAATACAGCAAGACTCCATTAAAAGAAACACAATTACTAAGGTGAGTATTTTTTTTTTTCAAACAACATGAAGTCTTGCTGTATTCTGACATATGCAGACTACCAAGCAGTACCTCCATGGAAGACGGAATCAAACCTACTTTGGGAATAGGCTCTGCAGTACTGCTATACCAAACCTAGCATCACTCCTAGCCTGGATATCCAGAGAGTAATGCTTGGTGAATGTATGGACTGTTTTCCAGGTGGCTGCTTTGCATATCGCTAGTAAGAGAATATCCCTGGCAGCAGCCAGGGAAGCAGCTGTACCTCTAGTCGAATGAGCCCTCAGTCCTGAGGGTGGTATTTTGCCTAGCTTCTCATAGCAGAATTGTATACAAGAGACGATCCACCTGGCAATATTTCTGTTAGTGGCAGGCTTGCCCTTCCCCACTTCCCCATAAGTGAGGAACAACTGGAGGGAGTCAAACCTGAGTACCTTAGTACGCTCAATGTAGTAGCTAAGGGCCCTTTTAACATCTAAACTGTGTAATCTTCTCTCTCTCCTGAAGAATGATCAGTGAAGAAAACAGGCAGAGACATGGATTGGTTCAAATGAAAATCTGAAACCACTTTAGGTAAGAACCTCCTATTGGTTCTAAGGACCACCTTATCTCTATGGAATGAGAAAATCAGGCTGCACTGAGAGAGCTTGCAATTCACTGATACGTCTGGGCAGAGGTAATAGCTACCAGGAACACAGTTTTCCAGGTCAAGTACTTAAACTCTGCTGAAGACAGAGGCTCAAAACGGGGTTGCATAAGCTGAGCAATGCAAATATTAAGGTCCCAAGCAGGACTAGGATCCCTAAAGGGAGGACTGGTATGAAGCAATCCCTTGAAAAACTTAAAAAAAACAGGATGAGATGCCAGTGAGGAGGGCTTTCCCACTGACAGAAAAGCAGAAACAGCTGACAAGTGTACCTTGAGGATAGCAGGTCTGAGGCCTAGGCCAATAAGATAAACCATGTAGTCCAGAACTGTAGACAAGTCAGCAGTATCTGCGGTTATATGCTTCTTGGAACACCAAATGCTGAAACTTTCCCATTTGAAATTATAGGTTTTTCTGGTGGAGGGTTTTCTAGAGGCTTTGAGAATGTCCATAACCCAATGAGAGAGATGCAAACCTGCACATTCTAACTCTTGAAGAGCCATGCCTTGAGATTGAGAGACCGCAGATTGGGATACCAGATTCTCCCCTGAGAGGAGGTTAACAGGCTGTGATTCCTGGGAAGAGATAAGGGAAGAAGGACTGCTAGGGACAGCAACAGGGGATACCAAGGCTGCCTGGCCCAATCAGGATCACTTTGCAAGACTGTGATCTTATCTTGACCAGAACCTTGAACAGAAGAGGAAAAGGTGGGAAGGCATACAGAAATTTCCCTTCCCAATCCAGAATCAGAGCTTCCAGAGGTACTGAGCCCAAGACTGGGGGTCTGCAACAGAAGACAGGAAGTTGGTGATTGTCTGGGGCTGCAAAGAGATCTATCTCTGGAGTGCCCCACCTTGAAAAAAATCACTTTTAACACTAGGGGATCCAGGGACCATTCGTGATGGCCCTGGGAGATCCTGCTCAATGCATCTGCTAGCACACTGTCCTTTGCTGGGAGGTGGACTGCTATCAGAGAGGTCTGTAAAGAATAAGCCAGGGACCATAATTTCATGGCTTCCGTACACAAGGCTGTAGACCCAGTGCCTCCCTGCTTGTTGATATACCATATGGTGGTGGTGTTGTCTGTCCTGACCTGAACCACCTTGTTCTGCACTGATTGTGAGAAGGCTTGGAGGGCCAGGTAAACTGCCCTGAGCTCCAGAAGACTGATGTGGAGAAGAGACTCCTGAGTGGACCACACTTCCTGGGCTGTGAGAGTTCCCAGGTGAGCCCCCCACCCCAGGAGAGAAGCATCTGTGGTTAAAACCACAGAGAGACTGAGTGATGAATGGGACCCCTTGCCTGAGATTGACCTGATCCTGCCACCACTGAAAAGCCTGGATCAGGGTCTGAGTCACTGGAACAAGTTTGGTTAGAGGATCTTTTTACTGAGACCAAAAGGCCCTCAGGTGAAACTGAATGTCCCTCATCTGAAATCTGGCCCCTTGGACCACTGCAGTGGAAGCTGCCATATGGCCCAGAAGCTAAAGGAAGTGCCTTGCTGGTCAAGAAACCAGAAGGTGGAAGGAAGAAGCCAACTCTATGATGGCCCTTACCCTTACCAAGGGGAAAAATGCTCTTGCTTTGACAGTGTTCAGTTCTACCTCTATGAAGGTCAAAAGTTGCTCTGGCTCGAGAACTGACTTGGGAAGACTGAAAAGGAAACCTAGAGAAGTGAACACTAGCAGGGTCACTTTCAAATCTGACTTAGTCGTCCAGGTACGGGAATATGGAGATTTTTTTTCTCCTTAGGAATGCCACTACTACTGCTAGGCATTTTGTGAACACCCTTGAAGCTGATGTTAGGCCGAAGGGCATTGCTCTGAACTGGTAATGGCCTGAAGGCAGTTTGAACCAGAGGTACGTTCTGTGGGAGCACCTGATGGGAATGTGAAAGTAGGCATCCTTCAGGTCAAGGGAGGCTAGCCAGTCCCCTGGCCTTAGAGAGGGAAGAATTATTCCCAGAGTCACCATTCTGAACTTTGGCTTTAACAGATGTTTGCTCAGGTATCTTAAGTCTAGGATGGGCCACCACTCCCCTGATTTTTTCGTGGTGAGGATGTACCTGGAGTACAGACCTTTGCCCCTGTGGATTGTAGGAACTCTCTCTATGGCCCCTAAGGCCAGCAGAGATGAAACCTCTGCCTCTAGGGCAATGGTTTCGGAGATGTTTGCAGGTGGAAAAGATCTGGCTCTCAGCTTTGGAAATTTTTTGAAGCTGAGAGCCTGCTGCCTTTGAGTAGCTGCCTGCCTTTCCTTGGTGTGTGCACTCCTATAGGTGGTCCTGTATTCATCCATCTTTTTCATATAATTCTCTGTCTGCTCCCCAAACAGAGAATTATTAACTACAGGGAAATCCATAGCCTTAGTATCCTGAGATAGGCTAGTACACCTGAGCCAAGCTGGTCTCCGAAGAGCCACAGATGTAGCCATGACTCTAGATGATACATCATTGGAGTCTACAGCAGCATGAAACTGGATCGTTGATGCCTCAATCCCATCAGCAGCCACTTCCTCCAGCTCCTTGGCAAGATGGGGGGAGGCCTGCTTAGCCAGTTTCAGTACAGTGTCCCACCTGGACTTCTGGTACTTGGCTATACAGGCCATGTAATTAGCCTGCCTGAGTCCCAAAGAAGATGCCATCTACTGCTTCTTTTGCCATGGCATCCAACTTCCTGGAGTCTTTATCGGGGGCTGTGAAGTGAAGGGAATGTTAGCCTCATCACAGGCAGCAGCCTGCATGACCCCAACATGGCAGCACTGCTGGTACAAGTACTCCGTACTTGAGCATGTACCTCCTGTCCATCCATCTGATCACAGGAGGTAATGAAGTTTGAGTTTTTAACAACTTTTGTGCCCATTTCCCAAAAGACTTATGAAGGGGAATAGACAACCTTTTGGACTCTGGGATGTCCATCATCCCCAAATAGTCAGGCTCCTCTTGTTCCTCAACAGCTTCTTCCATAGGAAGCTGGAGGGTTTCTGCCACTTTCCTGTAGAACATAAAGTGGGAAGGGGACTCAGAAAGCCTAGGAGGGGAAACACCAGAAGGCCTGTCTGGGGAGATGTCCGGTTCTATGGGCTTATTCAGACCTTCTATTCCATCATCATCACCTTCATCATCATGATAATCATCATCCCCCTCCAGGACCGTTTCATAAAAATCTTCAGGGGTATAATCTTGAACTGGAGGAACCAACCGAACTGAACGCCTGCCAGAAGGTGCCGAATCGGTCGGAACCAAACGAAGCAATTCAACGATGCGAATCGCTCGGGCAATTTCCTTGGCAGTCGGATGATGCGGTTCTAGATCCAAACCGGCAGATTTTTCTTTTCTTTTTGATGGACCCGATCCTCGAACGGTCTCCTAAGGAGTCTCTACTGGTCAGAGGGCACTCCTTCTGGTTTGGTCGGAACTGAACCGGCTGGCCATCTAGGTCAGCGGACTTCTCTGCCTCCTTTTCCCTAAGCCTGCCCAATCTTTTATCCAGGGAGGCTTTAGGGAAATTCTTGCAAATATGGCAGTCTGAATCGAGGAGGTCAAACCCCAGACAATAAACAAAAGTGGTGTGGGGACCAGCCTTAGCAAAGGCCTCCCCACACACACTGCAGTGTTAAAACCCAGTGGGCCCGTTTTGCCTTTTGGATTTCTCAGACGTAGCCATCCTTAATCAGAAAACTTACCCTTTACTCGATTCAGCCAGGCAAGACCCCATTATCGGTTTCTAAACATGTCACGGGTATTTGAAAAAAACGTAAAAACAGTTTTTTTTTTGTTTTGTTTTTTTAAACTGATAAGGACCGGTACCACACACTAAATTCAAAGGAAAAAACAATAACACAAGTTTTACACAGCAGCCGGTTGAAATATCAAGTTTACAATTTCCACAAGGTTTCCCAAATCTAGTCCACTACCTACGTACTTACTGTACCACAGACAGGGATCTGAACCGAAAAAACAAAGAATTTATCAGTAAAACTGACTACTTTAACCGACTGAGAACCGTGAGCAGAGGAGAAATCTCCGGAGCGAATGTTCAGATAGACGGAGTAAAGAATATACAGGTTACTCACCTGTAACAGGAGTTCTAGGAATGGTATATGTTGTTCATCCACACTTATTGGCAGGTCCCTTGCCACTTTAAATCTTGCCGGAAGGTCTTCAAGCTGGCTCCTCCCACCCACCCGGGTGGTAAAACTCTCAGCTCCGCCCCATGACGCCAGATCTAGCCCGCCGGAAGCCAGGTTGTGTCAGGCCGGGCCGAGGTTGGAAATGTGTGGATGAACAATGATACCATTCTAGAACTCCTATGTTAAGGTAGTAACCTGTATTCCTAGGACATGGATATGTTGTTCATCCACACTTATTGGCAGACTCTAGCAGTTCTCCGGGAGGAGGAGGCAAGGCGACACCTACTTAGGTAGAAAGACTGGAGAACAGAGGCACCGACCAGAATCCTTGGCGCGACCTAAGGTCGATGGAAGGGAACGTAAAGCCTGTTTCAGGGCAGAAGCCCTCGCGGATATCCTGACCAGAGAGTCTTGGAAGCAGCCACCGATGCAGCGGAAGGGACGGGTAAAAGAGCGCTTATCCTCTGGGAGGCTCCATGCCTGCCCGCCATAGTGGAGACCTTTGCAGGGTGACCCGCCCGCTTGTCGTCCACTGGGCTGCAACTGCCAGATGCGGCTTCAGCGAAGATGATGAACAGCTGGCGAATCCCTCTCCCGACTTTAGCTTTTACGCCTCCCAAGAGGTGAGCGTTAAACCAGTTCCTATGGAACCTGAATATGCCTCCGAGGTGAATGGGATAAACCCGGCAGAGGCAATACCCCGAATGGAAGACTCCGCCACCGCCTTCGGAAGGACTTCAGGTGGAGCATGAGGACAACCTAGTCCCTGTGGAAGACCGGATAGGAGGTTAAAGGCGCCTGGAACTCTCCCTGCCTTATGGATGGCGGAGTAGCCCCAAGAAGGTGTTCTTCCACAACAGTTGGGGGACTTCAGACCTGTGCAAGGTTTGGATGGCTTGCTCATGAGCTAAGCCCATACCAGCAAGGATCCCACAGAAACGGGGATACTCTCCCAAAAGGAAGGCGATTGAGGCCTAGAAGTGCCAGACCACCTTCTCCCTCGACCACTAGGCTGCCTCCCGGCCCACGCCCGGAAGACAGGGGTGACCCGCAGAAGCACCTAGAGGGTCGTCGGCCGAAGCCCTGGTTTTAAGGATGGACTGCAGATGGTCCGGAATGCTCGCCCAGGGACGGGGGAGGGCACGGCCCTATCCCATCAACAAAAAAGGGAGAACTTCTCCCAGAGAACGAGCATCTTCGCCGATTTCTTGACAGGACGCTCCGAAGGTCGAGGACCTTGGTCGGCCTACAGGTGCAGGGATTGAAGGTCCAGATGGATAACCTTCCCCTGAAAAGGAAAGACAGGACCAGGCGGACTGGAGGCCGCCTCGGGAGCCTGGGGTTGAGACTGAGGAGAGCTGGATACCAGAATTGGCAATCCAGTCTGGGGCTACCAGCATCACCTGCGCCAAGTCCCTCCTTGCCTTGCCCGTAGGTCAAGGGAAATGGGGGAGAGGCACGGAGGGGCCCGGGGTCCGAGGCCCCTATGGCATCCCCTGCAGCCTCGTATTCTCCCCGGAGGGAAGAGGGAGAAGATCCTGTGCTACCTCCAGCAGGGGAGACCACTCATGAGGCGCAGCCTATGCCCGGCTCAGGGCAACAGCCAGGGAATCGGGGCTCCTGCCATCAAATGGCTGGGAACCCTCGACTGCTCAACAACCCAATGAGGAGAACCTCCTTGCACCGAGACAAGGGATCGACAGAACCCGAAGGAGTAGGTAGCACATGGTCTTGGTGTAGTCCTACTTGGACTTAGACCTGTAGACCCCTACAAGCGGAGCGAGCGGTGCAGGCTAAGCTGACCGCCTGTCTCCAGCGAGCAGGAGGACATCGGACTCGTGCGAGAGATTCAGAGGCGGCTACTCTGTATTCCCCAAGATGGGCACCCCACCCATCCGAGAAGCATCGTGTCGGAGAAGACCGCCGACTCAAGCGCTAACGAAAGCAGGATGTTCTCCTGCCGGGTCGAAACGGTCCAAGGAGCGTTCTCTTTAACTCCTGGGCTGTAAGTCACAAACTGGTCCAAGGACGTAGGCCTGAGACCTCTGGCTGGCCCCCTCCCACTAAGGGAAGGCAGCCTGAGGCCCAGGAGGAGCAGGAGGTCCTGGTAGACGTACTTCCCGGCCAACCCGACCGGACAGGAGGAAGAACCTCAGCCCTGTTCGCCTGGGCCAGAGCTCGACTCAAAAGTCGAGCTTAGTCCAGAAGAAGCTTCACCGCTAAGGTACGACTTCTCTCACTTGGCTCCGAAAACAGGAGACCAGTCTGCCTTCCGGTGGGGTGACATACGTCCGACCTTCCAGTGCCGCTGAGACTGCTGAGCAAAGGCGTTAGGAACTGTGAGGAGCTCCTCTGCAAGAAGGGTGGAGCCTCCCAAGAAACGGACCCGGAACAAGGGTGGGTACATCCTGGAACCAGGAAACAGCCACACGCCACGCTCTGAGGATGGGATATCTGAAGTAGAGACCATCCAGGTGTGCGGACAATGGGCGCAAGCCCTCGTCCGTTTGAGACCAGGAATACCTGGACACGAACCCAGGGTTGAATGGGGGGGAATCCACAGCCTTCCTGATCACCTCTAACTAGAGAGCCAGGCATGTCGGACGACCAACACAGGGGCAGTGAACTCAAGATCCCCATGGGGCAACGGCTCAAAAAGGGGAACCACTCGCAACCTGCGACAGGATCCACCCTTAAATACCTCCAGAACGAGGTGCGGAGCCGTCCCCCCATGGGGAAACCCGGGCTGGGATGACGGGGCCGGGGCAATGCCCCTTGGCCCGTCACTGAGCAGGCTTAGAGGGGGAAGGAGCCGAGGAGCCCCTCGGTTTCCTGCCTCTCTGCTTCCTTTTGGAGGAAGGTGCTGGACTGGCAACAGGCCGCCCAGCGCATGCCTGCTGGCCCTTATGTTGGGCCGGTGGGGCCCCAGGGCTCAGGGGGCAAAGAGGCTTACGCAAAGGCTGACGGCTGCCCTTGACCCTCTGGGCGAGAGTGACAGAGTCCGGAGTGGCATCGGACTTCTCGGGCCCATGGATGTATCCCTCCACTCCAGGGCCGAAAAGGTCAGTCCCCAAGAAGAGGATGTCCGCCAACTCGTGCTGGGTTTCCAAAGAGAAGGAGGATAACTCTCAGCCACGCCTGCGGCAAGATGGCCTACTCGCGTCGCCACCGATCTGGCACAGGAGTTGCCTAGATCCAGAGCCGCCTGAGCTACTGCTTCACCGCTCCTACCCTGGTCCCGCACCTGCCGAACTGTGGTCCTGAGGTCACCTGGGAGATGAGGAGAACCTCGTCCAGGAGCCCAAAAGGGTGTGGGAGAAATGTGCCATCAGTGCAATCGAGCTGGCCTGACGGAGGCCTAGGGAGGACGAAGCGCAAACCTTACGCTCCTCGGTAGTCCATCCTTCTGGACTCCTTGTCGGGGTTCTGTCCACATCCCCAGCTTCCAAGACACTGAAAACATCACGTGGTGACTACCCCTTCAGCCGAGGGGTGCTCCGAGAAACCGGGCAGAGAACCGAGAGGATAGGGTACCTCCGAGCCACCCTGGCTGAAGGCGCAGGGCAGGAAGTAGGCTGCCACCATAGCTCCAAGGCTGGGCCCACGATAGCCTCAGCCACTGGGAAGGCCTCCGAGGAAGAACCCCCTCGATCCAGAATCTCCGTAAGGGGGTAAGGTGCCCGATTGGAGACGGGCTCAAGCTGCATCCCAGTGAATTCTGAAATGAGCTGAAGTAGACCCTTCGAAGACGATGGGCTGTCGCTCACTGGATGTTCCTGGAAAGACCCCGGTCCTCCCTGTTAGAAACATGGTGAGCCTGCTTCAGGCCCTGAAGGATCTAAAAGCTGCCGCAGGGCCAAGGCATCTTCGTCACTGGTCGGGCAGGAGTGAGGACCGAGTGACCTGGTAGGCAGGTCATGGCCTGGTCTGAACTCCGCCAAGGCGGAGGGGCAGCGAGGGTCGGACGCAGCAACCGCCCTGGAGAAGGCCTCGATCGATCGAACGGCTGCCGAGACAGCTGCTGCTTCCTATCCGGAGAATGAATTGGGGGTCGATTGAAACCCAGACAACAACTGCTGTTGTTACATAAGTTTCAGAACACCGACGCCTAACGGGTATCATACCGCCCTCATCTGAGGAGGGGACGAGGAAGAACGGCAAAGCTCACTTAACTCGGTGCCTAGACCCAGAACGCCGAGATCGGGCGGAGCGGCCAGACCGAGAGGTTGATCGAGACCCAAACCGGGGACCGAGGGCTGGCCTGGGAAGAAGCGGTGCACCTGCTCCTCCTCGGCTCAGAAGAAAGGACCGAGGGCTGTCACCCTCAAGGGAGGACAGAGTTTCAGCTCCGCCAAGGCGGAGGGAAGACAGCACCAGCAGACCCCAAAAGACGGGTCTGTGAGACTCGACAACGCCGACATGGAACCTGGCCAGCTGACCTGACGGGATACTGTGAGGCCAGTGGTCGAAGCCCGGATCGAAGTCGAGCGCGGCCGACATGAGGGAGGGGAGATCCCGCTTCCGCGACGAAAGAGACCCCGCCTGCGGCCCTTAGCCACAGGCTGGAGCGATGGCAGCCTGCGGGTTCCTCTCCCTTGGAGGAGAGGGAATGACGAAGCTCCCCTGAACGGCTGCATGAGATAAATCCAAGGAGAGGGATAAGCTCCGCAACTGGGGCGGCCCTTTCCCGCAGGATCAGACCGCGAGAAACAGTCGGAAGCGGACACCCCATGGTCCGATGGAATCTCCGGAGCGGAAAAACTACCAGATGTCCGAGCCCGAACGGGCCGCACGGGTCCTCCAGAGAGCTGACCAAAGGGCAGAACAAAGCTGCAAGCCTGAGGATCGTGATCCAAGTCCAGGCAAAAACGCATGTGAGTGCAAGCCCCTCCTGGAGGAACAAACCAGATGCCTCTGGGCCGGAAAAGCATCATTGCTATGTAAGAAGAAAAGATCAAAGATTCAAAGGACACTTCAATAAATTGAAGACCGAAATTTCAGGAACTAGTTGAAAACGCAGAGCGCTAAGGAGGGAACCTGAGCTCAAGCGTAAGGAAGATCTGGCATCATGGGGCGGAGCCGAGAGTTTTACCACCCGGGTGGGTGGGAGGAGCCAGCTGAAGACCTTCTGGCAAGATTTAAAGTGGCAAGGGACCTGCCAATAAGTGTGGATGAACAACACATCCATGTCCCTAGAACTGACAGTTACACTTCAAAGTGCAGCAGCCAGAGGTTTGAACCAAGCTCGAGCTCAACGTTCTATGCCCTGCATAGAATTTAACTCTTTCCTCTCCGGAGCAGTTCAAGTGCTGGGGCTAACTACGTATGTCAGAATACAGCAAGACTTCATGTTGTCTGAAAGGAGTACTAGCCCTAGGACTACTGGCTGGTGGGTGGGGCCATGTCAGGATCGAGAGACTAAGGGCTAGTTTACAATTCTGTTTGTACCCTTGACAGCAGTTTGGTAGGGGGTGAGCTCAGAAAGCAGTCAGAGGAGCAGAGATTGGGGCTAGGGGCTTAGCCATTCAAACAATAGAGAAACCCAGCGATGGAAAACTATGCATGGACCCCAGAGAACAGGGGGTAAAACAGGGTTTCCGTATACTAACCAATAAAAACAGAAAACAGAGCAAGCTAATTTAAAATGTGATGTAGAAGTGGGTACAGTAACACATTCAGAGAAATAACCAACCTTAACTGGTAATGGACCCAAGAAAATAGGGAGTATTGGGTATCAGTATCACAAGTCAATAAAATTGAGAAATAGAACAGTAGTAGACTAGAAACCAAACCTAGAGCTAGGTGTTATATCAAGACATAACTGGAGGTACCACTTAGGATAAAGTACATGCGTAGTGGTCGACAAGAAAAGCCCACATGAACAAGTCTGCATTCCAGAAAAAAGTGCCCATAACTCACCTGATCTATAATCTCCTCATGTCCGATTTTACGGTTGCTGACCTTCATGATTTCATCCTCCACTTGGCTATTCAGCATGACTAACTGTGGCTGTTTCAAACACAAGTAAAAGAAAACAAAATGTCAGTTGAAGTGTGAATTGAGAAGCACTAATCAAGCAGAAATGCTGCCATACAGTATATACCTGGAGGGAGGAGGGGAACTTCATGTACTGCCATTGCTGGAGAGCATGAAGGCGCCATTGTTGTTTCTGTTAGACCCTGCTCCCACTTGTTGGTTGGTTCACTGTACTATCTTTCTACTTTGGGGCTTTTTTAGCTCCAAGGGGGCCCAAGGCTACAATACCCTTAGACATACCCCCTTACTCGACTGGATGTCCACTAACCATCGCAATCCTGTGAAAATGAGACTGCTTCTCCTGATGGCTCTGGCTTTCCATCCACCTGGCCCTTCTGACCTGCGACCTATAACCATTAACTGCTAACCACCTGCACCATGGCAACTGCTGTTCCTGCCCCACCCAGGCCCTCCACCCCACCTCTCAAGCCCCCCCCACTACACCACTCCTGCCCTTCCCCCATCTTTTACACTCCGTCACTCCACTATTGCACCTCCCAGACAACTGCCTCTATCTCTACTCCGCCTATGCTACTTCTACCCACCCATCACTCTGACAGAGGCCCCTCAGTCTGCCCACCTCTTTCCTTCCCCTCCCACCCTGCTCACCCAACTGTCCCTCCTGAATAGTTTTCTTTTACTCCGAGATCTCATTTAAGCTGCCCTCTGCATTCTCCTTACACTTATGACTAACTGTAAAAACGTGTTAATTGACTGTAAATCATTGTCTACCTTTGTATGTATGTTACCCTCCATCCTCTGACGTGGAACCTTTGTAAATGAGCAGCTCTTGCACAAAGGTATTTGTAATCCTAGAGTTTAATACATAAATAAAATAAATAAAATCCTTTTGGTAACTCAGGGAAGGCTTGAATGCACTCCCCAGTCTTGGATGTTAACCTAACACCTCCTTATTATAGGAGAGCAGACAAGACAAACATTGCAGCTGATAGTCATATATTGACATACCGTGTTTAGTGTTAAGTGATCTTTTATATTTTGAGGCCCGGTTGGCCATTATACGTTTACTGTTGATGTTCTCTTCATTTAACCAGGCTTCAATGATAAGACAACTTTATACAAAATCAGACTTTAATGAGAATTGATATGCAAATGCCTTGTTTACAACAGGTCGACACATGTGGGTGGTATCTGCGCGACCGAAGTTTGACAAATATACTTTTGCTTAACTATAGGTTTTTTCCTACCTGTTACCCATTCAGGCAGCAACTGCATTCTGAGGATGCATTGTATGAAAATATTATGATCCACCCCCCTACACATAATTCCCCTTTCCTAACCCACATTAAGTTCGCCGCTCCCAGTTTGAGAGCAGAGAAGCCTCTATTATCTAGACTACCCTGCAGACTAACATGATGGCTAATACATCTCTTACCCTCTCATTAAATATTAACAGATACATAACCCAGTAAAACGTTCCAGGTTGTTGAAATTTCTGAAAATTGAAAAACCCGACTTAGTGTACCTACAGGAAACGCATTTGTCCCAGGCTGAACATGCTAAATTTGAAACCTTGGGGTTTCAAAAGGTGTTTTCCTCCTCACACAGCTTAAGCCACTGCAGAGGAACTGCTATACTTATTCCCAAGGGGATCCTATTCCACTTTCAAAACCAACTGTCAGACAAAGATGGTAGATATATAATAGTAATAAGAAAACTTTTCTCGACTCCAGTAACCTTGGCCTCTGTGTATATGCCACCAGGCACCTCACTGAAAGAGGCCAAGAAGTGGGGAGGGAAGTATAGCGAAGGGGTTTAAGGCTCTGAGCTGCAAATCTGGAGACCTGGGTTTAAATCCCACAGCCCCCACTTACATACTGTGTGACCCTGAGCAAGTCACTTAACTTTCCTGTGCTCCCAGGTCGCAACTGTAAACAAGCTTTCAGCTTAGTGTCTCACTCCTGGTTAAACAATTGGGAAAAAATAAGTTTCTCGATGACCTCCTATCAATTCAACAAGGACAACTGATTATGGGAGGCGATCTTAGTATTACCATGGACCCCTGCTCAGATGCAAACCCACTAGCCAAACACAGAACTACACCCCTACAAAAGTTTCTATGGAAGACATTGCCTGAAATGGGCATAATCGATCTATGACGGCATTTTTATCCAACCACTAAAGTATTCACACACCAGTCACCAAAAACCCATAGCTTATCAAGGCTAAATTGCTTGTTCACAATGGTAGAACATCTAGACTCAGTCCAAGATATACATCATGGAGCCACAATTTTAACAGACCACTCCCCTGTACATGCTAAGCTTGCACTGGGAAAATCTGGCATGAAACCTTTTGGCGTCTAAATCTAGCATACCTGCATGATCCAGAATTCCTCGACTTTATGAAAAATGTGGTCCCTACAATTCTAACAGATAATGACATTACAATCTCACACTCAATAAAATGGGACACCATAAAAACCATCCTGAGGGGAAAAATTATAAAGTATGTGACCGATAAGGAAAAAAAGAAAAAAAAAAAACCAGGGAAAAAAATTAATCAGAGCTGCAAAACCAGTTGAAAGACCTTCAATGGAAATGCCAGGAAGGAGAAGTTTTCATAAAGGTACAGATAGTAAAACAAAAAATGATTGATCAGAACATCGAACAGCAATTAATGTACCTGAAATTGAAATATTATGAGGGAGGGGAGAGGGGAACTAGAACCCTAGGCCAGTGTCTCCGAGGAGCATAAGTACATACCCATGTCTCTCATTTAATTGAGCCCACCACAGGCCGCCCATTGCATGACCCATCAGCAATAAGACAAGCTATGGCAAACTGTTATAAAACACTTTATGCCCAAGATGCTAATCCCTCCCGGCTAACTGAATCATATTTAACTAATCTTCCCATACCAAAATTACAAAAACAACACCCCCAAGCACTTTTCCCCTCCGTTACCAAAGAAGAGATCCTCATGTTACAACTGTTAAGATTTTCAGTGCAGGAAGAGTTTAAACCCAGAGGGACTCAATACTGTTTACTGTGTCTGTCCTTGTGTACAGCTGACTTGATTGGAGTTAGTGATTGACTGTTTGCATTGCAATATTTGTAACACTGTGAGTTATTCACTGGGCTAAGAATTTGTCATAAGTCCTGAATTGAGAGCAGGTTACAGGCTGTGTATTTGACCCAGACAGTGCCCCAGGGGGTAGAAACTTTTTTGTGTGTGTGTGTGTGTGTGTGTGTGTGTGTGCATCTCTGTGTGCCTTAAAAGGCCAGGTCAGACTGTGTCAGGAAGTGCTTACATCACAGCTACTTATCAGCCAATAGCTTTGGAAGAGTCTTACAGACCTGATAACAACAGTAATATAAGCAAGTGTTTTTTTTTTTTTTTTTTTTTTAGCAGGCTCATCAGAAAACCTAATATTCTTCAGGTAAAGCTACCTCTGGCTGGAAGCTGCAACACTGGACTTGGGATTTGCAAGAAAGCGAGCTGTGCTCACAACAGAGGGAAGTTAACCTGACAATTTACAATTGTGTCTAGTTTGTAGCAGATTCATTAGGAAAGTTTATATTTTTCAGGTGGAGGCTACATCTAACTGAAAGGTGAAATAAGGAACTCAGAATTGTCAGAAAAGGCAGTCTTTCAATCAACAGAGGGAGGTGGACCTTGCTTTACTTTTGTTACAATTGTTAAGATTTTCAGTGCAGGAATAGTTTAAACCCAGAGGGACTGAATACTGTTTACTGTGTCTGTCCTTATGCACAGCTGACGTGTTTTGGGTCTGACTGCTTTCAGAGCACAAGTCACCAAGCTGTTCTGGGGCTGGGGAGGTTTACCTGTGTCTGACTTGGATGTTTGGATTTTTATCTGTTTGATTAGCAGGGTATTTTCTCTGTCAAACTGTTGTATAGGGCATCTTGCTGACAGGAAGGCACTCATCGCAGTGGTAGGTCAGAGCTTTTAGCTGATTGTTCCGTGAGGGCACCGTTTAGGCCCAAACCCTTCCACCCCTCACCCCACCCAGCCCTGGAAATAGTTCCTTTACACCTGGGGTTCTGACATCATTTCCTCAGGAGGGCAAGGTGCATATCACTATCATATCCTCTCTAGCACACTGCACTGACAATATAAGCATACACATTACATAGTATATATATTTCCATATAACAAACCAATCTCACACACACACACACACAAAAAAAAAACAAGAAGGTAGAGACAGACATGTGGGGAGTAGTGCAATGTAATGGCTGTGGGGCAGCAGTCTTCCGGGAGGCTGAGATGCTGCCCTGTTTGCAGACAACTCTCTGCCCTGAGGGAGGAAGTTGCCCGTCTTCAGGCCACACTGGACAGTAGTAAGGGAACCTTCCCCCAGGCCACACTGGACAGTAGTAAGGGAACCTCCCCCATCCAGAGAACACCAGAACCACCACCACTATGTCAGAGGTTGCGAAGAAAGCACAGCAGTTTGGACCACAGTGGGCTCAGGGAGGGTAAGGGTGGTGGAACAGAGGCACACCCAGTCAGTTGTTCCACTCCACAATCCATACACCATTCTGGGGCAGCACAGTTCCCCTATGGATGCACCCGCAGAGGAGACTAAGGAGGTTGCAGACAACTGTCACAAGGGAGGACGAGGAGACGGAGGGAGCCCCTGTAAAAGTCTCCTAGCTCTAGAGGAGAAAAGACGGGTCCCCGGAAGGCGGAGCAATCACCCACGCCGGCCAGGGTGACAACCCAGAGACCTAGCCATGCTGGCCCGCCTGATGCAGATCGCTGTCCCCCGCAAGCCACCTCATTGGGCGCTGTAGAAGATGTCTTTGCTTGCGTCTGCCAGCTCCAGGCCTACCGTGGAGAGGGCAACGGCTTGTCTGGTTTGCTCCGTGTCAGGCATTGATGCCAACAGCTGGACATCATCGACTACAAATGCCGGTTAGGCAGCGGGCGAGCCTGATAAGATGCAATACAGGCACTCAGACGAGAAGAAGAGGACACTTTGCCCCCAACGGTCGAACTGGAGAGTCCGGATCCGTGGCGGCCGTGGCGCCAGGCAGCGGCGCCCAGAAGGAGTATCTAGGGTAGACCAAACCAGAGGGGGTTGGAAGGAACCTAGAGAGACTGAGGGTGCAATCACCTACGCTGACAGTCAGCCGGGCTGGAGAAGAAGCGGCTGGGGACTGCCAGGACCGGATAGACGCCCTGGAAGGGGATAGGCCAGGAAGGTACCACCAAATGCTGGGCACTGAATTCACCAAGGAATTCTCGCCTGCTCGGGTATTGTCTCTCCAACATAGGAACCCAAGATCCTCACCATCCTCAAGAGGAAACGCTGATATTCCGTGAAATCAGCATCGGAGGAAAGATGAGCAGGGTTCTCTCCCTCAGAGGAGGGAGACAAGGATGATGGGGAGCTGGAATGTCCAGAGGATTCCTGCGGTGGGGAAGAGTCGAAAGACCCGCCATGCATGTATCTAACATATGAGGGAAGGCCAGAGAACTCCCTGAACTGCTCCCAGGATAACGGACCCAGAGGGACCGACATGGCCTGGGAGCGGGGTGGTGAAGGCAGAGAGATGGGAGAGGGGCACCTCCGAGGAGGCAACTGCTCTCTGCCAGGGCTCTGGAATCCGGGGAACGGAGCCCTAGTAGGAGGGATCCCGGACAGCAGACCAGGCCGCAGAACGGAACTCTGGGGAAGCGGAGCCTGGAAGAGCCCAGGGGGAGAACCACCCCTGTGACGACACCGGGACTGCATGGATCCAGAAGTGCAGTCCGCACGAACGCTGCCGGAGGGCACCCTAGAACCCTGGAGGGAGGGGTGGGGTTCTGCACTACGGCTCCTGGCCAGCCCCCCTGAGGTGGCCAAAGAAGACCGAGCGCCAGACCCCCTGCCCCTCGGACTCCGAGAGGGCCCTCCTCCTCGACAGCAGCGTCCCCCTATCCCTAGAGGGGGCAACAGCACCCTGGGGGGTAGCTGTCACCGGCCCTCCAGAGAGGGGAGCCTCCCCCTCCGTCACCCCCACGCCTGCCCCCGAGCCCCCCGCCACCCCCAGCCGGGGAGCCCTCAGGAGACGATGGAAGGGGGGACAGAGGGAGGGGCCCGCTGCACCGCCTGGTACCTCTAGCCACAGGGGACCCAGACCCCGAAGAGTGGGGGTGCCAGGATGGGTCCACGTCCGAGTCATCTTCCTCCGAGGAGGACGAGACCAGCTGGACCTCAATGCTGGCCACCCCAGGGGTCCCTGAGGCCACAGTGCCGCGAATGGCCCCGGTACCAAGGGCGACGCCGCTCGCCCCCCCAACGCCGGCAGCAGCCAGGCCCAACTCCAAACCCACCATGGCGCCGGCAGGCCCGGCACCGCACAGAGGTAGGACTAGGCCCACGGCGCTGCCGGCGGTGTCGGGAGGCGAGGCGGCACTGCCGACGGCGCCGCCATGACCATCGCGCCGAGGCCCAAAGCGGCACTGCCAATGGCGCCGCGTTATCACCGGCACCGCGAACGGTGCCGGATCTGGAAACGCGCCGAAGGCGGCGCCGAGGGTCCACCCGAGCCAGGCCCAAAAGTCGAGGGCCTCGACACGGGGAGCCTGCACCTCCGAGGAGGTGACTGCTGAGGCGTGTCGGCGCCATGCGCCCGGAGGGACTACGACGCCCCTAACACCGCAGAAGGGGTCCCTCCTCAGCAAGAAAGACGAGGAGATCCTCCTCGGATCGTATAGGCCCGGAGGGGACCCGGGAAGGCTCAGAGATCTTGCCAGAGAATCCCGAGAGCTTACGCCGCCCCTCAAGGTCGGCGGGGCTTTGCCGAGCTTAAACGCTGCGATTTCTCGAGGACACGGCGTCCATCGAAACAGGCGCCGCATCTAATCCATAACTGCGGTGGGTCCCAGGCAACGAAGCGCAAACGCATGCCGGTCCTGACAGAGAAATGTCGGCCACAGGAGCACCGACGCATAGGGTGCGCCCGCCTCAAAAGCGCTAGCTCCAGAACCGACATCATGCGAAACTAACAAGGCTAAACACAGTAGGAAAAACACACCGACGCCGTAAGATAGAAAAAAGAACAGTCTTATCGATTGGCGCCGAAAAGTGACGGAAAACAGGAGTCGGTACACTACGCAGTAGAGAAACTGGCTGCCCGCGAACAGGTGCTGCCTCGACGGGCGGAGAAACAGAACTGAGTTGGAGGAGGAGTCGGTCATACTAACGGCCGCCCAGATGCCGCATGACGCTACTCTCGAGGGCTGTGTGCCATGGACAAAGCTTAAAAAAAGCTTCCGTGACGGTGCACGCCTGCTTACACCCAGGAAGTAATGAATGGTGAAGATTGATAAGGGAAGATATGCTTTCTGCCCCCCCAAAGGAGAGAAGAGCAGTCGCCGGATGCTCAATCCTTTCCTCCCCAGCTACCTGAGCTTGTTCCGAACCTGGCGCCATGGCGAGGGTGAGGTGTGGCGTCCAGTGCCTCAACCCTCAGCGCCACCTGGCCAGCTATATAATTATAATTTGAGATGACTGCAAGAAAGATTAGGAGAACATGGGACACAGAGACTGAAAGAAAACTATTTTATTTTGCCTTTGTAAATAGTTATACCGAACAAATTTATTTTATGATACTGCTACTGTAAATAAATAATTTTTGGTGAATTCTGCAACTGCTCCTGGTTTTCCTATGGTTCCTGACCTATGCCTCCAAGACAGGGGTACACAACAGGGACCTGAGGAATAATCTATTTTCATGAGTGCTGTTTGACCCTGGATAACTTCACGAGTGGCGTAAGCCCTGAAGTGAGCGAGCAGAGCAGAAAGGCAGCAATTTTGAGTTGTGCGGGACACAAAAAGGTCTAACTCTGGACGGCCACACCTGTCAAACAGGTCCTTTGCCACTGAGGTCAGCAGTTCTCACTCGTGCATCCTGGACTGTGACCTGCTTAGCCTGTCTGCCAAGATGTTTTGAACACCTGGGACATGAGCAGCCAAGAGTTCTAGACTGCGTTCTAGAGTCCAGTATCAAACCCTCATTACTTCCTGGCATGGGGGTTAGGAGCGAGTTTCCCCTTTCTTGTTTATGCAGTACACTATGCTGATGTTGTCTGTTACACCAACAGACGTCCCGGGCACAGATGGGTCTGGAAGGCTTGTAGACTGTACAGAGCAGCCCTCATTTCTAGGACTTTATATGGAGGGTGTTCTCCACCATTGTCCACGTGCCTTGTATCCGATGAGGTCCCAAATGAGCCCCTCCCCCCCAGCCTATCCCTGAGGCATCTGTTGTAAGGATCTAAGGGGAGGGGCTCATGAAAGGAACCCAGTTCAGCAGATGATCGGGTTCCATTCACCACTGAAGCACCTTCCAGACAGGAGACACTACTAGAACCCTCTGTTCTAGCTCATCGGTGTATTGGACCCTTAATGTCAATTGAAGGATCTGCATATGCAGTCTGGCCAGAGGTATAGCAACAATGGCGGCTGCCATCAGGCCCAACAGTCTCAGGAATGTCCCAGCTCTGACATACCTGTTCTGGTATACCATTTGGGCTGTGCAATCGGGCATTCGGCCCAGTCCTGAGGCAGGAAGGCCAAATCTTCGGCTGTGTCCTGTGACTGCCCCTATGTACTGTGGGCGAGGACAAGGGGTCAGGACTAATTTTGGCACACTGAAGGTGATGCCTTGGGCATCGAACAACTCCCTGGTGTGTGCTAGAGTCAACTAGAGCTGCTCTTTGGACTGAGGTTTGAGGAGCCAGTCATCCAGATAAGGGAATATATTCAGTCCCTCTCTCTTGAGGGCTGCTGCCACTAGTGCTAAGCATTTGCTAAGCATTAGGTAAATACCTGTGGTGCAGAAAGTAAGCCAAAGGGTGACACCCTGAACTAGCAATGCTCCCCTGGAACAGGAACACAAACTTTGATATGCAAGTAAGCATCCTGCATGCCTATTAAACATATCCGGTCCAATTATTGCAGTAGTGGCAACAGGCCTTGTAGAGTGACCATTCTGAACTTCTTGTACTGAATAAAAAGGTTCCGATTTCTTAGGTCCAGAGTGGGCCTCAGATGTGCATTTGGGGTTTAGAAAGTAGTGGGAATAGAAAGTACAGTTACGTAAGAACTTACTGTAACAGTAGATCTTCGAGAGGAGCTCTTGCAGCAGGTAACACCTTTAGGACGAAGCTGCCAGGACCCCACGGAAACTTTCTAGCTTAGCACAGCCCATCGGGACCGCCTCATACGCCGGGGTCCACCCCATCTCACGTCTGGTATAATAGGTGGTGGTCCCCAGCCCATCACCAGTTCTACCGCTGGAGACTGGCCAAAGAAGAAAAAGGAGAACTGAGGAACAAAAGTATCTGAAATGCAAAAGTAACTCACCAGGGGGGAAGGAGGGCGAGTAAAACAGTACCTGCTGCAAGAGCTCCTCTCTAAGATCTACTGTTAAGGTAAGTTCTTGCGTAACTGTACTGTCTTACTTCGAGAATCATTCTTGCAGCAGGAAACATCTTTACGATAGAACACATGCAGTAGAGAAGGAAACCTAGGCAGAACGGTGGACGAATGTCTCCTCAGGTGAAATTAGGACAGGAGGTCCTGGAGGACAGCAAGTCCAAACCCAGTCCTATGGTGAGAAGCAACTTCCAGACTGTAATGCTTCACAAAAGTTTGGACAGAGCTCCAAGTGGCAGTCGCACATATGTCCGCGGCAGACACATTTCTAAGCAAGGCGAGAGAAGCCACCATGCCCATGGTGCAATGACCCTTTACCGAGCCTGGTAAGGGTTTGTTGTACTTGTTGTAGCAGAATACGATGCAGTTGACCAACCATTTGGATAGACACTGCTTAGAAACTGGAGCCCCTAGTATTCGGGGGGGTGGGGATGAAAGACACAAACAATGGGTCAGATTTGCGAACCGGACAGGTACAGTCCAAATAAAAACGGAGTGTTCTGTGGACATCAATGAAGCTTCCCCTTGATTGGAGTACTCTGTGTAGTATACCGGCAGGTGGATATCTTGATACAAGGTGAATTTTGAGACCACCTTTGGCAGGAAAGTAGGATTAGCTCTCAAGGACACCGTGTCCTTGTGAAAATCCAAATAAGGCTCCTTATACATCAGGGCCTAAAGCTCGGAAATTCTTCGAGCAGAAGTAATGGCAACTAAAAATAACGCTTTCCATGACAGAAAGTGCAGCTCGCAGCAGGCTCAAAGGGAGGCACAGTGAGCTTCTCTAAAACAAACAAAGGGTCCCAAGGTGGGACGGCATTCTGGATGGGAGGCTTCAAGTGAATCATGCCCCGCAGAAAAGTGCGGGAAAGGTCCAGTTGGGCAATATACTTGCCCTCAACAGGCAAATGGTACGTGGAAATGGCAGACAGATGCACCTTTAATGAAGAGTAGCTGAGTCCTGCATCTGAGAGACAGAGAGAGGAGGTACTCCAGAACGCACTGGCTGGACAAGTAAAAGGATCTAAACTTCTGGCAGTGGCCCAAATACAGAACCTCCTCCATTTCATAGCGTAGGTCGCCTTGGTGGAGTATTTCCTGGCTGCCACTAGGACGTCCACTACCCTTGGGGAGGCCCCAAATCTGAAGACAGCTAGGTCAGCAGGAGACACGCATTGAGATGCAGAGATCTGAAATCCGGATGTACCAGCGAGCAAGTCTGACCTGAGGGGGAGGGACACCGGAGGTTCCACAGCCAGTTATTGCAACAGTGGGAAACAAATCTGATGAGGCCAGACTGGAGCTATAAGGATCATCTCTGCTCCCTCTGACTATAACTTGTTGAGTACCCATTGTAGCAGGGGAAAGGGAGGGAATGCATAAAGAAACCTCCCCACCCAGGAAGGGACAACACGTCTTGCCAAAAAGCACCAGACCCCGGATCTAGCAAGCAAAAACTGGCCAGTTTTGCATTGGATGGGAAGGCAAAGAGGTCAAATTCTAGGTGACCCCATCTGGCAATAAGATCTTCCGCCACTGTAGGAAGCAGCTTCCACTCGTGTGCCCAGGACCAACACCGGCTGAGACTGTTGGCCAGGGAATTGTAAATGCCCAGAACATGGACCGCTGAGAGTTCCAGCTAATGATCTATTGTCCAAGACCACACTTGTATTGCCTCCCTGCAAAGACTAAGAGTGTGTTCCCCCCCACCCACTTGTTGATATAGAATACCACCGACACGTTGTCTGTCTGTATTAGCAGGGGGGCCACTCTGAAAGGCTTGCAGAGGAAGAGAACTGTCCTCATCTCCAGAATATTGATGTGGAGATGAAGACCCTGCAGAGTCGCCTAGCCATGTAGGCTATGGCAAAAGCTGCTGTGATATGGCCCAGTAGCCAGAGAAAGTACAGTTACGTAAGAACTTACCGTAACAGTAAATCTTCGAAAACAGCTCTTGCAGCGGGTTAAAACCATTAGGACTGAAGCCGGCAGGTGCCAAGACCCCACGGAAATTTTCTAGCTAGCAGTATTCAGCAGGGACTGCCTCAGACGTCGGTCCCGCCCGTGACGTCAGGCACAGTACATAAGGAGGCGGTCCCCCAGAATCCCCAGTTCTCCCACCGGAGACTCCCCGGCCACTGGATAACATTAGAAGAGGAGACTGAGGATCCACCATCAAATGGCAATCAGAAGTATTGAGAACACCTGATCCTAGGAGAAGGATATTGGAACCAAAAAATTTACCTCCAGCGGGGATGGTGGGAGGGAAAGTACCTGCTGCAAGAACTGTTCTCGAAGATCTACTGTCACGTAAGTTCTTACGTAACTGTACTATCTTACTTCTAAAAACAGCTCTTGCAGCAGGTTACACCATTAGGACCGATTCTCAAGCAATAGTGGAAATCCCACACCATCGGGAGGAGGGAAGGTAGAAATCCTTTAGTGAAACCTAAGCCTAGGACAGAAGTCCTTGAAGAACTGCATGACCAAAACCTGCTCTTCGCCTCGATGCAACATCCAGGCTATAATGCCTGATAAAGGTGTGCACAGTGCTCCAAGTTGCTGCTGCACAGATAGCTGAGGTGGACACGTTCTTTAATGCCGCAAAAAGGAGGTAGCCACCCCCCTTGTGGAGTGACCCTTAATCACTCCCGGTAAGGGTTTGTTGCGCTTCTGGTAACAGAAAGTGATACAATGAATAAGCCACCTGGACAGCGACTGTTTGGAAATGGGAGCTCCCATCATCCTGTGGGCGAAAGAGACAAAAAAGCTGATCAGATTTTCGGTGGTGTTTGGTCCTGTTCAGGTAATATCGAAGACACCTATGCACATCTGAAGTGTGCAACAGGGCCTCTCCTCGATTTGAATATTTAGGGAAGTACACTGGTAGATCGATATCCTGATTAAGAGTGAGAGCTGAGACCACCTTAGGCAGAAACTTCAGATTGGTCCGTAAGGATACCGTGTCCTGGTGGAAAACCAGATAAGGTTCTTTGCACATCAGTGTATGAAGCTCCGAAATTCTTCTGGCCGACGTAATGGCAACTAAAAACGTCTTCCATGTAAGGAGACGCAGCTCGCAATCCGCGGCCGGTTCAAAGGGTGGCAGCGTAAGCTGCTCCAGGACAAAGGGTAAATTTCAAGGCAGAATAGAATCCTTAATCGGAGGTCTAAGGTGGAGAACACCTCTCAGGAAGGCCCATGCCGTGTCCAACTGAGATATGGGATGTTGGCCTACAGGAGTGTGATAGGCCGAGATGGCACAAAGGTGTACTTTTATCGAGGAGTAGGCCAAGCCTGTCTGAAAAAGAGACAGGAGGTAGTCCAAGACCGACTTTTCTAGACAGTCTAGTGGCGAATCCCCCTGCACTTGAGTCCACAGGCAAAAATCGGCGCCATTTCATGGTGTAAGTAGCATGAGTGGCCAGTTTTCTAGCGGCCACTAGAACGTTAGCTACCTCTTGCGAGACCCTGTGTCGCATAATGGCCATGTCTCTAGGAGACAAGTGTGCAGGTTTAGCGAACGAAGGTCCGCATGGACCAAGGAGCCCGCCTCCTGAGACAACAAGTGAGAGCTGATTGGCAGAGGCACCGGAGGTTCCCGGGACATCTGATATAGTAGAGGGAACCAGATCTGCCTGGGCCAGAATGGCACGATAAGTATCAGTGTCGCTTGCTCTCTGCGAAGTTTCAGAAGGACCCTCTGGATCAACAGAAAGAAAAAATTACTCACCTTAGTAATGTTGTTTCTTCTAATGGAGTCTTGCTATATTATGACATATGCAGTGAGTCCCAACCTTCGAACTGCTCCGGAGGTGAAAGAGTTAACTTTCCATGCCAGGCATGGAACTTTGAGCGCGAGCTCGGTTGAAAACTCTGTCTGTTGTTAATCAAACTCAAACTGTCAGATCTTTATGAGCAAAACTCACTAAGGTTCTGTGTGGAAGCCGTAAACCTACACTAGCCAACTGGCTACTAAATATAAGAACACATTTTTCTTGGTATCAAAACAAAGACTCAAGTCAGGGGATCAAAAAAATTAAAAACACAACACCCGAACACCCCAAAAAGGAGGGGTGAAAAAACAAGGTGGACATCTACTAAGTGCCAACACTGCACTGCCCACCCACATCCCAAAAGCAAAGGTTCTGAGAGGGGCAGGCGGGGGGGGGGGTGTCATAATATAGCAAGACTCCATTAGAAGAAACATTACTAAGGTGAGTAATTTTTTCTTCAAACAACATGAAGTCTTGCTATATTATGACATATGCAGACTACACAGCAGTACCTCCATGGAGGAGGACAGAACCTACTTAGGAAATAGGCTCTGAAGCACAGCTGTGCAAAACCGAGCATCACTCCTAGCCTGGATGTCCAGGGAGTAATGCTTGGTAAAAGTATGAACTGTTTTCCAGGTAGCTGCTTGACATATCTCTAGGATAGGGATGTCCCTGGCAGCAGCCAGAGACGCAGCTGTACCTCTGGTAGAGTGAGCCCTCAGGCCTGAGGGAGGAACTTTACCCAGTTTTTCATAGCAAAATTGGATACAAGAGACAATCCACCTGGCAATGGATCTTTTAGTGGCAGGTTTCCCTTTACCAACCTCACCATAAGTGAGGAACAGTTGAAGGGAGTCAAACCTGTGACCCTTGCTACGGTCTATGTAGTAACTAAGGGCTCTTTTGACATCTAAACTGTGCAGTCTCTCTCGCCAGAGGAGGAATGGTCAGTGAAGTACACAGGAGAGACATAGATTGATTAAGGTGGAAGTCTGAAACCACCTTAGGCAAGAACTTTCTGTTAGTCCTGAGGACCATCTTATCTCTATGAAAGGAGATAAAATCAGGCTCCACTGACAATGCTTGTAATTCAATTATGCGCCTGGCAGAAGTGATGGCTGCCAAAAACACAGTTTTCCAAGTCAAGTACTTAAGTTCTGCTGAAGACAAGGGCTCAAAAGGGAGTTGCATAAGCTGGGCAATGGAAATATTAAGATCCCAGGCAGGGGCAGGGTCCCTGAATGGAGGGTTGGTGTGAAGCAACCCCTTGAAAAACTTGGAGAATACAGGATGAGCTGAAAGAGAACCTGCTGATAAGAAAGCAGACACGGCTGCCAGGTGCACTTTTAGGGTAGCTGGTCTCAGCCCCAAAGTATTCAAATGCACCATATAATCCAGGACTGTGGGTAAGTCAGCAGATTCTGGGGAAATGTGCTTGCCAGAGCACCATATGGAAAACCTCTTCCATTTGGAATTATAAGTAGCCCTGGTGGAAGGCTTCCTAGAAGCCTTCTAGATATCCAATACACCTTGGGAGAGGTGTAGGTCAGCAAACTCTAACTCTTCAAGAGCCAGGCCTTGAGATTGAGAGATTTGAGATTCGGGTACCAAACTCTCCCCTGTGCACAGGTTAACAGGTTGTGATTCCTGGGAAGACACAGGGGAAGGTGGACTGCTAAGAACATAAGGAGTGGGTACCAGGGCTGTCTGGCCCAATCTGGAGCAATCAGGATCATCTTGCAGGGCTGAGATCTGATTTTTACTAGCACCTTGAACAGAAGAGGGAAGGGGGGAAAAGCATACAGAAACTTCCCTTCCCAACTGAGAAGGAAGGCATCCAGAGGGACTGAGCCCAACACTGGGGGCCTGCAGCAAAAAAGGGGAAGTTGGTGATTGTCTGGGGCTGCAAAAGATCTATCTGCAGGGTGCCTATCTGGCAAATACTACCTCCAGTACTGGGGATCCAGTGACCATTCGTGATGACCCTGGGAAATCCTGCTGAGAGCATCTGCCAGGACATTGTCCTTGCCTGGGAGGTGAACTGCCGTAAGGGAGGTGTTCAGGGAATAAGCCAGAGACCACAACTTCATTGCTTCAGTGCACAAGGCCGTAGACCGAGTGCCTCCTTGCTTGTTGATGTACCACATTGTAGTGGTGTTGTCTGTTCTGACCTGTACAACTCTGTTCTGAACAGAGGTGAAAAAAACTTGAAGTGCTAGAAAAACTGCTCTGAGTTCCAACAGGTTGATGTGGAGCAGAGATTCCTGAGGGGACCACAATCCCTGGGTAGTGAGGTCGCCCATGTGAGCTCCCCACCCCAAGAGGGATGCATCTGTAGTAAGGGTTAAGGAGTGAGACTAAGGGGTGAAGGGAACCCCCTGTCTCAGATTGCTCTGGTCCTGCCACCACTGAAGGGCTTGGATCAGGGTTCGAGTCACTGGGATCAATTTGGTTAGAGGGTCTCTCCTTGAGACCAAAATGCTCTCAAATGGAACTGGATGTCCCTCATCTGAAATCTTGCTCCCTGCACTACTGCTGTAGAAGCAGCCATGTGCCCCAGGAGCTGCAGAAAATGCCTTGCTGGTCGAGGACCTGCAGGGTGAAAGAAGAGCCAGAGAGACCAGGGTCCTTGCTCTTTCCAGAGGAAGGAAGGCTCTGGCCTCTTTTGTGTTCAGTTCTGCACCTATGAAGGTAAGGAGCTGGACAGGCTCTAGAACTGACTTTGGAAGATTGAGAAGGAAACCTAGAGATGTGAGCAGTTGCTGAGTTACCTGAAGGTGTAGTTTGACTTGGTCTGGAGACTGGCCTACTATGAGCCAGTGGTCCAGATAAGGAAAGATGGCAATCTTTTGCCTTCTTAAGTGGGCAACTGCTACTGCCAGGCATTTTGTGAATACCCTCGGGGCAGAGGTGAGGCCGAAGGGCATTGCTCTGAACTGGTAATGGCCTGAGGGCAGTTCGAATCTGAGGTACTTTTGATGGGAGTTTCTGATAAGGACATGGAAGTAGGCATCCTTGAGGTCCAGGGCGCTAGCCAGTCCCCTGGCCTTAGAGAGGGTAAAATAATTCCCAGAGTCACCATTTTGAATTTTGGTTTTAAAAGGTGCTTGTTTAGGTATCTGAGATCCAGGATGGGCCGCCATTCTCCTGTCTTTTTTTTGGGGTAAGGAAGTACCTGGAGTACAACCCTTTGCCCTGGTGTAGGGGTGGAACCCTTTCCACAGCTCTGAGAGCCAGGAAGGTAGAAACTTCTGTTTCTAGGGCAAGTGTCTCTGATGGATTTGCAGGTGGAAAGGACCTGGTTCTCATCTTTGGAAATTTTTTTGAAGCTGAGAACCAGTCCCTGGCTTACTACTTCCAGGACCCACTTGTCTGATGTTAAAGAAAGCCAGCCTGCCCCCTACAGGTAATGGAGAATCGGCCCTGGCCACCCCATGAGGGTGCCTGCTTGGCAGGGGCTTTAGGCTGAGGGGTGGAAGCAGGTCTGCTTGTACCCTGTCTGCCTCTTCCTCTAAAGAACCCCTCTGGGCACAAGCTGAAGAGGAGGCCTGGGCTTGGTAAAAAGGCCTATGAAAAGGTCTGCCCCCTGCCCCTGGAAGGCTGCCTCTGAGGAGTGGCCTGCCTTTCCTTGGCCTGTGCACTCCTATAGGTGGTCCTATACTCATCCATTTTCTTCATGTAATTATCTGTCTGCTCCCCAAACAGAGAATTACCCACAACAGGAAAATCCATGGCCTTAGTCTGGGTATCCTGTGACAGGCTAGTACATCTGAGCCAAGCCATTCTTCGAAGTGCCACAGATGTAGCCATGACTCTTGATGACACATCATTAGAGTCCACTGCAGCATGGAATTGCACCTTGGATGCCTCAATACCATCAGCAGCCACCTGCTCCAGCTCCTTGGCAAGCTGGCCAGGGACCTGTTTTGCTAGAGCCATAACAGTATCCCATCTGGATTTCTGATATCTAGCAACATAAGCCATATAATTTGCCTGTCTGAGTCCCAAGGATGCTGCCATGTACTGTTTCTTTGCCATAGCATCAATCCTCCTGGAGTCCTTGTCAGGAGGTGTGAAGCCAAGGGAATATTAGCCTTGTCACAGGCTGCAGCCTGCACTACCCCAACATGGCTGCATTGTTGTGTAAGGAACTCCGTATCAGAGCCTGACAATGTGTACCTCTTGTCCATTCTTTTATCCACAGGAGGTATAGTGTGAGGAGTTTTTAGAATTTTTACTGTTTGTTTCCCAAAAGATTTATGCAAAGGAATAGACAGTCTCCTAGACTCTGGGATATCCATCATTTCTACTTAGTCAGGCTCCTCTTGATCATCCACAGCTTCCTCCATAGGGAGCTGGAGGGTTTCAGCCACTTTTTTATAAAACATAAAATGAGAGGGGGACTCAGAAAGCCTAGGGGGAGACACTCCTGAAGGTCTGTCTGGGGAGATGTCCGGTTCAATGGGCACATCCAGACTTTCAAATCCACATTCACTCTTCATACTCCTCTTCCCCTCCTCCGGTTCATCAAAATTCCTCTAAATCATATTCTTGAACCGGTGGAACCCGGCCAGACCTTACGCTAAACTGATGGTGCAGTTAAATTGGGAACCAGCGACTAGTCAATTTTAATCGCTTTGGCTATTTCTTCAGCGTTGAGATGGAAATTTTGGCTCCACACCAGCTGATTTTCTAGTCCTTTGCTGGAACTGACTCCTCCGAGTCAGCACTCCTTTTGCCCGAGGAAGTCTCGCCCTGGTCAGAGGGCACTCTCCGGTTCGTTACAACCAAACCAGGCTGGCCATCCGGGTCAGCGGACTTCTCGCCTCTTTCCCTGAGCCTACCAACTCTCTTATCCAGGGTAGCTGCAGGAAAATGTTTCAAAATCTGGCAGTCTGCATTGAGGTGGTCAAACCCCAGACAATAAACACAGGTGGTGTGGGGGTCAGCCTTGGCAAAGGCTTCCCCACAAACACTGCAGTGTTTAAACCCAGTGGGCCCGGTTTTTCTTTTGGGTTTCTCAGACATAGTGCCAGCCTAACCAAAACTTGCCAGTTTATGGCAATCCACCAAGCAAGACCCTCTTATCGGTTCCCAACCGTGTCACGGGTCGTGGAAAAAAACGCAATGAAATCCGTTTTTTTTAGAACCGGGAACCGCACTCTAAAAGACAGATTTAATGTATTTACAACAACCTGATCGGTTCAAACCGAACTGATAATACCGCTTATAAGTTCCACACAGAAATAAATGTAAAACCTATCTAGTACTTACGATACCACAGACAGAGCTTGAACCGACCGGTTGCGGTTTAAATTCGGTTAATTAAAACGAAAAATTAATACTTTAACCGGACAAAATGAACCGAGCAGAAGGAGAAATCTCCAGAGCGACTGCTCAGTGAGGCGGAGTAAAGGATCTGACAGTTTGAGTTTGAAGAACAACAGACAGAGTTTTCAACCGAGCTCGTGCTCAAAGTTCCATGCCTGGCATGGAAAGTTAACTCTTTCACCTCTGGAGCAGTTCGAAGGTTGGGACTCACTGCATGTGTCATAATATAGCAAGACTTCATGTTGTTTGAATCACCCCTGGAGGAAGGTTCTTTGTCCATCCTGCTAAGTTTTTCCTCTAACAGATAAGCCTGAAGTGCCTTCCGACGGCGGATCCTGGTGCGGCTGTTGAACCCCTGGCAAAACGTGCAGGCCTTGGTGTCGTGGTCCGGGCCTAAGCACCGCACGCAGGAAGAATGAGGACCCTTGAAAGGAATCTGTTTTCCGCAGGCACACTTTGATAGGTGTCCCTCAGATGAAGGAGTTGGAGAGGACATTAGTTTTGTAGAAACTCTTGAAGTTCTAAGTCGTCATGCGCTAGGTAGAGACCGAGAGGCCAATGCTGGCAAGTTGACGGCAGGAAAAGAACTGGGGATTCTGGGGGACCGCCTCCTCATGTACTGTGCCTGATGTCGGGGGCGGGACTGATGTCGGAGGCGGTCCCCGCTGAATACTGCTAGCTAGAAAATTTCCATGGGGTCCTGGTGCTTGCCGGCTTCAGTCCTAATGGTGTAACCTGCTGCAAGAGCTGTTTCTCGAAGTAAGATCTGTCCTTGCCTCTACTTGGTGAACTGAGAAAAGCTGCCATGCGTGTGACTGGAGGTGTTCTGCCCTGTCCTGGGGGAGGAAGGCCTTGCCTTGTGCTGTGTCCAGGACGCCCCATATATTGAAGCCACTGACTTGGCCAAAGGCAGGACTTGGGGAGGTTTAGAGTAACCCCAAGGTCCTGAAAGAGGGAGGACGTCTCTCGGAGGGTCTCTATAAGCCTGTCCTGAGAGGGAGAAGTCACAAGCCAAACGTCGAGGTAGGGGAAGACATAGTGCTCCTGACATTTACTGCCACCACAACTAGGCACTTGTTGGACAGGCCGAATGGCAGAGTCCAGAATTGGTAATGGAGGTCCAGAAAGTGAAACCGCAGATACCTCCTGTGTGGTGGAAAAATAAAAAATGTGGAAGTATAGGTCCTGCATGTCCAGGGACCATAACCAGTCCCCTTGATGCAGCAAGGGCAGGAGGCCTATCAGGGTAACCATCCTGAATTTTTTGTACTGTATGTACTGGTTCAGATGGCTGAGATCCAAGATAGGACGAAGATCCCCTGTCTTTTTTGGCATGAGGGAGAAGTGGGAGTACAATCCTGTTCCTCATAGTTCTGGGGGTACCGACTCGATGGCCTTCTTTTGAAGGAGAGCCTGGATTTCCTATGCTATAAGGGCACTGTGAGCCTGAGAGTACAGAGACAGTACTGGAGGGTTGTCTGGAGGGGTCTCTCTAAACTCAAAAGTGTGCCCTCTCTCGACCTGCAGGACCCAGCAGTCTGATGTTATCTAACGTCATCCCTTTGTGTGGAAAGAAAACCAACCCCTCACTGCTTCCCCCGCGGACTCCGCTGAAGGAGGAGGGTCAGACAGCAAGTCAGGCGGAAGAGCAGGTGAGGGCAGGCTGAGAGGTTCTAGGGGCCCAAGGGGCAGAACCTCCGGTAGCTGGGGTAGCAGCCTTGCATTTGAAGCCAGCCCGTTGCTGCTGCTGCTATTGGTGCTGACCTTGAAAACTGTCTTCCAGGCCTACGAAAGAACTGCTTGGGGGCTGCTTAGGCTTGTACATGGTTTGTACCAACCTAACCACGTTCCCTACCTCCTGCAAATGGATAATGATAGCTTGGGTATCTTCCAAGAACAAAACTGGCCCTCTGAAAGGGGCATCCATAATCTTGGACTGGATATCCTGGGCAAACCCAGAGTAACAGCGGATACAGACCGTAGAAGCCGTGGCTCTACCCGCTAAATCCACAGTGTCATAAGAAACCTGCAAGACGTGGTTGCTGATGTCTGAACCAGACTTCATAACTGCCATGCGCTCCGCCTGATCGGGTGAGTCTGTCATGACCTGAAAGAGCTCTAGTACCTTGTCCCACAGGGCATTCTGGTACTGAACCATGTGGGCAAGGAAGTTTTGTGACCGGATGGCACAAGTTGTGAAAGAAAAGACCTTTGTGGCCCGATGGTCGAACTGTTCAGATTCCTTATCTGGAGGATGCGTGCCAAGATGCTGGATGTCTGGACCTGTCATGGGTGGCGTTCAGCACCACAGTCTGCCTCTGGTTGTTCCCCGCAGAAGGGGTCATCCCGGGGGGACGATGTACAAGCAGTCCGACTATTTGGAAACTGCTGGTGTCGAAAAAGGGCATTTCCATGCTAGTTTATTGGCATTCTTATATGAGTCGACCACTGGAGGGATGACCATGGGGAGGGTATCCTTTTTCTGAAGAAATGTCGCAAACCTCTTCCTTTCCGGGTTGAGATTCTCAGAGTCCCAGCCATTCCAATTGTTGGATGTGACTCATCACGTCCATGAAGGATGGCTCGTCAGGTGGGGAGCGCATAGTGTCTCTACTTATGTCAGGGTCAGACGGAGGGTCCGAGTCCCCACAGTTGGAGGAGGAGTAGGAGTCAGGTTCAGAGTCCTCCAAATCGGAGGAAGGAGAAGGCAACCTTGGTGGTCTCCAGGGACGATCTCTTGGGGGAAGGAAGGTCCTTGTCTAGAGTCAGCCTCCTGGGAGACGGAGTTGGTGGACGGCCTGAGGGCTCATTTGGGGAAGGCCCTTGGGGAACTGGCAGAACCGGAGCCAGGGAGCCTGTTTAACTTTAAATAAGGCCCACCAGGCTGCAAATAGTTCATTCAGACCCTGTGGAGGGTTTTGAGGCAAAGCCAGAGCCTCTGGTGCCAGGGGATAGCTTGGATGGCCCCGGAGCCAGGTCATCCGGTAGGGGTAGCTCTGGCATCGGTGTAGCCTGGTTCACATCATCTAGCATCGGGAGACCAGGCGATCCTCAGACGGGGAGATCTGGTCTGATGTCCGGCCATTCGGTGTCGGCCTAACAGGGACGCCGGAATTTACTTGTGTTAGAGGCTGCGCCGGGTGTTCCATAGGTGGCGCCGGGGAGGCTGGCATCACTGGTGTAGATGGTGGACGCCTGGGTAGAGTCGCCTGTGGGAGAGGAGTGTCTCCCGAATGGGACGCATATCCATTGCTCCCGGAGGAAGAGGGCGACTGTGCCGGGTGCCGCTTGCCAGCATCAGCCCCTGTCGACAGGACGGACTCGGCGGACACCCTGGCTGGGAGAGAGACAGACAGCGGCCTGCCACCCGAGGAAACTCCAACTGAGCCACTAGGCTTAGAGCCCCCCAAGTTAACTGGCCTAAGCTTGAGCGGCTTCAGAGGCATGAGAGGACTTCCCACGCCCCATGACTGTGATGAGGGAGGGAGGCTTGGAGACCTGGAGCCCAGAGGCAAGCCTGGAGGAGGAGGAGGAGGAGGTCGCCGACTTGGTCGGGGGACTGACAGCAGCCTTCTGCCTGGAATTTCTCCTTGTCTCTTTGCTTGTGTTTGCTACTCAGTTTCTTCTCCTTGTGGGAAGACGCTGAAGAAAGAGAGGATGAGGAGTTCGTTCTGCATGGCAGACATCTGCTTTTTCAAAAGGAAAGCTTTGAGGGTCTTCCGGCGCCAGAGCCTCATGCGCTGATTGAAGTCGCGGCAATGCTGGCTGGCCTTGATGTTGTGGTCCGGACCTAGAAAGAACAAGCAGGCCGAATGGCTGTCCTTATGCAGGATCTGCTTGCCATACGAGCACTTTGAAGGGCACCTCTCAATCAATGACATTGGAGAAGACGACGATATGCACAATCCGTCGAAAACGGGAAAGAAAAAAGTGTTAAAAAATGTGGTCAAAATAGCAGTCAACAGCTGAAGACGGTCACAGAGGTTCAAGAAGCACGGTCGATGGCGGGAAAAGAATTGGGGATGGGCCAGGGACTGCCCACTTTTATACGAGACTTGACGCCGGTGTGGGCCAATGTAGGGGGCAGTCCCCAGCCAGGTACTGCTAGCTATAAAGTTTCTGTGGGGTCCTGGTGCCTGGCGGGCTAGTCCTAAAGGTGTTACCTACTGCAACAGCGATTCTCGAAGTAAGATCCCCGGTTCCTTTGTTCCCAAGGAACTGGCTTTATAGCCCTTTCTCGCAATAGTATGTATCTTCTCCTCTAGCAGCACTGGTATGTGTTCAGGAGGATAAGCTGAAAAGACTGGTGTGGGTGGTCTGGAGGAAGCTCTAGAAGTTCTAGGGCATGGCCCTGTTCTGTTATCTGGAGGACCCAAGCGTGTGATGGGACCTTCCTCCTCTGGTCCAGGTGGAGGAAGAGGTGAACCCCTACTACCACATCTGAAAATACTGGAGGTTGGGGGGGTCTAGTAAGGAGTCATACAGATACAGATCCTATGACTGCAGCTGCAGTTCTATCTCTAGGTGCTTTTGAATGAGCACCTGGGGTGGGTCCTGGGACAGGCAGAGCTGATTGTCCTCTGCTTTTGCCTTGATGTCTGGATCCTGACCAGTGTCTCTTACTGGCTGGACAAAAAGCCATTCTCTGCCTACTTCTGGGTTGTGTATGGTAGAGGGAGTGTACTGATTTTAGAGTCCTGCCTGAAGCTTGAAGGTTTGACAGGATATCCAGAACGTCTGCCCCGAAGAGTTCTTGGTCTAGGTTGTCCCTGGTTTGGTCCCATTGGGACCGAAGCGTCCATTGAGAGATCCTCATATGAAGCCAAGCAAGTGGGACTGTCGGAATACCAGCTGCCATTAGCCCGGGGAGGCAGAGGACTGACCTGGTTCCGACCCTTCTGCGACTGGACAGAAGGCAGGCCTGGTTCTGAAGGGTGTCTACCCTGTCCGGAGCCAAGAAGGCTTTGCCCGTGGTCGTGTCCAGAATCGTCCCTATAAATTAGAGACGCTGGCATGGGACCAAATGGGACTTGGCCTGATTGATGGTGATACCCAGGCTGGTAAAAACCAGCAGGGGAAAAGGAGTGCAGGAGTTCCTCCCTGGACGGGGACACCAGGAGCCAGTCATCCTGGTACTGGAATACCTGGACTCCTTGGGTACACAGGTGGGTCTCTACCACAGACAGGCCTTTGGTAAACACACGGGGGGCCGAGGAAAGACCACATGGGAGGGCCCTGAATTGGTAGTGGTCCCCCTGAAAGCAAAAACGAAGGAATTTGTGGTGGGAAGGGCAGATGGGGATATGCAGGTAGAGATCCTGCATGTCCAGGGTGCATAGCCACTATCCCTGCCGAAGAAGTAACAACAATAACAAAACTTTATTTTTAAGGCGCCTTACAAATACCAAGGCGCCACACCACATTTAAAATAAATCATACAGCTCTGAGTCATTACAATATAGAACATCAACAAAACAAACAATACAATTGAATAAGAACCTAACTGCCAAAAGCTTGCATCCATAAATAAGTTTTCAAATCCTGTTTAAATCCCTCAACGGTCACGCACTGCCATAACCGATGGGGTAGAGAATTCCAAAGGGTGAGGGCCGCAAGCATAAATGCCCAGGCCCCTGAAGATTTTAAACATACCCTCGGGATCTCTAGCAACCCCTCGTTGGCTGAGCAAAGCGATCGCCTAGGGTGGTAGGGAAATGCAGGTTACTCACCTGTAACAGGAGTTTTAGGAGTGGTATATGTTGTTCATCCACACTGTCTGGCAGGTTCCTTGCCACTTTAAATCTTGCCAGAAGGTCATCAAGCTGGCTCCTCCCACCTACCCGGGAGGTAAAACTCTCGACTCCACCCCATGACGCCACATCTAGCTGCTGGAAGCCAGGTTGCACGTCGAAGCCGGGAAGGTCGGGTGGGTCGTATGGATGAACAACATATACCACTCCTAGAACTCCTGTTACAGGTGAGTAACCTGTATTTCTAGGGACGTGGATATGTTGTTCAATCCACACTTTCTGGCAGACTCCTAGCAGTTCTCCGGGAGGAGGAAGGCAAAGCGTGCACCCCCAACTTAGGGAATAAGGACTGGAGAACCGAAGTCCCAAAACCAACATCACGGCGTGACTCAAGGTCGATGTGGTAGTGGGTAATGAAGGTGTATGCTAACTTCCAGGTAGCAGCCCTGCAGATTTCCTGGATAGGGACGTCCCTGGAAGCAGCCACTGAAGCAGCGGTATGGCAGGTAGAATGGGAGGCTCCATGCCCGCCAACCTACAGCAGACATCTATGCAGGAGGTGACCCACTTGCCTATCGTCCGCTTGGCTGCAGGTCTGCTAAGTGTGGCTTCAGCATAGGTGACAAACAGCTGGCGAACCTCTCCCCGAACTTCAGCCGTCTGCTCCTTATAATAAGAGAGCGCTCTTCTAGGGTTCAGAGTATGGAGCCTATATTCGTCCTCCGAGGTGTGACTGGGGTAGAACACCGGCAGAGTCAACATCTGGTTAAGGTGAAATTCGGACACCACCTTCGGAATGAATTTCAGGTGGGGGCGCAGGACAACCTTGTCCCTATGGAAGACCAGATAAGGAGACTCTATGGAAAGCGACTGGCGCTCTCCCATCCTTCTGGCTGATGGCATAGCCACCAAGAAGGCTGTCTTCTACGACAGGCGAGAGCTGTTACACCTGTGCACTGGTTCGAATGGCTTGCCCATGAGCTTAGCCAATACCAGCAGTAGATCCCATGGAGGTGGAGGTTCTCGCACCGGAGGGGATATGTGGTCAAGGCCTTTGAAAAAGCGCCCAACCACCTTCTCCTGTGCCACCGACTGCTTTCTGCCCACGCCCGGTAAGCACAGATGGCTGCCAGGTGCACCTTAAGGGTCGTCGACCGAAGCCCTAGCTGAGAAAGGGACCACAGGTAGTCCAGAATGCTAGTCAATGAACAGGAGGAAGGGTCCAACCCCTTGCTCTGACACCAAATGGAGAATCTCTTCCATTTGAAGGCATAGCATTTTCTGGTCGACTCCTTACGGGATGCCTCAACAACGTTGAGGACCTCGCCAGAAAGACCCAAGGCCCGGAACTCCAGCTGCTCAGGAACCAGGCCGTCAAGTGCAGGGATTGAAGGTCTGGATGGGGTACCTTCCCCTTGTTGACGGAGATGAGGTCCGTGCGGGCTGGAAGCCGCCTCAGGAGTCTGAAGCTATGGCTGAGGATATCTGGATACCAGAACTGGCAGGGCCAGTCTGGGGCTACCAGAATCACCTGCGCCTTGTCCCTCTTTGCCTTGAGAAGCACCTTGTGGATCAAGGGAAATGGAGGGAAGGCGTAGAAGAGGCCCAGGGTCCACGGCCTCGAGGGCATCCCCCGGCAGCGAGCCCTGCTGAGGGGGGTGGGCATGAAACAGCCTCAGCTTTGCATTCTCCCTGGAGGCAAACAGGTCCACCTGAGGGGTTCCCCAGTGGGAGAACAGATCTTGTACTACCTCCAGCAGGAGAGACCACTCGTGAGATGCAGCGCCTATCTGGCTGAGGGTATCGACCAGACTGTTGGAGGCTCCTGCAACATGGATGGCTAGGAGATCCGCTTCCAGGCTGATCACGGGAGACTAAGTGCGGAGAGCCTCCTTACACAGAGGCAAGGAGTGCGTCCCGCCCTGTCGGTTGAGGTAATACATGGTCGTGGTGTTGTCCGTCTGGACCTGGACCACTTGATCCCATACAAACGGAGTGAAGGCGGTGAGGGCTAGTTGGACCACCCGAAGCTCCAGCAGGTTGATGTGGCATCGAGTCTCCTGAGGGGACCAGAGGCCATAGGCTCTGAGCTCCCCAAGATGGGCACCCAAACCCAGAGAGGCGTCGGTCGTCAGAGTAACCATCAGCTCTGGGCGGACAAACGGGATACCCTCCTGCAGATGGGCTGTAACGAGGTACCACTGGAGGCTGTCCTACATCTCCTGGGTCACTGTCACTGGCTGGTCCAAGGGACCGGAGCGCTGTGACCACTGGCGGGCCAACCCCCACTGAAAGGACGCATATGCCAGCGGGCCCAACGGACCACTCTGGTGCAGGCCGCCATGAGGCCCAGGAGGCGCAGGAAGTCCTGGGCATGGTGCAATTGCCAAACCAGAAATGACTGGGCAAAGGAGGAAAAGACTTTGGCCCTGTCCGCCGGGAGTCGTGCTCTGGCTCGAAGTGAGTCGAGCTCTGCCCCAATAAACAATCACCTGCGATGGCACGAGTTCCAACTTGGCCTCGTTGATGAGGAGGCCAATCTGAGAGCAGACCTGGAGGGCCAGATCCCTGGACCACTCCACCTCCAACCTGGAGGGGGCTGCAATCAGCCAGTCGTCCAGGTAAGGCTACACCCGGACTCCTCGGCACCGGAGGAATGGTGTCACCACTGCCATGCATGTGGTGAAGATCTTGGGAGCTGGAGAGAGGCCGAAGGGCATGGCCCGGAACTCATAAAGGGATCCCTCTGCCCTGAAGCAGAAGAATCGCTGGTGAGATGGATGGATTGGGACATGAAAGAACACGTCCTGAAAGCCAGAGAACAGAACCACATGCCTTGTTCCAAGGATGGAATGATCTGAGCCAGAGTGACCATTCTGAAGGTGCGATACCTTAGGAACTTGTTCAGGTTGTGCAGGTCGAGAATGGGGCGCCAGCCCCCCATTCGTTTTGGGACCAGGAAGTACCTGAACACAAACGCTGGGTCTGGAGGAGGGTCCACCACCTCTGATCACCACCTTCTGAGGAGAGGCATCACGGCTCAACGAAACGACCGACAGGCTGCGGAACCCGTAGCCACCCGTGGGGCAACTGCTCGAATTCCAGAGGTAGACCCCTGCCTACCACTTCAAACACCCAGAGGTTCGTGGTGATATCGGACCTGGTGGAAAGGAAGTGGCGGAGCCGTCCCCACACGGGAGGGGAGGGGGACCTGGGGAGGAGTGACGAGGTTGGGGGGGGCGCGACACCCCTCAACCAGTCACTGGGCAGGCTTGGAGGAAGGGCCGGCCGAGAAGTCGCTTGGGCCTTTTCCTCCCAGCTTCCTGCTGGAGGAAGCAGCAGGCTTGGCTTTGGGATGCCAAGTGCAAGCCTGCTGGCCCAGAAGTGCTGTAGGGGCTGAAGGACGAAAGGGCTTATGCTGCTGCTGGCGGCCTTTGTCCTTCTGGGCAGATGTGACAGAGTCCAAGGTGCCATTGGACTTCTCGATCCGTTGGAGATGACCTTCACCCCGGTCCCAACAAGTCGGTAACCAGGAAGGGGACGCCTGCCACCTTGTGCTGGTATCAGCCAGAAGGTGGGGATCCGCAGCCGCTTCTGCGGCATGGCCACTGTGGCCGCTACTGACCGGGCACATGAGTCAGCGATGTCCAATGAAGTTTGGAGCTGCAATTTTGCTACCGCCCTTCCCTGATCCCGCACCTGCTTGACCGTTGTTTGAAGGTCAGCCGGGAGATGAGGAAGCACCTCATCCAGGCAGCCCAAAAGGGCGTGTGAAAAGTGTGCCATCAGAACGGCTGAGCTAGCCTGATGAAGGCCAAGGGAGGAAGAAAAAATTACTCACCTTAGTAATGTTGTTTCTTCTAATGGAGTCTTGCTGTATTCTGACAATAGCAGTGAGTCCCAACCTTCGAACTGCCCCGGAGATGAAAGAGTTAACTTTCCATGCCAGCTCGAGCCCAATTGAGACTCTGTCTGTTGTTCTTCAAACTCAAACCGTCAGATCTTTACGAGCTAAACTCACTAAGGCCCTGTGTGGAAGCTGTAAACCTACACTAGCCAACTGGATACTAAACATAGAAACACATTTTTTTGGTCCCAAACAAAGACTCAAGTCAGGACCAAAAATGAAAAACAAACACCCACTCACCCCAAGAAAAAGGGGTGAAAACAACAAGGTGGGCACCTACTGAGGTGCCAACACTGCACTGCCCACCCACATCCCAAAAACAGAGGTTCTGAGAGGGCAGGTAGGAGGTCAGAGACAGCAAGGCTCCATTAGAAGAAACAACATTACTAAGGTGAGTAATGTTTTCTTCAAACAACATAAGTCTTGCTGTATTCTGACAATAGCAGACTACAAAGCAGTACCTCCATGGAGGAGGGACAGAACCTACTTAGGGAATAGGCTCTGAAGCACAGCTGTGCCAAACCGAGCATCACTCCTAGCCTGGATATCCAGGGAGTAATACTTGGTAAAAGTGTGAGCTGTTTTCCAGGTAGCTGCTTGACATAGCTCTAGAATAGGGATGTTCCTGGCAGCAGCCAGGGAAGCAGCTGTACCTCTGGTAGAGTGAGCCCTCAGGCCTGAGGGTGGAATCTTACCCAGTTTTCACAACAAAATTGGATACAAGAGGCAACCACCTGGCAATGGATCTTTAGTGGCAGGTTTCACCTACACCTGCCATAAGTGAGGAACAGTTGGAGGGAGTCAAACCTGGACCCTTGGTACGCCTATGTGGTAGCTAAGGGCTCTTTCACATCTAACTGTGCAGCCTCCTCTCGCCAGAGGAGGAGGAATGGTCAGTGAAGTACACTGGAAGAGACATAGACTGATTAAGGTGGAAATCTGAAACCACCTTAGGCAAGAACTTCCTGTTAGTCCTGAGGACCACCTTATCTCTATGAAAGGAGATAAAATCAGGCTCCACTGACAAAGCTTGTAATTCACTTATGCATCTGGCAGAAGTGATGGCTACCAGAAACACAGTTTTCCAAGTCAAGTACTTAAGCTCTGCTGAGGACAAAGGCTCAAAAGGGGGTTGCATAAGCTGAGCAATGCAAACATTAAGGTCCCAAGCAGGGGCAGGGTCCCTGAATGGGGGGTTGGTGTGAAGCAATCCCTTGAAAGACTTGGAGAATACAGGGTGAGCTGAAAGAGAAGAGGGCTTACCTTCTGAAATAAAGGCAGACACAGCTGCCAGATGCACTTTCAGTGTAGCTGGTCTCAGCCCCAAGCTATTTAAGTTTACCATATAATCAAGGACTGTGGGCAACTCAGCAGATTCTGGGGAAATATGCTTCCCAGAGCACCATATGGAAAACCTTTTCCATTTGGAATTATAAGTAGCCCTGGTGGAAGGTTTTCTAGAAGCCTTCAGGATATCCATTACACCTTGGGAGAGGTGTAAATCAGCAAACTCTAACTCTTCAAGAGCCAGGCCTTGAGATTGAGAGATTTGAGGTTCGGGAAACAAACCCTCCCCTGAGCACAGGTTAACAGGTTGTAATTCCTGGGAAGACACAGTGGAAGATGGACTGCTAAGGACAGCAGGAGTGGATACCAGGGCTGTCTGGCCCAGTCTGGAGCAATCAGGATCATCTTGCAGGGTTGAGATCTGATTTTGACTAGCACTTTGAACAGGAGAGGGAAGGGGGGAATAAGCAAAGAGAAACTTCCTCCCAATTGAGAACTAAGGCATCCAGGGGACTGAGCCCAACACTGGGGCCTGCAGCAAAAAGGGAAGTTGATGATTGTCTGGGGCTGCAAAAAAGATCTATCTGCGGGGTGCCCCATCTGGAAAATATCACCTCCAAGATCAGGGGGTCCAGTGACCATTCGTGATGGCCCTGGGAAATCCTGCTGAGAGCATCTGCCAGGACATTGTCCTTGCCTGGGAGGTGAACTCCGTGAGGGAGGTGTTCAGGAATAAGCCAGAGACCACAACTTCACTGATTCTGCACAAGGCCGTAGACCGAGTGCCTCCTTGCTTGTTGATGTACCACATTGTGGTGGTGTTGTCTGTTCTGACCTGTACAACTTTGTTCTGAACAGATTTGGAAAAAGCTTGAAGTGCTAGAAATACTGCTCTGAGCTCCAACAGATTGACGTGGAGCAGAGATTCCTGAGGGGACCACAACCCCTGGGTGGTGAGGTCGCCCATGTGAGCCCCCCACCCCAAGAGGGAGGCATCTGTAGTAAGGATTAAAGAGTGAGACTGAGGACAAAGGGAACCCTTGTCTCAGATTGTTCTGATCCTGCCACCACTGTAGGGCATGGATCAGGGTTCGAGTTACTGGGATCAATTTGGTCGGAGGGTCCTTCCTTTGAGACCAAAAGGCTCTCAAATGGAACTGAATGTCCCTCATCTGAAATCTTGCTCCCTGCACTACTGCTGTAGAAGCAGCCATGTGACCCAGGAGCTGAAGAAAATGCCTTGCTGGTCGAGACACCTGCAGGGTGAATGAGGAGGCCAGAGAGACCAGGGTCCTTGCCCTGTCCAGGGGAAGGAAGGCTCTGGCCTTCTCTGTGTCTAGCTCTGCACCTATGAAGGTGAGGAGCTGGACAGGCTCTAGAACTGACTTTGGAAGATTTAGAAGGAAATCCAAGGGAAGCGAAGTTGCTGAGTTATCTGTAAGTGTATCTTGACTTGGTCTGGGACTGGCCTACTATGAGCCAGTCGTCCAGGTAAGGAAGATGGCAATCTTCTGCCTTCTTAGAGAAGCAACTACCACTGCCAGGCATTTTGTGAATACCCTTGGAGCAGAGGTTAGCCAAAGGGCTTTGCTCTGAACTGGTAATGGCCTGAGGGCAGCTCTCAACCTGAGGTACTCGATGGCAGCTTCTGACGAGAATATGGAAGTAGGCATCCTGAGGTCCAGGGACACTAGCCAGTCCCCTGGCCTAGAGAGGTAGAATAAGTCCCAGAGTCACCATTTTGAATTTTGGTTTAAAAGGTGATTGTTTAAATCTGAGATCCAGGATGGGCGCCATTCTCCTGTCTTTTGGGGGTAAGGAAGTACCTGGAGTGCAAACCTTGCCCTGGTGTAGGGGTGGAACCTTTCCACAGCTCTGAGAGCCAGGAAGGAAGAGACCTCTGCCTCTAAGGCAAGTGCCTCTGATGGATTTGCAGGTGGAAAGGATCTGGTTCTCATCTTTAGAAACTTTTTGAAGCTGAGAACCAGTCCCTGGCTTACTACTTCCAGGACCCATTTGTCTGATGTCAGAGACTCCCAGTCCTGGACAAAGTAAGCCAGCCTGCCTCCTACAGGTAGCTGAGAATCGGCCCTGGCAACCCCATCAGGGTGCCTGTTTGGCAGGGGCTTTGGGCTGACGGGTGGAAGCAGGCCTGTTTGTACCCCATCTGCCTCTCCCTCTAAAGAACCCCCTCTGGGCATAAGCTGAAGAGGAGGCCTGGGCTTGGTAAAAAGGCCTATGAAAAGGCCTAGGCCTGCCCCTGCCCCTGGGAAGCTGTCTTTGAGGAGTGGCCTGCCTTTCCTTGGCCTGTGCACTCCTATAGGTGGTCCCACACTCATCCATTTTCTTCATATAATTCTCTGTTTGCTCCCCAAACAGAGAATTATCCACAACAGGAAAATCCATGGCCTTAGTCTGGGTATCCTGTGACAGGCTAGTACATCTGAGCCAAGCCATTCTTCGAAGTGCCACAGATGTAGCCATGACTCTAGATGACACATCATTGGAGTCTACTGCAGCATGGAATTGCACCTTGATGCCTCACACCATCAGCAGCCACCTGCTCCAGCTCCTTGGCAAGCTGGCCAGGGACCTGTTTTGCTAGAGCCATAACAGTGTCCCATCTGGATTTTTGATACCTAGCAGTATAGGCCATATAATTGGCCTGTCTGAGTCCCAAGGATGCTGCCATGTACTGTTTCTTTGCCATGGCATCAATCCTCCTGGAGTCCTTGTCCGGGGGGTGTGAAGCCAAGGGAATGTTTGCCTTATCACAGGCTGCAGCCTGCACTACCCCAACATGGCTGCATTGTTGTGTAAGGAACTCCGTGTCAGAGCCTGACAATGTATACCTCTTGTCCATTCTCTTATCCACAGGAGGTATAGTGTCAGGAGTCTTTAAAATCTTAAATGTCTGTTTCCCAAAGGATTTGTGCAAGGGAATAGACAGCCTCCTAGACTCTGGGATATCCATCATTTCCACATAGTCAGGCTCCTCCAGGTCATCCACAGCTTCTTCCATAGGAAGCTGGAGGGTTTCAGCCACTTTTTTATAAAACATGAAATGGGAGGGGGACTCAGAAAGCCTAGGGGAGACACTCCTGAAGGTCTGTCTGGGGAGATGTCTGGGTCAATGGGCACATCCAGACTTTCAAATCCATATTCACTTTCCTCATACTCTTCCTCCTCCTCCTCCTGTTCATAATATTCCTCTAAATCATAATCTTGAACTGGTGGAACCAGCCTAACCGAGCGCCTGTTTAATGGTGCCGGTTCGTCGGAACCGGGGAAAGCGACTGGACAATTTTTTGATCGCTCTGGCTATTTCTTCAGCGGTTGGAGAGGAAAGTTTTGGCTCCACACCAGCTAATTTTTCTTTTCTAGTTCTTTTAGCCGGAACCAACTCCTCAGAATCGGTTCTCCTTTTGCCCGAAGAAGTCTTGCCCTGGTCAGAGGGCACTCCTTCTGGTTCGGTTTGAACTGAACCGGGTTGGCCATCCGGTTCAGCGGACTTTTTGGCCTCCCTATCCCTGAGCCTACCAGCTTTCTTTTCTAGGGTAGCTGCAGGGAAATTTTTGCAAATCTGGCAGTCTGCATTGAGGTGGTCAAACCCCAGACAATAAACACAGGTGGTGTGGGGGTCAGCCTTGGCAAAGACTTCCCAACACACACTGCAGTGTTGAAACCCAGTGGTCCGATTTTCTTTGGGCCTCTCAGACACAGTGCCAGTCCTAACCAAACTTACCTCTTATGGCAATCTGCCAGGCAAGACCTCTTTATCGGTTCCCAACTGTGTCACGGGTCGGGAAAACTGTAATAAAATCCGCTTTTAGAACCGACAAGAACCGGTAACCACACTCTAAAAGCACAATTTAAGATTTTTAAACAACTTGATCAGTTCAAACCGAACCGATAAACCGTTTACAAGTTCCACACAGAATAGAATAAAATAAAACCTATCTAGTACTCACGAATACCACAGACAGAGACTGAACCGACAGGTTACGGTTTAAATTCAGTCGAAAACCGAGAAAAGCGGTACTTTAACCGACAAATTGAACCGAGCAGAAGGAGAAGTCTCCGGAGCGACTGTTCAGTGAGGCGGAGTAAAGAATCTGACGGTTTGAGTTTGAAGAACAACAGACAGAGTCTCAACCGAGCTCGAGCTCGGCGCTCCATGCCTGGCATGGAAAGTTAACTCTTTCATCTCCGGGGCAGTTCGAAGGTTGGGCCTCACTGCTATTGTCAGAATACAGCAAGACTTCATGTTGTTTGAAGCAGCATATACCTTCCGCCCTGAGCAGTCCAATTTCTTGGACTCCTTATCGGGTGGTTTGTCCACATCCCTACCGTTCCCGGAACGCCGGAAAATGCTGTCAGTCACCAACCCCTCCACCGAGGGGTGCTCCGAGAAACCGGAGAGTGAACCTGTAGGGACCGCATACTTCCGAACTATCCTAGCCGAAGGTGTGGAACAAGATGGTGGCCGCTGCCACAGCTCCAGGCCTGGGCCAACAATGGCTTCGGCCACTGGAAAGGCCTCAATAGGGGAATCCCCTCGGTCCAGTATCTCCGTGATGGGATACTTGGCCCATTTTGAAACGGGTTCGAGCTTCATCCCAGTGGACTCTAAGATGAGTTGAAGCATTCCCAAAAACTAGGATGGGCTCTCGTCCACCGACTGACCCCCTGTAGATTCCAGGTCAAGCTGCCTGGAGAACAAGGAGTCGTCGTCGTCAGACTCTGAGGAGTCTGCGAACAGCTGCTGGGGGCCTGAGCCACCCTCCACATGCCGAGCTCAATCGGGAGTGAGGGTGATCGACCACCTATGGGGCAAACCTTGACCCGACCGAGAATCCTTGGTCGGGGCCCCAGTCTTCGGTTGAGGAGGCGGAGGTTCCACCACAATGGGTGGAGCAGCCGGTTTCGGCCGAACAACCGGTGCCGGTTTCCGCTCCTCGACTACTACGAGGGGTTGTTTCGGCCGCTCAGGTGACAGCCACTTAATGGCCAGAGAAGGCGACGGAGTCGGCTTGTTCCTGAACAATAAGAGCTGCTGCCACATTAAATCCTCTTATTGTCGACGCAACTTGCGCCGGAGCCTATCTTCCGAAGAGGATGACGAGGATGAGCGGCGCAGCTGCTTTCTATGGTGCCAAGACCGAGACCGTCGGCAGGACCGGCTGGACCTGGAAGAGGTCCGAGACCGAGACCTTTGGGGATTCCGAGGGTGGGTCAGAGAGGGGACGGGAAACCGGCTCCCCCCTCGGTTCAGGGACCTTAACTGGGAACTCCGGCACAGGAGAGTCCTCGGTTTCCACCGGTGGAACTGGTGAAGTAGGGTTGTCAGCATCACCAGTCGACAAACCATCCGACGGGTCGAGAAAAATCTCAGCTGCATCGACGGGTGTCTCGGACGGCTGACCTGACGGGGACACCATGAAGCCAGCAGCCTGAGCCGCAACCTCGACCGAAGTCGAAAGTCGACCATCCGGTGAAGGGGATCTCTCCCGCTCCCACGAACGTCGACGGTGGGACTTACCTTCGGAGTCCTTCTTTTTGGACCGACTGGAATGTCCCGATGGTCCTTCTCCCTTGGTGGAGAGGGATTGGCAAAGCTCCTTAAAAGAAGCTGTATATGAAGAGCCCAAGGACAGCGGGATCAATGCCGTGACTGACGAAGAAGATGATGCGGCCTGGGCCGCCTCCTCCTCGAGGGCGATCATCTGCTCCAACTGATCTGTGGAGCCCGCCGCTGCAGACACCGTTCAACAGGCCTCCTTCGACTTGAGCAGTGGATATCACTTTTCAGGGCGCCCCAAAAGACGACGAGCAGCACGGTCCTCCAAGACCGAAGCCATAAAGGATTTGCACAATTCGCAAGCCTGCGAATCGTGGCCGAGTCCTAGGCAGTAAACGCACATGGAGTGCGGGTCGATCCAGGACATCTTCTGCCCACAAGGGCACCGACGAAATCTGGGAGTTGACTTGTCCATCACAGCCACGAGGGAAAAAGACCGAAGTCTTGTAAATTTAAGAATAAGTTTCGGATTAACCAAAGAGTGTGGATCCAGGCCTAAAACACAGAGCGCTAAGGAGGGAACCTGAGCTTCCAAGCGGTAAGGAAGATCTGGCGTCATGGGGCGGAGCCAAGAGTTTTACCACCCGGGTGGGTGGGAGGAGCCAGCTTGAAGACCTTCCAGCAAGATTTAAAGCAGCAAGGAACCTGCCAAACAGTGGACTGAACAACACATCCACGTCCCTAGAACCAGGTGCGCTTTCAAGTAGTCCGGGCCCACACCATGTAGGGCTTTAAAAGTCAGAAGATGGACTTTAAAGGTGATCCGCCACTGCACAGGCAGCCAGTGCAGTCGGCGCAGCACCGGCAATATATGACTGGATCGCTCAAATACAAAGAGCATTCTGAAGCATTTGTACTCCACGAACATGTTCAGGCAGCTGAGGTCTAGGATAGGCCTCAGATCTCCCGTCTTCTTTGGAACTAGGAAGAAATAGGAAGAGTAACCTGTTCCCCAAAGATGGGTGGGAACTGGCTCTATTGATACCTCGAGAGAAGGGAGAGGATTTCCTCTAGGACCAGAGGAAGAAGTTGCAGGGAGTGAGACGACTGGGGGGTGGTCTTTGGGGTGGTTTCCGCAGAAACTCTATTGAGTGTCCTGCTGATATCAACTGGAGCACCCAAGCGTCTGAAGTTATCCTACCCCAACCCAGCAGATGGGAGGCGAATTTCCCTCCTACCGGTTCCTCTGGAACCTCCAGAGGCAGTGGGAGAGGCAGGGAGTCAGGAGATGTGGGGCAGTGCAGCAGCCGAGGATCCCGCGGCTTTTTTGCTGCGGCGAGTCTTGGTTGCTGGAAGGGCCTGACGTTTGTTGGCATATTTGCTCTGTGATTTTTGTCTTTCTCGGTTTTGGCGATGAAAAGGACGCCGCTGCCCTTGAGGGGGCCTGTACAGAGTCAGGACAGACTTGAGTACAGTACCCTTCTCCTGCAGTTCTGTAACGATGTCCTTGACATCACCCCCGAACAGCACCGAACACCTGAAGGGAACATCCTGGACAGCGGATGCACTTGAGGGACCAAACCTGACACGCGGAGCAAGACATGACGCCGTAGGCCTACGATGAAGGCTGAGCTCCTTCCAGCTGGGTCCACTGCATCGTAAGTGGCACAGAGCATATGCCGACTGGCCGAGCGAGCAGAACAGACAAGATCAGCCACTTCCTGCTTAGTCTGTGATTCAGGAAGGGAGTCCAATTTGGATTCCACCTAGCTAAGGATGGTCTTCTGGAAATCCCCCATATGTACCACATAGTTAAGGGCCCTAATACCAAGGGTAGAAGAGGAACAGATCTTCTTCCTGTATTGGTTCAGAAGCCGGGATTCCTTATCAGGGGGAGATGAGCTGAGGTGTTTGGGATTGGAGGAGCGGCGCTGATGACGACCGAATCCACCTTGGGGTGAAGGCTAAGAAAGTCTACAACCTCAGGAGCCTGGTAGAGCCTGTCTGCCTTCCTCAGAAGGGGGGCCAACGCAGAAGGTTGTTTTCAAATGGTGGAAACAAGATCTGCATGAGGCTCTATCCAGGGTGGGATCAGCGTAGGAGCGGTCTCGGGCAGATCCAGATGGGCAGCGAGTTTTTTTTACACTGTAGGTCTGGCTCCACCGATGTACTTCCCGGATTTTCCTCAATAACGCCAGAAAAGAAGGGTCCTCCGGAAAGGGACTTCAGAGAAGTCCTCAGCCTGGGGCATTCTGAAGTATGGGGCTCGCCTCTGGGGTCAGAGTGGCCGGACTCAGAGTCCGAGGTTTCTGACGAAGAGGAAGAAGACTCCTCCCTACAAAGGGGAGGGACGGCACCTCTGGGAAGTTCACTGGGGTGCATATCCTCCCCTCCTCAGGCGCCAGAGGGCTATCCTCTGGTGTTGGGAAGGAGGTGGGGGGGGAGTCTCCCATCTCTGACGTAGGGGATCCTGTATAGCTTCGGCATCGGTAGACGACTTTCTACCTCCCTGGTGAACTGAGCCTTGGCCTCAGCCCACCAGGAGGCCAAGGTCTCTTTCAAATCTGCCAGAGGCTGAGGAGTAGATGGTGGCAGTGGAGGAAGTGGGGGATATGGATATTGAGGGTATCCGTAAAAGGAGTATCCGTAACCCGACGGTGGGTACTGAGGTGTTGGATATTGTAGCGCTAGGTACTGGGGCGCAGGATACTGAGGGGCCAGGTATTGTGATGTCAGGCACCCGGGCGCCAGGGGCTCTGATGGAGCAGAGGGAACTGGCAGAGGCCCTGCAGGCAGGCCAGATGGTAGTAATGCTGGCCCCGTGGGAGTCGGGCCCGGCGTGGGTATACCTTCAAGAGGGTCCGAAGGACCTGACGGAAGAATAGGCCTATCGCCAGGTAAAGGGACGCTGGATAGCGCTGGGTCGGCCGGCTTCGGGACCTGCATCTGAAGGTCCAGTGTCAGGGGGTCCGGCAGTGTAGGAGGGTTCCCTGACGGCAGCGTCCCAGTATCCTCAGTGACGACCTGGGAAGGAGGATTATAATCCCCGGGGGTCAGTCGAGGAGATGCGAGGACCTCAGAAAGCAACGTGGTAAGATGCTGCGGACAGCCTGGGGCGTCACACTGTTTGATGGGGTCTGGCGCAGGCTTCTTGGATGGGCGGGCATCAGTGGAGCCAGCATCCGACTTATCGGCCGAATCCGGGCGGACGATGGAGGAGCCGACGTCAGACTTATCAGACTCCCTGCCCGAGTAAGCCCGTGAAGGAAATACGGTTTTGTCGGGAGGTGTTTTGGCTGGGTGCTCCCGACGTCCGACTTACTGGACCTGCTCTGACCGGAGGGCCGCATGGAAGAAGCGGCCTTCATGGGAGTGGAGGCCTCCTTTGCCCAGGAGGCTCCCGAAGGGCCCGAGCCAGATGGGAGGGGTGACATTTTCTTGGTAACCACCAAGACAGCCGTCGTGGAGTGATCCCCCGGAGGGGACGTTACCTTGAGTGCTGCGACTCCGCTGCTGTGAAAACCGGTTCCCGCTCCTGGTGCTTCTCCTTTTCGTGCTTTTTCTTATGACCTTGGGTGGAAGTAGATGCCTGCCTAAGTTTCTTTAACTCTTTTTCCATGGAGGCCATTTTTTTTGGAGTTGAACTTCTGGCAGTGCTGGCACTTCTCCATGGGGTGGTCTGAGCCCTGATAAAAGGTGCACAATGAGTGGCCATCCTTGTGTGGAAGTTGGGAACCACATGAGTCGCACTTGTTTTTATGTGATTCGGAGGCCGTCGGGGACGACAAACAGCGAATTGTTTGGGGGAAAAAAATAGAAAATTTAGAGAAAATGGGTCGAAAAGTTTGAAAACTTAGAGCCCGACGAATGACTGACGAGCACTGTTCCACTGCGAGGAACTTTCACAAGCCAGCAGTGGGAAAGAACTGTTAGACGAGCGGGGAGGGGGACCGCCCCTTTATGCCGACATCGGTCTCCTGATGTGGGGGAGGTCCCACGACAGAAACTGCTAGCTAGACATTTTTCCGTGTGGTCCTGGCGGCTTAGTCTTATGTGTGAATACCTACTGCAAGAGCCCTCTTGAAGTAAGATCTAAGGTGTTTAGGCACCTTGGTCTGTTATGAGCTGCCTTAATGACAACTGAATCAGTTTCAGCTGGGGCAGCAGAGGAGAGGAGACCCTGACGGCATGATAAAGTTTGCCAGCCCTGCATGGCATAACTGGCACCATGTCTGGTCTGTGCCAGGCTGACATGGCTGCATTCTTCAATGCTGGAAGCATTACGAACGTATGAAAATGCCAGCAGAAACAGGCCTCATGGTCTATCGAGTCTGCAGCTAACCCCTCAACTTGCAGCTGGCCCACCCTTTCCTCCCCCCCTCACTCTGTCCCATCCCCTCTTGAAACCGCTCACTGTCCTACAGGAAACCAGTTCCTCAGGTAGAGGGTTCCACTTGCCTACCACCTGTTCAATGAAAAATAGTTTTTTGAATTCCCTGCCCTCCAGCCTCAGTCGATGCCCTCTTGTATCTCTCCCTCTTCTGATCCAGAATCTCTCTCCTGTATTAGTCTTGTTTATCCCCTTCAGGTACTTAAAGGTCTCGATCATATCTCCCCTATCCCTTCTTTCCTCCAGGGAATACATGTTAAGCTTGTTCAACCTGTCCTCGTAGGATTTCCCCTCCAAACTCTGGATCATCTTAGTCGCTCTGCGCGGCACCCCCTCCAACAATCTGATGTCCTTTTTCAGGAACAGTCACCAGTACTGCATGTAGTATTCTAGGTGCGGCCTCACCAGTAACCTGTGTGAAGCTTCGCCAGCTGGTTATGACTGTTCTATGACATCTGTAATATAAAAATATAGTGTATGACTGTCAGTGCTTCCATGAGTGCCCCCCCCACCCCAGGTTTCAGTTACAGTCAAGAGACCTGTAACCAGGAGGTAATTAAAAGATTAGAGAGACTTAATTAAGGGACTCCTGTAATTAGAACTGACCCAGGTGCCAGTTACAGAGATCGTAAACTTTTATGACATTTTAGAGGAAAAAAAAAAAAACATTTTTATACCATGGTGTGAAAAGTCATAAAAATCCTTTGATGTGCCCTGGGAAGAGGAACTGCTCGAGATCAAAGAGGGGATGTTAATTAAGAAGTCATATTGGGAAATTTGTTTTTGCTGAAGTCATAGTATTTAAAATATCTCCTGACAGGACAATTATTGCTTGTATAATTTTTATATCCTAAAAGGAGGAGCTAGATGACATCATAGAATGGGTGGAAACAGCGTTTTAAACTGTATTCTGTGTTTCAACTGAGTGACATTTCTTTTTTGGGCTCTTAAGAGACGAGATATAACTTGAGCACTGTAAAGAGGTTAATATGTTAGATACAAAAAGTCTAATTGTATTGTGGTAGGAGTTACGTTTTGTACTTTAACCTTGTTCTTTTAAGTGATTGTATGCTTTTTGATATATTGTTCTGTGCTTACATTTAACATATTTTTATCCATTTTTAAGTAAACCTTTTATTTCAAAGACTGCCTGGGTGTGTCTTCAAAGTTCTTTCTGCATGTGACGTATAGAGGATTAAGACTGACAAAAACTGTTCAGAGCTTGATGGTGTTACCAAACTGGGAAAAGGTAAGAATATAACCAAGGTCTTTTATAGAGTTTTAAGGGTTCATTTTGGATACCTAATTAGGTGCCCTTAGGTGAAAGATATCTGGCATCCCCCCAAACAGCAGATCATCTGAGCCTGTACATTTGGGTAAGCTAGCATTAGGTTCACAGTTTGAATGGCCCCAGAACTTGAGACTAAAGGTGATTCAGACCCACAAGCAGACAGGAGGGTTACCCTATCTGTTACCTGTTCACAATACTGCGCCCGGAGGCTGGCATTGTGGAAGCAGAGGGCCTGACCTGCTGAGTGCGGTTGTGACAACCTGTACAAGGGAAGGATCACCTCACTACTTCTAGAGGAGATTCCCCTCACTATACAGTCCAGCATCTTGTTGGCTTTCGCAGCGGCCTTCCTGCACTGAGCCGAGTTGTTAATATGCCCCGTTATTATCACCCCCAGGTCTTTTTCCTCCTCTAAGCTCCCCAACTGTACCCCTCCCAGCTGATAGCTCCTCCTCTGGTTCTTAGTTCCGAAGTGCAGCACTTTGCACTTCTTGGCATTGAACCCCATCTGCCATGTTTCCGACCACTTCTGTAGTTTAGTCAGGTCTTCTTGCAGTCTCCTCCACCCCTTGATGTCATCCACCACAGCTCCCATCTTGGTATCGTCTGTGAACAGACTGATCTTACTGTGGGTCCCGTGTGCGATAGCTGCTATGAATATCCCAAACAGCACTGGTCCCAGTACCGATCCCTGTGACACCCCGCTTGTTACTACTCTTGGTGATGAACGTTTCCCCTTCTCCACCACCCTTTGCTGCCTGCTCTTCAGCAAGTTAGTGACCCATTTGGTCATCTTAGTACCCACCCCTACATATTCCAGCTTCCCCCCAGCCTCCCATGCGGCACGGAATCGAAGGCCTTGCTTAAGTCTAAGTACAGGACATCAACTGCATGGCCCCTATCCAGTTCCCTGGTCACCCAATCATAGTACTCAATCAGGTTTACCTGGCAGGCATTGCCAGAGACAAACCCATGTTGTCGCCCGTCCTGGAGACCATGGTCTTCCAAAAATTTCACCAAGCCTCTCTTTAAGGATTGTCTCCATGAGCTTTCCCGCAGTTGATGCGAGGCTCACTGATCTGTAGTTACCTGGATCATCCTTTGGGCTACCTTTGTGAAAGGGCACCACATGAGCCAACATCCAATCCTGTGGCATGCATCCTGTGCCCAGAGAGGTACTGAACAGGTCAGTCAGTGGTCCTGCCAGTTCCTTGAGTATCCTAGGGTGAATGCCATCAGGTCCTGGTGCCGTGTCCACCCGCAGTGTCCTCAGTCCTTCCAGTAGTACCCTGTCCTCTTTAATTTCTCCATCTGTCACTCCCTCCCCGTCACTCCCATGAGGTATCTGTTCCCCTCTCTTCTGTGAATACGGGGCAGAAGTACTCATTGAGTGCCTCTGCCTGCTCCTCCCCCTTCTCTACCCCGTGTCCTCCTTAATTCTCACTATCTGTTCCCTGTTCTTCTTTCTCTCACTAAAGTATCTGAAGAAGTCCTTCTCTCTCCGCCCTTAATGACCAGTGCCAGTCTCAGCTCTCTGGATGTCTTGGCAGCTCTGACTAGTCTGGTAAACTCCCTGGACTTCTTAGTATACTCCTCCCTGTCGTCCCCCCTTCCTGATATCTTGAATCTCTGAAAAGCTTTCCTCTTGGCCCTCACCCCCTCCATTACTTCCTGGGTCAGCCAACTGGGCTTGTTTGCCCTTCCCTTCTTACTTTGTGCCCTAGTACATGTCCCAGCAGCCTCTGCCAGCCCTGCTTTAATAATATCCCACTTTTGATTGGCATCCATGGTTGGTTGGATTCCCTCAAGATGATTTATCAGAATTTCCCCCATCTTGTTAAAGACTGTCCCCCCTAAAATCAATCACCCTGGTACCCAAACCTGCAGTTTGCGTACCCATTCTGAGCGTGAACCACACTGAGTGGTGATCACTCCCAGCCAGAGGGTCCTCCACCTCCAGGTCCCTTGCAACCTCGCCGTTTGGTAGTACAAGGTCCAGAGTCCTTCCCAGCCTAGTTGGCTTGCAAACCAACTGCACCATGAAGCTATCCAGAAATGCCCCCAATATAACCTGCTCCTTTGCACTTGTGGTGGTTGGTGTGCTCCAGTCCACCCCAAGTAGGTTGATTTCCCCCCACCACCGTATTCCCCCTTCCTGCAAACCCTCGTAATTTGTTCTGCCAAATCCCTGTCCAGCTCCTCGCCGTGAGTTGGTGCCCTACAGACTACCCCCATCCTCAGTACCCTGCTCTTTGAGATCTGAAACTGCATCCATAGGGCCTCTGTCTAGCCTTCCTCCCCCTCTTCCCTTATGCATCTTATTACCGCGTGTACATAGATCACCACCCCCTACCTTTCCTGTTTGCCCTGTCCTTTCTGAATATCATAGACCCTGGGATCATCATATCCTAGTTCTGGTACTGGGTGGCTCAAGTTTCTGTTATGGCCGCAATGTCCATCTGCCCCACTGCCTAGACAGCCTGTAACTCGGCTGATTTGTTTCCTAGGCTCCTCTCATTCAGTGTCACCACCCTCCAACCTGTTCCTTTCCCTTCCCCATTCCAATTAACCCCCCCTTCATCCCTACCCTGATGCCCTCCCCTATAGCTTGGGGGGGGGGGTAAGCTCATCTGGCTCCCCTCTCTGGAAACCCTGCCTACTAGCTGTTCACTTGACACCCCCCTTCCTAGTTTAAGTCTACCCTTGTTGCTATGTACCCCTCTATCCCTTGCTTTAATACTCCCTTCCCCTCCCTGCTCAAATGTAGCCTGTCCCCTGCGTACAGGTCATTATTGTCCCTGGTTCTGCCCCAGCCACTTACTAACCCATACCCCTAGGTATGAAACCATTCCAGCAGCCAGGTGTTTAACTCCCCTATCCTTCCCTTCCTCTCTGTACTTGCACAGGGTACTGGGAGCACCTCTGAGAAGGCCACTGATTTCCCCATCTCCTCACACAGCCTTCTCAGTTTCTTGAACCTCTCCTTTACTACATCCACCATCTCCCCCGCCAGGTTGTTCATACCCACATGCACCACAACATGCAGTTTCTTCTGTTCCTTCCCTGTGCACTAGAGAATGGACTGCCCCGCTCTGCCTGCTGTCAACCCGGGAATAGACTCGACACATGAGACTATGCCTTTCTCCTTTACTACCTCATCTGATCCCTTTCAGTATGGAGTCCCCCAACACTAGTACACTTCCCTCTTCATGCCATGTTCCGCCTCTCCTCCATTTACCTCTTTGTCTATTACTAGAGTCTCCCTTCCTTGCCCATTTATGTGTCTAAACTTCTTCCCTACAACTCCCCCACCTTCCCCCTGACCTGTCTTCCCACATCCCCCACGGTCCCATGCTATCATCTACCTTCCTCCATCGGCCCCTGCCCCCCTTTTGCTATGCTCCCCTTGTCTGACCTATCAGCACTGCTCCCTCCACTTCACACCTACTGCCAAAGCCTTCCTTTTCAGCCGTGCCCCTCTTCCCCTGCTACCCTCCTCCAAATGTCTGACCCATGTACACTCCTTTCCCTTTCCCCCTGCAGCCCCTTCCTGGAGCTCCCACCTCCCCCCTCCACCACTGTTGCTAGCACCGCAAACCTACTACCTGCCACCCCCGTATTGCCGTGCGCTGGCTCTTTTCCCTGTCCCGTGACCCACTTCACCCCTTGTCTGATGTGATCCCGCACCCCCTCCTTGCCCTCTCATTCAACCTGATGTTCTTCCCCTGATGTGCCCTCTTGTTACTTCTTGAGAAATGCCCTCCTGCCTCCATTCCCAGCCCCCCGCCCACCCCCTCTCCAACTCTCCACCAAGCCACTGCACTCTTTCCTTCAGACTCCTTAGCCTGTGGCAGACTGGATGAACATATTATGGAGACTAGCAGGGTGTCCGAACAGCTGCCCTACACCCATTACAGCCCACTAATCTACCCATGATGCCCCTGCCCCTAACGCCCCCATTATAGCTGTTCCATCCCCCAGTGTGTCCTTCCCCGTACCGCTCCATTTCCTACTTCTATACTGCTATAGCCCTTGTATACCAATGATGGTTAATGTTGTCCCTAAAGCCCCCTTTATTATTTAGACCTGCAAGTGTACCTCTCCCTAATCTACAGTGCACCCCTCTTCTAACAAATTTCCCCTGCCTGGATACAATCCCAGGGACTTGGGGTCTTGCATGATGAGCTGGGAACCTTAGTGACTGCACCTGGTCGTGCTATCCACCAATAGTAAACTATAAGTAATGTAGCATCCACCAATGGCCGAGCAGCAAAACCCCAATATATCTGTAGTATTCGGGGGAGGGTGGGTTTAGGGCCTTCAATGACTGTCATGAAAGTCTATCAGTCCAGCTCTTTCTACCAGAGCTCCTCGGCCCTTCTCTCTTAGCTCTCACAGATTTGCATTTAAAAAGAGTTCAAATCCCAAACAGAACTGAATAAACCCTCAGAGACATACACTCTCCCAGTAAAAGCTACGACAGTAAAATCAAAACAGAAGGAAATTAAAATTACGTACCTACCATAATTCTTGATCTTCCTGTGTATCTTCACCATCCATCACTGATGGGTGTCAGTCGGAGACAGGCACACCGTGGGAGATTTTTTGGAGAAGGGGCCTGCGCAGTTGGTGCCGCTCACGAGGCCGACTCATTCCATGGTGCTCGCGGGTTGGCCAGGAATGATCTTTGGGGGAGATTCTGGAATCTCCAGGAAATCCAACAGGTCCTTTCTGGTGGCATCCTCTTCCCTCAGTGTGGAAGACCATGGTAGAGGACAACTGCTTCAACACATTAAAAAATGTGGGTCCTCAGAAGGGGACCTGGTAGTATGCTTCACGGAGTCCTCAATGACAGAAGAGGCTGTGGACTTGTCAGAAAGCAGGAGTTCCTCCTCCACATCATCAGGAAGAATAAGATTAGGGCAATACTCCTTCTTGACCTCTCCAATCTCTGGGTCTGGTATCAGGTTTGCCAGCGGCAGCCTACAGGGAGTCTCCTGGGGTCGACGAACAGGCATCAATGATGAAGCTGTTGTTGATGGTAAAGGGGGCCTATTCAAAGCGTCCAGTTGCGGAAAAAGCACATTAAGGAACTTGATCAGTACTTAATTCAGGTCGATGGTGGATGTCAACCGGGGGGGTGTCGATGACCCGCCTGCTGTGTCCTGAGAACCTGTATGGGCCTGTAGCCCTGGTGAAGGCAGGGCAAGGCCTCCGGAGATGCGCCCGGTGAACCTGACATCGATGACCAAGGGGCCGACGACCTGGAGATCCACGGCCAGGTACCCTAAGAATCGGGCGGAGGTGCTATCAGTATGGGTGTGGTAGGCAGAGACCTGGACAGCAGTTCTCTTTGGCGGATCGGTCGCAGACAATGAAGATCACCCAGAAGGAGGAGAGGCCTAAGGAGAGCAAGATCGACATCGGGGGGAGCGGTCGTGATCTCAGTCTTTTTTGTGACTTTTCCCCAAGGACTTGTCTCAGGCCTAAGAACTCGAAGATCCGGTCAGTGACTGGGAGGTTGGAGCCTGGGAGGACCCCTGCCCAGAGCAGACAACCTGTTGATCCATCAGGAATTTTTTTAGAGCCTTTTTCCATTGCCGAAGGGTTGTTTGGTTAAACTTCTGGCACAGCTCACAGTCAGAAGCTTTGTGGTCAGGCCCAAGACAGCAGACACAAACAGAATGTTTGTCTGTAGAGGCAATCTTCAGTTGTACTGTTGAAAATCTTCAGTGTGTATTCCCCTTCACCAACGGTGAAGGTTCCTAAAGTGTTACCAGGTGACTGAGATATCCGAAAAGAAGATATGTTGTGGCCAGTCTGGAGCTATCAACATCCACGCCTTGTCCTTCCGGGCATTGACCTCCATCTCATTGATAAAGGGAAAGAGGGGAAAGACATACACGAGGCCTGGAGTCCAGGGCCTCATGAAAGCATCTTCCATCAGTGACCTGGACTGTGGGGGGCAGACACAAAACAGCCTCAGTTCTTTATTCTCCCAGGAGATAAACGGGTCCAACAGAGGTGTGCTCCATAGACAGAACAGGTGTTTCACCCCCTCCTGACTTAGGGACCACTCGTGTGACATCTCTCCCACCTGACTAAGAGTTCCTACCAGTTGACTGTCCACTCCAGTCGAGAGGTCTAGTGTGGAGGACATACCAACCAAAGGAAAGGGAGTGTGTGCGCCACCCTATCTGTCCTGGTAGAACGTGGTTGTTGTGTTGTCTGTCTGGACTTGCATGAACTGACCCCTGACTAGAGGAGCAAACTCCATCAGAGCCAGCTGCATGGCATGGAGCTCCAGCAGCTTAATGTGGTGACGGGACACCCTGGGTGACCAGAACCTGGGAGTTCTGTGGTCCCCCGAGTGCGCTGCCCACCCCACCAGAGATGCATCTGTTGTTAGCGTGATGGTCTGTTTTCTGGCTCATTCCTTCAGATGTTCTGGAATTAGTCACCCCTGGATGGCAACCCACATCGGCTGGGTTACTGTGACCAGCTAGTCCAAATGGCCTAGGTGCTGGGACCACTGACGGCCCAACACCCACTGCAGGTGGTGAATATACCAGCGGGCCCAATGGACCACGATACTGCAGGACGCCATGTACACCAGCATCCGCAGCCAGTACAGTGCAGGGCATGAGCGTTCAACCTGAAATGACTGGGCAAAGGAGGTAACACCCACAGGGAGGTAGGCTTTGGCCGGCGGGCAGTCTAGCTGTGTTCTGATGAACTGAATCACCTTTGAAGGGATCAGTTCAGATGTGACCGGGTTGACCAACATGCCCAAGCCTCTGCAGGTCAGGAGGGATCCCTAGACCACTCCAAAGCCTCCTTGGATGGCACGGCCATCAGCCAGTTATCCAAGCACAGATACATCCAGATGCCTGTGCAACTTAAGAAGGCTGCCACCACTGCCACACACTTAGTGAAAATCCTGGGAGCAGACAAGAGGCTGATTGGCATGACCTGTAACTGATACAGAATACCTTTTGCATAGAACCAAAGGTACCAGCAGTGGGAGTGACGGATTGGGAAGTGGAAAAATGCATCCTGGAGGTCCAGGGAACAGAACCATGTGCCCTACTCCAAGAATGGTATGATCTTGTTAAGGTTTACCAACTAGAACTTGCACATCTACATGTAACTGACTTTGATCATGCAGATCCAGTACTGGATGCTAGTCCCTTGTCTGTTCTAGGACCAGGAAGTATGCTGACATGAACCTTAGTTACCAGGGTGTCTGAGACACAGACTATAGCCCCTTTCACAAGAAGCTAAGCAACATCCTCCCTTAGGGCGGACAGTGTGTCCTGTGACACCGTGGACTCCAAAGCAGCATGAGATCGGTAAAACCGGAGTGCCTCGGAGTTTAGAGGCAGCCCCCTGTCTACCAACACCTCTAGTACTCACTTGACCATGGTAATGATGGACCAATGAGGCCAGAAGAAGTTAAGCTGACTTCCCACAGGGAGCTGATTCAGGGACTGGACAGGTGGGAGGTTAACATCCCTCGACCTGTCACTGAGCAGCTCTGTGGGGGGGGGGGGCAATAGCAGCTGGGGACGGAGGGCACCATTTCCCCCAATCCCACCTTTTTGACCCCTGGGCACAGAACCTGGCCTTGGGGCACCAGGCTTGGTATTGTTCCTTCTTGGACTGCTGCCAAGGCTACTATGGCTGAAAGGGCTGAAATTGAAAGGCTTTCTTTTTGGGTTTCTGGGCCTTATGATCCTTCTGGGATGAAGCCACAGAGTCCAGGGTGGTGCTGTACTTCTTGATTCTGGTGAGATGTCCTTTCACCCATGGATCAAAGAGGTCATTGCCCAAGAAAGGAACACCGGCTGGCTTCTGCTGAGTGTCCACTATGAAGGTGGCCAGTCTCAGCCAGGCCCTATGATGCATCTCAACAGCCAACACCATGGCACAGGCACATGAGTCGTTCATATCTAAGACCATCTGGAGCTGCTCTTTAATCAGCAATTGATCCTGGTCTCTTACCAACTTCATAGACATCAGCTTATCCACAGGGAGGTGAAAGAGGACATCGCCCAGCACTCCCAACAGGGAGTGACCAAACGTGGCCATCCCCACAGTACAACTTGCTTGAAGAGGACCAAGGACTGCAGTGGCAGCATCTCCACCCGCAAGGGTGATGAAGCAGAAGCTCGATATATCTGCCAAGGCTGGACCGGCATGGGCATGACTGGCACCTGCTAGTTGACCCCAGCTCTCGGGGGGGGGGGGAGAGAGAGAGATACAGCCCTATCCTGCCCTGAAATGGCATAAGTGGACCAGAGGAGTTTTTGGAGCATTACCACATCCTGCAGTGGTGCCTCCAGGTCGAGTGGCATCAAAAGCATGAACAGCGCCTCCATTGCAAGCTCAACCTGCAGACAGACGTCAAGGAGAAGCCACCAGAGGGTCAGAATAGACCACATACCAAGGTGCAAGGGCATGCACTGCCCTTTGGTGGCACGACTGCCGGTGGAGGATAATCCCGAGGGGAGCCGGCCAGGAACACCAACCGGTCTATGTCCTCCTGGGACAAGACAGGGAAAACCGGGGTCTTTGAGACCAACTCCTTGTCAATCCCCTCAGTCACATGGTCAATGGAGTCCAATGCAACAGCTGTCGCTGCCTCTTCCATGGCTGCAAGCTGAGCAGCAGACCTGCCACAGCGGAGGCATTCTTGCGGCCTTTCAGCTGGAGCTTCAGATCCCTGTTAGCCGGCCAAGCAGCAGGAGCTGGGCCACATAATCTAGCAACAATGAAGAAAGCACAGTCTGACACAGGCCACAGCCAGAAAAATTCTGCACTGCCCTCAAACAGCAGAGGCAAGACATGTGTGGGTCCGACTGCGACATCTTCTGTCAACATGTGATGCAAACTTGAAGCCAGGAGCTGGCTTCACTTCCTAGGAGTCCATCTCCTGTCGATGAGGAGGTAGCCGAAATGAAGGAGAGGAGAAGAAATTAAGGGAAAATCAATAAAGTTTGAAGAAAAAGATTGAAACTACCAATGGCACACTTGGTAGCCTACAATGATGCAGAGCTGCAAACAAAGAGAGCAAACTGTTCCAGCGGAAAGGAAGATCTGACACCACGGGGCGGAGCTGAGGGATATATCTTCTGAGTGGTGAGAGAAGATTACCTTTAAGCAATCTTCTTTCTGCAGTGACCGAACAGAGATTTGGAAGGAGTAACTCTCGACATAAATGAGGTAAAGGAATCTCATATTTAAAAGAGATTCTGAGAGCTTGGGTAAAGGAAACAATTGTAGGCAAAAATGATGTGAACTGCGACAGAGCTTCCACTGACACCCAGGTGAACAGAGTTGACGACTGGAAAGAACTGAGGAGGGAGTGGGGCCGCTCACACCTTTATAAGGTTGGTGACGTTGGCAGGTGATGATGGCATGGGCGGCCCCAGTGGTACAGCTGGAAAATCTTCCGTGTGGATTCTGCTTCACCAACAGTGAAAATCCTACAGTGTGACCCAATGACTGAGATGCCCCCGAAGAAGATCCATTTTGTCAAGCGGACTTTTCTAGTTCCTAGGACTAAATCGGGAAAAGGAGACACCCCCAAAAATAAAATAATTTAAATAATTACCCTAAATGGGGCGAACATTACCAAGCAATTCCTACGGACAACATGGAGTGACACAGAAAGAAATTTATAACCCTAACTAGGGGTGCACTACTGTGCCTCTAATGTTGATACCGTCTTCATCATAATTTATACAAAAACTTAACAAAACAACAGAAATGGACTATTAGGCAAAGTACATACTTACACAGATTTTGTTTTTATACTGGAGCAAACTGGGCAGTCCAGTCTCGGGGTTAAACTTTAACTCAAAGTCCAGCCCACCTGCATTTTCAGCCCTGGATGGTATGAGTTTCAATTTACGGGCCAAGTTGTGGATCTCAATAAGGTCTGTCTCAATCTAGTAAATAAAACAAAACGAAAATAAATTAGTAATCTATCCAGTATTAATCAGTCAAATTTATTATCTTCCTCAGGGTCCATGGTTAAACGGACAACAAAGATGCCCATTCAGGCAACCAATGACAGGGGCTGGTATATTCTAGTGAGTATTAGTCAAGAGTTTACCTATAAAACAGGCACTTAATAGAGATTAGTCACGTTTGAAAATACTGTATGTAAACAAAAGGGAGTTCCCTTTAAATCTTGTGACCTGATCAGATCCTAACATGGCACCTGACATCATGTGCAATTATGTCATCTGATTGTGTGCACTCTTGAGCTATTACTGTACATCTCTTGCAGTCTTTTGTTTAAACTCATCATTACCTGGAGTGCTTTTTAAAGTCAGAGTTTTCCATTGCTTAACCTTAACACAAAACGGCCGCAGAGGTATAATTGAGTTAAAGACAAGAAACAATTTCCAAATGGCAGCTGTTTATAATTTTCCCATTTACAGACATGATATCCATAAGCCTAAATGATCCATATATAACAGAACGTGAATAAAAAGTGAAGTGAAAAAATACAGGTTACTCACCTGTAACAGGAGTTCTAGGAATGGTATATGTTGTTCATCCACATTTATTGGCAGGTTCCTTGCCGCTTTAAATCTTGCCGGAAGGTCTTCAAGCTGGTTCCTCCCACCCACCCAGGTGGTAAAACTCTCGGCTCCGCCCCATGACGCCAGATCTAGCCCGCTGGAAGCCAGGTTGTGCGTCGAAGCCAGGGAGGTCGGGTGGGTCGTGTGGATGAACAACATACACCATTCCTAGAACTCCTGTTACAGGTGTGTAACCTGTATTTCTAGGGACATGGATATGTTGTTCAATCCACACTTACTGGCAGACTCCTAGCAGTTCTCCAGGAGGAGGGAGGCAAGGCGCACACCCCTGATACTTACTTGGGAAACAGGGACTGGAGAACTGAGGCCCCAAACCAGCATCCCGGCGTGACTCAAGGTCGATGTGGTAGTGGGTAATAAAGGTATGTGCCGACTTCCAGGTAGCAGCCCTGCAGATATCCTGGATAAGGACATCCTGGAAGCAACTACCGATGCAGCGGTATGGCGGGTAGAATGAGCTCATCCCTCTGGGAGGCCCATGCCCACCAACCTATAGCAGAGCTCTCTGGCAGAGGTGACCCACCTGCTTATCGTCCGCTTGGCTGCAGGTCTGCCAGGTGCTGCTTCAGCGTGGGTGACAAACAGCTGGCGAACCTCTCCCCAAACTTCAGCCGTCCGCTCCTTATAATAAGTGAGCGCGTCTAGGGTCCAAAGTATGGAGCCTATATTCAGCCTCCGAGGTGTGATTGGGGTAGAACACCGCAGAGTCAACACCGTTAAGGTGAAACTCCAACACCACCTTGGGAAGGAATTTCGGTGGGGCGCAGGACAACCTTGTCCCTGTGGAAGACCAGATAAGGAGACTTGATGGAAAGCGCCTGGAGCTCTCCCATCCTTCCGGCTGACGTGATAGTTACCAAGAAGGCGGTCTTCCACGACAGGTGGGAAAAATCGCACCTGTGCACTGGTTCGAATGGCTTGTCCATGAGCTTGGCCAATACCAGCAGTAGATCCCACAGAGGTGGAGGTTCTCGCACTGGAGAGGAAATGTGGTCAAGGCCTTTGAAAAGCCGCCGACCACCTTCTCCTCAGTGCCACCCACTGCTTCCTGCCCGCCTGTAAGCAGAGATGGCTGCCAGGGTGCACCTTAAGGGTCGTCAGACCAAGCCCTTGCTGAGAAAGGGACCACAGGTAGTCCAGAATGCTTGCCAAGGGACAGGCGGAAGGGTCCAAGCCCTTCCCCTGACACCAAATGGAGAATCTCTTCCATTTGAAGGCATAGCATTTCCTGGTCGACTCCTTACGGGATACCTCAGCGACGTTGAGAACCTCGTCAGAAAGACCCAAAGCCTGGAACTCTAGCCACTCAGGAACCAAGCCGTCAGGTGCAGGGATTGAAGGTCCGGATGGAATACATTCCCCTGGTTGACTGAGATCAGGTCCGGGCGGGCTGGAAGCTGCCTCAGGAGCCTGGAGCTGAGGCTGAGGAGATCTGGATACCAGAACTGGCGGGCCAGTCTGGGGCTACCAGAATCACCTGCGCCTTGTCCCTCCTCGCCTTGAGAAGCACCTTGTGGATCAAGGGAAATGGGGGAAAGGCGTAGAAGAGGCCCGGGATCCATGGCCTTGAGAAGGCATCCCCCTGCAGCGAGCCCTGCTGAGGGGGGCGGGCATGGAACAGCCTCAGCTTTGCGTTCTCCCTGGAGGCAAACAGGTCCACCTGAGGCGTGCCCCAGTGGGAGAACAGATCTTGTACTACCTCCGGCAGGAGAGACATGAAAATTACGTACCTACCGTAATTATGACCTTTCTGTGTATCTTCACCATTCATCACAGATGGGTTATCTGGCCGGAGGTCAGGACCCCGCGGGAGCTGGTTTTTTTTTTTTTTTTAAAAAGGGTAGGCGGAGCCGACACACCATCGGTGCCGCCCCCGAGGCCGACGATGCATGGCGCCGAGGGTGGCCGTTAGGCTGTGTCGACCCGCCTGCCTGCCAGTTCTGAGTCGCTGGAGAGGTAAGAGGAAGGATGGAGGGTGGGACAAGAGAGTCCAAAGGACAGAAAAGGAAAGGATGACTGAACTAAAAGGAGAAATAACGACTGAGGGACAGCAAAGAAGAGGTTAGACTAAGGGGATTGGGTAGGGGCCCCAATCTCTGGAAGCGGAAGAAGGGAAGGGTAGGGAGGGGAAAGAATTTAGGAGAGAGGGAGCGGTATTAAGGCATCCGAGACCCTTGTCCATCACCAGATTGTATAGGAACTGCAAGGAGTAGCAAAGCTGTCTGCCAGAATTCAAGGCACAGAATAACCCCAGAAGCAGAGTCGGCTATTCTGGAGGAAGGACAGGGTACAGGGATTTAGTACTCTCTCAGAAAAAGGCGTTTGGTGAAAAAGGTTTTTTTTTTTTTTGGAGAAATAGTTGGATGGAAACCAGAAGGAGGGCAACTACCAACTCCCACCCCATCGGGTTGGAGACAAAGTAGTAGAGAAGGAGTGCCGCTCGAGCTGTCTACTACTCTCATTGGAAAACACCCCCCTGAGTGTCCCCACTTCACCCCGCTCCTAAGGAGGAGGGGGGGGGTCACAGATACGGAGGAGGACCCAGAGACTGAGGCCCCAGGGGGATGGAGGGTGGGGTTGTGATGAATGGTGAAGATACACAGAAAGATCAGAATTACGGTAGGTACATAATTTTCATATCTTATCTGTGTCAATCTTCACCATTCATCACAGATGGGTGAGTACCAAGCCCCCCCGAAGAGGGTTTCTCTTTCACACCAGGGACAAGTCCCTTAGCCCTCAGTGGGTGACACACTGAGGGGGAACCTTCAGGGCCTGGAGAGGCCAGAGAGTGGGGAGAGAGAGAGACGGAGTTCCCCGGAGAAAGGAGATTGCCCAACAAGCGCCGTCTCACTCTACGGGAGAAAAGGTAGGTTCCTGGTGCTTGAAGCTAATCACCTCACGGGCCAAGGGTGACAACGGAAAAGGCGTAGCCATGCCGATCGCCTAGTGCAGATCGCTGTCCCTACGACCCTGGTAGCTACCTCGTTGGCGTCATAAGATGCCCTCGCTTGGTGCCTTGCTAGCTCCAGGCCACGTGCAGAGAGTGTGATGGCTTGTCTGGTTTGCTCCGAGTCAGGCAATGAGGCTAGGAGTTGACCTAGCCTGGACCACAAGAACCTGTTGTAGGCTGCATAGTGGGCCTGATGAGCAGAAATAGAAAGGAGTAACCATGCTGAGTAGAAGGTCCTCCTCCCCCAAAAATCAAAATCCGAGGAGTCTTGATCTGGGGGCCGGTCACGGTGAAGGGCGCGAAGCCCATCAGGAGTATCCAAGTGCATCAAACCAGACTGTGGATGAGGCATGGAACCTGGAGACTCCAGGGGTGCGCAATACCTCTGGCTGAGATCCCTTGGGGCAGGAACTCCGGAGAAGGGCCTCTGCCAGAAACGCAACGATGCCTCCCGAAAGGGAGCTGGCCAGGGCGGCACCACAAGGGTGGCCTCGCCAAAATCTCCTAGAAAGGCGTGCGCCGCGTGTTCAGGATTGCTGGTAGTGGAGGGTAAAAGGTGCAAATCCTCCAACATCCTAACGAGGAAATGCTGATACTCCGCGAGATCAGCAGCCGGAGAGATGTGGACAGAAGGTTCCTCTCCCCCTGAAGAGGGGGATGAGGAGCTGGAGGTCACCATGTGCTCAGAGGGTGGCTGCACGGGGGGAGGTTGAAAAACCTGGCTGTCCATTGCCCTAACGTAAGCAGAGAAACGGGCAGCCACCGCTCTGAACTGCTCCCAGGTGAGAGGGCTGCTAGGACCGAGGATGCCTAGGAGCGCAGGACAATGTGGCAGAGGGGTGGGGACAGAGCCGAGAAAAGAAGTCGGCTGACCTCCGCCAGGGCTAGGGAGCGGACCGTGAGCACCCGAGGAAGGTGCCCCGGAAGACCCCACAGCCGACAGCTGCACAACCACATTGGTACTGTCTTGGCTGCGCCCAGAAGAATCCACCCAGTGAGGCGACCGGGGCCGTAAAGGTCCAGAAGGACGGTCCCCTGCCTCAAAAGAACAGGACTCCCTCAAAGAACCCGAGGGGGAAGAGTGAAAATCTGCACTACGGCTCCTTCCAGAGCCCAGGTGGACCCCAGAAAAAGGCCGACGCGCCGATCCGACACCCCTCGACCCCTCAGAGTCCTCCTCCTCGAGAGGGCCAGCCTAGGTAGCTGGCATCTCTGGGCAGCCCCCGAAGGGGAGACCCAGGGAACAGTACCTCCCCCCCACCCGCAGGCATCCTGATGGGCCCCAAAGTCGGGCGATCAAGACACACCACTGGAGGGGTACCACAACCGAGGATTGATGAAACCCCAAGACCAGGCTGCAGAGCTATGGTGGCACGCACCACTGTCTGCTGGTCCGCACCACTGACCCTAGTCCCGGGGCCACCGATCTCTCCTCAGGAGGGGGCTGGCTCCGACTCGTCGACGAGACCACTGTGCTGCCCACGTCCGCAGCCAACCCCGAGAGGTGCGGCTGCCCGTCCGACTCGGAGCTTGACTCCGACGAGGTAGAGTCCGAAGCTCTGAGCCAAACCGTAGGAGGGCAGGCAGAACTGCCCTTGCCACCGGGCCCGGAAGCCACCGTTGTGCCAGAGTCGGTGCCAGTGCCCTCCGCAACCCCGCGAGCGGGATCTGCAGGAGGCACGTCCCCAGCCCGAGCCAGAGGTCCAATGTCAGGGCCAGTCATGGCCCCATCCGATCCATCGGCACTGGGAGCGGTACCAAGGACAGGGATGGCGCCGACAACAGCCCCGGCGGCACCCACGTCGACCGGCTCCACGAGCGGCACCGAGGACCATGGCGGCCCCAACGGCCCTGAACACTGCGCCGCCCCCGGCCCCTCGATGACGCGAACGGTGCAGAGAGAATAGACGGCGCCGCGGACGGCACCGACAGGAGGAGTCGAAGGCCCCATGGCGCCAAGCCCCGAGGACACGGTGCTGTGCTCAACCTCAGTGCCGAGGCGAGACATGGCGAAGGACGACGTTGGATCTGGTCCCACAGTGCCATGAACAGTGTCGGCGCCGTTCAGCCCACGGCACCGAGCGATGAGACGGCGCTGACGATGGCCCGCCAGGGCCCACGGCGCCGAAGACTCCGACGGCGCCGACCCGGGCCTTCCGAGCCGCGGGAACGACATCGGGGGAGCCTTCACCCCCAAAGGAGCGATTGCCGTGGCGTCACCTCTCACCCGCGGGCCTCCTGCGCCGCGGAAGGAGCCTCGGCGATGGCCAGGCTACAAGTAGCCAGGCTCCCTCCTCCTCGGGTCCGCTTAGAACCGGGAGGGGACCCGAGGAAAGGGCCGAGAGCGGGTTTGCCCGACGAGGTGGAACCCCCGAAAGTCGGGCGGAGCTCGCCCCACTTTCCATGCGTGCTGTTCAAGGACCCGGCGGTCCATGGAGAAACAGGCATCACACGAGTCCATGTCGTGAAGCAGGCCAAGACACGCAAGACACCGGTCGCGCTGGTCGGGTGACGGAGAATTTTGGCCGCATGGGCACTGGCCACATGGGGGCCAACCGCCTCAAGACTTTTGCCCTCCGACCGGTGACATGACCTACGGAAAAAAAACACCAAAACAGACTCGACGTCGCAAAATTCAAACAATAAGGAAAGATCTTACCGGGCGACGTTGAGTGGAGGCAGAAAACAGAACCGGCAGGTAACCGCCGGACTTAACACTGAAAGCGAATAATGCAAACAGGCCTAAAATCTTCTTGAGGCTTCCCACGAGGTGACCTCGATGGCGGGAGATGAAGAACTGGCAGGCAGGCGGAGTCGACACAGCCTAACGGCCAACCCTCAAGCGCCACGCAGTATGTCGGCCTCGAGGGCGGCGCCGATGGTGTGTCGGCTCCGCCTAACCATTAAAAAAAAAAAAAAAAAGAGCTCCCGTGGGGTCCTGACCTCCGGCCAGATAACCCATCTGTGATGAATGGTGAAGATTGACACAGATAAGATCACTCGTGAGACGCAGCCCCTATCCGGCTTAGGGCATCAGCCAGGGTGTTGGAGGCTCCTGCCACTTGAATGGCTGGAGATCCGCCTCCAGGCTGCGCACGAGGGACCATGCGCGGAGAGCTTCCTTGCATAACAGCATGGAGCGCGTCCCGCCCTGGCGGTTCAGATAGTACATGGTCGTGGTATTGTCCGTCTGGACCTGAACCACTTGACCCCGTAGAAACGGAGCGAATGCGGTGACAGCTAGGCGGACTGCTCGGAGCTCCAGCAGGTTGATATGGCATCGGCACTCCCGAGGGGACCAGAGACCATGCGCTCTGTGCTCCCCCAGATGGGCACCCCAACCCATCAGAGATGCATCGGTCGATAGAGAGACTGTCGGCTCGGGGCGGACAAACGGGATGCCCTCCTGCAGATGTGCCGGAAAGGTCCACCACTGGAGAGCGCTCCACATCTCCTGGGTCACTGTCACAGGCTGGTCCAACGGATCGCAGAGTGTGACCACTGGCTGGCCAGTCCCCATTAAAGGGGACGCATGTACCAACGGACCACGCTGGTGCAGGCCGTCATGAGGCCCAGGAGGTGCAGGAAGTCCCGGGCAGGGTGCGATTGCCCAACCAGAAATGACTGGGCAAAGGAGGAAAGAACCTCGGCCCTGTCTGCCGGGAGCCAAGCTCTGGCTCGAAGAGAGTCGAGCTCTGCCCCGATGAAGAGTATCACCTGCTTCGGCACGAGTTCCGACTTGGCCTCGTTGATGAGGAGGCCAATCTGAGAGCAAACCTGGAGGGCCAGATCTCTAGACCGCTCCACCTCCGCTCTGGAGGGGGCTGCAATCAGCCAGTCATCCAGGTAGGGGTACCCCGGACCCTTTGGCGTCGCAGGAATGTTGTCACCACTGCCATGCATTTGGTGAAGACCCTGGGAGCTAGAGAGAGGCCGAAGGGCATGGCCCGGAACTCGTAAAGGGACCCCTCCGCTCTGAAGCAGAGGAATCTCTGATGAGACGGACAGATCGGGACGTGAAAGAATGCATCCTGGAGGTCCAGGGAACAGAACCACACGCCTCGTTCCAAGGATGGTATTATCTGAGCCAGAGTGACCATCCTGAAGGTCCGAGACCTTAGGAACTTGTTCAGGTCGTGCAGGTCGAGAATGGGGCGCCAGCCCCCGTCCATTTTGGGACCAGGAAGTACCTGGACACAAACCCCGGGGCTGGAGGAGGATCCGCCACCTTCCTGATCACCTCTTTTTCGAGGAGCAGGGCAATATCGGCTCGGCGGGCCGACAGCGAGGCTGCGGACCCCATGGCCCCCCCGAGGGGCGATGGCTCGAAAGGGTGGAGACTGCTCGAACTCAAGAGGCAGGCCTTTACCTACCACCTCCAACACCCAGCGGTCCGTGGTGATAGCGGACCAGGCGGAAAGGAAGTAGCGGAGCCATCCCCCCATGGGGGGAACCAAGGGGGGAGTGACGAGGCTGGGGGCGGCACCCCTCAACCCGTCACTGGGCAGGTTAGAGGAGGAACCGGCCAAGGGACCACCTGGGCCTTTACCTCCTTGCTTCCTGTTGGAGGAAGCCGCCGGCTTGGGTTTGGGATGCCAAGCGCAAGCCTGCTGGCCCTGTTGCTGGTTCTGTTGGGCCGGTCGAGCTGCAGGGGCCGAAGGACGAAAGGACTTCTGCTGTTGCTGACGGCGGCCTTTGTCCCTCTGTGCGGAGGTGACCGAGTCCAGAGTGGCATTGGACTTTTCGATTCGCTGGAGGTGTCCCTCCACTCCAGGGCCAAAGAGGTCAGTCCCCAAGAAGGGGACGTCCGCCAACTTGTGCTGGGTAACTGCCGTGAAGGTGGATATCCTCAGCCACGCCCTGCGGCGCATGGCCACCGCGGCCGCTACTGACCTGGCACAGGAATCACCTACGTCCAGAGCTCAAGCTGCATCCCGGTGGACTCCGAGATGAGTCGAAGCAGACCCAAGAAGGACGATGGGCTATTGTCCAATGACTGGCCCCCGGAGGACTCCAGGTCGACCTGCCTGGAGAACAGGAAGGAGTCATCATCGGAGTCCGAAGAGTCTGCGAAGAGCTGCCTCGGCCCTGAGCCACCCTCTACCTGCCGAGGATGGTCGGGAGTGAGAGTGACCGACAACCTGTTGGGCAGGCCATGACCCGACCAAGAATCCTTGGTTGGTGCCCCAGACTTCGGTTGTGGAGGCGGAGGTTCCACTACAATCGGTGGAGCAGCTGGTTTTGGCCGAGCAACCGGCCCTGGAACGGGCAACTCGACTGGGGCGAGTGGTTGCTTCAGTCGTTCAGGCGACAGTCACTTGATGGCCGGAGTCGGTTTAGACCCGGACAACAGCAACTGCTGCCACATAAGCTCCTCGCAGCGCCGACGTAATTAACGCCGAAGTCTCCCCTCATCCGAGGAAGAGGACAAGGAGGAACGGTGTCGCCGCTTACTTCGGTATCGAGACCGAGACCGCCGATGTCAGCGGGAACGGCTTGACCGAGATGAAGTCCGACACCGAGACCCTCGGGGGGACTGAGGGCGGGTCTGGGAAGGGGCGGGGGACACCCGCTCTTCCCTCGGCTCGGGCACTTTAACCGGGGACTGCGGCCCCGAAGATGAAGACAGATCCTCGGTCTCCACTGGGGGAAACGGTGAAGGTGGGTTGTCGGCTTCACCAGTCGACAGCCCGTCTAACGGATCGAGAAAAATCTCGACTGCGTCGACGGGAGTCTCGGCAGGCTGGCCTGACGGGGACACCGTGAAGCCAGCGGCCTGAGCCGCAACTTCGACTGAAGTCGACGGACGGCTGTCCGGGGAAGGAGACCTCTCCCGCTCCCACGAACGGTGGGACCTTCCCTTAGACTCCTTATTCTTGGGCCAAGAAGAATGTCCTGATGGCCCCTCTCCCTTCGTGGAAGGGGACTGACAAAGCTCCTTGAACGAAGCAGAGTACGAGGAACTCAGAGAGAGCGGGATAAATGCCGCGGCTGAGGAGGAGGAAGATGTGGCCTGGGCCGCCTCCTCCTCGAGGGTGATCATCTGCTCGAGCTGCTCAGCCGAGCCAGCCGCCGCGGACACCGCCCAACGAGCCTCTTTTTATTTTACCGGCAGGAAACACTTCTCAGGGCGCCTGAGCTTCAATCGGGCAGCGCGATCATCCAGGACGTTAGCCGAGAAAGAGCGGCACAACTCGCAGGCCTGCGGGTCGTGATCTAGGCCTAGGCAGTAGACGCACGTGGAGTGCAGATCCGTCCTGGACATTTTCTGCCCGCAAGGGCACCTCCGAAAGCCGGGAATAGATATGTCCATCGCAGCTGCGAGGGAAGATGAAGACCCAAGTTTAGAAAACTTCAAAACCAGTTTCGGACGAACCGAAGAGTTAGGATCCAGTCTAAAACGCAGAGCGCTAAGGAGGGAACCTGAGCTTCCAAGCGGTAAGGAAGATCTGGCGTCATGGGGTGGAGCTGAGAGTCTTACCACCTGGGTGGGTGGGAGGAGCCAACTTGAAAACCTTCTGGCAAGATTTAAAGCGGCAAGGAACCTGCCAATAAGTGTGGATTGAACAACATATCCATGTCCCTAGAAAGAACAGCTACATACTTACCATAACAGTAGGACCACAGGGAAATTTTTTTGCAAGTAGTCCACTAAGAGTCACCCAAAACAACATCTTACGTCAACGTCCTCTATATAAACGTGGTGCCCCCAGTTTCCCGCTGGAAAGCATACTGAGAACCTCCCTCTAGGGCACCAGAACACAGTTGAAGTTCCCAGCTACCAGGGCAGACAGGGAATACCAGATGGTCCATCCTGGAGAGAGCGAGAGAGAGGAGTGAAAGAACAGGTTACTCACTTGTAACAGTAGTTCTAGGAGTGGTATATGTTGTTCATCCACACTCTCTGGCATGTCCCTTTCCCCTTTAAACTTGGAAGTCTTCAAGCTGGCTCCTCCCACCAACCCGGTAAACACCTGGGCTCCGCCCCATGACGCCAGATCTTAGCCCCGCTGGAAGCAAGGTTGTGCGCCTAAAGCCGGGGAGGTTGGGTGGGTGCGTGTGGATGAACAACATATACCACTCCTAGAGTTACTGTTACAGGTGAGTAACCTGTTCTTCTAGGAGAGTGGATATGTTGTTCATCCACACTCTCTGACAGACTCCAAGCAGTTCTCCGGGAGGAGGGAGGGAGGCAAGGTGCACACCCCCTACTTGGGGGAAAAAAAGACTGGAGAACCGAGGCCCCAAAACCAGCATCCCGGCGTGACTCAAGGTCGATGTGGTAGTGGGTAATAAAGGTGTTTGCTGACTTCCAGGTAGCAGCCACACAGATTTCCTGGATAGGGATGTCCCTGGAAGCAGCCACCGATGCAGCAGTATGGCGGGTAGAATGAGCTTTTATCCCCTCTGGGAGGCTCCTTGCCCACCAACTCATAGCACAGACCTACCTGAATGCATGATGTAATCCATCTCGCAATGGTCCATTTGGCTGCAGGTCGGCCACAAGTGGCTTCAGCGTACGTGACAAACAGCTGGCGAACATCTCCCTGAATTTCCGCCGTCTTCTTATAATAGGAGAGAGCACGTCTGAGGTCCAGAGGATAGAGCCTGTACTCGACGTCCGAGGTGCAGTTAGGGTAGTATGCCGGCAGAGTCAACACCTGGTGAAGGTGAAACTCTGAAACCACCTTCAGAAGGAATTTCGGGTGGGGGCACAGGACAACTTTGTCCCTGTGGAAGACCAGATAAGGGGAGTCCACCGAAAGCACCGGGAGTTCCCCTGTCCTTCTGGCTGACGTGATAGGCACCAGGAAGACCATCCTCCACGACAAGTGTGAGCGCACAGACTTGTGCATGGGTTCAAATGGCTTGCCCATGAGCTTTGCCAAAACCAGCAAGAGATCCCACGGAGTTGGAGGTTCACGCACCAGAGGGGATACGTGATCCAGGCCTTTGAAGAAGTGCCCGACTGCTCGTGGGACGTCTGGCCTATGCAGCTGAGAGCATCCCCCAGTTGGTTCGAGACTCCTGCCAGATGGATGGCTAGGATATCCACCTCCAACCGACTTACGAGGGTCCAGAAGTGAAGCGCCTCCTTGCACAGCAGACGGGAGTGCGTGCCACCCTGTTTGTTGAGGTAGTACACGGTCATGGTATTGTCCGTCTGGACTTGAACCACTTGACCTCCGGAGCTGAGGAGCGAAAGCTGACAATGCCATTCTGACTGCTCTGAGCTCCAACAGGTTGATGTGGCATTGGGACTCCTCGGGGGTCCATGACCTGTGGGCCCTGCTGTCCCCCATGTGGGCTCCCCAGCCCATGAAAGAGGCATCAGTCGTCAGGACAACCGTCGGCTCGGGGCAGACAAACGGGATACCTTCTTCCAACCGTTCTGGGGCGGTCCACAATTGGAGTGCGTCCCACATCTTCTGGGTTACAGTGATCAGCTGGTCGAATTGACCATGGCGCTGAGTCCACTGGGTTGCCAGCTCCCACTGGAGGGGGCGCATGTGCCACTTGGCCCAATGGACCACTGAGGTGCACACCGCCATGTAACCCAGAAGTCGCAGAAAGTTCCAGGCAGGGCACAAGTGCCCAACCAGAAATGATCGGGCAAAGGATGAAAGAACCTCCGCCCTGTCTGCCAGGAGCCGAGCTCTAGCTTGATGAGAGTCGAGCTCTGCCCCGATGAAGCCCATCACCTGAGAGGGCATGAGTTCCGACTTGGCCTCGCTGATCAAGAGGCCGTGCTGGGAGCAGGTTCGAAGGGCCAGATCCCTGGATCTCTCCACCTCCTGAAGGAAGAAACCTGGCAAGAGCCAGTCATTGAGATAAGGGTATATCCGAACTCCGACGCCGAAGATGGGCCGCCACCACTGCAATGCACTTGGCGAAGACCCGACGGGCCGATGACAGGCCGAACGCCATGGCTAGGAACTCGTACAGGGTCCCCTCGACCCTGAAGCGGAGGAACTGCAGGTAGGACAGACAGATTGGACGTGAAAGAACGCGTCCTGTAGATCCAGTGAACAGAACCACGTTTCGCTCCAGGGATGGTATGATCTGATTCAGAGTTACCACCCGGAAGGTGCAAGACCTGAGATATTGATTCAAGTCATGAGATCTAGGATGGGGCGCCAACCCCCCCATCTGCATGTGCACCAGGAAATACCTGGACACGAAGTCTGCGTCTGTAGGAGGATCCTGCACTGGAGCTACCGCCTCCTTGCGGAGGAGCTGAGCGATGTCGTCTCTAAGGTCTCTGAGTACGAGCCGAGATCCTTTCCTCCTGAGGGGTGCGGGCTTGGCTGGGAGGGTACTGCTCGAATTCCAGAGGCAGTCCCTGGCCGACCCCCCACGGGAGGACCCAGAGCTGGTGTGACTGGTATAGGGGTGGCAACGCCCGACCCATCACTTAGCAAACTTAGAGGAGGAAAAGGCTCCTGGACCAGCACCTCGGCCTTCTTTACAGGGCTGTTGGGGACCTGGGGCGCCAAGCTTGAGCCTGCTGCTGGCCTCCTTGAAAGGAGGGCTGCCTAACCGCAGGGGAAGAGTGCTGAAAAGGCTTCTTCTTATGCTTCTGCTGGTTCTTGCCCGAAGAACCCCTCGCAGAGATAGCATCCAAGGTGGCACTGGACTGCTCTATGCGCTGTAGGTGACCAGCCACTCCTGAACCGAAGAGGTCAGTGCCTAGGAAGAGCATGTCAGCTAACTTGTGCAGAGTATCTGCCGGAAAGGAGGATAACCTCAGCCAGGCCCTGCGGCGAGTGGCCAGTGTGGCTGCTAAGGAACGGGCACAGGAATCTCCAATGTCCAGGGCCATCTGGAACTGCTGATTTGCAACAGTACGGCCTTGGTCACGAACTTGCTTCACAGTGGTCTGCAGGTCCGCTGGGAGATGAGGGAGGACTTCATCTAATTACCCTATGAGGGCGTGAAAGAAGTGTGCCATGATAACAGCTGAATTTGCCTGACGAAGGCCTAAAGAGGAGGCTGCATAGACCTTCCGGGCAGAATGGTCCATATTCTTGGACTCCTTGTCTGGGGGGCGGTCAGTGTCGGCTGAGCTACCAATGCTTCGAACACAGAAGCTGTCACAAGGCTTTCGGCCAAGGGATGTTCTGTGAACCCTGCCAGGGACCCCATGGGTACCATATACTTGCGGGCCATGCAGGCAGATGGAGCTGGATAGGAGGCAGGACGATGCCAGAGCTCAAGGGCTGGGCCAACAATGGCTTCGGCCACTGGAAAGGTCTCCGTTGGGGTATCCCCCCTTTTTAGGATATCCGTAAGGGGGTATTCCACCTTCTTCTGGATAGGTTCCAGAGGCATTCCGGTAGATTCGGAAATCAGGCGGAGAATGCCCTAAAAAGAGGAAGGACCTTCCTCCAAACCTGCCACTGATGACTCGTCATCCCCCAGATGCGAATGCAAACCAGTGGCATCCGAGTCCGAAGAGTCAGGATATAATGGTCTCCCGCCTATGTCTCCCTTGATGCGCCGAGGGCAATCGGGACAACAGTGATGGACAGACGACGGGCAGGCTGGTGTCTGTCCGGTCCTCTTTCGAGGGAGCCCCTCTCTGAGGCTGCTTAGGCGGTGGCTCCACCAAAATCACTGGGGACACCGTAATAGGCAGAGCCGGAATACGGGCTAGCCCCATGGGCGGGGGAACCAAAGCCTTCGGTTCCGGAGGGGTCGGCATCGGCTTGGGAGGTAGGAGCCAAGTAATGGTCGGTGCTGCCGGTGGAGCCGCCTTTTGACCAGTCAGAATCAGCTGTTGCCACATGAGATCCTCATAACGTCGACAAAGTTTCTGTCGAAGTCTCTCCTTGTCTGAGGAGGATGAAGACCGGTGGAGACTCCTCTTTCTGAAGTGTTTGTGACCTTTCTTTGGTTTTTCGACCAAAGGGGTCCTGGTCCTCGATCGAGACCGACGGGGTCGGCTGGTTCGATCGGGGGACGCCGGAGTCGGGGAAAACCGAGGCTCCGGAACGGTTTCCTCGATGAGGTTACCCGAAGGTACAGTCTCCACGTTGGGAAAAGAAAGAAGCGGGGTCCTTTCTCAGGAATTGACAGGAGTCTGCGATAAGGGCTCGAGCGTAATCTCAGCCAGGTTGGCCATTTCCTTGGTCTTGGTGCATTGGCCTGACGGAAGATCTGTAAAGCCGGCGACCGAGGATGCGATCTCGACCAAAGTCGAGACTGCGTGTTCCTGGGACTCTGACCTCTCTCGGTCCCAGGAGCATCTTCTTCTGGAGGCAGACAACTTGGGGTCCTTATTCCTCTTCCGAGGGTGGGAGGAGTGCGAGCCCGAGGGCGCCTCAGCCCTGGTGGGGAGAGACTTGCACAACTCCCGAAAGGAGCCCGTAGAAGTCGAGCCGAGGTTGAGGGGAATGAAGAAACTTCGACCGATAGAAGCTTGAGCCACTTCCCTCTCGAATGCCTTCATCTGTTCCAACTCCGATGGATCCAGCGGTCCTTGAAGCCATCCACCTCTTTAGTTTCACTGGCGGGTTCCTTTTCTCCGGTCTTCCCAGTTGATGGCGCAATTAAGGTCCGCCCAGACATTGGGATGGAAGGCCAAACAAATTGTACACGATGAGGGTGTCATGTCCGATGCAGAAGCAGTACAGCGTGCTTAGGTGAGGATCAGTCGCGTGACATTTTCTGGCCGCAGGGACACCGGCAAAATCAAGGGGATGATTTGTCCTCCCTCTCTGAATCGGAATTGCGAACTCTAACGAGTTTGATAGCAAGTTGCGGTAAAACTGAAGTTTTGAAACCACGGCCTACGAAGTACAGAAGTAGCACGAGGGACCTGTATCTTCAAGCGGAAAGGAAGATCTGGCATCATGGGGCAGAGCCGAGGTATTTACCACCCGGGTGGGTGGGAGGAGCCAGCTTGAAGACTTCCGGCAAGTTTAAAGGGGAAAGGGACATGCCAGAGAGTGTGGATGAACAACATATCCACGCTCCTAGAAAAGCTCTTAATCTAAGGGGGACGGACGGTGGGATGGCATGGCCTGGTGAAAGAGATTCTCTCGAAGATCTACTGTTACAGTAACAAAAAAATTACTCACCGTAGTAATCTTGTTTCTTCCAAGGTGTCCTTTAGCATCAGTAACATTAGCAGTAAGCTAGCTGGCTAGGTTGAGCTGCCTCGGAGGTAGAGATTATGGTAATGAGTATAATGAATAAACCAATCAGAAGAGAGTTAGAGGGTGTGCCGAGTGGAGCTTACCCGGAGGGCACAAGACGTTTTCCGAAGCTATGATCTGAACATGCCCATATGAAGTCTGTCCTAACAGGCTTTAAAAACTATTGTAAAAATATGAAGAAACTATAGAAAAAAAAAAAGAAGACAACTTTGCTTTAAATACAATTCAAAGTAGAACAAATCTGGCAAAAAAACACAAGGAGCAGAGTCCTCTTCAGTTAGGTTACCAGGGGAGGAAGGATGGGAGGTTACTGATGCTAAAGAACACCTTGGAAGAAACAAGATTACTACAATGAGTAATTTTTTTCTTTTCACCCCAGGAGTCCTTCAGCAACAGTAACATTAGCAAACTACAAAGCAGTGCAGTTGGGAGGCGGGTACAGAACCTACTTAGGGAAGAAGGTCTGCAGGACTGCCCTGCCAAATTTGGCATCAGATCTAGACTGTACACCCAGGCAGTAATGCTTTGTGAATGTGTGTATAGTCTTCCAGGTGGCTGCTTTGCAGACATCAAGTAAGGGAATATCCCTTGCAGCTGCCACTGTGGCAGCAGTGCCCCTAGTGGAATAGACCCCTAAGGGCTTGAGGGGCCTGTTTACCAGCCTTGTCACAGCAAAATTGAATGCAGGCAACTATCTAGCAAGAGACAGAGTTCTCTTAATGGCTGGTTTTCCTCTGCCTACCTCACCATAAGTGAGGAAAAGCTGTGTAGTGGATCCCCTGAACTGCTTGGTATGTTCCAGGTAGTAAGACGGAGCTCGTTTAACATCCAAACTATAAAGCTTGCATTCCCCTGGAGTGGATTTGTCAGTGAAAAATACAGGAAGGGTAATGGACTGGTTAAGATGGAACTCAGACCACCTTAGGGAGAAATTTTCTGTTTGTTCTGAGCTCTGCTTTATCCTTATGAGGGATGATGTAGTTTGGTTCAGTACAGAGTGCCTGAAGCTCTGAAATTCTTCTTGCAGAAAGGATGGCTACTAGGAAAACATGTGCTTCCTCAGGAACTGATTGAGATTGTTAAGATTCAATATGAGGCACTACCTCCGTGTCTGTTTGAGAACCAGAAAGTACCAGGAAATGAAGTCTTGACTGACCATGGAGTCCAGGACATGGCCTACAGCACCTTTCTGAAGGAGCTGAGCGATGTCCTCCCAAAGGGCAGACAGCATCTTTGGGGACACAACAGCCCCCTGTAGGGCATAAGCTCAGTACGGCAGGAGAGCCTCAAAGTCTAGAGACAGACTATGATCCACCACGTTGAGTAATGATTTCTCAGATATGACAATGGACCAGGCGTGCCCAGGCTGATGCTGGATGATTAGGAGAATGACACCCCTGACCCGTCACTGGGCAGGCATGGCAGAGGCTCTGGCATCCCAGCCTCTGGACTTCGTGGAGACGGAGATGGTGAGCTTAGGCCACAAGACAGGACACTGCCACAACTGAGGTGCTGGGTAAGACTGAAACTGAACGGGCTTCATTTTCTGGCCCTTAGGGTCTATCTAAGAGGACGTGACGGTATCCAAGGTAGCACTGGATTTCTTTGTCCTGGTTAGGTGACTGTCCACCCCCAGACTACACAGGTCAGTACCCAAGAAAGGGACATCCGCCAGCTTATGTTGGTTGTCCACCATGAAGCTGGATATCTGTAACCAAGCCCAACACCACATGGTGACCGCTGCAGCCATGGACTGGGCCGGGACTCGCAGACATCCAAGGCCATCTGCAGCTGTTGCTTGGCAACCAAATGTCCCTGGTCTTGGACCATCTTCACCACCAACTGAAGATCCACAGGGAGGTGGGGCAGAACTTAGTCCAGGACACCCATGAGGGCTTGTGCGGAACTGTCCATCATGATGGTGGAGCTTGCCTGATGAAGACCAGTGAGGAGACTGTATGGACCTTCTTTGGGGTGGGGGGAGGTTGCGGTTTGTTGACATCCCAGACATTGCCTGTCTGCTGGAAAACCGAGTCTGCCACCAACTCTTCAGCTGAAGGATGGTCGGCGGAGCTGGGAAGAGACCCCGTGGGCACTGCATACTAGCCAACCATACGGGCTGAAGGTGCAGCTCAAGGGGCTGGACATTGCCAAAGCTCTACAGTGGGACCAAAAATTGGTTTCTGTCACCAGGAAGGTCAGCTCCAGGGAGCTGTCCCTGTCAATGAGTTCTGTCATGGGATATCTGTCCTGCTTTTGGACTTGCTCCAATGAGATCCCCATGGATTCGGAGACAAGGCAAAGCAGCACTAAAAAGGAGACCAGCCCATGCTCTGTGGTGAGCTCCTTGGTGGGTTCACGGTCAAAGGCTGGTGTCTGGATAGAATGTATGGAGGAGTTCTCAGAGTCAAAGGATTCCTCAAACACCGCCCCCCAAGCCACACTCTCCGTGGACCAGCCGTGGCTTGTCCAAATATGTAATCTTGACAGACAGCCAACCAGGGAGACAAGAAGCAGGTCTGGCAGCCTTGGACAGGATCCCATGCAAGGGATGTGGAGGCAGGGTCTCCACCATAATGAGAGGAGACGCAGACATTGGCTCGACCGGGAGAAATGGAGCGGGCCATAGCGAAGCCGACCAGGGAAGCACTGGAAGCTGCAGCAGGGCACAGCCATGGCCAAGAATCCATTGCTGCCACAGCAACTCCTCATAAGGACACCACAATTTGCAGTGAAGTCTGTCTTTGTCCAAAGATGAGGATGATGAAGAGCGTCGACTATTCTTCTTGGCTGACATCCGAGAGTGGGAACAGATTCCTGAGATCTCGATCTGGAATGGGATCGAGACTTCGATCGAAACCGATCAGGTCATCAGAGAGGAGAAGTGGGGAAGGGGTCCATGTGCTCAACATGGACAGAGGCCCGCAGAACCCAGAAGGGGTTGACCTCCCGAGGGGAGACAGCTGAATCGACTGGCTTATCCAGCCCCTCTTGAGAGAAGGCAGACACGACCAGAGTCCTCGAGAGTCACACTCACTGTCCCCTGACAAGAGGTCGACTGGGCTGAGAAATATCTTGGCTGGCTGGTCGGCCCATGTCTCAGTTGGCAAGCCTCACAAACACACCAAGGGGCCAGTGATCTGGACTGGAACAGAAGGGTAGGCTGAAGCCGACAGCTCAACAGCCGTCGAACCAAGAGCAGGATAAACAGGCAGGAAGAGCTAGCCCACTCCTGGCCCCATGACGGGTCCTCTTGGTCTTTGAAGACCTGGACAATTTTGACCCTCGGGGAACGGCCCTCCCCCGAGGCTCAGAAAAAAACTGGCATATGCCCCAGTGAACAAAGTGCTCAAGCCCACCAAGAGCAGTGCAGAGACTGAAACGGCACCCACTGTGGCCTGGGCTGCTGCCTCTTCAAAAGTAACAAGCTGTGACGCCAAGCCCGCTGCCGCCAAAACGGCCCTATGGGCGTCTTCGGATTGAACTGATGGGTCCCATTCATCTGGGAGCCTAAGAGGAGGAGTAGGGCGTTACGGTCCTCCAACATGGAAGACTGCAAGGACTGGTACAGATCGTAAGCCTGAAGATCGTGCTGAGCCCTGAAGCAATACATGCACGAGGTGTAAGAGTAGGTGTGCAAAATCTTTTGGTTACAAGCAGCACACTGCTTGAACCCAGGACCAGTCTTCTGGTAGTCACACTCCATTCTACTAACTTGAAGAACAAAGCAGAAAGTTGCCTGAAAAACAGATCAAAATGGGCCTACACCGCACGCAGGTGCTGCAAAGGAGGAGATCTGGTGCTTCCAGCGGAAAGGAAAATCTGACATCATGGAGTGGAGCCAAGGAGAATACTACCCGGGTGGGTTGGAGTAGCTCAGCTTGAAGACCTTCTGACAAGATTTAAAGGGAAAGGAAGACTGCCAGAAATGTGGATAGTGCACCATATCCACATCCCTAGAAACTGAAGTACTCATTGAGTACATTTGCTTATACTGTTTCCTCTACTATGCTCATTCCATCCTTCTTTATTCTCTCTAAGCTGTCCTTTACCTGATATTTTTCCCTTATGTACCTAAAGAAAGCTATATTTTTGACTCCTTCCACTATCATTCGTCCAATGTCCGCGCTTTCACCTCCTTACAATGTGGCTCATCTTTATATACAGACCTATTGGTCATTCTGGTCCCCTTGCATAACCTGAAAGTTCTGTTTTGTTTCGAATTGCCTCCTTCATTTGTCTGTTTAGCAAAGTGGTTTCTTTAGTTTTGTTTGCCTTACTAACAAATTGGATGCAGTTTTTAGGGGCTCACATTGCTGTCCCTTAAATCACAACCCACTTATTCTCCACCCCAACAGTGTGGTTACGTTTTTCAACCCATCTTCGATTACTTTTTTCCCCTGAAGTCAGCCTGTTTAAAGTTAAGGAACACAGTGCTGGATTCCGATTGCTGGAATTCCAGCACAATGCTTAATTTATTGGTACTGTGGATGTTCTGTTCGATCTCATAAAAGCACTGAAAGTGTGGGTCCAATGAAGCTTGCCGACCACTTGGAACACTATATGACAAACTATATCCCTGTGAGAACACTTTGATCCAGGGAGGTCCAATTACTTAGCGTTCTCTTTACTAGGTCACAATTTGCTGGGAAGTAAGCTTTCTGGAAGGATATTACGTCCCTGTGGACCCTTCCAACCTTATCAGAACATGCCCATCAACTTGCTTCCTCCACCAGCTGGCCTTTTATTAAAGTGTTCCTTTAGCTTGTTTAACATATGTATTTGCAGAGTATTATTTTTGGTATTTCTGTATGGTTCTTTATGTGGGCCTACCCAGAAAACACATGAAAGACGTGGATTTGGCCGATCTGTCATTAAATGACTTATGAATCACCAACTTACCGATTCTTTGACCTTGGCAAACATGATCTCCTCACTCCACTTGTGCCGTTCTGCTTCTTCCAATTTCCCACTCATGTTGTTAATAGTTTGCTGCAGCTCTTGTCTCTCGTGGTTTATTCTTTTGATATCAGCCACAGTAAACTTTTGGTTATCGAAAATATGCTGGAGTCTGGCAGTCTCCTGCTTCACTGCTTCTCTCTCAAAGACTATATCCATGGAAAGAAACAAAATTTAGACATCCAAAGATGGAATACAGTCTTAAAAATCAGTGAAATTCTGCAAGTTACATTAAAAGTAATGTATGAACTAGCCTAGTGGCACTGGTGCAACAAACTGCCTTGAAATCTGGGGTTTATGTTAAATCCCCTGAATCTCATGCACCTCGTGAAAAAGTGAGGAGCTCTGCTCTGGAAAGAACAGCGCAAGTTACCAAGCTTTTGCAAATCCCCTGCTCAGAAAGAGAACTGGTTTAAGTTATAAAGGCAGCTGCTCTCCTGTCATCCCAGCCAGTGGAAATGATAATTACTCACCATAACAGATCTCCGACTGAATCTCCTCATCTGGGTCACACCATTGGAACTGCAAGTCATTAGCATCAGGATCACTCAGACACTTTTGCTAGCTGGGCCACCCCCAATTATGTGAAATGTCAGCACTTATAAAACGTGGACGGCCCCATGACTCCTCAATTCCCTGCCAGAGTTAAGTTCGGAGGGCCTGTTACAGAGAAGAATGTGGGAATTTAAACCAGTACCAGGCACACAGAGAGAGGCGTTGGACTGGAAAACTAAATAAGGCATTTATGGAAACTGGTAAGACTGATTGTCCTACCTTGGAATTAGAGGGACTATATTCTAATTTATTTTTTTAAAGCCTGTTTCAACAGCATTCTAACTATTCTATACTGTACTATCCTCACCCTGTTCAGTCAGGATGGGCATATACAGAACACCCCTTTTTCTTTGTTTCCTTTTCAGGTTGTTCTAAAATGTATCCTGCATTGCTGAAAGTGACCAAACAATGTAAGTTTCATGTGGCAGTATAAAAACATACGCATTGTTAAATATGTGCACATTTAAAATATGAGCTATTTTTTGCTGCACCGTTGTTATGCAGCACATAGTATGAAATATGTTTGACTGCCGAAGTACACTGAAAATGCCATATAACACACAGTGGTTTGGTGTCTGAGAAAGCCAGATTTAGTATAAATGAAAAGTTTACCTCGATAGGGAAAAGGCTGGAGGACAATATGAAACACCATTTTTCCAGGCTGCTGAATAAGCAAAGTACGGTTCCTTAACGACTTTCCGTAACAGTAGATCTGCGAAGGGATCTCTTGCAGCAGGCCACACCTGTGGAACTATAGCAAACAGGCACTAGGACCACACAGAAACTTTTCTAGCTAACAGTCTAGAAGGGGGGCCACCCACGTCAACATCACATGCTGAGGTCACCAACCCTAGAAGAGTGGGCAGCCCTCACCCCCTACTCAGTTCTCCTGCTGAAGACCAGAAGCAACTTAGCCCCAGTTGAGGGAACCAAGAAGGAACTGAAGGTTCCCCACCAAACAAAAACATGAAGCAGACACAGAAGGGCCTCTGAGGCCCAGGGAAGGAGAGAGAGGGCATGGCTGGGGCAGTAGTGGCAGCTGCCCTGCGCATTGCACTTGTCTTGCCTTTTACTTTTATGATTACTAAGTCTGCAGACAGTGGTTCTGAAGCTTGCACCAGTAAACAGCCTACAAGAACAGAGCTTACAGCATGTAGCAACTGTGCCCATTCTGCTCTTGGTCCACCCTCTTGACTTTCTCAGTTTGTTCCAGTTTGTACTTGCCTCTTGCCATCCTCTCACCCCCCCCCCACCCAAAATCATTACTGACCGAGTCGTCAACTACATCACGGAGCCTCCGAGTGCAAACCCCATTGTCTGAAACATATAAATTGACACAGCAGCACCCGGCCCTATCTGGGACCCCCCCCCCACCTTGCAGATGACACACACTGCCGACTACCTCCTCCCAGGGGGCAAACATTTTCAGAGCTTGTGAGTCAGGCCATCTCTAACCTAGGCAGTAGGATACAGAGATGGCCAATCAAATAGCAGCAAGAGCTCAGCAAGGAACCTATTGGGAGGAGGGAGGCCTTCACCAATGAGAGGAGGTGTTTTCAGTCAATAGGTGGGCAGGATTCAGTAACCAGTCAGCAAAGAATGGCTTGTTCACCCAATCAACTTGGAGTCAGCAATGGTGCTGTCATCAGAAAGGAAGTTTAAAGGAAGGTGGAGGATGAGGATGCATGGATTTTTTTTTCCCTTTTCTGTGGCCACATTCTGTGTTTGCTTGCCTGAACAGATCTGCTGAACTCCACGACGGACCTGCTGAACCAGCCATAGCTCTTCAGCCTGTCTCACAACTGGACTGCCTGCAAACTTGTGACCTGGACTGCCACAGACTAAAATCATGCCAGCGGCATCTCCACATAGACTCAGACTGACGGACATTTCTTCCAACCAGCCGACCTCTTTTGGAACTGGTAAGGATAGGTACTCGTACTATTTGTCAGGGGCAACTGTGAGGAGGCTTTAATTGAAATGCTGCTGCTGCTTGTTTGGGGATGGGAGTTTAAAAATGATCTTCCATGTGTTGCGTAGTCTGGGTAAAGGTTGGGAGGATAGCTCTAAATGTAGCTTCTGCATGTTTTGCGTGTGTGTGTGAGAGTGATTTTGGGGGGGGGGGAGAGACTCCAGGGGGAGCTTTGCAGTATAGGGCCTGCTGGTGTGGCTTGGGGGCTCTCACACTATTTGTCTGGGGGAGCCAGGAGAGGGTCTGAATTGAAATGCTACTTGTTTGGGGGTGGAAATTTTAAAATGATCTGCCGTGAGTGGTGTGGTCTGGGGGAATGTTGAAAGGACAACTGGGGGACTGTTGAAAGGGAGTGGGGGACTTATCATATGAGAGGAGGCTGAGGGAGTTGAACATGTACTCATTGGAGGAGAGGAGGGACAGGGGGGACATGATTGAAACCTTCAAGTACATGAAAGGAATAAACAAGACAGGTACAGAGGGGCTGTTCAAAGTAAGGGAGGGGAGGGACACCAGGGGCCATGATATGAGACTGGAGGGAGGAAGGTTCAGGAGGGAGATGAGGAGACACTTTTTTACACAGAGGGTAGTGGCTGGGTGAAATGCGTTACCTGCAGAAGTGGTATCCAATAGAACAGTGGACTGCTTCAAAAGGGGATGGGACAGGACAAGGGGGAGGGTTAATGAAGGGGAAGGGTGGAAGGGAGGGGCAGCTGCAGAATAAGGGGTGCTAACTGCACATTCGAGCAGACTTGATAGACCTCTAGGCCTTTATCTGCTGGCAAATTTTGTATGTTCGTAAATGCAGCTGCTGATTATTTTTGTGTGTGTGTGTGACTGATATGGGGGACTGGAGCCATGGCTTTTGCAGTGAAGGGCCTGCTGGTGTGGCTGGGGGCTCTCATACTATTTGTCGAGGGGGGGCTGAATTGAAATTCTGCTTGTTTGGGGGTGGAAATTTAAAAATGATCTTCCGTGAGTGGTGTGGTCTGAGGGAAGGTTGTTAGGACAGCTTTAAATACAGATTTTGTTTTTGTGATTGATGGTGGGACTGGAGACATCGGCCTCAGGAGGGAGCTTTGCAGCTAAGGACCTGCTGGTGTGGCTGGGGGGAGGGGGGGTTGGATTGACAGGACTGCATGTCTGCTTTGGGAGCATCTGAATCCTGAGCCCACAAGGCTCTTTCAATCAAGAGCTTGCCCTGCCTTGGGGATCCGGCTTGTTGGTGTGCTTTTGGGGAGTGGAGGATTTGAAACGATATGCCTCCTGGTCCATCTTGTGGGTGCTAGGGGATGAAGGCCCTAATGGTGTGGCTTGGGGAGTGAAGGGCCTGCTGGTATGGCTGGGGGTTGGGTTGCAAGAACTGCATGTCTGGCTTGGGGGCATCCAAATCCCCAGGTGACAGCTGATTGCTAGTTATGAGGCACCATGTTTTAACTCTGCCCTGGGCCCCTCTAAGGCTGGCTCTGGGCATGACCTGCTGCAAGACATCCCCTCAAAGATCTACTGTTACAATAAGTTCTTATGTAACTGTACTACCTGACTTTGGGGTTCTCTCTTGCAGCAGGCTATACCAACAGAAAAAGTCCCAGGCAATTCTGTCAGCAGTCAGCATAGTCTGGGAGAAGGAGACCTCAAGCCTAAGACAGTAGGCCCTGGATGACAGCTAGGCCAAAGCTGACCCTATGCCTAAAGGCGCTTGGTAAAGGTGTGGATAGTACCGCACGTGACCACAGTACAGATCTCTGCAGCTGACCTATTCCTGAAACATGGAACAGAAGAGGCCATGCCTCTGGTGGAATGGCCAGGAACAACGCCAGGAAGGTCCATGCTATACTTCCTGTAGCAAAAAGTAATACAGTTGCCTACCCATTTGGACTAGCACTGTTAGAAACAGGTACGCCTTCTTTCACAGGGGTGAGAGAAACAAATAACAGGGGACTTCTTACAGTCCTACGTCCCGTGTGCATAGAAGCACCAAGTTCTATGCACATGTAAGGAATGGAGCAATGCTTCCCCTTGATTGGCACGCTCAGGATAATAAACTGGTAGGTGGATGGATTAATGGGAAGAAAATTTTGAGCTAGTTCTCAAAGACACCCGGTCTTTGTAAAAATCAAAGAAGGCTCTTTGGCATACGCAGAACCTGGAGCTCAAAATCCTTGACAAAGATAGCAGCACCTAAAGTAGTTATGTAAGAACTTACCATAACAGTAGCTCTCCGAGAGGACATCTTGCAGCAGGTAACACTTATGACCGAGGCCAGCAGGCGCCAGGACCCCATGGACAACTTCTAGCTAGCAATCTATAGCGGGGGACCGCCCCTGACATCTGCCCACCCCAGATGTCATGTATGGTATAAAAGGGGCAGTCCCCCAGCCCATCCTCAGTTCTCCAGCCGGAGACCCTGGCAACAGAAGAAAAACTGGAGAACCGAGAAGGTACTTCAAAAAATAAAAATTACATACTTACTGCAATTCTTGATCTTCCTGGATGAAGTCTCCACCACTCATTCACACTAATGGGACTATGCCAGAGGCGCTAGGACCCAGCGGGAACCAAAAAGTTTCAGGAGGGCCGGCACCTAGGTAGGGCCGCAAGGAAATGGCGCCACAAGCCTGGCCTGTGACATATAGGCTACCTCGGCATCGACCCTCCAACCACCTCTATCTTTTTACTGAGGAGATGCAGCATAAACTAACTTAGTGAAACTAACCTATGTCGGACATAAGATAGTCCGAATGACCTATATAAGAGTGGTCAACACAACAGAGTTCTCACAGCCCAACCAATGAGAGAGTGAAGACCAAAAACAGATAAGTGAGCTCAGGGGATGGAGGGTGGGAGTGTGAATGAGTGGTGGAGACTTTGCTCAAGAAGATCAAGAATTACGGTAGTTATGTAATTTTCATATCTTCCTGGACATAATGTCTCCACCACTCATTCACACTAATGGGAGAGTACAGAGCTGAAATAATCCCCCAAGAACGGTGGCAGGAGAGAAGAGCTCACTTAGGACAGGAGTCCATTAAGGACCGCCCTGCCAAAGGATTGATGCTGTCTGGCATGGACATCTAAAGCGTAGTGCTTCACAAAAGTGTGCACGGAGCTCCAAGTAGCTGCACTGCAGATGCCTGTAGTGGGCACGTTCTGTATTTCTGCCAGAGATGCAGCGACTGCCCTGGCAGAATGAGCATATACTCTGCCTTCCAATTTAACCTGAGCCATGGAGTAGCACTGGCGAAGGCATGCCACTAGTCACGTCAAAATACATCTGATGGTAACAGGCTGACCCAGCCGGGCCAAGCTGAAAGAAACAAAAAGTTGTTTAGATTTGCGGTTCTCTTTGGTTCTGTCTAAGTAGAGCCACAAAATCCTTTTAACGTCCAGAGAATGCAGGGTACGCTCCCCTTCATTCTGGAGGTTTGTGAAGCAGGTCGGAAGAACCAAGGGCTGGTTCAGATGGAATTCTGAGACTACTTTAGGGAGAAACTTAGAGGGAGTTCAAAGAACCACCTTGTCTTTGTGAAATACAGTATATGGGGGATCTGTGACCAATGCATGTATTTCAGAGACTCTGCGAGAGGAGGTAATGTCAACCAGGAAGGCAGTCTTCCAGGTCAGGAACTTCAGCTCACAAGCTGCTAGGGGCTCAAAAGATTTACAGGTGAGCATGTCTAGCACAAGGTTGATGTCCCATGCGGCTTCTGGTCTTCTGACTGGTGGCCTAGTGTGAAATATACCCTTAAGAACCTCTTAACCAGAGGTAACTGAGCTAAAGACATGGAGTGTATGGGCTCGTGGTACGCTGAGATCACGCAAAGGTGAACCTTCACGGTCGAGTATTGCAGTCCTGTATTAGACAATTCTAGAAGATACTCCAGGACTTTGTTAGGTGGGCAAGAAAAGGGGTCCAGAGAGGACTCTGTACACCAAATGGAGAACCATTTCTACTTTGGCATATAAGTCTTCCTAGCAGCCGGCTTGCGTGCAGCTAGGAGAATGTCTCGGACCCTATGAGAAATGTGAAACCTACCCACTTCTATCTCCTCAAGAGCCAGGCGTGGAGGTGAAGGAATCTCAGCTTGGGATGGACCACTAGGCCCTGGGTCAGCAGGTCGATCTGAGATGGAAGCTGTCTCAGTGAAGTTTTCGATAATTTGTTAATTAATGGACACCAAATCTGACGCGGACAGAATGGGGCAATGAGGATCATTCTGCCCCCTTGAGCCTCCAGCTTCAGCAGTACCCTCTGAACTAAGTGAAGAGGAGGAAATGTGTACAGAAAGCATCTTGTCCACCGCAGTCTGAATGCATCCAGAGAGAAAGTGCCAGGTTCTGGATTTCTGGAGCAGAAGGAACAAATATTCACCTTAGTAATTGTGTTTCTTCTAATGGAGTCTTGCTGTATTCTGACATATTGCAGTTAGCCCCAGCACTTGAACTGCCCCGGAGATGAAAGAGTTAACTCTATGCAAAAGCATAGAACGTTGAGCTCGAGCTCGGTTCAAGCCACTGTCTGCTGCACTTGAAGTGTAACCGTCAGATTCTGACGAGCTACTACTAACTAGCTACACTCTAAAAGAGGAAATTGTAAAAACCATTAGCCAAAAAGCAACTAAGTTGTTTTGGATCCCCATAAGACTCAAGTCGAGAAACCCAAAAACAAAACACCAGGTAGTGAACTTAACAATCTTAAGAAAAATAAAGCCAAAACAGCAGAACTAATGCACCTCTGGGGTGTAGCAGTGTGGCTGCCAACCCACTTCCCACAAAACCAGGTTCTGAGAGGGGAGGCAGGAAGGGAGGTCAGAATACAGCAAGACTCCATTAGAAGAAACACAATTACTAAGGTGAGTAATTTTTTCTTCAAACAACATGAAGTCTTGCTGTATTCTGACACATTGCAGACTACCAAGCAATAACTCCATGGAGAAGGGCATCGAACCTATTTTGGGAATAGGCTCTGCAGCACTGCTGTACCAAACCTAGCATCACTCCTAGCCTGGATATCCAAAGAGTAGTGCTTAGTGAATGTATGGACTGTTTTCCAGGTGGCTGCTTTGCAAATCTTTAACAAAGGAATATCCCTGGCAGCAGCCAGGAAAGCAGCTGTACCCCTAGTCGAATGAGCCCTCAGGCCTGATGGTGGTATTTTGCCTAGCTTTTTATAGCAGAATTGTATACAAGAGACAATCCACCTGGCAACAGTTCTCTTAGTGGCAGGTTTGCCTTCACCCACTTCCCCATAAGTGAAGAACAACTGAAGATAGTCAAACCTGTGGGCCTTAGTACGCTCAATGTAGTACCTAAGGGCCCTCTTAACATCTAGACTGTGTAGCCTTCTTTCCCCTGAAGAAGAGTGATCAGTGAAGAATACAGGGAGAGAGACTGGTTCAAATGAAAATCTGAAACCACTTTAGGCAAGAATCTCCTATTGGTTCTATGGACCAACTTATCTCTATTGAATGAGATAAAATCAGGATCCACTGACAGAGCTTGCAACTCACTGATACGTCAGGCAGAGGTAATAGCTACCAGAAACACAGTCTTCCAAGTTAAGTACTTAAGTTCTGCTTAAGACAAAGGTTCAAAAGGGGATTGCATAAGCTGGGCAATGCAAACATTAAGGTCCCAGGCAGGGGAAGGGTCCCTAAATGGGGGATTGGTATGAAGCAATCCCTTGAAAAATTTACAGAAAACAGGATGAGATGCCAGTGAAGAAGGTTTCCCTATAGGCAAAAAAGCAGAAACCGCTGACAAATGTACTTTGAGGGTAGCTGGCCTAGGCCATTTAAGTGAACCATGTAGTCTAGAACTGTAGACAATTCCGCAGAGTCTGGAGATATATGCTTCTTGGAACACCAAATACTGAATCTCTTCCACTTAGAATTATAAGTTTTCCTGGTGGCAGAATTTCAAGATGCTTTGAGAATGTTCAGAACCCCTTGAGTGATGCAACCCTGCATACGCTAATTCTTCAAGAGCCATGCCTTCAGATTGAGAGACCGAAGGTTGGGATACCAAATCCTACCCTGAGAGGTGATTAACAGATTGTGATTCCTGGGAAGGGTCAGGGGAAGATGGACTGCTAGGGACAGCAAGAGAGGATACCATGGCTGTCTGGCCCAATCTGGAGCAATTAGGATCACTTTGCAAGATTGTGACCTTATCTTGACCAGGACCTTGAATATCAGAGGAAACGGAGGAAAAGCATACAGAAATTTCCCTTTCCAATCCAGAACCAGAGCATCCAGGGGGACTGAGCCCAAAACTGGGGGTCTGCAACAAAATACAGGAATTTGATCGTCTGGGGCTGCAAAGAGATCTATCTTTGGAGTACCCCATCTTGAAAAAATCACTTTCAGCACTAGGGGATCCAAGGACCATTCGTGATGACCCTGGGAAATCCTGCTTAATGCATCTGCTAGCACATTGTCCTCTCTTGGGAGGTGAACTGATACCAGAGTGGCCTGAAGGGAGTAAACCAGTGACCATATTTTCATGGCTTCCGTGCGCAAGGCCATAGACAGAGTGCCTCCCTGCTTGTTGATATACCACATGGTGGTGGTGGTGTCTGTCCTGATTGTGAGAAGGCTTGTACGGCCAGGTAAACTCCCCTGAGCTCCAGAAGACTGATGTGGAGAAGAGACTCACAAGTGCACCACACTCCCTGGGCTGTGCGAGTCCCCAGGTGAGCTCCCCACCCCATGAGAGAAGCATCTGTGGTTAGAACCACAGTGTGAGACTGTGAGATGAATGGCACCCCTTGCCTGAGATTGTCCTGATCCTGCCACCATTGAAGAGCCTGGATCAGAGTCTGAGTCACTGGAATAAGTTTGGTTAGAGGATCTTTTTTCTGAGATCAAAAGGCCCTCAGGTGAAATTGAATGTCCCTCATCTGAAATCTGGCCCCTTGGACCACCGCAGTGGAAGCTGCCATGTGACCTAGTAACTGAAGAAAGTGTCTTGCTGGTTGACGACCAGAGGGTGGAAAGAGGAGGCCAGCTCTAAGATGGCCTTCACCCTTGACAAAGGAAGAAAAGTCTTTGCTTTGACAGTGTCTAGCTCCACCCCTATGAAAGTCAATAGTTGCACTGGCTCGAGAAAGTACAGTTACGCAAGAACTTACCATAACAGTAGATCTTCAAGAACAGCTCTTGCAGCAGGTAACACCATTAGGACTGAAGCCGGCAGGTGTCAGGACCCCACGGAAATCTTCTACCTAGCAGTCTTCAGCAGGGACCGCCTCCGACGTCGGTCCCGCCCTCGACGTCAGACGTAGTACATAAGGAGGCGGTCCCGCCAGATTCCCCAGTTCTCCAGCCGGAGACTACCCGACGCAGGATGACATCAGAAGAGGAGACCGAGGATCCGCCAGCAGAAGAAAAAGAGCTAAAGCTCTGCCGAGGCCTGGTAGGCCGACCTCCTCAAGGGGAATGGTGGGCAGAAGGTACCTGCTGCAAGAGCTGTTCTCAAGATCTACTGTTACGTAAGTTCTTACGATCAACTTATCTTACCGAGATACAGCTCTTGCAGCAGGTAACACCATAGGACTGATTCCCAAGCAATAGCGCCTGAAAGCATTCTGGGAGGAGGAAATTAGGAGAGATCTTGAACAAGTCCTGACTCTAGGACAGGTGACCCTGTAGAACGGATAGGCCGAAACAGTCTCTCCGCCGTGATGTAATATCCAGGCTATAGTGCCTAACAAATGTGTGCACTGAGCTCCAAGTAGCTGCAGCACAAATGGCCGAGGTGGAGACGTTGCGCAGTGCTGCAAAGGAGGTAGCCACACCCCTTGTCGAGTGGCCCCAGACTGTACCCGGGAGGGGCTTATGTCTGTTGTTGTAGCAAAATGAAATGCACTGGACAAGCCAGCAAGAAAGGGTCTGCTTTGAGACTGGTTGGCCCAGCATCCTCTCAGTGAAGGAAACGAATAGTTGCTCCGACTTGCGAAGCTGTTTAGTTCTATTCAGGTAGAACCTTAAGGAGCGGTGAACATCCAGGGTGTGAAGCAACGCCTCTCCTCTATTAGAGTACTTGGGGAAATACACAGGCAAATCGATGTCCTGGTTGAGGTGAGGGCAGAGACCACCTTAGGCAGGAATTTAGGATTAGGTCCTCAGAGACACTCTGCCCTGGTGAAAATTAAATAAGGCTCCTTGCACATGAGAGCGTGAAGCTCGGAAACTCTCTTTGCTGACGTGACAACAACTAAAATAACGTTTTCCACGACAGAAAAGCAGCTCTAATCCACTGCAGGTTCAAAGGGGAAGCGTGGTTGTTCCAGGACAAAGAGTATGTCCCAAGGAGGCAGGATCCTTGATGGGTGGCCTAGGTGTAACACCCCTCTCAGGAAGTCTCGAGAGGCATCAAGCTGTGCCACTGTGCGCTGTCCCACCGGGAAGTGGTATGCAGAGATCGCACAGAGGTGCACTTTAATGGAGGTGTAGGCGAGACCCGAATGGAATAGGGAAAGAAGGTATTCCAGCACCCCTTTCACCGGGCATTCTAAAGAGGAAAGGCCGCGTGCCTGTGACCGTAAGCAAAAATGGCGCCACTTCATGGCACACGTCGCATGCGTTGCCGGCTTTCTGGCCACGGAAAGGACTTCTGCCACCTCTTGCGAGACCCCGTATCGCATAATGGCTATGTCTCTAGGAGCCATGCATGCAGGTTCAGTGAGCATAAGTCCGGGTGGACTAGTGAACTCTCCTCCTGAGACAATAGGTGGGAGCTGAAAGGCAACGGAACTGGAGGGTCCCGGGACAACTGCGTCAGCATGGGGAACCAGATCTGCCTGGGCCAGAAAGGCGCTACCAGGATCATTGTTGCGTGCTCCCTGCGCAGTTTGAGAACAACTCTCTGGATCAACGGGAAGGGAGGGAAAGCGTAGAGGAATCTGTCCGCCCAGGAGAGGGACAACGCGCTTCGCCAGAAAACACCAGGCCCTGGATCTAGCGAGCAAAAATTGGGCAGTTTTACGTTGGATGGGGAAGCGAATAAGTCCAACTCTGGAGTGCCCCATCGAAGAAACAGATCCTCTGCTACCTCCTGAAGAAGTTCCCACTCGTGGACTCTGGTCTGGGAACGACTCAGGCCGTCTGCGATTGTGTTATCCACTCCGGGAACGTGAACTGCAATCAGGCTCGCGCCGTGTCGGATTACCCAATCCCACACCCTCATAGCCTCCCTGCAGAGGGGGTAAGAGTGTGCGCCTCCTTGTTTGTTGAGGTAATACATCACCGCCATGTTGTCTGTCTAAGGTAGAAGGGTACTCGACGATATTTCTGACTGAAAGGCCTGCAGGGCGTAAAGGACCACCTTCATCTCCAGCACGTTGATGTGGAGGTGAGCTTCCTGAGGGGTCCATGTTCCCTGGGACCTCACCCCGTTCAGGTGCGCTCCCCATCCCAGCCCTGAGGCGTCTGTAGAGAGGATTGCCTTCGGGGGCAGCGCGGTAAACGGGATACCCGCAGAAAGTGTCCCTGGGTCTAGCCACTATTGCCAGTCTCGAATCACGGCGTTCGTGATTCTGACCGGATGCTGCATGTGGTCTTGCCTTTGGTCCCACTGCACCTTGAGCATCCACTGAGTTACCCGCATGTGGAGCCTTGCCAAAGGGATGGTTGGAATGGCCACAGCCATGTGTCCGAGCAAGCGAAGGACCAACCTGGCGGGACGGTCTTTTGCCGAAGATCCCTGATGAGGATCTGATGTGTTCCGCTCTTTTAGTCGGGAAGAAAGGCTTCCTTGACGTGTCCAGAACTGCGCCTATGAACTACAGCTTCTGGGACGGTACTAGGAGAGACTTCGTCGTTGATAAGAACGCCAGAGACTGGAACAGGTCCTGGGTGCTCTGAATAACCATCAACAGAGCCTCTTTGGAGGCGGCCATGAGAAGCCAGTCGTCCAGGTACGGAAACACGTAGTGGCCCTGTCTCCTCAGAGACGTGCCACAACTGCCATACACTTGGTAAAGACCCTGGGGGTCAAGACAGTCCAAAAACGGAAGGGCCTGAACTGAAAGTGGCCGAGAGAACCTCGGGCGCAGGAACCTCCTATGCGCTTGAGCTACTGGGATGTGCAGGTAGGCGTCCTGCATGTCCAGGGACGCTAAGAAGGCATCCTTTTTCAGCATGGGAATGAGTCCTTGGAGGGTCACCATGCGAAAACATTTGTAGGCGACCGACATGTTGAGGTCGCTGAGGTCCAGGATTGGACGGAGGTCCCCTGTTTTCTTCAGAACCAGAAAGAAGTGGGAATAGTATCCGGATCCTATCTGGCTCTCTGGGACATACTCCACCGCTCCCTTTTGCAGGAGCGCGAGTACCTCTTGCTTGATGAGTGATCTGTGCTGACCCGAGTAACGGGAGAGCAGAGGAGGCCTTGTGGGTGGCTTGTCCACGAATTCTATAAAGTGCCTCTTTCGACCAACTGAAGGACCCACCTGTCGGTGGTTATGGACTGCCACCCTGGCAGGTGGTCCGCAATGCGGCCCCCACCTTGGTGTCCCTTTGATCCTGAGGGGCGGGGGCCGGGAAGGAGTCATGCTGTGGTGGCTGAGGGTCCAGCGGGCTGGGCCGACTTAGCTGGTCATTGACTTCGGCCCGCTGACGACTTCCCCTGGGCTCTGTGGGCTTGAAAACGGCTTTGTTTCCTATGAAAGGAACTAAGCTTGGGTCTGTACATGGCCTGGACAGACCGTACCGCCTTCCCGGCCTCTTGGAGTTTGGTGAGGACCTTCTCCGAGGACTCACCAAAAAGAACTTCTCCATGAAGCAGGCCAGAATGTTCTTCTGGACGTCCGGGGTGAGATCGGAGACACGGAGCCATGAGTGTCTCCGGAGGCTACACGCCTGCTGCCGCTCTGGCCGAGGAGTCCGTGGAATCATACGCGGCTCGCAGCACCTGGGTTCCCACGTCCAAACTCATACGAAGGAGTTGCAGTAACTCCTCCTTCTGCTCACCTTCTGGCATCTTTTCCACCAGATCCAGTCCCTGCTCCCACAAGGTGTTTTGAAACTGTACCATGTGGGTCAAGTAGTTGAGGGAGCTGATGGTGCAGATAGCGGATGCATACGTGTGCCTGCCCATAGCGTCCAGCTGTTTGAACTCTGGGTCCGGTGGCAGGGTGCTCAAATGTTGAGGCCTCTGGAACCGGTCATGAGAGGCTGTAATGACCAGAGAATCGGCCAGAGAATGTGATGCCAAGTACTGGTCCTCCCTAGGAGCCTTGTACAGGCAGTCAGCTTTCTTCGGCATCGCCGGAAGCGAGTGTGGACGTTTCCACGCTGCCTTGGTGACGCCCAGTGTGTCCACCAAGGGTGGCACCACCACAGGCTTAGGATCTTTTGGCCGAAGATATCCGGCAAGGCGTAATCTCTCGGGGTCTAGTTCCTCTGTGTCCCAGCCCATGTTCTCCTGGATATGCCTCATAATCTCGGAGAACGATGGGTCATCCGGGGGAGATCTTGAAGCTCACGTGGGTCCGGAGAGGGGCGTTGATCGAGAGGGGATCTGGATCCGTCCCGAGAGTCCGATCCCGTGTCCTCTGTCGAAGCGTAATGGGCGTCTTCTGGGTCTCTTGGGCTGGGTGACCCTGAAGATGATCTGGACGGAGTCTCCTTTTTTCTGTTCTACCCTAGGAGGATCCTGAGCTCCTGGGAGGTACTCGGCCGCATCCCTGGGTGAAGCAGAGGCGCGGGGCCGCGAGTCGCAGGAGGAGGAGGAGGAGGTGTGGGAACCGCATCCTTCTTTATGGTGTCCCACCAGTAAGTAAACAGCTCCTTGACCTCGGATATGCTGAGGCCCGACGACGGACCGGGCGCTGATGGCCGGTCGTCGGGTTCCGGTGTCGGCTCCCCAGGGGTCTCAGATTCCGGGGGGTTCCCTGGGGGGTGCGACAGGACTGGATTCGCCCGTCTGGTCCTCGGGCTGGGTCAGCTCCTCCTCCGTGATCGCCTCTTGACCGACGTCAGTGGGAGGCGAAGGGTCTCTTCTCAGCGAGTGCGGACGCCGGTCCCCGGCTGGCGTCCGTGGCGAGAAGGCTTAACGGCGACAAGCGTCTGGCGGTCGCCGGTTCAGGCCGATGGTATTTGGCGATGTCGGGTGGGCGGCGTTAAGGTCGAGCGATCTCTTAAGTGAAGTCAGTTCTTTGGTCTTCCACTGGGAGGAGGTGGCAAAGAAACTGACCTGGCGTCGGGTTTCCAAATGGCGGGAACGGACTTGTGATGGTGATGACGGTCCCCGACCTCGACAGGGCCTTAGTGGCCGGGCGAAGAAGTTCTGGAGGTCTTGGCCTGAGGAAGAGGAGGAACCGAAGAAGTCTTCACTGCTGCAGGGGAGAGCTGAGAGCAGGCCGGGAAGGGGAGCGGTCGGACCGGGAGCCAGAGCTACGGGAGTCAGAGGCCCTAGACGGGGACCTGGATCTCACTCTCTCCCTATGCTTCTCGAGGTGTCTCCAGGCCTTGTCGGAAGATTCCCCCTTGGAGGCTGTGTCCATGGCTTTAATCTTTTCCTCGAGCAGGAACGCCTGAAGGGCCTTCTGGCAACGGATCCGGGTCCGGCTGTTGAACCCCTGGCAGAAGGAGCAGGCCCGGGTGTCGTGGTCTGGGCCTAGGCACCGGACGCAAGCCGAATGCGGGTCTTTGAATGGGATTTGTTTCCCACATGCGCACTTCGACGGATGGCCTTCAACGGAAGTTGGAGGGGACATCAGACAGAAGCTGAAAGGAAAAAACAAACTTTTTTCCTGAAGGAAGAACTTAACCAGGCGTCATGCTGAGAAAGCGAACTGAAGGGTGAGACACTTACCGTCGGCGTGAGGGAAAAAGAAACTGGGGAAGTCTGGCGGGACCACCTCCTTATGTACTACGTCTGACGTTGGGGGCGGGACCGACGTCGGAGGCGGTCCCCACAGAACACTGCTAGCTAGAAGATTTCCGTGGGGTCCTGACGCCTGCCGGCTTCAGTCCTAATGGTGTTACCTGCTTCAAGAGCTGTATCTCGAAGTAAGATCTGACATGGGAAGACTGAGAAGGAAACCTAGAGAAGTGAGCACTTGCAGGATTACTTTCAGATATGACTTGACTTGGCCTGGAGACTGGCCCTTTATGAGCCAATCATCTAGGTAAGGTAAAATAGAGATATTTTTCCTCCTTAGGAATGCCACTACTTCTGCCAGGCATTTTGTGAACACCCATGAAGCTGATGTTAGGCCGAAGGGCATTGCTTTGAACTGGTAATGGCCTGAAGGCAGTTCGAACCCGAGGTACTTTCTGTAGGAGCACCTGATGGAAATGTGAAAGTAGGCATCCTTTAGGTCCAGGGAGGCTAGCCAGTCCCCTGGCCTAAGAGAGGGAAGAATGATTCCTAGAGTCACCATTTTGAACTTTGGTTTTAATAGATGTTTGTTCGGGTATCTTAAGTCTAGGATGGGCCGCCACTCCCCTGTTTTCTTCGGGGTAAGGAAGTACCTGGAGTACAGACCTTTGCCCCTGTGGATTGTAGGAACTCTCTCTATGGCCCTTAAGGCCAGAAGAGATGAAACTTCTGCCTCTAGGGCAACAGTCTCGGAGATGTTTGCAGGTGGAAAAGATCTGGCTCTCAGCTTGGGAAACTTTTTGAAGCTGAGAGCCAGTCCCTGCCTCACTACCTCCAAGACCCACCTGTGTCTGAGGTAAGAGAATTCCAGTTCTGGAAGTAATAAGCCAACCTGCCTCCTACAGGAATGGGGGAGTCGACCCAGGCTGACACATCAGGGTGTCTGCTTGGCAGGGGCCATGGGCTGAGAGGAGGATGATGCAGCTCTGCTCATCCCCCCTTCTACCGCTCCCTCAAAAGAAATCCCTCTGAGCAAAAGGAGAGGAGGCCTGAGCTTGGAAGAAGGGCCTTTGAAAAGGCCTGCCCCTGCCCCTAGACTGCTGTCTCTGAGGAGTGGTTTGCCTTTCTTTGGCTGGAGCACTCCTACAGGTGGTCCTGTATTCATCCATCTTTTTCATGTAATTCTCTGTATGCTCTCCAAACAGAGAATTACCTACAACAGGGAAATCCATGTCCTTAGGCTGGGTATTCTGTGATAGGCTAATACATCTAGGCCAAGCCATTTTCCGCAGAGCAACAGATGTAGCCATGACTCTAGATGACATCATTGCAGTCGACAGCAGCATGACATTGGATTTTTGATGCCTCAGTCCCATCAGCAGTCACCTCCTCCAGCTCCTTAGCCAGCTGGGGGGAGGCCTGTTTAGTCAGTTCTAAAACAGACTCCCACCTGGACTTTGGAACCTGGCTGCATAGGCCATGTAGTTAGCCTGTGAGTCACAAGGAAGATGCCAAATACTGTTTCTTGGCCATGGCATCTATCTTCCTGGAGTCCTTATTCGGGGTGTGTGAAGCCAAGGGAATGCCAGCCTTATCACAGGCTACAGCCTGTACTACCCCAACATGGCTGCAATGCTGATACAGAAACTCCGAACTTGAGCCTGACTGCCTATACCTCCTGTCCATACATTTGTCCACTGGAGGCAGAGAATAAGGTGTCTTTAAAAGTTTATGTGTCTGTTTCCCAAAAGATTTATGCAAGGGAAAAGACAGCCCCCTGGACTCTGGGATGTCCATCATCTCAACAAAATCAGGCTCTTCTTCCTCCTCTTCCACATCTTCATCCACAGGGAGCTGGAGGGTCTCAGCCACTTTTTTTGTAAAACATAAAGTGGGAAGGGGACTCAGAAAGCCTAGGAGGGGAAACTCCAGAAGGTCTGTCTGGGGAGATGTCCGGCTCAAGAGGCTCATCCAGACCTTCCCCACCATCATACTCGTCTTCTTCATCCTCTTCAACTTCCCCCTCCCATTCCAGATCATAATATTCCTCCAGAGAGTAATCCGTAACCAGAGGACCGACTGAGCCGAACGCCTCCCGGCAGGGCCAAGTTCGGTCGGAATCGGACGGAGCGATTCCACAACACTAATTGCCCGGGCAATTTTATTGGCCGTTGGATGAAGAGATTCAGGATCCGAACCAGTCGATTTCTCCTTTTTCTTCTTTTTTGAAGGAACCAACCCCTCAGAGCCAGTTTTCCTCTTGCCCGAGGAAGTATGGCCCTGGTCAGAGGGCACTCCCTCAGGTTCGGTCGGAACCTAACCGGGCTGGCCATCTGAGGCAGCAGACTTCTCAGGCATCCTTATGCCTAAGCCTACCCAACCATTTATCTAGGGTGGTCTTCGGGAAATTTTTTTACCAATTTGGCAGTCTGAATCGAGATGGTCAAACCCCAGACAATATACACAGGTGGTGTGGGGATCAGCCTTTGCAAAGGCCTCCCCACACACACTACAGTGCTCAAACCCAATAGGCCAGGTTTTCTTTCTGGGACTTTCAGACATGGCCACAAAAAATAAACTTACCCTTTACATGGCTTCAGGCCAGGTAAGACTAACCCATCGGTTCCTCACCGTGTCACGGGTGTTGGAAAAAAAAAAAATGAAAATGCGTGTTTTTTTTTTTTTTTTAACTGACAGGCACCTGAATCACCACAAGTAAACAATCAAGAGAAAATGATTGGTTCAGCCGAACCGACCGCAATAAACAAAGTTTACAATTTCCTCGGAAAAAACTCTCAAAACTCCACAGTCCACTACCTAAACACTTACTGTACCACAAACAGGGATCTGAACCGAGAAAATGAGAGAAAATCTCACAGTTTAAACTGACAATTTACTTTACCGAATCAAAAGCGAGGAGCAAACTCCGGAGCGACTGTTCAGTTAGGCGGAGTAAAGAATCTGATGGTTACACTTCAAGTGCAGCAGACAGTGGTTTGAACCAAGCTTGAGCTCAACGTTCTATGCTTCTGAATAGAGTTAACTCTTTCATCTCCGGGGCAGTTCAAGTGCTGGGGCTAACTGCAATATGTCAGAATACAGCAAGATTTCATGTTGTTTAAATAGAGGCCTTTTTGCATTGAGTGGGGACACAAAAAGGTCCAGGTCCAGTGTCCCCCACTCTTGGAAGAGCGATTGCTCAACGTTTGTGTCGAAAGACCACTCGTGAGGATCCACTTCCATTCTCCTGAGATAATCTGCCAGATCGTTCTGCACTCCTGGAAGGTAAACTGCTTGAATCGAGGCTTTGTGCTCCAGGCACCTTTCCCACATTCTCATCGCTTCCCTGCACAGGGGCAAGAATATGCTCCACCTTTGCTTGCTGATGTAGTACATCACTGCTTTGTTGTCTGTTTGAAGGAAAATAATCTTGTGACAGAGAATGTCCTTCAGAGCATGGACTGCGTACAGGACAGCTTTCTAAGATATTTATGCGGAGTTGAGACTTGTCCTGATTCCAAAGACCCTGGGTGTGGAGATCTAGACAGTGAACTCCCCATCTGAGTAGGGATGGTGATCAGAGATTCCAGTGGGGAAAAGGGGAACCCCTTCTGAAGGCTGTCCTCTTGCGTCCACCAGGTTAGTGACTGTTTTAGAGGTTCTGTCACCTTGATGTGAAAGGACTGGGGATGTGTGTTTGGAGACCACTGAGTACTGAGTAGACCTCGTGTGGAGGTGAGCCAGAGGCACAGTGAACACTGAGGATACCATGAGATCCAGCATCTGCTGCATCGAGAAGGCTTGAACTGAGTCGTTCTCTCCGATGAAGTGGGCCATCTGAAGGATGTCGGTCCTCCTATCCAATGGAAGAACAGCTTTTGCGCTGGAGGTGCCCAGAAGGGCTCTTATGAAGAGCAGCCCAACCATCTCCTCTGCCCCAACTATTGGTATGTTTAAAACTAGGCTCCGGGACTATCTCACTACCAACAGCTCTTGTGACTGCCCAACTTAACCTTGTTCTCCACTTCCCTTTCTGCTCTAGTTGCCCCCCCCCCCCACACTGGATTCTACCCTCACATCTTGGTATACCCAATGCTGCACTTCTCACCCTCTTGCCACCCTTCCTACATTCCTCCCCCCACCCTCTTCCCTCTCCCTATGACTCTGGCACTTCTTATCTGTTGTCTATCTCCTCTGACAAATCCATGGCTGCCTTGTTACAATGCTACCCTTGAACTGTATTAATCTGTACTCTGTTTGCAATGTCCACATTGTTGTAATGCCTGTCTTCATGTTCCCCATAATTTGTATTTCTCTGACGTGGAACCTTTGTAAAAGAGCCATGGCTCAAAGGTATTTGTAATCCTAGACTTGAAAAATAAATAAATAAATAAAATAAGCTGTTGGAAGGGTTGTAGTTACACTTTTCTAGATTCAACAGAACTCCAATGGATGTGAGAAATTTGGAAGCTGTAGCCACGGCTTCTTGAGTCTCTTGTCTGGAGGGACTTGCTAGAAGCCAGTCGTCCAGATATGGGAACACTTGAATTCTGAGCTTCCGGAGATGCGCTACAAGAAGTGCAAATCACTTTGTAAAGACTCGAAGCTCTGAGGATAGCCCAAAGGGCAGGACTCTGAAGTCATAGTGCTGACCCAACGCCACAATTCTGAGATACTCGTGGTGGTTTGGGTGTATGAGAACATACTGGTTGGCGTCCTGCATGTCCAGGGAGGCCAGCCAGTCGTTTTGATGAATCAGAGGCAACAAGACTGCCGAGTGACATCATCTTGAATTTCTCCTTGTAAAGGAATTTGTTTAACCTCCTTAGATCGAGAAGAAAAAATTACTCACCTTAGTAATTATGTTTCTTCTAATGGAGTCTTAGTGTATTCTGACAATTGCAGTGATTCCCAACTTTTGAACTGCCCCAGAGAACAAAGAGTTAACTTTCTATGCAGGGCACAGAATGCTGAGCTCGAGCTCAGTTGAAGTCTTTGTCTGGAGTGATTCAAACCTAAACTGTCAGATTCTTACGAGCCCACCTAAACTAAAAATTCTATGTGGAAATTGTAAAAATTCTTACTAGCCAACTGGCTGAAAAAAGTTTTGGATTCCCAAGGAAGACTCAAATCAGGAAACCCAAAAACAAAACCCAAAGTACTAAAAATAATAATAAATCAGCACCCAAACAAAAAAGTGGAGGGTGCAAGCCAAAAACAGCCCTGGGGTGCAACACTGCACCTGCCAACCCACTTCCCAAAAACAGGTTCTGAGAGGGGAGGCAGGGAGAGAGGTCAGAATACAGCAAGACTCCATTAGAAGAAACATAATTACTAAGGTGAGTACTTTTTTCTTCCAACAACATGAAGTCTTGCTGTATTCTGACAATTGCAGACTACCAAGCAGTACCTCCAAGGAGGAGGGACAGAACCTACTTTGGGAATAGGCTCTGAAGTACTGCTGTGCCAAACCGAGCATCACTCCTAGCCTGGATATCCAGAGAGTAATGCTTGGTAAAGGTATGGACTGTTTTCCAGGTGGCTGCTTGACAAATTTCTAAGAGAGGGATATCCGTGGCAGCAGCCAGGGAAGCAGCTGCACCTCTTGTGGAATGAGCCCTCAGGTCTGAGGGTGGAGTTTTTCCCAGCTTTTCATAGCAGAATTGTATACAAGACACAATCCACCTGGCAATAGATCTTTTGGTGGCAGGTTTGCTCTTTCCCACTTTTCCATAAGTGAGAAATAACTAGAGGGAGTCAAACCTGTGACCCTTGGTACGCTCTATGTAGTAACTAAGGGCTCTTTTGACATCTACACTGTGTAGCCTCCTCTCTCCTGAGGAAGAATGATCAGTGAAGAAAACAGGGAGAGACATAGCCTGGTTTAAATGGAAGTCTGAAACCACTTTGGTCAAGAACCTTCTATTGGGACTTGGGGGTCACGTGATGCACAGCACCTAGAAGCAGCACTAATCCGGAGCTCCTGCCTACCGACCGCTATTAACTCCTTTTTTTGCCCTACTAGCATCAAAAGTGGCGATCTAGACCCTGTTACACACTATTTTAGTAGTCTGGACTACAGTGGAAGCTTTTTACTGGATTGCAGTAGTGTAATTTGTGCTGAAGTTATCATGGAAGCAGAGATGAAGCAGGCCGGCATTAAACACACCCTGCCGACCTCTCCAGAAAAATCGTCTAAGAAGTGTAAGCATCAAAGCTCAGGGCATACTCCTAAGCAAAGCACCTCTGGTTCCCCAGCAAATCCATTAACTGAGGATCGCTTCCTCCAGGAATTATTGCCGTTCAGAGAAACCCTGGAAGATATCTCCGCGGAGTTAAAATCTATCCGTGGAGACCTCAGCTCACTATCTTTGAGAGTGGAAGACTCGGAGGTGAGAACCTTTTCTTTAGAAAAATGGAAAGAGAAACTCGATCCAGAGATCGTTCATCTAAGACAGCAGATCAACAAACTCCAATTAAAAACGGAAGATCTGGAGGGAAGAAGTAGAAGGAATAACGTGTTGATCTTGGGCCTACCTGAAGTGGAGGAGGAAGCGGACACCATCGCGTTCTTGCAGAAATTCTTCATCAATATTGTGGGTCCTTCCCCCCTTAACCCACAGTATCACATCGAGCATGCCCACCGCTCCCTGAAGCCAAAACCCCCTCCTGGGGCACCTCCGAGACCCATAATAGTGAAATTCCTAAGCTTCTTAGAAAAACAACATGTGTTAGCTAAATCGAAGGAGCTCCAAGCCATCCTGTGGGGAAATGCCAAGCTGAGATTAGCCCAGGACCTTCCTTTTGAAACGCGCCAGAAGAGAGCTGCCTTCCACCCTACTGTTAGTAAGCTTATTGCTGCAGGAGTACGATTCAAAATGAACTACCCCGCTAAATTACAGGTGGCAATAGATGGTGTTTGGCATTCCTACGAAACCACGGAGCAAGCAGCCACAGACCTCACCTCGAAACTACCTAATCTTTTTAAACCAAGATGAACTCTGGTTTCATTAGCTAAGGACTATTAGGCTCTTCCTATTGTGAAGAGGGAATTGGATTTGTACCTGTCAGATGTTCCTCGTTTTCTTCTTTTGTTCTGTCATTGGGGCTGGCTGGGTGGGGACGGCTTGGTGTGATGCGGCCTCAGCGGGCCGAGTAAACTTCAGAGGCTTGTCGGGTGCTCGGGAGGAGGCGGCAGAACCTAGAGTGTAGCAGTATTTCCGGACATCCCTAGCTGCAATGGACCAACTGGTCCTACTGGGTTCTGGATCCCTCGGCTACTTCCCGCTTCTCGGAGGCCGGAAAGTCCCGTGGTGGGGGATAGAGGAAGAATTCCATTAGAGCTTTTTGGAAGTCGCCCTCCAGATTTACAATTATTGGGTAAGCAGGCCTCCAACGAAACTTACTGAGTTAATAGACCTCTGTTTTGTTAGGTCGGAGTGGCAAATGCTGTTTCTCTGTTTTGGAGTTCTCGCAAGGTACTCTCACTTGCTAATCCTTTTACAAGATCGAGGGTTATTACATCAGTTTAGGGCTAAAGTATGTAAGTTTTCCTAAAGGGTCCGGTGGGTGGAGGGCTTCGGGATGGAGCACGCTTAGGGAGCACTGCTTCGCGGTCCAGAGATGAGGGGGAAAGGTGCATCTCCCGAGAGGCTGAGAGATCAGAAGAAGACTCGATTTTACTGGTCAAATTCCACTAAATTGGATCAGGGTATTTCAATTCACTTTAGCTTAGTGTTAATCTCTCTTGGGATTGCAGTTTATGGGGGTCAGTCCTCGTCATTAGAGCTAAAGAACCCCAAATTTGTTTCCTTAATCACTCGGGATCATTTGTACATAGTTTGAGGGGTTGGGAGGAGGGATGACACAGATTGGACGCCTTTATTACCGACGCTTTGTCCAAGTCCATAATAGGCAGATTATTATTACTCGCAGTAATAACATTACATAAGTTTTATCAAGCTTTTGGGGGAAAACCGTCCTTTTTTGCCAACATTCTCTTGCAGGGGTTGGTGGGGATGGGGGAGGAGGCTGAACTATTTGTCTTGGGTTTCTTTGTTCGGCTATCTGTGTTGAGGGGGTTGGGGGGGGTTCTGGGTCACTGTCCCGTTTGTGTCCAACTTTGGTACATTAATATTACTTATCCTTTTAATATCTGTACTATTTTACGAAATTCCTTGGGATGGGAAATCTCTGTTTTCTAATTCTTTGATATCGGGGCTGTGGGGAGGGAGGGTGGGTTTGGAGTGTGCCTTTGGGTTGGTTGGAAAGGTTAATGGTCCATGTTTCCTTCACTTTTAACAAAAAGTTACATGGCTATGGTGCCTATTAAAATTGCTACCTGGAATGTCAGAGGTGTCAGAGACGTGTCTAAGAGATATCAGGTTCTCAAAAACTGCTCTCTTTTAAATACTGATATTCTTCTCATGCAGGAAACCCATTTATCGTCTTCAGAAGCTAATGGGCTATGCCGGCAAGGTTTCTCCCAGGTTTTAGTGTCTGGGGTGGGGGGGGTCATCAGCTAGCAGAGGGGTGGCTATACTGATCAAAAGACACATACCATTTGTGGTAGAGGAAAGTCTAACAGATTAAGAGGGCAGATTTGTTATTGTTAAAGGGCTGCTCAATAATGTCGGGGTGGTGTTAGGGGCAATTTATGGGCCAGTAGGAGGGGATCCGAAATTCCTCATGAATTTGGCTGACAAATTGAGCGGATTTCTCCCCTCCTTACTAATATTGGGGGGGGACTGGAACATTGCTCCATCTCAGCACCTTGATAAAACCCACAGGCCATTAAAACCCCTTCCCCTTCTCAGATAGCCCTGAAGGATTTCATGGACTTATTGGGTTTATGTGACCCATGGCATCTGCTCAACCCTTCTGTCCGGCTCTTCTCCTTTTATTCACAAGTACATCAGTCGTGGTCCAGAACTGACTTTATTTTAATCAGTAATACTCTCCTGGCAGGTATTCACCAAACAGGTATTGAACCAATTGTCATATCTGATCACTCTCTGGCATGGATTTCGATTTCCCCTGATCCGCACGGTCAAAGGGACACTTCGTGGAAATTAAACACACAACTTCTAAAAGAAGATCGAATAATTTCTCACATTAAATCATTGATCTCTTCCTTCACAGATTTCAACGTGGGTTCTACATGCAGAGAGGACCTGATCTGGTGCTCTTTTAAGTGTTTTATTAGAGGTGAGTTTATAAAGTTAGCTTCTAGAAGGAAAAAGCAGAGAGGCTAAAATTATTTCGTTGTCAAATCAAATAAGGATAGCGGAAAATAATTTGTCCTCCTCATCTTCACAAGCTGATCTGGAGGCCTTATGGAGGTTTAGGAACGAGTACGAAGACCTATTAAGGGAAAAGGCAAAGTACGCCATCCTTAAAACTAAAGCTCGTTATTTCGACCAAGGCGAGAAACCAGGCGGAATGTTAGCTCTTAGATTGCGGGAGATAGAAAGTTCAAGACTGATTCCTGCACTGTGTTCCCCCGACGGTTCTATTAAAACCTCCCTTCGGGATATTTTCCGCATCTTCCAATCTTTTTACAGGGCCTTATATGGCAAGGGTACTTCTCAGCCTTCTCTCTCTCCAGTATTGAACATTTTCTGGATAGCGTTAGTCTCCCTTCCCTACAGGCCCACCAGTGCGAGATTTTGGCTTCTCCTGTTACCCTGGCTGAAGTGGAGGAGGCGATAAATGGGCAAACTCTGGACAAATCCCCAGGTCCCGATGGTTTCCCCTCCAATTTTTTATAAGGTCTTTTGTAAGGGGATATCTCCCCTTCTCCTGAAATTATTTGAGTATATATTCACCTCTCCCTCGACCCCACTTTGTTAGAGGCCACGATAGTACTGATTCCGAAACCAGATAAACCCCAAACAGAGCCAGCCAGTTACCGTCCGATTTCACTATTAAATTACGACATTAAAATTCTAACCAAAATCCTATCTCTCAGAATCAAACTGATTTGGCATCAACTACTGAGTCCCGAACAGGTGGGGTTTGTTCAAGGCAGATCTGCTGCCGATCATTTGAGAACCCTCTCACATATCTTTCAGGCTGCCCAAGACTCCCACGCCCCCATGGCGTTAATCGCATTAGATGCTGAAAAAGCCTTCGATAGAGTAAACTGGGACTTTCTTTGGTCCACCCTTAGGAGAATGGGCTTTCTGGAAACCTTTATTCAGTGGATTCGGATGGTTTACAGGTCACCTACTGCTAGAATCTATTGTAACAGGGTTTTTTCATCTCGGTTTCCCCTGTACACCGGTACTCGACAAGGTTGTCCCCTGTCTCCCTATTTGTTTAACCTATATCTGGGAACCCTTGATACTGAGTATCAAGAACTCGCCCCAGGTCACAGGGTGCTTAATATACCAGCAACCTCTGACTCTCTCAGTTTATGCAGATGACATTCTTCTGCATCTTACCAATCCTGAATCCTCTTTAGCACATGTCTTACAAATTATTGATCAGTTTGGTCAAGTAGCTAACTATAAGTTGAACCTATCCAAATCAGTTATATTTCCATTAAATCCTTCCACGTTCCAAGCCAATTTTACCCAGTTTGGTATGAGATGGTCTCCTGTTTCACTCAAATACCTAGGCATCCATCTCGCTCGAGACCCAGAAGTTCTCAAGAGACTTAATTCGGACGACCTGGTGACGAAAATTCAGAAGGATCTCCATAGATGGGGCAACCTTCCATTGTCCTTATGGGGTCGCATCAGTATTATTAAAATTAAATGTTTTACCCTGCATTTTCTACCCCTTAAACTTATTAAACATCTGGCTGCCAAGGTCTTATTTTCAACAACTTCACTCTGCTCTCTCCAATTTCATTTGGCGGGGCAAACATCCTAGATGGGCCTTCTTAAAGCTTAATTTACCCAAGGACAGAGGCGGACTTCGCCTCCCTAATTTTATGTTATATTATTGGGCAAGTCATCTATCCAAAATGGGGCGATGGTTTGAAGTCCAGCCTGATGCATATCTTCCTATTTGGCTACAGCTGGAGATTAACTTGTTGGACATGTACAATCTCCGTTCACCCAGAATTTTTTTTTTTATTACACCTTCTCCGCATTACCGGATACTGTACAACGTTCGGCTATAGGGCTTTCCATAAAAGTCCTGTCCCACTGCTGGAATTTCTTTAACATTTCATCTAAAAGGGATACGGCGCAACCTCTCATTTTTAACCCTAATATCAAAATAGGTAGTTCTCCGCTGATCCCTGACTGGCTTCCACAATTACAGGATGTTTTAGTGGAAAACCTGTACTCTCAGGGTTCTCTCCTTTCCTTAACCGACATAATAACCAAATTAAATATCCCTCAGAAATATATATTTAAGGTTTTTCAATTCATACACCTCTTAGTCTCTACTTTTGGGACCACATTTACACTGTCCCAAACTAGGCCCTTTCTAGAACAAATACAGGAATACGCACATAAACCCCATGGAATTTCCAGGATCTATTCCTTTCTACTGGGTATCAAATATCCTACCGCCCTTATCGGCTCTAAGATTTGGGCTTCTCTCTTGCCAGATTCTCTCCTGCCCTGGAATCAGATTTGGGTTGACATGCATAGATATCTCACTCAAGATAGGCACAGGCTAATTCAATTCCATATTCTAAATAATCTGTACTATACACCAGTTAAGCTAGCCAAACTTGGCAAACTGCCTTCAGCTACCTGTACATGGTGTGGAGCAGCTGATGGGAACCTGATACACATTTTTTGGCACTGTGACAAGGTGGCGTCGCTATGGAGCACAATCCAAACTAAGTTAGACCCCCTCCTAGGACTGGGGGAGCTGTTTACCATAGAGATATGTGTGCTAGGGATGTTCTCCAGTATTCGAGTCTGGGAGCGTAGGTTTCATATGGCTTTAATCTTTATAGCAATCAAAAGGCTGGTTCTCAAACACTGGATGGATCATCTGGTCATTTCATATCCTGAATGGCTAAAAGAAATGTCTCTTTGTTTTAACATCGAAAGGCTAATAGCAAGCTCCGGAATCGCATGACCTCCTTCAACCAGAAATGGGGTAAACTATATGCTTTATATTTGAATCAAGATCCACTCAATGCTGACCTCTGACTGTTTCAGTTTGTTTTATTTCCCTTGGGATGTTTGTCATTGCTGGAGTACTTTTTGCTTTCTTGTTTCTCTTCTACTTGCCTTTTGACTTGGCACACTCCAGGGGAGGGAGGTAGGGAGGGTCGTGGGGGGTGGGGGAGTGGATGGGCATTATTTTGTTATTAGTGTTTAGGTATATTCTGTCTCGATGTTTCGGTATCATTCCATCTTCAAGCCATTTTGTGGTCACTGTAGTGTGCTCCATTGTTCTGTATGCCATACGTTCTTTGTTGTATTATAAATTAATAAAGATGTTGCATTTCAAAAAAAAAAAAAAAAGAACTTTCTATTGGTTCTAAGGACCACTTTATCCCTGTGAAAGGAGATAAAATCAGGTTCCACTGACAGTGCTTGCAAGTCACTGATATGCCTGGCAGAGGTAATGTCTACCAAGAACACAGTTTTCCAAGTCAAGTACTTAAGCTCTGCTAAAGACATAGGCTCAAAGGGGGGTTGTATAAGTTAAGCAATGCAAACATTCAAATCCCAGGCAGGGTCTCTAAAAGGAGAATTGGTGTGAAGCAATCCTTTAAAAAAATTTACAGAACACAGGATGGGGAAGATAGTGAGGAAGGCTTCCCCACAGACAAAAACGCAGAAACAGCAGACAAGTGTACCTTGAGAGTAGCTGGTCTGAGGCCTAGGCCATTAAGATGGACCATATAATCCAAAACCATAGGCAATTCAGCAGTGTCTGGAGAAACATGCTTCTTAGAACACCACATGCTGAATCTTTTCCATTTGGAGTTGTAAGTCTTTCTGGTGGAGGGCTTTCGAGAAGCCTTGAGGATATCCAGAACCCCTTGGGAAAAATGCAGATCTGCAAACTCTAACTCTTCAAGAGCCATGCTTTGAGATTGAGAGACTGAAGATTGGGGTACCAAATCCTTCCCAGAGAGGATGTTAACAGGTTGTAATTCCTGGGAAGAGACAAAGGAAGATGGACTGCTAGGGACAGCAACAGGGGGGTACCAGGGCTGTCTGGCCCAATCTGGAGCAATCAGAATCACCTTGCAAGGTTGAGACCTTATTTTTACCAAAACTTTGAACAGGAGAGGGATGGGGGGAAAGGCATACAGAAACTTCCCCTCCCAATTCAGGATCAGGGCATCTAGAGGGACTGAGCACAGGACTGGAGGTCTGCAACAAAAGAGATGGAGTTGGTGAATGTCTGGGGCTGCAAAGAGATCTATCTTTGGAGTGCCCCACCTTGAAAAAATAACTTTTAACACCCGAAGGTCCAGGGACCATTCGTGATGGCCCTGAGAAATCCTGCTCAGTGCATCTGCTAGCACATTGTCCTTGCCTGGAAGGTGAACTGCTAGAAGAGAGGTTTGCAGGGAATAAGCCAGGGACCACAACTTCGTGGCTTCTGTGCACAAGGCCGTGGACTGAGTGCCTCCCTGCTTGTTGATGTACCACATGGTGGTGGTGTTGTCTGTTCTGACTTGAACCACCTTGTTCTGTACTGACTGTGAGAACGCTTTTACAGCCAGAAAAACTGCCCTGAGCTCTAGAAGACTGATGTGGAGAAGGGATTCTTGGAGGGGCCACAGCCTCTGGGCAGTAAGGGACCCCAGGTGGGCTCAGCAGCCCAGGAGAAAAGCATCCATGGTAAGGAGCACTGAACAAGGCTGAGCAACAAAAGGAACACCTTGTCTTAAATTGTCCTGATCCTGCCACCACTGGAGGGCTTGGATCAAGGTCAGAGTCACTGGGATCAGTTTGGTAAGGGAGTCCTTTCTCTGAGACCAGAAAGCTCTCAGGTGGTACTGAATATCCCTCATCTGGAATCTTGCCCCTTGGACCACTGCAGTTGAAGCTGCCATGTGGCCCAAGAGCTGGAGGAAATGCCCTGTTGGTCGAGATACCCGATGGCTGAAGGAAGAAGCTAGTTCCATAAGAACCCTTGCCCTTTCTAGAGGAAGAAAGGCTCTTGCTCCGAGTGTGTCCAGTTCTGCCCCTATAAAGGTAAGAAGCTGGACTGGTTCGAGAACTGACTTGGGAAGGTTGAGAAGAAATCCTAGAGAAGTGAACACTTGCTGGGTCACCTGCAAGTGAGACTTGACTTGGTCTGGAGACTGACCCACTATTAGCCAATTGTCCAGATATGGAAAAATGGAAATCTTTGCCTTCTTAGAAAGGCAACTACTACGCCAGGCACTTTGTGAAAACCCTTGGGGCGGAGGTTAGCCAAGGGCATTGCTCTGAACTGATAATGGCCTGAGGGCAACTCGAACCTGAGGTACTTTCTGTGGGAGCACCTGATGGGAATGTGAAAGTAGGCATCTTTGAGGTCCAGGGAGGCTAGCCAGTCCCCTGGCCTTAGAGAGGGAAGGATTATTCCCAGAGTTATCATCTTGAACTTTGGTTTTAAAAGATGTTTATTTAGATATCTTAGGTCTAGGATGGGTCGCCACTCCCCTGTTTTTTTTGGGGGGGGGGGGGTCAGGAAGTACCTGGAGTACAGTCCTTTGCCCCAGTGTAGGGTAGGTACTCTCTCCATAGTTCTTAAAGCTAGGAGAGAAGAAACCTCTGCCTCTAGGGCAAGGGTTTCCGAGAGATTTGCAGGTGGAAAAGATCTGGCTCTCATCTTTGGAAATTTTTTGAAGCAGAGAACCAGTCCCTGGTTTACTACTTCCAGTACCCACTTGTCTGATGTAATAGACATCCAGTCCTGGACAAAGTAATCCAGCCTGACCCCTACTGGAATAGGAGAGTCGACCCGGGCAGGCCCATCAGGGTGTCTGTTTGGCAGGGGCTTTAGGCTAAGGAGTGGATGCAGCCCTGCTCATCCCCCTTCTGCCTCTCCCTCTGAAGAACCTCCTCTGAGAAAAGGAAGAAGAGGCCTGTGCTTGGTAAAAAGGCCTTTGAAAAGGCCTGCCCCTAGACTGTTGCCTTTGAGGAGTTGCCTGCCTTTCCTTGGCCTGAGCACTCCTGTAAGTGGTCCTGTACTCATCCATTTTCTTCATGTAATTCTCCGTCTGCTCCCCAAACAGAGAATTAACCACTACAGGAAAATCCATGGCCTTAGCCTGGGTGTCCTGCGAGAGGCTAGTACATCTGAACCAAGCCATCCTCCGAAGAGCCACAGATGAAGCCATGACTCTTGATGACACATCATTAGAGTTCACAGCAGCATGAAACTGAACCTTGGATGCCTCAATCCTATCTGCAGCCACCACCTCCAACTCCTTGGCTAGCTGGGCTTGTTTATCCAGTGCCAGTACAGTGTCCCACCTGGACTTCTGGTACCTGGCTGTATAAGCCATGTAATTTGCCTGCCTGAGTCCCAAAGAAGATGCAATGTACTGCTTCTTTGCCATGGCATCAATCTTCTTGGAGTCCTTGCAAGGGGGTGTGAAGCCAAGGGAATATTTGCCTTGTCACAGGCAGCAGCCTGCACTACCGCAACATGGCTGCATTGTTTATATAAGAACTCTGTGTCTGAGCCTGAAAGTGTATACCTCTTGTCCATTCTTCTATTTATCCTCTTGATCTTCCACAGCCTCCTCCATAGGAAACTGGAGGGTTTCAGCCACCTTTCTGTAAAACATAAAGTGAGAAGGGGACTCAGAAAGCCTAGGAGGGGAAACACCTGAAGGTCTGTCTGGGGAGATTTACGGTTCCACAGGCACATCCAGACCTTCACTTACATCATCCTCCTCAAATTCCGGTTCATAAAAATCTTCAAGGGTATACTCTTGAACCGGGGAACCAACCGAACCGAACCCCTGCCAGAAGGAGCCAGATCGGTCGGAACCGGATGGAGCCAATTCCACAATCTGAATCGCCCTGGCTATCTCTTCGGCGGTTGGAACATGAACCTCTGGATCCGAACCGGACGATTTATCTTTGCGCTTCCTTTTTGTCAGAACCAATCCCTCGGAATTGGCTCTCCTTTTGCCTGAAGTATCGCCCTGGTCAGAGGGCACTCCTTCTGGTTCGGTTGAAACTGAACCGGGCAGGCCAACTGGGTCAGCGGACTTCTCTGCCTCCTTTTCCCTCAGTCTACCTAATCTCTTCTCAAGGGTAGATTTGGGAACGTTTTTACATATTTGGCAGTCTGAATCGAGGTGGTCAAACCCCAGACAAACACAGGTGGTGTGGGGATTGGCCTTAGCAAAGACCTCCCCACACTCACTGCAGTGTTGAAACCCAGTGGTCCCGGTTTATTTCTTGGGTTTCTCAGACATGGCCAACCTAACTAAACTTACCCTTTGTTCGGCAACCGCCAGGCAAGACTCCCTTATCGGTTCCTAACCGTGTCACGGGTATTGGAAAAAAACAGTTATAAACACGTTTTTTTTTTAGAACCGATAAGAACCGGTAACCACACGCTAAGTAACAAACAAATTTCACTATCAAATGGCCGGCTCAGCAAAACCAAGCCACACTTTTACAAGTTCTACACAGAAAAACAGAACAATTCCTATCTAGTACTCACGGCACCACAGACAGAGACTGAACAGACTATGTGGATACTTTTTTAAAAACCGACGAAAACTGAAAACTTTAACTGACTTTCGAACCGAGCTGAAGGAGAAATCTCCAGAGCGACCGTTCAGTGAGGCGGAGTAAAGAATCTGACGGTTTAGGTTTGAGTCACTCCAGACAGAGACTTCAACCAAGCTCGAGCTCAGCATTCTATGCCCTGCATAGAAAGTTAACTATTTGTTCTCCGGGGCAGTTCAAAGGTTGGGAATCACTGCAATTGTCAGAATACAGCAAGACTTCATGTTGTTTGAATAGGGCACATGCTGCCTGTTTTCTTTCGAACTAGGAAGTAATGGGAGTAGAAACCTGTGTTCCATTGATTTAGTGGAACTACTTCCACTGCCCTATTGTTCAGAAGGCCTTGAATCTCGGAAGCAAGAAGGTTTGACTGAGACACAGACAGCGTGACCTGTCGTTTGGGTGCATGATCCAGAGGGGTTTCTGAAAGATTTAGAGAGTAGCCCTTGCGGATTTTCCCCGAGCACCCATTTGTCTGAAGTGACGGACTACCATTGGTTGTAAAACTGAGACAGACGCCCTCCTACTGCCAAGGAAGAGTCCCCCTTGGACAGCTGAGGTGGGACTTGGGCCGTATGACAGGGTAGAATAGGACCTGTCACAGGCTGTGAGTAGGTATTTTTACATAATAGAACCTGTAACAATATTCTACTGATCCATTCTATCATTTAACAGCTTTTCTAGGAGATTTCCCTGATGTTCTGCAGTTTTCGGTCTAGAACGCTCTCAGAAGCACCGCCCTCAGCAGCCTTTACTATAAATGATAAAGCAAAGCGGCCGGTCGGCACTATAGGTAACTGCTGCTGAGGAAGTGATCGCAGAGCATCTGGTAGAACACACACATGGAACGAGGAGGAACCACAACCTAACCACCTGGTATTTACTTTTACTAACCTTTGTTAAGACTTTTCACATTTTACTGGAGTTTGTAAATAAATCATGCAACCACCGCTGTGGCGGAATCTAAATGCTGCGTGAACGTGCGCATTATTCTAGTGCAGCTAACAGAGAACATAGCCCGAGAAGCAGCACCGCCGAGGGGAAAAGCCTAGGTACCACTGCTTTTCTCTCGGCATCGGCTCCCTACGGTCAGCCCTTTGCACTACTCTACAATCATTATAAAACCTACCAAGAAGTAACTGGAATCATTCTGCAACCAATAGTAAAGGCTTACAATCCCTTACATTTTCATTTCTTTCTTTGGAACATCTTATTTCTTTTAATATTTAAATAGTGTAAAACAGACCCCAACGTTTAAATCTTGGGCAGTTTCCTTATACCCGAAACAGATTTCCTTTGGATTATTTTTAATTTGTATCAGGCAGCAAAACATGGTACACACAACACAACATAAGGATATACATTGGGTGGCCAGCCCATGAACACAGAGACAAATCCCCCAGGGAAATAGGAAAACATTAAATAGGGCAAATAAGTGTCCCATTTGTTCCCCTCATCTTGCACAAATTTCTGTAACTTTTTTTTTCACTGTTTGATTGAAACGTTCGACTAAACCATCTGTCTGGGGAACGATACGGAGTGGTGTAGATAGCTTCAGTCCCCAGGATTTGGTACAAACGTTTCAAAAGTGCTGAACAAAAATTACTTCCCCTATCTGTTAATATTTCGCAGGGAATACCCATCCTACTGAATATTTTACCCAATTCTTCAGCTATTTTACCAGCTGTAACACTTCTAAGGGGAATCGCCTCAGGGTATTTTGTGGCATAGTCACAAACCACTAAAATATAACAATTACACCTTGAACTTTTTGGTAATGGCCCAATGATGTCCATCGCAACCCTTTCAAATGGTATAGTACATAGAGGCATTGGTTGTAGGGGTACAATATCCTTACGCCCTAATTTAGCTACCTTCTGACATTCAGGGCAACTATTACAGTATTGTACAACATCTTCATGCATCCCTGGCCAGAAAAAGTGTCATAGTAACCGACTGGTGGTACGATCTCTCCCCAGGTGTCCTGCTAAAGGAACGTCATGAGCTAACTCTCAGAGTTTTTGTCTGTAGAACTGAGGCACTACCAATTTTTCTATTTTTTCCCCTGTCCGGGGGTTAACACACACCCTATGTAATAAACCATTCATTGTTTTAAACTCAACGGCTCCAGTAATGGTTCCAATCTGCGAATAAAAATGGGTAGTGTTTCATCATTTAATTGCAGTTTTTTTAAAGTCCCCTGTTTTTTCTAATACTCCTGTATCCAATGCCTCTGCTTTAATGTCCTGTCCATCAGTCTTTACATTTTGTAACCAGGTCTTTTTCTCTTGCCTCTTCTGGGCTCGAGTTTTCCCCACAGGGCCTATAATTTCCTGGTCAAAAGGATAAAGACGTTCCCATTGCTGCTTTGCAGCTGTTTGTGCTCTTGTAGTGGCGGCACAAACATTTAATGTCAGAAATTCTTCAAAGTGGGGGTGGTCATGTCCAATAATAACAGGTACTGGGAGGTGAGGCACTACTCCAAATGGCATGGTTTGATTCTGGCCATTAATTGTTAATTCAAGATTTTGGATGGGGTAATGGTGGGTGCCTTCATGTATACATGTGACCCCTGTAGTAGGACCTGTCTTTACTGGATTACAAGGCAACATACTTTGATGTACTAAAGTCTGTCTGCTTCCTGAATCCAAGAGTCCAGACATTATTCTGTCCCCAATCTGCACTGGAATCCCATAATGTTCCCAATTGGCCAGTGCTACATGAGCTTGATCAGATTTCTTTTTAGGTCAGAATCGAGCAATGTGACCTTTACCATTGCACTCTCTACAAATGATCTAAGGATTATAGCCTCTGGTGTATTTTTTGTTCCACTCCCAGAATTACTATTTGGCTGCCCAGAAGGAGTAACAGTAGATCTTACTGGTATATTAGATGGCAAGTCTGGTCTTTTCTGTCTGTGTGGTCTGGCAGTCACATAGTCTTCAGCCAACCGGATAGCCACCTCAGAAGTCTGTGGGCGGTGCTCCTTCACCCACATTTGTACATCTTGTGGTAAGACCCTATTAAATTGTTCCAAAATTATGGATTCTAGCACCTGCTCTGTGGTTCTGGTGGCAGGTTGTAGCCATTTCATGCAAAGGTCCTTCAATTGAGTATAAGCATCCTGAGGAGAATCAGCAGTCTGGTACCGGTATGACCTAAACCTCTGTCGATATGTTTTCATGCTGATGTCATATCTTTTCAGGATGGCAGCCTTCACTACATCATAATTATTAGATTGGTTTATTTCAACAAGACTGTACGCTAGTTGTGCTTTTCCTGTTAAATAGGGGGCTAATCTAACCACCCATTGTTCCCTGGGCCAAGTAAATGCTACTGCCGCTCGTTTGAAAGTCTTTAACTATGCTTCGATGTCATCTGTATCTGCCAATTTTACCAGCTTAATGTCCTTCTGACCTCCTCCCTGTGGTGCTGGAGGTCTGGCCACTCCAAGTAACTGGATAGCCCAAAGAGTGTCTGCCCATCTTGCATCACTCTCTCGTCTAGTTCTCGTTGTTTCTCCATGTCTAATTGTTTTAGACATAACCTCCTTAATAGTTCATTTGATTCCATAGGTGGTTCTTCCGCAAGCTCCCCTCCAACAGCTTGAGCCTGCTCTTCCTTCTTGTCGCCTTCCATCTTAGGCTAGACTTCCTTCCTCCGTACAGCGGGATCAAGTCCAGGAATCAAAGGTATCTGTAATTTACTGGACATGGAACATGTAACAGCACTGTGTACTCCAAGTTCCTCAGGTTTATCCTGCTGCATTCAGTCCCCCCAGGGTCTGAGCCAGACCCCTCCAATAAGGATCCCACTCTCCCACCACATGTCATAGGCTGTGGGTAGGTATGAACTGAGAGCAGGGAGGCAGATTCAAATTTACTTCAATCAAGATCTTTATTGTTAACAAAACCAAATACCATTACGCGAACTGAGGCGATAAAATAAAAATAAAGGAGGAAATAAACTATTTTACTTTACAATGAACCACAACTAGAAAAATGCTAGCTGTCCGAGGTGTTGGCACTACAACACCTTGCTCCTATCTGACTACTAACCCTTCAAACATCTCTTACATACAGAACCAGGAGCATGTGACACTTGGAAGCTCCACCCATTCTTTTCTAATTTCTTTAAACAATAGTATTTTTACATAATAGGACCTGTAACAATATTTTATTGTTCAATTCTATCATTTAACAGCTTTTCTAGGAAATTTCCCTGATGTTCTGCAGTTTACGGTCTCGAACGCTCTCAGAAGCATTGCCCTCAGCTGCCTTTACTACAAATGATGAAGTAAAGCGGCCAGCTGGCACTATATGTAACTGCTGCTGTGGAAGTGATGGTAGGGCTTCTGGTAGAACAAACACATGGAACGAGAAGGAACCACAACCTTACCTCCTGGTATTTACTTTTACTAACCTTTGTTAAGCCTTTTCACATTTTACTGGAGTTTGTAAATAAATCATGCAACCGCCGCTACGGCAGAATCTAAATGCTGTGCAAACGTGTGCATTATTCTAGCAGCAGCTAACAGAGAACGTAGCCTGAGAAGCCACACCGCTGACAGGAAAAGCTGAAGTACCATTGCTTTTCTTTCGGCGTCGGCTCCCCGCGGACGGTCCTTTGCGCTACTCTACAATCATTACAAAACCTACCAAGAAGTAATTAGAATCATTTTGCAACCAACGGTAAAAGCTTGCAATCCCTTACATTTTCATTTCTTTCTTTGGAACGTCTTATTTCTTTTAATATTTAAATAGCGTAAAACAGACCCCAACGTTGAAATCTTGGGCAGTTTCCTTATACCTTAAACAGACTTCCCTTGGATTATTTTTAACTTCTAACAGGCAGCAAAACGTGGTACACACAACACAACATAAGGATATACATTGTGTGGCCAGCCTAGGAACACAGAGACAAAACGATATCTAAAATAATTTGGACAGTGCTGCACATAACAAAAAATAAAGCGCTAATGTATCTATGCCCAGGCAAAACAAAAGGCGGGGGATTTAAACCCTTCTACAGGACCCTGTCACATTTGTTTTGGAGAGTGTTTAAATGCAAGGATATATTTTTTCGTTTTTTGTCGCTTCTCTATCTGGTTGCGCAACCAAATTTTCCTGTGAGACCTCGGACTTGATCAGTCCGAACAGTCTCACAATTCTTTGCCTCTCACAGTCTCTCCATTTTCTCTTGCTGTCTGTTTTTCCTCCCCTGCATATCTGCTAATATAAAAATATATGAGAATCCATCGATGTGTGGAATGAAACTGATAAGGGGATGACTTTTGTTTAGAGAATATTCAGAATTACTACTGAAATGTATATGAACCGCATTTTGACATGACTTGAAAAAGCTAGAGGTTACTTGAGTGCAAATGCATGAGCCTTTTGCAAGGGCTGTAGGGGCCTCAGGAAGCTCACTGTTCTAGCAGCTCCTAATATTTTCGAGAACAGAACATTTTGCAAAAACAGGATGCTTGCAAAGGTGGGGGTTGAAAAGACTTCTAAAACAGCTAAGCGGCTACTTGCAAGGGAGATTACTAGAGAGATTTTATTTCGCTTCTGTACATAGTTATTATGAAGAAGTGTCTTATTTTATATTACTGCTACTACAAATAAAGTTGTGGTGAATTTTACAACTGCTCCTGGGTTTTCCCTATGCTTCCTGACCTGTGCCTCGACGACAGGCCGGAATCTCAGAGGGTGGCACTAGGCGCTTTTGGGCCCTGTGCCTTCTGCAGCATTTTCTTTTTTGGCTGGGGGGCTTCATTTTTGGTGAAGCCCCCCTCTGCCTTTGTCATGGAAGGACTAACTGTTATGAAACTGCCTCCGATTCGTGCCCTGCTGAGGGGCAGAAGAGGGTGGTCTGGCCATTTTGATAGCCGTTCTCATTTTCTGTGTGGTCTCTAGTGCCTGCTTGACTTGAGGACCAAACAGATGCATTTCATTAAATGGAAAACTCATCTCTCTCTCTCTGTTGGGCATCATTTATGAATCCCGATCTCCGTAACCACGAGTGGAGTCGGGTACATATACCCGCTGCTGCTGCCCTGGAAGCAGTGTCGAAGGCATCCATAGCAGCTTTAAGCTGCTGACTGTTGGATTCAATGCCTCTAGTAATGGTCTGAAAAAGCTCTGTGCCAACGTCTGACTCTGGAAGAGCTTCTACAGTGGCTCTGAGCAAATGCCAGAGGATATACTCATACTGAAAGAAATAAACCTGGTAGCTAGCAATGCGCATACCCAGGGTGGAGGCAGCAAAATCTCACTTCCCCAAAGTGTCACTCTTACGAGATTCCTTATTTACCGGATGTGCCGTAGGTTCTTGAAGAAGGACTGCTTTGTCATTCTCTGCCAAGACAACTATGGCATCAGCAAAGGCTTGCGAGGCCAGAATAGGATGATCATTGGGAGGGGCATATTTCCTATCTATGGATTTGGCCACAGAAGGAATCAGCATCGGATTATCCCACACCATTTGTGAGAGTGTCTCAAAAGAGGGTTGCACATGAGGAGTCAATTCCACAGGAATATCCGGAATGTGCAGATACTGCAGACGCAGCAATTTCCCAGGATCAATCTCTGAAGTCTGGAGAAAGCGAGAGAGAGAGAGAGAGAGAGAGGTATTCAAGTTCTTAAGCAGAGACTTAAAAGAAAGGTCCTCGACCAGAGGCTCTGTTGAAAGAGAGGGTTATTTTGCCACCCCTAGAGAGGAATTGTCGTCAAAGTTGTCTCCCAATTGAAGATCAGGATCAGTCTCAGTATCATCTCCTACTTGTCCTGGAGGGACAGAGTAAACAGGAATGGGGGGGAAAAGAGAGGAGGAGCTTCATGAATCAGAATCGAGAACCCAAGTGCCCTATGCGCATCAAAGGCATTCCCGGTACCGGCACAGAGTGTGGCGCCGAAAACACTGGTGGAACCAGCACAGGACGCAGTGCCAGACGCAGCACTGGCACCAGAGAGCCGGCACCGCAGGACCAGAGGCCCCTAACACCCTACTTGGGGAGGAAGACCTGAGAAATTCAGCAGGAGAGAATGGCACCTGTGCTGGCCCCTGCGCCACAGCCACATAAAGGGGGAAAAGCACCAGAGTGCAGCATCGACAACACTGGAGAAGGCACTGCGCGACTATGAAGTCCCAACCGCCCGCAAGCCCAAAACCAGTAGGCCCGATGGTCCTGGCAACGGACTTACCGGCTCAGGCAGGTGGGACAACTGCCGAACCCATTGCTCCATAAGAGCGTCCCAATGATTAAACTGCTCACTGGAGGACACCCCAGGGATCAGGAAGGGACTCCGGAATTGAGGATGCCGGTCACCAGGAACAGAGGCCGTAGGAGACCCCGGAAGAGTCTGAGTCGAACCCCAACCCCTCACCACTGATGATCAACGTGCAGACATACCAAAGAGCGACCTCGAGCGGTACCGTTTCTTTGACCGGGAAGCCGAAAAAGAACTCTAGATCGAGCGGTGCAGAGTCCTCGATGATGATCGAAAATGGGACCACTTCTTTTTGTGCTTTCGGGAGGACAGCCTATCCCCTTCCCCCCCCCCGCACTGCCCATAGTCAGACTCCCCCTTCATAGTGGGTGGCAGACCAGACCCAGCCCTGCTAAAAACACAGCTTTCATGCGTAGTCTCCCTACTGTCACCTGCCATGTTCATGGTTGACTCGGTCAAAGGAAGGCTGAAGACTTCTTCTTGACGAAAAATTACTTCACTTTTTTTTTCTGAATTTAATAAAATCAATAAAACCTAATCAAAGACTTAAATGACTATAGCTGCTGTCATATAGACATGAAGATTTGTCTCCCGGTGGGCGAGCAACATCGTCACTGAAATGCACTCGATGGCGGGGAAAAAAGGAACTGAGGCGGCTGGAGGGTCAATGCCAAGGTAGCCTATATGGCGCGAGCCCAGCTCACGGCGCCACTTCCTCACGGCTCTACCTAGGCACCAGCCCTCCTGAAGATTTTTGGCTCCCGCTGGGTCCTAGTGCCTCCAGCGTAATCCCATTAGTGTGAATGAGTGGTGGAGACTTTATGTCCAGAAAGATCAAGGAAAATCATGGGTAACCATGATGGAGAAGCAGCTACCAGGGGGAAGGAGGGAGGGAAAATAGCACCTGCTGCAAGAGCTCCTCTCGAAGATCTACTGTTACGGTAAGTTCTTACGTAACTGTACCATTTTTCTTCAAGGGGGCTCTTGCAGCAGGCAACACCTTCATGACAGAGTCCCAACCAGTAAGGGGGAGACCTCGGCCAACTAGGTGGAAGTAGGAGTCTCTGGCAATAGCTGTTTGTCTGTTATTATTTGTATTATATTTTTGATATAAACATGTTTTGTTTTTTGAATTTCTGCTCGTGAAACATGGCATTCAGCACAAGGCATCATGGGGCATTGCAGTTAAAAAATAAATAAATAAATAAATAAAAGTTCTGTCCTCTTGCTGACCTAAAGGGCACAGCTGGCTTGTAGAAAATCTAACACTTATCTGCTACATTTCCCATGACTGTTATAAAAACCAGGTTATAACAAGCCGCTGCTTTGAAAATAGGTGATCCTTAAAAAAGGGTAGAAAAGCAAATGTTTTTTCATTAAGTATGGAGAATAGATATGAGCCTCTTTTGAACTTGGCGGATGATGCTTACAGTAGCCTCAGTCCTACCTTGTCCATTGATACTGGAAATCAGGACCAGATTAATATTTCCACAATCGTAATTGACAATAAAGTTCGGGCAACATTAGTCCCTCCTACTCCCATTACGGGTGATCTTATCGATTTAATGGATTTCACTCCTCCCCCCTACAAATATTACTGTTCACAGCACAAGAAGGAATATGGAAAATTTAAGACAGACCTTTATTATTGGGGACTCTTATCATAAAACATCTTGATAGAGCTATCTGTAACCCGGACAAAGTAAATAGGACCTGTTCTTCCTTTTCAGGTGCTACTTTACAAGCCATTACTTGTATGCTTCCAAATATCCTGTCCGATAGAGATGATAATCCGGTGGTAATTGTACACGCAGGTGGCAATAATATTGCCAAAGAAAATCTACTAAGTGTTAAACAATAGAGTGGCCTTAACAAACATCCTAACAGAAATGGGGTGTGATATTGCAATATCTGAAATTCTCCCAATACCTAGAGCAGCCCCCTCAGTAAACATGAAAATTAAACAGTATACTGAATGGCTCAGGAAGTGGTGCATGGGCCACCAATTTCCATGTATCACTCATTGGGAAGAAATTTTTGGTCACTACTAATTATTTTGTGGGGATGGACTACATCTGAGCAAATGAGGCTCTGCCCTTTTAAGCAAGCAATTCACCAAGCATAATAGTCAAGTCAAGTCAGATTTATTTATAAAAGGCGCCTTTCTAAAACCAAGGCACCTGTACAATGAATACATAAAAATAAAATATAATAAATTATTATAAACAAACATAATTCCAACAGACAACAATAAAATAGCAGCATAGCATTGCTAAAGCAAAACATCAATCAAATGCCAGGCTAAAAAGATAAGTTTTTAAAGCTGTTTTAAAACTCTGGACGGTTAGGCAATCTCGAACCCAATGAGGTAGAGAGTTCCACAGGGAAGGAGCAGCAAAGCTAAATGCCCTTGCACTGGATGTTTGCAAACGTACCTTGGGAACCTCTAGCAATCCCTCATCGGAGGATCGGAGAGGACGGAGGGGATGGTAGGGGCAAAGGAGATCTTTCAGGTAACTCGGTCCCTGTTTGTGTAGGGCCTTATAGGTTAGCAAAGCAACCTTAAAGGTGATCCGCCACCATATCGGTAGCCAGTGCAGACCGCGGAGCACAGGCGTTATGACTGGTTTTTGATGCACCAGTCAATAGCCTGGCTGCCGTGTTCTGCACCAGCTGCAAGCGGCAGATATCAACCCCCGGCAGCCCTAGGTAAAGGGCATTGCAGTAGTCAAGGCGGGAGGAAACAAAGCTGTGAACCAATACTGGAAGATCATCGGGAAGAACCAGATGTTTCACCTGGGCGATATTTCTCAGATGGTAAAAAGAAGTTTTAACAACTGCTGACACCTGTAATTTCAGGGACAGGCAGTCATCAAACATAACACCCAGGTTCCGCACCCCATCTGAGGTAGCTAGCTAGACACCTCCTACCCATAAACATGAAGGTGAACTTGCCAACATACCCACCTCGCGACGACCCGGGTTCACAACCAAAACCTCAGTTTTTTCAGGGTTCAACCTTAGCCAGCTCTCATTCATCCAGGCCTGAATTTCAGTCAGACAGCTGTTGAGCACTGAGACAGCATCATCTTGTTCAGGGACAAAAGACATGTATAGCTGAGTATCATCTGCATAACAGTGAAAACTCAAGCCATACCGTCTAATAATCGCTCCCAATGGCAGCATAAACACTGCAAACAACATGGGCGCTAGAATGGATCCCTGCGGAACCCCATAGGGCAGGGAGAATGGAGATGAGGTACAAACCCCTGACACCACTCTCTGAGTCCTACCCATGAGGCAGGATCGAAACCATCTGAGGACAACCCCCGAAAGTCCGCAGATACACGGCAGGTGATCCAACAGCACACCATAGTCCACAGTATCAAATGCAGCAGAGAGAGATCAAGAAGGGACAAGATGGAACGAGCCCTTCGGTCTCTCGCTATCAGGAGGTCATTTAGCACCCGAACAAGGGCTGTCTCAGTACTATGTCTCTTCCTGAAACCAGACTGGAGAGAATCATAGATACTGTGGCTGGTCAAATGGTACTCCAGCTGTAAAGTCACCACCTTCTCAATAACCTTACCCAAAAAGGGAAGGTTAGAGACCGGCCTGTAGTTTGCTAGACAGTCGAGATCCAAGGAGGGCTTCTTAAGAAGAGGCCAAATTATTGCCTCCCTAAGGGAAGCTGGAAAAATTCCCCTCTCCAAGGATAACCAGACAACCTCAGCAAGGACCGGCTGATAACATCAGTGCAGCCAACAAGCAAGCGCGTAGGGCCCGGATTCAAACTACAGTTGGTAGGACATAAGGTCTGGATAACCATCACAATATCATTGATTGTAGGCTGTAAATATTAATTTACATTTAAACTAGATCCTCGGGGGAGAGGTAAGGCATTTCTGCCTCTTTACAATAATCTAGGCAAAACATCAGTCTTTCAGGATAGTTCTCAACAACTAAAATTCCTCTATTTTAATGCCAGGGGATTAAAAAACAAGACTGACAAGCTCAAATTATGGGTTATTGCAGACAAAGTGAATGTAATTGCTATTACTGAAACCTGGGATGGTGCGAAAGCAGCCTGGGATTGCATTATACCAGGTTTCAAACAGTTTACAATAAACAGGGCTAATAGAGTGGGAGGTGGTGTTGCCCTATTAATTGACAATAGTCTTGACTGTTGTAATTTTTGACAAAATTAAATACCCTCAATTAACCACTGAATCCGTTTGGGTTAAAATATTATTCAGTGTTGAAACTGTAACATTAGGTGTTTGCTATAGACCCCTAATGCAGACATAGCTGTTACGAAGGGTATTATAACTGAACTTGAGAAAGCATGCGAATTGGGCAATATGATATGTATGGGTGACTTCAATTTGGGTGACATTTCATGGAACACTGGCACTGCAAATTCAAGCGCAGGCAAAAAATTCTTAGCCTGCTTTCACCAGTTTAACCTTCAACAAGGTGTACTGTCCCCAACTAGAGGGAATAATATTCTTGATCTTATTCTCTATAATAACAATCTTAACATACAAAAGATTAATATTTCATCCCCTATCTGTAATAGTGATCATAATTCAATTAACTTTTCCCTAAATTTTTTTGTTTCCATAAACAGTAATACAACTGAAATCTTTCTGTATAACAAAGCTGACATGCGAAGTATAATTGCTTCACTTGGCTATACCGATTGGGATAATATGTCATCACTGGACGCTGAAGGTAGTTGGAATTTCTTTCTGAAAATAATCCTGCATTTAAGGAATAATCATATCCCTTTCATATTAAAACAAGCCAATGAGAAGCATAAGCATAAATGGCTGTCAACGCAAATCCAGCGGGTTTTAAGGCAAAAAACAAAACAATACTCTCTATATTCAAAATCCCAGACCACTGAACATTGGTCTGCTTATGGAAAAATCCAAAAGAAATGTAAGAATATGATAAATAAAGCAGAAAAATGGCTGGAAGTTAAATTTAGCCAGAAATGCAAACGAAGATAACAGCAAGATGTTTTTATTCATACATCAATTCTCTTAAAAAGCCTATGTGCCAAGTAGGTCCTCTTCTGGATGATTCTAAACTTTGCCATGAACCCTACAATATGGCTAATGTTCTTAATACAAAATTTTGTGAGGTATTCTGTACAAAAAATACTGAATCAGATGTTCATATATCAGTAGCCAATGAACCTCATCACATTATCTGTTAATATGATTCGGGACAAACCTTTACTGTTAAAAAATGAATATTCCCCTGAGCCAGATGATATACAGTCGTGGCCATAAATATTGGCGCCCTTGCAGTTTTTTCTAATAATGCACCATTCCTTCCAGAAAATTGTTGAAATTAAAAAATATGTTGGTATCCACATATGTATTTCTTTGGTCTGCAGTGGAATAAAACACAAAATGCAGAAAAAATTTACTAAGTCTTAGCTTATTCCACGCAGAAATCCTTAAATAGCCCGGACAAAATTATTGGCACCTTTTAGAAGTGGTTAGAAATAATTAGATTTCAAGCAGGTGATTCTCCTTCACTTTGGAAGTGAACTCACCTGTGGTGAGTTGCAGGTGCCTGCAATATAAAAATCACTCATTCAACCAGTTTGAATAGAAAAGGACTCATTCTCCTGTTTTGTGTCACTGTGTGTACCGCAATGAGCATGGAGAAAAGAAAGACAGCCAGAGAATTGTCTGAGAAGGTCAGACAGAAGATTGTAGCCAAGCATGGACAATCTCAAGGCTACAAATCAATCTCCAGAGAACTTGATGTTCCTGTTTCCACCGTACGTAATGTTATCAGGATGTTTAAAGCCCATGGCACTGTAGCCAACCTCCCTGGACGTGGCCGCAAGAGAAAACTTGATCGAAGACTGCAGCGCACGATTGTTCAAATGGTGGAGAAAGCACCTCGATCAACTGCCAAACAGATTCAAGCTGACCTTCAGACACAAGGTACGACAGTTTCAACTCATACCATCCATCGCCAACTCAATGAAAGGGGGTTATATGGTAGGAGGCCCAGGAGGACCCCACTGCTGAGAGAGAGACATAAGAAAGCCCGACTGGGGTTTGCCAAAACACACCTGAACAAGCCAAAATCCTTCTGGGAGAACGTCCTGTGGACAGATGAGACCAAATTAGAGCTTTTTGGTAAAGCACATCATCTCCATGTTTACATAAAACAAAATGAAGCCTTCAAAAAAGAACACCTTCCTACAGTCAAACATGGAGGAGGTTCAGTGATGTTTTGGGGTTGCTGTGCTGCCTCTGGCACTGGGTGCCTTGAACGTGTGCATGGCATCATGAAATCTGGAGATTACCAGGCCATTTTGGAGCGCAATGTTGAACCCAGTGTCAGAAAGCTGGATCTAAGTCGAAGGTCATGGGTCTTCCAGCAGGACAATGACCCCAAACACACTTCAAAAAGCACCCAGGAATGGTTCAAGACAAGACGCTGGACTGTTCTGAAGTGGCCAGCAATGAGTCCAGATCTAAATCCCATTGAAAACCTGTGGAGAGTTCTGAAAACAGCAGTTGGGAGAAGGCACCCTTCAAATCTGGGAGAACTGGAGAAGTTTGCACAAGAAGAGTGGGCCAAACTGCCAGTAGAGAGGTGCAGGAAGCTCATCCATGGCTATAGGAAGCGGTTGATTGCAGTTATTCTGACCAAAGGCTGTGCTACCAAATATTAAGTCTAGGGTGTCAATAATTTTGTCAATGCCATTTCTTTTCATTTTCTGATTTAAAAGGATATATTAAATTCTGAATCAAAAACAAAGGTTCTGTAATATTAACAGAGAAATAAAGAATTGTGGAGACCAAATACTGTACTGTTGTTAATATCAACTTATGTTTAGAGAAATTGTGAGTTATTTGAAAAAGTGCAAGGGCGTCAATATTTTTGGCCACGACTGTAAGTGGGCATTTTCTATATCTTCTTGCTGATCATATTTCCCATCCACTATGTTCACTGTTTTAATATTGTTTAAATGAGTGGCAAACCGTCCATGTAATAACTATGCATAAAAAAGTTTCTCTATCAATCTAGGAAAATTATCTTCCTACAGTATTAGCTTGACATCATCTGTCTACAAAGTGCTTGAAAGTATCATCAAAGACCTTACTGGTGAGACAATCAATACAATAGATATTGAACAGCATGGATTTAGAAAGGGTAGAGGATGTTTAAGCAATTTAATGTGTTTCTATGAAAAGGTTAGCAGGCACATTGATTGTGGCACCCCTTGGGATATAATCTATCTTGATTTTAGTAAAGCATTTGATGTTATGGCCCACCATGCAATAATGATCAAATTATTAGACACCAACATCAACAGACATATTATTAAATGGATTGAGAACTGGCTGGCACATAGATCCCAACAAGTTCTAATAAATGGTCATTTATCCGATTCAAGGATAGTGACTAGTGGGGTCCCTTAGGGGTCGGTTTTGGGCCCATGCCTTTTCCATATATTTATAGCTGACCTTACCAAAAACTGCTTCACTTTTTCAATTAAATATGCAGATGACATTAAACTTGATGGACCCTGTGAGCGTGAATATAACAGCTCTAAAATTCAACATGATTTATGTAGCATACCACACTGGGTCTAATCTTGGGGAATGCGACTTAATGCTGCAAAATGCAAGGTAATGCATGTTGGCTTTAACAACCCAACCGCCGTTTACTTATTAAATGGTACTCCTATGGAAAGCACTACAAATGAGAAAGACCTAGGTATTTATATATTAAATGATCTAGGATATAACAAACAGATTAACAAGGCTCTTAATAAAGCAAACTGAACTGTATGGTCTATTAAAAGGAATATCAAATCAAGAGATCCCGGAGTTATGTTACCATTATTTCGAGCCTACGTCCGGCCACATTTGGAATATTCATCCCAACTCTAGAGTCCGTATAAAAAGGGGGAAATAGCATTATTGGAAAAAATTCAAAGGAAATTTACCAAAGTGTACATAGATTGTTCAATGTCCCATATGAAAAACATCTAGAAAACTTAAATCTTATGTAATTATCTCTTAGATGTCTTCGGGGTGATTTAATATACATGTTTGACATTGTAAATGATCCATATCTGTTTTCACAAATGAGTTTTGTATTTAAGAACAATATACACAATACCAGAGGTCATCCATTGCAGATAAGTAGGGCTAAATTCAATCATGTAACCAGAAAGTATTTTTTCACTCAAAGGATTATTAATCCCTGGAACAACCTTCCCTTTGAAATAGTTAGTAGTACTAACAAACTAACATTTAAAAATCGTCGACAAATTAATCATTCATTTTGGATATTATAATTAATTCTGGTGCTATTATGGACCTTACAACCCCTTGCACCTAACCACCTTAGTATGAACCTTAGTAATCTAGGCAACTGGTGGTAAAATATTACATTTTATGGGATACCAAGAGGGAAGCAGTTTCTGATAGGCCTATGTGAAAATTCAACCCAGTATAAGAAGTGTTTTCAGGATGTTTCTCTGAAAGATCAAAGGCATACTGTAACCTGCCATAAAACCATACTCTGATGAAGACAGCCTGTCTTGTTATAATTAAATATATTGCTGTATTTGCATATTCCAATCAAGTAGTAATCTGACCTGTTTTGCCTATGCAGTTGCATGTTACAAATTAAGTATGTACAGTTGTGGCCAAAAATATTGGCGCCCTTGCACTTTTTCAAATAACTCACAATTTCCTCTAAACATAAGTTGAAATTAACAACAGTACAGTATTTGGTCTCCACAATTCTTCATTTCTCTGTTAATATTACAGAGCCTTTGTTTTTGATTCAGAATTTAATATATCCTTTTAAATCAGAAACTGAAGAGAAATGGCATTGACAAAATTATTGACACCCTAGACTTAATATTTGGTAGCACAGCCTTTGGTCAAAATAAATGCAATCAACCACTTCCTATAGCCATGAATGAGCTTCCTGCACCTCTCTACTGGCAGTTTGGCCCACACTCTTCTTGTGCAAACTGCTCTAGTTCTCCCAGATTTAAAGGGTGCCTTCTCCCAGCTGCTGTTTTCAGATCTCTCCACAGGTTTTCAATGGGATTTAGATCTGGACTCATTGCTGGCCACTTCAGAACAGTCCAGCGTCTTGTCTCGAACCATTCCTGGGTGCTTTTTGAAGTGTGTTTGGGGTCATTGTCCTGCTGGAAGACCCATGACCTTCGACGGAGACCCAGCTTTCTGACACTGGGTTCAGCATTGCGCTCCAAAATGGCCTGGTAATCTCCAGATTTCATGATGCCATGTACACGTTCAAGGCACCCAGTGCCAGAGGTAGCACAGCAACCCCAAAACATCACTGAACCTCCTCCATGTTTGACTGTAGAGAAGGTGTTCTTTTCTTTGAAGGCTTCATTTTGTTTTCTGTAAACATAGAGATGATGTGCTTTACCAAAAAGCTTTAATTTGGTCTCATCTGTCCACAGGACATTCTCCCAGAAGGATTTTGGCTTGTTCAGGTGTGTTTTGGCAAACCCCAGTCGGGCTTTCTTATGTCTCTCTCTCAGCAGTGGGGTCCTCCTGGGCCTCCCACCATATAACCCCCCTTCATTGAGTTGGCAACGGATGGTGCGAGTTGAAACTGTCATACCTTGTGTCTGAAGGTCAGCCTGAATCTGTTTGGCAGTTGATCGAGGTGCTTTCTCCACCATTCGAACAAGCCTGCGCTGCAGTCTTCGATCAAGGATTTTCTCTTGCATTACAGGAGGTTGGCTACAGTGCTATGGGCTTAAACATCCTGATAACATTACGTATGGTGGAAACAGGAACATCAAGGTCTCTGGAGATTGATTTGTAGCCTTGAGATTGTCCATGCTTGGCTACAATCTTCTGTCTGACCTCCTCAGACAATTCTCTGGTTGTCTTTCTTTTCTCCATGCTCACTGCAGTACACACAGTGACACAAAACAGGAGAATGATTCCTTTTCTCTATTCAAACTGGTTGAATGAGTGATTTTTATATTGCAGGCACCTGCAACTCACCACAGGTGAGTTCAGTTCCAAGGTGAAGGAGAAGCACCTGCTTGAAATCTAATTATTTCTAACCACTTCTAAAAGGTGCCAATAATTTTGTCCGGGCCATTTAAGGATGTGTGTGTGGAATAAGCTAAGACTTAGTAAATGTTTCTGCTTTTTGTGTTTTATTCCACTGCAAACCAAAGAAATACATATGTGGATACCAAAATATTTTTTTAATTTCAACAATTTTCTGGAAGGAATGGTGCATTATTAGAAAAAACTGCACAGGTGCCAATATTTTTGGCCACGACTGTAGAACGGAGTGTGACCTCATGCTAGCAGCCCAGAGCTGTGACATCACAGGATGGGAGGGGCATTCTGGCCTCTGATATTGTCAAGCTGGCTGAAAGGACCGTCACTTCTGTTCTGGACTTCTAAGTTACAATTTGTTCCTGGACTCAAGAGTGACCACTTCTGCCAAGACTGGTAATTCAAGTGTGAACCAGATTGCCAACTGAACCAAGGTAGAATTAGCTAATCAGTTGCAAGGTGTTTTAATTTTAAATTTTCCATTTTTTCTCTGACTGTAATCTCAATGTATATACGTTGAGTTTTATGCACTGTATTTATTTACAATTTTTAATTTTAGTAAATTTTGTTTTCCTTAAACCTGCCTGAGACATTTTCTCATTTTGAGTATGAATGGTGGAACAGTATTAACATTCTGACATCACTGTTAAATTGCTTAGTGTGTCACTTTATGTAGCCACGCTAAATGAAGATTACGTATGTACTGTAATTCTTGATCTTCCTATGTATCTTCACCATTCATCACTGTTGGGTGGCTGGCTGCAGACAGGCACTCCACAAGAGATTCTTTTTTTTTTGGTTGAGGTGCCGCCCACAAGGCCAATGCACTGCGTGGCACTCGTGGGTTGGTCAGTAATGGCCGTTGGATCCTCCTCCACCTCAGTTCTGCACACCGAGGAGACAGAAGGAAAAGAAGGTACAGAGAAAATAAGGGCAGGGCAAGGGAGGCCAAGAGACAGCAGAAGGAAAATAAGTAACTGAAAAAGAATAAGCCGACCAGAGGACGGAGAGGGACCTGGATGTTATGGGCTGAGGAATGCCCCAGTCCCTGGATGACCAAAGGCAGGAAAGAAGAATGAGAGATAGAGAAGAGATCTGAGGGAGAGTGGGAGGAGACAGGGAGGCCAAGACCCATCAGGATAAGGCTGATCAGAAGATCATTAAGGTATGTTCTCAAGGGAGAATCCGAAGGTCGGAGAATCATGAATTGGGTAAAGCTCTCCCTCCCTCTGAACCCAATCCCCAGAGGAATTTCCCCACTCTCCTCCCCCACCACTACAATTACCACAAGGAGAAAACCAATGTTTGCGAGGGGGGGAGGGAAGAGAAGGAACCCCTAATAAGAACAGGTTACTCACCTGCAACAGTAGTTCTAGGAGTGGTATATGTTGTTCATCCACATTCACTGGCATTGTCCCTTTCCTCTTTAAATCTACCGGAAGTCTTCAAGCTGGCTCCTCCCACCCACCCAAGTGGTATATACCTTGGCTCCGCCCCATGATGCCAGATCTTAGCCTTATGAAAGCCAGGTTGTGTGCGTCTGCAGCCGAGGAGGTCAGGTGGGTCCGTGTGGATGAATAATATATACCACTCCTAGAACTACTGTTACAGGTGAGTAAATGGAAATTACGTACCTACCGTAATTCTTGATCTTCTTGGACTGTCTCCACCACTCATTCACACTGATGGGATCTTCGCCGGACGTGCTAGGACCCAGCAGGAGCAAACTTTTTTGCAAGAGGGCCAGAGCCAGAGATTGAGCCACGAGGAGTGGTGCCGCAAGCTTCGGCTCGTGCAGCAATGACCATCTTGGCATCGATCCTCCAACCGCCTCAGTACCTTTTTTCCGAAGTGGGGCAGTGTAACTAACCTAGAAGGACTAGCCTAACTAAACCGGACATAAGATAGTCCGAACAACCCTTATAAGAAGGGTCAACAATGAAGTCTTCACAGCCTAGCCATTGAGGAAGTGAAGACCAACAACAACAGAGAGAGAGATGAGCTTGGGGGATGGTGGGTGGGCATGTGAATGAGTAATGGAGACTTCATCCAAGAAGAACACAAATTATGGTAGGTACATAATTTCCATATCTTCCTGGACATTAAGTCTCCACCACTCATTCACACTGATGGGAGATTACTGAGCTAATGATCCCCCAAGAGGGTGGTAAGAGAAAATAAGAGCTCACATATTTAGGACAGAAGTCTGTTAAAGACAGTCCTGCCAAATGGAACATGTCGCCTGGCATGGCCATCCAAGGCATAGTGTCTAACAAAAGTATGCACTGAGCTCCAGGTAGCTGCATTGCAAATATATGCAATGGGCGCGTTGCGGATTTCCGCCAGAGATGCCACCACTGTTCTAGCAGAGTGAGCGTATACTCTGCCTTCCAGCTTAACCTGTGCTATATCATAGTAGTGGTGAAGGCATGCCAAAATGCATCTGATGGTGACAGCTTGACCCAACCAGGTCTTGCTGAAGGAAACAAACAGATGTTGAGCCTTGCGAATTTCTTTTGTTCTATCCAGATAGAATCGCAGTGCTCTTTTAACATCTAAAGAATGAAGGGTACACTCTCCTTCATTTTGGAAGTTCGCAAAGTAGGTAGGTAGGACCAAAGGTTGGTTTAGATGGAATTCTGAGACAACCTTAGGGAGAAACTTAGGATGAGTCCTAAGAACTACTTTGTCCTTATGAAATACAGTGTCTGTGACCAAAGCATCTATTTCAGACACTCTGCAGGCCGAGGTGATGGCCACCAGGAAGGCTGTTTTACAAGTGAGGAACTTCAACTCGGAGGTAGCTAGAGGCTTGAAGGGCTTTCATGTGAGCATGTCTAGCACAAGATTAATGTCCCAGGCTGCGGCTGGATGTTTAATAGGAGGTTTGGTATGCAGAATACCTTTAAGAAACCTCTCAACCACAGGTAACTGAACCAGTGACATAGAAAGTACCGGCTCATGACAGGCTGAAATAGCACAAAGGTGAACTTTGACTGTAGAGTATTGTAGACCTGAATTTGAGAGGTCTAAAAGGTACTCCAAGACTTTATTTGGTAGGCAGGAAAAAGGGTTCAAAGAGGATTTTGCAAACCAGAGAGAACAGCATTCCATTTGGCTGTGTAGGTTTTACTGGTGGCTGGCTTGCGCACAGCCAAAAGAATATCTGAAACTCTCAGAGAGACATTGAACCTGTTCACCTCTGTCTCTTCAAGAGCCAAGCGTGAAGATGAAGTGACCTCAGATTGGGATGGACCACAGGGTCCTGGGTCAGAAGGTTAGTCTGAAGGGGAAGCGCCTTTGGAGGGGTTCCCAACATACTGTTGAGTAGCGGAAACCATATCTGTCAAGGCCAGAATGGAGCAATGAGAATCATTTTGTCCCGAGACTCGAATTTGAGAAGTACCCTCTGAATTAGGGGAAGAGGAGGAAAGGTGTATAGAAAGCATTTTGTCCACTGCAGCCTGAACGCATCCTGACAGAAAATGCCAGGTTCTGGATTTCTGGAGCAGAAGAGAGGCAGTTCTGCGTTGAGTGGGGATGCAAAAAGGTCCAGGTCTAGAGTTCCCCACTTTTTGAATAACGAGTGAACTACGGTTACGATGGTCTGCCAGTTCGTTTTGCACTCCTGGCAGGTAAACCGAGTGAGTTAGAGCCTTGTGCTCTAGGCACCATTCCCACACTCTCATAGCTTCCCTGCATAATGGGTAAGAGTGTGCACTGCCCTGCTTGTTGATGTAGTACATCACTGCTTTATTGTCTGTTTGAAGGAGAATGTTCTTGTGACAGAGAATGTCCTTCAAAGCCCAGACTGCATAGAGGACGGCTCTCATTTCCAGGATATTTATGTGAAGCTGGGACTCGACCCGAGTCCACGTGCCGTGGGTGTGGAGATTCTGACAGTGAGCTCCCCACGCCATCAGGGATGCGTCCGCGGTAATGGAAATCTGATGATCCAGAGAAGCAAAGGGATACCCTTCCAGAAGGTTGTCCTCCAGCGACCACCAGGTGAGAGACTTCCTTAGAGATTCTGTCACCTTGATGAGAAAGGACTGAGGAACTTCTGGTGATGTTATCGGGTGAATGGGAGCCTAGATCAAGAGCTCTGAGACCCGTTTAACAAATCGAACACAATCCATTTCCCAAATGGACCCTACAAGCCAATCATGCACAGACCCAAGTTATGGAGATGTCTGCCAAAGATAATAAACCAAAAGGTCCAGGAAACAACCCTTCGCAAGCTAAATTTAAACAGCTTACGCTAGACGAGGAGGCCGGAGGAGTCTCGGCTCAGGCCCACCACGATCGCGCGGTCTCAGAGTCGTCAATAGACCTGGAAGACAAGGAGCCTTTAATGCCTAGAAAAACAGAAATAACACTGCAGAGAATCCTATCCACAGTTCAAAATATCGAGTCTAACATTGCAGATTTAAGACAAGACATCAAACATGGACACTCAGATCACAGAAAATTCAACCAAAATCAGTGAGCTATCGGACACTTAAGACACTGAGCAAAGAGTACTCCTGTTTCTGCTTCAAAAAGAAAGAGAGATTCATGCTAGACTGGAGGATATGGAGAACCACTTGCGTTGGAACAATTTCCATATTCACAGAGTCCCGGAAGGCGTGGAAGAGGGCTTCACAACCCCCATAGATTTCATACAACAAGTTCTATGTTCGGTGCTCGAAATCCCCTCCGATCTGGATATAATGTTGGACAAGGCCCATCGCTCACTGGTACCAAAACCAACAAATCCTGTTGCAAGACCTCGATCATGAGTGGTGTGGTTGGCTCTTTTCCAAAGCAAAGAGTGGTTACTGAGGGAAGCCTGGAGAGTAAAAGACCTAAAGTATCAAGGTACTAGCATCTTCTTTGAGCAGGATTTTTCTCCTGCGCTTCAAAATGAAAGGTTGAAACTACGCTCGATGATAAAGGAAATCAAGAAAAAAAAAGCCAAATCTAAAAGCACAGCTACTGTTCCCAGCTAGGCTGAGACTTCACTTGGACTCAGGCCCAAAAACTTTCAATAACCTTCTGTAGTCTAAACAGCTGCTTCAAGAATGGGGCATGACCCTTATAGACCCAGAATTTGAAACCATGAACAAACTCTTTCTAAAACTGTCTGGCAAGTCACAGGTAACGTGTAGAAAAGAGCATTTCCAGGAGCAGTACCGAAACAATTGATGAAGGACGCCACCAAGCTCCTGCAACGATCGGAGGGCTCCTCGAGTCAATCAAACATGGGATCGGGATCCAGGATCTTTCCACACCGCTGAAACAGCGTGCGCAGAGGAGAAGGATTAAGTTAGCAATGAGACACTCACCCCCACCTAACGGCCTTGGAACCCGTTTTAACCAGATAAGTGGATCCTTATTTAATGCTTTACAATAGGCAACAGAGGGAGTGCTCCTCATCTCCACATGCATGGTGACAATGAGAGACTTAATTAATTATGGTGGACTATTTTTTTTTTTCTTTTCTTCTCTTTGTCTCTCTCAAATGCCTCTCTAAGACTAAAATGAGCCAATCGCAGTTTAGCACAGGAACTGAGTATTCTTTGGGAACCAATTCATGTGTGGGTGAAGGGAAGGGAGGAATATATGGGGGGGGGGGGCGCTATTTCCGGTAACTAATAAATCACTCGCACATTGCTTAAATCGGAGTGCCACCTTATGGATGGTTGAAAGTACAGCTCATTGAATTTTATAAAAAATACACACTGGAGATTTAAAATGTGGAGAAATTTAAATAGGTTAAATGGGGGAAGCAATTGGGGGAGAGAGGGGTGAAGAAAAAATTACTCACCTTAGTAATTGCTTTTCTTCTCATGGAGTCTTGCTATATTATAACAATAGCAGTCAGCCACTGCAGCTGAACTGCCCCGGAGAGGAAGGAGTTAACGCCAGAAGATCTGGAGTTCTACAGCGTGAGGGCGCTGTGCCCAAAGCTCTATCTGGCAGTTTCAAATGAAACTGTCAGATCTTTACGGTTAACATCAAAGGACGGAAAGTCTGTGTGGAAAAAACTACACTAGCCCATGGCTACCTACTAGTAGTAGTAACAATATAAAGAACAAAGAAACACTCAGAGCCATAACAACAAAAATTGATGGTATTATGGTTCGTTTTACCACCCTTGACAAGCACATATGAACCCCCCCTTCCCCCAAAGACTCAAGTCCAGGAAGGGGCAATATAAATAACCTAAATGAAACAATCTAGATCCCTAACCCAAAGGAAAAGAGGGTAAGGGAAAACTACAATGGCATGACACAGTGCTTGCACCATTGCCACCCCTACCCAAGTAGAAGTTCTGAGAGGGGCAGGAGGGAGGGTAAGAATATATAAGACTCCATGAGAAGAAAAGCAATTACTAAGGTGAGTAATTTTTTCTTCAAACACCATGAAGTCTTGCTATATTATAACAATAGCAGATTACACAGCAGTACCTCCATGGAGGAGGGTCAGAACCTACTTAGGAAATAGGCTCTGAAGCACAGCTGTGCCAAACTGAGCATCTCTCCTGGACTGGACATCCAGGGAATAATGCTTGGTAAAGGTGTGAACTGTCTTCCAGGTAGCAGCTTGACAAATCTCCAGAATGGGGATGTCTCTAGCAGCCGCTAGAGACGCAGCTGTACCCTTGGAGTGGGCCCTCAATCCTGAGGGGGTACTCTACCCAGTTTCTGATAACAGAATTGATACAAGAAACAATCCACCTTGCAATTGTTCTCTTAGTGGCAGGTTTCCTTGCCAACCTCGCCATAGGTAAGAAAGAGTTGGAGGATTCAACCATGACCTCTGGTGCGCTCTAAATAGTAGCTTCAGGCTCTTTGACATCCAAGCTGTGCAGTCTCCTCTCACCTGAGGAAGAATGCTCAGTGAAAATACTGGGAGAGAGATAGATTGATTCAGGTGGAAATCAGAAACCACCTTAGGCAAAACTTTCTATTAGTCCTAAGGACTACTCTTATCTCTGTGGAAAGAGATAAAATCTTCTTCCACTGACAGGGCCTGTAGCTCACTTATGCGCCTGGCAGAGGTGATAGCTACTAGGAAAACGGTTTTCCGTTAAATACTTGAGCTCTGCAGAAGACAGAAGCTCAAAGGGGTTGCATTAACTGAGCAATGCAAATATTCAGGTCCCAAGCGGGAGCTGGTTCCTCAAAAGGAGGGTTAGTATGAAGTAACCCTTAAAAACTTGGAGAACACCGGTGAGAAGAAAGGGAGGCAGGCTTCCTGCTGACACAAAAGCAGAGACAGCTGCCAGATGAACCTTCAGGGTAGCTGGTCTAAGGCCTAGGGAATTCGGATGGACCAAATAGTCCAGTAGAATGGGAAGATCAGCAGATTCTGGGATAATCTGCCTCTCAGAGCACCAGATGGAAAACCTCTTCCACTTAGAATTATAAGTGGTTCTAGTGGAAGGCTTCCTTGAAGCCTTTAAAATATCCATGACACCTTGAGAAAGGTGAAAGTCAGCTATCCTAGCTCCTCAAGAGCCAAGCCTTGGTGGAGGGATTTGAGGTCCGGATACCACACTCTCCCCTGTGCACAGGCCAGTAAGTCGTGGACTCTGGGCAGGCTCAGGGCAGGGTGGACTGCCAAGGACAGGAGCAGAGGGTACCAGGGCTGTCTGGCCCAATCTGGGCAATCAGAATCACTCTGCAAGGTTGAGATCTGATTTTACTAGTACCCTGAAAAGGAGAGGAAAGGGGAAAGGCATACAGGAACTTCCCTTTCCAGTCCAACAGAAAGGCGTCCAGAGGGACTGAGCCCAGAACTGGAGGCCTGCAACAGAAAAGAGGAAGTTGGTGGTTGTCTGGGGCTGCGAAAAGATCTATCTGAGGAGTGCCCCATCTGGCAAAGACAGACCCCAGCACTTGTGGATTCAGAGCCCATTCGTGATGGCCCTGAGAAATTCTGCTGAGGGCGTCCGCCAGGACATTGTCCTTCCCTGGGAGATGAACCGCTATCAGGGAGGTGTTCAGGGAGTAAGCCAGAGACCACAACTTCATTGCTTCGGTGCACAAGGCTGAAGACCGAGTGCCCCCTTGCTTGTTGATGTACCACATTGTGGTGGTATTGTCTGTCCTGACTTGAACCACTTTGTTCTGGACAGAATCTGAAAACACCCGAAGAGCTAAAAAGACAGCTCTGAGTTCCAAAAGATTGATGTGGAGCAGAGACTCTTGAGGAGACCATACCCCTGAGTGGTAAGATCGCCTAGGTGAGCCCCCACCCTAACAGGGAGGCATCCGTGGTGAGGGTGAGGGAGAGAAATGGGAATGAAGGAACCCCTGTCTTAAATTGCTCTGGACCTGCCACCAGTGGAGGGCTAGGATCAGAGTTTGAGTAACTGGGACCAACTTGGTAAGGGGTCCTTCCTTGAGACCAATAGGCCCTCAAATGGAACTGAATGTCCCTCATCTGGAATCTTGCTCCTGCACGACAGCTGTGGAAGCAGCCATGTGCCCAAGGAGTTGCAGAAAATGCCTTGCTGGTCGAGAGACCCGCAGGGTAAAGAGGATGCCAGGGCGATGAGTCTGTCCACCCTTCCGAGGGAAGAAAAGCCCTGGCAACCTTGTGTTCAATTTCGCGCCTATGAAAGTTAGGGACCTGAACTGGTTCCAGAACTGACTTTGGTAAGTTTAGCAGGAATCCCAGGGAAGTGAGAAGCTGCTGGGTGACTTGCAAGTGGGATTTCACCTGACCTGGAGACTGACCCACAATGAGCCAGTCGTCCAGGTAGGGAAACACAGCAACCCCTTGCCTTCTTAAATGAGCCACTACTACAGCGAGACATTTTGTGAATACCCTTGGTGCAGAGGTAAGGCCGAAGGGCATTGCCCTGAACTGGTAGTGGCCTGAGGGCAGTTCGAACCTGAGGTACTTTCGGTGGGAAGGCCTGATCAGAACATGAAAATAGGCATCCTTGAGGTCCAGGGAAGCTAGCAGTCCCTGGTCTTAGGGAAGGCAATATCATTGCCAGAGTTAACATTTTGAACTTTGGTTTCAACAGATGCTTGTTCAAGTATCTTAAATCTAGAATGGGCGCCATTCTCCTGTCTTTTTGGGTAAGAAAGTATCTTGAATAAAGCCCTTGCCCTGATGGCAAGGAGGAACCCTTTCCACTGCTTTGCAGTCCAGCAGAGCAGAAACCTCTGCTTCCAAAGCAAGGGCTTCTGAAGGATTTGCAGGTGGAAAATGCCTGGCTCTCATCTTTGGAAAGTGTTTGAAGCTGAGAACCAGACCCTGGCCTTGTATACTCCAGAACCCATCTGTCCGTAGTTAGGGACAGCCAGTTCGGCTGAAATAGGCCAACCTGCCCCCACTGGTACAGGAGAATCGGCCCTGGACACCCCATCAGGGTGCCTGCTTAGCAGCAGCCTTAGGCTGAGGGAGGGGACGGTCCTACTTGTGCCACGCCTACCCCTGCTCTCTGAAGAAACCCTCTCATGACAGCAGAGGAGGCTTGAAATTGGTAAAAGGCCTGGAAAGGGCCTGCCCTTACCTCTGGGAGCATGCCTTTGTGGCATGGCATGCTTCTCCTTAGCCTGGGCACTTTTGTAGGTAGTTCTGTATTCATCCATCTTTTCATATAGTTTTCTGTTTGCTCCCAAAAGAGAATTTCCCACTACAGGAAAATCCATAGCCTTTGACTGGGTATCTTGGGACAGATTAGTGCATCTGAGCCATGCCAACCTCACGGAAGCTACAGAAGTGGCCATGACCCTAGAAGAAACATCATTAACATCAACAGCAGTATGAAATTGAACTTTAGAGGCTTCAATGCCATCAGCAGCCACCTGTTCCAACTCACTAGCCAGCTGGCTATGGGCCTGCTTGGCTACCTGCAATACTGTGTCCCACCTAGATTTCTGATATCTAGCTACATAAGCCATATAATTTGCCTGCCTGAGTCCCAAAGAAGCTGCCATATACTGTTTCTTCGCCATGGCATCAATCTTCCTGGAATCCTTATCAGGAGGATGTGAGGCCAGAGGAATATTAGCCTTGTCACAGGCTGCAGCTTGTACCACACCTACATGACTACACTGCTCAGTAAGGAAGTCTGTATCCGAGCCTGACAAAGTATACCTTCTGTCCATTTTTTTATCTACAGGAGGGACAGAATGAGGATTTTTTAAAATCTTTGTTGTTTGCTTCCTAAATGACTTATGCAAAGGAATAGACAACCTCCTAGACTCTGGAATATCCATCATTTCCACATAATCAGGCTCCTCTTGCTCATCCACAGCCTCCTCTAAAGGAAGCTGGAGGGTTTCTGCAACCTTTTTGTAAAAAATAAAGAAAGAAGGGGACTCAGACAGAATAGGAGGAGATTCTAAAGGTCTGTCTGGAGAAATGTCCGGTTCAATGGGCACGTCCAGACCCCCAGCCACACATATATTGATCAAATTCCTCCTCCCCTCCTGTGGTTCATAAAATCCTCAACTTCAAAATCCTGAACCACTGGGACTGAACGAACCAACCTTTACCAGCTGTTGGTGGTTCTACAGATCCCTGAGACAGTGACTGGACAATCTGAATGGCTTTAGCTATCTCTGCAGCAGTTGGAGACACAATTTTGGACTCAGACCTACTGATTTCCTTGTCTTTTTACTTGGGACTGGTTCCTCTGAACCAGCCTTCCTTTGCCAGAGGAAGTCTCGCCTGGTCAGAGGGCACTCCTCTGGTCCAGTGGGTACTGGACCGGGCTGGCCATCCGGGTCAGCGGACTTTTGGCCTCTCGCCCTGAGCCGCCCAATCTCTTCTCCAGGGTGGCTGCAGGAAATTTTACACACCTGGCAGTCTGACAGGAGGTGGTCAGCCCCAGACAATAAACACAGTGGTGTGTGGGTCAGCCTTGGCAAAGGCCCCCACAGACATCACAGTGTTGGAAACCCAGTGGGCCCGGTTTTCTTTGGGTTTCTCAGACATAATGCCAGCCTAACCAAACTTGCCCTTTGATGGCAGTGCCAGGCAAGACACCTTACCGTTCCTAACCGTGTCACGGTATTTGAAAACCGTTATAATTCCGTTTTTTTTAGAACCGATAAGAACCGGGAACCGCACTCTAAAACCCACTGTACACTTTTAAAATGCAGAAAAAACCAACCGATCGGTTCAAAACCGAACCGATAATTAATTTTCCACACAGACTTAAATTTTAGTACTTACGGTTACCAGATAGAGCTTTAAAACCGAAATGCGGTAAAAATAATAACGTTGCGGTTCAAATGAACTAAAAATACTCGCTTGAACCGAGAATGAACCGAGCTGAAGGAGCTGATCTCCGGAGCGACTGTTCAGTGAAGCGGAGTAAAGAATCTGACAGTTTCATTTGAAACTGCCAGATAGAGCTTTGGGCACAGCGCCCTCACGCTGTAGAACTCCAGATCTTCTGGAGTTAACTCCTTCCTCTCCGGGGCAGTTCAGCTGCAGTGGCTGACTGCTATTGTTATAATATAGCAAGACTTCATGGTGTTTGAACAACCTCAGAGTGGATTAATAAAAAAAATATTCTGGGCAAAAGGTGTTAATATTAAGGATATGGAGACTGGATGGCAAGGAGGGGAGAAGGGAAGATTTTTTCCGAATTGCCTTGAACCAGCGAAGGCCAATAATGGAAAGGTGCGGGGGCAGATAGGGAAATGCAACTATAGTAAAAAAAAAAATAAAAATGGGCAGGTTGGACGGGTCTTGGGAAGGGGGGTAATCAGAATCCCATTCACCGGAGTAGTTAATTACTACTGGGAGCAGATACAACAGTGCTCCTAGTCTCTAGGATAGAGACAGATAGTGTTTTCCATGCTACATACCACTTGCGGACCCAGTTTCTCCCTACTCGAAGGGTTGGGGGGGTTCTTGGGAATACAGTAAAACCCCGGTTATCCGAATCTACTGGGGACATAAAAAAACATTCGGATAACCGGGGTTTCGGTTAAACAGGAGACTGTGTTCCAAGACCAAACGTTCGTTCGGGAGATTTTGTCAGAGGCTGAACATTACAGTACTGTGCGGTTTAGATGCATTACCTAGTATTGAGTTGAGACACAAGAGGGAGCTATACAACAAATTTACTGCACACTGTGTTAAAAAAAAAAAAAAGTCACAAGCCAGATCATTGCTGCAGGTCATTCACTTTATTGTAGAAAAGATATTTACTTTACTGTGCAAACCTTATAGAATGTTAATCCACTAGATCTTGTTAAAAAAGTTGCTTATTGTCTGCTTTTTCTTGTCGTTCCGCTGTTTTACTGCTTTCATTCTCAGCTGTCTAAGAAGAAACAGCTACACTCCATCCGCGTTGTGCTGGCTTTCAAGCCACGAAATGCACGTATCGAAACAACCAGCTGCTTCAGCGTCCGATGGTGCAGTTAGAGCAACTGCGGCATGTAGAGTGTCCTCCTCATCCTCTTCCTCTGCCGGTACATTCTGTATCATCTCAAGGATCTCTGCATCTGTCATCTCGCCGTATCCTGTACCACCCTCATCAGCCCATAGCAATTCCTCAAACAAGTCCCCATCAAGTTTAATCTGCTGTGCTGTGGATTGTAGGGCTTCTGTGACCTCGTCCATCGGATCAGCCACATTGTTAAGTTCAGGCTCTGCGTCCACAGTCACTTCTGGTACACACCGTGGCATTTCCAAGTCCAAATTGTCTAGCCACATCAACTATCTTTTGTCCTCTATCTAGGCAGTCTATAAATACAGGTTACTCACCTGTAACAGGAGTTCTAGGAATGGTATATGTTGTTCATCCACACTCATTGGCAGGTATCCTTGCCGCTTTAAATCTTGCCGGAAGGTCTTCAAGCTTGCTCCTCCCACCCACCCGGGTGGTATAACTCTCGGCTCCGCCCCATGACGCCAGATCTGGCCCGCTGGAAGCTCAGGTTGTGCGCCGGCTCGGGAGGTCGGTGGGAATGCAGGTGGATGAACAACATATACCATTCCTAGAACTCCTGCTACAGGTGAGTAACCTGTATTTCTAGGGACATGGATATGTTGTTCATCCACACTCATTGGCAGACTCCTAGCAGTTCTCCGGGAGGAGGGAGGCAAGACGCACACCCCATATACTTACTTGGGAAAGAGAGACTGAGAACCGAGGCCCCAAACCAGCATCCCGGGCGTGACTCAAGGTCGATGTGGTAGTGGGTAATGAAGGTGTTTGCTGACTTCCAGGTAGCAGCCCTGCAGATTTCCTGGATAGGGACGTCCCTGAAGCAGCCACCGTTGCAGCAGTATGGCGGGTAGAATGAGCTCTTATCCTCTGGGAGGCTCCATGCCCGCCAACTTATAGCAGAGATCTATGCAGGAGGTTACCCACCTGCTTATCGTCCGCTTGGCTGCAGGTCTGCCAGATGCGGCTTCAGCGTAGGTGACAAACAGCTGGCGTTAACCTCTCCCAATTTCAGCCATGGCTCCTTATAATAAGCGAGCCTTCTAGGGTCCAGAGTATGGAGCCTATATTCGAGCCTCCGAGGTGTGATTGGGGTAGAACACCGGCAGAGTCAACACCTGGTTAAGGTGAAACTCCGACACCACCTTCGAAGGAATTTCGGTGGGGCGCAGGACAACCTTGTCCCTGTGGAAGACCAGGTAAGGAGACTCGATGGAAAGCGCCTGGAGCTCTCCCATCCTTCTGGCTGACGTGATAGCCACCAAGAAGCCGGTCTTCCACGACAGGTGAGAGAGAGCACACCTGTGCATAGGTTCGAATGAGCTTGCCCATGAGCTTTGCCAATACCAGCAGTAGATCCCACGGAGGTGGGGTTCCCGCACTGGAGGGAATGTGATCAAGGCCTTTGAAAAGCGCCAGACCACCTTCTCCCAGGCCACGACTGCTTCCGCCCGGCCGGTAAGCAGAGATGGCTGCCAGGTGCACCCCTTAGGGTCGCGACCCAAGCCCTTGACTAGAAAGGGACCATAAATAGTCCAAGATGCTTGCCAAGGAACAGGAGGAAGGGTCCAAGCCCTGTCTGACACCAAATGGAAAACTTTTTCCATTTGAAGGCATAGCATTTTCTGGTCGACTCCTACGGGACGCCTCAACTACATTGAGGACTCGTCGGAAAGACCCAAGGCCTGGAACTCTAGCCGCTCAGGAACCAGGCCGTCAGGTGCAGGGATTGAAGGTCCGGATGGAACACCTTCCCTGATTGACTGAGAGCAGGTCCGGCGAGCTGGAAGCTGCCGTGAGTCCTGGAGCTGAGACTGAGGAGATCTGGTACCAGAACTGGCGAGGCCAGTCTGGGCTATCAGAATCACCCGCGCCTTGTCCCTCCTCGCTTGAGAAGCACCTTGTGGATCAAGGGAAATGGGGAAAGGCGAAAAGAGGCCCGGGGTCCATTGCCTCGAGAAGGCATCCCCTGCAGCGAGCCCTGCTGAGGGGGCGGCATGGAACAGACTCAGCTCGCTCTCCATGGAGGCAAACAGGTCCACCTGAGGTGTGCCCCAAAGGGAGAACAGATGCTGTACTACCGGCAGGAGAGACCACTCGTGGGATGCAGCCCCTATCCGCTCAGGGCATCGGCGGGGTGTTGGAGGCTCCTGCCACGTGAATGGCTAGGAGATCCGCCTCCAGGCTGCGCACGAGTGACCAAATGCGGAGAGCTTCCTTGCATAGAAGCATGGAGCGGCCCCGCCTGGCGGTTTAGATAGTACATGGTCGTGGTATTGTCCGCCTGGACTCGGACCACTTGACCCCGGAGGAACGGAGCAAAGGCGGTGAGAGCTAGGCGGACCGCCGGAGCTCCAGCAGGTTGATGTGGCATCGGGACTCCGCTGGGACCAGAGGCCATGAGCCCGTGTTCCCCAGATGGGCACCCCAACCCATCAGAGAGGCATCGGTCGATAGAGAGCCGCCGGCTCGGGCGGACGAACGGATGCCCTCCTGCAATGATCTGGAACGGTCCACCACTGGAGAGCGCTCCACATCCCCTGTGTCACCGACTACGCTGGTCCAAGGGATCGCGATGCCAGACCACTGGCTGGCCAGTCCCACTGAAGGGGACGCATGTTCCAGCGGCCCAACGGACCACGCTGGTGCAGGCCGCCATGAGACCCAGGAGGCGAGGAAGTCCCGGCAGGGCGCAATTGCCCAACCAGAAATGATCGGGCAAAGGAGGAAAGAACCTCGGCCCTGTCCGCTGGAGCCGCGCTTGGCTCGAAGAGAGTCGGCTGCTCGATGAATAGAATCACCTGCTTCGCTCGAGTTCGACTTGGCCTCGTTGATAAGGAGGCCCAGTTGAGAGCAGACCTGGAGGGCCAGATCTCTGGACCACTCCGCCTCCTTCCTGGAGGGAGCTGCTATCAGCCAGTCGTCCAGGTAAGGGTACACCCGGACCCCTCGGCGCCGCAGGAATGCTGTCACCACTGCCATGCATTTGGTGAAGACCCTGGGAGCTGGAGACAAGCCGAAGGGCATGGCTTGGAACTCGAAGAGGGATCCTTCCGCTCGGAAGCGAAGGAATCTCTGGTGAGACGGACGGATAGGGACGTGAAAAAACGCGTCCTGCAAGTCCAGAGAGCAGAACCACACGCCGCGTTCCAAGGATGGTATTATCTGAGCCAGAGTGACCATCCTGAAGGTTCGAGACCTTAGGAACTTGTTTAGGTCGTGGTAGGTCGAGAATGGGCGCCAGCCCCGTCTGCTTCGAACCAGGAAGTACCTGGACACAAACCCTGGGTCTGAAGGAGGGTCCACCACCTCTTACCACCTCCTTCTGGAGGAGGAGAGCGTGTCGGCTCGACGAGCCGCCAGTGAGGCTGGGGATCCCGCTCCCGAGGGGCGACGGCTCTGAAGGGTGGTGCCTGCTCGATTCCAGAGGCAGGCCTCTTCCCACCACCTCTAGACCCACCTGTCCGTGGTAACAGCGGACCAGGCAGGAACGAAGTGCCGAGCTGTCCCCAAGGGGACCCAGAGGTAAGGTGACGGGATGGGGCGACACCCCCAGCCTGCCACTGGGCAGGCTTGGAGGAGGGACCGGCCGAGGGACCTCCTGGGCCCTTTCCTCCCTGCCTCCTGTTAGAGGAAGCCCGGCGGCTTGGGTTTGGGATGCCAAGGCCGAGCCTGCTGGCCCTGGCGTTGCTGGGCCGGGCGCGAGGCGAAGAGCGAAAGGGCTTAGGCTGTGGTTTTGCGCCTTTGTCCTTCTGAGCGGAAGAGACCGAGTCAAGGTGGCATTGGACTTCTCGATCCTCTGCAGGTGACCTTCCACCCCAGGGCCGAAGAGGTCAGTCCCAAAAAGGACATCCGCCAACTTGTGCTGGGTATCCGAGTAAAGGTGGATATCCTCAGCCAAGCCGACCGAGCAGATAGCCACTGCGGCCGCCACCGATCTGGCACATGAGTCCCCATATCCAAAGCAGTCTGGAGCTGCTGTTTGGCCACTGCCCTGCCCTGGTCCCGCACCTGCTTAACCGTAGTCTGCAGATCGGCGGAAGATGAGGATGACCTCATCCAGGGAGCCCAACAGGGCATGAGAAAAATGTGCCATGAGGACGGCCGAACTGGCCTGACGGGCCGAGAGAGGGCATAGCGTAGACTTTTCGCCCGACATAGTCCATTTCTTGGACTCCTTGTCAGGAGGTTTGTCCACATCCCTGGCGCAGCCGGGCGCGCCGAAAACGCTTGTCGGTAAATCAACCCCTCAGCAGAGGGGTGTTCCAAAAACCGACAAGGAACCGGGACCGATACTTCTGGCCATCCTGGCCGAGCGCAGGGCAGGAAGCAGGGCGCTGCCAGCTCCAGTGCCGACCCACTATGGCCTCGCCACCGGAAAGGCCTCCGTCGGAGAATCCCTCGGTCCAGAATCTCGTGAGGGATACCTGGCCCGTTTGGAAGCGGGTTCGAGCTCCATCCCGTAGACTCCGAGATGAGCGAAGCAGTCCTAGGAAGGACGACGGGCTATCGTCCTTGACTGACCTCCTGAAGACTCCAAGTCCAGTCGCTTGGAGAAAAAGGAGGAATCATCTTCGGACTCGGAAGAGTCCTCGAAGAGCTGCCTCTGGCCTGAGCCACCCTTCACCTGCCGAGGTCGGTCGGGAGTGAGGGTAACTGACAGCCGATGGGGTAGACCCTTAGCCGACCGAGAATCCTTGGTCGGAGCCCCAGTTGGTGGCTGTGGAGGCGGAGGTTCCACCGGAATCGGTGGAGCAGCTGGTTTTGGCCGAACAACCGGCCTGGGTATAGGCTCCTCGGATAAGTCGAGGGGTTGTGTCGGCCGCTCCCGTGACAGCCACTTAATGGCCGGGGAAGGCGACGGGGTCGGCTTATTCCCGGCCAGGAGGAGCTGTTGCAACATAAGGTCCTCGCATCGTCGGACGTAATTTACGCCAGCCTCCCTCATCCGAGGAGGAGGACGAGGACGAGCGGCGACGCTGCTATCATGTGCCGAGACCGAGACCGCCATGACGGTGGGATCGGCTGGACCGCCGAAGAGGTCCGAGACCGAGACCGAGTCCCGAATTTCCGAGGTCGGTGCGGGAGGTTCGGCCGGAACCGCACTCCCTTCCGCTCGATGGTCCATCCGAGGGCTCCGGAACCGGAGGCACAGGCGAGCCCCCGGGATCCTCAACTCCTCCCGGGGGAACCGGGGAGAGGGGAATCTCGGCTGCTAAAGGCGACAGCCCGTCCAATGGGTCGAGAAAAATCTCGACTTCATCGGTGGGAGTCTCGGTCAACTGACCTGACGGGGACACCGTGAGGCCAGTGGCCGAAGCCGAGCGGTCGACTGAAGCCGACGGTCGACGGCCCGGGGAGAGGGACCTTTCCCGCTCCCAAGAGCGTCGACGGAGGGACTTACCCTGTCCCTCTTTTTGGACCGAGAATAAGGTCCAGCAGACGCAGGCCCTTCTCCTTTAGTGGAGAGGGACAGACAAAGCTCCTTAAAAGAAGCCGTGTAGGAAGAACCCAGAGAGAGCGGGATAAATGCCGCGGCCGAGGAAGATACGGCCCGCGCCGCCTCCTCTTCGAGGGCGACCATCCGCTCGAGCTGATCCGCCGAGCCCGCCGCCGCGGACACCGCCAACCGGGCCTCCTTGGACTTCACCGGAGGGAAACGCTTCTCGGGACGGCCCAGTTGCAATCGGGCAGCACGGTCTTCGAGGACGTAGGCCGAGAAAGATGAGCACAGGTCGCAAGCCTGCGGGTCGTGCTCAAGGCCTATGCAGTAGACACACGTGGAGTGTGGATCCGTCCGAGACATCTTCTGCCCGCATGGGCATCTCCGAATCGGAGGTCGATTTGTCCATCGCGTAGCAGCGAGGGATAGAAGACTGGAAGTTCTTTGCAAAATTTATTTTAAATCCGCAAACGGAGAAATAGGAACCAGTCACAAACGCAGAGCGTTAAGGAGGGAACCTGAGCTTCCAAGCGGTAAGGAAGATCTGGCGTCATGGGGCGGAGCCGAGAGTTATACCACCCGGGTGGGTGGGAGGAGCAAGCTTGAAGACCTTCCGGCAAGATTTAAAGCGGCAAGGATACCTGCCAATGAGTGTGGATGAACAACATATCCATGTCCCTAGAATATGTAGTTTCTGGCTGATGTCTAGAACAGACTGTTTGCGTTTAGCCATCGTGAACGCCAGCAATTTCAAAGAGCAGCAAGGAATGTGAATGAACAAATGCTGTTAGTAGCAGTTAAATACAGTGCTCATTAACAGCTGCTAACACCTAACAATTACAATTACTTTATCCACAGACCGGCAAGTCTAATTAACTGCAAATGACCGCGATTATGCAAACATTACCTGTTTGTTGGAGAAACAAGTGAACAGCAGGGGGACAATCAGGACTTTCGGTTAACTGAGAGTTTCGGTTTTGTGGGGTTCAGTTAAACGTGGTTTTACTGTACACCTAGGAAGTACAAAATCATAGTAATTTGAGAGGGGGAGGATTTCTCTTCCTTCATCAGTTCTTAAGCAACAGAAAGGTTGCAAACATTGGTTCAGCTTTTGAATTGCTGATAACTTACTGTTTATTATCTGTTAAGATAACAGTATTGCAAGTGTAACCCCCAAGTTTAAAGGGGGAATTTTTCTTTTTTTTTTCTTGTCACACTCTCCCTTTTTCCCCTTCTTTTATAGAGGGGAAGGGAGAATGGAAGTTATGTTTACTTTATTGATTTTGAAAGACAGCTGGGAGGGGATAGGGCCTAACAGGAAAGGTGGGTACTCACCTCGGAGGAAGGCAACTCGATAAACTGATACCATATATGCTCCACCGTGGTTAAGTGGGACATATATTTATAGGAGTTTTAGACTTTGGTTATAGCAATGGCCTCTCTAAAAATATGTTCCTATAATGTTAATGGGATTAATTCACCGATTAAAAGAACAAGGTTAATACAAGAACTCCGGAGACAGAGAAGATGTAGTATTTCTTCAAGAGACATCTGTCCATGTCGGAGTACTTAAAATTAAGAAGAGCTTGGGTGGGTCAGGTGGTAGCAGCGCCCCATCCCAAATCTAAAAAAGCAGGGTTAGCTATATTGATTCACTGAGGATTCAGTTTGGTGGTGGACTCCACTGAGGGAGCCCTATAGGGCAGATTCATTAGAGTTTCAGTTTGGATCCAGGGAAGAGTAATACATTTTGTAAAGATTTATGCCCCGCATACTCAGCAGGGGAATTTTTTTGATAAGATATTCCAAAAAACTGCACTTCTTCCACAAAGCCAATTAACACTAGGAGGCCATTTCTATGTAGCACCACATCTCAAGAGAGACAGATCCTCTAAGCAGGCTGTGACTAATCCAGCTGCTTCTAAATCTTTGAATTCCCTGATAAGGAAGATGGGTTTAGTGGATGTCAAATACACAAAGATCTTATTCTCAAATATATTTATTTTTCACCTACATCACTGAGTTACATGGGGTGCTGGATTCTCAAATACATACCATGACCCTCTCAGATCACTCCCCAGTGTCAATATACCTGTCACTTCCCCCCACAGGATAAGCAAACATTGTGGAGGCTTAATGTCTCATTATTAAACAAGTCCTTTGTGAACCGGCTAAAACAAAAGGTAAAGGATTTCAGGGAAATTCACCAGTCTTCCAGCTCATCGGTCTCTCTCAAATGGGACACACTTCAGGCAGTCACCAAAGAGGAAATAATTAGCTTTGCCTCTGCCCAGAAAAATCTTCCATTTTTAACCCATAACAAGCTGTTACTAGAAATAAATTCCTTAGAACAAAGACATAAAACCAGTCCTAGGGATCAGAAAATCTTAAAGGAGCTGGGGCAAGCCAGAGAGAGTCTACAAAAATTCAAAAATAAGAAAGTAGAGGGATATTTTGCGTTTCATGAGCCAAAAATACCATGAGGTGGGGGAAGGGGTAAAGCCTCAAAACTACTGGCATTTCGGCTTCGTAAGGCCCAAGCAGAATGATATGTCAGATATGCTATGTTCCCTCTATCATAGAAAATGGGGATCCAAATAAAAGATGGGACTCCCCTAAAGAAACAGCCTCCCAATTTCAAATATATTACTAAATCTTATATATAGAAAATCAGGAAACACAACATACCCGAAGTAAAACCCAGGACTTTCTAGAGGCAATCATTCTGCCCACACTCCCTGAAGTGGCAAACATGGATGTAAACCGTCTCATAACGGAGGAAGAAGTAAGGTTTGTTATCAAGAATTTGCCCTCGGGGAAGACTCCAGGACCTGATGGGCTCAGTGGAGAATTCTATAAAACCCTCAGCCCAATATTAGTACCCATCTTGACAGAAGTTTTCAACCAGGCACTGGAAGAGCAGAAATTCCTGGACAGTTAGTCACAATCACTAATAACAGTGCTACCTAAACCAGGAAAAGAAAAGACGAAATGCAAATCGTACAGGCCCATAGCCCTATTAAATCAGGACCAAAAAATATTCACTAAAATACTTTCAGTTTCGGCTCCAAAAGTACATAGAATTATAAATCTACCCAGACCAAACAGGATTTATTCCATACCGCCATTTAGCTGACAATATTAAAGGCTATTGAACATTATACAAGGGAAATATAATATTCAACACCCCGCACTGGCAGTTTTCTTAGATGCAGAGAAAGCCTTTGATAGGCTGAACTGGGAGTTCCTCTTCCAGGTCCTGGAGAAAATGGGTTTCGGAGGCAACTTTTTAAAATGGATAAAACTCAGATATCAATAACCACAGGCAGGGTTAATGGAACCTTGTCCCAACCTCTTTAAATATTCAGGGGTACACGGCAGGGATGCCCACTATCCCCGCTGCTCTTCGCAATTAGCATGGAGCCATTAGCTCAGGCTATTAGAGGGAAGACACTGAGGGGATAACTATTCAACACACTACCCATAAGGTATCCTTATATGCCGACAATACCCTGATGTACCGAGTAATCACAAAGTTTTGACCCCATATTACTAGATGTGCTTAAAGAGTTTGGAGAGGTCTCAGGCTTCAAAGTAAACATGACTAAATCAGAAGTGATGTTGATAGGAGGCATACTAGATCAAAAGCTAATAGACCTGGTTCCTTTTAAATGGGTAGATACCAAGGTACGGTGCCTGGGGATACAGATTCCAACAAACTTAATAACATTGTACCAGCACAATTATGGGACTCTTAGACAACAGGTTTTCTCAGATTTGCACAGGTGGGGTTCACTTCCTCTCTCCTTCAGTAACAGAACAGAAGGAATCAAAATTACTGTTTTGCCCAGATTCCTTTTTCTTTTTTCAACCCTTCTTCTTCTTCCTATCCCCTCAAAAGACAGGAGACACCTATAAAAAAAATTAACAGATTTCATACGGGCCGCAAAAAGGCCACGGCATGGGACTCCCAGACTTTCCGAAATACCACCTGGCGGCCCAACTTCTACCAGTGATCAAAATGTTGACGCCAGGGAAGGGACATGGGTGGTTATAAATAGAAGAAAGAGACGGTCTTTGGGCTCCCCTTAACCTAGTACCCTAGAAAATTCTCCAGAAGGATTTAAAGAATATTATGAATAATCTAACCAGACACACTTTAACACTCTGGCTTCAAGCCAGACAATCTTGGGAGGTAACTCGTTCAGTCTGGAAATATATTCCTTTTGTGCATCTACCAGGATTCCCAAGTCAGAACAGTGATTCAACCTTTTTCAGATGGGCACTCAGAGGCCTTAAATACCCCCACCAACTCATAGATGGAGAAAAAATAAAAACCTTTACCCAGGTCCAATTAGAATATCACCTTCCAAGTAATAACTCATTGATATTATCAGTGTAAGCATTATATTATAAACACAACTGGATTGGTGGGGTTGGCCCAGGAATCAGCAGACCCTATCCAATTCATGTACCAGAAAAGCAAATTAAGGGATACCAAATCGTACATTTCCTCAATTTATAAAACTCTGATAGAAAACAGGGGGACACTGGCAATACAAAGGATGGTGGACAGATGGAATTCAGAGGCAAACCTTATGATACAGGACCCTACCTGGCAGATAATATGGCCAGGTATTCATAAAACTACTAATACCCCCTCATGGAGGGAATTTAGATGGAAAATCAACATTAGATTTTTCAAAACACCCACCATATCATATCATTATGCCACCTCCACAACAAATAAATGTTGGAGGGCATGTGGGCTTTTGGGTTCACATTATCATATATTTTGGGGATGCCCCAAAATAACTGCCTTTTGGGCAGAAATTTCCTCTTAAATAGCAAAGACACTATCTTTAAAAGACAAAGAACCTCTGTGCGCAAACACTGAGGCAAGGGTTACCCCAAAGGGCATTTGGCTGGGAAGCCAAGTTTCAAGAAAATACAAAATCACACTTGCCCACATATTGCAAAGCATCATGGGCTGCATATGCAAATCACCACAGAAGAAAAAAATACTCACCTTAGTAATGTTGTTTCTTCTAATGGAGTCTTGCTATATTCTGACATATGCAGTGAGTCCCAACCTTGAACTGCTCGGGTGAAAGAGTTAACTTTCCATGCCAGGCATGGAATGCTGAGCTCGAGCTCAGTTGAAACTCTGTCTGTTGTTCTTCAAACTCAAACTGTCAGATCTTTTCGAGCTAAACTCACTGAGGTCCTGTGTGGAAGCTGTAAACCTACACTAGCCAACTGGCTACTAAATATAAGAACACATTTTTTGGTCCCAAAACAAAGACTCAAGTCAGGAGACCCAAAAAAATGAAAAACACAACACCAAATCACCCCAAGAAAGGAGGGCTGAAAAACAACAAGGTGGGCACCTACTAAGTGCCAACACTGCACTGACCACCCACATCCCAAAAACAGAGGTTCTGAGAGGGGCGGGGGGGGAGGTCAAAATATAGCAAGACTCCATTAGAAGAAACAACATGACTAAGGTAAGTAATTTTTTCTTCAAACAACATGAAGTCTTGCTATATTCTGATATATGCAGACTACAAAGCAGTACTTCCATGGAGGAGGGACAGAACCTACTTGGGAAACAGGCTCTGAAGCACAGCTGTGCCAAACCGAGCATCACTCCTAGCCTGGATGTCCAGGGAGTAATGCTTGGTAAAAGTGTGAACTGTTTTCCAGGTAGCTGCTTGACATATCTCTAGAATAGGGATGTCCCTGGCAGGAGCCAGGGAAGCAGCTGTACCTCTGGTAGAGTGAGCCCTCAGGCCTGAGGGAGGAACCTTACCCAGTTTTTCATAGCAAAATTGGATGCAAGAGACAATCCACCTGGCAATGGATCTTTTAGTGGCGGGTTTCCCATTACCAACCTCACCATAAGTGAGGAACAGTTGGAGGGAGTCAAACCTGTGACACTTGGTACGCTCTATGTAGTAACTAAGGGCTCTCTTCACATCTAAGCTGTGCAGCCTCCTCTCACCAGAGGAGGAATGGTCAGTGAAGTACACTGGAAGAGATATAGATTGATTAAGGTGGAAATCTGAAACCACCTTAGGCAAGAACTTCCTGTTAGTCCTGAGGACCACCTTATCTCTATGAAATGAGATAAGATCAGGCTCCACTGACAAAGCTTGTAATTCACTTATGCGTCTGGCAGAAGTGATGGCTACCAGAAACACAGTCTTCCAAGTCAAGTACTTAAGCTCTGCTGAAGACAAGGGCTCAAAGGGGGGTTGCATAAGCTGAGCAATGCAAACATTAAGATCCCAGGTGGGGGCAGGGTCCCTGAATGGAGGGTTGGTGTGAAGCAACCCCTTGAAAAACTTGGAGAATACAGGGTGAGCTGAAAGAGAAGAGGGCTTACCTGCTGAAATAAAAGCAGATATAGCTGCCAGATGCACTTTTAGGGTAGCTGGTCTCAGCCCCAAGGTATTTAAGTGGACAATATAATCCAGGACTGTGGGTAAATCGGCAGATTCTGGGGAAATATGCTTTCCAGAGCACCATATGGAAAACCTCTTCATTTGGAATTATAAGTAGCCCTGGTGGAAGGTCTTCTAGAAGCCTTCAGGATATCCATTACACCTTGGGAGAGGTGTAAATCAGCAAACTCTAACTCTTCAAGAGCCAGGCCTTGAGATTGAGAGATTTGAGGTTCGGGTACCAAACCCTCCCCTGAGCACAGGTTAACAGGTTGTGATTCCTGGGAAGACACAGGGTAAGATGGACTGCTAAGGACCGTAGGAGTGGATACCAGGGTTATCTGGCCCAATCTGGAGCAATCAGGATCATCTTGCAGGGTTGAGATCTGATTTTGACTAGCACTTTGAACAGGAAAGGGAAGGAGGGGGGGGAGCATAGAGAAACTTCCCTTCCCAATTGAGAACTAAGGCATCTAGAGGGACTGAGCCCAACACTGGGGGCCTGCAGCAAAAAAGGGGAATCTGGTGATTGTCTGGGGCTGCAAAAAGATCTATCTGTGGGGTGTCCCATCTGGCAAATATCACCTCCAAGACCAGGGGGTCCAGTGACCATTTGTGATGGCCCTGGGAAATCCTGCTGAGAGCATCTGCCAGGACATTGTCCTTGCCTGGGAGGTGAACTGCCGTAAGGGAGGTGTTCAGGGAGTAAGCAAGAGACCACAACTTCATTGCTTCGGTGCACAAGGCCGTCAACCGACTGCCCCCTTTCTTGCTGATGTACCACATTGTGGTGGTGTTGTCTGTTCTGACCTGTACAACTTTGTTCTGAACAGATTTGGAAAAAGCCTGAAGTGCTAGAAAAACTGCTCTGAGTTCCAACAGATTGATGTGGAGCAGAGATTCCTGAGGGGACCACAACCCCTGGGTGGTGAGGTCACCCATGTGAGCTCCCCACCCCAAGAGGGATGCATCTGTAGTAAGGATTAAGGAGTGAGACTGAGTGACAAAGGAACCCCTTGTCTCAGATTGCTCTGATCCTGCCACCACTGTAGGGCCTGGATCAGGGTTCGAGTCACTGGGATCAATTTGGTTAGAGGGTCTTTCCTTTGAGACCAAAAGGCTCTCAAATGGAACTGAATGTCCCTCATCTGAAATATTGCTCCCTGCACTACTGCTGTAGAAGCAGCCATGTGCCCTAGGAGCTGTAGAAAATACCTTGCTGGTCGAGACACCTGCAGGGTGAATGAGGAGGCCAGAGAGACCAGGGTCCTTGCCCTGTCCAAAGGAAGGAAGGCTCTGGCTTTCTCTTTGTTCAGCTCTGCGCCTATGAAGGTGAGGAGCTGGAGAGGCTCTAGAACTGACTTTGAAAGGTTCAGAAGGAAACCTAGAGGGGTGAGCAGTTGCTGAGTTATATGTAGGTGTAACTTGACTTGGTCTGGGGACTGGCCTACTATAAGCCAGTCGTCCAGGTAAGGGAAGATGGCAATTTTTTGCCTTCTTAGAGAAGCAACTGCTACTGCCAGGCATTTGTGAATACCCTTGGAGCAGAGGTGAGGCCAAAGGGCATTGCTCTGAACTGGTAATGGCCTGAGGGCAGCTCAAACCTGAGGTACTTTCAATGGGAGCTTCTGATGAGAATATGGAAGTAGGCATCCTTGAGGTCCAGGGACGCTAGCCAGTCCCCTGGCCTTAGAGAGGGTAGAATAATTCTCAGAGTCACCATTTTGAATTTTGGTTTTAAAAGGTGTTTGTTTAAGTATCTGAGATCCAGGATGGGCCGCCATTCTCCTGTCTTTTTTGGGGTAAGGAAGTACCTGGAGTACAACCCTTTGCCCTGGTGTAGGGGTGGAACCCTTTCCACAGCTCTGAGAGCCAGGAGGGAAGAGACCTCTGCCTCTAGGGCAAGTGCCTCTGGTGGATTTGCAGGTGGAAAGGATCTGGTTCTCATCTTTGGAAACTTTTTGAAGCTGAGAACCAGTCCCTGGCTTACTACTTCCAGGACCCACTTGTTTGATGTCAGAGACTCCCAGTCCTGGACAAAGTAAGCCAGCCTGCCCCCTACAGGTTGCTGAGAATCGGCCCTGGCAACCCCATCAGGGTGCCTGCTTGGCAGGGGCTTTGGGCTGGGGGGTGAAAGCAGACCTGCTTGTACCCCGTCTGCCTCTCCCTCTAAAGAACCCCCTCTGGGCATAAGCAGAACAGGAGGCCTGGGCTTGGTAAAAAGGCCTATGAAAAGGCCTGCCCCTACCCCTGGGAAGCTGCCTTTGAGGAGTGGCCTGCCTTTCCTTGGCCTGTGCACTCCTATAGGTGGTCCTATACTCATCCATTTTCTTCATGTAATTCTTTGTCTGCTCCCCAAACAGGGAATTACCCACAACAGGAAAATCCATGGCCTTAGTCTGGGTATCCTGTGACAGGCTAGTACATCTGAGCCAAGCCATTCTGTGAAGTGCCACAGATGTAGCCATGACTCTTGATGACACATCATTTGAGTCCACTGCAGCATGGAATTGCACCTTGGATGCCTCAATACCATCAGCAGCCACCTGCTCCAGCTCCTTGGCAAGCTGGCCAGGGACCTGTTTTGCTAGAGCCATAACAGTATCCCATCTGGACTTCTGATATCTAGCAACATAAGCCATATAATTTGCCTGCCTGAGTCCCAAGGATGCTGCCATATACTGTTTCTTTGCCATGGCATCAATCCTCCTGGAGTCCTTGTCAGGGGGGTGTGAAGCCAAGGGAATATTTGCCTTGTCACAGGCTGCAGCCTGCACTACCCCAACATGGCTGCATTGTTGTGTAAGGAACTCCGTATCAGAGCCTGACAATGTGTACCTCTTGTCCATTCTCTTATCCACAGGAGGTATAGTGTGAGGAGTTTTTAGAATTTTAAATGTCTGTTTCCCAAAAGATTTATGCAAGGGAATAGACAGTCTCCTAGACTCTGGGATATCCATCATCTCCACATAGTCAGGCTCCTCTTGATCATCCACAGCTTCCTCCATAGGGAGCAGGAGGGTTTCAGCTACTTTTTTATAAAACATAAAATGAGAAGGGGACTCAGAAAGCCTAGCAGGAGACACTCCTGAAGGTCTGTCTGGGGAGATGTCTGGGTCAATGGGCACATCCAGACTTTCAAATCCACATTCACTCTCCTCATACTCCTCTTCCCCCTCCTCCGGTTCATAATATTCCTCTAAATCATACTCTTGAACCGGTGGAACCGGCCGGACCGGGCGCTTACCTGATGGTGCCGGTTCGGTCGGAACTGGGGAAAGCAACTGGACAATTTTAATCGCTTTGGCTATTTCTTCAGCGGTTGGAGAGGAAAGTTTTGGCTCCACACCAGCTGATTTCCTAGTCCTTTTTGCTGGAACCGACTCCTCAGAGTCGGATCTCCTTTGGCCCGAAGAAGTCTCGCCCTGGTCAGAGGGCACTCCCTCTGGTTCGGTTGGAACCGAACCGGGCTGGCCATCCGGTTCAGTGGACTTTTTGGCCTCCCTTACCCTGAGCCTTCCAACTCTCTTTTCCAGGGTAGCTGCAGGAAAATTTTTACAAATCTGGCAGTCTGCATTGAGGTGGTCAAACCCCAGACAATAAACACAGGTGGTGTGGGGGTCAGCCTTGGCAAAGACTTCCCCACACACACCGCAGTGTTGAAACCCAGTGGGCCCGGTTTTTCTTTTGGGTTTCTCAGACATAGTGCCAGTCCTAACCAAACTTACCCGTTTATGGCAATCCGCCAGGTAAGACCCTCTTATCGGTTCCCAACCGTGTCACGGGTCGTGGAAAAAACCGTAATAAAATCCGTTTTTTTAGAACCGATAAGAACCGGTAACCACACTCTAAATCAAAGATTAAGATACTTTAAACAACCTGATCGGTTCAAACCGAACCGATAACCGTTTATAAGTTCCACACAGAAGAGAATTAATGTAAAACCTATCTAGTACTCACAAATACCACAGACAGAGCCTGAACCGACTGGTTGCGGTTTAAATTCGGTCGAAAACCGAGAAAAACAATACTTTAACCGACAAAATGAACCGAGCAGAAGGAGAAATCTCCGGAGCGACTGTTCAGTGAGGCGGAGTAAAGAATCTGACGGTTTGAGTTTGAAGAATAACAGAGTTTCAACCTAGCTCGAGCTCAGCGTTCCATGCCTGGCATGGAAAGTTAACTCTTTCACCTCCGGAGCAGTTCGAAGGTTGGTACTCACTGCATATGTCAGAATACAGCAAGACTTCATGTTGTTTGAATGTTATGCTGGTTCAACTTTAAGCAGAATTGCATGGTGCTAAAAGGCCTCTCACACAGTTTGCAAAGGGTGCTAACAGATGACACAAACACGTGTTTCATCCTACCAGGACTCATCAGTTTGCCTCGTCAGTTTGACACCCCAGTGGAATGAACCAGCTACCCTAAGACAGTCTGTCTGGGTTATATTGTGGTGAACCCATTAAAATAAAAAACTATTTAAAAAACAAAGAACCTCTGTGTGCAAACACTGAGGCAAGGGTTACCCCAAAGGGCATTTGGCTGGGAAGCCAGGTTTCAAGAAAATACAAAATCAGACTTGCCCACACAATGCAAAGCATCATGGGTTGCACATGCAAATCACCACAGAATGTTATGCTGGTTCAACTTTAAGCAGAATTGCATGGTGCCAAAAGGCCTCTCACACAGTCTTTAAATACCCCTTTAGAATTTGAAAAATATGGTACTAGGGGTTCCCCCTCAGGAAATGAAACCACACACAGGAAAATACCTGTTCAACATTCTAATAGCGGCAGCCCTGAAGCACTTCTACAAAAATGGATGACAAAAGATCCTCCACAGATAGCTAACTGGTACACAAACCTCAAACAAATTAGAGAAATGGAGGCTCTTACAGCCAGATTTAGGATGACCAAAGAGAAATTTAATACGAGATGGCTTCTTTTCTTTCATCACTGGGAAGAGAAATAAGGCATATCAGTCCTGGAGCAATTAATCCAGGAATAGGAATGGGCACATTTTAATAAAATAATAAAGAGGGGAACCAAGGGGAGATGGATAGTGGGAGGTGATGGGGGGGGGGGGTTAGTTAAAGCCCTTCAGGGATGAGAAACATAAGGTTATATATCCAAGACATAAACCATAAAGGTACCCTTGTGGCTGTCTTCTTTTTTAGTTATTAAAATTTTAAGTTTTACATCTGATAAAGTTATAATGTTATTGGTTTTAATTAATTGTTATTCATGTAATTGAACAAAGAAAGATAAACACACAACACAAGTAGATATGTTATGATTTGTTTATTTAAGAATACATTTATATGATGCATAATTCGTTAAGATTTACACCAATTTTATTAAAAGGCCCTGGTACAAATGGATGGAGAATCCTGTGGAGCCTTAAGCAAAACAATCTGTATAATCTTCAATGGAGATAAGACACTTCTGTGCACCCATAATTGGGAAGTGATGGAATAATGCACGAAATGTTGATCCATAGAAACTTACTGGGCCTAAAGGGACTTTAAATAGAATAAATGACAGATTATTCTATGTAATATGTTAAAATAAGTCTCAAAACATCAAATGTATTCATAACCAATAACCAAAATGAAGTTTGATACTTTGGAAAATTTGATTTAATACATTTGTTTTATCCAAAGAAATATTTTCCAAATAAAGATTGAAGCTGAAAAAAAAAAAAAAAAGTGAGAAAAGGACTGAGGATGAGTGGTTGGAGACCACTCAGTACCGAGCATCCACTGAGAGGTTCTCATTTGGAGCCTCGCCAAGGGTACAGTGAACACAGAGGATGCCATGAGACCCAGCATCCGTTGCATCGAAATAGCTCGAATTGAGTTGTTCTCTCTGATGTACCAGGCCATCGGTAAGATATCGCTCCTTCAGTCCTCTGGAAGAAAAGCTTTGGCACAGGAGGTGTCCAGAAGAGTTCCTATGAAGAGGAGCTTCTGGGAGGGCTGCAACTGCGACTTGTTGAGATTTAGCAGGACTCCCATGGATGTGAGGAAGTCTCAAGCTGTGGCTACGGCGTCCAGAGTTCCCAGTCCGGAGGGGCATGCTAGGAGCCAGTCGTCCATATATCGGAATACTTGTATTCCGATTTTCCTGAGATGCGCTGCGAGAATTGCACAACACTTTGTAAAAACTTGTGGCGCCGAGGATAGCCCAAAGGGCAGGACTCTGAACTGATAATGTTGACCCAGTGCCACAAACCTTAGGTACTTGTTGTGCTTCGGGTGTATAGGAATATGCTGGTAGGCATCCTGCATGTCCAGGGAAGCTAGCCAATCGTGTTGCTGAAGCAAGGGTAACAGGATCCCTAGCAATATAATTTTGAACTTCTCCTTGAGAACAAACTTGTTCAACTTTCTGTGGTCCAGAATGGGGCACATGTCACTGGTTTTCTTCGGGACCAGAAGTAATGGCAGTAGAAACCTGTGTTCCGTTGATCCAACAGAACTATTTCTAGTGCCCTGTTGTTCAGAAGGCCTTGTACCTCCGAGGCAAGAAGGTCTGACTTAATAGCTGACAGCATGGGCCGTCATTTGGGGGGATGATCCGGAGGGCTTTCTGAAAGATTGAGGGAGTACCCCTCGCGGATTATCCAGAGGACCCATTTGTCTGATGTTATGGATTTCCACTGGGTTTACAACCGAGTCAGACGTCCTCCCACTGCTGAGGAGGAGTCCCCCTCGAACAGTTAAGGTGAGACCTGGGCCAGACACTCAGAAGGTGGCACTGGGCGCTTTGGGTCCTTGCGTCTTCTGTTGCGTTTTCTTTTGAGGCGGGGGTTGTGGTTTTTGTTAAAACCTCCCCTGCCCTTGTCTCAAAAGGACTAACTGTTATGAAAATGATGCTTGTTGACATCCCCCGAGAGGGGGTGGGAGCAGGTCGAGCCATTTTAATGGCAGACCTAGTCTTCTGTGCGGCCTCCAGAGTTTGCTCTACTTGGGGTCCGAACAGATACATAGCATCAAAGGGTAAAGCCATGACCTGCTGCTGGGCATCATTCGTGAAGCCCAAAGTACATAGTCAGGCGTGGCAACGGGTGCAAATGCCTGCCGCCGCCCGGAAAGCAGTATCGAAAGCGTCCATAGCTGCTTTAACCTGCTGGTTGTTGGACTCGATACCCCTGGTTATGGTCTAGAGTAGCTCTAAACTAGTGTCCGAATCGGCAGAGCTTCTACCATTTGTTTGAGTAAATGCCAAAGAACATACTCATATTGGGAGAAATAGCCCTGGTAGCTGGCAATATGCATACCCAGGGTGGAGGCAGCAAAGACTCTCTTACCTAAGGTGTCTGTCTTAAGAGATTATTTATAGGCCGGGCTGTAGATGTCTGAGGGAGAACAGCTTCATCATTCTCTGCTAGGACTACAATGGGGTCAGCAAAGGCCTGGGAGGCCAAAATGGGTTGATCCTTGGGAGGAGCATACTTTCTGTCTATGGACTTAGCCACAGAAGGGATGAGAACGGGATTATTACATACCATCTGAGAGAGTGTCTCGAAGGAAGGTTGCACTGGAGGAGTTAAATCCATAGGGATCTCCGTGACATGTAGGTACTGGAGCCTCAAAAGCTTTCCAGGATCGATTTCTGTAGTCTCAAGAGAAAGAGCAAAATTTAAATTTTTTCAGCAGAGACTTAAGACAGGTCTTCAACCACAGGCTCTGCAGCAGGATTGATCCCTGCTCATTTAACCACAGGCTCTGCAGCAGGATTGATCCTTGCTCCTTCAACATCATCACCCAGCCAAAGATCTGGGTCAGGCTCAAAATCATCTCCTGACAGTCCAGGAGGGACTGTATGGACAGTAAAGGAGTGAAAATCAGAAGGAAATGAAGAAGAGAAAGGAATCTGAGTCAAGAACTGCAGAAGGCTGGTCGGGGCCACACCAAGCCCCGGCACCAAACAGGAACACAGAGCCGAAGGCAAGGGAGTCATCGCCATTGGAAACCGCCCAGCACTCGATGCTGACAGAGACCACAGCGCCGAGGGTGACAGACCCATCGGCACCGACAACCTCCAAAACGCCGCGGCCGAGAGCATCCCAGGGCTCTGAAAACTGCGATTTAAAGAAAAGGGATGAAGAATACCAGGAGATAGAGGCATCTGTGTGGCCCCCTGCGCTGCAGCCTTGTGAGGGGGGGGGACACCTGAGCGTGGAGTCGACGGCACTGAACATGGCGCCGCAAAACTAGGAAGGTCCAACCACTGTACCCGCTCCCTCAAATGGCCCGAAGGCCTCGGCGTGACCGGGCCAGGCAGCTGGACCAACCTCCAAGCCCACTGCTCCATAAGAGCAGCCCACTGATCAAACTGCTCATCAGAGGCCCTTCCAATAGGCGGGGAAGGGCTCCGATGTCGAAGAGGTCGGCCACCAGAGACAGAAACTGGCGACTCCAGAGGAGACCGGCACCCAGCCCCAACGACCGACCGTCGACATGCAGACACACCAGAAGGCAACCTCGAGTGATGCCTTCTTATTTGACCTGTGGGCGAAGAACAGCTCGAGTCAAGCGGTGCCGAGAACAGGACAGTTTTTTTATGCTTCGAGGACGCCCATCTCCCCGACCATCGTGCCGTCTGTTGTCAGACCCCCTCCGGAGAGGCGGCAGATTGGACCAGCCCGGCTGACTGAACAGCTTTCATACGAAGGCTCCCTACTGTCACCTGACCCGCTCATGGTCGGCTCCGTCAATGGAGGGCTGAGGACTTCTTTCTTAATAAGTAAAGTTAAAATGTAAGCAGTATTTATTTCTAGATAAATTACAAAACAATAAACTGAAAACTAAACTGCTAGTTTAAAGTTTGACTCCCGGTGGGTGAGCGTCGTCGTCACTAAAGTGCAGTCGACGGTGGGAAAAAAGGAACTGAGGCAGTTGGAGGGTCGACGCCGAGACAGCCATTGCCGCTCGAGCTGAGGCTGGCGGCTTCATCTCTGGCGCCGGCCCTCTTGCAAAAAAAGTTTGCTCCCACTGGGTCATAGTGCCTCCGGCGAAGATCCCATCAGTGTGAATGAGTGGTGGAAACTTTGGCCCTGTCCACACTACACTGAAACCCCCCCTCTGTAACGTTACAGAGGGTCCAAACCATTACTGTAATGGTTTGCGTTTACACCTGTAACGTTAGAGGAGGCGTTTTCTTAACCATTGTTGAAACCACTTATGAGGTGGTTTCAACAAACGGTTCTGCCTCTGCAATGTTACCAGCTGTAGTGTGAACGGATAAGCGCGTAGCCCCAGCGCTGCCCTCAGTGCAGCACGAACTGCATAGTGGGATAGGGAGCAGACTGTAATGGTCACACGTCACCCACACTGTGGACCGGCTGTAATGGTTCCAAACCATTATGATGGTTCAGTGGCAGTGTGGACACACTGTAACAGTTACCATCTGTAATGGTTTGAAACTGTTACAGAGTTTTACTGGTGTAGTGTGGACAGGGCCTCTATGTCCAGGAAGATCCTGTTCTTCTAGGAGCGTGAATATGTTGTTCATCCACACTCACTGGCAGACTCCTAGCAGTTCTCCAGGACGAGGGAGGCAAGGTGCACACCCCCCACTTAGGGAACAGAGATTGGAGAATTCGGGTCCCAAAACCAGCATCACGACGTGACTCAAGGTCGATGTGGTAGTGGGTTATGAAGGTGTTTGCCGACTTCCAGGTAGCAGCTCGACAGATTTCCTGGATAGGGATGTCCCTGGAAGCAGCCACCGATGCAGCAGTATGGCAGGTGGAATGAGCTCTTATCCCTCTGGGAGGCTCCTTGCCCACCAACTTGTAGCACAGACCTATGCATGATGTAATCCATCTTGCAACAGTCCGCTTCGTTGCAGGTCTGCCAGAAGTGGCTTCGGAATAGGTGACAAACAGCTGGCGAACCTCTCCCTGAATTTCTGCCATCCTCTCTTTACAGTAGGAGAGAGCACGTCTCACGTCCAGAGTGTGGAGCCTGTACTCGGCGTCCGAGGTGTAATTAGGGTAGTGTACCGGCAGAGTCAACACCTGGTTCAGGTGAAACTCTCTAACACCACCTTCGGAAGGAATTTCGAGTGGGGGCACAGGACAACTTTGTCCCTGTGAAAGACCAGATAAGAGGAGTCCACCAAAAGTGCCTGGAGCTCCCCTGTCCTGGCTGACGTGACAGCCACCAGGAAGGCCATCTTCCACGACAAGTGATACAGGTCACACTTGTGCATGGGTTCGAATGGCTTGCCCATGAGCTTTGCCAAAACCAGCAGTAGATCCCACAGAGGTGGAGGTTCACGCACCGGAGGAGATATGTGATCTAGAGCTTTGAAAAAGCACCTGACCACCGTCTCCTTCGCCAATGTCGGCTGACTGGCCCGCAACCGTTAAGCAGAAATGGCTGCAAGGTGCACCCTAAGGGTCGATGACCGTAGACCCCCTTTGGAGAGAGACCAAAAGTAGTCGAGAATGTTAGCCACAGAACAGGATAAGGAGTCCAGACCCTTAACCTGACACCAAATGGAAAATCTTTTCCATTTGAAGGCATAACATTTCCTGGTAGATTCCTTTCTAGATGCCTCCACTATGGTGTAGACATCTTCGGAAAGACCCAAAGCCTGGAACTCTAGCCGCTCAGGTACCAGGCTGTGAGGTGCAGGGATTGAAGATCCGGATGGAAGACCTTCCCCTGGTTGAGAGATATCAGGTCCGGGCGTGTGCAAAGCTGCTCCAGGGGCCTGCAGTTGAGGCTGAGGAGATCTGGATACCAGAACTGGCGCAGCCAGTCTGGGGCTACCAGAATCACCTCCACCTTATCCCTCCTCACCTTGAGGAGCACTTTGTGGATCAAGGGAAATGGAGGGAAGGCGTAGAGGAGGCCTGGGGTCTACAGTCTCGAGAAGGCATTCCCCTGCAGCGAACACTGCTGAGGGGGGGGCGAGCATGATACAACCTCAGCTTGGTGTTTTCCCTGGAGGCAAACAGGTCCACCTTCGGTTTGCCCCAACGGGAGAACAGACTGTAAGCTACCTCAGGATGGAGAGACCACTCGTGGGATGTCTGGCCTATGCAGCTGAGAGCATCCGCCAGCTGGTTCGAGACTCATGCCACATGGATGGCTAGCTGATCCGCCTCCAACCGGCTCATGAGGGTCCAGATGCGAATCGCCTCCTTGCACAGCAGACGGGAGTGCGTACCGCCCTGTTTGTTGAGGCAGTACATGGTCGTGGTGTTGTCCGTCTGGACTTGAACACTTGACCCCGGAGCTGAGGAGTGAAAGCTGACAATGCCAGTCTGACTGCTCTGAGCTCCAACAGGTTGATGTGGCATCAGGACTCCTCGGGGGTCCAGAACCCGTGGACTCTGTTATCCCCCATGTGCGCTCCCCAGCCCATTAGAGAGGCATCGGTCATGAGGATGACCGTTGGCTCAGGGCGAACAAACGGGATACCTTCCTGCAACCAGTCTGGGACAGTCCACCATTGGAGAGCATCCCCCATCTTCTGGGTTACAGTAATCAGCTGGTCGAAAAGACCAAATTGCTGAGTCTACTGGGTGGCCAGCTCCCATTGGAGGGGGGGGCGCATGTACAACCGAGCTCAACAGACCACTGAGGTGCATGCTGCCATGTAACCCAGAACGTGCAGAAAGTCCTGGGCAGGGCGCAAGTGTCCAACCAGAAATAATTGGGCAAAGGAGGAGAGAACCTCCGCCCTGTCCGCCGGGGGCCGAGCTCTGGCTTGACAAGAGTAGAGCTCTGCCCCAATGAAGCCCTTCACCTGGGAAGGCACGAGTTCCAACTTGGTCTCGCTGATCAGGAGGCAGAGTTGGGAGCAGGTCTGGAGGGCCAGATCCCCTGGACCTCTCCACCTCCTGTTGGGTGGAACCTGCCAGGAGCCAATCGTCAAGGTAGGGGTAGATTCTGACCCCCGATGCCGGAGATTGGCCACCACCACCATTGCAATGCATTCAGTGAAGACCTGTGGGGCCAATGACAGGCCAAACAGCACGGCTCGGACTTCATACAGGGTCCCTTCGACCATGAAGTGGAGGAAACGCTGATGGGAGATGAATTGAGACGTGACAGAACGCGTCCTGCAGATCCAGTGAACAAAACCACATGTTTCACTCCAAGGATGGTATGATCTACGACAGAGTTACCATCCGAAAGGTGCGTGACCTGAGATACTGATTCAGGTCATGGAGATCTAGGATGGGGCACCAACCCCCCATCCGCTTGGGCACCAGGAAGTACCTGGAGACAAAGCCTGGGTCTGCAGACAGATACGCCACGAGAGCTACTGCCTCTTTGCGGAGGAGCTGAGCTATGTCGTCTTGAAGAGCTGACTCGGTGCATGCGGAGATCCGTTCCTTCAGAGGGGCATGGGCTCAGCTGGGAGGGTACTGCTCAAACTCTAGAAGCAGTCCCCGGCCGACCACTTCAAGAACCCACCTGTCCAAAGTGATAGCGGACCAGGTGGAAAGAAAGTGGTGGAGCCGACCCCCCACAGGAGTGCCCAGAGCTGGCGTGACGGAGATGGCGGTGGGCACCCTCATCCCTGGGCAGGCTTAGAGGAGGAGGAGGAGGCTCCAGGACCTGAGCCTTGGCCTCCTTTGTGGGCTTGTCGGGGTCCAGGCCTGGGCAGAGGGTGCCAAGCTTGAGCCTACTGCTGATGTTGCTGTCCTCCTTGATAGGAGGGCTGCCGAACCACAGGGGAAGAGTGCTGAAAAGGCCCTGATATTGGACTTGCTTGACCGTGGTCTGCATGTCCACGGGGAGATGAGGGAGGAATTTGTCTAATGACCCGAGAAGGGCATGAGAGAAGTGTGCCATGATGACAGCCGAGCTGGCCTAACGAATGCCCAAAGAAGAGGCCGCATAGACCTTTCGAGCTGAGTGGTCATATTTTTGGACTCTGTCTGGAGGTCAGTCAGTGTCGGTCGAACTGCCAGTATGCCTGAACACAGAGGCGGTCACCAGGTTCTTGGCCAAAGGGTGCTCTATGAACCCCGCAAGGGACCCCATGGGCACCGCGTACTTGCGGGCCATGAGGGCAGACGGTGCTGGGCATGAGGCAGGGCGCTGCCAAAGTTCGAGGGCCGGGCCAACGATGGCTTCAGCCACCGGAAAGGCCTCTGTCGGGGTATCCCCTCTCTTCAGGATATCCGTGAGAGGGTACTCCGCCTTTTTCTGGATAGGTTCCAGCGGCATTCCAGTAGATTCGGAAATGAGATGGGGAATCCCTTGGAAGGAGGAAGGGCCTTCCTCCATCCCTGTGCCAACGGATGACTAGTCATCTCCAGGATGAGAGTGGAGCCTGGTGACATCAGAGTCCGAGGAGTCGGGATACAGTGGCCTGCCGCCTAAATCACCCTCGATCCGTCGAGGGCAGTGCGGGGTGACTGTGATCGACAGACGTCGGGGAAGTCCGGTGTCCTGTCGGTCTTCTTTCGAGGGAGCCCCTCCCACAGGCTGTTTAGGCGGCGGTTCCACCCGAATAGGTGGAGATAACAGAACAGGCCGAACTGGGGGAATGGGACGGCCCACGGGCGAAGGAACCAAGGACTTCGGTTCTGGAGGGGTCAGCTTCGGCCTGGGAGGTGAAAGCCAAGCAATGGCCAGGGTGGGCAGTGGAGCCGGCTTCTGCCCAGTCAGATTTAGCTGCTGCCACATAAGGTCCTCGTAGCTCCGACGGAATTTCCGCCGGAGCCTCTCCTCATCTAAGGAGAACGACCTGTGGCATCGCCTCTTCTTACAGCACTTATGGCTCTTCCTCGGTTGTTCGGCCATGGAGGTTCTGGACCTCGACCAAGATTGGGCAGGCTGACTCGGTCGATCAGGGAAAATCGGTGAAACCTGAGGGTCTGGAACCGGATCCTTAATGGGGACGCCAGCAGACTGGGTCTCCTCATCAGGAAACACTAGGACTGGAGTCCTTTCTAAGGAGTCATCGACCATGGCGGCAAAAAGGGTTGATCGGATTAGGGGAATGATCTGATCCTGATCGAACTTCCTCCGGTGATCTGGCCAGATGGAAGGTCCATAAAGCCCGCGCCGAGGAGGTGATCTTGACTGAGGTTGAGACGATGCTCCTGGGACTGAGACCTCTCTCAGTCCCATCGATCCCAAGATCGCCTTTGTTGGGGCGAAGAGGTTCTTTTCTCTCTTCAAGAGCGGGAGGAGTCACGAGCCATGGGCGCCTCACCCAGGGTGAGAGAAACTGGCACAACTCCTTGAGCAGACCTACAAGGTGGAGCCTAGGTTAGAGTGAAACAAAGAAGCTTCGATTAGCCAAAGCGTGGCTTCTTCCCCAGCGCCTGCATGCATCAGCTTCGGCAGAGCCACAGCAACCGCCACCTAGCCTCCTTGGACTTCACTGGAGGTTCCTTTTCTCCAGTCTCCCCAGTTTCAGGCGTGCCATCACGGTCGTCCAGGGCGTTGAGATGGAAGGCCAAGCAGTATTTGCAGGGCGAGGTGTCATGGCCGACACCCAGGCAGTGAGCGCACATAAGATTAGGATCGTGTGCGACAACTTGGTCAAGGAAGGCTGGCGAAATCTCGGGGAAGATTTCTCCTCCATAATCAAAGACGCAAATGCACAATCGCTAACTCAAGAGTTTTAATTTCGGTAAAACCGAAGATTTGAAAGCCAGGGCCTAAGTAATGCGAGAGCACGAGGGAGGCAACCTTTATCTTCCAGCAGAAAGGAAGATCTGGCGTCATGGGGTGTAACTGAGGTATATACCAACCGGGTGGGTGGGAGGAGCCAGCTTGAAGACTTCCGGCAGATTTAAAGAAGAAAGGGACAATGCCAATGAGTGTAGATAACAGCATATCCACGCTCCTGGAAATAATACCATCCGCACAGGGAAAGGTAAGAGAGAGAGAAGAAACAACAAGAGGCAGGGAACTTATGGTCAGCCCCAGGCCCTCCTCATCCCAGAGGACTCAACAGATGGAAACTCAGGGGATAGCTGGACCCCACAGAGCAGCTCAGGATAGGGGAAGGGCCAACAGAAGACCCTATTAAAAAAAAAAAAAAAAAAAAAAACCACATAGGAGCCCTACTCACCCACCTACAACACCCCCCCCCCACCCACCGAGGCCTGATGGCGGCCTGACAGAGAGGAGAGGAAAATAATGCGTAGGAAAGAAGGAAGGTGTTATGGCTCAGGGACTAAGGCCTTGTGAGGGGAAGGTGGAAGGGATTCAGTGATGAATGGTGAAGATACACAGGAAGATCAAGAATTACAGTAGGTACGTAATTTTCTTATCTTCCTTCTGTCAATCTTATCCAACAGAGATGAATGGTGGAGTACCAAGCTCCCCTGAAGGGGGCCTAGGAATCCCTGACAGAATAACATCCCTCAGCCCCCCCCCCCCAACCAGGGGAAAAATAGGAGGAGGGCGACCCTCCACTAGTCAGTTAGGCCTGGGACTGGTCAGGACGAGGCGGAGTCCCCAGACCCCTAGGGGAAGGAAGGCGCCCCTGTAGTTCCCTTTTCACCCCGCGGGAGAAGAGATGGGTCCCCTGGAAGGAGAAGGCCATTAACCCAAGTTGGGCCAAAGGTGACAACCTCGAAAGTCAAAGCCATGTCATCCGCCTAATGCAGATCGTTGTCTATGCAAGCCGTGATAAGATGTCCTTGACTGGTGCCCTGCCAAATCCAGGCCTATTACAGAGAGGGCTATGGCTTGCCAGGTAGCCTCAAAATCGGGCAGCAATGCTAGTGTCTTATTTATTTACTGTATATTCGGAATTACAATCCTTTGAGTCATAGACTCTTTTGCAAAGGCTCCACGTCGTTTACAGGGGGTGAAGGGAGAACAAAGTACAAGGATGACAGACGGAACAAGCAATTATATACAGGTTTCAGTTCAGACAATATTTATACAATGGCTCCACGGTGGTTACAGGGGGTGGAGAGACACAAGACAGTGTAAGACAATAAAAAGAAACAATTTTTATATACACTTAGATTATTTACTGGTTACAGTACTGACATGGTAGTTGAGAAGCTTATTTTTAGAGCATTAGGAGGCATACATGTGAGCCCAAGACAGAGCTTATGGGGAGGGCGGTTCGTAGGGTCAAGGAAGTCCCTGTGTCAGTAGAGGGGGTGAGGGAGGAGTGTGGGCAGGCCTTATTGGCATTCACATTTAGTGTTTTCCAAGAGGTGGGTTCTAAGGCCTGTTTTGAAGAGTGAGATGCTGTGGGACTGGGAGAGAGTAGGGGGAAGAGTGTTGAGCCATTTGGGGGCACGGTAGCGGAAGGATCTCTGCCCTAGGGACATTCGACATGGGGGGACCGTGAAGGATGAGGTAGTCGAGAGTCTGGTAATACGCCTGTGAGGGGCCGGGCTGATGATGGGGAGTAGACCGGCTGGAGTAAGCTGGAGGTGGATCTTTTTTGCTAGGATGCAGGTGTGATATTTGAGTCTTTGATGGAAATTAAGCCAACCTGTCAGTGTGTACAGATCGCAGGTGTGGGTGAGTCTGTCACAGCCAGTAACTAGGCGGCAGGCTTTATTAAGCGCAGTGATTATGCTGCTTAGGGTGGAGCTGTCAGCAGTGGCGTAGATAATCCTGTAATCGATAAGGGAGAGGATGGAGGAGGTGACAGCTATCTGCATGGCTTGGGCAGGCAAGCTGTTTTTGGTCCTGTAGAGGGTACCAATTCTGGAGTTGATCGCTGACGAGAGGAGGCGTACGTGTCTGTGGTAGAAGAGGGAGGTATCTAAGGTGACACCCAGGTATTTAAAATTAGTAACGTGTTCCAGTTGGGTACCATCCAAGTTTGTAATATGGAGTGCCATCTGGCTGTGTGGGCTTTGGCAATGAGCAAAGGTCATGGACTTTGTTTTGGAATAGTTAATGATCAGGCAGTGATCGGCGAACCAGTTCTCCAGCTCCCGGAAAAACCCGTGGAGGTGAGTTGGAGGGTGTTCGGCTGAGGGTGGTGCCAGTAGAGAACCGCATCATCAGCATAAAGTAAGAGATGACCGCTGCAAGCTTTGGGGAGTGAGTTAAGGAAGAGTGTGAAAAGCAGCGGGCCCAGAATAGACCCCTGCGGAACCCCAGAGCAAACAGATTTGGGGGTGGAGATGGTGGAGTTTATTTTTACTTCCTGTGAGCGTCCTGAGAGGTAGTCCTTGAACCAGGCTGAGGCCTCAGGGGCCACATTTAGTTGTGCGAGACATGGAGGAATAGATTGTGATTGACCGTGTCAAATGCCTTTGTTAAGTCTACATAGATGGCCCCTGCAATTGACCCTTGGTCTGGGGCCCCATGGATGAAGGTTGTGTGAGTTCAGTGAGGCCGTGATGGTGTTGTGGCCAGCTCGGAACCCATGTTGTTCCTTACTAAGGAGGTTGTGTCTCGTTAGATGCTCTGTTAGCTGGTCTGAGACTATTTTTTCCAGCGCTTTGGAGAGAGGAGGGAGTATTGAGATTGGCCTATAATTACAGGTGCAGGTGGGGTCACTGTTCTTTAAGATAGAAGTGATCAAGGCTTTTTTCCAGGTAGAGGGGAACTGGCAGAGGCAAAGTGAAAGGTTAAGAATTTTTGTGAGATGGGGTAGTGTGACATCGAGGGTAAGCCTAATGAGTTTTAGATCCAGGGAGTCATTGCTGTAGTGGGTGTTAACGATAGCTTTGGAGATATAGCGTTTGGCCAGTTTGCAAGGAATGGTTCGGAGCCGGAAAGGGGGTGGGAGGTCTATACTCGCTGTAAGAGGTGTAGGTTTTTTTTTTGGGAGGGTGGAAGAAATTTGTCGGGAGGATATGTGAGAGGTCAGAGGAGGAGTCGTTAAAGGCTTCAGCGATTTTAGCAGGATCTTGGGTAATGTCCCCATTCAAATTGAGTTGGGTAGGGGTGGAGGAGCGTGTTTTGACACTGATTTCTTGTATGTTGCTCCAGAATTTTTTCCTAGTCTCCCCAGGAGGAGGAGGAGAGGGTATGCTGGTAGTATTCAGCTTTTGCCCGATGTGTGGCCCAGGTGCATTTATTTCGCTCCTCCCTATATAGCTGTCTGTCCCTGGTGCGTTGGGTGTCTATGGTCCTATGCCAAAGGTTGTCCCTGTGTTGCATAAGGTTTAGGAGGGAAGGTGTGATCCAGGGGGTAGTCCTGGTTTTCACCACCTGCTTTGTGAGGGGGGCAAATATATCACAGGCTTTGTTAAAAGTAGTTATAAAGTGAGTGAGGGCGGTATCCACTGACTGTGCGTTATATAAGGGTAGCCAGTTGCTATTGGCAAGGTATTCTTTGAGGCGATTAAGGCCTCCTTTTTTGAGCTTTCGATGCCATGCAGTTGTAGCTGGTGCTGGGGGCAGTTTACCCGACCACCAGCAGATAATCGGGGAGTGGTCACTGATAGAGTCAGGGAGCACTGAGGCCCGGGTGATGTTACGTGGTCTGTTGGTAAAAATAAGGTCTAATAGTGTGGCGGTCCTGGTTCTTGTGTCACTCCTTGTTGGAGAGGTAACAATTTGGGTGAGGTCCATAGCCTGTGCTGCATCTCTGAAGATGGAGGAGGATGGGGATAACCAATCAATGTTGAAGTCACCCATTAATATGGTTTCGTTAGTATTAGGGAGGTGGGAGATAGTGTGAAGGATGGATTCATACGCAAGTTTCTGGTTTCTCGGGGGGATATAGGCTGAGATGACATTGATTGTTTTAGAGCCCAGACTAATTTTGACTGTAAGTGTCTGTGCCCCATGTTCTTTGGGGGGGTGTCAACGATGGTGGCACCGACTGTCGATTTAACGAATATTGCACAGCCACCACCTCGCTTTCCTGATCTATCAGCCCTAAAGATGTTATAGTTACTTAGGGAGACTGCATCATTGGGGATTTTTTTTGGATAGCCAGGTTTCTGAGAGGGCTAGGATGTCTGGGGCATGTTGGGCAACCCAACCTTGTAGTAGCGTGTGTTTTTTGGGAAGGCTACAAATATTAAGTGATGCTAGCAGCAGTCTTCCCTGGGGTTTGTTTGGGGAGGTTTTTGCAAAGGGGGGTCCAGGGTTGGGGTGAATATTTCCAGACAGTAGGAGTAATGTGTGTCGTAGTAGAGAGAACCTGAAGAGTTTGGGAGACGCAAGCTGGGAATGATAGGATGACTGTTTTATATTTTTGTTGTGGGTGGGTACTGGTAGACAAGAGATGATGCAGGGAAGCAGGGAGGTTGCAGCGGGGGGGACCAACGTTGTGTTTTCGTGGGTGGAGGGGGGCTGCGGTGTAGGCTGGGGAAGAGCAGAGGTACAGTGTTCACCCATTTGCAGAGAGGGTGTTAGCGAGGGAGTATGCGAGAGAAGGTGAATTAGCACAAATGGGCATTGGTGTGTGGCGTAGGGGTGTCTATGCCAGCAATTGTCTGAGATAGATGAAGGAATAGGGTAGGTGGTGGAGCCACGGTGGGGGGGTTGCAGAGCAAGGAGAGTGAGCCTGCTAGTCAGCAACGTTGTGATTAGGAGGAAATGCATAGTGAGTTTATTCCAAGAGAGATGTGAAACAGCGGCCTCTAGGGTTGGAACTGTATAACCTGCAGCTGGAAAAGTAGGCTAATAGGTTATTTCGCTCGGTCACCTGACTTGCTCAGGGTATAAATTCAGGAGCCGACCAAGGGTGATGGTGGGGGCAGTGGGGAGCCGAACGCGTGGCGTTCCGCGGGGCTAAGCCTGTGCAGAAAATCACGGGGCAAGGCAGCTGCTTTTCTGCTGGGGAGGCGAGCGGCAACGCTATGGGCTGGCGGGCGTTTTAAAAAGGCGCCACACAACAACAGATTCCTTGCAGGTGAGCAGAAATTACCTGGCTCAGCATGCTTTGCTACTTGGGCAGGGAGGGCTTCTCGGCTGGCTCTCACGACCACCGGTCTCCACGGGGGAGGGGGAGTGGTCTTCTCCGAAGAAATGGAGAGAGACAATGGGTTTAAGTAGGCAGAGGGAGGGTAATCGATTAAGTAGCAGGGCGGGCTGGGAATTGGGTGGGGGAAGAACAAAGGAGCTGGAGCTACTGCACAATTAAGGGCCTGAGAGCTGCTGGAGCGACTGGAGGTTTTAAATTCTCAAGCTCTGTACAAGAAATCCCCCGAAAACCCACACAGAATTTCCCTAGTCCACTTGAACTAAAATCAGTCCCACAGTAAAAGCATACAATTTCAGATCTTAGGTAGTCCTAAACAAGTTACAGGCAGGGGACAAAACCGTACAGAGAGGCTGGATTTAAACAAACACTTGCCCTACAGACTGCTCAGGAAAATTCAGTTCGCTTTCTAAAAACTTGCGCGTTTGTGCCCAACAGTAGGGCTGGCCACCAAGTTCACAGTTCAGCTCCGTTTGAGCCTGTGCAGAAACTCGCGGGGCAAGGCAGCTGCTTTTCTGCTGGGAGGCAGTGGCAAGGCTGGGGGCTGGAGGCGTGAAAAGGCGCCACACAACAATGGATTCCTTGCAAGTGAGCAAAATTACCTGGCCTCAGCGTGTTTTGTTTCCTTGGGCAGGGGGCTTCTGGCTGGCCCTCACGACCTCCGGTCTCCCACGGGGTGGTCTTCTGGCTCAGCGCGTGCTTTGCTTCTTGGGCAGGAGGGCTTCTCGGCTGGCCCTCACGACCTCTGGTCTCCACGGGGAAGGGGGGTGCTCTTCTGGCTCAGCGTGCTTTGCTTCTTGGGTAGGGAGGGCTTCTCGGCTGGCCCTCACGACCTCCGGTCTCCACGGGGGAGGGGGGTGGTCTTCCTACAGGTTGCTCAGGAAAATTCAGTTCGCTTTCTAAAAACTTGCACGTTTGTGCCCAACAGTAGGGCTGGTCATCAAGTTCACAGTTCAGCTCCGTTTGAGCCTGTGCAGAAACTTGCGGGGCAAGGCAGCTGCTTTTCTGCTGGGGAGACGAGCGGCAAGGCTGGGGGCTGGCGGCTGTTTGAAAAAGGTGCCACACAACAATGGATTCCTTGCAGGTGAGCAGAAATTACCTGGCTCAGCGTGCTTTGCTTCTTGGGCAGGAAGGGCTTCTCGGCTGGCCCTCATGACCTCCGGTCTCCACGGGGGAGGGCGGTGGTCTTCTGCTGACCCAGCATTGTCAACAAATGACTGTTATAGGCAGCGTGGTGCGCCTGATGCGAAATAATAGCAGGCATCATCCGTGCAGAGAAGAAAAAGTACAGTTACGTAAGAACTTACCGTAACAGTAGATCTTCGAGAAATGAAAATTACGTACCTACCGTAATTCTTGATCTTCTCTTGTATCTTCACCATTCATTACTTACTGGGTGTAAGCCGGAGGCGCGAACCCGTCATGGGAGCTTTTTTTAAACTTTGGCTAACGGCACCGCCCTCGAGAGTGACGTCATGCGCGAGGGGCGGCCGTTAGTAGCGACCGACTCCTCCTCCAACTCAGTTCTGTGAGCCGGAGAGGCAAAAGCGAAAGCAGAGAATAGAGATAGCGAGGCAAGATAGCCAAGGGATAGCAAAGCAAGGAAGAATGAACTGAAAAAGGAATAAGCCGATGGAGGAAGGACAGAGGAGATAAGAGTATCCCTAACCTAGGGACTGCAGGGCCTCCTTACCTGGGCGACTCTAGGAGGAGAGAAAAGGAAGGAAATGAGAAAGATGAAGAAGAAGAAGAGAAGAGAGAGATGGGATGTTGAAGGGACCAGAATGCCCAACGAGCATAGTTAGCCTATAGCTGAAGGCTCGACTAACAGGGAAGCAAGAATCCCCGGAGATAGAGCTGAAGAGAAGGTTCACCAAACCCGCTAGACAGACTCAGGAGGGCATAGTCCTCATCTTCAACATGCCATTGTTGTTGATACCCCCTTCGGGCTCCTGGCCGCGAAGGCCTTTAACCGGAGGACACCCGAGGAGGGAAGAATAAACCCCAGGCAGCATGAGAGCGCTGCTCAGGGGTTTAGAAATGGAAAATGTAAGCCTTTCAGGCGTTTTTAAGCATAGAAGTGGGACTCAGACGGACTCGCCAAGGCAGGCCAGAGGCTTAGGCTGGCTGGGATTGGTTATGGTCAGCACTGCTCTTCTGTAAAACTGTCCAGGAGGACACTTGAAAGGAAAAACCAATCATCAAAATCTCACGAGAAGGGTTGCCTGCCCTCTCATCTCCCTTCTTGTTTGTTTTCCTTTTTTTTTTTTTTTACAGATAATCATTTGCAGGCTAGGAGCATGACCCCAATACCAAGAATGCCTATAGCAGTCGAAGAGAGTTCCTCAGCATTTCCCCCTTTTTTTTTTTTGAAAAAAAGAAAACAGACGTGCCTGCTCCTCCGCTCTGCAAGGCAAGAATTAGAGAAGGGGAGGGTTTTTGCTTTAGGGCGAACAGCTGGAGCACGGGATTGCAGGATCAAAACTGAATAGCCTGAGCCAGGCTAAAACCCCAGAGGTATCTTGCCCGAAGGATGGCAAGATATAGTTGTGCAGTTTGATCGCCAATGCAAATCCACGAGATGGCCCAAGAATCTTAGAGTAAATAATTTTTCTGGAGAAATAAGAACCCTCCCCCCCAAGATATAGATTTTTTTTTTTGGAAAAATTGAGCAACTCTTCCTATCTTTTATAGGTTTTTTTTTTTATATTTATTTTGCAGAGAGAGGAAGGAGACGGGAGGTGGAAGCCACAGGAAGAGGCCACTGAGGGATGGTGGGTGGTGGTAATGAATGAGAAGATACAAGAGAAGATCAAGAATTACGGTAGGTACTGTAATTTCATATCTTCCTTGTCAATCTCTCACCATTCATTACTTCCTGGGTGAGTACTGCTCCTCTCCTCGGGGAGGGGAGGCCATACCCTGAGGGAACAAGACCCCAGCCTTCTGCTGGTGAGAAACAGAAGGAGAAGACCCTGGCTTATTCAGAAAGCCTAAGTGGGGGAAGAGCTAGGAGGTGCCTCCCGAGGACGAGGAGACGGAGGGAGCCCCTGTAAAAGTCTCCTAGCTCTAGAGGAGAAAAGACGGGTCCCCGGGAAGGCGGAGCGAATCACCCTACGCCGGGCCAGGGGTGACAACCTGGAAAGACGAAGCCATGCCGTCCGCCTGATGCAGATCGCTGTCCCCGCTAGCCTGGAAGCCACCTCATTGGCGTCATAAGATGCCCTTGCTTGATGTCTTGCCAGCTCAGGCCTACAGCGGAGAGGGCAGCCTGTCTGGTTTGCTCCGTGTCAGGCATTGATGGCAACAGCTGGGACATCATCGACCACAAATGCCGGTTGTAGGCAGCGTGGTGAGCCTGATGAGATGCAATACAGGCACTCGCCCGAGAAGAAGAGAACACTCTTCGCCCCCAACGGTCGAACTGGAGAGAGTCCGCATCCGGTGGGCAGTCGTGCGCCAGGCAGCGGCGCCCAGAAGGAGTATCTAGGTAAACCAAACCAGAGGGCGGGTTGGGAAGGGAACCTAGAGACTCTGAGGGGGCACAATACCTACGCTGACAGTCAGCCGGGGCTGGAGAAGAAGCGGCTGGGGACTGCCAGGACCGGATAGACGCCTCCTGGAAGGGGATAGGCCAGGAAGGTACCACCAAATGCTGGGTACTGAATCTACCAAGGAATTCTGCCTCTCTGTTGGGTATTGTCTCCGAACATAGAAATCAAGATCCCTCACCATCCTCGAGAGGAACGCTGATATTCTGTGAAATCAGCATCGAGGAAAGATGAGCAGGGGTTCTCCTCAGAGGAGGGAGACGAGGATGATGGGGAGCTGGAATGTCCAGAGGATTCCTGCGGCGGTGGGAGAGTCAAAGACCCGCTCATGCATGTATCTAACATATGAGGGGAAGGTCACGAGAACTCCTCTGAACTGCTCCCAGGATAATGGACCCTGTGAGACTGACATGGCCTGGGAGCGGGGGTGGTGAAGGCAGAGAGATGTGAGAGGGGCACCTCCGAGGAGGCAACTGTCTTTGCGAGGGCTCTGGAACCGGGGAAAGGAGCCCCTAGTAGGAGTGGATCCCGGATATCAGACCAGGCCGCAGAACGGAACTCTGGGGAAGCGGAGCCTGAAGAGCCCTGGGAGAACTCCCTGTGACGACGCCGATCGTATGATTCAGAAGGCAGTCCGCACAACGCTACCGAGGACACCCTAGAACCCTGGGAGGGAGGGGCGAGCCTGCACTACGGCTCCTGGCCACCCCCCTGAGGTGGCCAAAGAAGACCGAGTGGCAGACCCCTGCACCTCAACCCTCGGACTCCGAGAGGGCCTCCTCCTCACCACAGCGCCCCTGTCCCTAGAGGGGCAACAGCACTCGGGGTATGTCACCGAGCTTCCAGAGAGGGAGCCTCCTCCGTCACCCCACGCCTGCCTCCCCGGGCTCCCCGGCCACCCCCAGCCGGGGAACCTCAGAGACGACGGGGGGACAGGAGGGGCCTGGCGCCGCCTGGCACCCCCTAGCCACCGGGGACCAGACTCAAGAGTGGGGGTGCCAGGATGGCCATTCGAGTCATAATCTCGAGGAGGACATCAGCTGACCTCGATGCTGGCTAATTAGGGTCCCCGAGGCCGCGAACGGCCCCGGTATCGGGCAGTACGCTGCCGCCCACGCCGGTGTAGCAGCCAGGCCTAATTCCACCCCAATGGCGCCGCAGGCCCGCACCGCCTGGAGGAAGGACAAGGCCCACGGCGGCGCTTGGCGTCGAGGCGAGGGCGGTGACTGCCGACGGCGCCGCCGAGTGTCCATCGGGCGCTGAGGCCCAAAGCGCACCGCCAACGGCGCCGCTTATCACTGGCATCGCCGAACGGTGCCGGAATCCAAAGCGTACTCACTAACGGGCGCCGGGCCATCACCGGGCGCTGAACGGGCGCCGTCATCACCGCACCGGCCGGTGCCGATTCAAACGGCACCAAAGACGGCGTTACGGGTCCACCCGAGCCAGGCCCAAAAGTCAAGGGCCTCGCCACACGGGAGTCGGTACACTACCACGCAGTTAAGGACCACACGCTGAAGCAGGTGCTGCCTCGACGGCGGGAGAAACAGAACTGAGTTGGAGGAAGAGTCGGTCGCTACTAACGCCGCCGCATGACGCCACTCTCGCAGGGCGTGCAGATAGCTAAAGTTTAAAAAAAAAAAAAAACTTCCGCGATAGGTGCGCCGCCTGCTGTACACCCAGGAAGTAATGAATGGTGAAGATTGACAAGGAAGATCAGCTCTGCAGCAGGTTACACCATTAGGACTGAAGCCAGCAGGCGCCAGGGACCCCATGGAATTCCTCTAGCTAGCTATCTTCAGCGGGACCTCCCCGACTGCAGGCGTAGTACATAAGGAGGCGTCCATAGATTCCTACTTCTCCTGCCGGAGACTCGGCCGCAGAATGACATCAGAATGGGAGACCGAGGATCCGCTATCAAAAGACAAAGGGGGCGAAGCCTCCTGCCTAAGGCTCGGTAGGCCATGCCTCCTCCAAGGGGAATGGTGGGCAGAACAGGTAAGAGCTGTTCTCAAGATCTACTGTTACGGTAAGTTCTTCTGCGTAACTGTACTATCTACCGAGAAACAGCTTTTGCAGCAGGTTACACCATTAGACTGATTTCCAAGCAATAGCGCCTGTAAGCATTCCTGGGAGAAAGAAACTAGGAAAGATCTTTAACAAGTCCTGACTCAGGACAGGAGACTCCTGAGCACGGCCAGGTTTAAACTCGCCTCCGCTGCGGATGCAATATCCAGGCTATAGTGCCTAATGAATGTGTGCACAGAGCTCCAAGTAGCCGGCACAAAATGGCAGAGGTGGAGACGTTATAAAGTGTTGCAAACGAGGTAGCCACCCCCTTGTCGAATGGCCCGACTGTACCCGGAGGGGCTTCTGTTTGCTGTAGTAGCAATGAGATACACTGGACAAGCTTAGCGAGAAAGAGATCTAGTTGAGACTGGTTGGCCCAGCATCCTCTCGTAGCAAAGGAAACTAATAGTTGCTCCAATCCGGCTGTTTAGTTCTGTTCAGGTAATACTCTAGACAGCGTGAACATCCAGGGTGTGAAGCAATGCTCTCCTCTATTGGAATAATTTTAGGAAAATATACAGGTAAAATCGTGTCCTGGTTGAGAGTGAGGGCAGAGACCACCTTAGGCAAAACTTAGGATTGGCCCTCAGAGATACTCTGTCCTGGTGGAAAATTAAATAAGGCTCCTTACAAATGAGAGCATGGAGCTTGAACTCTCCTTGCTGACGTGACAGCAACCAAAATAACGCTTTTCACGACAGAAAATGCAGCTCGAATCCGGGCAGGTTCAAAGGGGAAGGCGTGAGTTGTTCCAGGACAAAGAGTAAGTCCCATGGAGGAACTGGATCCTTAATGGGTGGCCTAAGGTGCAACACCACTCTCAGAAAATCTCTGAGAGGCATCCTGTTGTGCGCACTGTCAGCGCCTGTCCCACTGGGAAGCAGTAAGCAGAACGCGCAGAGGTGCACTTTAATAGAGGAGGTTAGACCCAAATGGAATAGGGAAGCAGGTATTCCAGCACCACTTTCACCGGGCATCCTAGAGGGAAAGGCCGCGTGCTTGCGACTCACAAGCAAAAGGGCGCCCATTTCATGGCGACGTCAGATGCGCTGGCCGGCTTGGCCGCAGAAAGAACTTCCGCCACCCTCTTGTGAGACCCCGTGTTGAAAAATGGCTATGTCTCAGGAGGGGCTACCAGGATCATTGTTGCATGCTCCCCTGAGCAGTTTGAGAACTCTCTCTGGATCAAGCGGGAAGGAGGGAAGGTGTAGAGAATCTGTCCGCCCAGGAGAGGAGACAACGCTGCCTCGCCAGAAAACACCAGGCCCTGGATCTAGCGAGCAAAAATTGGGCAGTTTTATGTTGATGGGAAGCTAATAAGTCCAGCTCTGACTGCCCCATCAAGAAACAGATCCTGCTACCTTTGAAGAAGTTCCCACTGTGGACCTTGGCCTGGGAATGACTCAGGCCGCCATGTATTGTGTTGTCCACTCCGGGAATGTGAACTGCAATCAGGCTCTCGCGGCTGTGTCGGATTCACTCAATCCCACACTCTCATCGCTTCCTGCAAAGGGGGTAAGAGTGTGCTCCTGTTTGTTGAGTAATACATCACCGCATTGTCTGTTCAAGCATGAGTGTATTGGCGGATCTCTGACTGAAAGGCCTGCAGGGCTTAAGGGGACCGCCTCATCTCCAGAATGTTGATGTGAGATGGGCTTTTGAAGAGTCCACGCCCCTGGGACCTCACCCTATTTAGGTGTTCTCCCACCCCAGCCCTGAGGCGCTCAGTGGAAGAATCACTCTCCGGGACGGCGGCTGTGAACGGAACACCTGCAGAGTGTTCCTGGTCTAGCCACCACTGCACAGTCTCGAATCACGGCATCTCGTGATTCTGACCGCTGTTGCATGTGGTCTTGCCTTTGGTCCCACTTGCACCTTTGAGTATCCACTGAGTTACCGCATGTGGAGCCTTGCCAAAGGGATGGTTGGAATGGCCGAGCCATGTGTCGAGCAGGCAGATCGGCGACCACCCCTGGCATGAGCAGTCCCTTCACCGAGAGGTCCTTGCTGAGGATCTGATGCGCTCGGTTTTCGCCGGAAGAAATGCTTTTCCTTGACGGTGTCCAGAACTGGCGCCTATGAACTGCAGCTTCTGTGACAGTACTGAGGAGACTTCTGTAATTGATGAGGATGCCCAGAGACTGGAACAGAGCCTGGGTGCTCTGGATAGCTAGGCAACAACGCTTTCTCTGGAGGCGCCATGAGAAGCCAATCGTCCAAGTATGGGGAACACATAGTGGCCCTGTCTCCTTAAAGACGCTGCCACGACTGCCATGCACTTGGTAAAGACCCTGGGGTCGATGACAGTCCGAGCGGAAGAGCTCGGGAACTGAAAACTGGTGGCGAGAAACTCGAAGCCACAAGGAACGTCCTGTGCGCATTTGAGCCAGGGATATGCAGGTAGGCTGCCCCATGTCTAGGGACGCTAAGAAGGCATCCTGCCTTGAACATGGGAATGAGACCTGAAGGGTCACCATGCGAATCGCTTGTAGGCGACCGATGTATTTAGGTCGCTGAGGTCCAAGATTGGACGGAGGTCCCCTGCTTTCTTCGGAACCAGAAAGAAGTGGGAACAGTATCCGGATCCTATCTGGTTCTCTGGAACATACTCCATCGCTCCCTTCTGCAGGAGAGCGAGTATTTCTTGCCTGATAAGCAATTTGTGCTGACCCGAGTAACGGGAGAGCAGAGGAGGCCTAGAGGGTGGCTTGTCTGCGAATTCTATAAAGTGGCCTCTTTCGACCAACTGAAGGACCCACCTGTCGGTGGTTATGGACTGCCACCCTGGCAGGTAGTCCGCAATGCAACCCCCGACCTTGATGTCCCGTTGATCCTGAGGGGCGGGGGCCGGGAAGGAGTCATGCTGTGGCGCCGGAGGGGCCCACGGGCTGAGCTGGCTTAGCTGGGCGCTGACTTCGGCCCACGGGCAACTTTCCCTGGGCTCTGAGAGAGAACGGAGCCTCTGTTGTGGTCCGTGGGGACTGCTGTGTCTGCGTCTGGCCACGCAAACGGCTTTGGTTCCTACGTTAGAATCAAGCCCGGTCGGCACATTGCCTGACCGACTCACCGCCTTCCCCCGCCTCTTGAGTTTGGTGAGGACCTTCTGAGGATTCACCAAAAGAACTCCGTCCAAAAGAGGCATCCAGGATGTTTTTCTGGACGTCCGGGGTGAACTGGAGACACTGAAGCCATGAGTGTCTCGAGGCATACGCCTGAGCTGCCGCCTGGCCGAGGAGTCCATGAATCGTGACGTGGCTCGCAGCACCTGGGTTCCCCGCCCCAACACGTGACGTGAGGAGCTGCAACATCTCCTCCTTCTGCTCACCATCTGGCAATTTGTCCGCCAGGTCCATCCCCTGCTCCCACAAGGCATTTTGAACTGTACCATGTGGGTTAAGTAGTTCAGGGATCTGATGGCGCAAGTAGCGGAAGCATACGTGCGCCTGCCCATAGCGTCCAGCTGTTTAGACTCCGGGTCCGGTGGCAGGGTGCTCAAATGTTGCGGTCTCTGGGACAGGTCATGAGAGGCTGTGATGACCAGAGAGTTGGCCAGAGGATGTGAAGCCAGATACTGGTCCTCTCTAGCGGCCTTGTACAGGCAGTCAGCTTTCTTCGGCATCGCCGGGAGCGAGTGTGGACGCCCATGCCGCCTGGTGACGCCCACGGAAGTGTCCACTCGCAAGGTGGTACCACCACAGGCTTAGGATCTTTCTGCGTCAAGATACCTGGCAGGCGAGTCTCTCGGGTCTAATTCTTCTGCATCCCAGCCCATGTTCTCTTGGATATGCCTCATGATCTCTGAGAATGATGGGTCATCCAGAGGAGATCTAGGAAGCTCACGTGGGTCCGGAGAAGGGATGTGGATTGAGAGGGGATCTGGATCCTTCCGAGATTCCATCCCATGTCTCCATCGGCAACGGCGGCGCTTCTGGGTCTCTTAGGGCTGGGTGACCCTGAAGGATCTGGACGGAGGTCTCCTTTGTCTGGTCTCCCCCTAGAAGGATCCGCCGGCTCCTGGGGGGAAGGTACCCGGCCTGCCGCCCCGGACGGAGTAGGGGGTGCAGGGGCCGGTGGGGTCGCAGGTGGAGGAGGAAGAGGAGGAGGAGTGGGCACCACATCCTTCTTTATGGTGTCCCACCAGTAAGTGAACAAGTCCTTGACCTCGGATATGGAGAGGCCCGACGACGGACTGGGCACCGATGGCCGGTCGTCAGGTTCCGGCGTCGGCTCCCCAGGGGTCTCAGGTTCCGGAGAGGGCTCCCTGGGGGGTGCGACAGGACCGGGTTCGCCCGTCTGGTCCTTGGGCTGGGTCAGCTCCTCCTCCATAATTGTCTCCTGACCGACATCGGTGGGAGGCATCGGGGTCCTCTTCTCAATGGGTACTGGGTACTGGTACGGACGTCGGTCCCCCGTAGGCCTGACTGGTCTGGTGGTTGACGGTTCCTGGGACCTATGGTGTAGGGCCGGCGTCGGATGGCCCGGCGCCAGGTCCAACGACTTCTTCAAGGAGGTAAGCTCTTTGGTCTTCCTCTGAGAAGGCAAGGAGGCAGACCTGACGTCGGGTTCGGGACGGCGGGACCAGACTTATGGTGGTGATGACGGTCCCCGACCTAGCCAGGGCCTTAGAAGAGGAAGATGAGGAAGGCCTGGAGGTCTTGGCCTGTGAGACAGAAGAGGAGCCCGAAGGGGTCTTCACCGCTGCGGGGGGAAGCTGAGAACAGGCCCGGGAAGGAGAGCGGTCAGACCAGGAGCCGGAGCTACGGGAGTCAGAGGCCCTAGACGGGGACTTGGACCTAACTCTCTCCCTGTGCTTCTCGGGGTGTCTCCGGGCCTTCTCTGAGGATTCCCCCTTGGAGACTGCGTCCATGGTCCTGATTTTTTCTTCAAGCAGGAATGCCTGAAGGGCCTTCTGGCGACGGATCCGGGTCCAGCTGTTGAACCCCTGGCAAAATGAGCAGGACCGGGTGTCGTGGTCTGGGCCCAGGCACCGGACGCAGGCTGAATGCGGATCCTTGAACGGGATTTGCTTCCCACAGCCGCACTTCGAAGGATGGCCTTCAACGGAGGTTGGAGAGAACATCAGACAGCAAAAGAGCCGAAAAATTGAACTTTTTCCCGAAAGAAGAACTTAACCGAGCGTCGCGTGCTAGAAATGAGCCGAAGGGTTGAGACATGCAAGTCGACGGCGGGAAAGAACTGGGGAATCTGGCGGGACCGCCCCCTTATGTACTACGCCTGACGTCGGGGGGTGGGACCGACGTCGGGGTCGGTCCCCGCTGAAGATAGCTAGCTAGAAGAATTCCGTGGGGTCCTGACGCCTGCCGGCTTCAGTCCTAGTGGTGTAACCTGCTGCAAGAGCTGTTCAAGTAAGATCTCCACCCTGGCTGATCAAACTCTGGAGTTAGGATCGGGGGGCTGGTCACCGGACCGGGCGTCTATGCCGGAAGAGTCATCAGAACAGGGATGAGGGCAAGAGCCCAGAGACACGCCCCGAGTTCCACAATACAGTCTCCAGCAGTCCATAGGGCTAGTTGTAAGGAATATGTAAGCTTCCAGGTGCTGTACGACACCTCTCAGAAAGGAACAGGCCTGGATGGGACCACCAGATAGTGTGTCCTCTGTATTGTCTCAGGCATAACGGGAAATGTGCAAGTCACTGACCAGCCTCGCTAGTAAGCACTGATACTGGGCCTGATCAGCGTCTGAAGTCAGATGGGCAAAGGGCCCCTCTTCCCCCGTAGAGGAAGATGAGGCAGCCAAAGAACTTGTAGAGTCAGATTCTGGCTATGGAGGGGGAACCAGTTGAAAGACCTGCTCATCCATGGCCCTAATCATACTAGGGAAATCCGCATCCCAAGATTTGAATTGTTCCCAGGTCAAAGGTCCCAGAAGGCACACATGACCTGGGAGAAAGGGAGCTGGGCGCAGAGGCATGGATGAGCCTGTCACCGGACGTGACATGTCACTGCCAGGGCTAGAGAAACCTACGGGCAAACCTGGCATAAGCAGGAATCCGCAGGTCTGTAAATTCACCGACCTGTTTAGGAGCACAAATCAGTCGGGACTTAACCCCGTAGGGTGAGCTACCCTATGAGGGGACCAGGGCCTCATAGATCAAGAAGGGTGGTCCCCAGCCCCACCTAATGACACCTCCCTAGAAAAGGATGAAGGGAAGAAACTGGGCTCAGCACTGTGGCTCCTGCCCCGGCAGACCACAGGAATGTGCCAGCATGTTTCACCCTGTTCCCTCAACCCCGTCGACTCCAAGGAAGCTGTCTTCCTCGTACCCTGTGCCAAAGACCCCCCAACTCAAGACGACTTCCGGGCAGACAGAGGAGGGGGGCTTGATCCTGATCGGAGGGATGGCACCAGGGATGGCAGCCACCCCATCAGCTCAGGATCCCGATCGCCACTCCTGCAGCAGCAGGACTGGTGACCCGTAACTGATCCACCGAGCTACCATTGGTTCGAGAGTCAGCATGAGTCGCAGCTGGAGGAGGCACTTGGTGAGGCGCAAGGGTACCAAGTTGTGGAGAACCCCCTGACTCGGATGAATCAGGCCTCTAGTCCAGATCAGCCTCCGAATCATCCAGCTCCGAAGAGGAGACGACCTAGAAGTGCTCCGGACTGGTGGCCCCCCCGGGGGGGGTGGTCCTCCACTCATGGTGCAGCAAGCGGCACTGCGAGCCAACCTGGTACCCCTCGTGGCAACGTCCTGATCACTGGAGCTGCGAAGTCCCGGATCCAAGATGGCGCCATCAGGTGGCGTGGAGGAACTCCCTGTGCCAGGACCCGCAGCCATGGGCCCTGACAACGGGGGAGCCTGCACCTCTGAAGAGGTGACTGCCAGAGTGGTGCTCGCTCCTGGCCCTGAACAGAGCCGGACCGCAACTCTGGCACCACGGTAGGAACCTGCTGTATGGCGAGGCATGAAGAAGAGGAGGCCCCCTCTTCACCGGACCGTGTAGGCACGGGAAGGGACCCAGAGGAAGGGCCGAGCGTCCTGTACTTGGACCAACATGAGCAACGATGCCCCCCGAAAGTCGGAACCCTGCCAACTTTTAACTCACGGTGCTCTAGAACTCGGCAGTCCATTGAGAAGCAGGCATCACAGGAATCCATGTTGTGTTGCGGTCCAAGGCAGATAAGGCAAACGTCATGCTGGGAGGTAACAAATCTGTCAGCTGCAGGGATACTGACTCATGGGAGGCAGACACGTTTTCTTCAACTGTTTCTTGTCCTGAGGACCAGGCATGACGCGCATGGTAACTTAAAACATTAACCAGAAAAGACTCGATGCCACTTAATAAAAAGGAAAGATCTTACCGAATTGGAAACGGTGTCAAGTAGGCAGCAGAACTGAGGTGGAGACATGGTGAAAAAGTTGAAGGATGGAGTAGAATGACTCCGAGGCGTCAACGTCAGACTAGGCCACGCAGAGAAACTCAAGCAAGGTGCTGTCTCAACAGCAGGAGTAGCAGAACTGAGGTGGAGGAGGATCCAATGGCTGTTACTGGCCAACCCATTAGAGCCACGCAATGAGTCGGCCTCGTAGGCAGTGCCGGCTCCTCCTTCCACAAAAAAAAAAATCTCCCGCTGGGTGCCCATCTCCAGCCAACCACCGAACAGTGATGAATGGTGAAGATTGAGACAGGGAAGATCAAGGATCTGTGTAAAGATTTAGCAAGATAAGAAAATACCAGCGTCTCAATTTAGTCGGCAGGGGGTTGTGAACCAGGTTGGTTGTATGCCCGCTAGGTCAAAGTATTGCGCTGCTTTTCCCAAAGAAAGTGTGATATTTGGACCTGTTACCTGGGTGTGCTAACTAGAAAAGGTTCATATTTGACCCCAGGACTCGAGACTGGTAGTTTGCTTGGACCCAAAACAAACAGGAGGGTGTCTCTGTTTGTCCCCCGATCACAAATCGCACTTCAAGGTTGGGCACAGTGGAAGCAGAGGGCCTGACCCCCAGAGTGGATTTGTGACAGATTTGGTGCACAGTGATGCGATCTAAAAGACTTGTCTGCATACTGTGCAATTATTTGGTGGCATGGGCATTAACAGTCCAATGTCGGATTGATAGACTAACACTTCACACACAAACAAGGCAGGGTTTTTTTTTTTTTTTCTGAAGAAATATATCATTTTGATTACAGTCTAAAGTTCCTTACCTGTTTTATTTTTTTTTGGGTGCAAGTTAGTGTAGCCCGTAGATTACAGAAGAAGATAGCTTCCACCTACAGTGACTACACTGTGAAATATCTGAGGCCATTGTGCCAGGAAAGAAGAATCAGGAGTGAGGGGTGAAACAAACAGCACCTCGTGGAGGCTTTTGTGACAGTCTAAGCACAAGCAACTGCCCAGGGCCTCGGGTCACAGTCTGTGACTGAAAGGGACCAGACCTTGGACTTGGTGGTCCCAGAGTCTATCGCAGTGTCCAGTCCCAGGGAGGAGTGCAGTGAGAACAGAGAGCCACAGCACCGGGGAGGGTCACCACAACGCTGGAGCCAGATGGGATCAGGTTGCAGCTAGAGTTGAGGAGAATGGAGCTAGAATTCGAGCAGAGGAAGTTGCAGATGGAGCTGGAGATGCAGGAAAAAGAAAACCAACATCAGCGAGAGTCAGAGAGAGAGGAAAGAGAGCGCCAGAGGGAATTCGAACTGGCAAAGCTAAAACTTCAAAGACCAACGCCAGAGGAGGTAAATGGCAGGGATGAACCTGGACCTCCAGGACTGAAGTACAAGTTAAATTCTAAATTAATAGCTGAATTTAAAGAGGGGGAGGATATGGATGCTTTTTAGAATTATTTTGAAAAGGTCTGTATTCAGGCTAAAATACCCAGGGAGTCCTGGAGCTTCCAGCTATCCCCGCTACTTACTGGTAACACTCGTGACGCATTGGGTCAAATGGACACTCAGAACAGTAGTGATTATAAGAAACCTAAAGCTGCCTTGCTTAAAAAGTATGAGTTCACTCCAGGAACATACAGGGTTAAGTTACGTAAGCTCCAGAGAAGCCCTGACATGAGCTATGAGGAACTCGCCACAAAGCAACATCAGTTTTTGGTGGGAGGGGGTCAAAGCAGAATCTAGAGAAAATTGAGGGTGTGGTACTTTTGGAGCAATTCTTTTGGGTTGCCCAGCACAGCTGAAAACCTGGCTGGAGGACCAAGATCCAAAAACAGAGCAGGAGGCTGCCAAGCTCTCGGACCACTATGCCAGGAATAGGCCTGCTCTGAAAGGGAGTAGGGCAGATGTAGCAGCACAGAAAGGAAAAAGTGCATCTTCAGGGCACCTAAAACCCTCAATGCCTACCCAGAAAGCGGGCAGCCCCAAGGTACAAAGTAAAGATTTGCATGATAAAAGAAATGATGATTGCTGGTTTTGCAGACAACCCGGGCATCTTGCTAGACAGTGTCCTAAAAAGGCACAGAGGCCCAGATATTCAGACTTCCGCCTGGCAATGGCGCAAGTGGTGGCACAGTGCAACTGAGATGCGCTGAAGCAACTAAGGGAGATATTCATTTGGCACTAATATCAATGGCGGTTAAAAAATTAGTACTTAGACATTGGAAAGATCAATCTGTGTTAACCTATACAGAATGGTTACACGAGATCACCTTTTCGCTCCGTGTGGAGAATCTAATAGCTCAGGTGAACAGCCGTCTACCCTCCTTCACTAAAAAATGGGGCAAGCTATATGCTCTGTATCTCAAATAATTGTTCGACAATAATGGGCCGCGTCTCTCCAGGTTTTCTCTTCCCTTTTCTGGCATTTATGCTGGAGCTTATTTATGCCATTGCTATTTTCTGGTTTCCATCTGGTCAACCTTCTCTACCTAGTCTGGTAATAACTATAAGATATGGCTAGGATAGGTGGTTCCTAGTTTTCTTACATAATTTCATCTATCAAGATCCCGATTCAACATGTAATGTTTCTTCACTCAAGTAGTTAGCTTAGCCATACATACAAGAATTAATATGCACCACAGCGTAGGGAGGGAGGGATTGGGGAGGGGAAGTTATTTTATTATATTAAGTTTTCTTAGCCCCTGATTGATGGGTGTGTACAGTTTTATGTTCAACCATTATTTCTCGATATATTAGGGGTTTCTGGAATAATGGTTTGTCTCAGTGTCGTGAACCTTACATATTGTTATGAATAATTGATCAATAAAATATATTGAATTAAAAAAAAAAAAAACTAAGGGAGATATTCAAAAGAGATGTGCCATTGTGCATCTCTTCTGAATATAGCACATAATGTGCACAGCACACATACAATGTGCAGGTGCATCTCCCAGACATGTCTGAATACCAGGAATGGGAATACTCCAGTGTAACAGGAGCTGAGCTGGGTGCACTTTCCAGATATTCAGACCTGGATATGCAAATGGGGCCATTATGCATGCAAGATGCAAATGGGCCATTTGCATGTCATTATGGCCCCATTTGCACACGTTGTGCATGGTTGTGAGACTCCAGCGAAATGCACCTGGAGCCCTGCATAGCATGCGGTCTGTGTACCAGGGCTAGCAGTACCCCCTCCCGTACTTCCAAAAGTACATACTGTTAATCAGTATTTCCCTGGGGGTCCAGTGGTTCCCCCCTCCCAGCCGGTAACCCGATCTCCGAAGATAAAGACCAATATTGGTCCCTGGTAGTCTAGTTCCCCCCCCACCCACACAGGAGCCCCAGTCCACCCAGCTCCCATGGTCATCGGCGGACAGCGTACCCACCTGCATAGTTCCGTGGCTGTCTGCCAAACAGCTTCCACTAAGTGCTGCAAGCTCATTGGTCCACAGTGAGCTTGCAGCACTTACTGTAAGCTGTCATTCGGTGAGCAGCCGTGGAGGTAAGCAGATAGATATGCTGCCCACTGATAACGGGGAGAGCTAGGAGTCCTCTGTGGGTGGGGGGGTCACTAGACTACCAGGAACCAATAGAACAGGTTATTTACCTGTAACAGTAGTTCTAGGAGTGGTATATGTTGTTCATCCACACTCTCTGGCATGTCCCTTTCCCCTTTAAATCTGGCCAGAAAGTCTTCAAGCTGGCTCCTCCCACCCACCCGGGTGGTAAATACCTCGGCTCCGCCCCATGACGACAGATCTTAGCCCGCTGGAAGCAAGGTGGTGCACCTAAAGCCAGGGAGGTCGGGTGGGTGCGTGTGGATGAACAACATATACCACTCCTAGAACTACTGTTACAGGTGAGTAACCTGTTCTAGGATCGTGGATATGTTCATCCACACACTCTGGCAGACTCCAAGCAGTTCTCCGGGAGGAGGGAGGCAAGGTGCACACCCCCTATATAGGAAACAGAGATTGGAGAACAGAGGCCCCAAAACTAGCATCCCGGCATGACTGAAGGTCGATGAGGTAATGGGTAATGAAGGTGATTGCCGACTTCCAGGTAGAAGCCCAACAGATCTCCTGGATAGGGATGTCCCTGGAAGCAGCCACCGATGCAGCCGTATGGGCGGGTAGAATGAGCTCTTAACCCTCTGGGAGGCTCCTTGCCTGCCAACTCATTGCACAGACCTATGCATGATGTAATCCATCTCGCAATGGTCCGTTTAGCTGCAGGTCTGCAAGAAGCGGCTTCAGCATAGGTGACAAACAGCTGGCAAATCTCTCCCGGAATTTCCACCGTCCTCTCCTTATAATAGGAGAGAGCACATCTGAGGTCCAGAGTATGGAGCCTGTTACTCAGCATCCAAGGTGTAGTTAGGGTAGTATACCGGCAGAGTCAACATCTGGGTGGGGGCGCAGGACAACTTTATCCCTGTGAAAGACCAGAAAAGAGGACTCCACCGAAAGCACCTGGAGCTCCCCTGTCTTTCTGGCTGACATGATAGCCACCAGGAAGGCCGTCTTCCACGACAAGTGTGAAAGCTCACACTTGTGAATGGGTTCAAATAGCTTACCCATGAGCTTTGCCAAAACCAGCAAGAGACCCACGGAGGTGGAGGTTCACGCACCAGAGGGGATACGTGATCCAGGCCTTTGAAAAAACGCCCGACCACTGTTTCCTGTGCCAATGTCGGCTCACCGGCCCGCACCCAGTAAGCAGAAATGGCTGCCAGGTGCACCCTAAGGGTCGAGGACTGTAGACGCCCTTTAGAGAGAGACCAAAGGTAGTCAAGAATGTTAGCCACAGGGCAGGATAAGGAGTCCAGACTCTTACCCTGACACGAAATGGAAAACCTTTTCCATTTGAAGGCAAAACATTTCCTGGTTGATTCCTTGTGAGATGCCTCCACCACAGTGTAGACATCCTCGGAAAGACCCAGAGCCTGAAACTCTAGCCGCTCAGGTACCAGGCTGTGAGGTGCAGGGATTGAAGTTCCGAATGGAATACCTTCCCCTGGTTAAGTGATATCAGGTCCGGGCGTGTACAAAGCCGCTCCAGGGCCCTGCAGCTGAGGCTGAGGAGATCTGGATACCAGAACTGGCGGGGCCAATCTGGGGTTACCAGAATCACCTTCGCCTTTTCCCTCCGCACCTTAAGAAGCACCTTGTGGATCAAGGGAAATGGAGGGAAGGCATAGAGGTGGCCTGGGGTCCACGGCCTCGAGAAGGCATCCCCCTGCAGCGAGCCCTGCTGAGGGGGGTGGGCATGGTACAGTCTCAGCTTGGTGTTCTCCCTGGAAGCAAACAGGTCCACCAACAGTTTTCTCCAACAGGAGAATAGACTGTGAGCTACCTCTGGATGGAGAGACCACTCATGAGAGGTCTGGCCTATACGGCTGAGAGCATCCGCCAGTTGGTTTGAGACTCCTGCCACATGGATGGCAAGGAGATCTGCCTCCAACCGGCTGACGAGGGTCCACATTCGGAGTGCCTCCTTGCATAGCAGGTGGGAGTGTGTGCTGCCCAGTTTGTTGAGGTAGTACATGGTTGTGGTATTATCCGTCTGGACTTGAACCACTTGACCCCGGAGCTGAGGAACGAAAGCTGACAGGGCCAATCTGACTGCTCTGAGTTCCAACAGGTTGATGTGACTCCTCGGGGTGCCAGAACCCATGGGCCCTGTTGTCCCCCATGTGGGCTCCCCAGGCCATGAGAGAGACATCGGTCGTCACGACGACTGTTGGCTCGGGCGGACAAACGGGATTCCTTCCTGCAATCGGTCTGGGACGGTCCACCATTGGAGAGCGTTCCACATCTTCTGGGTTACAGTGGTCTGGAAAGTACAGTTATGTAAGAACTTACCGTAACAGTAGATCTTTGAGATAGGCACTTGCAGTAGGTAATTACATATAGGACTGACATCGGCAGGCGGCAGAACCCGACGGAAAAATTTCCAGCTAGCAGTCCCTGGCGAGGGACCGCCCCGTCCGGGGTGACCGGGCGTCAGGAGGACGCCGGTGGCATAAAGGGCGGTCACTGCCACCGTCCAGTTCTTTCCCGCCACAGGCCAAAAGAGGCCGGACGAGAGGAGTGGATATTTCTCAATGGAAAAGGAGCTGAAAAAGCTTAGGGGGATGGAGGGCAGGAAGGTATTACCTACTGCAACAGCCTCTCTTGAAGATCTACTGTTACAGTAAGTTCTTACGTAACTGTACTATCCTACTTCGAGAGGGCTCTTGCAGTAGGTAATTACCTACAGGACTGAGTCCCAAGCAGTCTGGAACAAGGAGAAGCACACGGGAGGAAGAAATCTACTCCAAGTAGAACCTCTAGCTGTGCAAGTCTTAAGATAGAAGGCCTTGCAGGATAGCCAACCCGAAGCCTGCTCTACGGCGAGAGGCGATATCCAAACTGTAATGTTTTGTAAAGGTACTGATGGAGGTCCAAGTAGCGGCAGCACAGATGTCTACCGCTGACACATTCTTGAAACAAGCCACTGAGGCAGTGACTCCTCGGTGGAGTGGCCTCTTACTTGACCCGGCAGGGTCTTGTTGTATTTGTCATAATAGAAAGTGATGCAATGAGCCAACCATTTGGATAGGCACTGCTTAGACACAGCATTGCCCTCTCTTTTGGGAGCAAAAGAGACAAACAATTGATCGGTCTTCCTGGGATCTTTTGTCCTGTTAGTGTAGTATCTCAGAATCCTGTGAACGTCCATAGTATGGAGTAAATACTCCCCTTGATTGGAGTACTGCGTAAAGAAGGTGGGTAACTCTATGGACTGGTTCAGAGTAGACTCGTTACTACCTTAGGGAGAAACTTAGGGTTGTGCCGCGAGAGCACTGCTTCCTTGTGAAAAATCAAGTATGAATTTTACACATCAGGCCTGAGCTCGAAATTCTCCGAGCGGAAGTGAGGCCACCAGGAAGAGAGTCTTCCATGAAAGGAACTTCAAGTCTGTGGAAGCTGCGTTCAAAAGGAGGCAGAGTAAGTTTCTTGAGAACAAAGTTCAAATCCCAAGGGGGAGCAAGAGTACGAATGGGAGGTTTCAGATGGAGGACCCCTCCAGTTGAGCAAATGTCTTGTCTGCAAAGGGGACATGATAGGTCGAGATGGCTGCCATGTGGACCTTCAGAGAAAAATGACTAAGACCCAGGTCAAAAAGATGGCGTAGGTACTCCAGCAGAAGCCCCGCCGAACAGGAAAATGGTTCCACGTCCTTAGATCAGCCCAGATAGTGAACCCTTTCCACTTCACGGTGTAAGTAGATCTAGTAGAGGGTTTACTAGCCTCCACCAAAATCTCCGCCACTTGGGGAGAAACTCCAAAGCGGGACTGAACTAAGTCTGCAGGAGCCATGCAGGCAGCTGAAGTGACTTGAGACCTGGATGGACCAGGGTCCCCTGATCCTGGGTCAGCAAACCTTGTGACAGAGGAAGATCCTCTGAGTATTATTGTAGAAGAGAGAACTAAACTTGCCTGGGCCAGAAAGGAGCAATCAGAATCATTCGTGCTCCTTCTGAAGCTAGTTTCTGTAAGACTCTTGGGATAAGAGGAATTGAGGGAAAGGCATAGACTAATCTGTCCTTCCAGTCTAGAGACAGAGCGTCTCTCCAGAAAATGCCTCGCTCTGGAATGAGCGAGCAGAAGACGGGAAGCTTTGCGTTTAGAGGAGATGCGAACAGGTCGACCTGTGGTGTTCCCCAGAGTCGGAAGGTACCTTCTAGGACCCCCTGGTCCCGTTTCCACTCGTGAGCCAGAGCGGACGAGCGACTTAGCTTGTCTGCCAAAGTGCTGTCGACTCCCGGAACATGAATTGCCATGAGGTGAAGGTCGTGCTGTGTTGCCCAATCCCAGACCCTCATTGCTTCCCTGCAAAGAGGGTAGGACTGAGTCCCCTACTGTTGTTTGATGTACCAAACCACGCACATATTGTCCGTCTGGACGGCTAGGTGGCCGGGAAGAATGTAGGGGTGAAGGGCTTGGAGAGCGTACAACACTGCCCGAAGCTCGAGCACATTGATGTGGAGTGTCTGTTCGAGCTTGGACCAAGAGCCCTGGGACCGAGAGGGGCTCCCCAACCTTCGCCCGAGGCGTCTGTGGTTAGAGTCTGGGAGGGGGGAGGAAGAAAGGAAGGAACTCCCTGAAGCAGGTTCTCTCGAACCATCCACCATTGCAAGTCTCAGAGCATCGGCGAGGAGACTAGAACTGGGTGATCCATGTCGTCCACTAACTGATTCCACTGGGAGCGGAGTGTCCACTGAGAAACTCTCATGTGGAGCCGAGCGCGAGGGACTATCGGGACAGCAGCCACCATGAGCCCGAGAAGGCGAAGGACCGATCTTGCACTGACCCGCCTGCGGCCGGACAACAGACTTATCTGAGTCTGGACGCCCGGTCCGGTGGCAGAAGGCCCTGCCAATGGTCGTGTCTAGAATCACCCCTACAGACTGTAGTCTCTGGGATGGGATCAAGTGAGACTTGGACTGGTTGATGGTAATACCCAGGCAGGCAAAAACCTGCTGGGTAAGAGCGAGGCAGCGCAGGAGATCCTCCCTGGACAAGGCCGCCAGGAGCCAATCGTCCAGGTACTGGAAAACTGTACCCCCCGAGTATGCAGGTAGGCCACCACTGCAAGGCATCTGGTAAATACTTGGGGAGCTGATTAGGCAAAACGGAAGCTACCTAACTGGTAGTGGTCTCCCCGTGGAACGCAAAACGAAGATATCTGCGGTGAGATGGGCGAATGGAAATGTGCAGGTAAGCATCCTGCATATCCAGAGCGCACAGCTATTGTCCCAAACGGAGGAGGGGCAAAAGGCTCTGCAAAGAGAGCATTCTGAACCTTCTGTATACCACAAAAAGATTCAGGGAGCTGAGATCTAGAATGGGTCTTAGATCTCCTGTCTTCTTTGGGTCCAGGAAGAAGTGGGAATAGTAACTGAGCGGCGCAACTAGGACCGGCCAAAAACACCCTCGCTCCCCTGAGGTTCCCCCCCCCCTCCTGTGGGGCAGGAGCGCGACGACTGCCTGACCAATCCCTGTTTTGGGAACCACGAGCCCGGCTGCAACTCTGTGTGGCGGGCGGAAAAGCCGTAACCGAATCTTAAGGTACGTTCCTCCTAGCTCCTGGTGCTCTGTTGGGATTGCTTCAAAAAAGGCTCTGATTATCCGATTGGCTGTGGTTTCTAGGATGGACTGCTGATTGGTGCACCTTCATCACTGCCTACTGATTGGTGCGCCTTCAGTCTCAGCTCTTCCCAAAGGACTGTAGTGCCCCTAAGGTGCTTGCTGTGAGAAGCAGAGCCGAAATCAAATGAAATAGATTTGAACTTTTTTCATAAACTGACTTCAATTTAAAATAGCTGTTCTTGCTTGCATCCTGGTGAGCGCCTCCCTGGGGCCTAGTCTTCTACTGAAGTGTACAGGAATCACTCTCACTTTCACCTCGCCCACTCTGGGTGGCACTTACTTATATAGTTCTTGGTCTGTCATATGACTAAGTCCCTAGAATCCCATTTGCTCCTTATACTGCACTGACACCAGGGGGATGTTTTAACGGTTACTTACAGAAACAACTAGGTTTCCTAAAAGCTTGCACTGGCTCATTAACCCCTGCTGATCCCTTGCTTCATAGATCACTGAATTCTTTCAAATCGTGTTTCATAGGGGATTGCTGCTCAATCCTCTTGCATTTTTCTCCTGTCTGCTCCTTGGTATCCTTTTATATTGCTACTTATCAGTCATAGTTTTCCCCTGACCGCTGCCTATTACATCTCAGCACTAAAAAAAATTCCCCTGATCTCTTTGTTCCAAGCAACTATGTGCTCAGACTATCCATAATGACACATACTAAACCATGTGCAAATACTGTCTCTAGTCCCGAAGTGTACCTTGCACAAAGAAATATGGATATTTACCGTCTGGGTGTTATACCCTTTATCATACTTGCTCTTTTCAGTATGAACAAGTGTCACTCTTTATTCCCAGTGACCATCTTAGTATAGGGTCCATACCGGATTTTAGTCTCAAACTCAATTGTTACTAAACTTAGGCCGGTACCTGCTTGGCTCTTTATCCTTACCCTAAAGGCTGTACCTTATTATATGCTCCTTGGTCATTAAAAGTGGTGCGAAAGGTTTGTTCAGATGCAAATCTTTCTCCAGATAAGGCCCTGCCTCTTGGCACTGCTTTTACTCCTCCTAGCAGGTGACATTGAGGTCAATCCTGGCCCTCTCTCTCACCCTACTGCTCAAACCCGATCTGGTCTTCCAAAGAAAGAGCTCCTTATTACCCACATAAACATCAGGAATCTAACATGCCACAAGGATGAACTGGAGGTATGGATAAAAGACTACAACCCTGACATTCTCTGCCTCTCTAAAACGTGGCTAAAACCCAGTATACCAGACACCCTCTGCAAAATTGCCAACTACTCCCTGATACGAAGTGATAGGTTAAAAACCAAGCGCGGCGGTGGTGTAGCCATCTATTACAGATCTCATCTCAACCTAAATACTGTCCTTGACCCGGCCTCTGTTGAGCCATGTGAACATCTACATGTCACAGTTACATTAGGTGCAAAAAGCTCCATATCATCTGTGCCTATAATCCTCCCTCTGGAAGCCTTACAGGATTACAAGATCTACTCAAAAGACTTTTCAAATATAAACCAAACGAGGCTATAATTCTTGGAGATATTAACCTAAATTGGCTGGGTCCTGCTCTTGGTTCCTGGTATCAGTTACCAGCACCTATAACTACATCAGATGATTACTGAACCAACTAGGGCCCCAAATCCTACTAAAACTGGCACCCTCATAGACTGGTTACTTACAACACGGCCTGAGCATATGATCTCACGGGATCCTTATGGATGCTTATCACAGACCATACTCCGATTTTTCTGCATGTGGGCCTCAGGGCCCAACCACCTCCTCCACCGCGTATGTCACCTTCACAAATTTTGCACAGTTTACGATGAAAGCATGCCTTCAGGACATTTCTTGTGTAAATTGGTCTGATATCTACTGCACAAACAGTGTTGATGAGGCTGCAACATTTTTCTCAATAAGTTCACTGCTATCCAATCAAGGCATGCCCCAAGATTACCAGGAGAGTAACAGGCAAGCAAACCAAGTGGCTACACAAGGAGCTCCTGTCTGAACGACGCTATAGGATAAGCTATAGAAGTGTTTCAAAACAAACCAGTATATGGATGATTTTAACTCCTATAGGGCCTGTAGAAATCTCTGTAAAAGAAAATAAGATTAGCCAAAAGTAAATACTGTCAGGACCTGCTCGTGAGCGCAGCATCAGACTCTAGGAAATTTTGGGCCCATATCAAAACCTTCTTGGGATCCTCCCAGTCCCATACCCCCAAGGATATGATATTAAATGGGGTGCACTGTAACGATCCAAAGACCATTGCAGATGCTCTAAACCAGAAATTCTCTTATCTGTCTTTGTATACCTCTGCTTTCCCACCACAGACCTCTCCCCTCCGGGGCAGTGAGCCTCAAAGAACACTTGGCTCCTCTACAGCTCTCCAGATATCTCAGCATACACCTCCCTTTTACTTTAAGGAGATTACTGCACAAGAGGTCTTTAAACTTCTCTATCCATATCTGAAACACTAGTGTGAGGTCTGACCTCCTTGAACCCCATTTACTCAGACTTGCTGCTGCCTACATAGCCTCACCACTGGCGTAAAATATATACACTATCCCTGATCACTGGTACTGTCCCAGTCCTGTGGAAATTTGGCTCTAATAACTCCTGTATTTAAAAAGGGAGAAAAAGATATCAACAATTACAGACCTATTGCTATTCTCTCTGTTTTGTCCAAACTACTTGAAAAGGCTGTCACTATCCAAACACGTGACTTTCTAGCAAAGTGGTGTATCCTATCTGATGCCTAACATGGTTTCCGAAAAAACCATAGCACATCTACTGCGCTATTGAAACTTACCTCAGATATAATCTCTAACATGGACGCAGGTAGACTCACTGGTGCTGTATTTATAGACCTTACTGAGGCCTTTGACCTTGTGGACCACCCCCTACTCCTATCCTGCTTGCATAGCCTAGGTTTCTCCTCTCCAGCTGTATGCTGGTTTAGCAGCTATCTATCCGATAGGTCACAAGCAGTTAAATTTAACTCAGCCATTTCGGGTCTGCCTCAGTAAGCGTGGGGTTCCGTGAGGCTCCATCCTGGGTCCTCTCCTTTCTCTCTCTTTATTAATAATGTCTTGTGCCTCTACAGAGTTGCTCATCTCTCTTGTATGCAGATGATCTTGTCATTTATGCCAGTGATAACAATGTGGGAATCTAAACTCAGCACTTTCAACTGATTTCACAAATATACAAACTGGCTGTGTGAGCACAAGCTGGTCCTAAACATAAAGAAAACCAAGGCCATGCTTTTTGGCTCTGCCTTTAAACTCCGTAGGTGCCCCTCCTCCCTTACAGTCCATGACTCAGGTGATACAGAACTAGAAACTGTCTCATCCTTTAACTATCTTGGTATCCTGCGTGACCAATCCCTTGATCTGAGCCTGCACATTCAATCCATCTGCAAGGCTGTAAATTGTAAACTCAGTGCTGCTTACAAATCTGGTTACTTGCTTACGCCATCTGCTAAAAAAGCCATTGCCAGGGGTGTACTGCTACCTTCCCTAACCTACAGTGCCCCCATCCTCTCTAGTGCTCACAAAACTGCCCTCCAGAAATGGGATGTCACCTACTATAGCATATGTCGATATGCATCCTCCTCCTCGAAACAAAAGCACCGGGCTGTCAGCTTTTACGATGACTTAGGATGGCTCTCCCCATGGCAACAAGAAAATATTATCTTGGCTCCCTTTACTGACTCGTTACAAGGCTCAAATCCCCAAAAATCTCTATGAACTTTTAATTCCCACTCCATCCCTCACGGTCTGAGGTCTGCTGAAAACTCTCTACTCTAAGTTCCAAGATGCTCTACCACAAAGGCACTGGGGCTTTCAAGTGTGACTCCCCAGTTCTGGAATACACTTCCTCCGAACTCAAATCGGCTTGAACTCATCAGAGCTTTAAAAAGAACTTCACTGCTATCTATCACGTACTGGCCCCTGCACCCGCTTTGATCCCACCTGATGGTCTTGAGTATGTTACGTGCCCCAAATGCTCTCTCTTTCCTTTCTGTTTTCTCCTCTGTTTATGACTAGACCTTATTTTTTCCCTTAGTCCTATAGACTTGCCTTCCCATGTTGTTCTCCAATCTCTCAAATCTCTATCTCCCCCCTCCTGTATCCCTGCTCTAGGTTCTTCATGCTATGGTCCCTCTGCCCTGTCACGTTTTTGCCTGACCTCTGCTTCCTCACCTCCCTCTAATACATGTCCCTCCCTACCCCTGCTCCCTGCTACGATTCCTCTGTCCTATCTCTCTCCTGCCCGATTATCCACCTTCTCTCCTTTACCCTGGCCACTCTGTCTTCCTTCCCCAAGCCTCTTCTCATTACATTACCCCATTTCCCCTCCTGCCCTCCTCCTCTACTCTAATTCCAAAAGACCTTATTTTTTAGCGTTAGACCTTATACACGAAATCTCTGCAAACTGTATTTGCTCGACCTATCCTTGTTTTGTTTACCCCCTCAAAAATCGCTACTTGCCTTGCCCACCGTGGCCTACGGATGTATTTTCTGTTTCCCTCCTATTTATGCCATGTCATCTGCTTCTCACCACATGAAAACCTGTAAATGCTACCTATTACCTCTGTTATGTTGTAGAAGTTCTTTCTTTCAAGGTTTTTACATTGTGTGCCGTTGGCTCAAAATTCTGTTTGCTTTCTCCCCATGTTAAAAATGAAAATGTTCTTGTACCTGTTTTATTTATGTTGTACTCTCCCGGGTCGTACCTGAAAATAGTCATTGTGTTGGCCAGTGTACTTACCCGGTAAACAAAAACTAAATAAATAAAAAAAATAAATAACCCATCCCTTGAAGATGAAGAGGGATGGGTTCTATTTCTTCTTTCAGTAACAAAGCTGAAATCTCTTCCTGGACCAAGAGAAGATGTTCCCGTGAATACGTCGACTTTGGGGGGGTGGCGAGGTGGTTTCTGTAGAAACTCTATTGAGTGTCCTGCGATCAGCTGGAGCACCCAAGAATCTGATGTTGTCCTCTCTCAGCCCGGAAGATGGAGGGAAAACCTCCCTCCTACCGGTTCCTCCGGGGAGTCCGAGGCTGTGGGAGAGAGAGGAGTCCAGGTGGTGTGGGGCAGCGCCGCAGCTGAAGCACCACTGCTTTTTGGTGGGGGGCTTGGTAGCAGTGGGGCCCGATGTTTTGTGGCCCACTTTCCCTGGGGTTTCGCCTTGGGCTGATTCCGTCTGCAAAAGGGATGGCGCCACGGCGTTGGTGGGGATGCGTACATGGAGTCAACGGACTTTAGTGCCATCCCTTCTCCTGCAATCGGTGATGATGTCTTTGACATCTCTGCAGACTTACCGACCCTGGAAGGAGTGCTTCCTGGATAGTGGATTGAACTTCCGGGACCAACCCTGACACACGGAGCCAAGCATGACGACATAAGCCTACGGCGAAAGCTGACCTCCGTCCAGCAGTGTCCACTGCATCGTAGGTCACACGAACCATGTGTTGACTAGCCAAACGTGCATAGTGGACAAGATCAGCCAACTCCTGCTTCACCTGAAAGTCCGGCAGGGAGTCTAATTTGGCTTCCACCTGAGTAAGAATGGCCTTCTGGTAATCCCCCATATGACCGACATAGTTCAGGGCCCTGACCCCCAGTGGGGAAGAAGCAAAAATCTTCTTGCCATACTGGTCCAGTAGGCGGGATTCTTCGGTTAGGTGGCGATGAGCTAAGGTGTTTGGATTAGCCGACCGCCATGGCGGCTTAATCACTCACCGAGTCAACACGAGAGTGAGAATCTAAGAAGTCAACACCCTCGGGAGCCTGGTATAGCCTATTCGACTTCAGCGGAAGCGGGGCTAGAGCCGACGGCTGTTTCTGAATGGTGGTAACAAGGTCGGCATGAGGCTCTATCCAGGGTGGCACCAAGGTGGGAGCTGTCACGGGCAGATGCAGATGCTTGGCGAGTTTCAACCGCTGAGGGTCTGGTTCCAAGGATTGCCACTGATGAACCTCCTGGATTTTGCGTAGCAACTCCGTAAAGGAAGGACCTTCCGGAGGTGACTTCGGAGGAGTCCATGACCTGGGCTTCGACGGAGAGCATGGCTCGTCGTCCCTTTCAGAGCAACCGTCAGAGTCCGAGGAATCCAATGGGGAAGAGAAAGAAGAGGAGGAAAACTACTCCCTTTCCCGACCCGGGGGAGGAACGGACCCCTTGGGAGGCCCTCGAGGAAGCATATCCTGCCTCTCTCTGGACCCAGAGGGAATAGCCCTGGTGTCCGGAGGTGGTGAGGGAGTGTGCCACCGTGGACGTACAGGAACCTGGGTTGGCACTGTCGTCGGTAGGCGGCTCTACACCTCCCTGGTGAGCTGAGCCTTGGCCTCAGCCCACCAGGAGGCCAGAGTCTCCTGCAAATCCACCGCCGGCTGAGGGGGCAGTGGAGGAGGAGGAGGAAGAGGGGGATAAGGGTATGGATTATATCCATACAGAGTATCCAAAACCCGGCGGTGGAAAAACAGGCATTGGGTATTGTGGAGCCAGGTACTGCGGCGTCGGAAAGACCGGCGTCTGGTACTGTGGCGCCGGATATGACGGCGTCGGATAGGACGGAGGGTATCCGGGAGCCGGAGGAGCTGCCGGCCCGGCCGGTGGCCTCACGGGCGGGTCCAGGTTGGAAGGCCCGGAGGGCCCAGCATTGGGGCGACATCCGAGGGTGGGATGTCAGCCAGAGTCGGTAGAACTGGCGTCAGAGGCCCCGGCGTCTGAGCCAGCATCCAGGGAACTTGATGTCAGATCCAGCAGACCCAAAGGTGGATGGTCTGACGGAGGAGGAACCCCAGCGTTGCCCAGGGATGGAGGGAAAATCCCCAGGGTCAGGCTGGGGGACTCAGGTCCCGGAGGGCAGCGAAGTCTGTGGAGAACCGGGACGACTGAAGTGGGGGGTCCGTCTGGCTCTTTCGTGACTGGACATCGGACAAACCGATGTGTGGCTTCTGGCGAGATCGGCGGGCGCGGGGAGCCGGCGTCCAACACAGGACCTCGCGGAGGCGGGCCGGAAGGAGGATCAGCCTGATCCGGCGGGAGAGGGCAGCGTGCAGCGAAGGTCATGTGACTTCACCGGCCTTGGCGGACATCGAGGAGCCGGGTCCGCTCACCGAGTCGCCCACGCCAGTTGGCCGCAAAGCCACGGCCTAACTGAGGGCGGAGGCCTCCAACAGCCCGGAGGCGCCCGAAGGGCCCAAGCGCGAGCCAGACTGACGGGCTGACGCCGCCTCAGAGGCTCGAGGAGCGGTCCCCCGGAGGGAACGTTACCTGAATCACGGCGACTCCCAAGGGAGATGTGGTGGAGGAGCCCTTGTCCTGGTGCCTCTCCTCGTCTTTCTTCTTCTGATGGCCTTCGGAGGAAGTGGACGCCTGCTTCAGTTTTTTGAGCTCCTTCTCCATAGAACTCATCTTTTTCTTCAGGATGTGGGCTTCCAGGGATTGCTGCCGCCTTTTGCGGGTAGCCACGTTGAAACTGAGGCAGTGCTGGCACTTCTCGACCGGGTGATCAGGGCCTAGACAGAACAGACACAGGGAATGGCCGTTCTTGTGCGGGAGTTGGGTGCAGCACGAGTCGCACTTATTTTAGTGCTCGGAGGGTGTAGGGGGCAATATACACCGATGGATGTACAGACGATAGTTGAAAAAAGTGAAAATATTCCAAAACCGACGGCGAGTTGATTAAGCGAAGAATCCTTTCCGCGAGATGCCGTACCTAACTAACGGCGGAAAGAACTGGGAGGCGGGTGTCAGGGACCGCCCCTTTATACCGACGTCTCCTGACACCGGTCACCTGACGTGGGGGCGGTCCCTCACCAGGGACTGCTAGCTAGAAATTTTTCCGTGGGGTCCTGCAGCCTGCTGACGTCAGTCCTATATGTAATTACCTACTGCAAGAGCCCTCTCTAAGTAAGATCTGCTGTTTCGCAACAGCATGGCCCTGGTCACAGATCTGCTTAACCATGTTCTGCATGTCCACTGGGAGATGAGGGAGGACTTCACCTAGAGACCCCAAGAGGGTATGAGAGAAGGGTGCCATGATTACAGCCGAGCTGTTCTGACGAAGGCCCAAGGATGAAGCCGCCTAAACCTTCCAGGCAGAATGGTCCATATTCTTGGACTCCTTGTCCGGAGGGCGGTCAGTGTCAGCTGAGCTATCCGTGTGTCTAAACACAGAAGCAGTCACAAGGCTCTCGGCTGAGAGATGCTCTGTGAAACCTGCCAGCGACCCCATGGGTACCGTATACTTGCAGGCCAAGCGGGCAGACGGAGCTGGGCAGGCGGCAAGGCGTTACCATAGCAGAAGGGCCGTGTCAACAATGGCTTTGGCCACTGGAAAGACCTCCATCGGGGTAACCCCCTCTTGAGGATATCTGAGAGCGGGTATTCTGCCCTCTTTTGGATAGGCTCCAGGGGCATTCCAGTCGATTTGGGAATCAGGCGGAGGATGCCCTGAAAAGAGGAAGGACCTTCCTCCAAGCCTGCCACTGATGACTCGTCATCCCCCAGATGCGAGTGCAGAACAGTGGCATCTGAGTCCAAAGAGTTAGGATATAAAGATCTCCCGCCTATGTCTCCCTCGATACGCCGAGGGCGATTGGGGACCACAGTAATGGACAGACGACGGGGGAGGCCGGTGTCTGTCCGATCCTCTTCCGAGAGAGCCCCTCCCTGAGGCTGCTTAGGTGGTGGCTCCATCAAAATCGGTGGGGAGACCGAAACAGGCCAAGCTGGAATGCGTGCTGGCCCTACGGGTGGAGGAACCAAGATCTTTGGTTCCGGAGGGGTCGGCGTTGGCCTAAGAGGCTGGGCCAAGTAATGGCCAGTGTTGCCAGTGGAGCCGGCTTCTGACTGGTCATAATCAGCTGTTGCCACATGAGATCTTCTTAACGTCGAAGGAGCTTCCGTCGAAGTCTTTCCTCGACTGAGGAGGATGAGGATCGGCATCGACGCCTCTTCCTGGGGTGCTTGTGACCTTTCTTCGGTTTTTCGACCGAAGGGGTCCTGGTTCTCAATCAAGACCGATGGGGTCAGCTCGTTCGATCGGGAGAAGCCAGAGTCGGGGAGAACCGAGGTTCCAGCGCCTTTCCCTCGATTGGGACATTCGAGGGCTGGGTCTCCTCATCGGGGAAGGAAAGGATAAGTGTCCTTTCCAAGGAGTCGTCGACCGGAGTCAGCTACAATGGCTCGATTGGGTCGAGAGAAATCTCGGCCGGTTCAGCCGTTTCCTCGGCCTTGGTCTGACGGAAGGTTCGAGAAGCCGGCGGCAGAGGAAGCGATCTCGACCGAGGTCAAGACCACAAGATCCTGAGAATCAGACCTCTCTCGGTCCCAGGAACGTCTTCTTCAGGACGAAAAAGACTTAGGGTCCTTGTCCCTTTTCCTAGGGCGGGAGGAGTGCAAGCCCGAGTGCACCTCACCCCTGGTGGGGAGAGACTGGCACAGCTCCCGAAAGGACCTAGTGAAGATAGAGCCATGGTTAAGAGGCACGATAAAACTTCGGCTGGCGGAAGCTTGAGCAGCTTACTCTTTGAAAGCCGCAATCTCGAGCTGCTCGGCTGATCCCGCGGCCACGGAAGCCGCCCACCTTGCCTCCTTTGATTTCACTGGTGGATTGCTAAGCCCGTCTCCCCAGTTTTGGGGCGCGACTTCATGTCACGCCCAGGACGTCGGGAGGAAGGCCAGATAGATGGTGCAGGCGCAAGTGCCGCACTCTATACCCAAGCAGTAGACACACGAGAGGTGGGGATCAGTGCATGACATTTTCTGTCCGCAGGAACACCGCGAAATCTGGGGGATGACTTGTCCTCCTTGTCCGATGCGCTCAGATCGGTATCGTAAACTCTGATGAGTTTTAAAGAAAGCGATTTCAGTGAAAACCGTCATTGCAAGGGCCTACGAACTGCAGAAGTAGCACAAGGAACCTGAATCTTCCAGCGGAAAGGAAGATCTGGCGTCATGGGGCGGAGCCAAGGTATTTGTCACCCGGTTGGGTGGGAGGAGCCAGCTTGAAGACTTTCCTGCCAGATTTAAAAGGGAAAGGGACTTGCCAGAGAGTGTGGATGAACAACATATCCATGCTCCTAGAACTGGTCTCTATCTTCGACGATCGGGGTTACCAGCGGGGGGTGCTCCCAGACTACCAGGGAAATATTGATTAAAAGTATGGGTGATCGAGGTATGGGAGGGGAAGGGGATATCAGTAGACTACCAGGGATGTCCTTCTGTACACATTATGGCCAATCGGGGTTAAGGGAGGGGGGGAGGACCACTGACCAGCAGGGGATACTGTGTGCGCTTGTGTACGGTGGTTGGGAGGGAGGTAGTCACCCACAACTGGCAGCTGCTGTGTTGCACCCTGCAATACGGCAGCTTCCCTGTGGGTGGCTACCAGTAGAGCCATTTTTTTTATGGGCTCAACTTTGTGCCCAGGTATGCAGCTCCTCTCTGGGTTGTGCCTGCAGATGTACCGCACGTCCCGGGCTGAATATCGGGATGTGCCACATATGCATGGGCACGCCCCCTGGAGATGCGCCACATACATTATCTTTGAATCCCAGCGTGTCAGGAATTGTGCTGCGCAATTCTCCCTTTTGAATACTGCCCCATGGCACATTTCTAGGGTTGCACTGGCGCAACTCAGTTGCTCCACGTGCAACCCCTTTGAAGAGCTCTACCAGAGTGGGCAAAGTGGTGCTGGGAAAAAGGTGTCTTTTTTTTTTTTTTTTTTTTAAGTTTCCCTGAAAGCATGCCAGTAAACATGAGGGAGCACATATACCCAGTTACTGTGAATGGGGTGCAGACCCATGGTTTAAGGGACACGCGGGGGCATCTTACTTTGGTAAAAGGGGATTTGGTTGAGCCTGGATAGCTTATACCTATCAGTTCATTACTGTAAGGAGATTTACTGGGGAGGAAAAAACTCTGACCCTAGCAAGAGTTCTCCTGGACTGGGGTGAAACAGGCGAGAGGGTGCAGAAGGTGGCTGTGGCAGACAAACTCACCCTCAATGGGATTATAGGGAATAATCTACAAAAGGTGGGGTGGTGTGTGCGGTTATCCGCAGCCAGATGGCAAAGCCTGATTGTAGTTCCCTGAACCTCGTAGAAGCCCCTGTGGAAAACACTGGTAGGCTGGTTCCCCAGCCTATCTCCCCTGATATGGAGAATAGTGAAAGGGGGGTGGGGGTAGGACTTCCCCACATAGCAGTTCACAAAATAGCTACAGCAGGTTACTCTAAGGAGGGAGGGATAGTCAATGGTCAGAGGGCTAGAGATGGCAGTGACCCTGAATGCCCTGATGCTAGAGCTATGGACCCCCATTTAAAGACTGAAGGGGACATGTCCCATGCCTTGGGAAAATGTGCGGATTTTTCGGCTGCTCAGAGGACTGATTCTAGTTTAGAGAGGCTGAGGGTATGTGCAGAATCTGACAGGACACAGTGAGGTGACGTGAGACAAAGTGTACTGGGACAACGGACTGTTGTATACGCAGGATGTAAAGACAGAGGGAGGGGTGATGGGCAGGCAGCTTGTCATTCCCCAGGAGTACCGTTAGCGGTTGCTCAAGATTGTTCATCACATCCCCATGTCTGGACATCTGGGAATCGTTCGCACGATGCAGCGAATGACCCAGAATTTCTATTGGCCCAACTTCATCCAGCAGGTGAAGGAATATTGCAAGTCTTGTCACCGGAGCCAAGAAATAAGGAAAGCAGGCAGTAAACGCAAAGCTATCCTAATTCCGTTGCCCCTAGTGGAGAAGCCATTCCAGAGGGTAGGAATGGATACTGTGGGACCTGTGAGTACCCCAAGCTCCTCCAAGAAGAGGTATATCCTGACTGTGGTAGATTATGCCACCCGATACCAAGAGGCAGTCACCCTATCCTCACTGAGTGCAGACAAAGTAGCAGATACCTTGCTAGGGATTTTCTCCCATATCAGGATCCCACAAGAGGTTATCGCTGATCGAGGGGTACCATCATGTCGGACCTGACGAAGCATTTGTGGGAGAAGTGTGGGGTAGTGCAGAGACACACGACACCCGACCACCCGCAAGCCAATGTGCTTATAGAAAGGTTTAATGGTATCCTTAAATCAATGCTCCAAGCATTTGCTGAACAGCGTGGGAGGGACTGGGAGAAATACCTTCCCCACCTGTTCGCATACAGGGAGGTGCCCCAGTTGTCAACAGGGTTCTCCCCCTTCGAGCTCTTATTTGGACGTACGGTGCATGGGCCCCTAGCAGTGTTCCCATTTACCCCCATCTGTACTTGATTCAAGTACAAATTATGAAATTCAAGTACATTTTTGTGTGAAGAGGGTACACTGTACCCCCATAAATCTGTTTTAAGTGTAAGTACCCCACAAAAATGTTGCACAAATGGTAGAATGAACCCGTATAATTTATTTTGTACCCCTGAAATTTTTTGAAGAGGGTGCAGTGCACCCCCAGATCTCCAGCCTTATTGGAAACACTGGCCCCTAGACTTCATTTAGGAGGACTGGGAAGGCAAGCATGCCACCCAGGGAACTTCCACAGTGGAGAATGTCCTCAAGTTTAGGGAAAAGCTGAAGGAGCTTATGGGAACAGCCCAGAGCAACCTGGCAGCCACCCAGCAGAAGCAAAAGGTATGGTACGACTGCAGAGCCAGAGTTTGCTCGTACACTCTGGGTCAGGAGGTCATGGTCCTAATCCTGATCCAGAAAGACAAGCTGCAGGCCGAGTGGGCAGGACCATACAAAGCAGTGAGACAAGTGAATGATGTAAACTATATTGTAGAATTGCTTGACAGAAGACATACCCATAGAATATACCATGTCAACATAATGAAGCCATATGTAAACAGGGCTGACATGGTATTTGCAGTGTGTAGTCCTGGGGAGGGGACGGACGAAGAAGCAGCCCTACTGGGCTTGCTGGAGGAAAGCAGGCGTTAGTCCTCTGTGGAAGCAATCAAACTGTCGCCCCAGCTGATCCCAGAACAGACCTAGGAAGTAAGGGAGGTTTTAGCAGACTTTGCCCCTTTGTTTCATGCCAAGCCTGGACTTACCCCCTTAGCGATGCACGATGTAGACAAGGGGACACAAGCGCCCATACGGCGGACAGCACACCAGGTGTCTGAGGCCGTTCTAAAGGACATTAGGAAGGAAGTGGAGGAAATGCCAGATTTAGGGGTAATCCAGAAATCCCACAGCCCACTGGGCCTCACCTGTAATCCTCATTCCCAAGCCAGATGGCTCCACTCACTTTTGTGTGGACTATCGTGGACTCAACACAGTCACTAACTTGGACGCCCACCCAATGCAATGGATGGACAAACTACTGGACAAGCTGGAAGGGGCGACCTACCTTACCACCACTGACCTGACGGAAGGGTATTGGCAGGAGGAGTTAACTGCCAGAGCTTACGGAGTGGTCAGCCTTCATCACTCCGATAGGGTTATCTGAGTTAAAGGTAATGCCCTTCAGAATGAAGAACGCCCCTTCCACCTTCCAAAGGTTGGTGAACCAGGTGTTAAATGGTACTGAAGAATACGCAGTGGTGTACCTGGATGATATTGCCATCTTCAGTGCCAGATGGAAGGAATATCTGGCCCACCTGAGGGAAGTGTTGAGCAGGATACAGAGGTCTGGGCTCCTTGACAAAGCTGAAAAGTGTCGGGGCCGGCCTGCCAGTGCAGCAATAGGGCTACCACTCGCGGCGCCAGTGACCCAGGTTCGGGTAGCTGGAGGGCCGGTCAGGGGGAGGAGGATTGAGCGCCCAAGGCTGCTCTCCTCCTCCGGGGTGGGTGGGTTGCATGTCCCCACTGCTCAACCACCTGGGTGACCAAAGGTGGAGGTGCAGCGCAACAGCAAGTAGAAGGGAGGGGGGATGTCAGCCGGGAACCGAAACATATGCACGTCCGGACGTGCATTGCCCCATGGCTCCCCAAGCGTGCTGACATCCTGTGGGAGGGCCCAGAGAAAACAGAAAAAAACCCACGGTGCTCTCTGTAGACGGAGCTTCAGGTCCCGATCCCACAGCCCCTGCCAGTACCAGCGACAGATCCTCGATGAAATCACAGACGATTAGGGCGGAGGAAAGGGGACCCCAACTCATACCTGCCTGGGGGTTAAACCAAGGCTTCATGGGGGGGATAGACTGCACCAGCAAAACTGGACAGATGAGCAGGGGCGTACAAAGCCATGGGAGTCTCCCAAAGGTAAGGAGGCACCACGGTGAGAAGAGGGCATAAAGAGAGGAAAAAAAAAAAAAAAAGCTGAAAAATGCTGGGTGGCCATGGCAGAGGTGGCATACCTAGTACGTGTAGTAGGGCGGGGGCATCTTTGCCCTAATCAAGCCAAGGTCGAGGCAGTAGAAACGTGGCCCAGGCCTGAAACCCAGAAGCAGGTTCGGAGTTTTCTAGGGACCACCGGGTACTGTCGAAAGTGTATACCAAACTACAGTGCCCTGACAGCTCCCCTATCTAGCCTGCTAAAGAAAAGAATGCCAAAAAGTGTGAACTGGGACCCAGCCTGTGAACGAGCCTTTACAAGGCTAAAGGAGGCACTGTGCGGTGCTCCTGTATTGGCCAGTCCAGACTACAGTAAGCCATTTGTAGTCCAGACGGGTGCCTCAGAAGTGGGTATTGAGACAGTAATTAACCAGACTTCTAACCAAGGGAAAGATCACCCAATAGTGTACCTCAGTAAGAAATTATTTCCCAGGGAGCAGGTTTATTCTATAGTGGAGCAGGAGTGCCTGGCACTGGTGTGGGAAGAAATTAGAGCCATACCTAAACGGGAGGCACTTTGAGGTACAGACGGATCATAGCCCCCTGATTTGGCTGGTACAAATGGGTAAGACAAATGGTAGGCTTCTAAGATGGAGCCTTGCCTTACAGGGATACGATATAACTATCGCTCATCGAGCAGGGTCAGTGAATGCCAATGCAGATGGTCTATCGTGCCACTTAGAGCAGTGAACTGAATTTGGGAAACTCATCCCATGCCTAGGAATAGATTCCCCCAGATTCAGTCTAGGAAGGAGGGGTGTGGCAACAGCCATCTGCCTGTTATTTGTTATATTTTTTATATATATATATATATATAGTATATACGTGTATTTTTTTTTTTTATTTCTGCTTGTGAAACATGGCAGTCAGCACAAGGCATCGTGGGACACTGGATATTTTTTTTTTTTTTTTTTAAACAAAAAAAAAATGTTCTGCCTTCTTGCTGACCTAGAGGGCACATCTGGCTTATAGAAAATCTAACACTTATCTGCTACACTGTGACTGTCATAAAATCCAGGTTATAATAAGCCACTACTTTGAACCTGGGAAACCGGTTGTAAAATATTACATTTTACGGCATACAAAGAGGGAAGCCATTTCTGATCCATCTTTGTGAAAATTCAACCCAACACGAGAAGTGTTTTCAGGATGTTTCTCTGAGAGATGAAAGGCATATTGTAACCTGAAATAAAATCATACTCTGAATAAGACAGCTGGTCTTGTTATAACTAAAAATACTGCTGTATTTGCAGATTCCAATCAAGTAGTAATCTGACCTGTTTTGCCTATGCAGTTGCATGTTACAAATTAAGTATGTAGAATGGAGTGTGACCTCATGCTAGCAGCCCAGAGCTGTGACATCTGAGGATGGGAGGGACATTCTGGCCTCTCTGATACTGTCAAGCTGGCTGAAGGGATTGTCACTTTTGTTCTGGACTTCTAAGGGACACTTTGTTGTTGGACTCAAGAGAGACCACTTCTGCCAAGACTGGTAATTCAAGTGTGAACCAGATTGCCAACTGAACTAAGGTAGAATTAAGTAATCAGTTGCAAGGCATTTTAATTTGAAATTTTCCATATTTTTTTTCTCCGACTTTAATCTTATTTTATTGTATTTATTTATTTCAGTTACAGATTGATACCTTTGAGCCAGGAAGGCTCTTTTATAAAGGTTCCATGTCAAGTGGACGAAAGACAAAATTTACATAAACAGGTTACAGAACATTCAGAGTACACAACTGATTACAAGCTGTATGGGTAGCAGGCAAATATGCCGATAACAGTGTCAGAAGTGTTACAAGACGGAGTGCATTTTGAGGTTCTAAACTGGTCACATTAAAAAACAGGAAAGGAGTCAATCAGATAAGAACCACATAGCAAGGTGGGAGCAACCTGAGGGGGCTTTGTCACAGTATAAGGAAAGTGGGGTGAGGGGAAGAGCAGGGGTAGGGAGCAGCCCCCAAGAGGCTTTGTCAGGAAGGGGTGGAAAGAAAGAAGTGGGGAGGAAGGAAGGAAGGGGGAGATAAGCAGAGGGGTGATAAGTTATGATGGTGATTAGTCACAGGTATTTATTAACTGCATTCATATAGGTTCTTTTGGGCCAGAAGGGTTAGCAGTTCTCTTTTAAAGGGTCCAATTTTTGTGTGTTCCAGGGTGGTAGGAGGGAGTTCATTGAACCAGGTGGGTCCATGGTAGGAGAGAGAACGCTGTGCAAGGCTGGTTCTTTTGAAAGGGACATGGAGCACACCCTTAGCTGAGCTCCTGGTGGCTTCTGAGGAGTTGGAGCGCTGGAACAGAGCTGCATGGAGTAGGGAGTGAGTCCAAGGAGGGCTTTTTTGCCTATTAGGCAACCCTGATACTTCGCTCTTAGGTGTAAGGGGACCCAACCAGTAGAGGGCGCAGGTATAGATTCAGTGTTTAGGCCCCAGGACCAGGCGGCAAGCTTTGTTGAGAAGTACTTTTAGTCGATTTAGGACGGAGTCTGTGGCAGCACTGTAGATGACAAGGGCATAGTCAATGACCGACAGAATGGAACTTCGAGTGACTAGGATTAGAGCCTCAGGGGTCATGGCTTGCCTGTGCCTATAGAGGATTCCTAACTTAATATTAGCGGATTTGACTACATGGTCTTTATGGTGCATGAAGGAGAGGGTCTCATCAATATGTACCAAGAGATGTTTAAAGGCGGAGACTTGTTCAATATCATCCCCTTTCTGGCTATAGATAGTCAAGTGTTCAGCATTCCTTTTGGCATGTGGCAAAGTTAGGTGCATAATTTTTGTTTTTTGATAGTTTAGAAGGAGTCTATTTTGGGTGAACCAGTTCTCGAGCATAGCAAAGCAATGCTATAGGTTTTGTGCAATTTCTAATGTGTGGCTGCCAGGCACTGAGATAACTGCATCGTCTGCATACAGCAGCATTTTAGCAGGACAGGCACTGGGAAGGGAGTTAATAAATAGGCCAAAGAGAAGTGGTCCTAAGATTGAGTCTTGGTTAACCCCCAAGGGTTACCTTTTTAAGTTCGGAGGTTACACCCCCTATCCTCGCACACTGTGTCCTGTGTGAAAGGTAGCTGTTAAGCCAGGAGATGGACTGTACTGACAGTCCCAAGGTCCTCAAGTGTCTGAGCAGGATTTGGTGGTTGACTGTGTCAAAGGCTTTGGTGAGGTCTATAAATAAAGACCCCACCGTTTTTCCTGTGTCAAGGGCTTCGTAGATGTGAGAGGTATAGTTGATTAAAGCTGTGATGGTGCTGTGTCAGATATGAAACCCATGCTGCTGTGGGCAGAGCAGATTGTACTTATTTAAGTATTCTCTTAGCTGGTCTGAAACAACCCTTTCTAACGCTTTAGATAGAGATGGTAGTATTGAGATTGGACGGTAGTTTCCTAGGTTAGTTCTGTTTCCATTTTTAAATACTGGGGTGACCAAGGCGGTCTTCCACCTATCTGGGAAGATTCCAGTGTACAAGATGTTGAAAATGATGGTTAGTGGAGAGGCAAGTTCGTCCAACGCTAGAGCTAGCAACTTCATGTCTAGTGAATCACACCCGACCCTGGTTTTGTTTAGGATTTTTCTGACATATTTAAATGGTCTGGGCCCTAGTTCTTTGCCTAAAGTATAATGGTGGTTGGCCTGGTTTGGGGTGACAGGAGGGTTAGGGTCGATGGAATCCGTTGCTGGCGGGTATATAGAGAAATTCGTGGGGGGGGGGGAGGACAGAGCTGAGGACTGTGAAGGCATTATTGAAGGCATTGGCTAGGTCAATAGGTTGCTGTAACGGGCCATATGTGGTTACTATGAGATCCGGTGGAGCTCTGGATCCTTTGCCAGTGAGTGACTTAATGCGCTATTCCAGAATTCCCTGCCATTGCCCCAGTTTCTCTTAAGTTGTTCTCTATAGCGGGTAGCTTTGGCATTTCTTACTTGCCTAGTGCACTTAAATGTCTGTTTGCCTGCCTGTCTCCCTGGCACTATGCCAGAGGTTGTCCTGTTGTTTCATCTGAGCAATTAGAGGGCCAGTGATACAGAGGTTAAAGGTTCCTTTTATTTTGACAGTTCTGACAGGGGCAAATATGTCACAAGCCTTGTTAAAGGTTGATATGAGGTAGTCAAGGGCTTTATTAGCGTCGCTGCAGCCAGCTAAGGGGGGACCAGTCTGCTTCTTTCAAATACCTCTTAAAATTGCCCTCAAGCCCCTTTTTGAGGTAGCAGTTTTTGGAGACCTGGGGTCTTTAGGGCCCTTATTAGACTAAGAGCAGAGTACCAGTGAGTGGTCGCTTAAGGTGTCGGGCAAGACAGCAACGTTTTTGATATGCTCAGGGCAGATGGCAAGAAGCTAGTCTATAAGCGTGCATATGTCGGTGCAGTATGAATAATGTATATATGTTGATTTATGTACTGTATTTACCATTTTTAAATTTTAGCAAATTTTGTTTTCCTTAAACCTGCCAGAGACATTTTCACATTTTGAGTGTGAATGGTGGAACAGTATTAATATTCTGACATAACTGTTAAATTGCTTAGTGTGTCATCATATGCAGCTACGCTAAGAAGGATCTGTGTAAAGATCCAGAAGATAAGAAAATACCAGTGTCTCAACTGAGTTGGCAGGGGGGCTGTGAACCAGATTGGTTGTATGCCTGCTGGGTCAAGCATTGCACTGCTTTCCTCAAAGAGAGTGTATTATTTGGACCCGTTATCTGGGTGTGCTGGCTAAAAATGGTTCATATTTGAACCCAGGACTCAAGATTAGTAGTTTGGCTCGGACCCCCAAAAACAAGAGGGTGTCCCTGTTTGTCCCCTAATCACAAATCACACTTCAAGGCTGGGAACTGTGGCAGCAGAGGGCCTGACCCCCGCAGTGGATGTGTAACAGAAGTCTCCTAAAGAACTTTAAGAGAAGAGGCCTTGCAGGACTGCCAGTCCAAAGCCTGCTCTGCATCTAGATGCAATGTCCAAACTGCAGTACTTGACAAAGGTCTGGACAGAACTCCCAAGTAGCAGCTGCACAAATGTCAGCAACTGAAAATTCCTCAGAGGCAAAAGAGGCAGCCATGCCCCTGGTAGAGTGGCCTTTAACAGAGCCTGGTAAAGGCTTGCTGTAGCAGAAAAATAAAGGTTACTCACCTGTAACAGGAGTTCTAGGAATGGTATATGTTGTTCATCCACACTGTCTGGCAGGTATCCTTGCCGCTTTAAATCTTGCCGGAAGGTCTTCAAGCTGGCTCCTCCCACCCACCCGGGTGGTAAAACTCTCGGCTCCGCCCCATGACGCCAGATCTGGCCCGCTGGAAGCTCAGGTTGTGCGTCGAAGCCGGGGAGGTCGGGTGGGTCATGTGGATGAACAACATATACCATTCCTAGAACTCCTGTTACAGGTGAGTAACCTGTATTTCTAGGGACATGGATATGTTGTTCATGCACACTGTCTGGCAGACTCCTAGCAGTTCTCCGGGAGGAGGGAGGCAAAGCGCACACCCCCTACTTAGGGAATAAAGACTGGAGAACCGAGGCCCCAAAACCAGCATCCCGGTGTGACTCAAGGTCGATGTGGTAATGGGTGATGAAGGTGTGTGCTGACTTCCAGGTAGCAGCCCTGCAGATATCCTGGATAGGGACGTCCCTGGAAGCAGCCACCGATGCAGCAGTATGGCATGTAGAATGAGCTCTTATCCCTCTGGGAGGCTCCATGCCCGCCAACTTATAGCAGAGATCTATGCAGGAGGTGACCCACCTGCTTATCGTCCGCTTGGCTGTAGGTCTGCCAGGTGCGGCTTCCAGCGTAGGTGACAAACAGCTGGCGAATCTCCCAATTTCGGCAGTCGCTCCTTATAATAAGCGGCGCCCTTCTAGGGTCCAAAGTATGGAGCCTGTATTCAGCCTCCGGGTGTGATTGGGGTAGAACACCGCAGAGTCAACACCGGTTAAGGTGAAACTCCGACACCACCTTCGGAAGGAATTTCGGTGGGGCGAGGACAACCTTGTCCCTGTGGAAGACCAGGTAAGGAGACTCAATGCAGAGCGCCTGGAGCTCTCCCATCCTTCTGGCTGACGTGATAGCCACCAAGAAGGCGGTCTTCCACGACAGGTGAGAGAGTTCACACCTGTGCATTGGTTCGAATGGCTTGCCCATGAGCTTTGCCAGTACCAGCAGTAAATCCCACGGAGGTGGAGGTTCTCGCACCGAAGGGGAAATGTGATCAAGGCCTTTGAAAAAGCGCCAGACCACCTTCTCCTGCACCACCGACTGCTCCCCGGCCCGCGCCCGGTAAGCAGAGATGGCTGCCAGGTGCACCCTTAGGGTCATCGACCTAAGCCCTTGACGAGAAAGGGACCATAAATAGTCCAAGATGCTTGCCAAGGAACAGGAGGAAGGGTCCAAGCCCTTGCCCTGACACCAAATGGAAAACTCTTCCATTTGAAGGCATAGCATTTCCTGGTCGACTCCTCACGGGACGCCTCAACTACATTGAGGACCTCATCGGAAAGACCCAAGGCCGGAACTCTACCCGCTCAGGAACCAGGCGTCAGGTGCAGGGACTGAAGGTCCGGATGAAACACCTTCCCCTGATTGACTGATAGCAGGTCCGGGCGAGCTGGAAGCTGCCTCGGGAGCCTGGAGCCGAGGCTGAGGAGATCTGGGTACCAGAACTGGCGGGGCCAGTCTGGGGCTATCAGAATCACCTGTGCCTTGTCCCTCCTTGCTTTGAGAAGCACCTTGTGTATCAAGGGAAATGGGGGGAAGGCGTAGAAGAGGCCCGGGGTCCACGGCCTCGAGAAGGCATCCCCCTGCAGCGAGCCCTGCTGAGGGGGGCGGGCATGGAACAGCCTCAGCTCGCGTTCTCCCTGGAGGCAAACAGGTCCACCTGAGGTGTGCCCCAATGGGAGAACAGATCTTGTACTACCTCCGGCAGGAGAGACCACTCGTGGGATGCAGCCCCTATCCGGCTTAGGGCATCGGCCAGGGTGTTGGAGGCCCTTCCACATGAATGGCTAGGAGATCCGCCTCAAGCTGCGCACGAGTGACCAAATGCGGAGAGCTTCTCACATAGAAGCATGGAGCCGGCCCCGCCTGGCGGTTTAGATAGTACATGGTTGTGGTATTGTCCATCTGGACTCGACCACTTGACCCGGAGAAACGGAGCAAAGGCGGTGAGAGCTAGGTGGACCGCCGAGCTCCAGCAGGTTGATGTGGCATCGACTCCCACGGGACTAGAGGTCACGGCGCCTGGTGTTCCCCCAGATGGGCACCCCAACCCATCAGAGAGGCATCGGTCAATAGAGAGACCGTCAGCTCGGGGCGGACAAACAGGATGCCCTCCTACAGATGAACTGGAACGGTCCACCACCAGAGAGTGTTCCACATCCCCTGGGTCACCGTCACTAGCTGGTCCAATGGATCGCAGCATTGTGACCACTGGCTGGCCAGTCCCCACTGAAGAGGGCGCATGTGCCAGCGTGCCCAACGGACCATGCTGGGTGCACGCCATGAGACCCAGGAGGTGCAGGAAGTCCCAGGCAGGGGATTGCCTAACCAGAAATGACTGGGCAAAGGAGGAAAGAACTCGGCCCTGTCCGCCGGAGCTGCGTTTGGCTCAAGAGAGTCGAGCTCTGCCCGCATGAAAAGAATCACCTGCTTCAGCCTCGAGTTCGACTTGGCCTCGCTGGATGAGAAGGCCGATTTGAGAGCAAACCTGAGGCCAGATATCTGGACTGCTCCACCTCCTGTCTGGAGGGGGCTGCTATCAGCCAATCGTCCAGGTAAGGTACACCCGGACCCTCGGTGCCAAGAGGAAAGCTGTCACCACTGCTATGCATTTGGTGAAGACCCTGGGAGCTGGAGCCAGGCCAGGGCATGGCTCGAATCGAAGGATCCCTCCGCCGAAAGCGAGAACTCTGATGTGGACGGATTGATAGGACGTGAAAGAACGCTGGTCCTGCAGGTCCAGAGAGCAGAACCACACGCTGGGTTCCAGGGATGGTATTATCTGAGCCAGAGTGACCATCCTGAAGGTTCAAGACCTTAGGAACTTGTTTAGGTCGTGTAGGTCGAGAATGGGGCGCCAGCCCCCCGTCCGTTTCGGAACCAGGAAGTACCTGGACATAAACCCCGGGTCTGAGGGAGGGTCCGTCACCTCCCTGATCACCTCCTTTCGGAGGAGGAGAGCGATGTCGGCTCGGCAAGCCGACAGTGAGGCTGCAGATCCCAATGACCCCCGAGGTGCGACGGCTCTGAAGGGCAGGGCTTGCTTGAATTCCAAGGGCAGGCCTTTTCCCACCATCTCCAACACCTACCTGTCCGTGGTAATAACGGACCAGGTGGAAAGGAAGTGACGGAGCCGTCCCCCCACGGGGGGAACCTGGGGTGAGGTGATGGGGTTGGGGCGACACCCTCAGCCCGCCACTGGGCAGGCTTGAGTAGGGACCGCCGAGGGACCTCCTGGGCTTCCTTCCTGCTTCCTGTTGGAGGAAGCCCCGGCTTGGATGCCAAGCCCGAGCCTGCTGGCCCTGACGCTGCTGGCCGGACGTGCTGCTGGGCGCAGAGGGACGAAAGGGCTTAGGCTGTGGTTTGCGCCTTGTCCTTCTGAGCGGATGAGACCGAGTCCAAGGTAGCATTGGACTTCTCGATCCTCTGCAGGTGACCTTCCACCCCAGGGCCGAAGAGGTCGGTCCCCAAGAAGGGGACATCCGCCAACTTGTGCTGGGTATCCGAAGTGAAGGTGGAAATCCTCAGCCAAGCCCGACGCATAGCCACTGCAGCCACCACAGACCTGGCACATGAGTCCCCAATATCCAAAGCAGTCTGAAGCTGCTGTTTGGCCACTGCCCTGGTCCCACACCTGCCTAACCGTGGTCTGCAGATCCGCGGGAAGATGAGGGACGACCTCGTCCAGGGAGCCCAACAGGGCATGAGAGAAATGTGCCATGAGGACGGCCGAACTGCCTGGCGGGCCGAGGAGGACGAAGCGAGACTTTTGCTCGGCATAGTCCAATTTCTTGGACTCCTTGTCGGGAGGTTTGTCCACATCACTAGCGCCTCGCACGCTGGAAAACGCTGTCAGTAACTAACTCCCCGGCCGAGGGTGTTCCAAAAACGGACAAGGAACCGTAGGGACCTGATACTTCCTGGCCATCCTGGCCGGGGCAGGGCAGCAAGGGCCCCAGAGCTCCAAGGCTGGGCCCACTATGGCCTCGGCCACTGAAAGGCCTGAGGGGAATCCCTCAGTCCCAGAATCCGTGAGGGGACACTGGCCGACTTAGAACGGGAGTTCGAGCTTCATCCCGGTGACTCGAGATGAGCTCAAGCAATCCCAGGAAGGACGAAGGGCTATCGCCCACCGACTGTCCTCCTGAGGACTCCAAGTCCATTCGCTTGGAGAAAGGGAGGAATCGCTCGACTCGGAAGAGTCCTCAAAGAGCTGCTCGGCCTGAGCCACCTCCACCTGCCGAGGTCGATCGGGAGTGAGGGTGACAGACAGCCTATGGGGCAGGCCCTGAGCCGACCGAGAATTCTTGGTCGGAGCCCCAACTAACGGCTGTGGAGGCGGAGGTTCCACCAGAATCGGTAGGGCAGCTGGTTTTGGCCGAACAACCGCCTGGGAACAGGCTCGGATAAAACGAGGGGTTGTTTCGCCGCCCGTGACAGCCACGTAATGGCTGGAAGGCGACGCGCCTGCTTGTTCCCCGGTCAGAAGGAGCTGCTGCTACATGAGGTCCTCATATCGTCGACGCAACTTTAGGCTTCCCTCATCCGGTGAGGAGGAAGAGGACGACGGCGGTGCCGCTTGCTCGAAAGTGCCGAGACCGCATGACGGGATCGGCGACTGCCAAGAAGTCTGAGACCGAGAACCTCGGCTTTCCCGAGGACGGTGCAGGAGGTGTCATGAACCGCACTCCCCCGGTCGGAGGGTTCAACCGGCTCCGGAACCGGAGGCACAGACAAGCCAACGGGGTCTCAACTCCCACCGGGGAACCCGAAAAGGGATTCTCGGCTACTCCGCCAACAACTCGTCCAACGGGTCGAGAAAAATCTCGACCGCCGACGGGAGTTCTTGGTCAACTGGCCTGACGGGACACCGTGAGACCAGTGGCCAAGCCGAGCTGTTGACCAAGCGTCGACAGACAACTCAGTTAGAGGGATCTTTCCCGCCCCAAGAGCTGCGAGGGACTTACCTTTGTCTCTTTTGGACAGAGAAATGGTCCAGCAGAAGTTGGTCCTCACCTTTAGTAGAGAGGGTCAGACAAAGCTCCATAAAGAAGCTGAATAAGAGGCACCAGAGAAGGACAAATGCCGCAGCCGAGGTAGAAGCAGCCGCGCCGCCTCTTTGAGGGCGATCATCTGCTCGAAGCTGATCCGCCTGCAGGACACCGCCGACCGGGCCTCTTTGACTTCACCGGAGGAAAAACGCTTCTCAGGATGCCCCAGTTGTAAATGGGCAGCACGGTCTTCGAGGACGTAGGCCAAAAAGGAAGAGCACAGGTCGCAGGCCTGCGGGTCGTGCTCCAGGCCTAGACAGTAGATGCACGTGGAGTGCGGATCCGTCCAAGACATCTTCTGCTCGCAAGGGCATCTCCGGAAACCGGGAGTCGATTTGTCCATCACAGCTGCGAGGGAGAGAAGACCGAAGTCTTTTAAGCAAAAAACTTTTAAATTAGAAAAAAATCGAAGAATTAGGAACCAGTCTTATACGCAGAGCGTTAAGGAGGGAACCTGAGCTTCCAAGCGGTAAGGAAGATCTAGCGTCATGGGGCGGAGCCGAGAGTTTTACCACCCGGGTGGGTGGGAGGAGCCAGCTTGAAGACCTTCCGGCAAGATTTAAAGCGGCAAGGATACCTGTCAGACAGTGTGGATGAACAACATATCCATGTCCCTAGAACAATGCAATTAGCCAACCATTTGGATAAACATTGCTTAGAAATGGGAGTCCCTTCCATTCTAGGCACGAAAAACACAAAATGGAAATTAAGTACCTAATGTAATTCTTGGTCATCCTGGACGAAGTCTCCACCACTCATTCACACAAGTGGGACTATGCCAGAGGCGCTAGGACCCAGTGGGAACCAAAAGTCTGCAGGAGAGCTGGTGCCGAGGTAGGATCGCGCATGTGTGGGGCCGCGAGGCTGCCTCGCCCTGTATAGGCTATCTTGCCGTTGACCCTCCAACTGCCTCAGTACCTTTTTTACAGAGGAGGTGCAGCATAAACTAATTTAGAAAAACTAACCTATTTTGGAAATAAGACAGTCCGTATGACCTGTGTAAGAAGGGTCAACTCAATACTGTAGCTTCTTCACAGCCTAGGGCCCACAAGGGAGTGAAGATCAAAACAGAGTGAGTGAGCTCAGGGGATGGTGGGTAGGGAGGTAGGAATGAGTGGTGGAGACTTCATCCAAGAAGATCAAGAATTATGGTAGGTACATAATTTTCATATCTTCCTGGACATAAAGTCTCCACCACTCATTCACTCGAGTGGGAAGCAGTATAGCGCAGTGGTTTAAGGCTCTGAACTGCAAACCTGGAGACCTGGGTTTGAATCCCACAGCCCCCACTTGCATACTGTGTTGCCCTGAGCAAGTCACAACTTCCTTGTGCTCCCAGGTCGCACCTGTAAACAAGCTTTCAGCTTAGTGTCTCTCTCCTGGTAAAACAAAACAAAAACAAAAAAGTACCGCGCTAAATACTGCCCCCCCCCCCAAAGAAGGGCAGCAGGCGAGAGGAGCTCACTCAGGACAGAAGTCCATTAAGGATTGTCCTGCCAGAGGAAGGATGCTGCCTGGCATGGACATCCAAGGCATAGTGCTTCACGAAAGTGTGCATAGAGCTCCAAGTGGCCGCACTGCAGATGTCTGCAATGGGCATGTTCCGAATCTCTGCTAGTGATGCCGCGACTGCTCTGGTAGAGTGGGCATAGACACTGCCTTCCAGTTTGACCTGCGCCATCGAACAGCAATGGTATAGACATGCTACCAGCCATGCTGAAATGCACCTGATGGCAACAGGCTGACCCAGCTGGGCCATGCTGAAAGAGACAGAGTTGCTTGGATCTGCGAATCTCTCTTGTTCTGTCGATGTAGAATCGCAAAACCCTCTTTACATCCAAAGACTGTAGGGTACACTCTCCTTCATTCTAAAAGTTTGCGAAGTAGGTCGGAAGGACCAGGAGTTGGTTCAGGTGGAATTCTGAGACTACTTTAGGAAGGAATTTTGGGTGAGTTCTGAGAAAAACCTTGTCCTTGTGAAACACTGTGCGTCTGTAACTAGGGCATGTATTTCTGAGACTCTGCGACCTGAAGTAATGGCCACAAGGAAGGCAGCCTTCCAGATCAGAAACCTTGACTCGCAGGTTGCTAGAGGCTCAAAAGGCTTATGGGTGAGTATGTCTAGCAGAGGGTTGATATCCTGTCTGTTCTGCACCAGTCATTCCGCCTATCAGGGCAGTTAGAGCGGTATGTAAGCCTGCCCCATCTGTGAAACTTCCTTGCTGATACTGCTATGAGTGTGTAATGCCTCTGCATAACAGGCCAGGTGAACATCGTAAGGGACAGCATGTTCTTTCCCTGATACAAAGGACTGTGGGAGATTTGTTACCCCAGTGACACCTCTGAAAGAACAGCACCTTCGATGGTGGCAGTGGACTCAACAGCATACAACACTGACAGAAAACTGTCGACAGCAATCTCGAAGGACATTATTACTGTTTGCGGCAAAAAAAAAAAAACAAATGAGAAAAAAAATCTTCAGCACTGAAAGATATGACAAAGAACTGGTCTGACATGCACTCAACAGCAGTAAAAAAATAATTTAAGTGGATGGAGTTGCTCAAAGTTATGTAGGCAATGCCATGGCGACAGATGTCCAACATGTGCAGAAGGTCCCGGCTGAAAAGTCCTCCAGGAGGCATGACATTATCAGTTTATGGTCCAATGAGTGTGGCTATATGGAGGAGATATCCTTGAAGAAGGTCTCCAGTAATTTGGAAACATTAGTGAGAAATACAATTCCTCACCATTTATGTGGAACTTCTCTGGGTGAGTGTTTTGAGTGCACCTCACTCCCTCGTTTTACTGCATTTAAGAGTTCATTAGAACTTGAAAGGGGAACTCTAGTTTCGTCAGACCAACACTGAAGTTTGAGTCTGATCCTGATATGCACTATGAAACAACTGCCTGCTGTTACCTACTTGATTTACCCATAGTCTGCTCTATTTGACGATTCAGCAACTTATATCTGTAAATACAGGATAATCTGGTGACCCCCATTATCAACCCGTTTTTGATTACTGTAAAAACTCGTATCAACCCGCAGGTTGATATGACTTTTACAGTCTCGCGCCAAGAAACCTGCAGCAGTCCAGACCAATTATGTTGAACAGAATACCCCAAAGACCAATCTGTGCTGTAAAAATAATTTCCCCAATTCCTGTTTTTTTGCGAAAGAAGCCACTGATTATACAGGGAGAGCAAGTGACTCTGTGGCTTCAGAAGAGTTGATGCAACTGTTTGCGACTGTTGCTATGCCAACTGTTCTGTCAGGTCTACTGAAGCCTCCGAGTCACTCGCTCTCCTTGCGCTACACTTGGTGGCTTTTTTCCACCGAAAACTAAGGGAAGGGCTGTCACTGAAGTCGAGCGCATCCCCTCACTGGCTCTCAGTCCAGCTGGGTGGGCCAATGATCCCAACAACACGGCTCTTTCCTGCCACTATCGAAGACCCACGTTGCTGACTGCTCATTCCTGTACCTCCTCGTCTCCACACCAGTAAAGTACATTTTATTTTTTTATACAGTTTATCCTGCCTTCATAAAAATAAATATATGTATCCTGCCACACTTGCGCTTCTATTGGGAACTCCTCAGTCAGTCAGTCAGATCGGAAACTGACTGGAGCTGACCGACTGCTTTTAATGCTGCACACAAAACAAAGCACCATCAATTATAAAAATCTAGGTAGGGGTGTGTTCATGGTGTTTTTTTTTTTGTTTTTTTTCCCTCACACACCCTCGGTGATTGATGAGCTCATAAACCTCTTGAGCTTCACTCTCAAGGTTTATGGCTCATCACTCACCTTGGGTGTGTAAAAAAAAACACCATAACACACCCGCCTAGCCATTATTCTCTATATAATAACTGGTGAGCCACTATAATGATTGGATTGCCACTCCTGGTAAAACATCATAATAACCCCACTGAATTCCATAACAACTCGATAGTGGGTTATTATGGCGTTTTCCTCCTTACGCTCTCACTTCACTGTATTTGTGCGAGCATGGCAGCTGCTCAGGAACACGCTTGCTCACACAAATACAGCTTACAGTTTTTCTGAGTTAAAACCTTGCACCAGTTATAAAAAATAATGCCTGTGCAAAGTCTGAGGATTTTTCACACACCCTCAGTGTGTGATAATCTCATAAAAACCTCGAGCTTTGCTCTCAGGGTTTATGGACTATCACACACCTTGGGTATTGCGAAAAATCCTCCTAACACCCTTCTGCACAGGCATTATTCTCTATGTTCCATACTAAGATTTATGCAGGTACTAACTTTGGCCGCCTATTACCACTCACTTGACATTGACAATAATGTCCAGGTAATCAAAGAACAGGTTACTCACCTGTAACAGTAGTTCTAGGAGTGGTATATGTTGTTCATCCACACTCTCTGCTATGTCCATTTCCCCTTCAAATCTGGCTGGAAAGTCTTCAAGCTAGCTCCTCCCACCCACCCGGGTGGTAAATACCTCGGCTCTGTCCCATGACGCCAGATCTTAGCCCGCTGAAAGCAAGATTGTGCGCCTAAAGCCGAGAGGTGATGAAACAACATATACTACCCCAGAACTACTGTTACAAGTGAGTAACCTGTTCTTCTAGGAGCATGGATATGTTGTTCATCCCTACACTCTGGCAGACTCCAAGCAGTTCTCCGGGAGGAGGGAGGCAAGGCGCATACCCCCTACTTTGGAAACAGAGATTGGAGAACCGAGGCCCCAAAACCACCATCTTGGCGTAACACAAGATCAATGTGGTAGTGGGTAATGAAGGTGTTTGCTGACTTCCAGGTAGCAGCCCAGCAGATTTCCTGGATAGGAATGTCCCTGGAAGCAGCCACCGATGCAGCAGTATGGCGTGTAGAATGAGATCTTATCCCTCTGGGAGGCTCCTTGCCCACCAACTCACAGCACAGATGGATGCATGATGTAATCCATCTCGCAATGATCCGCTTGGCTGCAGGTCTGCCAGAAGCGGCTTCAGCGTAGGTGACAAACAGATGGCGAACCTCTCCCCGAATTTCCGCTGTCCTTTCTTGTAGTAGGAGACAGCACGTCTCAGGTGCAGAGTATGAAGCCTGTATTCGGCGTCCGAGGTGTAGTTAGGGTAATATACTAGCGGAGTCAACGCCTGGTTAAGGTGAAACTCTGAAACCACCTTTGGAAGGAATTTCGGGTGGAGGTGCAGGACAACTTTGTCCCTGTGGAAGACCTGATAAGGGGAGTCCACCGAAAGCGCCTGGAGTTCCCCTGTCCTTCTGGGCGATATGATAGCCACCAGGACGGCAGTCTTCCACAAGTGTGAGAGCTCACACTTGTGCATGGATTCAAATGGCTTGCCCATGAGTTTTGCCAAAACCAGCAAGAGATCCCACGGAGGTGGAGGTTCACGCACCGGAGGGGATATGTGATCTAGGCCTTTGAGGAAGCGCCTGACCACTGTCTCTTGGGCCAAAGTTGGCAGACCGGCCCGTGCTCGGTAAGCAGAAATGGCTGCCAGGTGCACCCTAAAGGTCGATGACCGTAGACCCCCTTTGAAGAGGTACCAAAGGTAGTCTAGAATGTTAGCAACGGAGCAGGATAAGGGGTCCAGACTCTTACCCTTACACCAAATGGAAAAGGTAAGGCATAACATTTACTGGTCGATTCCGTACGAGATGACTCCACCACGGTGTAGACATCCTCGGAAAGACCAAAAGCCTGGAACTCTAGCCACTCAGGTACCAGGCTGTAAGATGCAGGGATTGAAGGTCCGGATGGTAAACCTTCCCCTGGTTCAATGATATCAGGTCCGGGCGTGTACAAAACCGCTCCGGGGGCCTGCAGTAGAGGCTGAGGAGATCTGGGTACCAGAACTGGCGCAGCCAATCTGGGGCTACCAGGATCACCTTCGCCTTGTCCCTCCTCACCTTGTGGATCAAGGGAAATGGAGGGAAGGCATAGAGGAGGCCTGGGGTCCACGGCCTTGAAAAGGCATCCCCCTGCAGCAAGCCCTGCTGAGGTGGGGCGGGCATGATACAGTCTCAGGTTGGTGTTTTCCCTGGAGGCAAACAAGTCCACCAATGGTTTGCCCCAATGGGAGAACAGACTGTAAGCTACCTCTGGATGGAGACACCACTCGTGGGATGTCTGGCCTAAGCGGCTGAGAGTATCCGCCAGTTGGTTCGAGGCTCCTGCCACATGGATGGCAAGGAGATCCGCCTCCAACCGGCTGACAAGGGTCCAGATTCAGAGCGCCTCCTTGCATAGCAGACGGCAGTGTGTGCCGCCCTGTTTGTTGAGGTAGTACATGGTCATGGTATTGTCCGTCTGGACTTGAACCACTTGACCCCGGAGCTGAGGAGCGAAAGCTGACAGGGCCACTCGGACTGCTCTGAGCTCCAACAGGTTGATGTGGCACCGGGACTCCTCAGGGGACCAGAACCCGTGGGCCCTGTGGTCCTCCATGTGGGCTCCCCAGCCCAAAAGAGAGGCATCGGTCATCAGGACAACCGTCGGCTTGGGGTGGACAAACGGGATCCCTTCCTGCAACCATTCTGTGACGGTTCACCACTGGAGAGCGTCCCACATCTTCTGGGTTACAGTGATCAGCTGGTTGAAGTGACCATGACGCTGAGACCACTGGGTGGCCAGCTCCCACTGGAGGGGGCTCATGAGCACCAGGCCCAATGGACCACCAAGTTGCACGTCGCCATGTAGCCCAGAAGGTGCAGAAAGTCCCGGGCGCAAGTGCCCAACCGGAAATGATCGGGCAAAAGGAGGAGAGAACCTCCGCTGTGTCCACCGGGAGCTGAGCTCTGGCTTGACAAGAGTCGAGCTCTGCCCGATAAAGCCCATCACCTGAGAGGGCACAAGTTCCGATTTGGCCTTGTTGATGAGGAGGCCTAGTCAGGAGCAGGTTCAGAGGGCCAGATCCCTGGACCTCTCCACCTCCTGAAGGGAGAAACCCACCAAGAGCCAGTCATCAAGATAGGGTATATCCGAACTCCTCGCGTCAAGATGGGCGATGGCGACAGGCCGAACGGCATGGCTTGGAACTCGTACAGGGTCCCTTCGACCCTGAAGCGGAGGAACCGCTTGTGGGACGGACAAATAGGGACATGAAATAACGCGTCCTGTAGATCCAGTGAACAGAACCACGTTTTGCTCCTGAGGTGGTATGATCTGATTTAGAGTTACCATCCGGAAGGTGCGAGACCAGAGATATTGACTCAGGTCGTGGAGATCTAGGATGGGGTGCCAACCCCACCGTCTGCTTGGGCACCAGGAAGTACCTGGACACGGAGCATGGGTCTGTAGGAGGATCCGGCACTGGAGCTACCGCCTCCTTGCGGAGGAGCTGAGCAATGTCGTCTCGAAGGGCCAACTGAGTGCATGCTGAGATCCTTTCCTCCCAAGGGGCGTGGGCTTGGCTGGGAGGGCACTGCTCAAATTCTAGAGGCAGTCCCTGGCCGACCACTTCCAGAACCCACCTGTCCGAAGTGATACCGGACCAGGCAGAACGAAAGTGACAGAGCTGGCCCCCCATGGGAGGACCCAGAGCTGGCGTGACGGGTATAGGGGTGGCAACCCCTGGTCCATCACTGAGCAGGCTTAGAGGAGGAGGAGGAGGCTCCTGGACCGGCACCTCGACTTCTCTTATGGGGCTGTTGAGGACCCTGCTTGGGACAGGGGTGCCAAGCTTGAGCCTGCTGCTGTTGTTGTTGCTGACCTCCTTGATAGGAGGGCTGTCTAACCGCTGAAAAGGCTTCTTCTTGTGCTTCTGCTGGTTCTTACCCGAAGAACCCTTTGCAGAGGTAGCATCCAAGGTGGCACTGGACTGCTCTATACACTGGAGGTGACTTGCCACTCCCGGACCGAAGAGGTCGGTGCCAAGGAAGGACACGTCAGCTAACTTGTGCTGAGTATCCGTCGGAAAGGAGGATAACCTCAACCAGGCTATGCGACAAGTGGCCACTGCGGCTGCTAAACAGCGGGCACAGGAATCTCCAATGTCCAGGGCCGTTTGGAGCTGCTGTTTGGCAAGAGCACGGCCCTGGTCACGGACCTGCTTGACTGTGGTCTGCATGTCTGCTGGGAGATGAGGGAAGACTTCATCTAGTGACCCCAAGAGGGCATGAGAGAAGTGTGCCATGATCACAGCCGAGCTGGGCTGACGAAGGCCCAAGGATGATGCCGCATAAACCTTCCAGGCAGAATGGTCCATATTCTTGGACTCCTTGTCCGGAGGGCGGTCAGTGTCCACCGAGCTGTCCAAATGTCTAAACTCAGAAGCAGTCACTAGGCTCTCAGCCGAGGGATGCTCTGTAAACCCCGCCAGGGACCCCATGGTTACTGTATACTTGTGGGCCATGCAGGCAGACGGAGCTGGGCATGAAGCAGGACATTGCCATAGCTCAAGGGCTGGTCCAAAAATGGCTTCGGCCACTGGAAAGGCCTCTGTCGGGGTATCCCCCCTCTTAACGATATCCGTCAGGGGGTATTACGCCTTCTTTTGGATAGGTTCCAAGGGCATTCCAGTCGATTCCGACATCAAGTGGAGAATGCCCTGAAAGGAGGCGGGACCTTCCTCCAAGCTTGCCACTGATGACTCATCATCCCCTGGATGCAAGTGCAGACCAGTGACATCCGAGTCTGGAGAGTCGTGATATAATGGTCTCCCGCCTATGTCTCCCTTGATATGCTGGGGCCGATCGTGAAACAGTAATGGACGAGCAGCAGGAAGGCTGGTGTCTTGTCCTATCCTCTTTCGAGGGAGCCCCTCCCTGAGGCTGCATAGGCGGTGGTTTCACCAAAATTGCTGCGGAGACCAAGACAGGGCGAGGAGGAATGCATGCCGGCCCTAAGGGTGGAGGAACCGAAATCTTCGGTTCCAGAGGGGTCGGCGTCGGCCTAAGAGGCTGGGGCCAAGTAATGGCTGGTGTTGCCAGCAGGGCCGGCTTCTGACTGGTCAGAAGCAGCTGTTGACACATGAGGTCCTCATAACGTCGATGGAGCTTCTGTCAAAGTCTCTCCTCATCCGAGGAGGATGAGAATCGGTGGCAATGCCTCTTCTGAGAGTGCTTGTGACCTTTCTTCGGTTTTTCGACCAAAGGGGCTGTAGTCCTCAATCGAGACCGACAGGATCAGCTCAATCGAGCGGGAGAAACAGGAGTCAGGGAGAACCGTGGTTCCGGCACATTTCCCTCAATCAGGACATCCGATGGCTGGGTTTCCTCATCGGGGAAGGGATAGGTGTCCTTTCCAAGGAGTCGGTGACCAGAGTCTGCGACAACGGCTCGACTGGGTCGAGAGGAATCTCGACCGGTTCAGCAGTTTCCTAGGCCTTGGAGCCTGGGCCTGACGGAAGGTCTGAAAAGCTGGCGGCCGAGGAAGCAATCTCGACCGAGGTCGAGACCGCAAGATCCTGAGAGTCGGACCTCTCTCGGTCCCAGGAACTCCTTCATCGAGATGAAGAAGACTTAGGGTCCTTGTCCCTTTTCTTAGGGCGGGAGGAGTGCGAGCCCGAGGGCGCCTCACCCCTGGTGAGGAGAGACTGGCACAGCTCCCGAAAGGACTCGGTGAAGGTAGAGCCACGAAAACACTTTGGCTGGCCACAGCTCGAGCCGCTTCTTCTCGAAAGCTGCCATCTAGTCGAGCTGCTCGGCGGATCCCATGGCCGTGGAAGCCGCCCACCTTGCCTCTTTCGATTTCACTGGTGGATTAAGAAGCTCCGGTCTCCCCAGCTTAAGGTGCACCTTGCGGTCGTCCAGGACATTGGGATGGAAGGCCAGAGAGATGGTGCAAGACACCCAGGCAGTAGACACACGAGAGGTGGGGATCGGTGCGCGACATTTTTATCCGCAGGGACACCGGGCGAAACCCGGGACGACGGTCCTCCGCGTAATGGCGCGCCGGATCGGTATCGTAAACTCTGATGAGTTTTAAAGAAAGCGATTGCAGTGAAAACCGTTGTTGAGAATCCAGAGCCTACAAAGCTGCAGAAGTAGCACGACGGAACCTGAATCTTCCAACAGAAAGGAAGATCTGGTGTCATGGGGTGGAGTCGAGGTATTTACCACTCGGGTGGGTGAGAGGAGCCAGCTTGAAGACTTTCCGGCCAGATTTAAAGGGGAAAGGGACATGCCAGAGAGTGTGGATGAACAACATATCCGCGCTCCTAGAAATATTAGTTTTGTTCTGGTTTTTAGCTATTACAAAAGATGGACAAACAGAAATTCCATTGGAGTTTGGCTTCACTTTTAGTGGCCATGTAGGACACTGGTAAATAGCAGTTTCTAAACATCGCAGAGCCAACTATCATGCAACAGCTACATTGATCCCTGCCAAACGTATCTGTTCAGTGTCCGGGAAAATGTTTGCTTAGGAATTGTAGGAATACCACGAAGAACAAAATTAGTAAAGTATCCAACTCCAAGAAAGATACTTTTCTAGGCACCAACATGAGACTAAAAAGGACTCTTACTTGCAGCCTCTAGTTCTTCTCCGATACAGGCAACTCTCTGCTCTAGGTGAGTTATACGAGATTGAACTTCTACAAGGTAACTCCCATATTTCTGGTAATCTTGTTGAATGGTGGCCAACGATTTCTTCAGTGCCATCACACGATCCTTTATTGGAACAAAATAAGTTATATGATTTTGATTTTCAAGGTTGCAAGCTTGCATGAGATGGAAAATTACTTGCCCGTTACTGTAGTCTTTTTCAAAGGTATTATCCCTTGGACCCACATTCTGAGAAATTTTTCCACTAGCAGCAGAGTTTACCTCCCAGTATTCTATTCCCTTCACCCTCCTCTTACAACTAACACAGCCATGTCCAGGCCTTGCCTGCCACAGTGTCAGAGCCCACACCACACAAAGGAGATGATTTTCAGTGTGCATTGGCATCTCACTTCCGGAGGGGCACTGCTATCACTTCATTACAATTCTGGCCACCCGGCTGTAGGCAGCAGAGTCCACTACCACACACGGGTAACTGGCATGGAAGCAAAATTAACTTCCCGTGGGCCATCAAGCAGCCTTTTTTTTTTTTCTTCCTTCTTTTTAATACTTCCTTTATTCAAGAAATGTGCAACAAATCAGTCACATCATACTATATTACTGAAAGCATATCCAACGATACCAAAAAAAATAAAGTTTAGGGTCCATTGTGCGTAGCCATACTCACAACACATTCTTAAATTAATTTACTGTTAAAAAATGACTACAAGAACTCTAAAACTACAAACTCTTTGAGGCATTCCTTCATATCATCCTTTAGCAGTTATATTCAGTTGTGTCTCGTAGCATCCGGGAACATGGGGATACCTCCATACAATAGTTATACTTCAAACCCATATCAAGTTATCCCTGATTGCCAATTTTGTCAATGTTATTTTATGTTTAATTTGAGTTAATCTCCATCCTTCTCTGGTGACTACTCTGTTTCATCTGGTCCAACATTCAATATATTTTTCAATCCTATCTTGTACCTGTATGTGAGCCTCTCCATTTCCGCTAGCTCCTCCACTATCCCAGTCCAATCTGCTAACAATTGGGGTTGGGGGTCAACCTGCAGTCATTTTCAGGTTACCTGCCTTATCTAATGCTGCAACACAAATGCACCAGATGTAACAGGAACTAGTCCACTTTACTGAGTTAGGGGGTAGCCAAAATACCATGTTCTGAAACTAGAGCGGGGTTATTATCTAGATAGAATGAACTTTTGGGAAGTCTCCTCAGGGAATACATCCATGACAGGATGTGTAAAGAAAATACACGTATGCGAGGCTTGCAGCTCCCCAGTTTCTCTAACAAGCTGCCGTGGTGGTCTGATCCCATTTAGCTTTTATTTTCAGGGGTTATAAAATATCTGGTTTCAAACCTTCAAGTGTAGTCATGCTACCTGAGAGAAAAGATGTTTTAAAACAGCCCTCCCGCAGCTTCATCTACTCTTTCTTCGAGAGCTGGAATCCAGTTCCCATCTCCCATCTCTGTTAAACGGATGTGTTGCGGCTTCTGCTCTATGGGAATGCATATATACATAAATCCTAGATATCGCCCTTTGTGAGCGCTAGAGGTTGATAAAGTCGCCATCTGGAGGTCCTCCAGTTCCTCCTCATCAATACCCTGTGTCCATTTAAGCTGGGCCTAAATGCATGTTCTTATCTGACAGTTTCTAAATCAGTCCATAGTCAACCATCCAAACGCTCCCCAGTGTACTTTAATGGTCTTTACGATGTAAGGTGCAGTGCAATGGCTGTGGGGCAGCAGTGTTCCAGGACACATTCTGGAGACTGCAATGCTGCCCTATTTGCAGGCACCTCTCTGGTCTGAGGGAGGAGGCTGCCCATCTCCAGGCTGACCTGGCTAGGATTTGTGAAACCTACTCCGCCACCCAGGGACCACCGCCACTACCTCAGAGGTTGCCAAGAAAGAGGCGCAGCTGAACCAAGGTGGCCTCAAGGAGGGAGAGGTTGGTGGAACAGAGGTGCATCCCTCCAGATGTACCTCTCTCCACAATTCGTACTCTGTTCTGGTGGATAGTGGTTGCTCTATGGAGGCACCTGCAGTGGAAACCAAGGAGGATGTTGGGAACTTCCACAAAGGAGACTCACAGGAGGGTGGCACGGGACCCCACAGGGGAAGGAAGGAAGGAAACAACTCCTGGCGGGGGACTCAATCATTAGGGGGGTAGAAGTAGGGGAGGAAGGGGACAGGGAGGTAAGGTCCCTGCCTGGCGCCACGGCTTGGAGGGACAGGAAGAGAATCCTCAGGAATATGGCAGCAGCTGCACAAGGGAGGTAACTGGATGTCATTGTCCACCTAGGGACAAATGACCTGGCTCGGAATGGGATCAGAGCAGTGCAAGAGGAGTTTATAGAGTTGGGGGAGGGGCCTTAGACAAGTAGAGAATACGGTAACCTTCTCGGAGGTGCTGCCTGTCTATGGCAAGGGTGATGCTAGGGTACTCCACATCATGGAATTCAATGAATGGTTTAAAAACTGGTGTGGAGCTCAGGGTTTTGGCTTCATTAGGGACTGAGGAGCCACCTGGAGGGATGCAGACCTATACTGGCACGATGGTCTGCATCTGTCCGGGGGGAGGAACCAGGATCCTAAGTGATAGGTTAAAATGTTTCATTGGCAAGCATTTAAACTAGCCAAGGGGGGAGGCACTGAAATGGAGCAGGGAAATCCCAGCCTCCCCCCACAAAACACAGTAATTAGCAAGGTAAACACCAAGGTAGAGAAGTCATTAGGGAGCAGGACAGAGGTAAATGCAAAAAAAGGCAGTAAGGACTAGGATGGGGCTAAAAGGGGTAAGTAAAGCCATCAAAATATGGAGGGTGATGAGTATCAATGCCAGTAGTCTGTGTAACAAGTTCCCTGAACTAGTGGCCTTGATGGAAGAGGGATGCCTGGATATTGTGGCAGTCACAGAAACATGGTACACAGAGGACCATGACTGAGATGTCAACATACCAGGATACACAATCTACAGGAGGCACAGGGAGGGTAAAAGAGGAGTAGTAGCAGCTCTCTATGTAAGGGAAGGGATCAAAGCAACAGAACTAAAGAGTAAACTGGGAGCAGATGAGGCACTCTGGGTCACCCTGGAGACAGGGAATGGCACCACAATCCGCATGGAGGTTATATACAGACCCCCATCTCAGGGGGAGGGATTGGAAAAGGAAATGATAGAAGGCATTCTTAGAATGGCAGATAAAGGGAAGATATTGTTGATAGGGAAACTGGATATGTCTGATGTTAACTGGAGCATCTTTGTTGCAGGCACATCCAAGAGCAGGTTCATTCTTGATGCCCTACAAGGGGCATGCCTCAGACAGCTAGTATTGGAACCCACTCGGGAGGAATCAATCTTAGACCTGGTACTCTCAAACAGGGACGGAGAAAGAAATGAAAATGACGTACCTACCGTAATTATGGTCTTTCTGTGTATCTTCACCATTCATCACAGATGGGTATCTGACGGAGGTCAGGACCCCGCGGGAGCTTTTATTTTTTTCTTCTTAAAGGTAGGCGGAGCCGACACACCATCGGCGCCACCCTCGGGGCCGACGCACTGCGTGGCACTCGCGGGATGGCCGTTAGGCTGTGTCGACTCTGCCAGTTCTGAGTCGCCAGAGAGGTAAGAGGAAGGGAGTGGAGGGTGGGACAAGGGAGTCCAAGGGACAGAAAAAAGGAACAGATGTATGAACTAAAAGGAGAAATAACGACTGAGAGGACAGAAAGAGGTTAGAAACTAAAGGGGATTGGGGGGCCCCAATCTCTGGAAGAGGAAGAGGGTGGGTAGGGTGGGTAAAGAATTTAGGAGAGAGGGGAGAAGGATGAGACATCCCGGACCCTGGTCCGTCTCCAGACTGTATAGGAACTGCAAGGAGTAGCAAAGCTTTCTGCCAGAATTCAAGACACGAAATAGCTGGCAAACACTCCAGATAAGCAGAGTCGGCTATTCTGGAGGAAGGACAGGATACAGGGATTTAGCACCCTCTCAAGGAAAAATTTTTGGTGAAAAAGGTTTTTTTTTTTTTTTTTTTTTTTTTAGGAGAAATAGGTTGGATGGAAACAGGGAGGAGGAGAGGAGAGCAACTACCAACTCCCACCCCACAGGGGTGGAGCCAAGGTACTGGAGAAGGAGTGCCGCTCGAGCTATCCACTCTTCCTGGAAAAATACTCCCCTGTGTGTCCCTATTTTACCCCACTCCTAAGGAGGAGAGGGGGAGGCACAGAGAGGGAGGGGGACCCAGAGACTGAGGCCCCAGGGGGATGGAGGGTGGGGTTGTGATGAATGAAGATGCCACAGAAAGACCATAATTACGTGTAGGTACATGCACTTTCATATCTTATCTGTGTCAGTCTTAACCATTCATCACAGATGGGTGAGTACCGAGTCTCCTCAAGGGGTGTTTCTTTACACCCTAAGGGACAACTCCCTAGCCCCCAGTGGGTGACACACCAAGGGGAACCTTCAGGGCCTGGAGAGGCCAGAGAGTGGGAGAGAGAGATGGAGTCCCCCCGGTGGGGGAAGGAAGTTGCCCCGACAAGCACCACCTCACTCTGTGGGAGAAGTAGGTTCCCTGGTGGGCGGAGTTAATCACTCTACGCCGGACCAAGGGTGATAACCGGGAAAGACGCTGCCATTCCATCCGCCTAGTGCAGATCGCTGTCCCTACGACCCTGGTAGCTACCTCATTGGCATCATAGGATGCCCTCGCTTGGTGCCTTGCTAGCTCCAGGCCACGCGCAGAGTGTGCAATGGCTTGTCTGGTTTGCTGCGTGTCATGCAATGAGGCTAGGAGCTGACCTAGCCTGGACCACAAGAACCTGTCGTACGCTGCATAGTGGGCCTGATGTGCAGAGATAGAGAGAAGTAACCGTGCCGAATAGAAAGTCCTCCTACCCCAGAAATCAAAATCCAAGGAGTCTTGATCTGGGGCCGGTCACGCTGAAGGGCGCAAAGCCCATCAGGAGTATCCAACTGCGTCAATCCAGACTGTGGATGAGGCATGGAACCTGGAGACTCTGGGGGTGCGCAATACCTCTGGCTGAGATCCCTTGGGGCAGGAACTCCAGAGAAGGGCCTCTGCCAGGAATGCAATGACACCTCCCGAAAGAGAGCAGGCCAGGGCGGCACCACAAGGGTGGCCTCGCCAAAATCGCCTAGAAAGGCATGCGCCAAGTGTTCAGGATTGCTAACAGTGGAAGGAGTAAGGTGCAAATCCTCCAACATCCTCACGAGGATTGCTGATACTCAAGAAGAGAGATCAGCAGCCGGAGAGATGTGGACAGAGGGTTCCTCTCCCCCTGAAGAGGGGGATGAGGAGCTTGAGGTCACAGTCTGTTCAGTGGGTGGCTGCACGGGGGGAGGTTGAAAAACCTGGCTGTCCATTGACCTAACGTAAGCAGGGAACCGAGCAGTCACCGCTCTGAACTGCTCCCAGGTGACATGCCCACTAGGACCGAGGATGCCTGGGAGCGCAGGAGAGTGTGGCAGAGGGATAGGGACAGAGCCGAGAAGAGATGTCAGCTGACCTCCGCCTGGGCTAAGAAGCGGACCGTGGGCACCGACGGAAGAAGGTGCCCCGGAAGACCCCACAGCTGACAGCTGAACAACCACATCGGTACTGCCTTGGCTGCGCCCGGAAGAATCCCCCCTGTGAGGCGACCGGGGCCGTACAGGTCCAGAAGGACGGTCCCCTACCTCAAAAGAATGGGACTCTCTCAAAGAGACAGAGGAGGAAAAGCGGAGACCCCAGAAAAAGGCCGACGCGCCGACCCCACACCCCTTGACCCCTCTGAGTCTACAAGAGCCCTCCTCCTCGAGAGGGCCAGCCTAGGTAGCTGGCATCTCTGGGCAGCCCCCGAAGGGGTTATCCAGGGTGCAGTCCCCCCCGCCCGCAGGTGCTCCGACAGGCCCCAAAGTTGGGCGATCAAGGCACACCACTGGAGGGGGTACCACAACTGAGGGGTCAGTGAAACTGCCAAGACTAGGCTGCAGAGCTATGGTAGCCCGCACCACTGCCTGCTGGTCAGCACCCCGGATCCTAGTCTTGGTAACCACCGACCTCACCTCAGAAGGGAGCTGACTCTGACTGGTCAAAGAGACTACCGTGCTGCCCACCTCAGCCGCCAACCCAGAGGGGTCAGACTGCACGTCTGACTCAGAGTTCGACTCCGTCTCCAAGGAGGTAGAGTCCGAGGCCCTGTGCCAAACCGTGGGAGGGCAGGCAGTGCCATCCTTACCAACAGGTCCAGAGACCACAGCTGTGCCCGAGTCGGTGCCAGAGCCTCCCGCAGCCCCGCGAGCGGAATCAGAGGGAGGCGCGGCCCCAGCTCGAGCCAGAGATCCAGAGCCGGGACCAGTCATGGCACCATCCAGTCCCACGGCTCCATAAGCAGCGCCGAGGACGGCACCAACAACAGCCCCGGCAGCACCATCGGCGCCGCCGACAGCACAACGAACAGCGCCAAGGGCAGGGGCGGCCCCCGAGGACGGCTCCGACTGAGTAAAACGAAGGCCCCATGGCGCTGAGCCTCGAGGACATGGCGCCGTGCTCAACCTGGGCGCCGAGGCGAGACATGGAACAGGACGGCACCATACTAGAAGTCATGGCGCCACTAGCAGTGTCGGTGCCGACGGCCCCGTCAGGGCCCATGGCGCCGAGGCCTCCAACGGCACTGGTCGACGCCGCCGAGGATGGCGCTGACCTGGGCCTCCCTATGAAAGCCACAGGAGTGACCCTGGGGAGTTTCACCCCTCAAGGGCAACTGCCATGGCGGCACCTTCCCACGGAGCGGGACAGGCCTCCTGCGCCGCGGGAAGAAGCCTCGCAACAGCTAGGCTACAGGTAGCTGAGGCCCCTCCTCCTCGGTCCGAATAGAACCGGAGGGGACCCGGAGGAAAGGCCGAGAGCGTGGTTTTGCCCGACAGCGCATCTTCGACCGAAAGTCAGCGGAGCTCGCCCCCATTTCCACGCGGCGCTGTTCAAGGACCTGGCAGTCCATGGAGAAGCAGGTGTCGCATGAATCCATGTTGTGAAGCGGGCCAAGACATGAGAGACACCGGTCGTGTTAGTCAGTGATGGAGAACTTTCAGTCGCATGGGCACCGTCGCATGGGGGGGGTTAACCAGTCTTGGAAGATTTCTTGCCCTCCAACCAAGACATGACCTACGGGGAAAAAATCCCACCAAAAACAGACTCGACGTCGCAAAAAAGAATAATAATGGAAAGATCTTACCGGGCTACGTTGAATAAAGCAACACAGAACCGGCAGGAATAACCAACGGATTTCGGTACGATATACTGCGCAGGAGAAACTGCGAAGCAGGCCTCAAATTTCTTCAGCTTCCACACGAGGTGACCTCTACAGTGGGAGACGAAGAACTGGCAGGCAGGCGGAATCGACACAGCCTAATGGCCAACCCGCGAGCGCCACGCAGTGCGCTATTCCGAGGGCGGCGCCGATGGTGTGTCGTGTTCCCTACCTTTAAAAAATAAAAATAAAAGTCTGCTGGGTCCTGACCTCCGGCAGATACCCATCTGTGATGAATGGTGAAGATTGACACAGATAAGATTCTCAGATTTAGAAGTGGCTAGCCTTCTGGGAACAAGCGACCACCAAACAGTGTGGTTCACGATAAACACAGCCATAGAGTCAAGCCATATAAAAGCAAGAGTACTGGACTTAAGGAGGTCTGTCTTTGGGAAAATTAGAAAGTGCCTCAGAAAAGCACTAGCAAACAGGCAAGAAGGAGGGGTGGAGGAACAATGGGGAGTAATCAAAACAGTCATCACAGAGGCAACAAGCCTTCGTGTGAAGCAAATCAACAAAACACAACGAAGTAAAAAAAACGCTATGGGTTCTCAAAAGAGGTGTCAGGGAAAGTTAAGGAGAAAAGGATAGCATTCAGGAAATAAGGAAGCACAGAAGGAGAAGGACAGAGAACTTTGTGAGTTAAAGTAGAAGGAGGCAGGGAAGGCAGTCAGAATAGCAAAGGCCCAAACCAAGGAGGTATAGCCAACTCTGTTAAGAAGAGGGATAAGACCTTTTATAGGTACACAAGGGAGCGAAGAAAGGCCAAGGGAAGGATACTGAGACTTAATAAAGCGGAGGAAATGTGGGCAGAGAATGACAGTGCAAAAGCAGGGATACTGAACGCATATTTCTACGCAGTATTCGCAAAGAAAGAGGAGGGGGAGGTACCTAAACCAAACATGAGAAACACTCTGGATACGGGGGTTGATACCAGTCCATTCACAGAAGAAAGGGTTCTGAAAGAAATACTAAAATTGAAGGTGGACAAAGCAATAGGGTCTGATGGGATTCAGCCAAAAATTTTAATAGAACTAGTGACACCACTGACTAATCTCTAACAAATCATGGGAGGATGGGGTGGTACCTAAGGACTGGAGAAGGGCGGATGAGATTCCTCTTCACAAAAGTGGAAGCAGGACAGAGGCAGGAAACTACAGACTACTTAGTTTGACCTCAGTGGTAGGGAAAATGATGGAATCACTTCCAAAGGAAAGAATTGTTGAGTACCTGGAGGCCAGTGGAGCACACGACCCAAGGCAGCATGGATTCACAGCAGAAAGGTTGTGTCAGATGAATCTAATAGATTTCCTTGACTGGGTAACCCAAGTAGTAGACCAGGAAGGGGCTGTGGACATGGCCTACCTAGATTTTAGCAAGGCATTTGATACAGTCCCACACAAAAGATTAATATACAAGTTAGCCAATCTTGGAGTGGGTGCCAAGGTGGTAGCCTGGATAAAAAATTGGTTGGACAACAGGACGAAAAGGGTAGTAGTAAACGGAGTCCACAGTGAAGAAAGGAGGGTTACTAGCGGGGTACCGCAGGGTTCAGTACTGGGACCGGTCCTTTTTAATGTCTTTATAAGTGACATTGCAGAGGAACCGGAAGGAAAAGCAAGTATCTTTGCAGATGACACCAAGATCTGCAACAGGGTTGATACACAAGATGGAGTGGAAAGGATGAGAAGGGATTTGGCAAGGTTGGAGGAATGGTCAGATGTATGGCAGCTTAGATTCAATGTAAAGAAGTGCAAGGTAATGCACCTGGGAAACAAAAACCCAGGAGAAGAGTACACACTGGGGGGGAGATACTGACAACAAAAATGGAAAGGGACCTGGGGGTAATTATATCAGATGACCTAAAGGTGGGCAAACAATGTGAGAAGGCAGTAAGGAAGGCTGGGGGGATACTGGGATGCATAAGGAGAGGCATCAGCAGTAGAAAACAGGAAGCTGTTATCCCTCTGTACAGATAGTTGGTGAGACCCCATCTGGAGTACTGTGTGCAGTTCTGGAGACCCCATCTCCGCAAAGACACAGAGTGGAGGCTGTCCAGAGGAGGGTAACCAAAATGGTGCAGTGTTAACACCAGAAGACGTACAAAGAGAGACTAAAGAAGCTTAATATTTATACCCTTGAAGAAAGAAGGGAGAGGGGGGACATGGTAGAAACTTTGAAGTATCTCAAGGGAATCAACAAAGTCCAAGAGGGAAGTATCTTTCAGAAAAAGAGATGTGCAAGAACAAGGAGGCACAATCTGAAGATAGAGGGGGGACGGCTCAGAGGTAATGTGAGGAAGAACAGGTTACTCAGTTGTAACAGTAGTTTTAGGAGTGGTATATGTTGTTCATCCACACTCTCCTAGCATGTCCCTTTCCCCTTTAAATCTGGCCGGAAGTCTTCAAGCTGGCTCTTCCCACCCATCCGGGTGGTAAATACCTCGGCTCCGCCCCATGACGCCAGCTCTTAGCCCGCTGGAAGCAAGGTTGTGCGCCTAAAGCCGGGCAGGTCGGGTGGGTGCGTGTGGATGAACAACATATACCACTCCTAGAACTACTGTTACAGGTGAGTAACCTGTTCTTCTAGGAGCGTGGATATGTTGTTCATCCACACTGTCTGGTAGACTCCAAGCAGTTCTCTGGGAGGAGGGAGGCAAGGCGCACACCCCCTACTTGGAAAATAAAGATTGGAGAACTGAGGCCCCAAAACCAGCATCCCGGCGTGACTCAAGGTCGATGTGGTAGTGGGTAATGAAGGTGTCTGCTGACTTCCAGGTAGCAGCCCGAAAGATTTCCTGGATAGGGATGTCCCTGAAAGTTGCCACCGATGCAGCAGTATGGCAGTGGAATGAGCTCTCATCCCTCTGGGAAGCTCCTTGCCTGCCAACTCATAGCACAGACCTATGCATGATGTAATCCACCTTGCAATGGTCCTTTTGGCTGCAGGTCTGCCAGAAGCGGCCTCAGCGTAGGTGACAAACAGCTGGCGAACCTCTCCACAGATTTCCACCATTCTCTCCTTATAATAGAAGAGAGCACGTCTCAAGTCCAAAGTATGGAGCCTGTACTCGGCGTCCGAGGTGTAATTAGGGTAGTAAACCAGCAGAGTCAGCACCTGGGTAAGGTGAAATTCTGATACCACCGTCGGAAGGAATTTCGGGTGGGGGTGCAGGACAATTTTGTCCCTGTGAAAGACCAGATAAGAGGAGTCCACCGAAAGCTCCTGGAGCTCCCCTGTCCTTCTGGCAGACGTGATAGCCACCAGGAAGGCAGTCTTCCATGACAAGTGAGAGCTCACACTTCTGCATGGGTTCGAATGGCTTGCCCATGAGCTTTGCCAAAACCAGCAACAGATCCCATGGAGGGGGAGGTTCTTGCACCAGAGGGGATATGTGATCCAGACCTTTGAAAAAGCGCCCGATCACTGTCTCCTGTGCCAATGTCAGCTGACCGGCCCGCGCCCGGTAAGCAGAAATGGCTGCCAGGTGCACCCTAAGGGTTGATGACCATAGACCCCCTTTGGAGAGAGACCAAAGGTAGTCGAGAATGTTAGCCACAGAACAGGATAAGGGGTCCAGACTCTTACCCTGACACCAAATGGAAAATCTCTTCCATTTTTAGGCATAACATTTACTGGTCAATTCCTGACGAGATGCCTCCACCACTGTGTAGACATCCTCGGAAAGACCCAGAGCCTGGAACTCTACCGCTCAGATACTAGGCTGTGAGGTGCAGGGATTGAAGGTCCGGATGGAATACCTTCCCCTGATTCAGAGATATCAGGTCTGGGCGTGTACAAAGCCGCTCCTGGGGCCTGCAGCTGAGGCTGAGGAGATCTGGATATCAGAACTGGCACGGCCAATCTGGGGCTCCCAGGATCACCTTCGCCTTGTCCCTCCTCACCTTGAGTAACACCTTGTGGATCAAGGAAAATGGAGGGAAGGTGTGAGGAGGCCTGTGGTCCATGGCCTCAAAAAGGCATCCCCCTGCAGTGAGCCCTGCTGAGGGGGGCGGGCATGGTACAACCTCAGCTTGTTGTTTTCCCTGGAGGCAAACAGGTCCACCAATGGTTTGCCCCAGTGGGAGAACAGACTGTAAGCTACCTCTGAATGGAGTGACCACTCTTGGGATGTCTGGCCTATACGGCTGAGAGCATCCACCAGCTGGTTCGAGACTTCTGCCACGTGAATGGCTAGAAGATCCCCCTCCAACCGGCTGATGAGGGTCCAGATTCTGAGCACCTCCTTGCATAGCAGAAGGAAATTTGTGAGGAAATACATGGTCGTGGTATTGTCTGTCTGGACTTGGACCACTTGACCCCGGAGCTGAGGAGTTAACAACGCCAGTCTGACTGCTCTGAGCTCCAGCAGGTTGATGTGGCATCAGGACTCCTCGGGGGTCCAGAACCCGTGGGCTCTGTTCTCCCCCATGTGTGCCCATGAGAGAGGCATCGGTCGTAAGGACGACCGCTGGCTCGGGGCGGACAAATAGGATCCTTTCCTGCAACCGTTCTGGGGTGGTCCACCATTGGAGAACGTCCCACATCTTCTGGGTTACAGAGATCAGCTAGTCAAAATGACTGTGGCGCTGAGTCCACTGGGCGGCCAGCTCCCACAGGAGGGGGCGCATGTGCCACCTGGCCCAACGGACCACTGAGTTGCACGCCGCCATGTAACCCAGAAGGTGCAGAAAGTCCCGGGCAGGGCGCAAGTGCCCAACCAGAAATGACTGGGCAAAGGAGTAAAAGAACCTCCGCCCTGTCCGCCGGGAGCTGAGCTCTGGATTGACGCGAGTCGAGCTCTGCCCTGATGAAGTCCATCACCTGAGAGGGCATGAATTCTGACTTGGCCTTGTTGATCAGGAGGCCTAGTTGGGAACAGGTTCGGAGAGCCCGATCCCTGGATCTCTCCACCTCCTGAAGGGAAGAACCTGCCAAGAGCCAGTCATCGAGATAAGGGTAGATTCAAACTCCTCGATGCCGGAGATGGATTACCACCACTGCGATGCACTTGAAGACCCTTGGGGCCGATGACAGGCCGAATGGCACAGCTCGGGAACTCGTACAGGGTCTCCTCGACCCTGAAGCGGAGGAACCGCTGATAAGACAGACAGATTGGGACGTGGAAGAACACGTCCTGTAAATACAGTGAACAGAACCACATGTGTCACTCCAGGGATGGTATGATCTGATTCAGAGTTACCATCCGGAAGGTGCGAGAACAGAGATATTGATTCAGGTCGTGGAGATCTAGGATAGGGCGCCAACCCCCCCATCCGCTTGGGCACCAAGAAGTACCTGGACACGAAGCCTGGGTCTGTAGGAGGATCCTGCACTGGAGCTACCGCCTTCTTGCAGAGGAGCTGAGCAATGTCGTCTCGAAGAGCCGACTGAATGCAAACTGAGATCCTTTCCTCCCCAGGGGTGCGGGCTCAGCTGGGGAGGGTACTGCTCGAATTCCAGAGGCAGTCCCTGGCCAACCACTTCTAGAACCCACCTGTCCGAGGTGATATCGGACCAAGCGGAAAGCAAGTGGCGGAGCCGGCTCCCCACGGGAGGACCCAGAGCTGGTGTGACAGGTGTAGGGGTGGCAACCTCCGACCAGTCACTGAGCAAGCTTAGAAGAGGAGGAGGAGGAGGCTCCTTGACCAGCACCTCGGCTTCCTTTACGGGGCTGTTGAGGACCCTGCTTGAGCCTGGGGCACCAAGCTTGAGCCTGCTGTTTCTGCTGACCTCCTTGATAGGAGGGCTACCTAACCGCAGGGGAAGAGTGCCGAAAAGGCTTCTTCTTGCGCTTTGCTGGTTCTTGCCCAAAGAACCCTTCGCAGAGATAGCATCCAAGGCGGCACTGGACTGCTCTATGTGTTGGAGGTGACCAGCCACTCCTGGACCGAAGAGGTCGGTGCCCAGGAAGGGCACATTAGCCAACTTGTGCTGGGTGTCTGCCAGGAAGGAGGATAGCCTCAGCCAAGCCCTGCGGCGAGTGGCCACTGTGGCTGCCAAGGAACGGGTACAGGAATCTCCAATGTCCAGGGCCGTCTGGAGATGCTGTTTTGCAACAGCACGACCCTGATCACGGACCTGCTTCACTGTGGTTTGCATGTCCACCAGGAGATGAGGGAGGACTTCATCCAATAACCCTAGAAGGGCATGAGAGAAGTGTGCTATGATAACAGCCGAGCTGGCCTGACGAAGGCCAAAGGAGGAGGCCACATAGACCTTATGGGCCAAATGGTCCATATTCCTGGACTCCTTGTCTGGGAGTCGGTCAGTGTCTGCCGAGCTACCAGTACGTCTGAACACAGAAGCAGTCACTAGGCTTTCGGACGAAGGATGATCTGTGAACCCCACCAGGGACCCCACGGGCACCGTATACTCGCGGGCCATGCGGGCAGACGGAGCTGGGCAGGAAGCAGGACGCTGTCAAAACTCAAGGGCCGGGGCCAATGATGGCCTCAGCCACTGGAAAGTCCTCCATTGGGGTATCCCCCTTTTTAGGATATCCGTAAGGGGGTACTCTGCCTTTTTCTGGATGGGCTCCAGGGGCATTCCGGTGGATTCAGAGATCAGGCGGAGAATGCCGTGAAAGGAGAAAGGGCCTTCTTCCTGTCCTGTCACGGATGACTCATCATCCCCCGGATGAGAGTGCAATCCAGTGTCGTCAGAGTCCGAAGAGTCGGGGTACAAAGGTCTCCCGCCTAAGTCCTTGATCCACCGGGGTAGTTATCGGGAAGCCGGTGTCTGCTGGTCCTCTTTCGAAGGAGACCCTCCTGAGGCTGCTTAGGCAGTGGAGGGCCGGAATAGGCGAGCCACGTGCCGGGCGGCCCGGGTGAGGAACAGAGGCCTTCGGTTCCGGAGGGCTCTGCGTCGGCCTAGGAGGCAGGAGCCAAGTGATGGCCTGGGCAGCCAACGGGGCCAGCTTTTGCCCGGTCAAAATCAGCTGTTGCCACATCAATTCCTCATAGCGTCGACGGAGTTTCTGTCGAAGCCTCTCCTCGTCCGAGGAGGATGAGGAATGGTGGCAGCGCATCTTTTGAGTGTTTGTGGTCCTTTTCCGGCCATTCGACCGAAGGGGTCCTAGTCCTTGATCGAGACCGACGGGGTCGGTTAGGAGACAGCGGAGTCGGTGAAAACCGAGGATCCGGCACCTTTTCCTCGAACGGAACACCCGAAGGCAGTGTCTCCTCATAAGGAGTCATCGACCGGAGTCGGTGATAAAGTATCGATCGGTCGAGAGTAATCTCGGCCAGTTCAGCAGTTTCCTCGGTCTCGGTGCCTTGGCCAGACAGAAGGTCCATTAAGCCAGCGGCCGAGGAAGCCATCGACAGAAGTTGAGACCGTGTGTTCCTGGGACTCTGATCTCTCTCGGTCCCAGGAGCGTCTCCTTTTAGAGGAAGAAGTCTTGGGGTCCTTGTCCCTCTTCCGAGGGTGGGAGGAGTGTGAGCCTGAGGGCACCTCATCCCTGGTGGGGAGAGACTGGCACAATTCCCTAAAGGAGCCTGAAACAGTAGAGCCAAGGTTGAGAGGAACGAAAAACTTTCAACTGACCAAAGCTTGAGCCGCTTCCTCCTCGAAAGCAGTCATCTGCTCCAGCTACCCGGCGGATCCAGCTGCTGCGGAAACCACCCACCTTGCCTCTTTCGATTTCACCGGCGGTTTCTAAGCTCTGGTCTCCCCAATTTTAGGCACACCTTGCGGTCGTCCAGAATGTTGGGATGAAAGGCCAAACAAAAGGTACAAGACGTGGTGTCATGTACGACACGTAGGAAGTAGACACACAAGAGGTGGGGATCGGTGCGCGACATCCTCTGGCCACAGGCACACCGGCGAAATCCAGGGGACGATTTGTCCTCCATGTCCGATGCGCTGTAATCGGAGTTGTGAACTCTGACGAGTTTAAGAGAAATTTTCAGTGAAAACCAACATTGCAAATCCGGGTCCTACGAATTACTAAAGTAGCACGAGGGAACCTGAATCTTCCAGCGGAAAGGAAGATCTGGCATCATGGGGCGGAGCAGAGGTATTTACCACCTGAGTTGGTGGGAGAAGCCAGCTTGAAGACTTCCGGCCAGATTTAAAGGGGAAAGGGACATGCCAGAGTGTGTGGATGAACAACATATCCATGCTCCTAGAATTATTTTTTCACAGAGAGAGTTGTGGATGCATAGAACAGCCTTCCTGAGGAGGTTGTGGAGTCAAGAACAGTGGGGGAATTCAAGAATGCATGGGACAGACACAAGGCAGTCCTAGCGGGGGATAGGAGGAAGTAGGCTGTTGGTTAACTAGGATCTGCAGCTTATCCATCAGGTAGGAAAATGGGCAGACTAGGTGGGCCAAGTGGTCCTTATCAGCCGTCAAATTCTATGTTTCTATGTTTCCCAGCAACATCTAAGAAGGAAATTGGGGGGCTTCCTGGCCTGCATGATGTACCACGGGTCCAGTTTATTTGGTGGAAAATCCCCATCGCACGCAAACCACCTTTATTTCACTGCTGCTATGATGCCTGCAGGTAGCAAATAAATCTGCCCCAAGCAATAAATGAGAACTCTAAAGCAGAGTACAGAGATTTCTCCCTATGTTTACAGGCCAATAGATCATATAAAAAGGACGGGAGTGGTCTCCTGTCAAAGATTTCTTCCTCTGTATCTTTCCTATACGCCCAAAACTGTGGATCACCCTGATAAGAAGGCCCCCCAGATCTCTGTAGCTATACAGCATTCCCCCAATTCAGGCACCACCCACCCTCCCCATGCCTGTTTAGCCATAAAGAGATTACTTCAAACCCTCCGTTTTATGTGAGAGCATATAAATTTATAAATCCGTCACTGCATTTCAGCAAGCCAACTTTTGGTTAGTGCCACTGGGGCACACTGGAAGACAGAGATATCTTGGCATCACACTAAATTTTTACTGCCTGAATCCGGGTGTAGAGAGGTAAGAGGAAGGAGCAACCACCTTTTGGGATCTTCCCCTAGTTACTGAATGAGGCAAGTATAATTATTCTGAAATAGATATGTAGTTGTGTTTCTAAGTGTGACACCTGGGTGCTTAAGTTTTGTTACGGTCGATTTCATAAGGAAACTGATTTGTATTTGCCTAGAGGGAGAGAAATTAGTAAAGTGCATCTCTGTTATAGTGGAGTTAAGGGTATATCCTGCTAGGGAGGAAAACTCCTCTACCACTGTCATCACATGATAAACTAACACATTATCCACGTATAGCACAGTTGTGTGTTCATGTCTGCTCACCATGAAACCAGTTACACTGGGGTCTTGCCTAATCCACTAAGCTAATGGATCAATGTAAAGAGCAAATAATACAGGAGAAAGGGGCATCACTGCCTGGTACCCCAACAAAAAACAAACCCCTGAGGAACCTGTTGGCCCTAGCAGATGCCTGGGGTTCTCTATAAAGGGTTAGGATATATTGGACAAATTGTTCTGAAAATCCAAACCCAGCAAGGATTCTGTACAAATATGTCCAATTTACCTGATCAAGGGCCTTTTCGGTGTCCATAATCATAGCCATGGTCTTGTAATGGTTCAGATGGTCAATAAGAAAAAATTTACTCAAGATAGTAACGTTTCTTGGAAGGGATCCCTTACTATGCTTAACTGCACCATTCTCATGGAATGAGCAGCCCCGGAGCTTAGAATTTTATGCTAATTATGAAAGTTTGAATAAAATTCAAACTCTGCTGTGTGGTCATGTTGACCCTCATATATATATATATATTTTTTTTATTTTCTCTTTTTTCGGCACAGCCTGTCACCAGTCCATCTACCCAAGTCACGACCCCCTCTGCTCCCATTCCCACATGAGCCGAGACTCCTTGGATTGCCCCGAGGGTGGGCAGCGGCACCCCCCCAAATGCCGCCGTGATAGGTCTGGGAGTTGGCCTGGGAGCTCATTAGAGAGGAGGGGCAGGTATCATTATGGCGGCAGGCTGTGTGTGTTCCCCCCCCCCCCGGGACACTGCCAGGCGTTGATGCTTGTGGCGTTACCCAGCCTCTGCTGGGTGTCGCCCTTGCACCAAACACTCTACCACCCTCCCCCAGAAAAGGAGAGCAGTCGGGACGCCGATCCTTTCTCCCTGGCCAGCCCTCGGGCGCCCCGGATCCATTGTCGAACCCGGGTCACCAGCATTGCAAGCAGAAATCCAATCGCTGTGCCGATGGGCCGGCCTCACCCTCACATTCTTTCGAAACTAGCGTGGGCAGTGACCACTAAGCTAGCTAAATGGTTACCAGAACTATAACACAAATACTTCTAATATGTTAAGAATTTTAAAGGTTTAGATCACTGATCAACAGTTGTAAAAGCACTGTAAATGAAAATTACGTACTCACCGTAATTGTTGATCATCCTGAACATCCTCAACATTCATGACTGGTGGCTGTTAGCTGGAGGTGCAGGATCCTCACAGGAGCATTCAGCTCTAAGAGTTTTGGAGTGGGGAAGCCAACGTCAGAGATGGCGCCGCCCACAAGGCGGATGCACTACGTGGCATTCGTGGACTGGCCAGTAACTGACACCAGCACCCCCTTCTCCTCAGTTTTGCCAACCAGAGAGGCAGGAAAAAAGAAAAGTCAGAAGACAGGATAGGGTGGAGCAAGGGAGCCCACGGGATAGAAAAAGGTATAGGAAGTAAACCGAAATAAGCAAGCAACCAACTAACTAAGGGTAGAGAAGGAAGGGAAGGGTTTGGGAAATATAGGTGGCCTTAGGAGACCTAAGCCTCTGGACAGGCAGATGGAGGGAAGTGAGAGAGAAAAAAAAAGTGTGGGGGGGGGAGGGGGGAAGAGAGCACAAGACTGATAGGGGAATATTCCCCGTCCTCGGCCAAGAGCAATTGGGAGTCTCAAGCAACCAGAAAAACAGAGAGCCCAGGTTGGCCTTATTTCTGGGAGCTTAATCCTGGTGATGTTCCTCAAGTGGTAAAAAACACTCTGGACCACAGATGACACCTGAGCTTCAAGTGTAAATCTGTCATCCAGGATAAAGTACAATTGCGTAAGAACTTACCAACAGTAGATCTTCAAGAGTATCTCTTGCAGCAGGTCATAACACATGGGATATCAGCCTCAAAGTTAATTTCCTCCAGATGACTTCTCACCAGTCGACCCTAGGACCTCCCCTAACGTTACCACGTAGTGTCAGTCCGGCACATATAAAATGGGGAGGTCCCACATACTCCTCGGTTGTTTCCCATCATAGCGACCAAATGAGAAAACACATCTCAGGTGTGAACTGAGGAGAATAAAAAGGCAGCAGCTCAAGATTTCACAGAAAGATTGGAGCAAGGTACCCTTCTGAAGTAGTAGCAAGAGGGAAGGTGGGCAGGGCAGCATGACCTGCTGCAAGAGACACACTCGAAAATCTACTATGACGGTACGTTCTTACGCAACTATCATCATCTTAGAGGTAATCTCTTGCAGCAGGTCATAACACATGGGAAGATTCCCAATCAGTTATGCCTATGGGAGGAGGAAGCGAACCTCACAGGATTAGGACAGTAGGCCTTGGAGAACGGCCCGTCCAAAATTGGTCTGCTTCTTAGAAGCAATATCTAGACTGTGATGTTTCGTGAATGTATGTACAGTAGACCAAGTGGTGGCTTCTCAAAATTCCAAGACAAAAACGCCCAAAAAGCATGTCGTGGAGGCAGCAAGCTTCTGGTGGAGTGGGGTTTCACAACCCCTGTGAGAAGTCTGTCGTACTTAATATAGATAAACGAAATGCAGCTGGCCAATGATGTGAACAAGCACTGCTTTGAAACTAGAATGCCCTGTTTTCCAGGGGCGAAAGACACAAAAAAGTTGCTCAGTTTTGTGCAACTGCTAGGTGCGTAGAAGATATTTCAATGTTCTATGCACATCGAGAGTCTGAAGCAGGGATTCCCCTGGATTTGCTGGCTCTGCATAGTACACTGGTAAGTGGATAGTTTGATTTAATGTAACCTCAGAAGGCAAAGCAAAGTTTATTTTTATGGCACCCACTCCTGGAGGCTCTGAGCACCTCACATTCAAAAAAAAAAAAAAATGTAAGGAAGTACAAGCCACAGATCAATACATGTTAAAACAATGATAAAACCGGTCATATAATAAAATCAGTGGAAAGCTCAGTTCACTTACTATTAACTGCACCAGGTCAGATATCTATATCCAGAAAGGCCAAAGAAAATAAGTGGGTCTTGAGAGGGCCCTTAAAAACCTTAACTGAAGGGGCCTCTCTGATGACTAATGGTAGCAAATTCCACAGCACGGGGCCAGCGACACTAAATGCCCTGTTGCCGGCAGTTTTAAGTCTCGGCCTCGGAATTGCCAAGAGGCCCCTAGAGGAGGAGGAATGGAGGGAGCAGACTGGGGTGGCCAGTGTTAGGAGATCAGACATATACCCAGGGCCCAGTCCATGCAGGGCCTTAAAGGTGAGAAAACCCACCTTGAAGATAACCTTCCACCTGACCAGCAGCAAGTGCAGTTCATGCAGCACTGGAGTTATATGACAGAACCTCGAAAGGCCGGTCAGCAACCTGGCAGCTGCGTTTTGCACTAGCTGCAGTTGGTGGGGGTACCTCCTGAGACCCTGAAGTAGAAAGCATTACAGTAATCTAGTCTAGACATTACAAAAGTATGAACCAGAGAAGGAAGATCCTCAGGCAGAACTAGAGGTTCGATTCTGGCGATATTTCTCAAGTAGTAAAAACCACTTCAGACAAAAGATGATACCCGAGATTCAAATGTCAATCCATCATCTAGGAACACGCCAAGATCTCGCACCCTAGAGGAGGCCATAAACGATGTAGGCCCTAGAAAAAGACCACCTGTCAGACCGGAGGCACTCCTATCACTGCTTTCTCGAGAGTTGGTCCTCAATACAGGTAAAACAAAAGCTATGGTCTTCGCTGCTCCTAGGACGGATCAGGACATTAATGTCCCAATACTTGATCTTAAGGGTAATAGGACCGAATTGGTGGACAGTTTTAATTATTTAGGAGTTACCCTTGATTCTAGTCTTTCATTTGATCTTAACATTTGTAAAACAATTAAAAAGTTCATCAAAAGTTAGGAATGTCGTTTAGAGCTACAGCCTTCCTTATTCCAGAGTCTAGTAGACTCTTGGCTCATAGTGTTTTGCTTAGACCATTTGACTATGGTCTAAAGGTTTACTCTGGAATAAGTGAAAAAAATGTTTCATAAACTTCAAGCAACATACCACAGTATTCTTAGATTCATGACAGGTCTCCCTCCAAGAACTCCAGTTTCCTTAGATTTATGACAGGTCTCCTTTTAAGAACCCACCATTGTGTGCTACATAAGGAAGCAAATTGTCCTTCCCTAATAAACAGGGTTAATATAAAAGTTGGGTACTTTTGTCTTTAAGGGAATCAAGGGCCTCCTTCCCCTTAGCCTTCAGTCATACTTTATTAAAATACAAAATTCTTACAGTACAAGGTCCCCGATTCAAGGATAACTTAGGGTCCCATACTATAGAAAGACTATTGGGCAAAGATCTGTGGTCTATAGCGCTATAATGTTTTTTAATGGTATCCCCTCATCTTTAATTAATTGTAGTACTATACGGTCCTTTAAAAATAAGCTTGTACAATGGCTTGTTTCAGAAACCAACTGTTCTTGTTATCAATGGATGTTTATTCAATGTACATTATGTTGATTTTGTATTTTGTTTTCATTGCATCTCCTGTTAGATTGTATATTTTTAATGTAAAACTTGTCGCTTGTGAAAACAGGCAATTTGCTCAACTTGCTAACAAGTATAAAAAATGAAAATGAAATTGTAATGTAACATTTTGTAGTGTAACATTTATTAATAGTTAAACTGAGTGTTTAAGTATAGCCTTTTAACAGAATGCTTCAGTGTAATTTCTTATACTATATAACCAAATGTGTTTACTCAAATAGTTGGCTATGACAGTTTCTCACAAGACCTAGTTAAATGTCTTGTGATGCCTCAGTCTTGTAATAGTTTTAAGATTACACAACACTTTACCCTATGATTTTACAGTGGTAAGCCTTTAAATGTCATATGATAACACTTACACAGGATAGTGTGCCCTTATTAAGATAATGTTTACCTATTAAAGAGGTGGGCACACAAAGAATCTTTTATTAGTGCAGTCACCATTTATAAGATTGTGTAAGAATGTGATAAACACCTTGTGATGTTATGAAAGAAATGCAGCTTATCTATGTTCTGACTGTTATTCACCACATCCTAAGATTAATAGGTTATTTTGTTATATGATTGGCCTATGCTAGGGAGTTAGTAGTTTTAAGATAAGAAAACTTTATATAAGCACTGTATAAAATTGAATAAGTTAGCACCAAACAGAAAGCAGAAATACATGTATTTGATGTGGATGGAACTCGCAGAAAGAAAATAAACCAGAGGGAAACATTCACTTTGTGTGGCTTGAATTATTTGAAGATAGAAAACACAACGCAGCTATCTTTTATCCTTACAACTGGTGCCGTGACTCGGATGTCCGAAGACAGTCTATACAGTTGCTGACAACATCAAATGAACCAAGAAGGAAGCCACTGTGAAGAACGCCTACCGTACCTGAATTAATTACTCACGTACGGAGGGAGGTCGGAGAGACAAACAAGGAAGCTGAGGTGAAGTCAGATGTGATTTGCCAATGAACCTACTGACGTAAGTATGCCAATATTACGTAAATTTTTAGAGACAAACCTTAAAGAAGGTCCGTACAGCTCTCCTGAACAGCAGGAAGATGCGTACTTATGTTTAATTAAACAATGTACAGACTGTAATGCTAAATGTAAATCAGACAAAATCAAGTTAGCTAACATATTTCAAACATACGTACAGTATCAGTTAGAAATAACTGCTAGGACGTGTCAGTTGAAGAAAGAAATGTTAGAAAAAGACGATGATCATTACTTAAATATAGCCACATATGTCACAGAGACCAAGAACGGTGAATGCAAATTAAATGTTTCTCAAGGAGAAGTATGTGGTTTGATGATTAAGAATAACCAACTGGAAGAAAATGTTAAATGTATTAAAAAACAGAGTCAAGCCCAGATTAATGAATTATCTCGGCAGTTACAACAAGCCATCGAGAGATTAGATCATGCCAATCAAGAGCACGCACAAGACATAGCATACAAAGAGCAAACTTTGTATACCTTGCAAGGAGAAGCCCAGGTACAGTACAATGCCAAATTTCTTTAGAATTACGGCATCAGGTACAAAAATACAAACAAATTCCTACCCAGCAACCGCCCATGCCTGTTCCATGTGGCTGTTTTGGAAGGCACACATATACATCAGAATCAGAAATTGAGTCAGATGAGACTGAGGTAGAAGAAATTATTACATTATGCAGTAAAAAGATGGCTCCTTTTTTTTTTGTTTTTTTTCTTTTACAAAAACCAAAGGAGAAGGAAAGAAAGTGCAGCAAGCTAAAGGAAAGCGGTTAAAAAAATTGACATGGAAAAAGAAAGCGGAGTTAGAGAAAACAGATGAGCTGTTACATGCTCATATAAAAGAAATAGAACGCTTGGAGAAAGATACAAATTTGAAAGAAAAGGACTCCCAGCATCTAACTGACCAAGTAAAATTAAAGCGTGATCAGTTAGAATACAACAAAGAGTTGCATGAGCAAGATGAGGAAGCTAGAGCACAATCAAAGAAGTTTGAGGAAGCCATAGAAGAAGTAGAGGTCCATATGGAACTATCCCAAAGGGATAGCTCCATCCAAGAATCCATGCAGTTAGTAGATCAGTTGGGAAAATGGAAACCAGGTCAAAATCCAGTCCCATACTGTTCTAAATTAAAGACATTAGTGGCTAATTTTAATTTGACTAACAAAGATGCCTGTAAAATAGTCACTTTGTCACTTCCTGCAGTATTGCTACAGAGTTTACCTGCCAAGATGACAGGCAATCAGGCACGACCAGAGACTGATAGCAACTGGGCAACTGTGGATGAAATCCAAGCTGCGTTGCAATCTATGCACGGAGTCTCACATACTGACTGCAGTAAGATCTATGAGGTCACTCTACAGCCAGGTGAATCCCCAGTTATGTTTATCAACCATTTGTATGCTGCCTACATGGAGGCGTGGCAAACCCTAGTAGAGATAAAGAACCCTTTCTCAGTTTAATTGACCAGCAAGCTACTATTGTGCCTGCGTCACTTTGGGTGCTATGTAAGAGAGTAGAACAGGCCGCTGATAAAGAAATGTCACTCACTGATTGGTGGCATATGCAACAAGATAAAAGTCCTGAAAAAGGAAAGGACAAGCGACAGGTAGCCGCCATAGTCAAAACAGAAGGCAAGGGCGGGCTTACCTGTCACAATTGCAATAAAGTAGGCCACTTTAAACATGATTGTTGGGTAAAAGATGGAGATAAGGAAGGAAAGAAACAGCAAGTCAGAGAGAAGATGCGCTCAAAATTTGGATAATAATGTTAAACCTGGTGGTAAGGCAGACTTACAAAAAGTGTATTGAAGTGCTTAGTAATGTGATTAATAATAAGACAGTTGCAGCGGTTCGAAGGGAACCTACTCAGCCTAGCGATAGTGAAGGAGAAGAGGATGAAGAAGAGCTTCTCGCTAGAGATGAGAAGAAAAAGAAATGACGGGACGAAGTCCCCACCTTCCAAATCCTTGGTCAATTACAAGAGGATCGGGAAGGGTGTCCAACAATATCAGCAATGGTCAGGGGCTGACAGACTGTGATATTAGTTCATACTGGTGCTACTGTTAGTATAACAGATAGTGATATGCCTTTAACAACTCATGGGAAACAAGAAATTAATTTTCAAGGTTTCTCAGGGGGTGTGTTAACAGCATATTTGACAAAACCAGTTTTGGTTCAGATAGGTGAACAACAATTTAAATGTATGTTTTGGAGATGTAATCCACATGAAGGTACCATCATGGGTATGGACATTCTGGCACAACATGGTTTAGTAGTAGATCTTAGTAACATGCTTTTATGGAAAGGAAGCACTACTAACCTAGGACCAAATGTGGATTACTCGCATAGTTTGTACACAATCAAGCCATTAAACATTTATCACATGAGTGATTTATGAAAGCAGGTGCAACAATGGATAAAATCTGTTGTACAAAGGCATGAATTAATTTGGGCTAAAAATGCTACAGAGTGTGGATGAGTGTCTAATATGGAGGTCCAAACTGAGGGACCAGACCCACCGCCACAAAAGCAATACGCGTTTCCAAAAGAAGCACTGGAAGAGGTAGGAATTATTTTAAAACAATTACAATTACAAAAGGTAATTCACCCGATATGTTCAACTGTTAATTCCCCTCTTTGGCCAGTTCGTAAAGCGAACGGTACATGGAGATTAAGAAAAAATTACTCACCTTAGTAATTGCTTTTCTTCTCATGGAGTCTTGCTATATTATGACATATAGAAGTTAGCCACAGCACTTGAACTGCCCCGGAGAGGAAGGAGTTAACTCCAGGCTGACTGGAGTTCCAAGCTCGAGCGCCTTGCTGAAAGCTCTATCTGGCTAGTTTCAAATTGAAACTGTCAGATCTTTACGGAGCCAACACTAAGCAAAAGTCTGTGTGGAAAAACTCTACACTAGCCAAATGGCTACCTACTAGTAGAAATAACAATAACAGAAACAACAACAACAATAATAATATCACCCTGACAAGACTTATTAGGCCCCCTCCCCAAAAGACTCAAGTCCAGGAGGGGCCAAACCTACAACTAAAACAGAAATACCTAGTTTTCCTAATCCTAAAGAAAGGGAAAAAGGAAAAAGAGCTATAATGGCATGACACAGTGCTTGCACCAATTTCACAACCCTTACCCAAGTAGAAGTTCTGAGAGGGGAGGTTGGGGTGGTTATAATATAGCCAGACTCCATGAGAAGAAAAGCAATTACTAAGGTGAGTAATTTTTCTTCAAACACCATGAAGTCTTGCTATATTATGACATATAGCAGATTACACAGCAGTACCTCCATGGAGGAGGGCCAGAACCTACTAGAAATAGGCTCTGGAAGTTGCTGTGTTAAACCGAGCATCTCTCCTGACTGACATCCAGGGAGTAATGCTTGTAAAGGTGTGAACTGTTTTCCAGGTAGCAGCTTGACAGATTTCCAGAATGGGAATATCTCAGCAGCCGCTAGAGATGCAGCTGTACCCCTGGTGGAATAGGCCCTCAGTCCTGAGGGGGTTCTCACCTAGTTTTTGGTAGCAAATTGATACAAGAGACAATTCACCTGGCAATTGCCCTCTTAGTGGCAGGTTTCTCGCCAACCTCGCCATAGGTAAGGAAGAGTTGAGGATTCAAACCTGTGACCCTTGGTGCTGCTCCAAATAGTAGCTTAAAGCTCTTTTAACATCCAAACTGTGCAATCTCCTCTCACCAAGAAGAATGCTCAGTGAAAATACTGAAGGGAGATGGATTGGTTAAGATGGAAATCTGAAACCACTTTAGGTAAAACTTTCTGTTAGTCCTGAGGACTATCTTATCTCTGTGAAAGAAATAAATCCTTTTCCACTGACAGGGCTTGTAACTCACTTATGCGCCTGGCAGAAGTGATGGCCACTAGGAAAACAGTTTTCCAAGTTAGGAACTTAAAGTCTGCTGAAGACAGAGGTTCAAAGGGGTTGCATTAACTGAGTAATGCAACATTAAGGTCCCAGCAGGGCTGGGTCCCGAAAAGGAGGGTTAGTGTGAGCAACCCCTAAAAACTTGGAAAACACAGGGTGAGAAGAAAGGGAGGCAGGCTTTCCTGCTGATATAAAAGCAGAGACAGCTGCCAGGTGAACCTTTAAGGTAGCTGGCCTGAGGCCTAAGGAATTAAGATGGACCAAGTAGTCCAGCAAAATGGGCAAATCAGCAGATTCTGGGACAATTTGCTTCCCAGAACACCAGATGGAGAACCTCTTCCATTTGGAATTATAAGTGGCCCTAGTGGAAGGCTTCCTAGAGGCCTTTAAAATATCAAGGACACCTTGAGAAAGGTGTAATTCAGCAAATTCTAACTCCTTAAGAGCCAAGCCTTGAGGTGGAGGGATTTGAGGTCCGGATACCAAACTCTCCCGGGCACAAGTCAGCAGGTTGTGGACCCTGGGAAGGCCCAGGGAGGTGGACTGACAGGACAGAAGCAGTGGTACCAGGGCCTGGCCCAGTCTGGCTAATCAGAATCACTTTGCAGGGCTGGGATCTGATTTTACTAACACCCTGAAAAGAAGGGTAAGGGGAAAGGCACAGGAACTTCCTTCCCAATCCAACAAAAGGTCCGGGGACTGGAGCCCATTACTGGAGGCCTGCAACAGAACAGAGGAAGTTGGTGGTTGTCTGGGGCTGTGAAAAGATCTATCTGAGGAGTGCCCCATCTGGCAAAAACTGACCCCAGCACTAGGGATTCAAAGACCATCTGTGATGGCCCTGAGAAATCCTGCTGAGGGCATCCACTAGGACATTGTCCTTCCCTGGAAGGTGAACTGCTACTAGGGAGGTGTTCGGAGTAAGCCAGAGACCACAACTTCATTGCTTCGTGCACAAGGCTGATGACCGAGTGCCCCTGCTTGTTGATGTACCACATTGTTGTGGTATTGTCTGTCCTGACCTGAACTACTTTGTTCTGGACAGATGCTGAGAAACCTGAAGAGCTAAAAAGACAGCTCTGAGTTCCAACAGGTTGATGTGGAGCAGAGATTCCTGGGGACCACACTCCTGTGAGTGGAAAGGTGTAGAGTGCTCCCCACCCCAGCAAGGGAGGCATTCGTGGTGAGGGTGAGGAATGAGAACGGGAATGAAGGGACCCCTAGTCTTAGATTGCTCTGATCCTGCCACCACTGAAGAGCTAGAATCAGAGTTTGGGTCACTGGGACCAATTTGGAAGGGGGTCCCTCCTTGGGACCAATAGGCCTCAAATGAAACTGAATGTCTCTCATCTGGAATCTTGCTCCTTGCACTACAGCTGTGGAGGCAGCCATGTGCCCTAGAAGTTGCAGAAAGTGCCTTGCTGGTCGAGAGACCGCGAGGGTGAAAGAGGATGCCAGGGCATCAGCTTCTACCCTTTCCGGGGGAGAAATGCCCTCGCCAACTTTGTGTCCAATTCCACCTATGGAAAGTTAGTACCTTGAACTGGTTCTAGAACTGACTTTGGTAAATCTGGAAGGAATCCAGGGAAGTGAGAAGCTGCTGGGTGACTTTCAAGTGGATTTTACCGATCTGGGGACTGACCCACAATGAGCCAGTCGTCCAGGTAGGGAAACACAGCAACCCCTTGCCTTCTTAAGTGAGCCACTACCGCAGCTAGACATTTTGTGAATACCCTGGAGCAGAGGTAAGACCGAAGGGCATTGCTCTGAACTGGTAGTGACCTGAGGGCAGTTCAACCTGAGGTATTTTCAGTGAGAAGGCTCTGATCAGGATATGAAAATAGGCATCCTTGAGGTCCAGGGAGGCTAGCCAGTCCTGGCCTGAGGGAGGACAAAATCATTGCCAGAGTTAACATTTTGAACTTTGGTTTCAAAAGATGCTTGTTCAGGTACCTTTAAGTCTAGAATGGGCCGCCATTCTCCTGTCTTTTGGGGTAAGGAAGTATCTGGAGTACAGCCCCTTGCCCTGGTGACAAGGAGGAACCTTTCCACTGCTTTGCAGTTCAGGAGGAAGAGACCTCTGCTTCCAAAGCAAGGGCCTCTAAAGGGCTTGTAGGTGGAAAATGTCTGGTTCTCATCTTTGGAAACTGTTTGAAGCTGGGAACCAGACCCTGGCTTACTACCTCCAGAACCCATTTGTCCGGGTTAGGGACACCCAGTTCTGGCTGAAATAAGCCAACCTGCCCAACTGGTACAGGAGAATCGGCCCTGGGCATCCCATCAGGGTGCCTGCTTGGCAGTAGCCTTAGGCTGAGGGGTGGGAACGGTTTACCTGCACCCCGCCTACCTCTGCTCTCTGAAAAACCCTCTGTGCAAAAGCAGAGGAGGCTTGGATTGATAAAATGCCTGTGGAAAGGCCTGCCCCACCTCTGGGAGTGTGCCTCTGTGGAGTGGTGCCGCCTTGGCCTGGGTACTTTTGTAGGTAGTTCTGTATTCATCCATCTTTTTCATATAATTTTCCATTTGCTCTCCAAACAGAGAATTTCCCACCACAGGAAAATCCATAGCCTGTGACGGAGTATCCTGTGACAGATTAGGGCACCTGAGCCATGCCAACCTACGGAAAGCTACAGAAGTGGCCATGACCCTAAAGGAAACATCATTAACATCTACAACAGTATGAAATTGAACTTTAGAGGCTTCAATGCCATCAGCAGCCACCTGTTCCAATTCACTAGCCAGCTGGCCATGGGCCTGCTTGGCTAACTGCAACACTGTATCCCATCTAGATTTCTGATATCTAGCCACATAAGCCATATAATTTGCCTGCCTGAGTCCCAAAGAAGCTGCTATATACTGTTTTTCGCCATGGCATCAATCTTCCTGGAATCCTTATCAGGAGGATAAGGAGGGGATATTAGCCTTGTCACAGGCTGCAGCTTGTACCACACCTGCATGACTACACTGCTCAGTGAGGAAGTCTGTATCAGGGCCTGACAAAGTATACCTTCTGTCCATTTTTTTTTTTTATCTACAGGAGGGACAGAATGAGGATTTTTAAAATTTTGTTGTTTGCTTCCTAAATGACTTATGCAAAGGAATAGACAACCTCCTAGACTCTGGGATATCCATCATCTCAACATAATCAGGCTCCTCTTGCTCATCCACAGCCTCTTCCAAGGGAAGCTGAGGGTTTCTATGACCTTTTGTAAAACATAAAATGAGAAGGGGACTCAGACAGCATAGGGGGAGATTCTAATGGTCTGTCTGGAGAAATGTCCGGTTCAATGGGCACGTCCAGACCCTCCCAGCCACATACATAATGATCAAAATCTTCCTCCCCCTCCTGTGGTTCATAAAATTCCTCAACATCATACTCTTGAACCACTGGAACCGAACGAACCAACTTTTTGCCAGCTGTTGGTGGTTCGGCCGGTCCCCGAGACAGTGACTGGACAATCTGTATGGCTTTAGCTATCTCTGCAGCAGTTGGAGAGGCAATCTACACCCAGACCTGCTGATTTCTTAGATTTTTTACTGGGACTGGTTCCTCAGAACCAGCCTTCCTTTGCCCGAGGAAGTCTCGCCTGGTCAGAGGGCACTCCCTCTGGTCCAGTGGGTGCTGGACCGGCTGGCCATCCGGGTCAGCGGACTTTTGGCCTCTCGCCCTGAGCCGGCCCAATCTTTTCTCCAGGGTGGCTGCAGGGAAATTTTACACCCAGCAGTCTGACAGGAGGTGGTCAGCCCCAGACAATAAACATGTGGTGTGTGGGTCAGCCTTGGCAAAGGCTTCCCACAAACATCACAGTGTTGAAACCCAGTGGGCCCGGTTTTCTTTTGGGTTTCAGACATAATGCCAGCCTATCCAAAAAACTTGCCTTTGATGGCAGTGCCAGGAAGACACCCTTATCGGTTCCTAACCGTGTCACAGGTATTTGAAAAACAATTTAAAAGTTAGGTTTTTTTTAGAACCGATAAGAACCGGGAACCGCACTCTAAAAGCCCAAATTGTTGTTTAAAATTAGTATTTTTGCAAACCGATCGGTTCAAACCGAACCGATAATGAATTTCCACACAGACTTTAAAATCCTGTACTTACGGTTTACCAGATAGAGCTTTGAACCGAAATGCGGTAAAATAATTACTTTGCCGGTTAAAATGAACCGAGAAACACTCGCTTGAACCGAGAAATGAACCGAGCAGAAGGAGAGATCTCCGAGCGACTGTTCAGTGAAGCGGAGTAAAGAATCTGACAGTTTCAATTTGAAACTAGCCAGATAGAGCTTTCAGCAAGGCGCTCGCTCTTGGAACTCCAGTCAGCCTGGAGTGAACTCCTTCCTCTCCGGGGCAGTTCAAGTGCTGTGGCTAACTGCTATATGTCATAATATAGCAAGACTTCATGGTGTTTGAACTATAGACTATGGGGTCTTGAATAAGGTAATGCCTTTAGTCACCTCAGTGGTATCTAGACTACTGGACTTAATATCTCGGTTGTCTCCCACTATTTATACTGTAGTAGATGTGTCAAACAGATTTTGGTCTATCCCTGTACATCCAGATAGTCAGTATAAGTTTGCTTTTACCTTCCGGGATAAGCAATACACATTCCAGTGTTTGCCACAAGGCTTTCACTCATCGCCCACTTTATTTCACCAATGTTTAGCAGAAATATTACGGTTTTTTTTCAGTACCAGAAGCAATAATACAATACGTTGATGACATTTTATTGCAGACTGATACATACCAGGAGCATGTTAGTTTATTGAATGAGTTGCTAACAGTCTTAGGTAAGTAAAGGAGGGTTAAAAATGAACCCTAGCAAAGCACAAATTGGGCAGTCACAAGTTACTTTTTTGGGAATATGTATTAACAAAGAAGGACAAACTGTAGATCCTGATAAAAATCAAGTAATACAGCAGTTACCGAGACCCAAGACAAAGACCGCATTATGATAATTTTTGGGTATGGTAGGATTTTGCACAGATTTTATTGAAGCCTTTTCTAGCATGGCAACACCTTCGTATAATCTACTGAAGGAAGGAAAGGAAACTGATATCTCAGATGGGAACCAGAACATCAGATAGCTTTTCTGGCTCTAAAGCAGGCACTAATGACAGCTCCGGCTCTTATCAGTCCTTCTGAATCCTCTGATTTTGTAATACAGGTACATGCAACAGATCAGGTAATCAATGCAGTACTGTTAAAAAAGAGAGCAGGGACGTTACATCCTGTGGGATATTTTTCTTGTGTATTAAACACCTGTGGAAGAGACACATGAGGAATGTGTAAAACATTTGTTAGCTTTATATTGGGCTATAAAAGCCACATAACATATTGTGGGGTTTAACAAAATTATCCTACAAACATCTCACAATCCAGTAAAATTTCCACTTGAAAGGTATGTGAGAGGTGTGTCTTCAGAGCGGTTGGTTAAATGGGCTTTAGCTCTACAAGGGAAAAATATCACAGTAAAAAAATGTACCTCACCGATGTTAGTTGAATTAATGGCATGGGAGGGAGAGGCACATGATTGTGGAACTGTTATGGGACGCAATTTTAAACCCATTTTTGCTACAGAACCCAGCCTGGAGGCTAGGGATGTGTATGAAGATGGATCAAGACAATGGGAGGATGGACATTTCCATACTGGATATGCCGTTTGGACACCCAGTACTAATCAAGAAATTTTGGTTAGGTGCCCCTCCTTATTTTCAGCACAACAAGCTGAAGTAGAAGCAGAAAGAGAAGCTATTATGGCTAACCCGGAGAAAGATATTAATATCTACTCGACTCAGCCTTCGTAGTTAACTCATTACTTAATTTTCTCCCCATTTGGGCAAAAAGGGGTATAAATACAGCGAGTGGTGAACCAATACAATATGCACCCATATTGCAACATATATGGGATATTGGTGCTCAGACTCCACTACGAATAGTCATTTGTAAAGTATGAGCTCATCAAAGACTCCCAAAGGATATGCATGAGCTAAATAATGGCTATGTGGATAATCTTGCCAAATTAGCAGCCAAACAAAAAACTTTATGGGTAGACCCTCTAGGAGGTGACTCTACACAATTGTGGGAGATGGACGAATTTGACAAACACCATATTAAATGGACAGCGGCCATCTCACAAGTATCAGGTTTGGGGCGTATTCAAGATACAGATGCTTGGATAGTGGGTTGTCGGAACCAATGGAAAGAGACTGGACAGTGTGCAACCAAGCATGTTACCGTATGGAAAGATATGGTAGTATGGGAACGACAACCTGGATTTAGGAAGTGGATACCACCCACTTCATTTAGAAAAGATATCATGGATAATCATCACATCAGCGGTCATTGTGGACTCCACAAAACTTGTAAAATGTTGGCACAAAAATATTGGTGGCCAAAATTGGGAAAAGATGTAAAGCAATGCCTGGAGGCATGTCTCATCTGTGCACAGATGAATCCTCCAGTGCTTGGTAAGAGGGTTCCATTAGGACGTATACCCTTAGCGGACAGTCCTTGGTCCAGCTTACAAATTGATTATGTGGGGCCTTTGCCTACTGCAAAAGGTGAGTTCCGATATTTACCAGTCACTGTTGACATATTTTCCAAATGGGTAGAAGCATTGCCCATACGAAATGATAGTGTTACCGCTACTGCAAAAGCGCTATGGGAACAGGTGTTCTCATAATGGTTTTTTCCAGAATACTTGAAAGTGATAGAGGAACTCACTTTACAGCGAAAGTGATGACAGCTCTGTGTGATATTTTGGGTATCACTCAACATTTGCATTTACCCTAATATCCACAATCTTTGGGAATGGTAGAAATGTTAAATCGCACTCTGAAAAATGCAGTGTCGGATACTGGTAAAGGGTGGGTGACACAATTACCAGGAATCATAATGGGTATTAGAGGTACTGAAAATAGGAGTACTGGCTATAGCCCATATCAGTTGATGACTGGACGAGATATGCGGCTATATTATCCTTCAGATCCAGATCTATTAACATCAGCGTTGGACCGCATCAAAACTAATGTGATTTTGCAAAAGCTACAAAAACAGTTAGCTGTTTATTTACCACACGCTGCCAGGAATATGGCACAGATTCAATGGAAAAACAAACACAGACGACAAAAAAGTGATACCATCCATTGAAAGGGGTCATCATGGTATGGTTAAAAATTTAGGTCAAAAAAGACCATGGGCCGGCCCGGTGGCGCTGAGGGTTGAGGCGCTGGACGCCACACTCGCCTTCACGGCCAGCCGGGTTCGGAGCGGACTCGGGCGGCCAGGGAGGAGGATCGAGCCCCAACAGATGCTCTCCTCCTCAGGGGTGGTGACCAAGAACGCTTATGCTTGCATCCTTTCCATAGCCGGTAAAAGCACCGGCAGTAGGAAGGGATGGAGGCTGACTTTCGCTCATCAGAGCCGGGAGGGGGGTCGCGGGCGCGCAGGGGGCTGTGCGTGCTCATCGCCGCCACTCGACGACGTCCAAGCAAGCAAGGCGACGGCAGGCGCGTATGGGAGAAAACTGAAAAACCTCCGCTGCCCTAGATGAAGTCCGCTTAAGTCTACCCGGACCACCTACAGGACAGACCCCAATGTGCCAGGGAGAAGAGGAAGGGCACTCTAGGGGCAGATCCCTAAGGTAGGTAGCGGGAGACATGAGCAGATGGAAGGAGGGGGCACCGGGGGTAGGAAAGGAGGATAAAGACGAAAAATAAAAATAAAAAAAAAAAAGGACCATGGGACGCTAATTGGATGGGACCCTATGATGTCATTGATGTTTTGGGACAATTGGTCATTCAGGTCCAACGAATCTGACAAGGGTCTACAGAGACCAAATGGGTCCATGTGGACCAATGTAAATTGTATCAGCCTTTAAATGATAACAACTGATACTGCTCTGTTTCTCCCACTAGGTGAAGTACAATGCTGTTTCCTGTACTTATAGTGTGTAGTACCTTGCTGACCCTGGTAACTTCTGACAACATAAATGGATTCCCGGGGCATATTTAGAGCAGTCTGAAATGAAAATTACGTATCTACCATAATTCTGATCCTTCTGTGTATCTTCACCATTCATCACAGATGGGTACTGGCCGGAGGTCAGGACCCCGAGGAGGTTTTTTTTTTTTTGTTTTTTTTTTTAAGGAGTAGGCGGAGCCACACACATCGCGCGCCACGAGGCGACGATGCGGGCGCCGGGGTTGGCCGTGAGGCTGTGTCGACTCTGCCTGCCTACCAGTTCTGAGTCACCGGAGAGGTAAGAGGAAGGGATGGAGGGTGGGACAAGAGAGTCCAAGGACAGAAAAGGAAAGGATGACTGAACTAAAAGGAGAAAAAACGACAGAGGACAGCAAAGAAGAGATTAGACTAAGGGATTGGGTAGGGGCCCCAATCTCTGGAAGCGGAAGAAGGAGGGAGAGAATTTAGGAGAGAGTGAGAGGTATCAAGGTATCCGAGACCCTTGTCCATCACCAGATTGTATAGGAACTGCAAGGAGTAGCAAAGCTCTCTGCCAGAATTCAAGGCACAGAATAACTGGCAAATACCCCAGAAGCAGAGTCGGCTATTCTGGAGAAAGGACAGGGTACAGGGATTTAGTACTCTCTCAGGAAAAATGTTTGGTGGAAAAGTTTTTTTTTTTTTTTTTTTTTTTAAACAGTTGGATGCAAACCAGAAGGAGAACAGCAGGAGGGCAACCACCAACTCCCACCCCATCGGGGTGGAGACATGAAGTAGAGAGGGAGTGCCGCTCGAGCTGTCTACCCTTCATAGAAGAATACCCCCTGTGTATCCTTTACTTTACCCCGCCTCCTGAAGAGGAGAGGGGAGGCACAGAGAGGAGGGGACCCAGAGACTGAGGCCCCAGGGGATGGTGAGGTTATGATGAATGGTGAAGATACACAGAAAGATCAGAATTACGTAGGTACGTAATTTTCATATCTTATCTGTGTCAATCTTCACCATTCATCACAGATGGGTGAGTACCAAGCCCCTCAAGGGTGTTGTTTCATTACATCCTAAGGGACAGGTCCCTTAGCCCTCAGTGGGTGACACACTATGGGGCCTTTCAGGCCTGGGAGGCCCGAGAGTGGGGGAGAGAGAATGGGGTCCCCCGAGGGGAAGGAAGCTGCCCCGGACAAGCCCGTCTTGCTCTACGGGAGAAAAGGTAGGTTCCCTGGTGGGCGGAGCAAATCACCTGCGCCGGGCCAAGGGTGACAACCGGGAAAGATGTAGACATGCCGATCTCCTAGTGCAGATCGCTGTCCCTACGACCCTGATAGCTACCTCATTGGCGTCATAGGATGCCCTCGCTTGGTGCCTTGCTAGCTCCAGGCCACGTGCAGAGCGCGCGATGGCTTGTCTGGTTTGCTCCGAGTCAGGCAACGAGGCTAGGATCTGACCTAGCCTGGACCGCAAGAACCAGTTGTAGGCTGCATAGTGGGCCAGATGAGCAGAAATAGAAAGGAGCAACCGTGTCGAGTAGAAGGTCCTCTTCCCCCAAAAATCAAAATCCGAGGAGTCTTGATCTGGGGGCCGGTCACGGTGGAGGGCGCGAAGCCCATCAGGAGTGCCCAGATGCATCAAGCCAGACTGCGGATGAGGCATGGAACCTGGAGACTCCAGGGGAGCGCAATACCTCTGGCTGAGGTCCCCTGGGGCAGGAACTCCGGAGAAGGGCCTCTGCCAGAAAAGCAAGGACGCCTCCCGAAAGGGAGCAGGCCAGGGCGGCACCACAAGGGTGGCCTCACCAAAATCGCCTAGAAAGGCGTGCACCGCATGCTCAGGATTGCTGACAGTAGAGGGTGAAAAGTGCAAGTCCTCCAACATCCTCATAAGGAAACGCTGATACTCCAAGAGATCAGCAGCCGGAGAGATGTGAACAGAAGGTTCCTCTCCCCCAGAAGAGGGGGATGAGGAGCTGGAGGTCACCATATGTTCCGAGGGTGGCTGCACGGGGGGAGGTTGAAAAACCTGGCCGTCCATAGCCCTAACATAAGCAGGGAACCGGGCAGCCACCGCTCTGAACTGCTCCCAGATGAGAGGGCCGCTAGGATCAAGAATGCCTGGGAGCGCAGGAGAAAGTGGCAGAGGGATAGGGGCAGAGCTGAGAAAAGAAGTCGACTGACCTCCGCCAGGGCTAGGGAGTGGACAGTGAGCACCCGAGGAGGGTGTCCCGGAAGACTCCACATCCGACAGCTGTACAACCACGTTGGTACTGCCTTGGCTGCGTCCAGAAGAATCCCCCCAAGTGAGACGACCGGGGCCATAAAGGTCCAGAAGGACGGTCCCCTGTCTCAAAAGAATGGGACTCCCTCAAGGAACCAGAGGGGGAAGGGTGGAAATCCGCCTTACGGCTCCGTCCTGGGCCTGAGTGAACCCCAGAAAAGGGCCGACGTGCCGACCCCACACCCCTCGACCCCTCAGAGTCCAAGAGAGTCCTCCTCCTCGAGAGGGCCAGCCTAAGTAACTGGTATCTCTGGGCAGCCCCCGAAGGGGAGACCCAGGGAACAGTACCTTCCCCTCTTGTAGGCTGCTCGATGGGCCTCAAAGTTGGGCGATCAAGACACACCACTGGAGGGGGTACCACCACCGAGGGGTCGATGAAACCCCCAAGACCAGGTTGCAGAGCTATGGTGGCTCGCACCACTGCCTGCTGGTCAGCACCACTGACCCCAGTCTCGGGGGCCACCTGACGCTCCTCAGTAGGGGGCTGGCTCCGACTCGTCGACGAGACCACAGTGCTGCCCTCCTCCGCAGCCAACCCTGAGGGGTGTGACTGCTCGTCCGACTCGGAGCTCGACTCCAACGAGGTAGAGTCCGAAGCTCTGAGCCAAATCGTAGGAGGACGGGCAGAACCAACCTTGCCACCGGGCCCGGTAGCCAGAGTTGTGGCCGAGTCGGCGCCCGTGCCCTCCGCAACCCCAAGAGCGGGACCTGCAGGAGGCACCGGGGCAGCTCGAGCCAAAGGTCCAGAGCCAAGGCCAGATGCCACGCCGTCGAATCCACCAGTACCGGGGGCAGTACCAGGGACGGCGCCGACAGCAGCCCCAGCAGCATCCTCAGCGCCGAGGTCGCCCGGGCCCACGGGACCGCGACCGGCACCGAGGACCGAAGCGGCACTGACAACGGCCCCGAAGGCAGACCCGCGCCAACACGGCATCGACCGCCCTCGGCCGCCGAGCGTGGACGGCACCGAGGACGGCACTGACAGACGGAGTCGAAGGCTCCACGGCGCTGAGCCGCGACGGCACGGCGCCGAGGCAAGACATGGCAAAGGAGGACACTGATCGCGTCCCACGGGTACCGCGAACGGCGCCGACGCCCACGGCGCCAAATGAGAGTCAGAGCCGCCAGCAGGCTCACGGCGCCATGAACGTGCCAGGCTGGACGGCGCCGACTTCGGCCTTCCAGCCGGTAGAAGTGACACTGGGGAGCTCTTCACCCTCAAGGGGCGACTGCCATGGCGGCGCCTCCCACCCACTCCTGGGAGGAAGCGGGACAGGCCTCCTGCACCGCGGGAGGAGCCTCGGCGATCGCCAGGCTACAAGTAGCCGAGGCTCCCTCCTCCTCGGTCCATATAGAACCGGAAGGGACCCAGAGGAAGGGCCGAGAGCGCGCGGCTTGGCCCGACGAGTGTGAACCCTACCCCCAAAAGTCGGCGGAGCTCGCCCCACTTTCAACGCTGGCTGTTCGAGGACCCGTGGTCCATGGAGAAGCAGGCGTCGACGAGTCCATGTCGCGGAAGCGGCTAAGACACGCGACACCGGGTCGTTGGTCGGTGACGGAGAATTTTCGTCGCGACGGGCACCACGCATCGGGGCCAACCCATCAAGACCTTTTGTCCGACCAGACATGACCTATGGGAAAAACACCAAAACAGACTCGACGCCGCAGAATTCAAATAAAAAGGAAAGATCTTACCGGGCGACGTCGAGTGAAGGCAGAACACAGAACCGGCAGGCAACCGACGGACTGAAAAAGCCGATCTCGAAAGGCTGAAGGCCTAAAATTCTTGACAGAAGCTTCCCATGAGGCGACCTCGATAGCGGGAGACGAAGAACTGGTAGGCAGGCGGAGTCGACACAGCCTAAGGGCCAACCCCAGAGCCATGCAGCACGCCGGCCTCGAGGGCGGCGCCGATGATGTGTCGGTTCCGCCTTTACCCTTTAAAAAAAAAAAGAAGTTTCATGATCCTGACCTCCGCCAGTACCCATCTGTGATGAATGGTGAAGATTGACACAGATAAGATCAGCCCATATGTCACAAATCGTACTGCATGGGGTCTCCCAGTGTTGTTAGGAGAACGACATGAACACACTGGATATCTTCTTGTCAAATGGTACTTTACTTGTAATGAACAATGTCAAAATGTGACATGGGGATGCTCGCCAGAAGCCTGGCCTAGCACGCGATGTGTGCAGTGAACACAGCAGCCCAGAGAGGGATTTATATCCATTCCACGTTGGGAGATACTATGAATTTAACAAAAGAAGAACAAGATTTATTTAGAATGAAATTAAAGGATATATTACCATATCCATTAAATACAACTGCGTTAAATTTTCTCGTGGTTTGAAACGTAATATGTGGCATTTCTTGTATAATACAACTAAAATATATACTGTAGGATTAAAACTATTTTTTACAGTACTACCATTAACAAATAAATATTCATTGTTAACATATTTGCGTGTTTTTCAAGAGACACATAGGCCAGGAATGGCCTGTAATGTTAGCTTAACAGCATGGCATAATGTTGGGGCATGGAATATAGTGCATCAAGAACAAGGTATATAAGGGCAAAAGTTTTTGCCTCCGTCAGATGGTATCATCTTGATGCAAAATGTATGTCCTCTATATTATCCTTGTAAACTACAGTATTATAATGGGTTGTTGCATTTGCCTTTTCCATGATTACCACTTCAGTGAAGGAATCGGGCTTCGGTAAAAGTATGGCAACAATATTATAATACTCTAAATCGATACCTTGATAGACACAAAATGTGGTAATTTCAAATTCCTGCAGAAGCAACACCAGGCTTATTCCATTGTAAAAGAGACGTGTGGGGCTGGATAGGCTCAGGATTGGGAATTGCTAATGGTATTGATTCTATGGTTTTAAAAGGTCATATTCGTTCTTTAGAAACAACTTTAAAGGATATGGCTACCGGACCATTATGGACTACTGTAAAATTAGCAACTGATAATGAAGAAATTGATTGGTTTGCATTTAGAGAAACCTTACAAAACTTTAAAATTATTGCACATATAACAGTTTGTTTTTGTAACTCACTTTCTAATATGTCTAGAGAAAGCTATATAGAACTGGCTTGTTCTCAATTAGCTGCTGAAGCACATGCTCATCTAAATAATGAGTTAAATAGAATTGAGACCAATAGATTACCCTTAGGAATAGGTGAGACCAATTTAACTAGATTATTGGATCATCCCACTGTATTTCTACCACCCTTAGCTATGATAAAAGTATGGAACTCACCAAATCAATATGCATACGAGCTTCGCCATGTGATTCCCATACTAGTGATAATACCTGTATGTTTTGAACCACTGAAAATATAGTGGCAAATCAGTAATTTGTGAGTACTAATACATGACCAGATCATGAGACTCAAAAATAAAGGTTACTAACCTGTAACAGGAGTTCTAGGAATGGTATATGTTGTTCATCCACACTTCATGGCAGGTTCCTTGCCACTTTAAATCTTGCCGGAAGGTGGCTCCTCCCACCCACCCAGGTGGTAAAACTCTCGGCTCCGCCCCATGACGCCAGATCTAGCCCACTGGAAGCCAGGTTGTGCATCAAAGCCAGGGAGGTCGGGTGGGTTGTATGGATGAACAACGTATACCATTCCTAGAACTCCCGTTACAGGTGAGTAACCTGTATTTCTAGGGACATGGATATGTTGTTCAATCCACACCTCATGGCAGACTCCTAGCAGTTCTCCAGGAGGAAGGAGGCAAGGCGCACACCCCCTATTTAGGAAACAAGGACTGGAGAACTGAGGTCCCAAAACCAGCATCCCGGCGTGACTTAAGGTCGATGTGGTAATGGGTAATGAAGGTGTGTGCTGACTTCCAGGTAGCAGCCCTGCAGATTTCCTGGTAGGGACGACCCTGGAAGCAGCCACCGATGCAGCAGTATGGCGGGTAGAATGAGTTCTTATCCCTCTGGGAGGCTCCATGCCTGCCAACCTGTATCAGAGATCTGTGCAGGAGGTGACCCACCTGCCCATCGTCCGCTTGGCTGCAGGTCTGCCAGGTGTGGCTTCAGCGTAGCTGACAAACAGCTGGCGAACCTCTCCACGAACTTCAGCCATTTGCTCCTTATAATAAGGGAGCGCTCTTCTAGGGTCCAAAGTATGGAGCCTATACTTGGCCTCCAAGGTGTGATTGAGGTAGAACACCGGCAGAGTCAACACCTGGTTAAGGTAAAACTCCCGACACCACCTTCGGAAGGAATTTCTCGTGGGTGGGGCAGGACAACCATGTCCCATGGAAGACCAGATAAGGAGACTCGGCTGGTTTTCTGAGTTCTCCCATCCTTCTGGCTGACGGATAGCCACCAAGAAGGCGGTCTTCCACGACAGGTGAGAGATGTCACACCTGTGCATCGGTTCGAATGGCTTGCCCATGAGCTTGGTCAATACCAGCAGTAGATCCCACGGAGGTGGAGGTTCTTGCACCGAAGGGGATATGTGATCAAGGCCTTTGAAAAAGCGCCCGACCACCTTCTCCTGTGCCACCGACTGCTTTCAGGCCCGAGCCTGGTAAGCAGAGATGGCTGCCAGGTGCACCTTAAGGGTCGTCGACCGAAGCCCTAGCTGAGAAAGGGAACACAGGTAGTCCAGAATGCTGGCCAAGGAACAGGAGGAAGGATCCAACCCCTTGTCCTGACACCAAATGGAGAATCTCTTCCATTTGAAGGCATAGCATTTCCTGGTCGACTCCTTACGGGATGCCTCAACAACGCTGAGTACCTCATCAGAAAGGCCCAAGGCCTGGAACTCTAGCCGCTCAGGAACCAGGCCGTCAAGTGCAGGGATTGAAGGTCCGGGTGGAGAACCTTCCACTGGTTGACTGATATCAGGTCCAGGCAGGCTGGGAGCCGCCTCGGGAGCCTGGAGCTGAGGCGATCTGGCTACCAGAATCACCTGCGCCTTGTCCCTCCTCGCCTTGAGAAGCACCCTGTGGATCAAGGGAAATGGGGGAAAGGCGTAGAAGAGGCCGGAGTCCACGGCCTCGAGAAGGCATTCCCCTGCAGCGAGCCCTGCTGAGGGGGGCGGCATGAAACAACCTCAGCTTCTCATTGTCCCTGGAGGCAAACAGATCCACCTGAGGTGTGCCCCAGTGGGAGAACAGATCTTGTACTACCTCCGGCAGGAGAGACCACTCGTGGGACGCAGCCCCAATCCGGCTTAGGGCATTGGCCAGAGTGCTGGAGGCTCCTGCCACATGGACGCCTAGAAGATCCGCCTCCAGGCTGCACACGAGGGACCAAGCGCGAAGAGCTTCCTTGCACAGGGGCATGGAACACGTCCCGCCCTGACAGTTTAGGTAGTACATGGTCGTGGTATTGTCCATCTGGACCTGGACCACTTGACCCCGTACGAACGGAGCGAAGGCGGTGAGGGCTAGACGGACCGCTCGAAGCTCCAGCAAGTTGATGTGGCATTGTGACTCTCGAGGAGACCAGAGGCCATGCGCTCTGTGCTCCCCCAGATGGGCACCCCAACCCATCAGAGAGACGTTGGTCGATAGAGTGACCGTCGGCTCGGGGTGGACAAACGGGATGCCCTCCTGCAGACCAGCTGGAATGATCCACCAATGGAGAGCATTCCACAACTCCTGGGTCACTGCCATTGGCTGGTCCAACAGATCGGAGCATTGGGACCACTGGCTGGCCAGTCCCCATTGTAGGGGACGTATGTGCCAACGGGTCCAACGGACCACGCTGGTGCAGGCCGCCATGAGGCCCAGGAGGTGCAGAAAGTCCTAGGTGGGGCACAACTGCCCAACCTGAAATGACTGGGCAAAGGAGGAAAGAACCTCGGCCCTGTCCGCCGGGACCCGTGCTCTGGTTCGAAGAGAGTCGAGCTCTGCCCCGATGAACTGAATCACCTGCTTTGGCACGACTTCCGATTTGGCCTCGTTTATGAGTAGGCCAACATGAGAGCAAACCTGGAGGGCCAGATACCTGGACCGCTCCACCTCCGGACTGGAGGAGGCCGCAATCAGCCAGTCATCCAGGTAAGGGTACACCTGGACCCTTTGGCGCGGCAGGAATGCTGTCACCACTGCCATGCATTTGGTGAAGACCTTGGAAGCTGGAGAGAGGCCGAAGGGCATGGCCCAGAACTCGTAAATGGACCCCTCTACTCTGAAGCGGAGGAATCGCTGGTGGGACAGACGGATTGGGACGTGAAAGAACGCGTCCTGGAGGTCCAGAGAATAGAACCACACGCCTCGTTCCAAGGATGGAATGATCTGAGCCAGAGTGACCATCCTGAAGGTTCGAGACCTTAGGAACCTGTTCAGGTCATGCAGGTCTAGAATGGGGTGCCAGGCCCCTGTCTGTTTCGGGACCAGGAAATACCTGGACACAAACCCTGGGTCTGGTGGAGGATCCGCCACCTCCCTGATCACCTCCTTCTGGAGGAGCAGAGCAATGTCGGCTCAACGGGATGACAGAGAGGCCACAGACCTGTGGGGCAATGGCTTGGAAGGGCGGGGCCTGCTCAAACTCCAGAGGCAGACCCTTTCCTACCACTTCCAACACCCAGCAGTCCATGGTGATAGCGGATCAGGCAGAAAGAAAGTGGCGGAGCCGTCCCCCATGGAGGGAACCCGGGGGGAGTGACAAGGCTGGGGGCGACACCCCTCAACCTGTCACTGGGCAGGCTTGGAGGAAGGACCGGCAGAGGGACCTCCTGGGCCTTTTCCTCTTGGCTTCCTGCTGGAGGAAGCTGCGGGCTTGGCTTTGGGATGCCAAGTGCAAGCCTGCTGGCCCTGATGCTGGTGTTGTTGGGCCAGACGTGCCGTAGCGGCAGAAGACCGAAAGGGCTTATGCTGCTGCTGGCGGCCTTTGTCCTTCTGGACAGACGTGACCGAGTCCAAGGTGGCATTGGATTTCTCGATCCTCTGCAAGTGACCCTCCACCCTGGGACCGAGCCAAGTCGGTACCCAGGAAGGGAACGTCTGCCAGCTTGTGCTGGTTACCCACCGTGAAGGTGGAGATCCGCAGCCAAGCTCTGCGGCGCATGGCCACTGCGGCCGTTACTGACCGGGCACAAGAGTCTCCAATGTCGAGAGCAGTTTGGAGCTGTTGCTTTGCCACCGCCCTTCCCTGACCCAGCACCTGCTTGACCGTCGTCTGGAGGTCAGCCGGGAGATGAGGAATCACCTCATCCAGGGAGCCCAAAAGGGCGTGGGAAAAGTGTGCCATCAGTACGGCCGAATTGGCCTGATGAAGGCCTAAGGAGGACGCAGCGTAAACTTTACGCCCGGAGTAGTCCAGTTTCTTGGACTCTCTATCAGGTGGCTTGTCCATGTCCTGAGCGTTTCCGGAGCGATGGAAAACACCATCGGTCACCAACCCCTCCACAGAGGGGTGCTCCGAGAATCCGGAGAGTGAGCCAGTGGGGACGGCATACTTCCTGGCCATCCTGGCCGAGGGAGCAGGATAAGAAGCCGGCCACTGCCATAGCTCCAGGGCCGGGCCAACAATGGCTTCAGCCACAGGAAAGGCCTCTGTAGGAGAATCCCCTTGGTCCAATATCTCCGTGAGGGGAAACTTGGCCTGCTTTGACACGGGTATGAGCTTCATCCCAGTAGATTCTGAGATGAGCCAAAGTAATCCCATGAACGAGGATGGGCTCCCGTCCACCAACTGTCCCCCAGAGGACTCCAAGTTGAGAGGTCTGGAGAACAGGGAAGAGTCATCGTCAGACTCCGAGGAGTCTGCAAACAGCTGCCGAGGGTCTGAGCCACCCTCCACCTGTTGAGGGCGATCGGGAGTGAGGGTAACCGACAACCGATGGGGCAGCCCATGACCTGACCGAGAATCCTTGGTCGGAGCCCCAGATTTTGGTTGTGGAGGTGGGGGTTACACTACAATGGGCGGTACAGCTGGTTTTGGCCAAACAACCAGCGCTGGCTTCAGCTCCTCGATGACCACGAGGGTTGTTTCGGCAACTCAGGTGACAGCCACTTAATGGCCGGGGAAGGCAACGGAGTCGGCTTGCTCCCGGTCAAAAGGAGCTGCTGCCACATCAGATCCTTGTAGCGCTGATGAAACTTGCGCCGGAGCCTATTCTCCGAGGAGGACGATGATGAGGATAAGCGGCGCCGCCGCTTCCCTCGGTGCCGAGACCAAGACCACCGATGTCGGCGGGACCGGCTGGACCGAGAGGAGGTCCGAGACCGAGACCCTCGGTGTTTCCGAGGGTGGGTCTGCGAGGGAGCGGGGGAAACCCATTCCTCCCCCGGCTCAGGAACCTTAACCGGGGACTGAGGTACGGGCAAGTCCTCTGTTTCCACTGGGGGAACTGGTGAAGAAGGGTTGTCAGCTTCTCCAGTCGACAGCCAGTCTGACGGGACGAGAGAAATTTCGACTGCATCGACGGGTGTCTCGGCCCGCTGACCTGACGGGGACACCATGAAGCCAGCGGCCTTAGCCGCAACCTCGACCTAAGTCGAATGTCGACTATCCGGGGAAGGGGACCTTTCCCGCTCCCACGAACGTCGACGATGGGACTTACCTTTTGAGTCCTTTTTCTTGGACTGAGAGGAGTGTCCCGATGGCCCCTCTCCTTTAGTAGAGAGGGATTGACAAAGCTCCTTAAAAGAAGCCGAGTAGGAGGAGCCCAAGGAGAGCAGGATAAATGCCGTGACCGACAAAGAAGAAGATGCAACCTGGGCCGCCTCCTCCTCGAGGGCGATCATTTGCTCAAGTTGCTCAGCCGAGCCCGCTGCCGCGGACACCGCCCAACGGGCCTCCTTTGACTTTACCGGAGGAATAAGTCTCTCAGGGTGCCCAAGTTGAAGTCTGGCAGCACAGTCTTCGAGAACGTTGACCGAGAAGGACTTGCACAATTTGCAGGCCTGCGGATCGTGATCGAGCCTAAGGCAAAAAACGCACGTGAGTGCGGATCGTCCAAGACATCTTCTGCCCACAAGGGCACCGCCGAACTGAGTCGATTTGTCCATCGCAGCCATAAGGAAGAGAAAGACCAAGCTCTAGAAAATTTAAGTATGAGTTTCGTTTAACCGACGATAGGATCCAGGCCTAAAACGCAGAGCGCTAAGGAGGGAAACTTGAGCCTCATGCGTAAGAAAGACCTGCAGTTATGGGGTGAGCTGAGAGTTTTATCACTGGTGAGGTTGAAGAGCTTCGCAAGATTTAAAGCGGCAAGGAACCTGCCAGTAAGTGTGGAGGAACAACATATCCATGTCCCTAGAAAAACAGGTTACTCACCTGTAACAGTAGTTACAGAGTGGTATATGCGTTGTTCATCCACACTCTTGGCATGTCCCATTCCCTTTAAATCTTGCAGGAAGTCTTCGTTGAGCTCCCACCACCCGGTGGTATATACCTGGTCCGCCCATGATGCCAGATCTTAGCCCGCTGGAAGCAGGGTGATGAGCCTAAAGCCGGGGAGGTCGGGTGGGTGCGTGTGGATGAACAACATATACCACTCCTAGAAATGAAAATTATGTACCTACCGCAATTATGATCTTTCTGTGCATCTTCACCATTCATCACAGAAGGGTATCTGCCAGATGTCATTACCCCGCGGGAGCTTATTTTTATTTTTTTAAAGGTAGGTGGAGCCGACACACCATCGGCGCCGCCCTCGGGGCTGATGCATTGCATGGCACTTGCGGGTTGGCCATTAGGCTGTGTTGACTCCGCCTGCCTGCCAATTCTGAGTCGCCGGAGAGGTAAGAGGAAGGGAGGGAGTGGAGGGTGGGACAAGGAAGTCCAAGGGACAGAAAAAGGAAAAGATGTATAAACTAAAAGGAGAAATAACGACTGAGAGGACAGAAGAGAGGTTAGAAACAAAAGGGATTGGGAGGGCCCAATCTCTGAAAGAGGAAGGGGGGTAGGTGGGTAAAGAATTTAGGAAGAGAGGGGAGAAGGATAAGACATCCCAGACCCTGGTGCGTCTCCAGATTGTATAGGAACTGCAAGAAGTAGCAAAGCTTTCTGCCAGAATTCAAGGCACGGAATAGCTGGCAAATCCTCCAGATAAGCAGAGTTGGTTATTCTGGAAGAAGGACAGGACATAGGGATTCAGTACCCTCTTAAGGAAAGATTTTTGGTGAAAATTTTTTTTTTTTTTTTTTAGGAGAAATAGGTTGGACGGAAACAGGGAGGAGGAGAGAAAGAGGGCAACTACCACCTCCTACCCCACAGGGGTGGAGCCAAGGTACTGGAAAAGGAGTGCCACTCGAGCTATCCACTCTTCCTGAAAAATACTCCCCTGTGTGTCCCTATTTTACCCCACTCCTAAGGAGGAGAGGGGGAGGCACAGAGAGGGAGGGGGACCCAGAGACTAGGAGGCCCCAGGGGGATGGAGGGTGGGGTTGTGATGAATGGTGAATATACACAGAAAGATCATAATTACGGTAGGTACATTATTTCCATATCTTATCTGTGTCAATCTTCACCATTCATCACAGAAGGATGAGTACCGAGCCCCCCTGAAAGGGATTTTCTTTTACACCCTAAGGGACAAAGTTCCTTAGCCCTCAGTGGGTGACACACTAAGGGGGGAATCTTCAGGGCCTGGAGAGGCCTGAGAGTGGGAGAGAGAAAGAGTCCCCTGAGGGGAAGAAGTTCCCCATCAAGCGCCGCCTCACTCTGCGGAGAAGAGGTAGGTTCCTGGTGGGCTGGAGTTAATCACCCCGCTGGGCCAAGGGTGACAACCGAAAGACACAGCCATGCTGTCCGCCTGGTGCAGATCGCTGTCCCTACGACCCCTGGTAGCTACCTCGTTGGCATCACAAGATGCCCTAGCTTGGTGCCTTGCTAGCTCCAGGCCACGCGCAGAGAGTGCAATGGCTTGTCTGGTTTGCTCCATGTCAGGTAATGAGGCTAGGAGCTGACCTAGCCTGGACCACAAGAACCTGTCATATGCTGCATAGTGGGCCTGATGTGCAGAGACAGAAAGAAGTAACCGTGCCGAGTAGAAAGTCCTTCTACATCAGAAATCAAAATCCAAGGAGTCTTGATCTGGGGGCCGGTCACGTGAAGGGCCAGGCCCATCAGGAGTATCCAACTGCGCCAATCCAGACGGTGGATGAGGCATGGAACCTGGAGACTTCGGGGGTGCGCAATACCTCTGGCTGAGATCCCTTGGAGCAGGAACTCCGGAGAAGGGCCTCTGCTAGGAACGCAATGATGCCTCCCGAAAGGGAGCCGGCCAGGGCTGCACCACAAGGGTGGCCTCGCCAAAATCGCTTAGAAAGGCGTGCGCCGAGTGTTCAGGATTGCTGATCGTGGAAGGAGTAAGGTGCAAATCCTCCAACATCCTCACAAGGAATTGCTAATACTCAAGAAGAGAGATCAGCAGCCGGAGAGATGTGGACAGAGGGTTCCTCTCCCCCTGAAGAGGGGGATGAGGAGTTGGAGGTCACCGTCTGTTCAGTGGGTGGCTGCACAGGGGGAGGTTGAAAAACCTGGCTGTCCATTGCCCTAACGTAAGCAGGGAACCGCGCAGCCACCGCTCTGAACTGCTCCCAGGTGAGAGGCCCGCTAGGACCGAGGATGCCTGGGAGCACAGGAGAGTGTGGGCAGCCCCCGAAGGGGTTTATCCAGGGTGCACTACCCTCTCCCCCTGCAGGTGCTCCGATCGGCCCCAAAGTTGGGTGATCAAGGCACACCACTGGAGGGGGTACCACAACTGAGGGGTCAGTGAAACCACCAAGACCAGACTGCAGAGCTATGGTGGCCCGCACCACTGCCTGCTGGTCAGCACCCCTGACCCTAGTCTCGGTAGCCACCGACCACCTCAGAAGGGGCTGACTCGACTTGTCAAGAGACTACCGTGCTGCCCACCTCAACAGCCAACCCCAAAGGGTCAGACTGCACGTCCGACTCAGAGCTCGACTCCATCTCCGAGGAGGTAGAGTCAGAGGCCCTGTGCCAAACCGTGGGAGGGCGGGCAGTACCATCCTTGCCAACAGGCCCAGAGACCAAAGCTGTGCCCAAGTTGGTGCCAGCACCTCCCGCAGCCCCGCGAGCGGAATCCGAGGGAGGCGTGGCCCCAGCCCGAACCAGAGATCCAGAGGTTGGACCAGCCATGGCGCCATCTGGCCCCACGGCGCAGCGTGCAGGGCATAGGACGGAGACAGGGCCGACGACAGCCCCGACGGCGCCGCTTGGCCCCCGGTGCCGCGAATGGCTTAGAGGACAGGGCAGCACCGAGACGGATCCGAAGATGGACACGGCCGAGCACAGCACCACCCAGCCTGCAAGCAGCGCGCCCAACCTCGACGCCGAGACATGGAAAAGGATGGCACCATAGTAGTTCTCAGAGCGCTGGCTAGCAGTGTTGGCGCCTGCAAACGGCTCCAACAGAGATCACGGCCCACGCGGAAAGTCGGCGCTGCCGATGGCCCTGTCAGGGCCTTATGGCACCGCGAACGGTGCCAACCCGGCCTTGCGACTCATGGAGCACACCGGGAAACCTTCACCCCGAAGAGGCAACTGCCATGGCGGGCACCTCCTGCCCACCCCGGAAGGAGTGGATGGGCCTCCTGCGCCGCGAAGAGGCCTGCAATGGCTAGGCTACAGCAGTTAAGGCTCCTGATCCTCGGTCCAGAGTAGAACCGGGAGGGGACCCGGAGGAAAGGCCGAGAGAGCGTGACTTGGCCCGACGAGTGTGCACCTGACCCCCGAAAGTCGGCGGAGTTCGCCCCACTTTCCACGCCCGTTGTTCGATAACCCGGTGGTCCATGGAGAAGCAGGCATCGCACAAATCCATGTCGTGAAGCGGGCTGAGACACAGATGACACCAGTCATGCTAGTCAGTGACGGAGAACTTTTGGCCGCATAGGCACCGTCGCATGGGGGGCCGACCAGTCTTGGAAGATTTCTTGCTCTCCGACCGAGACATGACCTATGGGGAACAAAAACACCAAAAACAGACTCAACGTCGCAAAAAAGAATAATAATGGAAAGATCTTACTGAGCGATGTCGAGTAAAGCAACACAGAACCGGTAGGTATAATCGATGGACTTCGGCACGATATACTGCGTAAGAGGAGAAACTGCGAAGCAGGCCTCAAATTCCCTCAGCTTCCACACAAGGTGACCTCTACGGTGGGAGAAGAAGAACTGGCAGGCAGGCGGAGTCGACACAGCCTAATGGCCAACCCGCGACCGCCACGCAGTGCGTCTGCCCAGAGGGTGGCACCAATGGTGTGTCGGCTCCGCTTACTCCCGCGGGATCCTGACTTCTGGCAGATACCCATCTATGATGAATGGTGAAGATTGACACAGATAAGGTCTACTGTTACAGGTGAGTAACCTGTTTTTTCTAGGACCGTGGATATGTTGTTCATCCACAGTCTTTGCCAGACTCCTAGGAGTTCTCCGGGAGGAGGGAGGTAAGGCGCACACCCCCTACTTAGGAAACAGAGATTGGAAAACCGAGGCCCCAAAACCAGCATCCCGACGTGACTCAAGGTAGATGTGGTAATGGGTAATGAAGGTGTTTGCTGACTTCCAGGTAGTAGCCCGACAGATTTCCTGGATAGGGATGTCCCTAGAAGCAGCCACCGATGCAACAGTATGGCAGGCAGAATGAGCTCTTATCCCCCTCTGGGAGGCTCATTGCCCGCCAACTCATAGCACAGAACTATGCATGATGTAATCCATCTTGCAATGGTCCGTTTGGCTGCAGGTCTGCCAGAAGCGGCCTCAGCATAGGTGACAAACAGCTGACGAACCTCTCCCAAAATTTCCGCCGTCCTCTCCTTGTAGTAGGAGAGAGTATGTCTAAGGTCCAGAGTATGGCGCCTGCACTCGCCCGAGGTGTAGTTAGGTAATATACTGGCAGAGTCAACACCTGGTTAAGGTGAACCTGACACCACCTTCAGAAGGAATTTCAGGGCACAGGACAACTTTGTCCCTGTGAAAGACCAGATAAGGGAGTCCACCAAAAGCGCCTGAGCTCCCTGTCCTTCTGGCTGACGGATAGCCACCAGGAAGGCATCATCCACAAGTGTGAGAGCACACTTGTGCATGGGTTCAATGGCTTGCCCATGAGCTTTGCCAAACCAGCAGAAGATCCCACGAGGGGAGGTTCATGCACCAGAGGGATAAGTGATCCAGGCCTTGAAAGCGCCCACCACTGTCTCCCTGTGCCATCAAACAACTGACCGCCCACCGTAAGCAGAGATGGCTGCCAGGTGCACCCTAAGGGTCAATGACCAAAGACCCCTTGGAGAGAGACCAAAGGTAGTCTAAAATGTTAGCCACAGAGCAGGATAAGGGATCCAGACCCTTACCCTGACACCAAATGGAAAATCTTTTCCATTTGAAGGCATAACATTTCCTGGTCGACTCTTTCTAGATGCCTCCACCACGGTGTAGACATCTTCGGAAAGACCGAAAGCCTGGAACTCTAGCCACTCAGGCACCAGGCTGTGAGATGCAGGGAATAAAGGTCCGGGTGGAATACCTTCCCCTGGTTCAATGATATCAGGTCCGGGCGTGTACAAAGCTGCTCCGGGGGCCTGCAGCTGAGACTGAGGAAATCTGGATACCAGAACTGGCGGGGCCAATCTGGGGCTACCAGGATCACCTTCACCTTGTCCCTCCTCACCTTGAGTAACACCTTGTGGATCAAGAGAAATGGAGGGAAGGCGTACAGTAGGCCTGGGGTCCACAGCCTCGAGAAGGCATCCCCCTGCAGCGAGCCCTGCTGAGGGGGACGGTCATGATACAACCTCAGCTTGGAGTTTTCCCTGAAGGCAAACAGGTCCACCATCGGTTTGACCCAACGGGAGGACAGACTGTAAGCTATCTCTGGATGGAGAGACCAGTCGTGGGATGTTTGGCCTATGCAGCTGAGAGCATCCGCCAGCTGGTTCGAGGCTCCTGCCACATGGATGGCTAGGAGATCTGCCTCCAACCGGCTTACAAGGGTCCAGATGCGGAACGCCTCCTTGCACAGCAGACGGGAGTGCGTGCCACCCTGTTTGCTGAGGTAGTACATGGACGTGGTATTGTCCGTCTGGACTTGAACCACTTGACCCCGGAGCTGAGGAGTGAAAGCGGACAGTGCCAGTCTGACTGCTCTGAGCTCCAACAGGTTGATGCGGCATCGGGACTCCTCGGGGGTCCAGAACCCATGGGTCCTGTTGTCCCCCATGTGGGCTTTCCAGCCCATGAAAGAGGCATCAGTCGTAAGGACAACCATCAGCTCAGGGTGGACAATCGGGATCCCTTCCTGCAACCAGTCTGGGGCGGTCCAGCATTGGAGAGCGTCCCACATTTTCTGGGTTAGAGTGATCAGCTGGTCAAAATGACCATATCGCTGGAGTCCATCAGTGCCAGCTCCCATTGGAGGAGGCACATAGCAACCGGGCCCAACGGACCACTGAGGTGCACGCCGTCATGTAACCCAGAAGGTGCAGAAAGTCCTGCGTAGGGCACAAGTGCCTAACCAGAAATGATTGGGCAAAGGAGGAGAGAACTTCCGCCCTGTCTGCCAGGAGCCGAGCTCTGGCTTGACAAGTGTTGAGCTCTGCCCCAATGAAGCCCATCACCTGGGAAGGCATGAGTTCTGACATGGCCTCGATCAGGAGGCCAAGTTGGCAGCAGGTCTGGAGGCCCATGTCCCTGGACCTCTCCACCTCCTGTCAGGTGGAACCTGCCAGGAGCCAATTGTCGAGGTAAGGGTAGATTCTGAATCCTCGACGCCAAAGGTGGGCCACCACCACTGCTATGCATTTGGTGAAGACCCATGGGACCGATGACAGGCCGAACGGCATGGCTCAAAACTCGTACAGAGTCCCCTCGACCCTGAAGCGGAGGAACCGCTGATGGGACGGATGGATTGGGACATGAAAGCATCCTGTAGAACCAGTGAACAGAACCACATGTTTCGTTCCAAGGATGGTATGATCTGGTTCAGAGTGACCATCCGAAAGGTGCGAGACCTGAGAAACTGATTCGGGTCATGGAGATCTAGGATGGGGTGCCAACCCTCCATTCGCTTGGGCACCAGGAAGTACCTGGAGACAGAGCCTGAGTTTGTTGGAGGATCTGGCACTGGAGCTACTACCTCCTTGCGGAGAAGCCGAGCTACATTATCTTGAAGAGCCGACTGGGTGCAAGCAGAAATATGTTCCTCCCGAGGGGCGTGGGCTCAGCAGGGAGGGTACTGCTCAAACTCTAGAGGCAGTCCCCAACTGACCACTTCGAGAACCCACCTGTCCGAAGTGACAGTGGACCAGGTGGAAAGAAAGTGGCGGAGTCGACCCCCCCACGGGAGGACCCAGAGCTGACGTGACAGGTATAGGGGTGGCAACTCCCAACCAGTCACTGAGCAGGCTTAGTGGAGGAGGAAGAGGCTCCAAGACCTGAGCCTCAGTCTCCTTTGCGGGTCTGTGGGGGACCCAGCTTTGGCCAAGGGCACAAAGCTTGGGCCTGCTCCTGCTGCTGACCTCCTTGATAGGCGGGCTGCCGGACCACAGGGGAAGAGTGCCAAAATGGCTTCTTCTATCTCTTCTGCTGGTTCTTGCCCGAAGAACCCTTGGCAGAAGTGGCATCCAAGGAGGCATTGGACTGCTCTATACGCTGAAGGTGACTGACCACTCCTGGACCAAACAAGTCGGTACCCAGGAAGGGCACGTCAGCAAGCTTATGTTGAGTATCTGCCGGGAAGGAGAAAAGCCTCAGCCAAGCCCTGCGGCGAGAGGCCACTGCAGCTGCCATCGAGTGGGCACAAGAATCCCCGATGTCCAGGGCCATTTGGAGCTGCTGTTTGGCAACAGCACGGCCCTGGTCACGGACCTGCTTGACCGTGGTCTGCATGTCCGCAGACAGATGAGGGAGGACCTCGTCCAATGACCCCAGAAGGGCATGGGAGAAGTGTGCCATAATGATGGCCGAGCTGGCCTGAAGAAGCCCCAGAGAAGAGGCCGCATAGACCTTACGGGCAGCGTGGTCCATATTTTTTGGGCTCCTTGTCCAGGGGTCGGTCAGTGTCGGCCGAACTGCCAGTATGCCTGAACACAGAGGAGGTCACCAGGCTCTCGGCCGAAGGGTGCTCTGTGAACCCCGCAAGGGACCCCATGAGCACCGCGTACTTGCGGGCAGAAGGTGCTGGGCAGGAGGCAGGGCGCTGCCAATGTTCAAGGGCTGGGCCAACAATGGCCTCGGCCACTGGAAAGGCCTCCGTTGGGGTATCCCCTCTCTTGAGGATGTCAGTGAGAGTGTACTCCGCCTTTTTCTGGATGGATTCCAGGGGTATTCTGGTGGAATCAGAAATGAGGCGGAGAATGCCCCGGAAAGAGGAAGGGACTTCATCTATCCCTGCACCAATGGACGACTCGTCATCCCCAGGGTGAGAGTGGAGACCTGTGACGTCAGAGTCTGAAGAGTCGGGATACAGCGGTCTACCATCTAGGCCACCCTCGATGTGCCGAGGGCAGTCTGGGGTGACTGTAATCGACAGACGTCGGGGAAGCCCAGTGTCTTATCGGTCCTCTTTTGAGGGTGCCCCTCTTTCAGGATGTTTAGGTGGTGGTTCCACCTGAATCGGTGGAGAGACAGGAATAGGCTAAACCGGGGGACAGGCCGACCCCTCGGGTGGAGGAACCAATGGCTTCAGCCTAGAAGACGAGAGTCAAGTAATGGCCAGGGTAGGCGGTGGAGCTGGCTTCTGTCCGGTCAGGATCAGCTGCTGCCACACAAGGTTTTGACAGCGCCGGAGTTTCCGCCGGAGCCTCTCCTCGTCCGAGGAGGATGAGGACCTCTTTTTTGAGCGCTTATGGCTCTCCTTCGGTTGTTCGGCCGAGGGGGTTCTGGACCTTGACCGAGAACAGGGAGGCCAACTTGGTTGATCGCAAGACACCGGGATTGGTGAAACCAGGGGGACCGGAACCAGGTCCTTGATGGGGATACCAGCAGGCTGGGTCTCCTCAACAGGAAAAACCAGGACCGGAGTCCGTTCCAAGGAGTCTCCGGGCACAGCCAGTGACAAAGGGCTCGATCGGGTCGAGGATACTTCGACGCCGCCACTTCTCAGTCCCTGGCCAGACGGAAGGTCCGTGAAGGCGCCAGCCTTGGACACGATATTGACCGAGGTCGAGATCGCGTGTTCTTGGGACGCGGACCTCTCCCGGTCCCAGGAACGTGTCTGTTTGAGACAAAGACGACGGGTCTTTCTCCCTCTTTTGAGAGCGGGAGGAGTGCAAGCCCGAGGGAACCTCACACCGGTTGGGAAGAGACTGGCACAGCTCCTTGAAAGAGCCTGTAAAGGTGAAGCCTAGGTTCAGCGGGACAAAGAAGCTTCGACTAGACGAAGCGCGAGCGGCTTCCTCCTCGAATGCCTTCATCTGTTCCAGCTGTTCGGCAGAGCCCGCAGCCACGGAAACTGCCCACATAGCCTCCATCAATTTCACCAGAAGGTTCCTTTTTCCCCGGTCTACCTAGTTTCAGGCGTGCCCTGCGGTCATCCAGGACGTTGGGATGGAAGGCCTTGCAAAAATCACATGACGAGGTGTCATGGCCGACACTGCAGTAGTCGAGGTGAGGCGGGATCGGTTACGACATTTTCTGGCGCAGGGCACCGCAAAACCAGGGAAGATTTTTCCTCCACAATGGATGCAGCGAACGCGCGATCGCTAACTCAATCGAGTTTTATTTCTGGTCAAACTGACAATTTGAAAGCCAGGGCCTACGAAATGCTGAGAGCACGAAGGAACCTGCATCTTCCAGCGGAAAGGAAGATCTAGTGTCATGGGGCGGAGCCAAGGTATATACCACCCGGGTGGGTTGGAGGAGCCAGCTTGAAGACTTCCGGCAAGATTTAAAGTGGAAGTGGACATGCCAAACAGCATGGATGAACAACATATCCACGCTCCTAGAAGGGAATATTCTGAAACAGATATAGAATGCGAGGCAAAATGTTCATGCGGATGATTTCAGTGCATTGAAAGAAAGAAAAATGGAGGGGTGACCACCTGTTTAAGTCATTCTGGATTGCAATGGTTAATGGCTCGTAGTTTATCACCTCCAGAGCTCCCAAGTCGAGGGGCACATAAATCCTCAAGTATCTGAGTTTTGTAGCTCTCCAACGGAGTGGGCAAAGGTGCCTCAATGTGTTGGAGGGGAGAAACTTAACAGAAGAACCTCAGTTTTGATAATGTTCAATTTGAAGCCTGCCACTGCCTCAACTCTCTCCAAGATTGACCAGACAGCGGGGACTGAATCTTCTGGGGATAGGAGGGTCAAGAGAACATCAGCAGCTAAACAGCCGAGTTTGTATTCCCTCTGGCCCATTGGGATGCCTTCAGTTACGGGAGAGTTCCTCAGGGCTATAGCCAAAGGCTTCAAGTATAAGGCAAACATCAGGGGGGCTAGCGGACAGCCCTGTCTGGTCCCACGCTGTAGGGGAAAAGGAGAGGTATGCCCCCATTAATTCTCACATAGGGTGGTGGAGCACTGCATATGTTTTTCATCAAAGAGATGAATGATTTAGGGAAGTGAAATTTCGACAGGGTGTCCCAGAGAAATGACCAGGATACCCTGTCGAAGGCCTTCTCGGCATCAAGGCTCAGAAGGGCAGCAGGAATTTTACGATTTTGGATATGTCCAATCAAAATCAAGGTCCTATGAATGTTGTCCATAGTATTTCTTTATTTTAATGAAACCAGCCTGGTCGGGATGGATTAGGTCAGGCAAAAACCCTTTCAACCTAGATGCCCAAACGGCTATGAAAATCTTATAGTCCATGTTTAAGATCGATATTGGGCAATAGGAGGAGGGACTGGTTGGATCCTTATCTGGCTTTGGGATAGCCGCTATTGTGGCATATTCCCAGGAAGGGGGGGACAGGGTCCACATTTGCTACCTCTCAGAACGTTAACATTTTAATGGACAGTCCATTTATAAACATTTTATACCACTCCACCGGTAGACCATCGGGTCCTGGACAATGTTGTGTGGCAAGAGCTTTAATGCAGTTATGAATCTCTTCGATTGGTATAGGGGTTTGGGTACTTTCTCTGTGTGTCAGTTAGATGAGGAAGAGGCAGGTCCTTAAGAATGTTCCGTCTTTCCTCACTCCCCACCCGGACTTCTTGTTGGTATAGTTTCTGGTAATATGTAACAAAGATTTGTCTTGTATCGGATTCCCTGTGATATAACTGACAAGTGGTAGGGTCTCTTACTTTGAGAATAGTTGTCGTCTTTTTTTGATTTCTTAACAGCTGGGCTAATCTGTGAGCACCTCTCACCCCACCCTCATATCTTGCCTGTTTTAAATAAAGCAGTGTTTGCTGGGTTTTTGTATCTAAGATTTTTTTATATCTTGGCTTTGGCTTCATGAATTCTCTGTGTCACCTCCCCATCCTCCTCTCTGTAGAGCAGCTGGTAGCTTTTAAGCTCCTCTGAGTTTTTTGTATGTCGGCTCAAGGTCCCTTTTCCTTTTGGTAACATATGCAATGGTTTCTCCTCGAAGTGTGGCCTTCATTGCATCCCATGTTATAGCACTGGAGATAGCTGGGGAGGAATTTTCTGAGAAAAATTGAGGAATTCTATGTTTTAACTTTTTTTTTTTTTACATATTGTTGATCTTTCAACAAGATGGGACTGAACCGCCACTGGGAGGATTTTAATTTTTTTCCCCAATTCGAGTTTTAAGATGAGTGGATGATTGTCGGAAAGGACCATTAGCCCTATCGAGATATCTTGGACAAGCAAAAAGTGCTCACATGTGGTTAAGAAGTAGTCTAATCTGGAGTGAGAGTGGAATCTATTTGAACAGAAAGTGTAGCCTGGGTCTGAGGGCAACAATTTACGCTAGATATAGTACAGTTACGTAAGAACTTACCGTAACAGTAGATCTTCAAGAACAGCTCTTGCAGCAGGTTACACCATTAGGACTGAAGCCGGCAGGCGTCAGGACCCCACGGAAAAATTCTAGCTAGCTATCTTCAGCGGGGACTGCCCCCGACGTCGGTCCCGCCTCCGACGTCAGACGTAGTACATAAGGGGGCGGTCCCGCCCGATTCCCCAGTTCTCCCGCCGGAGACTTCCGGCCGCAGGCTGACATCGAAATGGGAGACCGAGGATCCACCGTCAGAAGTCAAAGGAAAACCCTGATAGTAAAGGCAAGCCATGCCTCCTCCATGGGGGTATTTGCTGCAAGAGCTGTTCTCAAGATCTACTGTTACGTAAGTTCTTAGAACTGTACTATCTTACCGAGACACAGCTCTTGCAGCAGGTTACACCATTAGGACTGATTCCCAAGCAGTAACGCTGCCAACATTCTGGGAGGAGGAAACATGGAAATACATTCCAGGTCCTGAATCTAGGACAGGAGACCCTGTAGCACTGCCAGGCAGAAGCTGGCTCTCCGCCGAGAGGCGATGTCCAGGCTATAATGCCTGATAAATGTATGCACAGAGCTCCAAGTGGCTGCAGCACATATGGCAGAGGTGGAGACGTTTCGGAGTGCTGCAAAGGAGGTGGCCACAACCCTAGTAGAATGACCCCGGACTGTACCCGGAAGGGGCTTTTATTTGATATCATAACAGTATGAAATACACTGGACAAGCCAGCGAGACAGGGACTGTTTGGATACTAGTTGGCCCATCATCCTTTCAGAAAAGGAAACGAAAAGTTGCTCTGAACTACAAAGTAGTTTAGTTCTGTTGAGGTAATACCTCAAGCTGCGGTGAACATCCAGGGTGTGGAGCAGTGCCTCTCCTCTTTTAGAGTAATCCGGGAAGTAGACCGGCAGGTCAATATCCTGATTGAGTGTGAGTGTAGAGACCACTTTAGGCAAAAATTTTGGATTCGTCCTCAGGGATACTCTGTCCCGGTGGAAAACTAAATAAGGCTCTTTGCACATGAGAGCGTGAAGCTCAGAAACTCTTCTTGCTGAAGTAACAGCAACCAAAAACAGCGTTTTCCACGACAGAAAACGCAGCTCGCAATCCACGGCAGGTTCGAAGGGGGAGCGTGAGTTGTTCCAGGACAAAGAGCAAATCCCATGGAGACACTGGGTCCTTAATGGGTGGCCTAAGGTGTAACACCCATCTCAAAAATTCCCGAGAGGTGTCTAATTGTGCCACTGTGCAATGTTACACCGGAAGGTGGTAGGCAGAGATGGCACAGAGGTGCAACTTGATAGAGGAGTAGGCTAGACCCGAACGGAAAAGGGAGAGCAGGTAGTCCAACACCACTCCCACCGAGCAACCTAAAGGGGAAAAATCGCGTGCTCGCGACCATAAACAAAAACAGCGCCATTTCATGGCGTACATCGCATGCGTTGCCGGCTTTCTGGCTGCAGAAAGAACTTCTGCAACCTCTTGCGAGACCACGTGATGCAAGATGGCTATGTCTCTAGGAGCCATGTATGCAGGTTCAGTGAGCGTAAGTCCGGGTGGACCAGTGAACCTTCCTCCTGAGACAAGAGATGGGAGCTGAATGGCAACGGGAGCGGAGGTTCCCGGGATAGCTGAATTAGCAAAGGGAACCAGATCTGTCTGGGCCAGAAAGGGGCCACCAGGATCAATGTTGCATGCTCCTTGCGCAGTTTGAGAAGAACTCTCTGGATCAACGGGAAGGGAGGGAAAGCGTAGAGGAATCCGTCCGCCCAGGAGAGGGACAACGCGTCTCGCCAGAAAACACCAGGCCCTGGATCTAGCGAGCAAAAATTGGGCAGTTTTGCGTTGGATGGGGATGCGAACAAGTCCAACTCTGGAGTTCCCCATCGAAGAAACAGATCCTCTGCTACCTCTTGAAGAAGTTCCCACTCGTGGACTCTGGCCTGGGAGCGACTCAGGCCGTCTGCAATCGTGTTGTCCACCCTGGGAACATGTACAGTGATCAGATTCGCCGTGTCGGATTACCCAATCCCACACCTCATGGCCTCCCTGCAAAGGGGCAAGAGGCGTCCTTGTTTGTTGAGGTAATACATCACCACTGTGTTGTCTGTCTGAAGCAGGAGAGTACTCGACGGGATTTCTGACTGAAGGGCCTGCAGGGCATAAAGGACCGCCCTCATCTCTAGGACATTGATATGGAGATGATCCTCCAGAGGGGTCCACGTACCCTGGAACTTCACCCCGTCCAGGTGTGCTCCCCACCCTAGACCTGAGGTGTCTGTGGTGAGGATTACCTCCGGGACGGCGCTATAAACCGGACGCCTGTGAGAGCGACTCCGGGTCTAGCCACCACTGCCAGTCTCGAATCACGTGTTCGTGGATTCTGACCGGATGCTGCATGTGGTCTTGTCTTTGATCCTATTGCACCTTGAGCATCCACTGAGTTACCCGCATGGAGCCTTGCGAAGGGACAGTAGGAATGGCTGCAGCCATGTGTCCGAGTAGCGTAAGGACCGACCTGGCAGGGACGGTCTTGTTCGACGATAACTCCCTGATGAGGATCTGATGCGCCCGCCTGTCGCCTGAAGAAATGCTCTTCCCTGAACGTCCAGTACTGCGCCTATAAATTGCAGCTTCTGTACGGTACCAGGAGAGACTTCGTGGTTGATTAGGATGCCCAGAGATCGGATCGAATTTCCTGTAGGAAAGAACTTAACCACACGTCGCGCGCTAAAGACTGAACCGAAGGGTCGAGACATGCAAGTCGACGGCGGGAAAGAACTGGGGAATCAGGCGGGACCACCCCCTTATGTACTACGTCTGACGTCGGAGGCGGGACCGACGTCGGGGGCGGTTCCCGCTGAAGATTGCGAGCTAGAATTTTTCCGTGGGGTCCTGACGCCTGCCGGCTTCAGTCCTAATGGTGTAACCTGCTGCAAGAGCTGTGTCTCGAAGTAAGATCAACAATCCTAAGTGATCCTGCATTCCTCTTAAATATTTTTCCCAAACCTACCTGGCACCCTGGACAGGGATTGGAGCTGTCCTTGTCCGGAGATATTGTTAGATTGAGATCCCCTCCCAAAATTAGTTGTCCCTGGAGGAGTTCAGTAACTTTAGACCAGAGTGCTTTTAAGATTGGAGTTCCGGACATAGGAGGAAGATACAGGCATAGTAAAGTGACTTCCTGGGCATATAGCCTCCCTTGAAGTATGACAAAATGTCCCTGACCATGTATATATAAATTATGCACCTCCAATGGTGTTGTGGTCAGTACCAAGATTGCCACCCCCCCATTTCCAACCACTGGAGTGGGAGGAAGCAAAAACTTTGTACCTCCGACCCCAGGTCAACATCCTGTGTTCAGCAGGAGCCAGGTGCGTTTTTTGAGATGTCATATGGTACGGGAGCGCTTTATTGGGTTATGAAGCCCGCTGACATTCTGGGAGAAAATCTTTACTGGTTGGGTAGCCATGATAGTACTTTACTTTTTAATGTTTTTATTTTATCTTTTTCCTTTTTCAGCCACCTAGGGGAAGTAAGCTTGCATCTATCCAGACCACTCCTCTGAGGATGACAAGACCTGCTGAGGTACCGAGACCAACCCCACCACCCCGCTCCCACCAACAGGAGGACCAGGAGTCGGACGGAGGAGGATCCATCCCCGCACCCCCACCTGACAAATAACCATCAAGTACTGCTTTCATAACAATAAAGTTATGCTGATTATAACTGTGAACAAGACTGTGCATTTCTTTCACCCCCCCCCCAAAAACCAACTAATGTAACTAAAACATAATGACAACTATATCTGAACACAGAAGTGTAATCCAACAGACAAGAGTATCAACAACAGCCATAACTATATTAACTATACACGTCATGGCTTCCAAGTATGAGGTGAAAATCCCTGTCCACCCCAGGGTGTTCCAGTCAGAGAAGGAAACTCTCACTAGAAGAGAATCGTGGTTCTCTGGATCCCGAAAGAAGGGCAAGATCCTTAGGAGGGTTAGGAATGCCCTCACAATGATGGGGCTCTTAAGAGGGCCACCATATTTAAGTTGGACCAACATGCGTAGGCAAGGGGAGGGTCCCCCACAGCTAATGTGGTTAGTAGAACTGCCCACTTTTTCTTTGCTTGGTAAGGATTAAGCCAGAAATGTTTAAGCGTAATGAGGAGAGAGATGGCCTTGCACCCCAGACTCCCTAATAAGCCCGTAGGTGGTCGACCGGAAGGGGGTAACCACTGTTAAAAAGGTGGGAGAGTGTCCAAATGATGGGTCTATATGGGAATATCTGTAGGGAGGAGGCACCCACCTCTCACCTGATCCCATCTAGTGGCCAAGTAGTTCTTTAGCTCAAGTGATTTTCCCAGATCTTGATACACGACTCAGGAGGGCTCCAGCCCCAACAGTGGGACGTTTGTTGCCTCCCGAGGCAAATTATCTCAACATCAGTCAATCCCCTTCTAAGATTAACTTGTGCCCCCCCACCTCCCCCACAGTGTAAAATACTGGGTCCATTTATGACAGCTTGGGGATTGCCAAGCAAGCCGCCAATCCTGCCAAGTGCAACTGCCGAGGAAAAGGGAAAGAGGAAAAGGTGAAAAAGAGAGAAGAGGGGGGAAGAAGGAAACGGGGGAATGGGAGAGAGGAGAGAGGAGAGGGGAGCAAATCAGAAACAGTCGGAAAGAGGAACATGAAGCGTGATGAAAGGAGAAGGTGAAGTTGAGTTTGTTGAAGTCCATGTTTGCACTACTGTATCCATGACTGGCCTTCTTTAAAGTTGTAGTAGCCTGAGCATGATGTATGCTAATGCAAAGCGTGCTGGGCATTTAACTAAGTATTTTTAGTAGTCATTAATTACATCATATCTAGTTGTGCCAGGGCGAGGATGATCCTCTCAGAAATTGGAGCTGCTCCATATCTGCAGAGGGTACTGAGAAAAAAAAGGGGGGGGGGGGGTTCATCCTGCAGATTAGGCCTCTGTGGGCCAGGAGAATAAGGGCAGAGCCAGGCGATGGAAGCAGTCGGCACCCACCAGGCAGCCAATAGGTCCTTCCCCCCCTAAAGCTGCCCTACAGCCAGAGTTTTACCCCTGCCATTGAAGGGCAGTCAGACCCAGCATCCAATAATTAATCAGGTTTATGAAGTGTGTCTAGAATGCCAGAAAAGAGGGAGGCCCCTCAGCTCACCCGGGGAGCCACACCCCCAAGACACTGCCAGATAGTAAGACAAAGTCTGCTGCATTTGTATTGCCTTTCATGTCTACAGGGTAGGATTATGAAATTGCCGCAGTTTGTCAATGATTTCTGGTAAGGAGAGGTTAAGTCTCTGTTTGCCCTTGTTTGCTGATGAGTTGGGTCTCGATCACTGGATTGCTTGCCCAGGGTCGCTGTCCTTTAGGATGCTTCTTCTTTTGAGATCCTCCCTGGCTTCTTGAGCTGTTGTGCAAGTCTTGCTGCTTTCTGAGTATTGTATCATGAATTTAGCCAGAACTTCAATTTCTGGGACCGTAGGAGAGGAGCATACTCCCTTCTAAGTCTTTGGGTGCATGGCACGTAATAGTTATCCCAGATCAATCTATGCATGCCCAACATGGTCTTCTGTTTTCTCCAGGCCTTGCTAAGGAGCTACTCCTTGACACTGTAGCTCTGTAGACGTATAACAAAAGAGCAGGGCCGAGTGTCCAGATGAGTTGGCTTGGATCTGAGCAACCTATGAGCCCGCACTATGTCCAACTGGAAGTCAGGATCCAGCTCGAGAAGCAGACGCAACAAATAGTCAGCAAAGGCCACAGGATTGTGGCCCTCCTCATCTTCAGGTAACCCGCAGATTCTAATATTTTTCCTCCGGCTTCTATTCTCCAAGTCTTCTTGTCTTATTGACATTAACAATTGTTGTGTTGCCAGATTTTGTACTGTTTCCTTGACTGAATCCAGGCAGGAGGCATTAGTTGATATCTGGTTGTCCACCTCAGCCACTCCAGCATGCAAGGACCCCATTTCAGCACAGAGGTCTGGGAAGGCATCCTGCTTCTCTCCTCTAAATTCAGTAATCGCTGGCAAGACAGCATGGCTTTGATGGGCCAGGTTTTTTTTTTTAGATTTGGTGTAGCAGCTCATACACCCCCCCCCCCGTGCTGCAGAGTTCGATGATGAGGCCTCCAGTCTGAAGTGCCATGATCCTCCATGTCCTCGTCAGCCAGTAGCTGGAAGTGATTTTTCTGGTTTCGTCGCATATCAGGTCAGCGATTTTCAGTTGGATGATCACAGATGGTGTAAGGTTTACAGTGACTGAGTAAATTTAACCATTAAGAAGCAATCTGGATTAAGATTATATTAAGATGCTGTGGAGGAGCTTCCCTATTGTTCTCCTCACTACCATGCCGGAACCGGAAATCTTGTAGTCATCCATTTTCTTCATATACGCCTCTGTCTGCTCCCCGAACAAGGATACAGGCTCACATGGAAAATCCAAAGCCTTTCACTGTGCGTCTTCGGTCAAATTGGTGGTTCTGAGCCAAGCAAATCTTCTAAGAGACACAGAAGCAGCCATCTGTGTGGCAGCAGTGTCATTACTGTTTACAACCATCCTGAATTGGGCTTTAGATGCCTCTATACCCCCTTTTTGCAGCCTCTTCCAGATCAGCTGCCATTGGGGCTGAGACAGACTTTGTTATCTCCATAACAGTATTCCATAGTATCCTCTGATATATAGCGACACAGGCCATATAGGAGGCTTGCCTGATAATCAGAGAGGATCCCAGATAAACTTTCTTGGCTATGGAATCCATATTCCTGAAATCCTTGTCTGGTGGGTGTGATGCCAAAGGTATGACAGCTTTATCACAAGGGTGCAGCCTGCACTACCCCTTCATGGCTTGGGTGCCCAAAGAGAAACTCTGCTCCACCCTTAGCCACCCAGTATTTCGTATCCACCTTTCTATCCACAGGTGGCACAGAAGTGGGTGTCTGCAATACCTTGTTCACCTGTTTCTTCAAGGACTTATGGATGGGCAGTAGCAGTCTTTTGGAGACTGGAACATCCATCATGTATGCAATAAGACTCGATGGGGTGTGCATTACAGTGTGATAACCGCACTCCTGGGGGCGTAGTTAGGCACAAGACCAAGGGTCGAGTGCCGGTTGTCCCTAGGAGTGCGGTTATCATACCGTAATGCACAACCCCAGAGTGTCTTATTGCTCTTATAAAATGGCCCTTTATTTTTAGGAGCATTTTTTTTTTTATTCTGAAATACATTTTTAAGTAAGTAAAAATGTAAGTGAATCCTGTTCTTTTAACATAAAATAGTCTTTCCGCCTACTGGTGCTAGATTAAATTAGTGTTATACAGTGTGTGTCTCCCTGCCCACTAAAGTCTCCTATTCCCCCTGCCAGCCACAACAATTCACAAATGCTGTTTTCTTCATTCTAAGTATGACAAATTGCCCCCTTGCTTTATTTCATCCCCCCCCTCTGTAGACAAAACTAAAAGCAAGCCATAACAGAGGCTTCTCAGTTCCCCGATGTTGCAAGCATGAGCATGGTTCAAAACTACCACACACTTTGACAGCATCATGAAATGAAAATTACGACTCATCGTAATTATGTTCTTTCTGTGCATCTTCACCATTCATCACATTTGGTACTGCCGGAGGTCAGGACCCGTGGACTTTTTTTTGGTAGAGTGGAACCAACGCTCTCAGGGCTGCCCTCGAGCAAGACATTCTACGTGGTGCTCAAGGGTTGGCTCAAGTGCTGTCGCTAACCCACCTGCCTGCCAGTTCTGAGTCGCCGGAGAGGTGAGGCAAAAAGAGGGTTGGGATGGTGGGACAACAGAGTCCAAGGGACAGAAAAAGAAAAGGATATAAAAACCAAAAGGAGAAATAAATGACTGAGAGGACAGAGCAAGAGAGAAACTAAATGCTAGGGAGATTGGGAAGGGGGCTCCAATCTCTGGAAAACAGAAAAGGGTGGGAGTTAGGGAAGGATAGGGAATTTTTGAGACAGAAATGTTTAGCACGAGAAGGGGGAAAATGCCAGAACATGCTGGATTCTGTCCTGTCCCTAGATTGTATAGGAACTGCAAGGAGTAGCCAAAGGCTTATTACCAGAATTCAAGGCACAGAATCACTGGCAAAGAAACTCCTTCAGGGCAGAAAAACAGATATTCTTAGAGGACAGAGGCAGAGGTTCTGCCCCCTCATGTAAAAATGAGAATTTTTAGTAGGGATAAATGAGCTTTAAAACATGTCCAGAGGACAAGAAAACCGAGATTTGAAAAGGGACAAAAAGAGGCGTAGGATGGAGGCACCCACCCCATCCCCGATCACTCCCCCCAGACATACCCATACCACCATGTGCCCTAGATTACCCCCCGCCGACAGAGACAGAGGAGGGAGGCAAGGAAAGGTACAGATAGGGAGGGGATCCAGAGACTGAGACCCCAGGAAGATGGCGGTGGTTAGATGAATGGTGAAGATACAGAAAGATCATAACTATGGTAGATACGTCATTTTATATCTTATCTGTGTCAGTCTCACCATTCATCGACGGTGAGTTAAGCCCTCTGAAGGGGGGCTTAAAAACCTCAAAAGACAGAGTCCCTTAGCTTCCTCAGTGGGTGACACACTAAGAGGGAGAACCCTTCTGGGCCTGAGAGGCCCGAGAGTGAGACGCCCCCCCCCCCCGAGGGGAAGGAAGTTGCCCCTACAGATGCCGCCTCACCCTACGGGAAAACAGATATGTCCTCTGGTGTGTGGAATTAACCACCCTACGCCGGGCCAAGGGTGACAACCGGGAAAGACGTAGCCATGCCATCCGCCTAGTGCATATAGCTGTCCCTACGACCCTGGTAGCTACCTCACTGGCATCATACAACGCCCTTGCTTGGTGCCTTGCTAGCTCCAGGCCACGTGCAGAGAGAGCAATGGCTTGTCTGGTTTGCTCCACGTCAGGCAAAGAGGCTAGAAGCTGACCCAGCCTGGACCACAAGAACCTATCATAGGCGACATAGTGGGCCTGATGTGCAGAAATAGAAAGGAGCGACCCTGCCGAGTACAAAGTCCTCCTACCCTAGAAATCAAAATCCGAGGAGTCTTGATCTGGGGGCCAGTCACGGTGAAGGGCGCAAAGCCCATCAGGAGTGTCCAGCTGCGTCAATCCTGATGGAGGATGAGGCATGGAAGCTGGAGACTCGGGGTGCAATACCGCTGGCAGAGATCACTAGGGGGTGGGAACTCGGAGAAGGGTCTCTGCCAGGAATGCAATGACACCTCCCTAAAGGGAGTCAGGCCAGGTGGGCACCACAAGGGTGTCCTCACTGAAGTCGCCCAAAAAGGTGTGCGCCGAGTGCTCTGGATTGCTCTGAGTGGCAGGAGAGAGATGTAGGTCCTCCAACATCCTCACGAGGAATTGCTAATGTTCTGCAAGATCAGCAGCTGGGGAAATGTGGACAGAAGGCTCCTCTCCCCCAGAAAAGGGGGATAAAGAATTAGAGGACCTCAATTGTTCAGATGGTGGCGGCTCGAGGGGAGGTTGAAAAACCTGTCTGTCCATCGCCCTGACGTAAGCGGGAAAGCGAACAGCCACGGCTCTAAACTGCTCCCAGGAGAGAGGCGCCCGCTAGGACCAAGGATGCCTGGGAGCGCAGGAGAGTGTGGCATAGGGATGGGACAGAGCCGAATAGAGAAGTCAGCTGACCTCCGCCTGTTCTAGGGAGCGGACCAGGAGTGCCAGAAGATGAAGGTGCCCTGGAAGACTCCACAGCCGACAGCTGAACAACCATTTCAGAACTGCCTTGGCTGCGCCCGGAAGAATCCCACCTGTGAGGTCCAGAAGAACAGTCCCCTACCTCAAAAGAACGGGGCTCTCTCAAAGAAAACGGAGCGGAAGAGCAGAGATCCGCAATGCGGCTTCTTCCAGAGCCCAGATGGGCCCCCGAAAAAGGCCTCCACGCAGACCCCACGCCCCTCGACCCCTCAGAAATCAGAGTGCGCCCTCCTCCTCGAGATGGTCAGCCTAGGTAAATGACAGCCCTGGTCAGCAACCGAAGGAGCTATCCAAGGCACAGTACCCTCCCCTCTCGTAGGTGCTCTGATCGGCCCCAAAGTTGGGCGATCCAGGCACACCACATGAGGGGATACCACCGCTGAGGGGTCAACGAAACCTCCAAGGCCAGGCTGCAGTGCAATGGTGGCATGCACCACCCCCCACTGGTCAGCGCCCCTGATCCCAGCCTCGGAAGTTGCCAGCTGCGCCTCAGAGGAGCAGTGATGCAATGAGCCACCCATTTGGACAGGCATTGCTTAGAAACAGCATTGCCTTCTCTTCTTGTGGCGTCAGTCCTTTATGTAATTACCTACTGCAAGAGCCCTCCTGAAGTAAGATCTGGACATAGCGCCATGCTCAACCTCGGTGCAGCAGATGGCGCTGAGGCAAGGAGAAGAAAGGGACGGCACCGTAGCGACTCCCATGGCACCGCTAGTAGTATCAGCACTGCGAACGGTGCTGACAGCAGCCATGGCGCCGAGCAACAGACCGGTACCAACTCTGTCAGGGCCCACGGCACCGTGAATGGCACCGAGGCCCGAAACAGCGCCAACCGACGGCATCAAGGATGGCACCGACCCGGGCCTTGCGAACCGCAGGTCCGACACCAGGGGAGTCTTTGCCCCCGAAGGGGCGAGTGCCATGGCAGTGCCTCCCACCCACCCCCCCAAGGGAACTGGACTGGGCCTCCTGCACCGCTGGAGGAGCCTCGTCATGGCTAGGCTACTAGAAGCAAGGCCCTCCTCCTCTGTCCGAGAGTAGAACCGGAGGAGACCCGGAGGAAAGGCCGAGAATGTGTGGCTTGGCCCGATGAGGCGCACTCGACCATGGAAAGTCGGGCGGAGCTCGCCCACTTTCCGCGCGTGTGTTCGATGACCTGGTGATCCATGGAGAAGCAGGCGTCAAGACAACCATGTCAAGTGAAGGGCCAAGACACGAAAGGCAACGGCTGTGCTGGTCGGTGATGGAAAATTTTTGTCCGCATGGACACCGGCGCATGGGGGCCAACCCATCTTCGAAGTCTTCTTGCCCTCCGACGTAGACATGACCTTCGGAAAGAAATACAAACACTCGACGTCGTTGTAAAGTAGCAAAATGGAAAGGTCTTACCGGCAACGTCGAGTGGCTAGCAGAACCGGCAGGAGGAACAGACGGACTTGACGTTGAAAGAATTTTTTTAAACGAGAACGACTATAACAGGTAGGCCCGAACTCGGCTGAGAAAGCTTCCTGAGGTGACCTCATGGCGGGAGACGAAGAACTGGCAGGCAAGTGAAGTCAACGCCGCGTAACGGCCAACCCACGAGTGCCACGTAGAACATCGGTCTCGAGGGTGATGCGGAGAGCACGTCGGCTCCACCTAAAAAAAAAAAAAAAGCTCCCGTGGGATCCTGACCTCCGGCCGAGTACCCAAATGTGATGAATGGTGAAGACTGACACAGGTAAGATCTGCTCACGCTGTCCTAAAAGATAAACAACAGGGTGAGTCATTTACCACCTTTTCTCTTTGTTTATATAGAATTATTGCTTACTTTCTTCATTCTGTTATTTTTTTTCTCTGCGTTTCCCCACATTCAAGAAATGGAATGTTTATCATAGAATGTTTACCACGGAATACAGAGATTCAAAATTCTGCTCGGTTCTACAAGCAGAATGTTCATCTACTAACATACTGTATACACACACAAACACACCAAAGTCTTTTTTTAGAGCCAGAGACTCAATTTTCTAACTGTCAAGGCAAGCAAGAGAGATTTCCCTGATGAGCAGGTAAAGATAGAAGGGGAATTTTTCACTGTTAGCAAAGAAACAGTTATAATGCAAACTGTAAATGCTTAATGTTTATAATTTGTTTAGGTGTATAACGAGAAAGTGATGATCTGGTAAACAACATTTAATTAATTTATTTTATTTTATATTTAAAGTAGTTTTATTTTTAGGGCCCTGTTGAAGGTTTCTACAATGTAAGGGTAGCAGCCATGTTTGTGGTGGAAGATCAGTTCTGGTTGTAGAGAGATTGATGGAAGATAGTTCTGGTTGTAGGAGGATTGATTTTTGCTCATTGTGTGATGTGGTTTATGACCAGGATGTCTGTGCGTAGATAGAGATTTAATGTACGGTCAGCTGATCTCTCTTGGCCAATGAGATTTCTAGATTTTTTCTTGCCATTTTAGAATTCCATATAGTCCTGTTCTTCCTCCTCATCAGTGGACTCCTGAGTAGGGAGGTCCAGGGTTTAGGCCACTTGCTTTATGAAAGCATACTGGGGTGTATAGTCCTCAGATCCCTTATCAGGGGAATCAGGACAGTGGGGATCAGGAGAGATATCTGGTTGAACTGGCTCTCCGCAGTCCTAATCTTCATCTTCTCCAAAAGGTTCTGCCCCTTGTTCCAATGAACTGGGAACTGAGGAAGAACAGGAGGTTTGTGACTGCAACCGCTTCTCAACCGGGACCATGGTACTCAGTTGAAGTGACTGAATAATTCTTATAGCATTTGCTATCTCTTCAACGGTTAGATCCGGCAGCTTTTTCGGATGTGGTTTGTGCGCTATATGTTTTTCCTTTTTCTTCTTTTCCCCGCAGTTGCTGGTTCAGTGACAGTACCCACAGGACATTTTTTATCTGAAGAACCATCACCCTTGTCAGAGGGCTGTTCCTCTGGTTCTTCATAGCTGGTATCTGGTTTGTCTGTAGGCGGGTCAGCGGCTTTCTCAGACATCTTCTCCTGCAGTCGTTTAAGTCACCTATCAAGTATCGACTGAGGGAAGTTCTTACAAATACTGTATCACAGTCCTCTTTGAAGTGGTCACACCCCAAGCAAAACACACAAATCAGATGAGGATCTGCTTTAGAGAATGGTTCCCCACACTCAGTACAAGGCTGGAAACCTGTAGGGCCCATTCATTTCTTGGCCTGGGACATTTAGCCCAAAAATACCTTAAATCCTTTTTTTTTTTTCTCTCTCTCTCTCTCTCTCTCAGGTTAAAACTGAACAACTGAGATTTACCCAGGTGAAAATTAACTAAATAAGAACGGACTTACCCTAAAAGTTGGAATAGGCAACAAACTACTGAGATTTACCTCGGAAAATAAGGGAAATTATCGGTTCCTTCTCGGTTGAGAATAACCGATAAGGAACTGAAAAAAACTACCAGATATACACTAATCTTGACTAAGTCTACCTGTGAACCAAGAACAGTGCTCTAAAAATCTAAATAAATAAACGGACTTCGATTAAACCCAGAAAAATAAACTTCTTCAAATAAGTGAAGGAGAGCTCTCCGGAGACGTCTTACTGAGGCAAGCAGAGTACAGAATTTGATGGTTGCAGGAAGTGCAACCAGGACAGTGGTTTGAAAACCAAGCTCGAGCCTAACATTCCACTATTAGCATAGGTTCTATTAGCCATTTTGGCTCCGGGGCAGTCCTATGATGAGACCATACTGCATTTGTCAGAATACAGTAAGATTTCTTGGGGCTTGAAGCGAGTAGAGCCATCTGGTTTCGGAACGAGGACTACGGGTGAAGCCCAGGGGCAGCGGAATTTCTGGATTACCCATAAATCCAGCATTTCCTCCACCTTTTTCCTAATGTTCTTTAGGACGGCCTCAGACAGCCTGTAGGCTGTCCACTGGATGGGTGCTTGCATTCCGGTATCTACGTCGTGTGCCGCTAAGGGGGTACATCCCGGCTTGGCCGTAAACAAAGGGGCAAAGTCCGCCAAAACCTCCCTCACTTCCTGGGACTGTTCTGGGGTCAACTGGGGCGACAGTTTCACTGCCTCCGCAGAGGACTCCCGCTTGCTTTCTTCTAGCAAGTCCAGTAGGGGATGTCTTCGTCCGTCCCCTACCCAGGACTACTCACTGCAAATACCACGTCAGCCCTATCTGCATATGGCTTTGTCATGTTGACATGGTGCATTCTATGGATATGTCTCCTGTCAGGCAGTTCTACAATACAGTTCATGTCGTTTACCTGTTGGACTACTTTGTATGGTCCCACCCATTCAACCTACAACCTGACCTTCAGGACCAAGATTAGGACCATGACTTCCTGACCTACACTGTACGAGCAAGCTCTGGCTCTGCAGTCGTATCAGACCTTTTGCTGGGCGGTTGACAGGTTGCTCTGGGCTGCTCCCATAAGCTCCTTCAGCTTTTGCCTAAACTTTATGACATACTCCACTATGGGAGTTCCCTGGGTGGCATGCTTGCCTTCCCAGTCTTCCCGGATCAAGTCTATGCACCCTAAGTCCATGTAACAGTTTAAAGAGGGAGAACCTGGTTGACTCTTGGGACACCTCCCTGTATGCGAACAACAGGTGGGGAATGTATTTCTCCCAGTCCCTCCCATGCTGTTCAGCAAACACTTGGAGCATTGATTTTAGGGTACCATTAAACCATTCCACCAGCCCACTGGCTTGTGGGAGATAAGGTGTTGTGCATGTCTGCAGTACCCAACACTTCTCCCACAAACACTTCATCAGGTCCGACATGAAGGTACCCCTTCGATCAGTGATGACCTTCTACGGAAACCCGACACGGGAGAAAATCCCTAGCAAGGTATCTGCCATTTTGTCCTAAGTGAGGAGAGGACAACTGCCTCTGGGTATCAGGTGGCATGATCTACCACCGTCAGGATAAACTCTTCACGGAGCAGCTTGGGGTACTCAAAGGTCCCAATATATCAATTCCTACCCTTTGGAATGGCTCCTCCACAATGGGCAAGGGAATCAGAGCGGCTTTGGTTTTACTATCTGCCTTCCCTATTTGTTGGCACCGGTGACAAGACCTGCAATATTCCTTCACCTGTTGGGTGAAGCTGAGCCAATAGAAATCCTGGGCCAATCGCTACATGGTGTGCACGATTCCCAGATGTCAGGACATGGGGCTATCATGAGCGATCTTGAGCAATTGCTCATGGTACCCCTGGGGAATGACAAGCTGCCTGACCATCACCCCTCCCTCTGTTCATATGTCATGCGTATACAACAGTCCATTCTCCCAAAATACTCCATCTCATGTCACCTCCCTGTGTCCCATAAGATTCTACACAAGCCCTCAGCTTCTCCAAACTAGGATCAGTCCTCTGAGAACCAAATTCTTCACATTCTCCCAAGGCATGGAACATGTCCCCTTCAGTTTGTAAACTGGGGTCCATAGCTCTAGCGTCAGGGCATTCAGGGTCACTGTCATCCCTAACCTTCTGACCACTGTTACCCCTCCCTCCTCAGAGTAACCTTCTGTAGCTGTTTTGTTAACTGCTACGTGGTGAAATCCTACCTCCGCTTCACTACTCTCCTTTTCAGGAGACACAGGCTGGGGAACCAGCCTCCCACTGTTTTCCACAGTGGCCTCTATGGGGTCCAGGGAACTACAATCGGTCTTTGCTGTCTGACTGTGGGTAACCACACACACCGCCCCTTCTGGAGATTGTTCCCTATAATCACATCCAGGGTGAGGTTGTCTGCTACTGCCACCTTTTGCACCCTCTCTCCTGTCTCACCCCAGTCCAGGAGAACACCAGCCAGTGGCAGAGTTTTTTCCTTTCCAGTGAATCCCCTTACTGTTACAAGCTGATCAGATACAAGCTCTTCAGGTTCAACCAGATCCACTTTTACTAAGGTTTGAGATGTCCCATTGTCTCTTAACTCATGGGTCTGCACCCCATTTACATTAACCGGGTGTATGTGCTCCCTCATGTTCATACGGCATGCTTTCAGGGATGCACAGTGCACCCACAACTCTGTTCGAGCACTACCTTGTCCACCCTGTGCCTTTTTAAAACACTGTCTAGCAAGATGCCCTGGCAGTTTACAAAACCAACAGTCATCATTTCCTTTATCTGAGAAATCGCTTTTTTATAACTTGGGGCTTTCCCCTTTCTGTGGAAGCAGTGAGGGTTTTAGCTGCCCTAAAGGTGCGCTTTTCTCTTTCTATGCTGCCACACCTACTCCAATTCCATTCAGAGCAGGCCTGCTCCTGGCATAGTGATTCGAGAGCTCAGCAGTCTGCTGCACTGTTTTGGGGTCTCGGTCCTCTAACCAGGTTTGTAGCTCTGCTGGGCAAAGCCCAAAAGAACTGCTCTAGCAACATAACCTCAATTTTTTTCCATAGAATTTACTTCTACTTCCTCCCACCAACATTTCAAAAACTGACGGTGCTTTCTGGAGAGTGCCTCATAGCTCATGTCAGGGCTTCTCCGGAGCTTACGGAACTTAACCCTGTATGTTTCAGGAGTTAGTTTAGACTTTTTAAGTAAATCAGTTTTAAGTTTCTCATAATCACTACTGTCCTGATTGTCCATTTGGCCTAGCACCTCACGCCCTTTCCCAATAAGTAGCAGGGATAGCTAGAAGCTCCAGGACCCCTTGGATATTTTGGCCCGAATACAGACCTTTTCAAATGAATTCAAAAATGCATCCATGTCCTCCCTCTCTTTTAATTCAACTATTACTTCTGAATTTAACTTATACCCCAGCTCTGGAGTTTCAAGTTCACCCCTGCTACTTACCTCCTCTGGCACTGGTCATTGGAGTCATAGCTTTTCCAGTTCAAACTCCCTCTGCTGCCATTATTCTCTTTCCTCTGCCTCTCTCTGAAACTTTCTCTTTCTTTGGCCTCTCGCTGCCGCTGCTTTTCCTGTAGCTCCATCTCAAACTTCCTCTGCTCGAATGCCAGCTCCAGTTTACTCAACTTCAGCTGCAGTCTGATGTCTTCTGGCTCCAGCCCTGTGGCGACATTCCCCTGTAGCTGTGGCTCTGGGTTCCTTCCGTTCATGCTGTCCGCCTTCCTGGGACTGACTAGACTCTGCGATGGACCCTGGCACCCACACGCCCAGGATCTGGCCCTTTTCAGTCACTGGCAGTGACTCGAGGTCCTGGGCAACCGCTAGCTCATCAGCTACCACAAGAGCCTCCACAGGGTTTTTTTGGTTAGATCCTCGTACTGGACCCCTCTATCCTGACACAACTGCCTTAGGTAGTCTACAGTGTATACATTATAGCTGGAAGCCATCTTCTTCTCCAACACAATTTGACCACAGAAACATTGAACCTGGCTATACATAGCTCTGCCGTCTCACTTGCTGACTATAGTCTTGTTATCTATGGATCAGCCACAGACACAGCCCTCTGCCACATCAAAACGGCCTTAAACAAGGCATGCTGCCTTCTCACCGGAGTTGGACGTCTAACTCACACATGCGATCTATACACTCAGGCTTACTGGCTGCAAATCAATAGCAGACTTAGATATGAAACATGCCTGCTTGCTAAAAAAGTCAGCCTAGGAATGATGTCTCCTGGAGTTTTAAACCCACTTACTCCATCTCTAAAACCACGTAGTAACAGAAGTTCTAGTACCCAGATTTTCCGGACCCCTCTGTACCGCACCTCCCTTGGGCAGCGAGCCTTTGTCTACAGAGCCCCTCTCTGGATCAACTCTCTGCAATCTGACATGTCCAATGCAGCTAAGCGTATGCTTCGGCAACATCTTGTGTCCCTGGACCCCTGCGACTGCTACCATTAGGTCCTTCTGCTCTGATCCCTCTTGGACCCTTAAGCGAGCCACTTCTGTCTCTCGGCAGGCTCTACCAGACTATTGTAGCACTTACTTACACTCTTCACCAATACCTCATCTTCCCTCCTTCTCCTCCCTAGCCCCTTCTGCCACTTACCCCCTTTCCTCTCCGTACTCAACTCCTCCTCCTCCATCTGACCGTTCTTTCCTTTCTTTCTACCAAGACTGCATGGGCTCTCACCCCTCCTTGCTCTTGATTACTTTCCTCTACTTCCTCCCCTTCTCCCTCCTGACTATGCCCTGGGTTAACTATTACCTCGTCCCTAGGCTTCCTGCTATCCCTAATGTTTATAGTAGTGCTGTAATCAACTCACGCTGGCATATTTTGCACAATGTCTATAGTACAGTTACTCAAGAAATACAGGTTACTCACCTGTAACAGAAGTTCTAGGAATGGTATATGTTGTTCATCCACACTGTCTGGCAGGTTCCTTGCCGCTTTAAATCTTGCCAGACAGTCTTCAAGCTGGCTCCTCCCACCCACCCGGGTGGTAAAACTCACGGCTCCGCCCCATGACGCCAGATCTAGCCTGCTGGAAGCCAGGTTGTGTGTCGAAGCCGGGGAGGCCAGGTGGGTCGTGTGGATGAACAACATATACCATTCCTAGAACTCCTGTTACAGGTGAATAACCTGTATTTCTAGGGACATGGATATGTTGTTCATCCACACTGTCTGGCAGACTCCTAGCAGTTCTCCGGGAGAAGGGAGGCAAGGCACACACCCCCTACTTAGGGAATAGAGACTAGAGAACCAAGGCCCCAAAACCAGCATCCCGGGCGTGACTCAAGGTCGATGTGGTAATGGTAATGAAGGTGTGCTGACTTCCTGTAGCAGCCCTGCAGATTTCCTGATAGAGACGGCCCCTGAAGCAGCCACTGATGCAGCGGTATGGCGGTAGAATGAGCTCTTATCCCTCAGGGAGGCTCCATGCCCGCCAACCTATAGCAGAGATCTATGCAGGAGGTGACCCACCTGCCTATAGTCCGCTTGGCTGCAGGTCAGCCATGTGCGGCTTCAGCGTAGGTGACAAACAGCTGGTGAACCTCTCCCCGAACTTCAGCCGTCCGCTCCTTATAATAAGCGAGCGCTCTTCTAGGGTCCAGAGTATGGAGCCTATATTCGGCCTCCGAGGTGTGACTGGAGTAGATCAGCAGCAGAGTCAACACCTGGTTAAGGTAGGTTCCTTCGGAAGGAACTTCGGGTAGGGACGCAGGACAACCTTGTCCCTGTGGAAGACCAGATAAGGAGACTCGATGGAAAGCGCCTGGAGCTCTCCCGTCCTTCTGGCTGACGTGAAAGCCACCAAGAAGGTGGTCTTCCACGACAGGTGAGAGATGTCACACCTGTGCATCGGTTCGAATGGCTTGCCCATGAGCTTAGCCACCAGCAGATCCCACGGAGGTGGAGGTTCCGCACCGGAGGGGATATGGATCAAGGCCTTGAAAAGCGCCAGACCACCTTCTCCCATGCCACGACTGCTTTCTCCGCCTGCGCCCGTAAGCAGAGATGGTTGCCAGGTGCACCTTAAGGGTCATCGACCGAAGCCCTTGCTGAGAAAGGGAACACAGGTAGTCCAGAATGCTTGCCAAGGAGCAGGAGAAAGGGTCCAGACCCTTACCCTGACACCAAATGGAGAATCTCTTCCATTTAAAGGCATAGCATTTTCTGGTCTATTCCTTACGGGAAGCCTCAACCACGTTGAGGACCTCCTTGGAAAGACCCAAGGCCTGGAACTCTAGCCGCTCAGGAACCAGGCCGTCAGGTGCAGGGATTGAAGGTCCAAGATGGAATACCTTCCCCTGATTGACTGAGATCAGGTCCGGGTGGGCTGGAAGCCGCCTCGGGAGCCTGGAGCTGAGACTGAGGAGATCTGGATACCAGAAGTGGCGGGGCCAGTCTGGGGCTACCAGAATCACCTGCGCCTTGTCCCTCCTCGCCTTGAGAAGCACCTTGTAGATTAAGGGAAATGGGGGAAAGGCGTAGAAGAGGACTGGGGTACACGGCCTCGAGAAGGCATCCCCCTGCAGCGAGCCCTGCTGAGGGGGACGGGCATGAAACAGTCTCAGCTTCGCATTTTCCCTGGAGGCAAACAGGTTCACCTGAGGCATGCCCCAGTGGGAGAATAGATCTTGTACTACCTCCGCAGGAGAGACCACTCGTGGGACGCAGCTCCTATCCGGCTTAGGGCATCGGCCAGAAGGCTGGAGGCTCCTGCCACATGAATGGCAAGGAGATCCGCCTCCAGGCTGTGCACAAGGGACCAAACGCGGAGAGCTTCCCTGCACAGAGGCATGGAGCGCGTCCCGCCCTGGCGGTTTAGGTGACCCCGTACAAATGGAGCGAAGGCGGTGAGGGCTAGACGAACCACCCGAAGCTCCAGCAGGTTGATGTGGCATCAGGACTCCCGAGGGGACCAGAGGCCTTGCGCTCTGTGCTCCCCCAGATGGGCACCCCAACCCATCAGAGAGGCATCGGTCGATAGAGAGACTGTTGGCTCGGGGCAGACAAATGGGATGCCCTCCTGCAGATGAGCTGGAACGGTCCACTACTGGACAGCGTTCCACATCTCCTGGGTTACTGTCACTGGCTGATCCAAAGGATCGGAGCACTGTGACCATCGGCTGGCCAGCCCCCATTGTAGGGGACGCATGTGCCAATGGGTCCAATGGACCACACTGGTGCAGGCCGCCATGAGGCCCAGGAGACGCAGGAAGTCCCACGCAGGGCGCAACTGCCCAACCTGAAATGACTGGGCAAAGGAGGAAAGAACCTCAGCCCTGTCCGCCGGGAGCCGTGCTCTGGCTCGCAGAGAGTCGAGCTCTGCCCCGATGAATTGTATCACCTGCTTTGGCATGAGTTCCAACTTGGCCTCATTGATAAGGAGGCCAACCTGAGAGCAAACCTGGAGGGCCAGATCCCTGGACCGCTCCACCTCCATTCTGGAGGAGGCCGCAATCAGCCAGTCATTCAGGTAGGGGTACACCCGGACCCTTCGGCGCCGCAGGAACACTGTCACCACTGCCGTGCTGAAGGTTTGAGACCTTAGGAACCTGTTCAGGTCGTGCAGGTCTAGAATGGGGCGCCAGCCCTTCATCCGTTTCGGGACCAGGAAGTACCTGGACACAAACCCCGGGTCTGGTGGAGGATCCGCCACCTTCCTGATCACTTCCTTTTCGAGGAGCAGGGCAATGTCAGCTCGACGAGCCGACAGGAAGGCTGCGGACCCCATAGCCCCCCGAGGGGCGACGGCTCGGAAGGGCGGGGCCTGCTTGAACTTCAGAGGCAGACCCTTTCCTACCACCTCCAACACCCAGTGGTCCAGAGTGAGGCGGGCCAGGCGGAAAGAAGTGGCGGAGCCGCCCCCACAGGGGAACCCCGGGGACAACAGGCTAGGAGCTACACCCCTCAACCCGTCACTGGGCAGGCTTGGAGGAAGGACCAGCCGAGGGACCTCCTGGGCCTTTTCCTCCCTGCTTCCTGCTGGAGGAAGCCGCAGGCTTGGCTTTGGGGTGCCAAGCGCGAGCCTGCTGGCCCGGATGCTGGTGTTGCTAGGCCGGACATGCCGCAGGGGCAGAAGGTCAAAAGGACTTATGTTGCTGACGACGACCCTTGTCCTTCTGAGCGGACGTGACTGAGTCCAGGGTAGCGTTGGACTTTTCGATCCTCTGGAGGTGGCCTTCCACTCCAGGGCCGAACAGGTCGGTCCCCAAGAAGGGAACGTCCGCCAATTTGTCCTGGTATCCGACGTAAAGGTGGATATCCTCAGCCAGGCTCTGCGGTGCATGGCCACTGCGGCCGCTACTGATCGGGCACAGGAGTCTCTAATGTCTAGAGCCGTTTAGAGATGCTGTTTCACCACTGCCCTTCCCTAATCCCGCACCTGCTTGACCGTAGTCTGTAGGTCGGCCAGGAGATGAGAGATCACCTCATCCAGGGAGCCCATAAGGGCGTGGGAGAAGTGTGCCATCAGTACGGCCGAGCTGGCCTGACGGGGGCCAAGGGAGGATGCAGCATACACCATGTACCCGGCATAGTTCAGCTTTTTGGACTCCTTGTCGGGGGGCTTATCCACATCCCAAGTGTTCCAGGAGCGCCAGAAAGCGCTGCTGGTGACCAACCCCTCCGCAGAGGGGTGTTCCGAAAAACCGGACAAAGAGCCGGCAGGGACCGCATACTTCCTGGCCATCCTGGCCGAAGGCGCAGGACAGGAAGCCGGCTACTGCCAAAGCTCCAAGGCTGGGCCAACAATGGCTTCAGCCACCGGAAAGGCCTCCATGGGAGAATCCTCTCGGTCCAGTATCTCCGTGAGGGGATACTTGGCCCGCTTGGATACGGGCTCGAGGTGCATCCCGGTGGACTCCGAGAAGAGCCGAAGTAGACCCATGAACGATGATGGGCTCTCGTCCATCGACTGCCTCCCGGAGGACTCCAGGTCAAGGGGCCAGGAAAACAGGGAGTAGTCGTCGTCGTCAGACTCCGAGCAGTCTGCAAAGAGCTGCCTGGGGCCTGAGCCACCCTCCACCTGCCAAGGACGGTCGGGAGTGAGGGTGACCGACAACCAGTGGGGCAGACGCTGACCCGACCGAGAGTCCTTGGTCGGAGCCCCCGATTTCGGCTGTGGAGGCGGAGGTTCCACCACAATCGGTGGGGCAGCTGGTTTCAGCCGAACAACCGGCCCAGGCTTGGGCACCTTGACCACTGCGAGGGGTTGTTTCGCCCTTTCCGGTGACAGCCACTTAATGGCCGGGGAAGGTGACGGCGGCGGCTTGTTCCCGGACAAAAGGAGCTGCTGCCACATTAAGTCCTCGTAGCATTGACGCAATTTGCGCTGAAGCCTCCCCTCTTCCAAGGAGGAAGACGAGGACGAGTGGCGCCACCGCTTTCCTCGGTGCCGAGACCGAGACCACCGATGTCGGCAGGATCGGCTGGACCGAGACGAGGTCCGAGACTGAGACCTTCGTGTTTCCGAGATGGGTCTGGGAGGGAGCAGGGACACCCGCCTCCCCGGCTCGAACCTTGACCGGGACCCGCACAGGAGGTGCAGGTAAGTCCTGATGAGGGTTGTCGGTTGATCTAGTCGACACCCCATCCGGCGGGTCAAGAAAATCTCGACCAGACCGACGGGTGTCATGGCTGCCAACCTGACAGGGACACCGTGAAGCCAGCAGCCTTAGCCGCAACCTCGATCAAGTAGTGTGTCAACTGTCCGGGGAAGGGGACCTCTCCCACTCCCACAAATGTCAACGGTGGGACTTACCCTTCGAGTCCTCCTTTTTTGACCGAGAAGAGTGTCCCGATGACCCCTCACCCTTCGTGGAGAGGGACTGGCAAAGCTCCTTAAAAGAAGCTGTGTAGGGGGATCCCAGAGAGAGCGGGATAAATTCCACGACTGAGAAAGATGAGGATGCGGCCTAGGCTGCCTCCTCCTTGAGGGCGATCATCTGCTCGAGTTGCTCAGCCGAGCCAGCCGCCGCGGACACCGCCCAACGGGCCTCCTTGGACTTCACTGGTGGATAACGTTTCTCAGTGCGCCCAAGTTGTAGCCGGGCAGTGCGGTTTTCAAGGACGTTGCCCGAGAAAGATCTACACAACTCGCAGGCCTGCGGGTCGTGGTCAAGGCCGAGGCAGTAGATGCACATGGAGTGCGGATCCATCTTGGACATCTTCTGCCCACATGGGCACAGCTGAAAACCCGGAGTCGATTTGTTCATCGCAGCCACGAGGGAAGAATTTGACCGAAGTCTTGAAAACTTTAAAATTATTTTCGGGAGAACCGAAGAGTTAGGATCCAGTCTATACGGACAGCGTTAAGGAGGGAACCTGAGCTTCCAAGCAGTAAGGAAGATCTGGAGTCATGGGGCAGAGCCGAGAGTTTTACCACCCAGGTGGGCGGGAGGAGCCAGCTTGAAGACCTTCTGGCAAGATTTAAAGCTGCAAGGAACCTGCCAGACAGTGTGGATGAACAACATATCCATGTCCCTAGAACTTACCCTAACAATAGATCTTTGAGAGAAGCTCTTGCAGCAGGTAACACATATATAGGACTGACGTTCATCTGGCGGCAGATCTCGCATTTCTTTTTCTAGCAATACTGATGTAGGAACGCCTTGTCACCACGGGCCCCATTACATAGTATAAAGCGCGAGGCAGTACCCACGTGCTATAGTTCTTGCACACCAAGGCCAGGCCAACGAACAACAAACACTGTGGCAGAAAAAATTCCACAGAACTACAAAATTGCAAGACCCGCAAAGGGAGCTGAACTTGACCCAGAGCAGAAAGGCTTATTCCCAGGGGAAGGAGGGAGGGAAATCATACCTGCTGCAAGAGCTTCTCTCTGAGATCTACTGTTACGGTAAGTTCGTACGTAACTGTACTATCTTACTTCGAGAGGAAGTTCTTGCAACTGGTAACACATATATAGGACAGATTCCCAAGCAGTATAAACTAAAGGCAACCCTTAGGAAAGGGCGGGGGAAAAGGAACAGACAACTCCCAGAGGTATAAACTTAAGACAACCCCTGGGAAGGGGAGTCAAACACACAGAACACACTCAAGGTCTAAACTTAAAACAACCATGAATGGTAAGGAAAAGGAGAGGAAGAAGCCCTTCGGGAGACAAGAACTCTCAGGAGAGAAGGCCCTGGAGGACTGACAGGCCAAAACCTGCACGGCATCTGGAAACAATGTCCAGACTGTAGTGTCTAATGAAAGCATGAACTGAGTGCCAGGTGGCGGCAGCGCAAATGTCAGCCGCTGGTACCTTCTTGAGAACTGCAAAGGACGTAGTCACCTCTCTGGTGGAATGAGCCCTAAATGAGCCCGGAAGGGTCTTGTTAGCCTGCTGATAGCAGAATGAAATACAGGTTACCAGCCAGCGTGAGCGTGTCTGTTTTGTAACCGGGCATCCCAAGGACCTATCCGCAAAGAATATAAACAGCTGATCCTATTTCCTGGTTCCCTTTGTTCTGGACAGGAAGCATCGGAGGGCGCGGTGCACATCAAGGGTGTGCAACAGTGCTTTCCCCCTATTGGAATGCTCTGGATAATATACCGGGAGCTGAACAGATTGGTTAAGAGTAAGCTCTGACACTACCTTGGGAAGAAATTTTGGATTAGTGTGGAGGTCTACCCTGTCCTTATGGAAAATAAGATAGGACTCTCGACACATTAGGGCATGAAGCTCCGAAATGCATCGAGCTGAAGTGATCGCCACCAGGAGCAAAGTCTTCCAAGAGAGATAGCGGAGCTCATAAGTCATGGCCGGTTCAAAGGGAGGAAGCGTAAGCCGCTCCAAAACAAACAACAAGTCCCAAGGGGGAAACAGGGTTCCGGACCGGAGGACAGAGATGCAATATCCCCTTCAGAAAGGTTTTAACCACCTCCAATTGAGCCACTTTCCTGTCCTGAACACAGTGATGATAGGCAGAAACAGTGGTCAGGTGTACTTTAATGGAGAAGTAGCTGGGATCTGACTTCGATAGGGATAGCAGGTATTGTAGAACCGAGTTAACCAGACGGACCAGAGGGTCAAGCCTCCTGGCTGCAGCCCAGAGACAAAAGCGTTTCCACTTCATGGCGTAAGTGGCCCTGGTAGTGGGCTTCCGAGCCTCAACCAAAAGCCGGGCACTATCATCAGAAACTCCAAAGCAAAGCTTTGCTAAGTCCGCAGGAGGCCAAGCATGCAGGTGAAGACAGCATAGGTTGGGATGAACCAAGGTCCCCTGCTGCTGAGAGAGTAATTGACCAGAGAGGCAAAGAGGCCACAGAGCTTGCACCGACAGACACCGGAGAACCGAGAACCAAATCTGTCTGGGCCACAGAGGGGCTATCAGAATCATAGTGACCCTCTCCAATTGAGCTTTGAGGAGGATCCGCTGCAAGGGGGGAAAGGGAGGGAAGGCGTAAAGACACCTCCCGCTCCAAGATAGGGAAAATGGGACTTGCCAGAACGCTCCAGGCTCGGGATTGAGCGAGCAAAAACTGGACAGTTCTGTGTTGCAATGAGACGCAAAAAGGTCCAAATCAGACATTCCCTATCTGGCGAAAATCTCATCTGCTATGGACTGTAGCAGGGACCACTCGTGGTAGAGCAGTTTTGCCTGGCTGAGAGCGTCCGCGAGAACATTTGTGGAGCCCGGCACATGGACTGCTGAAAGATGGAGATGGTGCACCACCGCCCAGTCCCACACCCTCATAGCATCTCGACAAAGAGGGTAAGAGTGTGTACCTCCCTGCTTATTGATGTAAAACACCACCGAAGTGTTGTCCGTCTGAATAAGGAGGTGACTGGGCAATAGAAAAGGAGCCAGAGCCTGAAGCGAGTAAAGGTCCACTCTCAGCTCGAGCACGATGATATGCAGGTTCTCCTCTAAAGGTGACCACAGCCCCTGCATCGTGTGGGTTCCCAGATGAGCCCCTCATCCCATGCCGGAAACATCTGCAGTGAGCGTCTGGACAGGGTTTTCCGGCTGGAAGGGGAGTCCTCGGCAGAGATGCTGGGGAGATGCCCACCAGCGGAGTTCGCGACAAATTGACTCCGAAATTCTGACTGGCAAGTCCAAGTCTTTCCCTGGTCTGGTCCCATTGGACTCGAAGAGCCCACCGAATGGTGCGCAAGCACAGTCTGGCAAAGGGGACCAACATTATGGCGGCTGCAATATGATCCAGAAGTCTGAGAATGGACCTGGTGGGAGCCATGGAAGCTGAACAGCTTTGGGATGCCAGAGCCTGGATGCGCTCCGCCCTGTCTGCAGGGAGAAAGGCTTTCCTCAAGGTGGTATCCAACAGTGCGCCTATAAATTGCAGATGCTGGGAGGGGAAGAGCTGAGACTTTTCTGGATTTACAGTGATCCCCAGACGTCGACAAAGGGAGAGCATGTGCATGACAGTCTCCCAAAGACGCAACCTGGATGGGGCCAGGAGGAGCCAATCGTCTAGATAAGGGAACAAAAAGTGGCCGTCTCCGCGCAGGGTCGCTGCAATGATGGTGAGGAACTTGGAGAAGACTCTGGGAGCAGAGGAAAGGCTGAAAGGAAAGATCTTGAACTGAAAGGCTTGACCCTCAAACTTGAACCTCAGGAATCTCCAATGACTGTGACAAATAGGGATGTGAAGGTAAGCATCCTGCATGTCCAGAGACACCAGCCAATCCCCAACTGAAAGGAAGGGGACAAGATTCGGAAGCTACACCATGTGGAATCTGCGGTAAGCGACCCATTGGTTGAGGTCGCTGAGATCCAAGATTGGCCAAAGATCCCTCGACTTCTTGGGATCCAGGAAGATGTGGGAGTAAAACCCAGAGTCCCCTTCTGCCTCTGGTTGCATTCTATGGCGTCCTCATCCAGAAGAGATGGGATCTCCTGCCTGATGGGAGCCCTGTGGTCTCTGGGGTAGTAAGAAGGGGGCGGAGGCCTGTCCGGGGGTAGAGACTAACTCTATGGAGTGCCCGAACTTCACGAGGTCGAGGACCCATCTGTTGGAGGTCACTTCTCTCCATGCTTGCGCGTAGTGAGAAAAAAACGACTTCCTATTCGCTCTCCCGAAGACAAGCCTGGGAGGGGAGGGTCTCTTGCATAGTTAGGTGGCAGGAGGGGGGCAGGAAGGCAGCTGCCGGAGGTCTAGCCTGTCTAGAGGGGGCAGAGGCAGTGCCTTGGTGACCCCCTCGTCGACTAAAGCCACCCTGCTGTGCATGAGGCTGAGCACGGGGTTGCTGAGGCTGATGTCGCCCTCTGCCATAAAAACGGGACGAACGAAAATGCTCCCATTTCGGGCGGTACATAGATTGCACTATGCAGACCGCTTTGCCAGAGTCCTGTAGTCTAACTATAACCTTCTCTGTGTCTTCACCGACGTGCACAGAGCCTTTGAAAGGGGCATCCAGAAGCGTAGTCTGCACCTCTAGGTCAAACCCTGAGACCCGGAGCCAGGAGTGGTGCCAAAGGCAAATTCCAGTAGCGGCCGCCCCTTGCCGAGCTGTCTGCAGAGTCATATGCAGCTCGAAGAACGTGGGTACCCACATCTGAGCCCATCTGAAAGAGTTTAGCAAGTTCTGCCCTCTGGGGGCAGTCAGGCAAACCTTGCAGAATGTCCAATCGTTGGTCCCAAAGGGCATTCTGGAATTGGACCATGCGAGTCAAAAAGTTTAGACTAGGGATGCTGCAGGTAGCAGACAAGTACACCTTGCGACCTAAGGTATCCAGCTGCTTAGACTCCCTGTCTTGCGGTTGGGTACTTAGGTGCTTCGGCCTCTGTGAACGATCGTGCACGGCCAAAATGCCCACGTAGTCCACCGTGGGGTGTTCGGCCAAGTAAGAATGGTCCTTGGGAGACTGGTATAATCGGTTGGCCTTCCTGGGCACCGCAGAGGACACATGTGGATGCCTCCAGCTAGCGAAGGTAACATCCTGAAAGGTGTCCTCCAAGGAAAGGATGACCACCGGCTAGGGTTCCTTCTGCACAGATATTTTGCCAGGCGCAAGTGTTCGGGGTCCAGGGCCTCCATATTACATTCCATGTTCTCCTTTATGTGCCAAATGACCTCCAGAAAACTGAGGTCATTGGGAAGAGATTTCGGCTGGTCCTCTGTGTCACCAGAGAGCGAGCCAGGGTCCAAATCAGGGTAGGAATCTGATTCACCATAGGAAGAGGAAGAAATCCTTCGTCATCTCTTCTAATGCCTGGGCCGTTTCGGAGAAGAAGACAGAGAGGAGGAAGGAGACCTAGTCCTCTATGCTTGTCCTTGTGCTTTCTGGGGCTGGTCGGAGACTTATCCCCCTCAGTCCCAGACGGGACCGGTGTTACCTTCCCGTCAGGCTGAGGGGCAGGAGGAACTTTTGGAGGAGGAACGGGGGGAGAGGGCTACTAAGTCTTGTCTGACTGTGTCCCACCAGTGTGCAAAAAGTTCCTTGACTTGGGACATCCCCAACCTTGGAAAGTCCAGTCTAGCGGGTGACGTTGGTCGGCTCCCCGGCGTTAGTAGGGACTGGCGTCGGTGGGGCGGGTGATGCTGGTGAAAACTCCTCAGCTGCGGTCAGGTCCAGTGTCAGGTAGACCAGCAAACGGTCGAGAGGTGACATCTGAAGGACAGACGACGGCGGCGGAATAGCTTTGTCCAGCACTGGTGGGGGAACTGGCGGTGCAACCGGTGTCTGTGCTATAGCCGTGTCCGATGGACACCCCTTAGCCAGAGGAGTATGAGGGTGGTCGGAGGAAGAAGAGGCCTTGGAAGGCCCATCAGCCTTGCGTTTGTCCAAGAGGTGTCAGTCCGACTCAATGGACGGATGCCGGTCATGCCTATGTTTAGGTGGTAAATAAGAGGCCCGAGAGGCAGAATGCCCCGAAGACAGCTTGGCCTCCTGCGGGTCCACCAAAGCCAAGCGATTTCTTACCAGAGTCCGGCACAGGACCAGTGTTGGAGTGCCTCTTGTGGCCAGAAGAGCCAGATCCGGACGGTCTTTTGGAGCCTACCCTGGAGTCTGAAGGCTTAGATGCCGCTGCGGAGCCAGTGTCGGACATCCGAATCCTGATTGGCTGTAAGGCGGGAGCCTTGGGAAGCGAGGTGGGAGGCTTCAGTGAGGTGAGCTGGGTCTCGCCGGAACGACCAGCGGAGCTGGAAGACCTGGGCCTAGAAGGTGAGCAGTCTTGGTCCCGACGGCGGTGCTTCTCCTTTCCCTTCTTAGGAGTAGGGGAGCGGCACTCCCTCCCAGGAGACGTGTCCTGCTGCATCTGGGCCAGTTGCTGCTTCACTAGATGGGTCTGGAGCGACTTTTGTCTTCGGATCCTGGTCCTACTATTGAAGGCATGGTAGTGGGTACAGGCGCCGGTGTCATGGTCTGGGCCCAAGCAAAAAAGGCAGGCCTAGTGACCATCCTTGGCAGGGATCTGCCACCCACAAGAGCACTTGTTACAGTGCCCGGTCAGAAAGGATGACATACATGGTAGAAAAATTGAAGAAAAATCAAAGAGGAACTGTTCTAGAGTTGAGTAACCCGTAGGCGAGCTGAGAGCTGACTAGCGAGTTGCCACGGCAGGAAAGAACTGGACTGCCTGAAAACACTTGCATTCTAACCTAATACTTGTATTGTTCATGACTTATCTTCTGGAGTGGAATCTATGTAAAAAGAGCTTTTGCTCAAAGGTATTAATCCTAGATTTCAATAAATAAATAAACATTACTACTATATCTTACACCAAAAAACAACAGGTAGGAAACTTTATATTGTAATCAAGTTTTATATATATATATATATATATATAATTTTTTAAATCTTTGCCTTTATTTTGTGTGGACGGTTTTCAGTTTATCAATCTGATACACTGGGCTCGAATATACAGGTTACTCACCTGAAACAGGAGTTCTAGGAATGGTATATGTTGTTCATCCACACTATCTGGCAGGAATGCTGCTGAGAAGAGACCGAAGGGTATGGCCTGGAACTAGTAAAGAGATCCCCCGCTTTAGAAACGGAGGAGTCTCCCAAGAAACGGACGGACTGAAGTGTAAAGAAACATCCTGGAGGTCCAGGAAATAGAGCCACACGCCTCGTTCCGAGGATGGGATATCTGAGTCAGAGTGACCATCCCGTCGTGCGGGTCAAGGATGGGGCGCAAGCCCCCCATCCGTTTGGGGACCAGGAATACCTGGACACAAACCCGGGTCTGGAGGAGGATCCGCCACTTCCCTGATCACCTCTATCTCGGGGGCAGGGCAACTGTTTTCAGCAGGACGGCAGGCAGGCGCTGGCGGACCCCATGGACCCCTGAGGAGCAACGGCCCGAAAGGGTGGGGCCTGCCTCCAATCCAGAGGCAGGACCTTCCCCAGCACCTCCACACCCAGCGGTCCGAGAAAGCGGACCAGGCGGGAGGAGGGGCGGAGCCGCCTCCCCACAGGGGACCCGGTAGGTGACGAGGTCAGACGGCACCCCAGCCCGGCCACTGAGCAGGCTTGGAGGAGGACTGGCCGAGGGAGTTCCTGAGCCTTTACCTCCCTGCTTCCCTTTCGAGGAAGCCGCTGGCTTGGGGTCAGGATGCCCAGCACAAGCCAGCTGGCCCTCATGCTGGTGTTGATGGGCGATCGAGCCGCAGGGGCTGAGGGACAAAGGGACTTACACAAAGGTTGCCGGCGGCCCTTGTCCCTCTGGGCGGGGGTGACCGAGTCCAGAGTGGCAATGGAGTTCTCGGTCCCCTGGAGGTGTCCCTTCACTCCAAGGCTGAAGAGGTCAGTCCCCAAGAAGGGGGTATCCGCTGAGAAAGTGGATATCCTCAGCCACGCCCTGCGGCGCATGGCCACCGCGGCCGCTACCGACCTTGCACAGGAATCACCTAAGTCCAGAGCAGTCTGAAGCTGCTGCTTCGCCACCGCCATACCCTGGTCCCGCACCCGCCGGACCGTGGTCCGCAGGTCAGCTGGGAGATGAGGGAGCACCTCATCCAAGGAGCCCAAAAGGGCGTGGGAAAAATGTGCCATCAGTGCGGCCGAGCTGGTCTGTCGGAGGCCTAGGGAGGCGCGGGGCACAAACCTTGCGCCCGTCATAGTCCATCCTTTTGGACTCTGTCGGGGTGCCTAGCCACATCCCGAGCGTTCACCGAACGCTGGAAGACATTATCGGTAACTAATCTCTCAGTGGAGGGGTGCTCCGAAAAACCGGGCAAAGAACCGACAGGGACAGAGTACTTCCTGGCCATCCTGGCCAAGGGCGCAGGACAGGAAGTAGGCCGCTGCCAAAGCTCCAAGGCCAGGCCAACAATAGCCTCGGCCACCGGGAAGGCCTCCGAGGGTGAACCCCCTCGGTCTAGAATCTCCGTCAGGGGATAAGAGACCCGTTTGGACACGGGTTCAAGCTGCATCCCGGTGAACTCCGAGATGAGCCGAAGCAGACCCAGAAAAGACGATGGGCTGTCGTCCACAGAGCGGTCCGGGGAGGACCCCAGGCCCTCCCGACTGGGGAACATGGAGGAGTCATCGTCGGACTCCGAAGGGTCTGCAAAGAGCTGCCTCAGGCCTGAGCCACTCTTCACCCGCCGAGGGCGGGCGGAAGTGAGGGTGACAGACAACCCGCAGGACAGGTTGTGACCCGACCGAGGTTCCACCTCAAATCGGGCAGCAAGATTCGGACGAACAACCAGCCCTGAAGTGGGCACCTCGACTGCAGCGAGTGGTTGCGCCGGGTTGCTCGGGCGGCAGCTGCTGGACGGAATGAATACCGGAGTCGATTGATTCCCGGACAACAGCAACTGCTGCCACATGAACTCCTCGTAACGTCGACGCCATCTGCATCGAAGCCACTCCTCATCCGAGGAGAGAGATGAGGAGGAGTGGTATTGCCACTTAACTCGGTGCCCCGACCGAGACTGCCGAAGTCGGCGGGAGCGGCTTGACAGAGACCCAGATCCTCGGCAAAACCGAGGGTGGGTCCGGGAAGGAGCGAACACCCGCTTCCCTCGGCTCGGACAAAAAAAAAAAGAGGCCTGTCGCCCGAAGGTGCAGGCAGAACTCGGCCTCCACCGGGAAACTGGCGAAGGGTTGACGGCTTCTGCAGTAGACCGCCGGGTGACGGGTCGAGAGAAGACTCGACAATGTCGATGGAAGTCATGGCCGGCTGGCCTGACGGAGACACCGTGAAGCCAGCGGCCTGAGCCGCAACCTCAACCGAAGTCAAATGTCGGCAGACAGGGGAAGGGGACCTCTCCCGCTCCCACAAGCGCCGACGATGGGACTAACCCTGCGACTCCCTTGACCTGGGCCGAGAGACAGGTCCCGAAGGCCCCTCTCCCTTCGAGGAAAGGGACTGACGAAACTCCTTGAACGAAGCTGAATGAGAGGAACACAAACAGAGCGGGATAAGCGCCGCAATCGAGGAGGAGGGAGATGCAGCCTTAGCCGCCGTCTCCTCCAGGGAGGAAGACAGATCGAGCTGCTCAGCCGAGACAGCCGACGCGGACACCGCCTGACGAGCCTCTAAAGATTTTTTCCGGCGCGGAAAAAATTCCAGGACGCCCGAGCCCCAAACGGGCCGCACGATCCTCCAGGATGCTGGTCGAAAGGGCACAGCAAAATTCACAAACTTGCAGATCGTAGTCCAAGTCGAGGCAGTAAACGCACGTGGAGTACGGGTCCGTCCTGGAGGTATTCCCCAGGCGCCTCCGAGAGCCGGGAAACAAAATATCCATCGCAGCAGCGAGGGAAGAAGACCGAAGTTTCAGAAAACTTCCAAACTAAATTCGGAGAAACCGAAAAATCAGGAACCAGTCGAAAACGCAGAGCGCTAAGGAGGGAACCTGAGCTTCCAAGCGGTAAGGAAGATCTGGCATCATGGGGCAGAGCCGAGAGTTTTACCACCCGGGTGGGTGGGAGGAGCCAGCTTGAAGACCTTCTGGCAAGATTTAAAGCGGCAAGGAACCTGCCAGATAGCGTGGATGAACAACATATCCATGTCCCTAGAACCAACTGTTATGCCTCTGCCACCAATATCTCTTGAATCGCAACACTATGCAATCAAATCTCTCGGATCCCAGTGCTGAGCCCCAGATCTGTCACTAACCCACTCCTGGGGGGTCAGGTTCAGTGACCTCACAGTGCCCACCCCTAAGTGCAATCCCTGATTTGGGGGGGCAGGGCTACCGTGTCATTTTAGACTGCTCGCCGAGGTCACGACTGCACCTCTGCCACGAGGACCCAGGGCGTCCTTCAAAATTCTGGATAAGGGCACAATACCAGTCTCAAGACTTGTAGCCAAATACGAACCACTTCTTGGCCATTACACAAAGGGGGAAGACCCAGCCATCACACTCTCTTCGGGAGTAGCAGTGTAAAACCCAATTTGGCCTTCTCCCTACAGGACAGGCAACAGCCTGGTTCAAAATCCCTGCAGACTCTGGTTATTCTCCCTATTCTACCAGATCCCTTACAGACCCTTTTGCTCAATTTGTTTGCTTATGGTGACACTCCTAAGCAATTAACAGCTGTCACAAATTATTAATACTGTTCCACACTTCACACACAGATATAGAAATCTCACTCAGGCAGATATTCTTTTGGAAAACAATGTTTTTACTAAAAAACTTAAGTAAATACAGTTACAACTACGAACATATGAAATTTGCCAGCAGATAAATACCTAGAGGTCTATAAAGTCTGCTCGAATGTGCAGCTAGCACCCCTTATTTCGTAGCTGCCCCACCCTTCCCCTCCACTGACGCTCCCCCTTGCCCTGTCCCAGCCACTTTTGAAGCAGTCCACTGTTCTACTGGATACCACTTCTACTGGTAATGCATTCCACCCAGCTACCACCCTCTCTGTAAAAAAAGTGTCTCCTCATTTCCCTCCTTAATCTTCCTCCCTCCAGTCTTATATCATGGCACCAGGTGTCCCTCCCCTCCCTTACTTTGAACAGCCCCTCTGTACCGGTCTTGTTTATTCCTTTCATATACTTAAAGGTTTCAATCATGTCTCCCCCCCCCCCCCGGACCCTCCTCTAGCGAGTACATGTTCGGCTCCCCGAGTCTCCTCTCGTATGGTAAGTTCCTCAGCCCCTTGACCATCCTTGTCGCCCTGAGCTGCATCCCCTCAAGTAAATGGAAATGATGTACCTACTATAATTCTTGATCTTCTTGGACGAAGTCTCCACCACTCATTCACATTGATGGGATCTATGCCGGAGGCGCTAGGACCCAGCGGCAGGAAACATTTTGCAAGAGGGCCAGCGCCAGAGATGGAGCCGCAAGGAGCGGCACCGCGAGCCCTGACTCATGCGGTAATACTATCTCTGCGTCGACTCTCCAACCGCCTCAGTACCTTTTTTTTCCAAGGAGGTGCAGCTCAACTAACCTACAGGGACTAGCCTAAGAAAAATAGGACATAAGATAGTCCGAATGACCTGTATAAGAAGGGTCAACAATGAGGCCTTCACAGCCCAGCCATTAAGGGAGTGAAAACAAACAACAGAGAGGTAAGCTGGGGGGATGGCGGGTGCGTGTGTGAATGAGTAGTGGAGACTTCGTCCAAGGAGATCAAGAATTATGGTAGGTACGTAATTTCCATATCTTCTTGGACATAAAGTCTCCACCACTCATTCACATTGATGGGAGAGTACCGAGTTAATAATCCCCCAAGAGGGCGACAGGAGAAACTAAGAGCTCACATATTTAGGACAGAAGTCCGTTAAGGATAGTCCTGCCAAACGAAAGATGTCGCCTGGCATGAACATCCAAGGCATAGTGCTTAAAGAAAGTATGCACTGAGCTCCAGGTAGCCGTATTGGAAATGCCTGCAATAGGCACGTTGCGGATTTCCAGAGATGTCGCGACTGCTCTAGTAGAACGAGCGAACACTTTGCCTTCCAGCTTAACCTACGCCATGGAATAACAGTGGTAAAGGCATGCCACCAGCCACGATGAAATGCATCTAAGAGCAACAGGTTGACCAAGCCAGGTCTCGTTGAAGGGAACAAACAGATATTGAGCCTTCCGAATTTCTTTTGTTCTATCTAGATAGAATCAAAGCACTCTTTTAACATCTAAAGAATGAAGGATATGCTCTCCTTCATTCTGGAAGTTCGCAAAGTAGATACACAGGACCAAAGGTTTGTTTAGATAGAACCTTAGGGAAAAACTTAGGATGAGTCATAAGAACTACTTTGTCCTTATGAAATACAGTGTCTGTGACCAAAGCATCTATTTCAGACACTCGGCAGGCTGAGGTGATGGCCACCAGGAAGGCTGTTTTCCAAGAGAGGAATTTCGACTCGCAGGTAGCTAGAGGCTCGAAGGGCTTTCGAGTGAGCATGTCTAGCAAGAGATTAATGTCCCAGGCTGCAACTGGACGTCTAATAGGAGGTCTGGTATGCAGAATACCTTTAAGAAACCTCTTAATCACAGGCAACTGAGCCAGTGACATAGAAAGTACCAGCTCATGATAGGCTGAAATAGCACAAAGGTGAACTCTGACTTGAGTATTGCAGACCTGAATTTGAGAGGTCTAAAAAGTACTCCAAGACTTTATCTGGTGGGCAGGAAAAAGGGTTCAAAGAGGATTTTGCACACCAGAGAGAAAGGCGCTTCCATTTCGCTGTGTAGGTTTTTCTGGTGGCTGGCTTGCGCGCAGCCAAAAGAATGTCTGAAACTCTCAGAGAGACATTGAACCTGTTCACCTCTATCTCTTCAGGAGCCAAGCGTGAAGGTGAAGCGAGCTCAGATTGGGATGGACCACACGGCCCTGAGTCAGAAGTTTTGTCTGAAGGGGAAGTGCCTTCGGAGGAGTTTCCGACATATTATTGAGTAGCAGAAACCATATCTGTCAAGGCCAGAAGGGAGCAATGAGAATCATTTTGTCTCCCTGAGACGCGAATTTGAGATGTACCCTCTGAATTAGGGGAAGAGGAGGAAAGGCGTATAGAAAGTGTTTTGTCCACTGCAGCTTGAACGTATCCTGACAGAAAATGCCAGGTCCTGGATTTCTGAAGCAGAAGACAGGCAGTTTTGCATTGAGTGGGGATGCAAAAAGGCCCAGGTCTCGAGTTCCCCACTCTTTGAATGGCGAGTGAACTACGGTTGAGTCGAGAGACCACTCTTGATCTGTCTCCGTTCTGCTGAGACGGTCTGCGAGTTCGTTTTGGACTCCTGGCAGGTAAACCGACAGCTTGCCTGCATATGGCTAACAGTGTGCACCGTCCTGCTTGTTGATGTAGTACATCACTGCTTTGTTGTCCATTTGAAGGAGAATGTTCTTGTGACAGAGAATGTCCTTCAAAGCCTGGACTGCATAGAGGACGGATCTCATTTCCAGGACGTTTATGTGAAGCTGGGACTGGACCTGAGTCCATGTGCCCTGGGTGTGGAGATTCTGACAGTGAGCTCCCCACCCCATGAGGGACGTGTCCATGGTAATGGAAATCTGATGATCCAGAGGAGCAAAGAGATACCCTTCCAGAAGGTTGTCCTCCTGCGAACTCCAGGTGAGAGACTTCCTTAGAGGTTCTGTCACCTTGATGAGAAAGGACTGAGGATGAGTAGCTGGAGACCACTGAGTACTGAGCATCCACTGAGAGGTTCTCATGTGGAGACGCACCAGGGGTACAGTGAACACCGAGGATGCCACAAGACCCAGCATTCGTTGCATCGAGATAGCTCAAATTGACTTGTTCTCTCTGATGTACAGGGCCATCTGTAAGATATCGCTCCTCTGGAAGAAAAGCTTTGGCACAGGAGGCATCCAGAAGAGTTCCTATGAAGAGGAGCTTCTGGGAAGGCTGCAACTGCAATTTTTTGAGATTTAGCAGGACTCCCATGGATGCGAGGAAGTCTGAAGCCGTGGCTACAGCGTCCAGAGTTCCCTGTCTGGAGGGGCTTGCTAGGAGCCAGTCGTCCAGATATGGGACTACTTGTATTCTGATTTTCCTGAGGTGTGCTGCGAGAACTGCACAATACTTTGTAAAAACTTGTGGTGCCGAGAATAGCCCAAAGGGCAGAACTCTGAACTGATGATGTTGACCCAGTGCCACAAACCTTAGGTACTTGTTGTGCTTCGGGTGTATAGGAATATGCTGGTAGGCATCCTGCATGTCCAGGGAAGCTAGCCAATTGTGTTGATGAAGCAAGGGTAACAGGGCCCCTAGCAATATCATTCTGAACTACTTCTTGAGAAGAAACTTGTTTAACTTTCTGAGGTCCAGAATGGGGCCATCAGTTTTCTTTGGGACCAGGAAGTAATGGGAGTAGAGACCTGTGTTTCGTTGATCCAGCGAAACTACTTCTACAGCCCTGTTGTTCAGAAGACCTTGTACCTCCGAGGCAAGAAGGTCTGACTGAATTGCGGAAAGCCTGGGCTGTCATCTGGGGGGGGGATGATCCGGAGGGTTTTTTAAAAGACTGAGGGAATACCCTTCGCGGATTATCTGGAGGACTCATTTTTCTAATGTTATGGATTTCCACTGGTTGTAGAACTGAGTCAGATGTCCTCCCACCACTGAGGAAGAGTCCCCCTAGGACAGCTGAGGTGGGACCTGGGCCAGAAACTCAGAAGATGGCACTGGGCACTTTGGGCCCTTGCGCCTTCTGTTGCGTTTTCTTTTGAGGCTGAAGGTTATGGTTTTTGTTAAAACCTCCCCTACTTTTGCCCCGAAAGGACTGACGGTTGTGAAATTGAAGCTTGTTGACAGCCCCCCCCCCCCAAGAGGGGGTGGGAACAGGTCGAGACATCTTAATGGCAGTCCTAGACTTCTGTGTGGCCTCCCAGAGCTTGCTCTACTAGGGGCCCGAACAAATACATACCGTCAAAGGGTAAAGCCATGACCTGCTGTTGGGCATTATTCGTGAAGCCCAAAGTACGTAGCCAGGAGTGGCGACGGGTGCAACTGCCTGCCTCAGCCCAGGAAGCAGTATCGAAAGCGTCCATAGCTGCTTTAACCTGCTGGTTGTTGGGCTCGATACTCCTGGTTATGGTCTGGAGTAGCTCTGAACTAGTGTCCGAATCGGCAGAGCTTCTAACATTTCTTTGAGGAGATGCCAAAGTACATACTCATATTGAGAAAAGTAGCCTTGGTAGCTGGCAATACGCATACCCAGGGTGGAGGCAGCAAAGACTCTCTTACCCAAGGTGTCTATCTAGCGAGATTCTTTGTTTATAGGCCAGGCTGTAGATGCCTGATGGAGAACGGCCTTATTTTCTGCTAAGACTACAATGGGGTCAACAAGGGCCTGGGTGGCCAAAATGGGTTGATCCTTGGGAGGAGCATATTTCCTCTCTAGGGACTTAACCACAGAAGGGATGAGAGCAGGATTATTCCATACCATCTGAGAGAGCATCTCAAAGGATGGTTGTACCAGAGGAGTTAAATCCATAGGGATCTCCGAGACATGTAGGTATTGGAGTCTTAAAAGCTTTCCAGGATCGGTATCTGTAGTCTGGAGAGAAAGAGTAGAATTCAAATTTTTTAGCAGAGACTTAAATGAAGGGTCTTCAACCACAGGCCCTGCAGCAGGATTGATCCCTGCTCCTTCAACATCATCACCTAGCCGAAGACCTGGGTCAGGCTCAATATCATCTCCTGACAGCCCAGGAGGGACTACAAGGACAGGAAAGGAGTGAAAGTCAGCAGGAAATGAAGAAGAGAAAGGAATCTGAGTCGAGAATCCCTGAAGGCTGGATGGCGCCGCACCGAGCCTCGGCGCCGAAGAGGAACACGGCGCCAAAGGCAAGGGAGCCGGCGCCATCTGAAACAGCCCAGCACATGGCACCGACAGAGACCATGGCGCCGACAGAGCCCGCAGCGCTGAGAGACCGCCCGGCGCTGACAACCTCAATGGCACCGAGGACTGTGCAGACAGACCCATCAACACCGAGAGCATCCCCGATGACACCGAAAGCAATTCAGGGCCCTGAACACTGCAATTTGAAGAAAAGGAAGGAAGGAAGAATAACTGGAAATAGATGCATCGGTTTGGCCCCCTGTGCTGCAGCCATGTGAGGGGGAAAACACCTGAGCACGAACTTGATGGCTCCGAAGAGGGCACCGCGTGACTAGGAAGGTCCAACCGCCATACCCGCTCCCTCGAAAGGCCAGAGGGCCCCGAAGAGACCAGGCCAGGCAACTGGACCAACCACCAAGCCCACTGCTCCATAAGAGCGGCCTACTGATGAAAGTGCTCATAAGAAGCCCTTTCAAAAGGCAGGGAAGGGCTCCGATGTCGAAGAAGTCAGTCACCAGAGACAGAAACCAGCGACTTCGGAGGAAACCGGCACCTGGTCCCCAATGACTGACTGTCGGCGCAGACATACCAGAAGGCGACCCAGGTGATGCCTTCTTTTTTTTTTTTTTTTTTTAACTGTGGGCGAAGAGCTCGAGGCCAAACGGATCAATGCGATTGTTTCTTTTTTATGCTTTCGGGGACCGCCCATCCCCCCAAAGCATCAGACCATCTGTTGTCAGACCCTCCCTCGGAGATGGCGGGGACCAGACCCAGCCTGGCTGACTGAACAGCTTTCATAGAAGTCTCCTACCGTCACACTGACCCGCTCATAGTCGACCGTCAATGGAGGGCTTAAGACTTTTCTTTTTTTTTAAACTTTATTTAAAGTATTTTGTTCAGACAGACAGAACATACAAGATACAAACATATCTTTAACAAATACCATTATACTTATTTTCTCTTCCCTTTTGTTTTCACAGGCATTTCATCTAGCATGATACATAAACAGGCCAAGCAGTCAGTAGTTTATACAGAGGGTAGCATATGACATCCAAAGTTTCTTTATGGTTATAATCTATAAGATTCATTTAAGTTGATTTCCAGGTTGTACCTTTTAAAGCTGTACCTTTTAATGTAGGGAAGAGGAGAGGAAGGGCCAAATTATTTACCCATTCCTCACTCAGAGCATAACATATATACTTTATTTATGGATTATAGGACTCTGTAATATATTATGCGTTCTACCTATCGGGCCTGTTATAGCGATTTCACCAAGACTTTAATCAAGGAAAGAAGTCAGGTCTCACCCTTGCCATGTATAGAACCCATCGTCTCCACAGAATCTCAAAACAGGGGACCCTTTTATTAATAGTGGCTGTTAGTGCCTCCATTCTATAAATATTTATCATGCGATCTTGCCACATACGTAGGGTGATAGCTTTGGGAGAAAGCCAGTTACTCGTGATTGCTTTTTGGGCCGCTAAGAATGAGATTTTCAGGAACTTAATCGTCAGGGGATCTCGAAGTTCCTTGGGCAATTCCAGAAAAAAATAACAGAGGGGTGAGATTTCCAAGTTAGGATCCATAATTGCCCGTAAGACCTGTTGAAGATCTTGTATGAAGGGGATTAATATGGGGCAATCCCACATCATATGTGCCAATGATGCAGGAGAATGTCCACAGTTTCTCCAACAAACTGAAGACTTGGAGTTTCGGTATTTCATCTGGATTGCTGGAGTTCGAAAGTAGCGGACAAAAATCTTCTATGAAAACTCCTGCCAGTTAACTGCCGATATGCCCCAATGAATCCTCGTTTATGTCCAAGCCCAAAATTCCTCGGAGATCCGAACTCCCAAATCTCGCTCCCAAGCCATTTTTATATAAGAGGAGGAATCCCCTTTCCAGGACAGAAGCACCTGGTATAATTTAGAGATAATATGAGATCTAAATCGGGTCCCTCTATTGCTTTCTTAAGAATGTATGCAATCTGTGGAGGAGATGAGCCCCCGATCTTGTGGTGAACCAAAAGATTACTAATAAAATTTCTAATTTGAAAGTATCCAAGTCTGTCCTGCCATGCAATTCCATACTTATTAACTAATGTTTCAAACAGCAGGATCTCATTTCCTTCTAGAAAGTGCCAGATCAGGTGTAGACCCTTCTCCTCCCATCCCTTAAATCCTGCATCCCACCTGTTAGGAGGGAAGGAATCTAGGTATGGAACCGAAGTCAAAAAAACTCCTCCAATTCTTAGCACTTTTGTCTCCCATAATTCCGCGCCATACACTCAAGAGTGGAGGCTGTATAAGGATTACCTTCCTGCCCTGTATTTAATCTTCCTCTTAGCCCAAGGAGTATGTCATTCAGATTTTTACGTGGGGCAGCCTCCCACAGCTGCAGAGTTTTCCACTTAGCCGAATAGGCCTGACCCAGCCAATATATGGCTGTTCGTAACTGATCGGCACGGTGATATAATTTAAAATGTGGTAATGCTAAGCCACCTTCTGCCTTTGGGATCTGGAGCGCCGAAAGGAGGATTCTAGGTTTTTGTGGACCCCAGATAAAACGAGAAATCGTTCTATTTAGAGAATGGAAGTATGCATCCGGGACTAGAATAGGAATTGTCTGTACCAGGTATAGGAACTTAAGGAGCATTATCATTTTTATCGCTTCCACCTTTTGTACCAATGGGATAGGGACAGGAGCCCACTGGTCCAACTCCAACTTAATTTTTTTTAATATTGGGATAAAATTGAGGGAGAACAACCGGTCCGCCTGAAAACTCATCTGGACCCCGAGGTATTTAATCTGGGATATATTCCACCTAAATGGGAATTTCTTTTGGATCTGTTCCGATGGTTCATAGTGTGCTGTTAAGACCTCCATCTTGCCCATATTTATTTTATAACCGGCCAGAAGGCTAAATTCAGACAGTCGAGCCCACAGGGGTTCCAATAACTGCTCTGGGTTTCTGAGATAGATTAATAAGTCATCCGCATATAACGCCAATTTATGTGTTTCCCCACCCAAATCCCACCCCTGTATTAACTCATCCTGTCTTAATGCCTGGGCTAAAGGCTCCAGGTACAGGGCAAAAAGAAGGGCGGAAGGGGGCATCCCTGCCTAGTGCCAAGATGCAGTGCTATTGGGGGGGAAACTCTACCGTTAATCTTTATATATGCCCTGGGGTTAGTGTATATATTATTTATAATTTTAGTAAAGGATTCTGAGAATCCAAATACGCCCAGAGTTAGATCCAAGAATCTCCATGCCACTCGGTCGAAGGCTTTCTCCACATCCAAGCTTAATAGCATGCAAGGTGCTCCCGACTGGGTGGCATGGTGTAAGATTTGCAGTGATCTTTTAATATTATCTTGGGTCTGTCTACCAAGGATAAAGCCTGTTTGATCATAATTGATCAAGTCAGACAATACCGCTTCCAGATGCCTCACCAGTATTGATGCATACAACTTATAATCAATATTTAAAACTGATATAGGGCAAAAAGCATTACACTGAGTGGTATCTTTTCCAGGTTTAGGGACACTAGAGATAACCGCATAGTTCCAAGAGTCTGGGAGCGCCACCCCTGATTGCGCCTCCCTACAAGCCTCCAACAGAGGGCTCTTAATCTCCTGTACGAAGAACTTGAAGAATTCAGGGGTGTATCCATCAGGACCCGGAGACTTTTTTTGTTTTCAATCTTTTAATTGCCGAGGTCAACTCTGTAGAGGAAACGGGAGAGTCAAGGGAGTCTCTAATGTCCTCCGTCAACCTCGGTAATTTTAATTTAGTTAAGTATGATTTTATTTGGTCTTTATCCGGTGCATGTTCTGATGCATATAAATTAGAGTAAAAGTCCCGAAAACCATTCAGGATTTTTTCCAGAGATTTTAATATCTGACCTGTCTTGGGGTCTCTGATCTGAGTGATCATAGACCAAGCGGTATATTGTCTCAGGCGGTGGGCCAGGAGGAGAGAAGCTCGAGGACCACTTTCATATCTTTGCCACAGACACTGCAGTGCTTGTTCCGTTTTTATATCTATTAGCTTTTGGATCCTTTGTTTAATGTTCTGTATGTCTGACATTACAGAACTGCCCCCCCCCCCCCAATAGGGCATGTAATTGATTCTGCAGGTCTTCCATCTGCTGGTTTTGTTGCCGTTTAAAGTGGGCAGCAAACTTGATACAGTCCCCTCTAAATACTGATTTCACTGTATCCCATAATATAGTACCCAGCACCTTAGGGTACTTATTATCTTGTTGAATTTGTGTTAGCCTCGCAGTGGCTATGTCTGTAAACTCTTTTAAATTCAAAAAGTAATTGTTGAATTTCCAAAGAGTCTGACCCTTTTTGACTTTCCAATTCAGCCTCAACAACAGCTGGGAATGATCGGAGAGTACCGATGGAATATGCTTACATTCCAAGACTTGGTCTTGATGCTCTCCAGAGATCAGCATGTAGTCAATCCTGGCAAAGGAGCCGTGGGGAAATGAGTAGTGTGTATACTCTTGTTTATTCTTATTATGCCTTCTCCAGGCATCTACCCAAAAGGCCCCCTTCAAGTGGTTCTTAATAAATTTACTAGCCGGGCTCTGCCGGAATGATTTAGTTCTGGATGTGTCTTTTTGCTCCCACACCTGATTTAAGTCTCCCCCTACTATTAATAATCCCCTTTGTTGCTCAGTAATTTTATGAAGTAAGAAACAAAGGACTTCCTCTGTAGAGCCCGGGGGCGCATACAGGGAGGCCAATGTGATAGGGGTACCCTCCAAGTTCCCTGAGATAATGACCAGACGACCCTCCGGGTCTGCATAGCTGGTCAGCCTTTGAAACTGTGTTCCCTTGGAGACCAGAACTGCAGAGCCTCTTCTCTTTCCCTTCCCATATGAGGCTGCGACCACCTGATCATACCAATACTTCCCCAATATCTGGTGTTCAGATTTATTTAAATGAGTTTCTTGCAGTAAAACAAAAGAGGGCTTCTGTCTTTTTATAACGGACATGACTTTGTGTCTTTAACCGGGTTGTTCAGCCCATTAACATTGTGGGAGACAATTCTTATACTGGTATTATCCTCCATTTAAGGACAAAAAGTTATACTCCCATCGATATAAGGGCCCCCCCTTTTCTTCCCTTTCCCCTCCTCCTGCCCCCTCCAAAGTATGCTCCAATGTCCCCTCCCCCACGCTTCCAACCCCTCCCCAGAATTGTATTAGTCTTTGCTTTCCTCTATATTGATCAGATGTACACTGCCAGTGAAAGCCTCCGTATAAAGCTGTAGCTCTCAACACAACATGAACACAGACAAAACATATAATTTCTAATCCCGTGAGCAGGCGCCAACAGAGCAATCCTCCCCCAGGGATAAAAACTATTCACAAAATTACTCCCAAGGTAGGAGAACGGTAAATACCATTCTCTATTCGTTCGAGTTCTCAAGACTCGAATGGGAGGTAAAGAGCCAATAGAATGGCTCGTTCCTCCTGGACCTTAAATTTAACAGGTCCTTGCCAGATGACTTGGCATATCGTCACCAACAGTGTACCAATAATAACACGGGGTACACCTGGCACCAGACCTCCCAGCATAATTATTCTGGGGTTACATCTGAAGATTGTTCAATCCCTTCCCCCCCCCCTCCACATTTTTGTCAAAGCTGTATATTATGATCCCGTATTTCCTCTATCCCTGAGACTACACCTATGGTAACCCACTACCTCTATACAGATAATGAAGGGTTTATAATAAAAAAAAATTTCGGTTTCACAGTAGTACCCCACTGAGATTGTATGTAGCCTTTCAGCCGCAGCCTCCATTACTAGCAAGTATTTCCTAACAAGTAATCAAAACAAAACGGGGAGCGTAATTCCAACACTCCACCATCAACTTCCTGAACTGGAGCATGCTGCCGCCAAAGAGGATGATGAAAGAGCCAGCCCCCTTATAGAGTATCGTGTATTTCATGCCGGGCCAAACGGCCTTCCCATCATCCTCCGTCAAAAGATATGGAAATCCCAAGGAGGTCACATCCCCGAATGGGGTCTCCACTAATCTGGGTGATGTTGTTGCTGCACAAGGTAATACCACAGCCCTCTAAGTCATGGGCTCCCCCACTCTCGTTATGCTAGCGTAGGACCTCTAGCCGCTTATATTTATTTCAGCGTCGTTCCATCTGGGAGTGGGATCAGAATTGTGGCAATAAAACATCTGCAGCATCCCCCCCGAGCAGAGTTACCCAGCGAACAGTTCAATCCCAACAATAACTACTCGTGTCCCTTCAAGGGGGAAACTCTAACTGCTATGGCAACTTGACAGAGGAAGGTCCGACAGACTCTACCCAAATGATGTACCTCATCATTGAATATCTACTCAAGAGGGATTTCCCTCTAAACAATCCCCCTAGCCCTCTTACAGTCCCTGTAGCAGTTTGTACTGGTGCCAGGTTTCAGCCTTCCAGCCCCTGCCTCCACTCTCCCCAGGGGGTATAAGCATCAACACCGAAAATATCAACATTAAGAGTATATGACTTGTAGGAGTGATGTCGTCGCCTGCCAAAACCACTACAGTTATTCAGTTTCCATTAATTAAAATAGGATTTACAGGCGACTCACCGCCTCCTCGAGCTCCATTCCCCCACCAAGTCCCCTATCATTTACCAGTAAGGCCTCGTTCGTAGGCCTCGATATAAATTTTCATAAGTCCCATTCACTTAAAGATGGAATTCAGTATCCCTCGCGAAGAAGGAGACGCAGGGAGAAGGACTCTCCCTAACACAACCACAGTCTCGTTGTACTGGTTTCGCCTTTCATGTGTCCTCCATTCTTTCGGCTGATGGCTCCTCAGGGGCTTGAGGGTGAGTGAGCTTGTGCAGCATTTTCTTGATGTCTTAGAGTGTGGTAGCGGCCGCTTTCCCACCTGGTCGAGTGGGGTGCTGGAGCTTGGCTGGTTGCCAGGGATGCTGCAGGCCGGTCGGTTGCTCCTTATGATGGGGGACATCCACAATTTCATGCCCCTTGTTTCTCATTGCTTGAAGCGCCTCTTCGTACGAATGGTATAACTCTGTACCTGTTTCCCAATAAAGTCGTAGGCGAGAGGGGTAAGGCGTCTGAAATCTGACGTTTAAGGCTTTCAATTTCCGCAGTATCAGAGTGTAGGCCATTCGTTGCTGCTGGATCACAGGGGGGTAATCTTGGTCAAACGACAGTCGGGCACCATTGTATTCGACCCACCCTTGTTTCCATGCTGCCCGTAGTATCTGCTCTTTCTCCCAGAAGCTTGATAATTTCGCTACTATTGACCGGGGCCTGGCAGACACTGATGTTGGTTTAGGCACCAGCTCTCGGTGCGCTCTTTCAATTTTGAACTGGAAGGCTGGCGGTAAATCCAGGACGTGACACAGCAAATCCTCCAGAAAATCATTCATCTCCCCAACCTCCGAAGATTCAGGTAGACCATATATTCTTAAGTTGTCTCTGCGAGAGCGTGCTTCAAGATCTAGGCATTTAGCAGCAGTAAGTTCTTGTTGGTGCACTAGGTATTCCATGGCCCGTGAGATCTGAATTAAATCATCTTTGGTGGTCGATATGCGTTCCTCCGTGGAGGTCACTATGGTCTCCAGCCCTTTTAAATTGGAATGCAACTTATTAAATTCCTGCTTCGTTTCTGATCGAAACTGTTTGATTTCTGAAAGTAGGGTTTCAAATCTGGAACGGGACAGAATGTCTAGTTCTGTCTCAGTGTCTCCTCCGGCCATACTCGAGGTCGACTCTCTCCCACTAGTCGCCGAACTTGCTGGGCTCAATCCTCTTTGATCACCCTTCGTTTTCCGATTTTTTGAACGGGATCTTTTCACGGATGAGTTTCCACTTTGCAGTCTTTGCATCTTTAACCCAATTTGCGTTAGCTGAGCTGTGTGGAAACGTTTATATTATTGATGGGGGGGGGGGAGCTGTTCGTTTAAGCTGCCATGATGCTGGTGACGTCACCAGAGAAGTCCAAGAATTCTTTTCTTAATAAGTAAGTTGAAAGTAAGCGGTACTTATTTCGAGATAGATTAAAAAACAATAAACTGAAAACTATGCTGCTAGTTTGAAGTTTGACTCTGGGGGTGGGGTGACATCATCACTGAATCACACCCGATGGTGGGGGGAAAAAGGAACCGAGGCAGTTGGAGGGTCGACGCCGAGATAGTATTACCGCACGAGCTGGGGCTTGCAGTGCCACTCCTCGCAGCTCCATCTCTGGCGCCGGCCCTCTTGCAAAAAGTTTGCTCCCACTGGGTCCTAGTGCCTCCGGCGTAGATCGCATCAGTGTGAATGAGTGGTGGAGACAATGTCCAGGAAGATCTTAACGTCCCTCTTCAGATACAGGTGCCAGTACTGCACACAGTACTCCAGATGCAATCTAACGAATGATCTATACAGTGGCAGAATCGTCTCCTCCCCTCCTTGAGAAGATACCCCTTGCAATGCAACCCAGCATTTTGTTGGCTTTTGCAACTGGTTTCCTACACTGTGCAGAGTTGTTCACTGACCCTGTAATAAGCACCCCCAGATCCTTAGCTGCACTCTCCCCAGCTGGTAACTCCTCCTTGGGTTCTTCACCCACAATGCAGCACCTTGCACTTTTTGGCATTAAACCCCAGTCGCCAGGTGTCTGACCAGGTTTCCAGCTTTTCCAGATCATCCTGCAACCCCTGCCATCCCCCTAGGTCGTCCACCAACACTCCCATCTTGGTGTTGTCAGCAAACAGACTCATCTTGCTCTGGATGTCTAATGATATGTCTGCAATGAGTATCCCAAACAAGACTGGTCCCAACACTGAGCCCTGTGAAACACCGCTCCTCACTACTCTTGGGGATGAGAGCGCCCCACCCACCACCACCCTCTGTTGCCTTCCCTGAAGCCAGTTCCCTACCCATCTCAACAGCTTTGCACCTGCCCTTGTGCCTTCTAAGTTACTTCCCAGCCTCCCGTGTGGCACAGAGTCGAATGCTTTACTGAAGTCCAGATACAGGACATCCACTGCACAGCCCCTGACCAACTGCCTAGTTACCCAGTCATAGAACTCCACCAGGCTGGTTTGGAAGGATCTGCCACGTATGAAGCCATGCTGTCTGCTGTCCTGTAGTCCTTTGGCCTCCAGGAAGGCCACCAGCCTTTCCTTCAGGATAGTCTCCATCAGCTTACCCACGATGGATGTGAGGCTCACTGATGTGTAGTTACTCGGTTCATCCTTGGGGCCACTCTTGTAGAGGGGCACCACATGAGCCATCCTCCAATCCTGAGGTCTACACCAAGAGTGCAGTGAGGCATTAAATAGGCCTGCCAAAGGTCCCACAAGGATCATGCCAGCTCCTTCAGTACCCTGGGGTGGATGCCATCTGGGCCTGGCATCTTGTCCACCCTCAGTGCCCTCAAACCCTCCAGAACTCTGCCCTCAATGATTTCCCCATCTGTCACCCCCTTCCCCCATTTCTGACGTTCCTCCACCCTTGGGTATCACTCCTCTCTTCTCCTTAGTAAATACCGAGCATAAGTAATCATTTAGTGCTTCTGCCTTATCGCCCCTTGCTTCCACCCAACCCCCCCCTCTAATCCTTACTATGTGGTCCTTACAGTTCCTTTTTTCCCTGATGTACCTAAAGAAGTCCTTCTCACCCTTCTTAATGCCTTGTGCCAGCCTGAGCTCCGTAGACACCTTGGCTCCCCTTACTGCCCGTGTCACCTCCGTAGATTCCTTCAGGCACTCCTCCCTGTCCTCCCCCTCCTGTTTTCTTGCACCTCCTAAAGACGGCTCTTTCCCTCCTTACCTTTTCCATGACCTCCTTCCTCACCCAGTTCGGTTTCATAGCCCTAGCCTTCTTGCTCTGGGCCTTGCTGCAGGTTCTGATTGCCTCCGTTATCCCAAGCTTTACAAGCTCCCACCTCTGGTTAGTGTCCATGCTAGGTTGAATTTTGGCCATCCTCCCAAAGTCAGCCCTCCTGAAGTCCAGCACCCTTGTGCCAGATTCCACTCCTTCCTTACCCATATCCAACGTAAGCCATACTGAGTGGTGGTCACTTCCTGATAGTGTTTCTTCCACCCTAAGTTCCCTCACAAACTCCCCATTTGCCAGCACAAGCTCAAGGGTATTCCCTAACCTAGTTGGTTCACTGACCATTTGCATCAGGAAGCTGTTCAGGAAGGCATCCAGCAGTACCTGCTCCCTTCTATTGCTGGTTGTTGGGGTACTCCGTTGCACTCCAGGCATGTTTTTTTTTGTAAACTTTATTTAATACTTCCAAGATTCAGAAACACTTCCCCCCCTAGAATGGGAGAGTAAGTTAATACAAGCAGCAATGAACAAGGTGTCCAGGTGAGACAAATGATACACACATATAGAGTAAATAAATTAAGCTTGCATGATGCACTTAAAAGTATGAAATATACAAGTAATGAATAATGAATGGTCTTTAGACAGAGTCCCTGCTTAATGACCCTAATCCCTTCATACACATGAAGAGAAGGGGACAACTGGACTATGTCTGTTAAAATACCAGGAACCAGAGGAACTGCACCACCCTCTCAATTGGGTCTCATACCTCCCGGAATTTACCTTTTTTTTTTTTTTTTAATTCGTTATTTATTCCTCCCGAGCTGCCTGCCGCCCGGTATTATCTGCCCAGTCACAGACCACGAGCTTCCACTTCCTCAAATCGGCCTCGAGCCCTCCAGCCCGTGGCTTGCCCCCATAAGCGGGGCTCGGCCTCCTTGCATGCCACAGTTGTCCGGGAAATAGGTCGGAGGCTGGCCTGAGGAGCTAATTGAAGCCGTGGCGGGCTTCATGGAAGCGGCAGGCAGCCTGTCTTCTTTTCCAGTTTTCTGGGGAGGCGGGCAGTGCAATGGCGGCCTAGCGTCTGCCCAGCCTCCTGAGCGTGCTGGCGCCGGTGGCTGCGCGACTTCCTGGCCTCCGCCAGGGGGCGCCGATGCTCCGGGCACTTCCCCACCCTCCCCCCAGAGAAGGAGAGCAGTCCATGGGACGCTCTATCCATCTCCCCCGGCCGGCCCTCCAGCGCCCCCTGGTCCGTTCCCGAACCCGGGTCGCTGGCGTCGCATGCGGAAATCCAACCGCTGCGCCGACGGGCTGGCCCCGGAATTTACCTTCTTGTTTTTTTATTCTGTATTGGGTTCTCTCTAGTTTCATGCAATCTACAAGATCCTTTACCCAAGCAGCGACCAGAGGGATGTTCGAGAGCCTCCAGTAAAAGGTCAGCTAACGCATTCCCAATACCAGTTCCAATCTCAAAACTGAATAGCTCCCAGCCAGTCTACTCTGCCACCTCCCCACTCGGAGACCCAGCAGTACTTTCGACCTGGTCCATTGTTAAAGGTTCCCCTAGGATATGTGTCAAAAGTGACAGGACTTCTTTCGAATAGGTGTAAACTTTGTAGAACTCGTACAGTAAATGGAAAAAGGTTCCAGCATGGATTTTACATTTCGGACGTAGGTCTGGGACTGACGGGTCAATTCTATGTGCCAGGACAGGGGTGAAATACACCTCACTAAGACGTTATATATTGCATGGCTCTTAGTCTATTATTCACCGAACAATTTAAGGAATTCTTAAGAATCAGTGACCAATCTCCCCCAGTGAGGGAGTCTGGGAATACATCCTCCCACCCTTTTTTCAATCTCTCCAACTGATCCTCCATCGCTCCCACCAACAGCCGATAGCAACACCTGAAAGGTATGAAAGTGGGATCCGATTACCTCCCCTTAAAGGTCTCCACCAAAGGAGAATGGCCATAGCTCCCTGCCCTCATACCCTCTGTCTCTCCATTCATCTGAGGATGAAATAAGAAAAGTCGGAGGAGGGGCAAAAATTAATGTGGGGAAGCCCAAAACCTGCCCGTCTTCTATCATCTGTTCTAGGAGTTGCAGTCCCCTCCGACTCCACTGATCCAGTACCCTCTGGGGCACCTTCTCCCCTCCTGCTACCACATACTGTAAGGGAGTATCTGGAGATAACCCAGCCCTATGCTGTAAAAACAGGTTACTCACCTGTAATAGTAGTTCTAGGAGTGGTGTATGCTGTTCATCCACACTCTTTTGCATGTTCCTTTCCATTTTAAATCTTGCCGGAAGTCTTCAAGCTGGCTCCTCCCACCCACTCAGGTGGTATATACCTCGGCTCCGCTCCATGATGCCAGATCTTAGCCCACTGGAAGCCAGGTTTTATGCATCCACAGCCGGGGAGGTCGGGTGGGTCCGTGTGGACGAACAACATATACCACTCCTAGAGCTCCTGTTACAGGTGAGTAACCTGTTTTTCTAGGATCATGGATATGTTGTTCATCCACACTCTTTGGCAGACTCCTATCAGTTCTCCGGGAGGAGGGAGACAAGGCACACACACCCCCTACTTAAGGAACAGAGATTGGAGAACTGAGGCCCCAAAACCAACACCCCGGCGTGACTCAAGGTCGATGTGGTAATGAGTAATAAAGGTGTTTGCGGACTTCCAGGTAGCAGCCCAACAGATTTCCTAGATAGCCACCAATGCAGCAGTATGACGGGCAGAATGAGCTCTTATCCCTCTGAGAAGCTCCTTGCCCGCCAACTCATAACAGATCTATGCATGATGTAATCCATCTTGCAATAGTCCCCTTTGCTGCAGGTGTCTACCAGAAGCAGCTTCAGCGTAGGTGATAAACAGCTGGTGAACCTCTCCCCGAATTTCCGCCGTCCTCTCCTTATAATAGGAGACAGCACATCCCAGGTCCAAAGTATGGAACCTGTACTCGGCCTCCGAGGTGTAGTTAGGGTAGTAAACCGGCAGAGTTAACACCTGGTTAAGGTGAAACACTGACACCAACTTCGGAAGGAATTTCGGGTGGGGACGTAGGACAACCTTGTCCCTGTGGAAGACCAGATAAGGGGAGACCACCGAAAGCGCCTGGAGCTCCCCTGTCCTTCTGGCAGACGTGACAGCCACCAGGAAAGCAGTGTTCCATGACAAGTGTGATAAGGCACACTTGTTCATTGTTTCGAATGGCTGGCCCATGAGCTTTGCCGGTACCAGGAGAAGATCCCACGGAGGTGGAGGTTCACACACCAGAGGGGATATATGATCCAGGCCTTTGAAAAAGCACCTGACTACTGTCTCCTGCGCCAACATTGGCTGACCGGCCCACGCCCGGTAAGCAGAGATGGCTGCCAGATGCACCCTAAGTGTCAATGACCGTAGACCCCCTTTGGAGAGACCAACGGTAGTCAAGAATGTTAGCCACTGGACAGGACAAAGGGTCCAGGCCCTTGCCCGGACACCAAATGGAAAACCTTTACCATTTGAAGGCGTAACATTTCCTGGTCAATTCCTTTCTGGACACCTCCGCCATCGTGTAGACATCCTTGGAAAGACCCAAAGCCTGGAATTCTAGCCGCTCAGGTACCAGGTTGTGAGGTGCAGGGATTGAAGGTCCAGATAGAATACCTTCCCCTGACTTAGAGATATCAGGTCCGGGCATGCTGGAAGCCGCTCCAGGGGCCTGCAGCTGAGGCTGAGGAGATCTGGATACCATAACTGGCACGGCTAGTCTGGGTCTACCAGAATCACCTTCACCTTGTCCCTCCTCAGCTTGAGGAGCACCTTGTGGATCAAGCGAAATGGAAGGAAGTTGTAGAGGAGGCCTGGGGTCCACAGCCTCGAGAAGGCATTTCCCTGCAGCGAGTCCTGCTGAGGGGGGCGGGCATGGAACACCCTCAGCTTGGTGTTGTCCCTGGAGGTAAACAGGTCCACCATTGGTTTGCCCCAGTGAGAGAACAGGCTGTAAGCTACCTCTGGACGGAAAGACCACTCGTGGGATGTCTCGCCTAAGTGACTGAGAGCATCCGTCAGATGGTTTGAGGCTCCAGCCACATGGATGGCGAGGAGATCTGCCTCCAAACGGCTTACGAGGATCCAGATTCGGAGCGCCTCCTTGCACAGCAAGCAGAGTGTGTGCCGCCATTTGTTGAGAGAGTACATAGTAGTGGTATTGTCCGTCTGGACTTAAACCACTTGACCCCAGCATTGAGGAGCGAAAGCTGACAGTGCCAGTCTGACTGCTCTGAGCTCTAACAGATTGATGTGGCATCGAGACTCTCTGGGGGTCCAGAGCCCATGGGCCCTTTTGTCCCCCATGTGGGCTCCACAGCCGATGAGAGCAGCACCGGTCGTAAGAACGACCATTGGCTCACGGTGGACAAATGGGATCCCTTCCTGCAACCGGTCTGGGGCGGTCAACCAGTGGACAGTGTCCCACATCTTCTGGGTTACAGTGATCAGCTGGTCGAAATGACCGTGGCGCTGAGTCTACTGGGTGGCCAGCTCCCTCTGGAGGGGGCACATGCGCAACCGGGCCCAACGGACCTCTGAGGTGCACGCCACCATGTAATCCAGAAGGCACAGAAAGTCCCGGGCAGGGCGCAATTGCCCAACCAGAAATGATTGGGCAAAGGAGGAGAGGACCTCTGCCCTGTCCGCCGGGAGCTGAGCTCTGGCTTGACGAGAGTCAAGCTCTGCCCCGATGAAGCCCATCACCTGAGAAGGCGTGTGTTCCGACTTGGCCTTGTCGATCAGGAGGCCAAGTTGGGAGCAGGTCTGGAGGGCCAGGTCCCTGGACCTCTCCACCTTCTGCTGGGTGGGACCTGTTAAGAGCCAATCATCGACATAGGGGTAAATTCTGACCCCCACCCCGACGCCTGAGATGGGCTGCCACAACTGCAATGCATTTGGTGAAAACCCGTGGGGCCAATGACAGGCCAAACGGCATGGCTTGGAACTCGCACAGGGTCCCTTCAGCTATGAAGCGGAGGAACCGCCGATGAGAAGGACGGATTGGGATATGAAAGAAAGCGTCCTGCAGATCCAGTGAACAGAACCACATGTTTCGCTCCAAGGATGGCATCATCTGGGACAGAGTGAACATCTGAAAGGTGCGTGACCTGAGATATTGATTCAGGTCGTGCAGATCTAGAATGGGGCACTAGCCCCCCGTCCGCTTGGGCACCAGGAAGTACCTGGAGACAAGGCTTGGGTCTGTTGGAGGATCCACCACTGGAGCTACTGCCTCCTTAAGGAGGAGCTGAGCAATGTCATCTCGGACAGCCAACTGAGTCTGGACAGATACCCTTTCCTCCCGAGGGGCGCGGGCTCGGCTTGGAGGGTACTGCTCGAATTTTAGAGGCAGTCCCTGACCAACTACTTTAAGAACCCACCTGTCCAAAGTGACAGCAGACCAGGCGGAAAGGAAATGGCAAAGCCGACCCCCCATGGGAGGACCAAGAGCTGACATTATGGGAGAGTAGAAGGTAGCCCCCGCCCAGTCACTGTGCAGACTTGGAGGAGGAGGATCCAGGACCTGAATCTCTGCCTCCTTTACGGTCCTGGGCCGGGGGCACCAAGCTTGAGACAGCTGCTGTTCTTCTTGAAAGGAGGGCTGCTGTGCCAAAGGAGATGAGTGCTGAAAAGGCTTCTTCTGCTGGTTTTTGCCTGAAGAACCCTTGGCAGAAGTAGCGTCCAAGGTGGTATTGGACTGCTCATTACGCTGGAGATGACCAGCCACACCTGGGCTGAACAGATCAGCGCCAGGAAAGGCACATCAGCTAGTTTGTGCTGAGTATCCACCGGGAAGGAGAAGAGTCTCAGCCAAACCCTGTGACGAGAGGCAACTGCGGCTGCCATCGAACAGGCACAAGAATCCCTAATGTCCAGGGCTGTCTGAAGCTGCTGTTAAGCAACAGTTCGGCTCTGATCACGGACCTGCTTGACCATGGTCTGCATATCTGCAGGGAGGTGTGGAAGGACTTCATCCAAAGACCCCAAGAGGACATGGAAGAAGTGGGCCATGATGACGGACGAACTTGCCTGACGAAGGCCCGAGGAAGATGCCACACAGACCTTCCTGACTGAATGGTCCAAATGTTTGGACTCCTTCTCAGTAGGATGGTCAGCATCGGCAGAACTGCCAGAATGTCTGAACACAGAGGCGGTCACCAGGCTCCCTGCCGAAGGGTGCTCTGCGAATCCCGCAAGCTACCCCATGGGTACCACATACTTGCAGGTCATGCGGGCAGATGGAGCTGGACAAGAGGCAAGGCACTGCCAGAGTTCTAAGGCTGGGCCAACAATGGCCTCGGCCACAGGAAAAGCCTCCATCAGGCTATCCCCTCTCTTGAGGATGTCCATGAGAGGGTACTCCGCCTTCTTCTAGATTGGCTCAAGCGGCATCCCTGTGGACTCAGAGATAAGGTGAAGAATGCTCTGAAAGGATGAAGGACCTTCCTCCATCTCTAACCCACCGGCCGATTCATCATCCCCGGGGTGAGAATGCAGGCCGGTCACATCCGAATCCAAGGAATCCGAATACAGCGGTCGACCGCCCAGGTCGCCCTCAATCCACCGAGGGCAGTCCGGGATGACAGTGACTGAAAGACACCAGGGAAGCCCAGTTTCTGGCATATCTTCTTTAGAAGGAGCCTCTCCCACAGGCTGCTTGGGAGGTGGTTCCACCATGATCGATAATGAGACCGGTTTAGGACAAACTGGAGGTTTCGCCGGTTCCGCAGGTGGAGGAACAGACTTGATCGGCTCCGAAGGAGTCGGCTTCGGTCTGGGAGGTGAAAGCCAAGTAATAGCCAGGGTGGAAGCCGGTGTCGACTTGTGCCCTGTCAGAATCAGCTGTTGCCACGAGGTCCTCGTACCGCCGGAGTTTCCGACGGAGCCTCTCCTCATCCGAACAGGATGACCGATGGCACTGCGTCTTTTTAGCACGCTTGTGGCTCTTCCTCGGCCTTTCAGTCAAGGGGGTCCTGGACCTCGATCGAGATCGGACAGGCCGACTCAGTCGCTCGGGAAACACCGGCAGGACCGGTGATTTCCCGGGGTCAGGGACCACTTCCTCAACGGGATTCCCAGTAGGCTCGGTCTCCTTGTCGGGGAAAGTAAGCACCAGAGTCCAATCGAGAGAATCGGCGACAATGGGTTGATCGGATCAATGACGATTTCAACATCATCTATCGACACTTTGGTCGACTGGCCAGACGGCAAAGCTGAGAAGCCAGCAACCGAAGAGGCAATTTTGACCGAAATCAAGACTGCCAGTTCCTGGGACGTAGATTTCTCCTGATTCCAAGAGCACCCCAGTCAAGACAAAGATGATTCTGGGTCCTTTTCCTGCTTACGGAACCAAGAGGAGTGCATGCCTGCAGGACCCTCTCCCATGGTTGGGAGAGACTGGCACAACTCTTGGAAGGAACCCACGAATGTGGAGCCCAGATTGAATGGAACAAAGCAGCCCTGAGAAGACGATTCTGCAGCCTGAGCCACTTCCTCCTCGAAGACTTGCAAGTATTCCAATTGCTTGGCGGATCCCACAACCATGGAAACTGCCCACCGAGCCTCCTTAGATTTCACCAGAGGGTTCAGTTTCTCCGGCCTCCCCAACTTCAGGCATGCGAGACAGTCGTTGAAGACGTTGTGCTGAAATGTGAGACAAAAATCACACTTCGAGGTGTCATGGTTGAGACCGAGGCAGTAGACGCAGCGTGTGGGGATCGGTACGACATCTTCTGGCCGCAGGAACACCGGCAAAATCCAGGGGAAGACTTGTCTTCCATAATCGAAGGTAAGTAGTCGCTAATGTGAACCAGACGGATTTTCAGAATAACCAAAAGTTTTGAAGCCAGGGCCTATAAAATGTGAGCACGAAGAAGACAACCTGAATCTTTCAGCGGAAAGCAAGATCTGCTGTCATGGGGCAGAGCCGAGGGTTATACCACCCGGATGGGTTGGAGGAGCCAGCTTGAAGACTTCTGGCAAGATTTAAAGTGGAAAGAGACATGCCAAAGAGTGTGGATGAACAACACCACTCATTCACACAAATGGGAGAGTTCGGAGCTAAATAATCCCCCAAGACGGGCTGCAGGAGATAAAGAGCTCATGTGCTCAGGACAGAAGTCCGCTAAGAATGGTCCTGCCAAACGACAGTTGTCGTCTGGCATTTAAGGCGTAGTGCTTAACGAATGTATGCATGGAGCTCCAGGTAGCCACATCGCAAATATCTGCGATGGGCACATTATGGATTTCTGCCAGAGATGCCACAACTGCTCTGGTAGAGTAAGCGTACACTCTGCCTTCCAGCTTGACCTGTACCACAGAATAGCAGTGTCGAAGGCATGCCACCAGCCATGCTGAAATGCACCTGATAGCAACAGGTTGACTCAGCCGGGTCTCGCTGAACGAAACAAACAGTTGTTGAGCCTTACGAATTTCCTTCATTCTATCTAGCTAGAACTGCAATGCTCTTTTAACATCCAGTGAATAAAGAATACGCTCCCCTTTATTCTGAAAGTTCGCAAAGTAGGTAGGAAGGACTAATGGTTGGTTTAGATGGAATTCTGAAACAACCTTAGGGAGAAACTTAGAACAAGTCCTAAGAACTACTTTGCCCTTGTGAAATACAGTGTACAGGAGATCTGTGACCACTGCGTGTATTTCAGAAACTCTACGGGCTGAAGTGATGGTCACCAGGAAGGCCATTTTCCAAGTGAGGAACTCCAACTCGCAAGGAGCTAGAGGCTTGAAAGGTTTACGAGTGAGCATGTGTATTACAATGTTAATGTCCCAGGCTGCAACTGGATGTCTAATAGGTCTAGAATGCAGAATACCACTAAGAAATCTCTTAATTATGGGCAACTGAGCCAGCGACATGGAAAGTACCGGCTCATGATATGCTGAAATGGCACAAAGATGAACTTTGACTGTGGAGTACTGCAGACCTGTGTTTGAGAGGTCTAAGAGATACCCCAAGACTTTATTCAGTGAGCAGGAAAAAGGATTTCAAGAGGATTTTGCACACCAGATAGAGAAACGCTTCCATTTAGCTGTGTAGGTTTTTCTAGTGGCCTGCTTATGCGCATCCAAAAGAATATCTGAAACTCTACAAGAGACGCTGAACCTATTCACCTCTACCTCTTCAGAAGACAAGCGTGAAGGTGAAACAACCTCAGGTTAGGCTGGACCACAAGACCCTGGGTAAGAAGGTTCATCTGAAGGGGAAGTGTTTTCAATCCCCCCCCACCCCCCACCGATAGTCTGCATTTGTCCACCGCAGCCTGAACACATCCTGACAAAAAACGCCACGTCCTAGATTTCTGGAGAAGAAGGGAGGCAGTTTTGTGTTGAGTGTGGATGCAAAAAGGTCCAGGTCTGGAGTTTCCCACTCTTTCAAGAGTGACTGAACGACGGTTAAGTCGATAGACCACTCATGAGGATCCGTCTCCATTCTGCTGAGATGGTCTGCCAGCTCGTTTTGTACTCCTGGCAGGTAAACCACCTGAATCAGAACTTTGTGCTCCAGGCACCATTCCCACACTCTTATTGCTTCCCTGCATAATGGGTAAGAGTGTGTTACGCCCTGTTTGTTGATGTACTCCATCACTGCCTTGTTGTCCGTTTGAAGGAGAATGTTCTTGCGACAGAGTATATCCTCCAAAGCGCGGACTGCACAGAGGACAGCTCTCATTTCCAGGACATTTATGTTAAGTTGAAACTCGTCCTGAGTCCACATACCCTGAGTGTGGAGATCCCGACAGTGAGCTCCCCAACCCATCAGAGACGCGTCCGTGGTAATGGAGATTTGATGATCCAGATAGGCGAAGGGATATCCTTCCAGAAGGTTGTTCTCCTGAGACCATCACGTGAGTGACCCTTCAGAGATTCCGTCACCTTGATGAGAAAGGACTGAGGGCGAGTGGTTGGGGACCACTGAGCACTGAGCATCCACTGAGAGGTTCTCATGATGAGCCAAGGGTACAGTAAACACCAAGGATGCCATGAGGCCCAGCATCCGTTGCATCGAGATAACATGAACCGAGCTGTGTTCTCTGATGTATCGGGCCATCTGTAAGATATCGCTCCTTCTGTCCTCTGGAAGAAAAGCCTTCCCACAGGAGGTGTCCAGAAGAGTTCTTATGAAGAGGAGATTCTGGGAGGGCTACGACTGTGACTTGTTGAGGTTCAGTAGGACTCCCATGGATGTGAGGAAGTCTGAGGCCGTGGCCACGGCCTCCAGAGTCTCTTGCCTGGAGAGACTTGCTAGAAACCAGTCATCCAGATATGGGAACACTTGTATTCCGATTTTCCTGAGGTGCGCTGTGAGAATTGCACACTTTGTACAAACTCGAGGCGCCGAGGATAGCCCAAAGGGCAGGATTCTAAATTGATAGTGTTGACTCAATGCCACAAACCTTAGGTATTTGTGGTGCTTTGGGTGTATAAGAATGTGTTGGTAGGCATCCTGCATGTCCAGGAAGGCTAGCCAATCATGTTGAATCAAAGTTAACAGGGTAACGAGTAATATCGTCTTGAACTTCTCCTGGTGTAGGAACTTGTTTAACTTTCTGAGATCCAGAATGGGGCGCATGCTGTTGGTTTTCGTTGAGACCAGAAAGTAATGGGAGTAGAAACCTGTTTCATTGATCCAGCAGAACTACTTCTACTGCCCTGTTGTTCAGAAGGCCTTGTACCACGGAAGCAAGAAGGTCTGACTGTAACGCCGACAGCCTGGGCTGCCATTTGGGAGGATGATCCAGAGGGGTTTCTGAAAGACAGAGAGTACCCCTCACGGATTATCCTGAGGACCTATTTGTCTGATGTTATAGATTTCCACTAGTTGTAGAATTGAGTCAGACGTCCTCCCACTGCTGAGGAGGAGTCCCCCTCGGGTAGCTGAGGTGGGACCTGGGCCGGAAACTCAGAAGGAGGCACTGGGCACTTTTGGGCCTTGTGCTTTCTGCTGCACTTTCTTTTGTGGCCGAGGTTCTGGTTTCTGTTAAAACCTCCTCTGCCTTTGCCCTGAAAGGACTGACGGTTGTGAAACAGGCACTTGTTCCCACCCCCTCGGGAGGGGGCGTGCACAGGTCTGGCTGTCTTAATGACAAACCTAGTCTTTCATGTGACCTCTAGTGCTTGCTCCACCTGAGGTCCAAACAGATAGATACCGTTGAAAGGGAAGGCCATGGCTTGCTGCTTGGCGTGGCTCGTGAAGCCCAAAGTACGCAGCCAAGAGTGGCGATGGGTGCAGATGCCAGCTGCCACTCAGGAAGCGGTATCGAAGGCATCCACTGCAGCTTTAACCTGTTGGTTATTGGACTCGATACCCCAGTTATGGTTTGAAGTAGCTCTGAGTTAAACTCCGATTCAGGCAGAGCCTTCAACATTGCTTTGAGCGATTGCCAAAGAAAATACTCTTATTGAGAAAAATAGCCCTGGTAGCTGGCAATTTGCATGCCCAGGGTTGAGGCAGCAAAGACGCTCTTACCTAAGGTGTCTATCTTGCAAGATTCTTTGTTTATGGGACAGGCTGTGGATTCCTGAGGGAGGACAGCCTTATTCTCTGTCAGGACCACTATGGCATCAGCAAAGGCTTGTGAGGCCAAACCGGGGCTAACCTTGGGAGGGGCATATTTCCTATCTATGGACTTGGCCACCGAAAGAATAAGAGCCAGATTCTTCCACACTATCTGTGAAAGAGTCTCGAAAGAGGGCTGTACCGGAGGGATTAAATCCATAGGGATTTCCGGGACATGGAGATACTGGAGAAGCAAAAGCTTCCCAAGATCGATTTCTGTGGTTTGCAGAGAAAGGGTAGAATATACATTTTGGAGTAGAGACTTAAAGGAAAGGTCCTCAATAACAAGCTCTGCAGGAGGATTGAATCCTGCCCTCAGGGCAGTGTCAGCATCAACATCATCACCCAGTCTAAAATCTGGATCAGGCACAAAATCATCTCCCGACAGTCCAGGTGGGAATGTATAGACAGGAATGGAGTGAAAATCAGGAGGGACAAATAGAAAGAATCAGAGTCGAAAACCTCTGGAAACTAGACGGCGCCACACCCATCCCTGGCGCAGAGAACAAAGAAGGAGCAGTCACAGAAAATGGTGTCACATACGGCACTGACAAAGAACACAACACCGCACCCGACACTGGAGTCATCCCCAGTGCCAGATAACATGGCGCTGCACTCTGTGTCACCACCAGCCCCGATGCAGAGGGCAGCGCCAACAAAGTCTGCGGTGCTGCAGATGGTGCCGACAGCATTCACGGCTCCACAAAGGGACCTCGGCGCCGGAGAACTCTGCACCGCAGATGACGGTAACGTCACAGAAGTCTGAGAACAGCGATTTGAAGTTAAAGGATGAAAAATGGCAGCAGATAAGGGCATCAGTGTGTACCCCTGTGCCACAGCTGTGTGAGGGGAATAGACACCAGAGCACGGAGTCGACTGCACCAAAGAAGGTGCCGCGTGACTAGGAAAACCTAACCACCCCATCTGCCATCCCAGAACCGAAGGGCCCAAAGGCCCCGGTGTCGGACTGGCCAGTCTGGGGAACCGGGCCAACCTCCGAGCCCACTGCTCCATAATAACAGCCCACTGGTGAAACTGCTCATTGGAAGCTCCTCCAGTAGGCGGAGAGGGGCTCCGGTGTCGAAGAGGCCGGCCATCAGAGACAGTAACCAGTGACTTCAACAGAGGTGGAGACCGTCGCCTGGCCCTAATAACCAACCATCCATGCGCAGACGTACCAGAGGGCGACCTCAAGTGATGCAGTTTCTTCTTCGACCTGTGTGCTGAAGAAGAACTCAAGGCCAAACAGTGACGAGAATGGGACCGTTTCCTTTTATGCTTTCGGGAAGACTGCCCATCTCTCTGAGCATTGGACCATCCGTTGTGAGACCCAACTGCAGGGAGGGCGGTGGACCAGAGCCAGCCCTGCTGGCTGAACAGCTTTCATACAAAGTCTCCCTACCTTCACCGGCCCCACGCATGGTCGACTTCATCAACGGAGGGCTGAAGACTTCTCTCTTATAAGCAGAATTTATTAATATAATCTGAACTTACCGAAGATAAAATACAAAACAAACTGAAAACAAAGCTGGTAGTTTGAAGTTTGACTCCCAGTGGGCAAGCGATGTCATCACTGAAGCGCACTCGACAGTGGGAAAAAAAGGAACTGAGGCGGTTGGAGGGTTGACGCCGAGATAGTCATTACCACATGCGCGAGGCTCGCGGTGCCGCTTCCTCGCGGCTCCATTTCAGGCACTGGCCCTCCTGAAAAAGTTTGCTCCCACTGGGTCCTAGTGCCTCCGGCACACTCCCATTAGTGTGAATGAATGGTGGAGACTTTATGTCCAGGAAGATGATCTGTTACAGGTGAGTAACCTGTATTTCTAGGGACGTGGATATGTTGTTCAATCTACACTATCTGGCAGACTCCTAGCAGTTTTCCAGGAGGCGAGACGCAGACCCCCTACTTAGGGAAGAGGGACTGGAGAACTGAGGTTCCAAAACCAGCATGACTCAAGGTCGATGTGGTAATGGGAAATGAAGGTGTGTGCTGACTTCAAGGTAACAGCCCTGCAGAGTTCCTGGATACAGACGTCCCTAGAAGTAGCCACCGACGCAGCAGTATGACAGGTGGAATGAGCTCTAAGCCCTGCGGGAGGCTCCCTACCCGCCAACCTATAGCAGAGATCAATGCAGGAAGTGATCAGCCTGCCAATCATCCGCTTGGCTGCAGGTCTGCCAGGTGCGGCTTCAGAGATGGTGACAAACAGCTGGCGAACCTCTTCTCGAACTTCCGCCGTATGCTCCTTGTAGTAGGCAAACGTTCGTCTCAGGTCCAAAACATGGAGCCTGTACTTGGCCTCCGAGGTGTGACTGGGGTAGAATACTGGCAGAGTCATCACCTGATTTAGGGGAAACTCCAACTCCACCTTGGAGAATTTTTTTGGGGGCAACCTGCCCATGTGGAAGACCAGGTAAGAAGACTCTATGGAGCACACCTGTAACTCCCCAATCCTTCTGGCTGACGTGATAGCCACCAAGAAGGTGACAAATGTGACATGTCACACTTGCGCATGGGTTTGAATGGCTTGCCCATGATCTTTGCCAAAACCAGCAGTAGATCCCATGGCAGTGGAGGTTCACGCACCGAAGGGGATATGCGATCCAGGCCTTTGAAAAAGTGCCCAACCACTGTCTCCTGCGCCGCTGACCAGCCCTGCAAGCAGAGATGGCTGCCAGGTGCAACTTAAGGGTCGTCGACCGAAGCCCCTGCTGAGAGAGGGACCACAGGTAGTCTAAAATGCTAGCCACCGGACAGGACGAGGGATCCAACCCTTTCTCCTGACACCAAATGGAGAATCTCTTCCATTTGAAGGCATAGCATTATCTTGTCGATTCCTTATGGGCTGCCTCAACCACATTGAGAACCTCATTGGAGAGACCCAAGGCCTGGAACTCTAGCCACTCAGGAACCAGGCCATCAAGTGCAGGGACTGAAGGTCCAGATGAAGTACCTTCTCCTTGTTGATGGACAACAGCTCCGGGCGTGCTGGAAGCCGCCTCGGGAGACTGGAGCTGAGGCTGAGGAGATCTAGATGCTAGAACTGGCGGAGCCAGTCCGGGGCTACCAGGATCACCTGTGCCTTGTACCTCTTGACCATGAGGAGCACTTTGTAGATCAAGGGAAGTGGAGGGAAGGCGTTTAAGAGGCCTGGGGTACACAGCCTCGAGAAGGCATCCCTCTTCAGTGGACCCTGCTGAGGGGGGCAGGCATGGTACAACCTCAGCTTCGCATTCTCCCTGGAGGCGAAAAGGTCCACCGGTGGGGTGCCCCAAAGGGAGAAAAGATCTTGCACTACCTCCTGCAGGAGAGACCACTCGTGAGATGCTTCGCTCATTCAACAGAGCATTGGCCAGACTGTTCGTGGCTCCTGCCACATGAATAGCTAGGAGATCTGCCTCCAGGCTGAGCACGAAGGACCAGATGCAAAGAGCTTCCTTGCAAAGGGGCAAAGAGTGCATCCCGCCCTGTCTGAGACAGTACATGGTCGTGGTATTGTCCGTCTGGACTTGGACCACTTGACCCCAAACAAACGGAGCAAAGGTGGTCACGGCTAGCCAGACTGCCCGGAGCTCCAGCAGGTTGATGTGGTATCAGGACTCCTGAGGAAACCATAGACCGGGGGCTCTGTGCTCCCACAGATGGGCACACCAACCCATCAGAGAGGCATCAGTCGTCAGGATGACAGTCGGCTCGGGGAAGACAAACGTGACCCCTCCTGCAGATGAGCTGGGACGAGCCACCACTGAAGGCCGTCCCAGATCTTCTGAGACACTGAGATCATCTGGTCCAAGTGACTGGAGCGCTAAGAACAGTGGCTGGCCAGGCCACACTGAAGGGGATGAATGTGCCAGCGAGCCCAATGGACCACGCTGGTACAGACCGCCATGTAACCCAGAAGATACAGGAAGTCCTGGGCAGGGCGCAATTGCCCAACCTGAAATGATCGGGCAAAGGAGGAAAGAACTTCGGCCCTGTCTGCCGCGAGCCAAGCTCTGGCTCGAAGAGAGTCGAGCTCCGCCCCGATGAACTGAATCACCTGCAAAGGCGCGAGTTCCGACTTGGTCTGGTTGATGAGAAGGCCTGGAAGGCCATATCCTTGGACCACTCCACCTCCTGTCTGGAGAGGTCTGCTATCAGCCAATCATCCAGGTAAGGGTAGACCCATACCCCTTGGCACCTCAGGAATGCTGCCACCACTACGATGCATTTAGTGAAGACCTTGGGGGCTGAAAATAGGCCGAAGAGCATGGCTCGGAACTCGTAAAGGGTTCCCTGTGCCCAAAAGCAGAGGAACAGACAGTGGGATGGCCGGATTGGGATGTGTAAGGACGTGTCCTGCAGATCCAGGGAGCAAAACCACATGCCTTGCTCCAGAGATGGTGCTATCTGAGCCAGAGTTACCATCCGGAAGGCACGCGGCCTGAGAAACTGATTCGGGTCGGGCAGATCGAGAATCGGTTTTGAAACCAGGAAGTATCTGGAAACAAACCCTGGGCACAGAGGAGGATCAGCCACCTCACTGACTACCCCCTTGTGGAGGAGCTGATCAATATTGCCTCAAAGAGCTGACTGGGAGGCTGTGGACCCATTAGTCACCTGTGGGGCACGGGCTCGGAAGGGAGGAACCTGCTCGAATGCCAGAGGCAGGCCCCTGCCGACCACTGCAAACACCCAGCGATCCGTGGTGGTAGCAGACCAGGTGGAAAGGAAGTGACTGAGCCAGCCCCCCGCGGGGAACCCAGGGGAGATGTGACAGAGTTGGGGGAGGCACCGTGCAACCAGTCACTGGACAGGCTTGGAGGAACAGGAACTGGCCGAGGGGCCGCCAGGTCCTTTCTGTCTGGGCTTCCTGATAGAGGAAGAGACGATCTTGGCTCTGGGGCGCCAACACTGAGCCTGCTGGCCCTGCTGCTGGTGCGGCTGGGCTGGCTGCAGGGGTGGAGGGAGGAAAGGGCTTGTGCTTTTGGCGGCAAGCACCCTTGTCCCGCTGAGCAGAGGTCACGGAGTCTAAGGTACCACTGGACTTACTGCGTTGGAGGTGACCCTCCACCCCAGGCCCAAACATATCAGTGCCCAGAAAAGGGACATCTGCTAACCTGTGCCGATTGTCCGCCGCAAAGGTCGAGATCCTCAGTCAAGCCCTGCGGCACATGGCCACTGTGGCCACCACTGACCTGGTACAAGAGTCGCCAATGTCCAGAGCAGTCTGGAGTTGCTGCTTGGCCACTGTTCTGACCTGATCCCAGACCTGTTTGACCATTGTTTGAAGGTCAGCCGGGAGATGAGGAATCACCTCATCCAGGGACCCCAATAGGGCATGGGAGAAGTGTGCCATCATAACGGCTGAGCTGGCCTGGTGAAGGCCCAAGGAGGCAGCAGCATAGACCTTCCTGCCAGAATGGTCTAACTTCTTTGACTCCTTGTCAGGAGGCTTGTCTACATCCCCTGTATTGCCAGTGTGCCAGAAGGTGGAGTTGCCCACCAACCACTCAGCCAAGGGGTGCTCCATGAACCCAGAGAGGGAGCCTGTCAGAACCACATACTTGCAGGCCATACCAGCCGACAGCACAGGGCAGGAGGCTGGACGCTACCACAGCTCCAAGATCAGGCCAACAATGGCCCCGGCCACCAAAAAGGCCTCCAAGGTGGTGTCCCCCTTGTCCAGAATATCTGGCCCATTTCTGGACGGGTTCAAGCTGCATCCCAGTGGATTCTGAGATGAGCCGAAGGATGCCTAGGAACGAGGTTGGGCTCTCGTCCAGAGAAAGACCCCCCCCCCCAAGGACGCTAAGTCAACAGGACAGGAGTGCAGGAGAAGTCTTGGACCCAAAGAGTCCTCGAAGTCAGGAAGGCTTTGCCACTCTCCACCACCCGAGGCGATCGGGGTGAGAGTGACAACGCCAGTGAGGAAGACCGTGAGCCAACCGAGAATCCTTGGTCAGTGCCCCATTTTTCGGCTGAGGGGGTGGCGGCTCCACCACAATGGGCGGGGCAGCCGGTTTCAGCCGAGCCAGAAGATCTGGAACCGACTACTCGGCTGGGGAGGCAGGAACCGGCTTCAGCCATTCGGGGAACAGCCACATGATTGCCGGGGTGGCCGTCATCGGCGTAGAGCCGGACAGAATGAGCTGTTGCCTCATCAAGTCCTCATAGCACCATCGCAACTTGCGATTGAGCCTCTCCTTCGCTGAGAGGATGAGGTAGAGCAGTGGTTCCGCTTACTGCGGTATCGGGGCCAAGAGTGGCAATGTTGGCGGAAATGACCCAAAGCAGAAAAGAACCGAGACCTCGACCGACAGCACTACCGATTGTGAACCGAGGAAGGAGTCAGGGGAAACCCTCAGCTCCAGTTCAGGGTCCTTGACTGGAAACTTCGGCCCAGCAGGCTGAGGTGAGCACCCGGAAGAGTCCACCAGAAGCACCAGTGTCTGCGACAAAGAATTGCCAGCCTCATCGAGCGACAACCTAGCGGTGGGCTCAAGAAAGATCTCGGCCTCGTCAGCAGACATCTCGGCCAACTGGGTCGACGGGGACACCGAAAACCCAGCAGCCTTGGAGGCAATTTTGACCAAAAGTTGGCCCTCCTGACAACGGGACCTCTCCAGCTCCCAAACACTTTGAAGGCGGGCCTTCTGTTTCCTCGACTCCAGCTTGCGGAGCTCAGGGGAATGATACCCATGAGGGCCCTCCCCTTTGGTGGAAAGGAAGCCGTGCAAGAGGAACCCAGTCAGAGCGGAACGAAGGCCGACATCTAAGAGGAGAGGGCCACGGCCTAAGACGCCTCCTCCTCGAGGGCTGTGAGTTGTTGACGTTGCTTGAGTGGTTCCGCGGACCCCGCAGCCACAGACACCACCCAACAGGCCTCCTTCAACTTCACTGGCGGGTAACGTTTTTACGGGCACCTCAGTTGGAGCCAGGCGGCGTGGTCTTCCAGCACCAAAGCAGAGAAAGAAGCTGAATTCCCAGGCCTGCGGATGGTGATAGTGGCAGAAAACGCACGTGACCTGCAGGTCGGTGTGAGATAGCTTCTACCCACAGTGGAACCAGCGAAACCTGGGAACGGATTTATCCTCCATCGCAGCTGCGATCAAAGGTGGTGGAGTCGAAACTCAAATGAGTTTGAGAACTACTCCAGAACACTGAGAATCCAAAAGTTCGAGAGCCAGGGTCTATTCAGTGAGAACACTAAGGAGGGAACCTGAACTTCCAAGGGGAAAGGAAGATCAGGTGTCATGGGGTGGTGCCGAGAGTTATAACACCCGGGTGGGTGGGAGGAGCCAGCTTGAAGACTTTCCGGCACTCAAAGTTTCAAGGTACCTGCCAGATAGTCTGGATTGAACAACATATCCACGTCCCTAGAAACAGTTTTTTTGATGTGCAGATTTCTTTAGTGCTGTCTAAATAGAACCGCAAAGCTCTCTTAACATGCAGAGAATATAGGGTACGCTCCCCCTCATTCTGGAAGTTCAAGAAGTAGGTCAGAAGAACCAAGGGCTGGTTCAGATAGAATTTGGAGACCACTTTAGAGTGAAACTTAGGGTGAGTTCACAGAACCACCTTGTCTTTGTGAAATACAGTATACAGGGGGTCTGTGACCAAAGCATGCATTTCAGACATGCTGCGAGCAAAGGTATGGCTACAAGGAAGGCGGTCTTCCAGGTCAGGAACCTCAGCTCACAAGTTGCTAGGGGCTCGAAAGGTTTACAGGTGAGCATGTCTACCACAAGGTTAATGTCCCAGGCGGCTACCGGCCATCTGACCAGTGGTCTAGTGTGCAGTATGCCCTTAAGAGATATGTTGACCAAAGGTAACTGAGCCAGCGGCACGGAATGTACAGGCTCCTGTATGCTAAGATTGCGCAGAGCTGAACCTTCACGGTTGAGAATTGCAGTCCTGTATTTGACAGGTCCAGAAGACACTCCAGGACTTACTTTGGTGGGCAGGAAAAAGGGTCCAAGAAGGACTTTGCGCACCAGATGGAAAACCTCATCCATTTAGCCATGTAATTCTTTCTAGTAGCTGGTTTGCGTGCCGCTAGCAGAATATCGGAGTCCTGATCTGAAATGTCAAACCTACTCACCTCTATCTCCTCAGGACCCAAGTGTGGAGGAGAAGGGATCTCAGGTTAGGATGGAAAACTGGGCCCTGGGCCAGCAGATTCATTTGAAGTGGAAGCTGTCTCGGTGAAGTTTCCGATAATCTGTTGATTAATGGAAACCAGATATGACGAGGCCAGAATGGGGCGATAAGAATCATTCTGCCACCCTGCGCCTCCAGTTTGAGCAGCACCCTCTGAACTAAGGGAAGAGGAGGAAATGCGTACAGAAAGCATCCTGCCCACCGCAGTCTGAAAGCATCCTGACAGAAAATGCCAGGTTCTGGATTTCTAGAGCAGAATAGAGGCAGTTTTGCATTGAGTGGAGATGCAAAAAGATCCAGGTCCTGAGTTCCCCACTCTTCAAAGAGCAATTGCACGACGCTTGTGTCAAGAGACCACTCATGAGGATCTGTTTCCGTTCTGCTGAGATAATCCGCCAGATCATTCTGCAACCCTGGCAGGTAAACTGCTTGGATCGGGGCTTTGTGCTCCAAGCACCACTCCCACATTCTCATCGCTTCCCTACATATGGGGTAAGAGTGCGCTACGCCCTGTCTGTTGATGTAGTGCATCACCGCTTTGTTGTCCATCTGAAGGAGAATGATCTTGTGACAGAGAATGTCCTTCAGAGCTCGGACTGCATGCAGGACAGCTCTCATTTCTAGGATATTTATGTGAAGTTGAGATTCATCCTGATTCCATCAACCCTGGGTGTGGAGATCTTGAAAGTGAGCTCCCCATCCAAGAAGGGATGCATCAGTTGTGATGAAGATCTGAGATTCCAGTGGGGCAAAGTGAAACCCTTTTAGAAGGTTGTCCACGAGTCCACTAGGTGAGTGAATGTTTTAGAGGTTCCATCACCTTAATGTGAAAGGTGTGGTCGGGGATCACCGAGTGCTGAGCATCCACTGGGCAGTCCTCAGGTGAAGATGAGTCAGAGGCACAGTGAACACTGAGGATGCCATGAGACCCAGCTTCCGCTGCATCGAGAAGGCTCGAACCAAGTCGCTCTCTCTGATGTTGGTAGTTTGAATGTATGAGAACATGTTGGTAGGCGTCCTGCACCTCTAGGGAGGCCAGCCAGTCGTTTTGATGAATCAGAGGTAACAGGGAGCAGAGAGACATTATCTTGAACTTTTCCTTGTAAAGGAATTTGTTTAACTTTCTTAGATCGAGGATAGGGTGCATGCTGCCCGTTTTCTTTGGAACTAGGAAGTAATGGGAGTAGAAACCTGTATTCCACTGATCTAGTTGGAACTACCTCTACTGCCCTGCTCAGAAGGCCTTGAATTTCAGAAGCAAGAAGGTCTGACTGAGATATAGACAGCTTGGGCTGTTTGGGTGGATGACCCGGAGGGGTTTCGGAAAGGTTTAAAGAGTATCCCTCACAGATTAGCCTAAATACCCACTTGTCTGACGTGACTGACTTCCGCTGGTTGCAAAACTGAGTCAGACGCCCTCCTACTGCCGAGGAAAGTTCTCCTCGGACAGCTGAGGTGGGACTTGGGCAGGAAACTCAGAGGGTGACACTAGGTGCTTTGGGGCACTGTGCCTTCTGCTGTGTTTTCTTTTGTGGCTGGGGGGGCTTTATTTCTGTTGAAGCCCCCTTTGCGTCTAAAGGTCTGACTGTTATGAAACTGCCACTGATTCTCATTGTGGGGCTGCAGACAGTGGCCTGGCCGTTTTGATACCCGTTCAAGTTTTCTGTGTGGCCTCTAGTGCCTGCTCGACCTAAGGAACAAACAGATGGGTACCATCAAAAGGTAATCTCATAACTCTCTGCTGGGCATTATTTGTGAATCCCAACATGCGTAACCAAGAGTGGCGCTGAGTGTATATACTAGCTGCTGCTGCTGCTCTGGAAGCAATGTCAAAGGCATCCATAGTGGCTTTAAGCTGCCGATTATTGGATTCAATGCCTCTAGTAATGGTCTGAAGAAGCTCTGTGCTGACATTTGACTCTGGAAGAACTTCTACAGTGGTCTTGAGCGAATGCCAGAGGGTATACTCATACTGAGAGAAATGACCGTGGTAGCTAGCAATTCGCATACCCAGGATGGAGGCAGCGAAGACTCGTTACCCCAAAGTATCAATTTTGTGTGATTCCTTGTTTACTGGACGTGCTGTAGATTCTTACGGAAGAACAGCTTTGTCATTTTCTGCCAGGACAACCATGGCATCAGGAAACACTTGCAAGGCCAGAATAGGACAATCCTTGGATGGGGCGTATTTCCAATCTATGGACTTGGCCACAGATGGAATAAGCGCCGGATTATCCCACACCATCTGTGAGAGAGTTTCAAAGGAGGGCTGCACGGGAGGAGTCAATTATACAGGAATATCCCGAACATGCAGATACTGCAGATGCAGTAGCTTCCAAGGATCAATCTCCAAAGTCTGGAGAGAGAGAGAATGGTATTCATGTTCTTAAGCACAGACTTAAAGGAAAGGTCTTCGACCAAAGGCTCTGCTGGAATAGAAGGCTTATTTGCCATCCCTAGAGAGGGACCGTCATCAAAGTCATCTCCTAATTGAAGATCAGCATCACGCTCAATATCATCTCCTAGTAGTCCTGGAGGGACAGAATAAATGGGAAAGGGAGGAGGAGGAGGAGGGGGAGGAGGAGCTCCGTAAATTGGAGTCGAGAATACAGGCACCCTACATGGCACCAGCACAGAATGTGGCACCGAAAACACAGTCGGCGCCAGCACAGGATGCAGTGCCAGTAGCGGCGCCAGCATCGGAGGAGCCAGCGTCACACCTGGCGCCGCAGGCCCAGGCCCCAACAACCCATTCAAGAGAGAACGGACAAATGTAGTAGGAGAGAGTGGAACCTGTGCTGGCCCTTACGCCACAGCTGTATGAGGGGGAAAAGCACCACAGCGTGGCGCAGATGCCACCAAACAAAGTGCCACACTAGAAAGCCCCAACAGTCTTGCCTGCATGTCAGAAACCAGAATGCCCATAGGTCCCGGTGAAGGACTTGCCAGCTTGGGAAGGCGAGACAACCGCCGAACCCATTGCTCCATAAGAGCGGCCCAATGATGAAACTGCTCACCAGAAAAAAAGCAGTAGGCGGGAAGGGGCTCCGGAGTCAAGGATGTCAGTCACCAGGAACAGAGGCTCAAGGATACTCCAGAGGGTCGGAGTCGAACCCTGTCCTCAGCCACCAACGCATAAACGCATTTCAGAGGGCGTACCGAGCGTACCATTTCTTCTTCAACCGGAGTAGAGGAAGTACTTAGGCCGAGCGGTGCTGAGTCCTCAACGAAAATCGAGAATGTGATCGCTCCTTTTTGTGCTTTCGGAAGGACCACCTACCTCCCGAGCACTGGACTGTCCATAGTCAGACCCTCCTCCGTAGAGGGTGGTGGACCAGACCCAGTACTGCTGAAAGAAAAAATTACTCACTTTAGTAATGTTGTTTCTTCTAATGGAGTCTTGCTATATTATGACATATGCAGTGAGTCCCAACCTTCGAACTGCTACGGAGGTGAAAGAGTTAACTTTCCATGCCAGGCATGGAACGCTGAGCTCGAGCTCAGTTGAAACTCTGTCTGTTGTTCTTCAAACTCAAACCATCAGATCTTTACGAGCTAAACTCACTGAGGTCCTGTGTGGAAGCTGTAAACCTACACTAGCCAACTGGCTACTAAACATAAGAACACATTTTTTGGTCCCAAAACAAAGACTCAAGTCAGGAGACCCAAAAAATGAAAAACACAACACCAAGCACCCCAAGGAAGGAAGGGTGAAAAACAACAAGTTGGGCACCTACTGAGTGCCACTGCACTGCCCACCCACATCCCAAAAACAGAGGTTCTGAGAGGGCAGGCAGGGGGGAGGTCATAATATAGCAAGACTCCATTAGAAAAAACAACATTACTAAGGTGAGTATTTTTTTCTTCAAACAACATGAAGTCTTGCTATATTATGACATATGCAGACTACAAAGCAGTACCTCCATGGAGGAGAGACAGAACCCACTTAGGAAATACACTCTGAAGCACAGCTGTGCCAAACCGAGCATCACTCCTAGCCTGGATGTCCAGGGAATAATGCTTAGTAAAAGTGTGAACTGTTTTCCAGGTAGCTGCTTGACATATCTCTAGAATAGGGATGTCCCTGGCAGCAGCCAGGGAAGCAGCTGTACCTCTGGTACAGTGAGCCCTCAGGCCTGAGGGAAGAACCTTGCCCAGTTTTTCATAGCAAAATTGGATACAAGAGACAATCCACCTGGCAATGGATCTTTTAGTGGCAGGTTTCCCTTTACCAACCTCACCATAAGTGAGGAACAGTTGGAGGGAGTCAAACCTGTGACCTTGGTACGCTCTATGTAGTAACTAAGGGCTCTCTTCACATCTAAGCTGTGCAGCCTCCTCTCGCCAGAGAAGGAATGGTCAGTGAAGTACACTGGAAGAGATATGGATTGATTAAGGTGGAAATCTGAAACCACCTTAGGCAAGAACTTCCTGTCAGTCCTGAGGACCACCTTATCTCTATGAAAGGAGATAAAATCAAGCTCCACTGACAAAGCATGCAATTCGCTTATGCGTCTGGCAGAAGTGATGGCTACCAGAAACACAGCCTTCCAAGTCAAGTACTTAAGTTCTGCTGAAGACAAAGGCTCAAAGGGGGGTTGCATAAGCTGAGCAATGCAAACATTAAGATGCCAGGCAGGAGCAGGGTCCCTGAATGGAGGGTTGGTATGAAGCAATCCCTTGAAAAACTTGGAGAATACAGGATGAGTTGAAAGAGAAGAGGGCTTACCTGCCAAAATAAAAGGAGACACAGCTGCCAAATGCACTTTTAGGGTACCTGGTCTCAGCCCCAAGGTATTTAAGTGGACCATATAAACCAGGACTGTGGGTAAGTCAGCAGATTCTGGGGAAATATGCTTTCCAGAGCACCATATGGAAAACCTTTTTCATTTGGAATTATAAGTAGCCCTAGTAGAAGGTTTCCTAGAAGCCTTCAGGATATCCATTACACCTTGGGAGAGGTGTAGATAAGCAAACTCTTACTCTTCAAGAGCCAGGCCTTGAGATTGAGAGATTTGAGGTTCGGGTACCAAACCTTCCCCTGAGCAAAGGTTAACAGGTTGTGCTTCCTGGGAAGACACAGGGGAAGATGGACTGCTAAGGACAGTAGGAGTGGATACCAGGGTTGTCTGGCCCAATCTGGAGCAATCAGGATCATCTTGCAGGGTTGAGATCTGATTTTGACTAGCACTTTGAACAGGAGAGGGAAGGGAGGAAAAGCATATAGAAACTTCCTTCCCAATTGAGGACTAAGGCATCCAGAGGGACTGGAGCCCAACACTGGGGCCTGCAGCAAAAAGGGAAGCTGGTGATTGTCTGGGGCTGCTAAAAGTCTATCTGCGGGATGCCCCATCTGGCAAAGATCACCTCCAAAACCAGGGGGTCCAGTGACCATTCGTGATGGCCCTGGGAAATCCTGCTGAGAGCATCTGCCAGGACATTGTCCTTGCCTGGGAGGTGAACTGCCGTAAGGGAGGTGTTCAGGGAGTAAGCCAGAGACCACAACTTCATTGCTTCGGTGCACAAGGCCATAGACCGAGTGCCCCCTTGCTTGCTGATGTACCACATAGTGGTGGTGTTGTCTGTTCTGACCTGTACAACTTTGTTCTGAACAGATTTGGAAAAAGCTTGAAGTGCTAGGAAAAACTGCTCTGAGTTCCAACAGATTGATGTGGAGCAGAGATTCCTGAGGGGACCACAATCCCTGGGTAGTGAGGTCGCCCATGTGAGCTACCCACCCCAAGAGGGATGCATCTGTATTAAGGATTAAGAAGTGAGACTGAGTGACAAAAGGAACCCCTTGTCTCAGATTGCTCTGATCCTGCCACCACTGTAGGGCCTGGATCAGGGTTCGAGTCACTTGGATCAATTTGGTTAGAGGGTCTTTCCTTTGAGACCAAAAGGCTCTCAAAAGGAACTGGATGTCCCTCATCTGAAATCTTGCTCCCTGCACTACTGCTGTAGAGGCAGCCATGTGCCTCAGGAGCTGTAGAAAATGCCTTGCTGGTCGAGAGCCCTACAGGGTGAATGAGGAGGCCAGAGAGACCAGGGTCCTTGCCCTGTCCAAAGGAAGGAAGGCTCTGGCTTTCTGTGTTCCAGCTCTGCGCCTATGAAGGTGAGGAGCCTGTACAGCTCTAGAACTGACTTTGAAAGATTCAGAAGGAAACCTAGAGGTGAGCAGTTGCTGAGTTATCTGTAGGTGTAACCTGACCTGGTCTGGGGACTGGCCTACTATGAGCCAATCGCTCAGGTATGGGAAGATGGCAATTTTTTGCTCTTAGGGAACCAACTGCTACTGCCAGGCATTTTGTGAATACCCTTGGAGCAGAAGTGAGGCCAAAAGGCATTGCTCTGAACTGGTAATGGCCTGAGGGCAGCTTGAACCTGAGGTACTTTCGATGGGAGCTTCTGATGAGAATATGGAAGTAGGCATCCTTGAGGTCCAGGGACACTAGCCAGTCCCCTGGCCTTAGAGAGGGTAGAATAATTCCCAGAGTCACCATTTTGAATTTTGGTTTTAAAAGGTGCTTGTTTAGGTATCTGAGATCCAGGATGGGCCGCCATTCTCCTGTCTTTTTTGGGGTAAGGAAGTACCTGGAGTACAACCCTTTGCCCTGGTGTAGGGGTGGAACCCTTTCCACAGCTCTGAGAGCCAGGAAGGAAGAGACCTCTGCCTCTAGGGCAAGTGCCTGTGGTGGATTTGCAGGTGGAAAGGATCTGGTTCTCATCTTTGGAAACTTTTTGAAGCTGAGAACCAGCCCCTGGCTTACTACTTCCAGGGCCCACTTGTCTGATGTCAGAGACTCCCAGTTCTGGACAAAGTAAGCCAGCCTGCCCCCTACAGGTAGCTGAGAATCGGCCCTGGCAACCCCATCAGGGTGCCTGCTTGGCAGGGGCTTTAGGCTGAAGGGTGGAACCAGGCCTGCTTGTACCCAGTCTGCCTCTCCCTCTAAAGAACCCCCTCTGGGCATAAGCAGAAGAGGAGGCCTGGGCTTGGTAAAAAGGTCTATGAAAAGGCCTGCCCCTGCCCCTGGGAAGCTGCCTTTGAGGAGTGGCCTGCCTTTCCTTGGCCTGTGCACTCCTATAGGTGGTCCTATACTCATCCATTTTCTTCATGTAATTCTCTGTCTGCTCCCCAAACAGAGAATTACCAACAGGAAAATCCATGGCCTTAGTCTGGGTATCCTGTGACAGGCTAGTACATCTGAGCCAAGCCATTCTGTGAAGTGCCACAGATGTAGCCATGACTCCTGATGACACATCATTAGAGTCCACTGCAGCATGGAATTACACCTTGGATGCCTCAATACCATCAGCAGCCACCTGCTCCAGCCTGGCAAGCTGGCCAGGGACCTGTTTTGCTAGAGCCATAACAGTATCCCATCTGGATTTCTGATATCTAGCAACATAAGCCATAATTTGCCTGTCTGAGTCCCAAGGATGCTGCCATGTACTGTTTCTTTGCCATGGCATCAATCCTCCTGAGTCCTTGTCCGGGGTGTAAACCAAGGAATATTTGCCTTGTCACAGGCTGCAGCCTGCACTACCCCAACATGGCTGTATTGTTGTGAAAGGAACTCCGTATCGAGCCTGACAATGTGTACCTCTTGTCCATTCTCTTATCCACAGGAGGTATAGTGTAGGAGTTTTAGAATTTTAAAAGTCTGTTTCCCAAAAGATTTATGCAAGGAATAGACAGTCTCCTAGACTCTGGGATATCCATCATTTCCACATAGTCAGGCTCCTCTTGATCATCCACAGCTTCTCCATAGGGAGCTGGAGGGTTTCAGCCGCTTTTTATAAAACATAAAGTGAGAAGGGGACTCAGAAAGCCTAGGAAGAGACACTCCTGAAGGTCTGCCTGGGGAGATGTCCGTTCAATGGGCACATCCAGACTTTCAAATCCACATTCACTCTCCTCATACTCCTCTCCCCTCCGGTTCATAATATTCCTCTAAATCATAATCTTGAACCGTGGAACTGCCGAACCGGCGCTACTGAAGGTGCCGGTTCGGTTGGAACCGGGGAAAGCGACTGGACAATTTTTATCACTTTGGCTATTTCTTCAGCGGTTGGAGAGGAAAGTTTTGGCTCCACACCAGCTGATTTCCTAGTCCTTTTTGCTGGAACCGACTCCTCAGAGTCGGTTCCCCTTTTGCCTGAGGAAGTCTCGCCCTGGTCAGAGGGCACTCCCTCTGGTTCGGTTGGAACCGAACCGGGCTGGCCATCCGGGTCAGCGGACTTTTTGGCCTCCCTTTCCATGAGCCTACCAACACTCTTTTCCAGGGTAGCTGCAGGAAAATTTTTACAAATCTGGCAGTCTGCATTGAGGTGGTCAAACCCCAGACAATAAACACAGGTGGTGTGGGGGTCAACCTTGGCAAAGACTTCCCCACACACACTGCAGTGTTGAAACCCAGTGGGCCCGGTTTTTCTTTTGGGTTTCTCAGACATAGTGCCAGTCCTAACCAAACTTACCCATTTATGGCAATCAGCCAGGCAAGACCCTCTTGTCGGTTCCCAACCGTGGAACGGGTCGTGGAAAAAAACGTAATAAAATCCATTTTTTTTAGAACCGATAAGAACCGGTAACCACACTCTAAATCACAGATTAAGATATCTTAAACAACCTGATCAGTTCAAACCGAACCGATAACCGTTTACAAGTTCACACAGAATAGAAATAATGTAAACCTATCTAGTACTCACAAATACCACAGACATAGCTTGAACCGACCGGTTGCGGTTTAAATTCTGTCGAAAACAAAGAAAAACAATACTTTAACCGACAAAATGAACCGAGCAGAAGGCAAAATCTCCGGAGCGACTGTTCAGTGAGGCGGAGTAAAGAATCTGACGGTCTGAGTTTGAAGAACAACAGACAGAGTTTCAACCGAGCTCGAGCTCAGTGTTCCATGCCTGGCATGGAAAGTTAACTCTTTCATCTCCGGAGCAGTTCGAAGGTTGGGACTCACTGCATATGTCATAATATAGCAAGACTTCATGTTGTTTGAAACACAGCTTTCAAGCGAAGTCTCCCTGCTGTCACCTGCCCCGTTCGTGGTAGACTCCGTGGAAGGAGGGCTGAAGACTTCTTTTCGAAAATTACTATATCTAAGAAACAAGCAAAATAAACAAAATCTAACAATATTAAAAATAACTATAGCTGCTGTCGTATAGACTGAAGACTTGACTCCCGGCGGGCGAGCGACGTCGTCACTGAAGCACACTCAACAGCGGGGAAAAAGGAACTGTGGCAGTTGGAGGGTCGACACCAAGGTAGCTTATACAGCACGAGTTGGACTCACGCTGCCGCTTCCTCGCGGCCCTACCTCAGTTGCAGCCCTCCTTAAGATTTTTTGCTCCCGCTCTGTCCAAGCACCTCCGGCGTAGTCCCATTAGTGTAACGGAGTGGTGGAGACTTTATGTCCAGGAAAATCAGAGAAACATAGACTTTGATGGCAGATAAAGACCGCTTGGCCCACCCGGTCTGCCCATTTCCCTACCTATTGGATAAGCTGCAGATTATAGTTAACCAACAGCCTACTTCCTCCTACACCCCACTATAATTGCTTTACGTCTGTCCCATGCATTCTTGAATTCCACCACTGTTTTTGACCCCACGACCTCCTCAGGAAGGCAGTTCCATGCGTCCACCACTCTCTCTGTGAAAAAATATTTCCTCATTTTGCCCCTGAGCCGTCCCCCTTCCATCTTCAAATTGTGCCCCATTGTTCTTACACATCTCTTTTTCTGAAAGATGCTACCCTGTTAGATTTTGTGGATTCCCTTGAGGTACTTAAAACTTTCTACTGGGTCCCCCCTCTGCCTCCTTTCCTCAAAGGTAGACATATTTAGCTCTTTTAGTCTCTCTTTGTATGGCTTCTGTTGCAGACCCTGCACCATTTTAGTTGCCCTCCTCTGGACCGCCTCCATGCTGTCTGTGTCCTTGAGGAGATGGGGTCTCACCAACTGTCTGTACAGAGGGATAACAACTTCCTGTTTTCTACTGGTGATACCTCTCCCTATCCATCCCAGTATCCCACCATCCCTCCTTACTGCCATCTCACATTGCTTGCCTACCATAAGGTCATCTGATATGACTACCCCCAGGTCCCTTTCCATTTTTGTTGATGTGAATACCACCACCCCCCGTGCACTCTTCCCCTGGGTTTTTATTTCCCAGGTGCACTACTTTGCACTGAATCTGAGCTGCCATACTTCTGACCATTCCTCCAGCCTTGCCAAGTCCCTTCTCATTCTTTGCACCCTCCTTGTGTATCAACCCTGTTGCAGATCTTTGTGTCATCTGCAAAAAGGCATACTTTACATTCCAGCCCCTCCACAATGTCTCCTATAAAGACCTTAAAGAGGACCAGAGCCAGTACTGAACTCCGCAGTACCACACTAGTAACCACCCTTTCTTTAGAGCGTACTCCTTTACGGTTACCCTCTGCGTCCTGTTGTGCAGCCAATTTTATACCCAGGCAACCACCCTGGGCCCCACTCCAAGGCTGGATAATTTGTTTATTAATCTTTTGTGTGGGACTGTGTCAAATGCCTTGCTAAAGTCTAGGTAGGCCATATCCACAGCCCCTCCCTGGTCTATTACTTTGGTCACCCAGTCAAAGAAATCTATTAGATTCGTCTGACATGACCTTCCCACTGTGAATCCATGCTGCCTTGGGTCCTGTGCCCCACTGGCCTCCAGGCACTCGACAATTCTTTCTTTCAGAAGTGATTCCGTCATTTTCCCTACAACTGAGGTCAAACTAAGATCTGTAGTTTCTTGCCTCTGCCTTGCTCCCACTTTTGTGAAGGGGAATCGCATCCACCCTCCTCCAGTCCTCAGGTACCACACCATCCTCCCATGATTTGTTAAAAAGGGTAATCAGTGGTGTCACTAGGTCTCCGCTTAGTTCTTTTAGAATTCTGGGATGGATCCCGTCAGGCCCCATTGCTTTGTCCACCTTGAGTTTTAGGAGTTCCTTCAGGACCCTTTCATCTGTGAATGGACTGGTGTCGACCCCCCTGCCTAGAGTGCTTCTATTGTTCGGTTTAGATATCTCTCCCTCTCCTCCTTTTCTGAATAGTGACCAAAAGTATTTGTTCAATATCTCTGCCTTTTCACCATCACCCTCTGCCCACCTCCCTTCCCCTTTATTAAGCCGCGCTATCCCTCCCTTGGTCTTCCTTCACTCCCTGATGTACCTATAAAAGGTTTTATGCCCCTTCCTAACTGAGTTGGCTATCTTTTCCTCGGTTTGGGCCTTCACTGTTCTGACTGCCTTCCCAGCTTCCTTCTGCTTTAACTGTTACAGTTCTCTGTCCTGCTCCTTCTGTGATTCCTTATACTTCCTGAATGCTATCTTTTTCTCCCTCACCTTCCCCGCCACCTCTTGAGAACGATAGTGGCTTTTTACTTTGGAAGGGTCATCGTGGAGGCACAGGCCAGGAAGCATAGGAATACCAGGAGCAGTTATAAAATTCACAAGTAGTGTTTTATTATTATCAATAATAGTAAAATAAAAAAATAAAAAACTATTTACAAAGGCAATTCAAACAGAAAAAGTCCTTCAGAGGTTATCTCCAATTCCAAGTTTCTGTCTGTCGTAAGCTATAGCAATATCTTCATCAATTTCTGGTAAACCTATAGCAAAGTAGCCTTTGGTGTTTTTTCAACCGATTTCTTCAGGAGGTTAGTGTGGTATATCTTGGTAGGATTTTTCTTATCAGGGGTCTTAACTTCATAGTTAACTGTGCCAGTACATCTAAGCACTTTACTACTGCTTCCTCGATAGCACTAGCCTAGGCAGCTGACAACGCCGGGTGGACTCCGAAGAGACCACCCACGAGTAGCTCCCTCCCCCTCCAGGGGTGCCCCGGGCTGTCCCAAACATGGACTGTCCAGGCACACCAAGGAAAGGGGTACACCAGCTGAAGAGGCAGACAACCCGACGACTCCGGGCTGCGCAGCAGCAGCCACCTGGACCACTGCTGGCTGGTCAGTGCCACTGACTCCAGAATCAGCCAGAACTGTCCAACCCACAGAGGGAGGCCGAATGGGGGCCAAAGTGGTGGACATGGAGGGGTCGGAGGATTACAAGGAATCTGAGAGCCAATCCAAATCAGACCCAGAGTCCTCCTCCGAAGAAGCAGACGAAGAGGCCCGATGCCAGACCACTCATCGATTCCTACCAGTTCCTGGACTGCAAGCGGCTCCACCCCCAGCCCCGGCACCACAAGAGGCACTGGAGCCAGGTGTGGCACTGCGCCCAGATCCCCCTCGGCACAGCAGACGGTACCATGATGGAAGCAGCACCACTGTCACAAACCCGCTCAGCCGGTCAGCCCTCTACTCCCAAAGCGCCAACCTCTGAGAGCAGAATTGTGAACAGAACAAGGTAACCCTCTTGTGGGTTTGAGTCACCTCAGTCCCAAGTTCTGGAGGGATTCAAACTGATAACCTCTTGTTAGCGTACCCAATTGTCAGGCTCAGATAATTCTGTCTACGGGGGGACAGATATCTTTGCCTATGGGCACCTAACCAGGTATTCCAAAATGAACCCTTATAACTCTATGCAAGACCTAGAGACCTCTTCTCTGTTTCCCAGTTTGGCACCACAATAAGCTCATGCACAGTGTCAACTATAACCATCTAAACTTCACTTATATAAAAAGAAGTTTCAAGGCACACCAGGCAGTTTCTGTTTTTAAAATCTATATCTTTACTTTAAAATAGGTAAGAGAGGAAAACAGTAAAATACAGAGCAAGATATCCCAACACATACAGTTTTAAAAACAAAACAGGTTTAAAAGTGAAAATTCCTACAACACATACACTCAGACTGGTTTTATCTAAGGTCTCCTTACTTCTTAATCTTTCAGTGCTTTGTTGTTCCTCTTTTCTCAGTCAGCTAATAAATGTTCTCAATGTAAGGTATGCTCAGTATTTTTAAAAGCAGTCTTGAGCCAGCCTTCTCTCTGAGGTCGCCTAACTCAACCTTGGTGTATTAAAATTTATATTTTATAACACAGGATGTCCTACTAAGATTTAAAAAAAAAAAAAATAATAGGTGACATAATGAATCGCCTTTCTTTATGTGACTGGTCAAAAGTGGTCTGTGATCTGCTTCACCCAGACATCAAAAGTCTCTTTGATGTAATTCACTGTATACTTCAAGCAAATGCTTATTGGGACTTTCTTAATTTAGTCTGTGACTTGCTTTACCCAGACATCAAAGCCCCTCTGATGTAATTCGCTGGCTTCCTGGCAAGATACCCAAAACACATGCCTAGGCCCCTTTTTCTTATGACACCTAGTGCAAATCAAAGGATTTCCCTGAGGGCATTACAAAATGCATATATTGGTTCCTGGCTTCAAAGCAAATTGACAAGGGAATTGCATTTTAGATATCTGCAGTTTAAACTACCTGCTGTCCTTTGAACTTATCCCTGGGGGGGTTGGATGTGTCAATTTCAGCAAGCCAGCATTTTCTCCTGACAGACAGTCCATGACAGATTTTTTTTTTTTTTTTTTTTTTAATAGGACCGCAAACGGCTCCATCCCCAGCCCCAGCCCCACAAGCGGCACTGCGCCCGGCTCCCCCTCGGCACAGCAGACGACACCAATGACGGAAGCGGCACCGGTCGTAGCACCACATCCACTCCCAGTACCGCGAACGGCACCGGAGTTGAGGTCAGTACCGACTATGGAACCACCTCCTTCCCTGGCACTGTGCCAGAGGTGGCGCTGCTCCCCTTCCCGGCGCCGCGAACAGCATAGGAGTCAAAAGTGGCACACAGACCAGAAACGGCTCCAAGAACGGTGTCAACACCTCCCACAGCACCGCTACCATCACCAGCACTGCGAACGGCACCGGGAGCAAAAGCGGCACCAAGGGACAGCCCAGTGGTGCTCGCAGCACCACCCAGGCCCCCTGACACCAAAAGAGGTACCGGAACCAAGAGCAGCACTGAGGATGGTGCCAGCCCGGGCCCGCAGGCCCTTGGACATGACACCGGGGAAGCCCTCGCCTTTGAAGAGGTGACTGCCAAGGTGGTGCCTCCCACCGACCCGAGAGGGCCGGACTGGGCCTCCTGTACCGTGGAAGAAGCCCCCGCCGCGGCAAGGCTAGATGAAGCGGAGGCCTCCTCCTCCACGGGCTGTATAGGACCAGGAGGGGACCCAGAGGAAGGGTCAAGAGTCCTGGCTTCGGCCCGCCAACTATGAACCAGTCCCATGAAAGTCAGCGGCGCACACGTCCGACTTTCAATGTACAGAACTCGAGAACACGGTGGTCCATCGAGAAACAGGTGCCACAGTTGTCCATATTATGGGCCGGGCCAAAGCAGGAGAGACAGCGGTCATGCTTGTCCGTGACAGCATATTGACGGCTGCAGGGACACCGATGCATAGAAGGCCACCCCGCCTTCGATGACTTTTTGCCCCTGGGACGAGACATGATCGGTCAGTAAACAAATCCGAAACAGTACTCGATGTCGCTGATAAGGAAAGAAAGGAACGGTCTTACCAGTAAGGGGAAGAAGCCCACCCTCAGCATGACAATTGTTTTGAATCATTTATTTATTTTACTTTTTTTTTTAAAGAAAAGTATCTGAGGATCAGTGGCAGGATTTTTAGCAGTGGCGGAGCGAGAGTGGGGGGCTGGGGGGGTCGGTTGCCCCTCCTGGCTACCCTAGTGTGAGTAGTGGTGCCCCACCACCATCTTTATTCACTGTGCAGTGCCCATTGTGGAGCCCAGGAGTGACTGAATAGACCCCCAGGCTCCCAAACGCGGCTCCACCACTGATTTTTAGGACAGTAAATTAATAAAAAGGGAACTAGGAGAGCTTCAGTAACAGACACATAGTGGAATAGCAGTATAATTGCAGTATAATATGGGGAGTGGTGCAATGCAGTAGCTTCGGGGCAGCCATATTCAGGCAGACCTTCTGGACACAGAGGAGCTGCCCTATCTGCATGCATCTCTCTGGACTGTGGGATGAGGTAGCCAGACTCAGAGCAAAAGTAAACTGCGTCAGGAGTACCATCACCCCTATCCAGAGACCACCCAGTCCAATGCCGCAGCCTCAAAGGATGCCGAGAACGAGGAGCACTTGGATGACAGTGGGCTCAGGACGGGTTAGGACGGTCAGGCAGAGGCACATCCCAGATCCTATTCCACTCAAGAACTCATATGCCACACTGGCAAATGGAGGCACCCAAATAGAGGTACCCAGAGAAGTGAAAGGAAAGGATGTGGAGGTTAGCCAAGGAGGTGACCTCAGCAGGGAGAGCAGTGGACCCCAGAGGAGGAGGAGGAAGCGAATCCTGGTGGGGGACCCCATTATAAGAGGGATCCAGCTAGGAACAAAGGAGAAGGAGGGGAAGGGGGAGGACCGGGAGGTGAGGTACCTACCAGGTGCCACGGCACGGAGGAATGGAAGGAAGATCCTGGGGATCGCCGGGAAGGCAAGATGGGAGGGTTAGCTGCATGTCATTATCCACCTAGGTACTAATGACCTGGCAAATGGGGAGCCAAAGGAAGTTCAGGAAGAGTTTAGGAAATTGGGGAGGGGTCTCAAGCAAGTAGCTACTTCTGTCACCTTCTTAGAAGTACTACCTGTGGGAGGCATGGGAGAGCATAGGGGTGCAAGCACCAGGAACTTTAACTCATGGTTGAAGAACTGGTGCTGTGAGGAAGGGTTTGGATTCATTGGTGACTGGGGACCCACCTGGAAGGATGGAGGTTTGTTCAAGCCTGACGGCCTGCATCCATCCTGGAAGGGAATCCAAGCACTCAATGATAAGTTTAAATGCTACATTGACAAGCATTTAAACTAGTCAAGGGGGGGTGGCAGGCCAGCAAGGAGGGAACCTACTTGCTCACCCCCCACAGCTAGCAGTGGAACCAGTGAACCGGAGGAGAGGATATCTCAACAAAGCAGTGTGCAAAAGATGGAGATTAGCGTCCAAGAGGTGGATAGGCAGAAAAGGGCCAAAAATCAGCAGAAGGGCAGACAGCAAGGAGAACCAGGGATAAAGGACAACCAGGGAAGGGGCTGGAGTAGAATAGCTAAACAGTCTAGGGAGGTCAAATCATGGAAAGCCATGTGTGCCAATGCCAGGAGCCTTAGCAACAAGATGGAGGCTATCATGGTGCAGTCAGACCTGGACATTGTGGCCATCACAGAAACCTGGTGTAATGAAACCATGACTGGGAGATGGCCATTCCTGGCTAAAACATATTCAGAAGAGACCGGGCAGGCAAGAAGGGAGGAGGAGTGGCACTGTATGTGAAAATGACACAAGGGCCACAGAGATCCAGAAGGAACAAAATGGGGAGAGATACTGTGGGTTAAGCTGGAAAGGAAAATGGGGCCAGCCATCCGCACAGGTGTGGTCTATAGACCACCAACCCAGAGGAAGAAACAGATAGGAGTTGATGCTAGTCATCCAAAGGATGGCAGACAAGGGTGAGGTAGTACTGGTTGGAGACTTCAATATTCCAGACGTGGACTGGAGCATCCCAGCAGCAGCATCAACTAGGAGCAAATTTATCCTGGACTCCTTCAGGGTGCCTTCCTCAAGCAACTGGTGATGGAACCAACTCGGCAGAAGGCAATACTGGACCTTGTGCTCACAAACAGGGACAGTGTGATGGGGGTTACAGTGGGGAGCACCTGGAGAACAGTGACCACCAGTCACTGTGGTTTGAAATCACATAAGGAGCAGAACCAAACCACGCAAGATACATAGATACATAGACAGTGTCGGCAGATAAGGGCCTATGGCCTACCAGTCTACTCATTTGAGCTTGTAAGTTCAGTTTATGTTTCCTAGAAGTCTGTTGCACCTTACCCCTGACCTCCAGAATTCCTTTATGTCTATCCCATGCATTCTAAATCCGTGATTGTTTCAGCCTCACCACTTCCTCTGGCAGGGTGTTCCATTTGTCCACCACCGTTCTGTGAAGAAATTCTTCCTCCACGTTTCCTCTGAATCGTCCTCCTCCAACTTCATCCTATGCCTCTAGTCCTGGAACATCTTTTTCGCTTAAAATAGTGTATTCCTGCACCCTGTTCCTCCTGTAAGATACTTATATGTCTCTATCATATCCCTCTCTCCTCCTCTCCTCCAGGGAGTACATGTTTCAGTTCCTTCAACCTGTCTTCATAGGACTTGTGATACAATCCATGCACCATCTTTGTTGCCCCCTCTGAACCTTCTCTACCCTGTCTATGTCCTTACATAGGTATGGTCTCCAGAACTGTACACTGTACTCAGGTGGGGCCTCACTAGTGTCTTGTATAGCGGAATTATGACCTCCCTTTTCCTGCTGGTGATGCCCCTGCCTATACATCCCAGCATCCTATTTGCTTTACCTGCTGCCTTGTGGCACTGTTTCCCTACCTTGAGGTCATCAGAGATGATAACCCCAAGATCCTTTCCTGCTTGGTGCGTAGCATATCCTCACCCCCAACTGATATATTGTGCCTCGGTTTTGTGCACCATACGATTATCTTGCACTTCCTTGCATTGAATTTCAACTGCCAAATCCTGACCATTCTTCAAGTTTCAGCAGGTCCCTTCTCATTCTGTCTACACCCTCTGGTGTGTCTACTCTGTTACAGAGCTTTGTGTCATCAGCGAACAGTGAAATTCTGCCTTCTAGGTCCTCGCGCAATGTCACTGATGAAGATGTTGAATAGGACGGTCCCAGCACTGATCCCTGTGGTACCCCACTGGTCACTCTTCCCTCTGTGGTGACAGCCATTTACCACCACCCTCTGTGTCCTGCGCCCAGCCAGTTACCTACCCACCACACTACTGTTCTGCCCACACCCATATTCCCAGTTTGTGTAATAGTCTCTATGTGGCACAGTGTCAAAGGCCTTGCTGAAGTCCAGATAGGCCATGTCCACTGCTCTCCCTGATCCACCTCCCTAGTCACCCAGTCAAAAATTCAACGAGGTTGGTCTGACATGACCTCCTCCTGGTGAAACCATGCTGCCTTGGGTCCTGTAGTCCATTGACAACCAGATGTTCCACCAATCTCTCCTTCAGTAGTGCTTCCATGATCTTCCCCACTACTGAGGTGAGGCTGACTGGTCTGTAGTTCCCTGCTTCCTCTTTGTTCCCACTTTGTATAAGGGGACTACATCTGCTGTCCTCCAGTCTTTGAGTACCTCCCCTGTTTCCAGTGATCGGCAACAGGATAGCCAGAGGTTCAGCCACCACCTCTCTTAGTTCTTTAAGGACCCTGGGGTGCACCCCAACTGGCCCCATTGCTTTATCAACTCTTATTACTTCCAGTTCCTTCAGGACCCTTTCTCGTGTAAAGGGACTTGCGTCCATTTCTGCACCATTCTCACCCCTTGTACAAGAACACGTATCCTGGATTTTAGGGGGACAGACTTTGGGAAAATGTGGAGATACCTGAAAGCGGCATTAAGGGGAATGGGGCAGGAATCAGGGGTTGAAGAACTGTGGGCAGTATTTAAAACGGGGATTAAAAGAGCAACAGAATTATGCATTAAGCAGGTTAGCAAGAGGAAAAGGAAGACGAGGCCATTATGGTTTTCCAAAGAGGTAGCAAAGAAAGTGAAAGCCAGAAAGATTGCATTCAGGCAATACAAAAAGACACAGGCAGAAGGGGATAAGGAGAAGTACCAGGAGAAGCAAAGGGAAACAGGGAGGTCAGTAAGGGAAGCCAAAGCTCAGACAGAAGAGCACATTGCAAAATCAGTGGGTAGAAGGGACAAAACCTTTTACAGGTACATAAGTGAAAAAAGAAAGGCAAAGGGAGGGATAGTGAGACTGAAGGGGGAGGATGGGGGCTAAGTGGAGGATGACAACAATAAAGCTGACATACTGAACACGTATTTCTGCTCAGTCTTTACTGAGGAAGAGGAGGGTAATGGGTCTGAAGGGAGTACAAGGGTGAGAATGGTGCAGAAATGGACACAAGTCCCTTTACACAAGAAAGGGTCCTGAAGGAACTGGAAGTAATAAGAGTTGATAAAGCAACAGGGTCAGATGAGGTGTCCTTAAAGAACTCGGAGAGGTGGTGGCTGAACCTTGGGCTATCCTGTTTAGCCGATCACTGGAAACAGTGGAGGTACCCAAAGACTGGAGGACAGCAGATGTAGCCCCCCCCCCATACAAAAGTGGGAACAAAGAGGAAGTGGGGCACTACAGACCAGTCAGCCTCACTTCGGTAGTGGGGAAGATCATGGAAGCACTACTGAAGGAGAGATTGGTGGAACATCTGGTTGTCAATGGACTGCAGGATCCAAGGCAGCATGGTTTCACCAGGGGGAGGTCATGTCAGACCAACCTCGTTGAATTTTTTTGACTGGGTGACTAGAGAGGTGGATCAGAGGAGGGCAGTGGACATGACCTATCTGGACTTCAGCAAGGCCTTTGACACTGTGCCACATAGAAGACTATTAAACAAACTAGGGAATATGGGCATGGGCAGGACAATAGTGTGGTGGGTAGGTAACTGGCTGGGCGGCAGGATACAGAGGGGGGTGGTAAATGGCTGTCACTCCACAGAGGGAAGAGTGACCAGTGGGGTACCACAGGGATCAGTGCTGGGACTGGTCCTAGTCAACATCTTCATCAGTGACATTGCGCAGGACCTAGAAGGCAGAATTTCACTGTTTGCTGATGACACAAAGTTCTGTAACAGAGTAGACACACCAGAGGGTGTAGACAGAATGAGAAGGGACTTGCTGAAACTTGAAGAATGGTCAGGGGGTTGGCAGTTGAAATTCAATGCAAAGAAGTGCAAGATAATGCATATGGGGCACAAAAACCGAGGCACAATATATCAGTTAGGGGGTGAGGATATAGTATACACTAAGCAGGAAAGGAATCTTGGGGTTATCATCTCTGATGACCTCAAGGTAGAAACAGTGTGACAAGGCAGCAGGTAAAGCAATGGGATGCTGGGATGCATAGGCAGGGGCATCACCAGCAGGAAAAGGAAGGTCATGATTCCACTATACATGACACTAGTGAGGCCCCACCTGGAGTACAGTGTACAGTTCTGGAGACCTTACCTACATAAGGACAGACAGGGTAGAGAAGGTTCAGAGGAGGGCAACAAAGATGGTACATGGATTGCACCACAAGTCCTATGAGGACAGGTTGAAGGAATTGAATATGTACTTCCTGGAGGAGAGGAGGGAGAGAGGGGAGATGAGAGAGACATACAAGTATCTTGGGGAGGAACAGGGTGCAAGAATACACTATTTTTAAGTGAAAAAGATGTTCCAGGACTAGAGGGCATGGGATGAAGTTGGAGGGAGGATGATTCAGAGGAAATGTGAGGAAGAATTTCTTCACAGTGGTGCACAAGTGGAACACCCTGCCTGAGGAAGTGGTGGGGGCTGAAACAATCACGGGATTTAAGAATGCATTGGATAGACATAAAGGAATTCTGGAGGTCAGGAGTAAGGGGCAACAGAGTTCTAGGAAAACAAACTGAAGTTACAAACTCAAATGGGCAGACTAGGTGGGCCATAGGCCCTTATCTGCCGACACTGTCTATGTATCTATGTAACCAGCAGCGGCGTCAAGCAGGGCAAAACAGAACCGAGATAACTAAGTGCGCAATACTAGGCCTCAACAAGCTACGCAAACTTGTTTGAAGCTCCTCACGAGGTCCTTTCTCGACGGCGGGAAAAGAAGAACTGAGGTTGGGGCAGAGTCAATGACACTTAACGTCCAACCCGCGAGCACCACACAGTACATCGGCCTTAGGGGCGGCGCTGCCTGCATCGACTCTGCTCCTTGGGGAGAAAAAGAAAGTCTTCGCGGGTTCTAGCTCAGAGGGCATACCTCACTAGTGAGGAATGGTGAAGATTGACACAGATAAGATCTAAAACTATAACTGAGGGTCTCCAAACCCACTTGGCTTATCAATGCTGCATATAATTGTAAATGTGTGAATCGTAGCTTTGCAGTTATGTAAATCTTTATTAAGTTAAAAAAGCAGTTCAGGAAATACTGTTCGCTATTACTGGGCATTAAGGTGTTAAAAAGCCATGTTTTGCAGCCTTCTTCTTTCAAATCTCTAATGGATATAGAACAGACTTCTCCAGAACCATGTATTCCACATACATACTTTACAGCACTGTAGAGTTATGTTTTTCAGCTTTACAATGCTACAGAGCATTCATTTGGAAAACAAACGGCTGGGGAAATGACAACCTACTACATTTGCCTCTTGTCCCCACTGAAATCAGTGAGATTCAGCTCCCATTCATTTTAACAGAGTGTAAGTTTTCAGCAGGCATATCATGATTCCTTTAAAGCATGTTAGCCCTGAAATGCTATATGCCCCAGAGGAGAGCACCTCCACAGTTTAGCCATTCATGATGCAGTGAAAGGAGACTACTGCAGTATGACAAGCTAGTCTAACAGTGTTGCTAAAATTTAGGAAGAACACAGAGAAGAATCTGCAGCAAGCAATTACTTTTTCCTTTCCTAATAGGTATTTTGCCCAGCCACATTCGTCGTTCTAGGGATGTACCCTATGTGGGCATGCATCGCGGTCTCTCCTTAGCCCTGGTATGCTACAGGCTGCCTCTACTTTCCAACCTCCGAGGCGGGGGTGGGGGTTTCCTCTTGAGACAGTCCACCATGTGGACTAGAGCAGTGTCAGCAGCAGGTACCAGGATCCAGACCGTCATTCAGATGGTTGTGGGTTTTTCTCCTGTCCTTCCTGACACACCCCACCCCCCCCAAAAAAAAAAAAAAGTGTGCACAGACTCTGTTGGCCTTGCATGCAAGCAGCACATCCCCTGAGGCAGGAACGAGCTCCATGGCCCAGCTGCAGGGGTCGCTATGACACTGGAACTCGCAGTCAACCCTTCCCAGCTAAGTCACCCCTGAGGGGGCAGCTACCTCACCATGGTTTGGCTCCAGACATGACTACTGAGGTTCACTCCCGAGCCTGGGTCATCCGCATGGCAGTGCAACGAATTGCCAACTGACCTCAGAAGCGGCCCCCAAAACAACTTTTAAAATAACACAAATAGCCATTTTCTTATTAATTTTTGCTAAGAAAAAGGAAAGAGGCAGAATGTATTTGGAGCTTCTGCAATACAATACTATATACAGATTGAGCAAAACATTACCGCATTGACAAATATATGCTATTACTATAATTTAAAAAATTATAGTATTTCATTTGGAACTATGGAATGCTACTAACCGGCTCATTTTCTTTCTCTTTCTCAAGTCGCTCTACTTCCTTTGCCAAATTCTGATGTTCCATCACCAGCGACTCCAACTGGGCTTCATTGACATTAAATAACCTCTCTGCAAATATGAAAACATATAACTTTAAACAAGAAGTACCATGAGACAACACATACCTTCACATCTTGTTTACTATGGGATGGATAAGCAAAGATATCTGAGCAATATTAAAATGTAACACTTGGGAGTGCAGAAGGATGGGAACAATTTCAGCATTCATTCCTAACTGAAAAATACTCATCGAAATTCATCAAGTTAAGCACATAACCACTTATATTGTTCATCTTCAAAGTCTGTAGGTGGCCCGATGAACAAGTCGGTGATTGTGTAAAATATCGGACAACTGATTTTAGCGTAGTGTAAAGCTACAGAGAATACAGCATAGCTTCATTGCATGCATGCTGGGCTATATTGTAGCTGTGCTACGCTACTTTCGTCACATGCTTGCTGTTGATTTAATGTTTATGAGTTTGAGTTGGGGAGCTCTGCACCCCACGCCTGCTGTTTTATACAAGGGGATGTGGAGGGTGAGCCACAACTCAAATAAACTAATAAAAATAACACGACAATCCGACGTAGCGTAAAGCATGCAGTAAGTGAGGTTGTGTCACTGTATTTGAGTTGGGGTGCTCTGCCCCCCGCATTCCCGTTGATTTTTTAACACAGGAGTGTGGGAGGTGAGCCCCCTCATCTCAAACTAATAAAAATAACCCAAAGGCTGTCCTGGCGTGGAGCGTGCCAATGGGCAAGTAGCGTAACTTAATATTTTTTTTTTTTAAACGGTAAAACTTATAACGTCAAACCATTCTAAAAGGCCAGAAGCACGGAGCCATCTTCCGAGTGACCACTCCCTTCAAGCAAGCAGAGAAACAAATATGATGTTGGTTGCTAAAGGAAGGCTGCCACCACTCAAAAGAGTTTGAATTGCAATTCCAATTCCATGTAAACATTCCATTATTTACTACAGTTCTATATTTTATATGTATAAAATGGACAGAGAAAATCCTGCTTTCTGCTTGGTTATCACTTGTGCATGAAATCTGTTCCATGCACAGGTAACAAGTAACTGAAAGAAGGACTTTATTGCGAATAAAAAGAAATCAGTGTGCAGTTTAGAACCATCTTCCATCAGTCATCCTACAGAGTTGATCTTCCATCACAAACATGGCTGTTACCCTTACACTGTAAAAAGTCTCACCTGGGCCAAAAAATAAAACTACCTTAATTAAAAAGTAAGACAATTAAATGTTTCCTTGATCATCACACTATACTTACACACATAACTTAGAAACATTAAGTATTGTTTACAGTTTTCTTTGCTAATAATGAAACATCCACTCTCTATCTTAAATTACTCTTCAGGGAAATCTCTTCTGCTTGCCCCGACAGTAAAATAATCGAGCCTCTAGCTGTAGAAAAAAGCCTTAGTGTGTGTGTGTATATATATATATACACACATACATACATACATACATACACACACACACACACACACACACACACACACACACACACACACACACAGTATGTCAGCACAGGAACATTCTCCCAGTGGAACTAAGCAGAATTTTGAATCCATGTATTCCACAGTAAACATTCCATATCTTGAATCTTGATGCTAGCAAAAGACAAATTTTGTCCAGCAATAATAAAATGACATCAATGACATCATTTGCAGTAGGCAGGACTATTTTATCGAAAATGACAATAAACATGCTTTTCCTATTGGTAAAAAGTTTTTCAAAAAAAAAAGGAGTCCATTTTCTAAGCGTAATAAGACACTCCGGGGATGTGCATGGAAAGTACAGTTATGTAAGAACTTACCGTAACAGTAGATCTTCGAGAGGCACTCTCGCAGCAGGCTATTACCATAAGAACTATGCCACCAGGCACTAGGACCCCACGGAAACCTTCTAGCTGGGACCGCCCCCAATGCCAGCTCTGCTCCGTCGTCAGCCAATGGTATTATCAGGGGGCAGTCCCCAGTCCCACCTCAGTTCACCTGCTGGAGACCCATTGGTAAGGCTGGCAGGCAGACAGCGCAGAAGCTTGTTGTAAGAAAATGCAGACTCACCAGGTGGAAGGAGGGAAAGTAGTGCCTGCTGAAGGACCTCCTCTCAAAGATCTACTGTCATGGTAAGTTCTTATGTAACTGTACTATCTTACTTCAAGTGGGAGTTCTTGCAGTAAGCTATTACCATAAGGACCAAGTCCCAAGCAGTCTCTGAAAAAAAAAATTGAAATAGGTTCAAGAGGAGGCTGAACCTTCTAGCTAGCAGTCTTCCCGACAATGGCTCCACCCCAATGTCAGGCAATGGTATATCAGGGGGCGGTCCCCAGCCCTTCAGTTCTTTTCCCGCCTCAGACCCATTTACTTCAGCTCTTTGGTTGCCTTCTAGAACTAAACTAGTGTTTTCAGTAAAATTTAGAGTACAGTTTATTTTTTAGAAGAAAAGTCCGCTTTTCTTTAGCCTTAATATCTTCTGCATATCTTCTTTGCCGTCATCAGTTTCTTCTACTGAGAAGAAGAGGACCAAGTGTTCCTGTGATCGATAGATCCCGGCCAAGGACAAACATGAGGTCTGTGTCTACTGCCTCGGGCCCCGACCACGACATCAAGGCCTGTTCCATCTGCAGTGGCTTTACCGGACAGACTCGCATCTGCTGCCTTAAGGCACACATTTTAGAACAGTAGCTGGCCATCATACAGAGCTTACCAGCCAAGTAGTCTGCCTCTTCTTCCCATTCCTCAAAGCACAAAGAAAATAAAAAGGATCCAGACCAGCGCAAGTCCTGTGAGAAGGACTGGGGTAGGTCTAAGATGCATTCGCAGTCCCCGCATGACAAAAAGGCCTCCTCAGGCTCTAACTCCAGGGTCTCAGATCATTCCTCCCGCCACACTCTGCACTCTTCTGGGCAACAGGACTCCTCCACTCCCACCAAAACTTCTGATGTCGAGGAGTGACTGAAAAGTAGGGGTCCAAGAACTGCGCCATTGGGTGCCCCCACAATGACAGGACACAAGTTGGACACGGTCTCATTTATTTTGACCCTCTAGGGGAATCCTGTCAAGTAGTCCTTGAAAGAGGTAACCACGTCAGTGGACAGTCCTAACCTGGAGAGTCTGTTAAGAATAAGGGAATGGTTAACGAGGTCAAAAGTCTTAATTGAGTCTATAAAGATGGAGCCCACCATTAGGCTATTATAGACGGCATGATGCGCGAAGTTGATATACTCCAATAAAGCAGACATAGTTCTATGGTGTTTCCTGAAGCCATGCTGTTGCTGGCACTGTATGTTATGCTGGTTAATGTAGGTTACCAGCTGCTCAGCATCTAGCTTCTCAAGGACTTTGGAAAGTGGGAAGAGAATTGAATGGGTCGATAGTTTGAGATACGCATGTGTACATGCCGTGACGCCGGGAAGGGGAGAAAAGGTGAAAAGGAAAAACTGTATATTATATCGTATATGTGTGTATATATATATATATATATATATATATATATATATTTATATAAATACACCTTGGCTATTTGAAGGGCTAATACTTCAGTAGCAGAAGATAGTAGCTTAATGTCAATAGAGCCTCTACCAATCCTTGTTTTGTCTAGAATTTGTTTAACGTAGTGGAGGGTAGTGGATATTGAGACAGTATTAAAATGGAAGTTTGGGCAGGATAAATTGGTAGGAGTTTAACTGGGCTCATCCATATAGGTGGGGGGAGTGGAGGTCGGGCTGTGTAGTCCAGATTGGCCAGGATGTGGCTCTGGTCAGCGAATGTTTTGTTGAAGAGATGTGCCATTTCGATGGGATCTGTTATATCGGTATTATTTTGTGTGATGTCTGTAGGAGAGGATTTTTCTTCCTTCCCTAGGACTTCCTTTAGGGCATTCCAGAACTTTCTGCAATCCCACCAGTTTTGTGTCTGTTGTGTTTTAAAATAGGTGGCCTTGGCTAGCCTTATTTCCTTTGTGCATTTGTTCCTGGCAACTCAATAGTTCTGATATCCTGTGGGGTCCCTGTGGCTCTGGCCCTGCTCCAAAGGTGGTCCCTTTGTCTCATAAGATCCCACGCCTAAGAGTGTAAGCCATTCTGATGTACTGCCTTGACCATTCACTTTTTATACAGTGCATACTTGTCTACGGCTACACTGAGTTCTTTAATGAAGTCCACGGCAAGGTCTACATTGGGAGTTGAGTCCAGGAAGCTCCAATCAAGAGAGACTAGGTGATGTCTGAAGGATTCCAAGTCCTCTTTTATGGAATACCTTGCCGTTTATAAGCTTGGAAGGGGGATTGGCATACTTTGCTGACCATTCGCAAAGGACCGGGGAGTGGTCACTCAAGGTGCATGGGAGAACTTTGAGATTACTGACTCTTTCTGGGTGAGTGATGAGGACCCAGTCTATTAATGTACTAGATTCAGATTGGTAGTTTGACCTTGTGCATTCATTTACAACCTGGATCAGGTATAAGTTTCCGATTTGGTCTTTTTGCACTAGGTTGGATTTAGAGTTCCAGTCAATGTTGAAGTCTCCGGTGACAAGGGTCTCATGGGAGGGACTTATCTCCTGTAAGTAGCGGCAGGACTCAAGACCTTTTTATGTGCAGCAGGGGGATATATACTGTCAATCTGCAGACTGAGCCCTTTGCATTGCGATAATCTTCTTGCAAGACATTCACAATCACTCATAATACTGATCAGGGGAATTAATTCAGCCTGGAGGTGGGTCCTTGTGTATTGGAGACATCCCACACCTTGTTTCCCATGTCTGTTCTGCCTGTGAATTGTGTATTATTTCAGAACAATTGAGGAGACACTGAAGTTGTTCATCTATACTAGCAAATTACCTGGAGTCAGATGCTCCTGGAAAGCTAAAGACTATATAAAAGACAGTTCTCATCTCCAAGACATTTATTTGTAATCTGGTTTCCACTTGGCTCCATGAACCTTGGATTTAATAAGATCCAAGATGTGCTCCCCATCCAGGTCCTGAAGCATCCGAGGTGAGAATACGTTGGAATTAAAAATGGAATGCCTGTGACAGGGTGGACTAGGACCCTGTCCCAGTTGTTAAAGTGTTTAAAATGCAAGGATATTTCCTTTTCTGTTTCTTCTCTGTCTAGTTGCACAACCAAATTTCTGTACAGAGTTTGGGTTAAACCTCAGACACAGGAACAGACAAAACAATTGGTTATACCACAGAAGTATAGAATAGAGTTGTTACAGATAGCACATGATAGTACTATGGCTTGTCACTCAGGGAGGGATCGCACCCTTGCCAGATTGCTGTGTAGATTTTACTGGCCTGGAATTCATGAAAATGTTGCTACCTATTGCAATTCCTGTGCCGAGTGTCAGAAAGTAGCCCCAGTCAATAGAAAAGACATGGCGCCCCTACCCTTGATAGATGTGCCTTTTGAGAGAATTGCAATGGATGTGGTTGGTCCTTTAGACAAAAGAAAAAAGGGTAGTATGCGACTATGTTAATCGATAAACAGAAGCAGTTCCAATGTGTACTGTTACAGCCCCAAAACTTGCACCAGAGCTTACAAACATTTTCAGCAGAGTGGGCATACCTAAAGAAATTATTACTGATTAAGGTAGTTATTTTGGTGTTGCATTACTTAAGGAGCTGTACAGACTGCTAGGTATCACTGCCGTAAGAACATCCTCCTATCACCCTCAGACAGAAGGTCTTGTTGAGCATTTTAACTAAACCCTAAAATGCATGTTAAAAAGCTTTGTAAAAGGGGAAGGGAAAGACTGGGACCAATACTTGCCTTACCACCTTTCTGCCTACAGAGAAGTGCCACGGGCATCCACAGGGTTTTCACCATTTGAAATGATATATGGTAGGCAGCCAAGAGGGCCACTGGATGTGATAAAAGAAACGTGGGAAGATAATCCCACCCAGAAACAATCTACATCTTCTTAGATGTGTGCCCTAAGAAAGAAGCTGGCAAAATATGTTGAAATTCCCCACAGTAATCAGCAAGAGGTCCAAAACCAGCAGAAGATATATTATGACCAGGGCGTAAAAAAAAAAAAAACAGGTTACTCACCTGTAACACTAGTTCTAGGAGTGGTATATGTTGTTCATCCATACTTATTGGCGTGTCCTTTCCCCTTTAAAATTGCCGGAGCTTTCAAGCTGGCTCCTCCCACCACCCACCGTGTGGTATAACCCTCGGCTCCACCCGTGACGCCAGATCTAAGCCCACTGGAAGCCAGGTTTGTGTGTCTGCAGCCGGGGAGCTCTGGTGGATCCGTGTGGATGAACAACATATACCACTCTTAGAACCACTGTTACAGGTGAGTAACCTGTTTTTTCTAGGATCGTGGATTTGTTGTTTATCCACACTTATTGGCAGACTCCTAGCAGTTCTCCAGGAGGAGGAAGGCAAGGCGCACACCCCCACTGATACTCACTTGGGGAAATAGAGATTGGAGAACTGAGGTCCCAAAACCAGCATCCCGGCGTGACTCAAGGTCGATGAAGTAATAGGTAATGAAGGTGTTTTCTGACTTCCAGGTAGCAGCCCAACAGATTTCCTAGATAGAGATGTCTCTGGAAGCAGCCACCGATGCAGCGGTATGGTGGGTAGAATGAGCCCTTATCCCTCTGGGAGGCTCCATGCCCGCCAACTCATAGCACAGACTTATGCAAGATGTAATCCACCTTGCAATAGTCCATTTTGCTACAGGTCTGCCAGAAGCAGCTTCAGCATAGGTGACAAACAGCTGGCGAACTTCTCCCCGAATTTCCACCATCCTCTCCTCATAATAGGGAGAGCTTCGTCCGGGTCCAAAGTATGGACCCTGTACTCGGCCTCAGAGGTGTAATGAGGGTAGTATACTGGCAGAGTTAACACCTGGTTAAGGTGAAACACTAACTCCCCCTTCGGAAGGAATCTCGGGTGGGGGCGTAGGACAACTTTGTCCCTGTGGAAGACCAGATAAGGGGAGTCCACCGAAAGCGCCTGCAGCTCCCCGTCCTTCTGGCAGACGTGATAGCCACCAGGAAGGCCGTCTTCCACGACAAGTGACACAATGCACACTTGTGCACTGGATCGGATGGCTTGCCCATGAGCTTTGTACCAGCAGTAGATTCCACGGAGGTGGAGGTTCACGTACCGGAAGGGATATGTAATCAAGGCTTTTGAAAAAGCGCCTGACCACTGTCTCCTGTGCCAACTTTGTCTGGCCGGCCCGCACCCGGTAAGCAGAGATGGCTGCCAGGGGCACCCCAAGGGTCGATGACCGAAGACCCCCTTTGGAGAGAGACCAAAGGTAATCAAGAATGTTAGCCACTGGAGAGAACAGAGGGTCCAGGCCCTTGCCCTGACACCAAATGGAAAACCTTTTTCATTTGAAGGCATAACATTTCCTGGCCAATTCCTTTCTGGAAGCCTCCACCACGGTGAGGACATCCTCAGAAAGACGCAAAGCCTGGAACTCTAGCCGCTCAGGTACCAGGCTGTGAGGTGCAGGGACTGAATGTCCAGATGGTATACTTCCCCGGACTGAGAGAGAGCAGGTCCATGCGTACTGGAAGCCATTCCAGGGGCCTGCAGCTGAGGCTGAGGAGATCTGGTTACCAGAACTGGCGTGGCCAGTCTGGGACTACCAGAATCATCTTCGCCTTGTCCCTCCTCACCTTGAGGAGCACGTGGATCAAGGGAAATGGAGGGAAGGCATAAAACAAGCCAGGGGTCCATGGCCTCGAGAAGGCATCCCCCTGCAGCAAGCCCTGCTGAGGGGGGGTGGGCATGAAAAAGCCTCAGCTTGGTGCTGTCCCTGAAGGCAAACAGGTCCACCATCGGTTTGCCCCAGTGGGAGAACAGGCTGTAAGCTACCTCTGGATGGAGTGACCACTCACGGAATGTCTCGCCTAAGCGGCTGAGAGCATCCACCAGATGGTTTCAGGCTCCTTCCACATGAATGGCTAGATCATCTGCCTCCAGATGGCGGACGAGGCTCCAGATGCGGAGCGCCTCCCTGCAAAGCAGACAGGAGTGCGTGTCACTCTGTTTGTTGAGGTAGTACATGGTCGTGGTATTGTCCGTCTGGACTTGAACCACTTGACCCCGGAGCTGAGGAGCGAAAGCTGACAGTGCCATTCTGACTGCTCTGAGCTCCAACAGGTTGATGTGGTATCGGGACTCCTCAGGGGTCCAGAACCCATGAGCTCTTTTGTCCGCCATGTGGGCCCCCCAGTCCATGAGAGAGGCATCGGTTGTGAGGACGGCCATCAGGACAGGGCGGACAAATGGGATCCCTTCCTGCATCTGGTGTGGGGTGGTCCACCACTGGAGAGTGTCCCACATCTTCTGAGTTACAGTGATCAGCTGGTCGAAATGACTGTGGCACTGAGTCCACTGGGTGGCTAGCTCATATTGGAGAAGGTGCATCTGCCACTGGGCCCAACGGACCATGGAGGTGCATACCGCCATGTAACCCAGAAGGCGCAGAAAGTCATGGGCAGGGCGCAATTGCCCAACCAGAAATGACTGAGTACAGGAGGAGAGAACCTCCACCCTGTCAGCCAGGAGCCGAGCTCTGGCTTGCCGAGAGTCAAGCTCTGCCCCGATGAAGCCCATCACCTGAGAAGGCACGAGTTCCGACTTGGCCTTGTTGATGAAGAGGCCGAGTTGGGAGCAGGTCTGGAAGGCCAGGTCTATGGACCTCGCCACCTCCTGCTGGGTGGGACCTGCTAAAGTACAGTTACGTAAGAACTTACCGTAACAGCAGATCTTCGAGAGGAGCTCTTGCAGCAGGCTATTACAGTCAGGACTATGCCGCAGGCACTAGGACCTTTCGGTGAAAACTTCTGCCAGCAACCAGCGGGACCGCCTCGACGCCGCCCTCGCCCGACGCCGGGTCAGGGTACAAGAGGGCGGACCCAGCTCCACCTCAGTTCTCCCGCCAGAACCCGCAGAAGGCCTGACAGAGAAGAAGCGAAGCCTACCATGAAGAGAGTTGGAGAAGAAAGAAAATGGATCTGCACACCTTGAGGGGGAAGGGGGGAGGGCGCCTGCTGCAAGAGCTCCTCTCGAAGATCTACTGTTACGGTAAGTTCTTACGTAACTGTACTATCTTACTTCGAGTGGGAGCTCTTGCAGCAGGCTATTACAGTCAGGACTGAGTCTCAAGCAGTCCTACAGCAAGGAGGTAGCTGACCCCGGGAGGTGGAATATACTGACTCCAGAGGCCTTAGGACAAAAGCCCTTGTAAGACGGCTAGGCCGAAGCCAGCTCGGCGTCTGGAGACGATATCCAAGCTGTAATGCTTGATAAAAGTATGCACCGAGTTCCAGGTTGCGGCCGCACAAATGTCCTGTATAGCGACATTTCGCAAGGCGGCGAAAGAAGCTGACACTCCTCAGGTGGAGTGACCCATAACCGAGCCCAGCAGGGGCTTATTGTGATGCTCGTAGCAAAACGAGACACAGCGAACTATCCATTTAGAGATAGTTTGCTTGGACACCGGTTGACCCAAGCAATGTGATGCAAAGGCCACAAATAGCTGCTCCGATTTACGGTGCTGAACCGTCCTTTTGAGGTAATACCTCAGAGTCCTGTGGACATCCAGTGTGTGGAGGAGAGCCTCTCCTCTATTGGAAGGGGAAGGAAAATAAACAGGAAGATCAACCGACTGGTTGAGGGTCAATTCTGAGACCACTTTGGGAAGAAACTTAGGATTTGTTCTGAGGGAAACCCTTTCCCTGTGAAAAACCAAATATGGCTCTTTACACATCAGAGCCTGAAGCTCGGAAACCCTTCGAGCTGAAGTAACAGCAACCAAAAAGCAAACCTTCCAAGAAAGGTAACGCAGCTCACAATCCGCTGCGGGCTCAAAAGGAGGGAGGGTGAGTTTCTCCAACACAAAAAGGAGGTCCCACAGTGGGACAGGGTCCCGAATGGGAGGTCTCATATGAAGAATTCCCCTAAGAAAGGTGCGGGCCACATCCAATTGTGCTAATGCTCTCTCTCCCACGACAGCATGGTAGGCGGAGATTGCCCACATGTGCACCTTGATAGAGGAGTAACTTAGGCCCTTCTCATACAAGGAGAGGAGATACTGTAAAGTTGAGTTCACAGGGCAGGTGACGGGATCTAACTGTTGCGGCAGCGCCCAAAGACAGAAACGCTTCCACTTCATAGCACAGGTAGAGCGAGTAGAGGGCTTTCTTGCTGACACTAAGACCGCCACCACTTCCGGGGAAACCTCGTATTTGTTTTGAGCTACGTCTGAAGGAGCTAAGCCAGTAGGTGCAAGGATCGAAGATCCGGATGGACCAGAGACCCCTGGTCCTGGGACACCAACTGCGAGCATATGGGCAGCGGAACTGGAGGTTCCATGGATAACCGCTGCAGAAGTGGGAACCAAATCTGTCGAGGTCATTTGGGGGCCACTAGGATCTTCCGGGCCCCTTCTGCCTGTAACTTCAGCAGTACCCTCTGGATGAGAGGGAAGGGCGGAAAGGCATAGAGAAACCTCCCTGCCCAGCAAAGGGATAACGCATCTGGCCAAAAAACTCCAGGAGCGTGCTCTCGTGAGCAAAACGCTGCCAGTTTGGCGTTGCGTGGTGACGCAAAGAGGTCCAGCTCTGGAAGACCCCACCTGTCGAACAGCTGGTCCGCCACGGACTGTAGCAGCTCCCACTCGTGTGCTCTGGCACGTGACCTGCTGAGCCTGTCGGGAGGATCGTTTAGGACGCCTGGAACGTGTATCGCGGACAGTAGAATGCCCCGCACCAGACTCTGATCGCCTACCTGCAAAGAGGACACGAATGAGTGCCTCCTTGCTTGTTGATGTAAAAGACGACCGCCATGTTGTCTGTCTGAATTAGAAGAGAGCCTGGTACCAGATCCTCTCGAAAAGCCTGGAGGGCGTAGAGGACCGCTCGCATTTCCAGTACATTGATGTGGAGGGACTGCTCCTTGGGTGACCACACCCCTTGCGTTCGATGTACACCCAGGTGCGCCCCCCCACCCCAGGTACGATGCGTCTGTTGTCAGAGTCTGACCTGGTGGCTCCGGACGAAAGCTGACCCCTTTCTCCAGAATGCTGGGGTCCATCCACCAAAGCAACGTTCTCCTGACTGGCTCTGAGATCCTGACCAGAGAGTCTAGGTCGTCGTAGCTTTGGTCCAACTGCACCCTGAGCATCCACTGTGGGACTCATGTGGAGGCGAGCCAAGGGAGTAACTGGAATGGCCGCCGCCATATGCCCCAGTAAACTGAGGAAGTTCCGAGCTGGAACTCGAGATGCTATAGAGGTCCGTTTTGCCAACTCTCTCAAGCGAACTCCCCTGTCGTGTGGGAGAAAAGCCATGCCCTGGACGGAATCCAGGATCGCTCCTATGAAGGCAAGCTTTTGGCTGGGCTCCGGGAATGATTTTTGTAAGTTCAGGGTGATCCCCAGCTCTCGGAATAGGGTATAAGTGTCTCTGAGAGCGCATAAGAGGCTGCCTCTTGACGGGGCCGTAAGTAGCCAATCGTTGAGGTAGGGAAACATATAGTGTCCCATCTGCCTTAGAGGCGCAGCCACCACTGCTAGGCATTTTGTGAAGAGTCACAGAGTGGAAGAGAGGCCGAACGGAAGTACTGGAAACTGAAAATGCTCCCCTTGGAAGTGGAACCTCAGAAACTTCCTGTGGGGAGGATAGACCCCTACAGAGGAGTCCTTGAAGAGTCACCATTCTGAACCTTTTGTATTCGATAAAGAGGTTTAGAGGACTGAGATCCAGAATGGGACGAAGGTCCCCAGTCTTTTTTGGAACCAGTGGGAGTAGAACCCCTGTCCCCGCTGCTCCAAGGGGACCCTTTCTATTGCTCTCTTCTGCAGGAGAGTCTGAATTTCTCCTTCTATCAGTGGGATGCGAGAAGGAGGATAACGGGAGAGCTTTGGCGGAGTATGCGGAGGAAACTCTGTGAACTCTAGTGTGTGTCCACGCCGTACAATATCCAAGACCCACTGGTCTGTGGTAATAGACTTCCACCCTTCAAAATGAAGGGAGAAGCGGCTCCCAACCGGCTCCCCTGGGACTTCTGGCGGGAGTCACTGGGCAGAGCCGGGAGTTGGGAGAGAGGTCTAGGAGGGCTTGGGCCCACGGGCGGGAGATCCAGACTGCTGGTTTCCGGATCTCCTGCGGAAGCCACCTCTCTGCCCCTGTTGGTTGCCATGGGTGGAACCTAGATTGCCTGAGGGCTTACGAAAGGGGCGTCTACAGTGCTGACGTCGCTGGTCGCCACGGTACATCTGGCTGACCGAACAGATTGACTTGCCCGACTCCTGGAGGCAGGAGATCAAAGCCTCCATCTCCTGCCCAAACAACATGGTACCTTGGAAGGGCAAATCCCGGATACCGGACTGCAGATCCTGGTGAAAGCCTGAGACTCTCAAACAGGTATGGCGCTGGAGGCACACCCCAGAGGCGGCTGCCCTGGCTGCCATGTCTGCAGTGTCATACGATGTTCGCAGTACATGGGAGCCTACGTCTGAGCCCGACTGCAGAAGGGCCAGGAGCTCTGTCTTTTTGTCAGAGTCTGGCATGGCCTGTGCTCGGTGCAAGTCCCCTTCCGATAGCACATTCTGATACTGTACCATATGCGCCAGGAATAAGGAGATGCCGCCCGTCGGCGCAGCTGGTGGGATTTCACTTTGCGCGCCTGACCGGGTCCGAGGCGGATCCGGGTCGTCGGAGGGCCGGCAGGGGAGTAGGATCGCGTCCGATGGGCAGCTCTCCTACTCCGGGTGGGAAGGGATGACAGCACTCTGTGCGATAGGGACCCCTGGTGGAGACAGAGAGTTCCTGGCGGCGCTCGGCGTTGGGGGAGACTGGGCAGGCGCCGCGTCATTGCAGTCCCCGCCTCCGGGAGAAAATCTGGTGGAAAAGAAGGCGGGCAGGACCACGATCTATGAAGCCCTCCTGAGAGCTCACATTGCTGCCACTCGGGACCCGACCAGTTACAGTTCCGGGTCACGGGCGTGGCCCGCGGCCCCACTCCGGGGACTGTGGGTCCCCAGCAGCAGTTGACGGAGGTAGAGGTCTCCGGGGGCCATGACCAGGGCGGATGGCCCCAGTGGTCCTGCCAGAAAAAGGGCAAATAAAAAAAAAAAAAAGGAAATAAAGGGAGCGGATGGAACAGGTGGAGGCCGCATAAACTTTTTTGCCCACCTGGTCCAGGTATCGGGACTCCGGGTCAGGAGCCTGTGACCTGAGGTGTTTCAGTTGCCGAGATTTGTCATGCGCAGCCGTGATCACCAACGAGTCAGCCTGAGGGTGTTCCGCCAGGAAGGGTTCCGCCCTCGGGGCCTTATACAGCCTATCCGACTTCTTGGGGACTGCCAGGATCGAGGCCGGATGCATCCAGGTGGTCCTAGTAAGATCCTGGAAAGTATCCACCAAAGGAGGAGGAATAACCAGAGGCTTTGGCTCCTTTTGCCCCAGGCACGCACACCGCCTGCGTTCCGGATCCAGGTCCTCCGTGTCCCACTCGCTGGAAGCCTGGATGTGCCTCACGACGTCCATAAAAGTAGGATCATCCGGAGGCGAGCAAGGCTGGTCCTTCTCTCCCGGGAAGCGCTTGAGGCTGAGAGAGGATGAAGAGGTCGACGATGAAAAGGAGGATCGACTATCCAATTTGGAATAGTCTGACCCCGTCCTATGACCATGCCTTCGCTGACGTTGGTAACTAGGGGACCGACGTTGGTCCGAAGACCGACTCTGGTCCCTGGACCGGCGACGGAGCAATGACCGACGTCCGTCAGAGGACCGACGTCGGGAGCGTTCCCACCTAGTGTGAGAAGGGCTCCTGGAGCGTGACCTAGACCGATGTCGGTCACTACAAATCCTGGAGCGACGTCGGTGGTCCTCGGACCTGGCGCAGGAACGAGCCCTGGAAGGGGGGGAGGCTGGCGCTCCGGTGACTTCCGCGTGGAAGACTCACCCCCTGGCTGTGGTTCTCCCACAGGGTCCGGTACCGGTGTCTGGGCCGGCGATGAGGAGGACCGCTTGTGGACCTGCCCCCACCAAAAGGAGAAAAGCTCCTTGACCTTGTCCTTGGAGAAAATGTCAGCCGCTCGCTCCGGAAATGAAGTCTCTGGAACGTCGGGACGCGAAGGAGAGCTCTCCTGAGGGCCCAGGGGGGAGGAGGACTTGGGCGACGGGGACGTCGGTATCTCCCGACCGACCCGTGTCCTTTGCCCGGCGTCAGTGTAGGGACAGACGACGGAGTGACGCCATGGGGCACCGGAGAGTCCTTGGTCTCTGGAGGTGCGCCTTTAGCAGATGGCGTCGGTGCTTTAGCAGGTGGGGCCGAAGCAGGTACCTCTAAGGACTTGGCGATGACCCTTGGGTGCAACCGGCAGCTGGCTTCTCCCCCGACGGGCCAGCCTTAGCCTGTGGAGTCTTCGGCGGTTCTCCAGACCCTGAAGGATGGGCCTTTTTGGGAGAAGGCTGCGAATGCGAACGGGACCGGGACCGACTACAGTCCTTGCTGTGGTGCTTCTTCTCCTTCCTCTTCCCCTCCAGGGAGTGCAGATCCATCTTCTGCTCCAACAGGTAGTCCTTGAGGGCTTTCAGGCGGCGGATGCGGGTCCGGCTGGTAAAGGCCTGGCAATCTGCACAATTGGTGGTGTCGTGGTCAGGGCCCAGGCAGAAGACGCACCGCCGATGTCCGTCCTTAGCAGGGATCTGCCGCCCTCAATCGCACTTATTTAAGTGTTGGTGTACGCCTTCGGCGAGACATCGAACCCGCCGGTAAGAAGAGGGCTGATGTCGGTACTGGAAAGTGGCCGGAGCGAGAAAAACAGCACTCCAAAGCGGGAAAAAATGATAAGACGATGGCAGCGAACTGACGTCTGTATCGGGGAATGGCAAAAACCGTCGAAAAGAAGGAATCTTGCTAGAAGTCGTTCTTTTTATGTTGAATCGCAGACAGAAGCAAAGGTACTCGGCTTCACGTGCGGGTACACGGCAGGAAAGAACTGAGGTGGAGCTGGATCCGCACCCTCTTCTACCCTGACCGACGTCAGGGCGGGGCCGGTGTCAGGGGCGGTCCACGCTGGTATTGCTGGCAGAAGTTTTCACCGAAAGGTCCTAGTGCCTGCGGCATAGTCCTGACTGTAATAGCCCGCTGCAAGAGCTCCCACTTGAAGTAAGATCAGCCAATCATCAAGGTAGGAGTAAATTCTGCCCCCGAAAAGGGCTGCCACCACTGTGATGTATTTGGTGAAGACCCGTGGGGCCAATGATAGGCTGAACAGCATGGCTCAGAACTCGTATAGGGTCCCTTTGTCTCTGAAACAGAGGAACCGCCAATGAGACTGATTGGGACGTGAAAGAACGCGTCTTGCAGATCCAGTGAACAGAACCACATGTTTCGCTCCAAAGATGGTATGATCTGGGACAGAGTGACCATCAGAAAGATGCAAGACCAGAGATACTGATTCAGGTCGTGCAGATCTAGAATGGGGCACCAGCCCCCCATCCGCTTAGGCATCAGGAAGTACCTGAAGACAAAGCCTGGGTCTGCTGGAGAATCTCCACTGGAGCTACTGCCTCCTTGAGGAGGAGTTGAGCTATGTCGTCTCGGAGAGCCAACTGAGTATGGATAGATACTCCTCCTTCAAGAGCGGCGCAAGCTTGGCTTGGAGGGTGCTGCTCGAATTTCAGAGGCAGTCCCTGACCTACCACTTCCAAAACCCACCCGTCCTGTCTGTGGTAATAACGCGCCAAGCTGAAAGAAGGTGGTGGAGCAGGCCCCTCACGGAGGACCCAGGCATCACAGGAGAAGGGATGGCAGTCCCTGCCTCGTCACTGAGCAGGTTTGGAGGAGGATAATCCAGGACCTGAACCTCGGCCTCCTTTATGGGCCTGGGAGAGCCCAGGCTTGGGCTGGGGGGGTGCCAAGCTTGAGCCTGCTGCTGCTCCCCTCCTTGAAAGGAGGATTGCTGTGCCACATGGGAAGAATGCCGAAAAGGCTTCTACCTCTGCTGGTTCTTGCCTGAAGAACCTTTAGAAGAAGTAGCGTCCAAGGTGGCACTGGACTGCTCAATACACTGAAGGTGACCAGCCACACCTGGGCCGAAAAGGACAGTGCCAAGGAAAGGCACATCAGCTAGTTTGTACTGAGTATCTGCTGAAAAAGAGGAGAGTCTCAGCCAAGCCCTGTGAAGAGAGGCAACGGCAGCTGTCATCGAGCAGGCACAAGAATCCCCCAATGTCCAGGGCTGTCTGAAGCTGCTGTTTGGCAACAGCCGGGCCCTGATCCCGGACCTGCTTGTCCGTGATCTGCATGTCCGCAGGGAGGTGTGGGAGGACTTCATCCAAAGACGCCAAGACGAGATGGGAGAAGTGTGCCATGATGACGGCCGAACTTGCCTGATGAAGGCCTAAAGATGAGGCCGCACAGACCTTTCGGGCCGAATGATCCAAGAGTTTGGATTTTTTTTCAAGAAGTCGGTCAGAGTCGGCAGAACTGCCAGTATGCCTGAATACAGAGGCGGTCACCAGGCTCTCGGACGAAGGGTGCTCTGTGAACTCCGCAAGGGACCCCATAGGCATTGCATACCTGCGGGCCATTCAGGCAGACGGAGCTAGACAGGAGGCAGCGCTGTTGAAGTTCTAAGGTCACAACTATGGTTTCGGCCACAGGAAAGGCCTCCATCGGGTATCCTCTCTGAGTATATCCGAGAGAGGTACTCTGCCTTTCTGGATAAGTTCCAGGGCATCCCTGTAGACTCAGAAAATGAAAATTACGTACCTACGTAATTCTTGATCTTCTTGTATCTTCACCATTCATTACTGCTTGGGTGTAAGCGGAGGCGCGACCATCACGAGGGCTTTTTTTTTTATTTACAAAAGCTGGTACTAGCGGCGCCCTCAGAATAATGTACGCAAGGCAAGCGGCCGTTAATGTGACCGACTCCTCCTCAACTCAGTTCTGTGAGCCGGAGAGGCAAAAAGCGAAAGCATAGAAAAGAGAGACAGCGGCAAGGTAGCCAAGGGATAGCAAAGTAAGGAAGAATGAACTGAAAAGGAATAAGCCATGGAGAAAGGACAGAGGAGATAAGAACATTCCTAACCTAGGGATCGTGAGGGCCTCCTTACCTGGGCGACTCTAGGAGGAGAGAGAAGGAAGGAGAAGGAATGAGGAAGAAAGAAGAAGGAAGAAGAGGAAGAGAGATGGGATGTTGAAGAGACCAGAATGCCCAACAAGCATAGTTAGCTGAAAAGCTTAAGGTTCTGATTAGCAGGGAGCAAGAATCCTGTGATAGGGCTGAACAGAAGGTTCACCGAACCCGCTAGACAGACTCAGAAGGGCATAGTCCTTGACCTCAACATGCCATGGTCCTTGATCCTAACTTCGGGCTCCTGGACGAGAAAAGGCCTTTAACTGGAGGACACCCGAGTAGGAAAGGATAAATCCTAGGCAGCATGTAAGAGCTGCTCAAGGGTTTAGAAATAGAAAATCTAGGCCTTTCAGGCGGTTTATAGGTATTGAAATGGAACTCAATCGGACTTGCCAAGGCAGGGCCAGAGGCTTAGACTGGTGAGAATTGGTCATGGTTAGCACTGCTTTTCTGCAAAACTGTCCAAGAAGGACACTTGAAGGGAAAATAATTAACTACATTATTATAAGAAAGAATTTTTCTTTCATTTCTTTTTCCCCCTTTTTTTTTTTTTTTGACAGAGCATAACTTGCAGGCTTTAGGAGCATGACCCTATAAGCCAGGGATTGCCTTTCAGCAGTCGGAGAGAGTTCCCTCAGTGTTTTTTTTTTTTTTTTTTTAGAAAGGGAAAAATAATCGCACCTGCTCCTCTGCTCTGCAAGGCAAGAATAAAGGGGTTGTGATTCTAGGGCTTAAGAGCTTGGTAGCAGGAATTGGGGACTAAACTGTATAGACAGAGTCAGCAGGAGCCCCAGGAGTATCTCGCCAGAAGGTATGGCAAAGAGATAGGTATGCAGCCTGATCACCACACCGCAATTCTAGCAAACGCCCAAGAATCTTAGAGTAAAATAATTTTCTGGATTAGAATTAAGGCCCCCTTTAAAAATGTTTTTTTTGTTTTTGAAAAAATTGAAAGTAATTTTCCTTTTTTTATATATTTTTATTATATTTGCAGAGAGAGGAAGGAGACGGAGGTGAGAAGCCACAGGAGGAGGCCACTGAGGGATGGTGGATGGGTCAGTAATGAATGGTGAAGATACAAGAGAAGATCAAGAATTACGGTAGGTACGTAATTTTCATATCTTCCCTTGTCAATCTTCACCATTCATTACTGCTTGGGTGAGTACCAAGCTCCTCTTCCCCCAAGGGGGAAGGGGTAAAAGACCCTGAGGGAACAAGACCCCCAGCCTCCTGTTGGTGAGAAACAGAAGGGGAAGACCCTGGCTTATTCACAGAAGCCTAAGTGGGAGAAGAGCTAGGAGGTGCCTCCCGAGGACGAGGAGACGGAGAGAGCCCCTGCAAAAGCCTCCTAGCTCTACAGGAGAAGAGACGGGTCCCCCGGAAGGCGGAGCGAATCACCCTACGCCGGGCCAGGGGTGACAACCTTGAGAGATGAAGCCATGCCGTCCGCCTAATGCAGATCGCTGTCCCTGCAAGCTTGGAAGCCACCTCATTGGCGTCGTAAGATGCCCTTGCTTGGTGTCTTGCCAGCTCCAGGCCTACCGCGGAGAGGGCAATGGCTTGTCTGGTTTGCTCCATATCAGGCATTGATGCCAAAAGCTGGGACATCATCGACCACAAATGCCGGTTGTAGGCAGCGTGGTGAGCCTGATGTGATGCAATACAGGCAACCGCACGAGAAGAAGAGAACACTCTTCGCCCCCAACGGTCGAACTGCAGAGAGTCCGGATCCGGTGGGCGGTCCTGCGCCAGGCAGCGGCGCCCAGAAGGAGTGTCCAGGTAGACCAAACCAGAGGGGGGGTTGGGAAGGGTACCTAGAGACTCCGAGGGTGCACAATACCTTCATGACAGTCAGCCGGGGCTGGAGAAGAAGCGGCTGGGGACTGCCAGGACCGGATAGACGCCTCCTGGAAGGGGATAGGCCAGGAAGGTACCACCAAATGCTGGGCACTGAATTCACCGAGGAACTCACGCATCTCCCGTTCGGTATTGTCTCTCCGAACATAGGAAATTCTAAGATCCCTCACCATCCTCGAAAGGAAACGCTGATATTCCGTGAAATCAGCATCGGAGGAGAGATGAGCGGGGGGTTCCTCTCCCTCAGAGGAGGGAGACGAGGATGGTGGGGAGCTGGAATGCCCAGAAGACTCTTGCGGCGGTGGGGAGAGTCGAAAGACCCGCTCATGCATGTATCTAACATATGAGGGGAAGGCCGCGGCAGAACCTCTGAACTGCTCCCAAGATAACGGACCCGTAGGACCGACATGGCCTGGGAGCGGGGGTGGTGGAGGCAGAGAGATGGGAGAGGGGCACCTACAAGGAGGCAACAGATCTCTGCCAGGGCTCTGGAATCCGGGGAACGGAGCCCTAGCCGGAGGGGTCCCGGACAGCAGACCAGGCCGCAAAACGGAACTCTGGGGAAGCGGAGCCTGGAAGAGCCCAGGGGGAGAACCTCCCCTGTGACGACGTCGGGACTGCATGGATCCAGAAGGGCAGCCCGCAAGCAACGCCGCCGGAGGGCACCCTAGAGCCCCGGAGGGAGGGGCGGGTTCGCGCCACGTGCCCTGGCCACCCTCCCCGAGGTGGCCAAAGAAGACCGAGGCCCGATCCTCTGCCCTCAACCCTCGGACTGAGAGGCCCTCCTCCCGACAGCAGCGCCCCTATCCCCAGAGGGGCAACAGCACCCGGGGTAGCTGTCACCGCCCTCCGGAGAGGGAGCCTCCCTCTGCCACCCCCACGCCTCCCTCCCGGACCCCCGCCACCCCAGCCGGGAGCCCCCAGGAGAGGACGGAAGGGAGGACAGAGGGAGGGGCCGCCGCTGCGCTGGTACCTCTAGCCACAGGGGACCCAGACTCCAAAGAGTGGGGGTGCCAGGATGGGTCCACGTCTGAATCATCGTCCTCCGAGGAGGACGAGACCAGCTGGACCTCGATGCTGGCCACCCCAGGGATCCCAGAGGCAACGGCGCCGCGAACGGCACCGGTACCAATGGCGGCGCCGCTCGCCCCCCCCCCCAACGCTGGCAACAGCCAGGCCCGACTCCCAACCACCCACGGCGCCGGCAGGACAAACGGTACCGCTCCCGGTGCCAGAAACCGAGCCGGCGCCGGAAGGAGGCAAGAGCAGGCCAACGGCGCCGGGAGGCGAGGCAGCGCCGCCATGATCATCGGTGCCGCGAACGGTGCCGAGACCCAAGGTGGCGCCGCCAACGGCACCGGGATCCAAACGGCGCCGCCAACGGCGCCGTCTCGATCACCGGCGCCGCAAACGGCGCCGAAGAAGGCCAGGGTCCACCGTGCCAGGACCAGAGTCGAGGGCCTCGACACGGGGAGCCTGCACCGAGGAGGTGACTGCCGAGGCGGTGTCGGCGCGCGCCCGGGAGGGACTTAGGCGCCCCTGACACCGCAGAAGGGTCCTCCTCAGCAAGAAAGACAAGGAGACTCCTCCTCCTCGGACTATAGGCCCGGAGGGGACCCGGGAAGGGCCTAGAGACCTTACCTGAGAGTCCCTCGAGCGACGTCGTCCCCCGAAGGTCGGCGGGGCCTTGCCGAGCTTGAACGCGCGGACTTCGAGGACACGGCGGTCCATGGAGAAACAGGCGTCGCACGAATCCATATCATGGTTGGGTCCCAGGCAACGAAGACAGATGTCATGCCGGTCCGAGACGGAGAAATGCCGGCCACAGGAGCACCGACGCATAGGGGCGCGGCCCGTCTTGGAAAAATGCTTAGCTCCGGAACCGGACATAACGCGAAACTATTGAGAGAAAAACAGTAGGAAACACACCCGGCGCCACTTTAGGAAGAAAAGGAACAGTCTTACCGGTTGGCGTCGAGTGTGAGGGAAAATCAGGAGTCATGGACACAGTTAGCAGAAGAGCGTCGTGACAGGTGCTGCCTCGACGCGGGAGAAACAGAACTGAGCTGGAGGAGGAGTGGTCGCTACTAACGCCGCCACGCATGACGCCACTCGAGGGCGGCGCTGTTAGTACTAGCTTTAAAAAAAAAAAAGCTCCCGTGACGGGTGCGCGCCTCCGGCTTACACCCAAGCAGTAATGAATGGTGAAGATTGACAAGGGAAGATTGAGGCAAAGAGTGCCCTGAAAGGACGAAGAACCTTCCACAGTCTCTAACCCACCGGCCAATTAGTCATCCCCGAGATGAGAATGTAGGCCGGTCTCATCCAAATCCGAGGAATCCGAATACAATGGTTGACCGCGCAGGTCATCTTCGACCCGCTGAGGGCAGTCTGGGGTGACAGTGAACGAAAGACACAGGGGAAGCCCAGTGTCTGGTCTATCTTCCTTAGAAGGAGCCCCTCTCACAGGCTGCTTGGGTGGTGGTTCCACCACGATCAGTGGAGAGACCGGTTTAGGCCGAACCGGAGGTTTCGCCGGATCCATGGGTTGGGGAGCTGACTTAATCGGCTCCGAAGGAGTCGGCTTCAGCCTAGGAAGCGAAAGCCAAGTAACAGCCGGGGTAGAAGCCGGGATCGGCTTGTGCCTGGACGAAATTAGCTGTTGCCAGATGAGGTCCTTGCAGCGCCGATGGAGTTTCCGATGGAGCCTATCCTCATCCAAGGAGGATGAAGATGTTAGATGGCGCCGCCTCTTTTTTGAGTGCTTGTGGCTCTTCTTCAGCCTGCCAGTCGAGGGGGTCCTAGACCTCCATCGAGATCGGACGGACAGATTCGGTCGCTCGGGAGACACCAGCAGGACCAGTGATTTCCCAGAGTCTGGGACCATTTCCTTGACGAGATTCCCAGTGGACGGGGTCTCCTCATCGGGGAAAGAAATGACCGATTGAGAGAATCGTCGCCCACAGTCGGTGACAATGGGTCGATGATTATTTCAGCCTCGTTGATCGACACATCGGTCAGCTGATCAGATGGCAAAGCCGAGAAAGCCAGCGGCCAAAGAGGCAATTTCAACCGAAGTTGAGACTGCCGCTTCCTCGGACCAAGATCTCTCCCAATGCCAAGAACATCTTCACTGAGAAAGACGGTCCCGGGTCCTTTTACCGCTTACGGGACCGAGAAGAGTGCGTGCCCACAGGACCCTCTCTCAGTCAGGAGAGACAGGCACAACTCTCAGAAGGAACCCAAGAAGATGGAGCCCAGGTTCAACGGAATGCAGAAGCTCAGAGAGGAAGATTCCCCGGCACGATCCGCTTCCTCCTCAAAGGCTTGCATGCGTTCCAGTTGCTCGGCAGATCTGCGGCCACGGAAACCACCCACTGAGCCTCCTTTAATTTCACTGGAGGGTTCCGTTTTTCTGGCCTCCCCAATTTAAGGCATGCGAGACGGTCATCGAGGTCGTTAGGGTGAAATGCAAAACAAAAATCGCACTTCAAGGTGTCATGGTCGACACCCAGGCAATAGACGCACGCAGTGTACGGATCAGTGCACGACATTTTCTGGCTGCAACACCACCGGTGAAATCCGGGGGAAGACTTGTCTTCCATACTTGAAGACAAGCAGTCGCAATCACTAATGCGAAGTAGATGAATTCTAGGAATAACCAAAGAATTTGAAGCCACTGGGCCTACAAAATGCAGAAGCACAAAGGAGATAACCTGAATCTTACAGCAGAAAGGAAGATCTGGCATCATGGGTCAGAGTCAAGGGTTATACCACCTGGGTGGGTGGGATGAGCCAGCTCGAAGACTTCTGGTGATTCTTCAAGGGGAAAGGGATATGCCAAACAGTGTGGATGAACAACGTATCCACGATCCTAGAAGAAAAAATTTCTGAGCCAGGTGAAAAGGTTTTGCTACTATTACCCACAACAGAAAATAAACTGTTAATGAAGTGGCAAGGGCCTTGTAAGGTTCTTAGATGTACTGGCACTGTTAATTACGAGACTGAGACCCCTGACAGGAAGAACAGGTTACTCACCTGTAACAGTAGTTCTAGGACTGGTGTATGTTGTTCATCCACACTGTTTGGCATGTCCCCTTCCACTTTAAATCTTGCCGGAAGTCTTCAAGCTGGCTCCTCCCACCCACCCGGGTGATATGTACCTCGGCTCCGCCCCATGACGCCCAATCTTAGCCCGCTGGAAGCAAGGCTGTGTGCTTCCGCAGCCGGGGAGGTCGAGTGGGTCCGTGTGGATGAACAACACATACCACTCCTAGACCTACCGTTACAGGTGAGTAACCTGTTCTTCAAGGAGCATGGATATGTTGTTCATCCACACTGCTTGGCAGACTCCAAGCAGTTTTCCGGGAGGAGGAAGGCAAGGCTCACACCACCTACTTAGGAAACAGAGATTGCAGAACTGAAGCCCCAAAACCAGCATCCCGGTGTGACTCAAGGTCGATGTGGTAGTGGGTGATAAAGGTGTTTGCTGACTTCCAGGTAGCAGCCCGGCAGATTTCCTGGATAGGGATGTCCCTGGAAGCAGCCACCGATGCAGCGTTATGGCGGGTAGAATAAGCTCTTATCCCTCTGGGAGGCTCCTTGCCCGCCAACTCATAGCACAGACCTATGCATGATGTAATCCATCTTGCTACGGTCTGTTTGGCTGCAGGTCTGCCAGAAGCGGCTTCAGCGTATGTGACAAACAGCTGGCGAACCTCTCCACAAATTTCTGCCATCCTCTCCTTATAATAGGAGAGAGCACATCTCAGGTCCAAAGTATGGAGCCTGTATTCGGCATCCGAGGCATAATTAGTGTAGTATACCAGCAGAGTCAACAGCTGGTTAAGGTGAAACTCTGACACCACCTTTGGAAGGAATTTCGGGTGGGGGCGCAGGACAATTTTGTCCATGTGAAAGACCAGATAAGGGGAGTTCGCCAAAAGCACCTGGAGCTCCCCTGTGCTTCTGGCTGACGTGATAGCCACCAGGAAGGCCGTCTTTCATGACAAGTGTGACAGGTCACACATGTGCATGGTTTTGTATGGCTTGCCCATGAGCTTTGCCAAAACCAGCAGCAGATCCTACAGAGGTGGAGGTTAACACACCAGAGGGGATATGTGATCCAGGCCTTTGAAAAAGCACCTGACCACTGTTTCCTGTGCCGATGTCGGCTGACCGGATTGTGCCGGGTAAGCAGAAATGGCTGACAGATGCACCCAAAGGGTTGATGACCGCGGACCCCCTTTGGAGAGAGACCAAAGGTAGTCGAGAATGTTAGCCACAGGACAGGACAAGGGATCCAGACCCTTACCCTGGGACCAAATGGAAAATCTTTTCCATTTGAAGGCATAACATTTCCTGGTTGATTCCTTTCTAGATGCCTCCACCACGGTGTAGACATCTTCGGAAGGACCCAAAGCCTGGTACTCTAGCCGCTCAGGTACCAGGCTGTGAGGTGCAGGGATTAAAGGTCCGGATGGAATACCTTCCCCTGAATCAGAGATATCAGGTCCAGGCGTGCACAAAGCTACTCCGGGGGCCTGCAACTGAGGCTGAGGAGATCTGGGTACAAGAACTGGCACGGCCAGTCTGAGGCTACCAGAATCACCTTTGCCTTCTCCCGCCTCACCTTGAGTAACACCTAGTGGATCAACGGAAATGGAGGAAGGCGTACAGGAAGCCTGGGGTCTACGGCCTCGAGAAGGCATTCCCCTGCAGCAAGCCCTGCTGAGGGGGGCAGACATGATACAGCCTCATCTTGGTGTTTTCCCTGGAGGTAAACAGGTACACCATCGGTTTGCCCCAACAGGAGAACAGACTGTAAGCTACCTCTTGATGGAGAGACCACTCGTGGGATGTCTTGCCTATGTGGCTGAGAGCATCTGCCAGCTGGTTAGAGGCTCCTGCCACATGGATGGCTAGGAGATCTGCCTCCAACCGGCTTACGAGGGTCCAGATGCAGAGCGCCTCTTTGCACAGCAGACGGGAGTGCATGCCGCCCTGTTTGTTGAGGTAGTACATGGTCGTGGTATTGTTCATTTGGACCTGAACCACTTAACCCCCAGAGTTGGGGAGCGAAAGCTTACAGTACCAGTCTAACTGCTCTGAGCTCTAACAGGTTGATGGGGCACCAAGACTCCTCAGGTGTCCAGACCCCATGGGCCCTGTTGTCCCCCATGTGGACTCCCCAGCCCATGAGAGAGGCATCGGTCATAAGGACGACCATCGGCTTGAGGCGGACAAACGGGATCCCTTCCTGCAACCGTTGTGGGCCGGCCCACCATTGGAGAGCGTCCCACATCATCTGGGTTACAGTGATCAGCTGGTCAAAATGACCATATCACTGAGTCCACTGGGCGACCAGCTCCCATTGGAGGGGCGCATGTGCAACCGGGCCCAACGGACCACTGAGGTGCATGCCGCCCTGTAACCCAGAAGGTGCAGAAAGTCCCTGGCCGGGCATAAGAGCCGAACTAGAATGATTGGGCAAAGGAGGAGAGAACCACCGCCCTGTCCGCCGGGAGCCAAGCTCTGTCTTGACAAGCGTCAAGCTCTGCCCTGATGAAGCCCATCACCTGAGAAAGCAGGAGTTCCGACTTGGCCTTGCTGATCAGGAAGCCGAGTTGGTAGCAGGTCTGGAGGGCCAGATTCCTGGACCTCTCCACCTCCTGTCGGGTGGAACCTGTCAGGAGTCAATCATCGAGGTAAGGGTAGATTCTGACTCCATGACGCTGAAGGTGGGCCGCCACCACTGCATTGCATTTGGTGAAGACCCGTGGGGTTGATGACAGGCCAAACGGCATGGCTCGGAACTCGTACAGGGTCCCCTCAACCCTGGAGCAAAGGAACCACTGATGGGACAGAGGGCTTGGAACATGAAAGAACGCATCCTGTAGATCCAGTGAACAGAACCACATGTTTCGCTCCAAGGATGGTATGATCTGGTTCACAGTGACGATCCAAAAGGTGCAAGACCTGAGAAACTGATTCAGGTCGTAGAGATCTAGGATGGGGAACCAACCCCTCATCAGCTTGGGCACCAGGAAGTACCTAGAGACAAAGCCTGGGTCTATTGGAGGATCCAGCACTGGAGCTACTACTTCCTTTTGGAGGAGCTGCGCTAAGTTGTCTCAAAGAGCCAACTGGGTGCAAGCGGAAATCTGTTCCATGCGAGGGGCGCAGGCTCGACTGGGAGGGTACTGCTCGAACTCTAGATGTAGTTCCCAACTGAACACTTAGAGAACCCACCTGTCCGAAGTAATAGCGGACCAGGCAGAAAGGATGTGGTGGAGCCGACCCCCCATGGGAGGACCCAGAGCTGGTGTGATGGGTATAGGGGTGGCAACCCCAACCTGTCACTGAGCAGGCTTAGTGAAGGAGAAAGAGGCTCCAGGACCTGAGCCTCAGCCTCCTTTGCGGGCCTGTGGGGGACCCTGCTTGGGTCGAAGGCGTCAAGCATGGGCCTGCTGCTGCTGATGCTGCTGACCTCCTTGATAGGAGGGCTGCCGGATCGCAGGGGAACAGTGACTAAATGGCTTCTTCTTTCTCTTCTGCTGGTTCTTGCCCAAAGAACCCTTGGCAGAAGTGATGTCCAAGGTGGCACTGGACTGCTCTATATGCTGAAGGTGACCAGCCACTCCTGGACCGAACAAGTCGGTACCCAGGAAGGGCACATCAGCAAGCTTATGCTGAGTATCCGCCGGGAAGGAGGAAAGCCTCAGCCAAGCCCTGCGGCGAGAGGCCACTGCGGCTGCCATCGAGCATGCACAAGAACCCCGATGTCCAAGGCCATCTGGAGCTGCTGTTTGGCAACAGTACAACCCTGGTCACGGACCTGCTTGACCGTGGTCTGCATGTCTGCAGGGGAGATGAGGGAGGACCTTGTCCAATGACCCCAGAAGGGCATGGGAGAAGTGTGCCATAATGACGGCCAAGCTGGCCTGATGAAGGCCCAGAGAAGAGGCCGCATATACCTTACAGGCAGTGTGGTCCATATTTTTGGACTCCTTGTCTGGGGGTCGGTTTTGGTCGGCCGAACTGCCAGTACACCTGAACACAGAGGCGGTCACCAGGCTCTCGGCCGAACGGTGCTCTGTGATCCCCACAAGAGACCCCATGGGCACCGCATACTTGCAGGCCATGCGAGCAGAAGGTGCTGGGCAGGAGGCAGGGCGCTGACAAAGTTCAAGGGCCGGGCCGACAATGGCCTCGGCCACTGGAAAGGCCTCTGTCGGGGGTATCCCCTCCATTGAGGATGTCAGTGAGAGGGTACGGCGCCTTTTTCTGGATGGATTCCAGAGGCATTCCGTTGAAATCAGAAATGAGGGAGAGAATGCCCTGAAAAGAGGAAGGGCTTTCCTTCATCCCTACACCAACGGACAACTCGTCATCCCCAGGGTGAGAGTGGAGTCCAGTGATGTCAGAGTCCGAAGAGTCGGGATACAGCGGCCTACCACCTAGGTCACCCTCAATGCGCCGAGAGTGGTCTGGGGTGACTGCAATCAACAGACATCGGGGAAGCCTAGTGTCTTGTTGGTCCTCTTTCGAGGGTGCCCTTCCCTCAGGCTGTTTAGGCGGTGGTTCCACCAGAATTGGTGAACAAACCGGAATAGGTCAAACCGGGGGACGGGCTGGCCCCACAGGCGGAGGAACCAATGGCTTCAGTTCCGGAGGGGTCGGCTTTGGCATAGGAGGCAAGAGCCAAGCAATGGCCGGGGTACGCTCCGGAGCCGGCTTCTGCCCGGTCAGGATCAGCTGCTGCCACATAAGGTCTTCATAGCGCCAGAGTTTCCACCGGAGCCTCTCCTGGTCCGAGGAGGATGAGGACCTGTGGCATCACCTCTTTTTTGAGTGCTTATGTCTCTTCCTCTGTCGTTCGGCCGAGGGGATTCTGGACCTCGACCGAGATCGGGGAGGCCGACTCTGTCGATTAGGAGACACCAGGATCAGTGAAACCCAAGGCTCCGGAACCAGGTCCTTGATGGGGACACCAGCAGGCTGGGTCTCCTCATCAGGAAAAACCAGGACCCAAGTCCGTCCCAAGGAGTCGTCGGGCACAGCCGGCGACAAAGGGTCGATCGGGTAGAGGATAATTTCGACCTTGTCGGCCACTTCCTCTATCCCCTGGCCACATGGAAGGTCCGTAAAGCCGGCGGCAGAGGATGCGATCTTGATTGAGACTGCATGTTCTTGAGACTCTGACCTCTCCCGGTCCCAAGATCGTCTCTGTCGAGACAAAGACGACGGGTCTTTCTCCCTCTTTCGAGAGTGGGAGGAGTGCGAGCACGAGGGCATCTCACCCTGGGTGGGGAGAGACTGACACAACTCCTTGAAAGAGCCTGTAAAGGTGGAGGCTAGGTTCAGCGGGACAAAGAAGCTTCGACTGGCCGAAGCGCGAGTGTCTTCCTCCTTGAATGCCTTCATCTGTTCCAGCTGTTTGGCAGAGCCCGTGGCTGCGGAAACCGCCCACCTAGCCTCCTTCGATTTCACCGGAGGGTTCCTTTTCCGGTCTCCCCAGCTTCAGGCATGCCTTGCAGTCATCCAGGACATTGGGATGGAAGGCCAAGCAAAAAACGCACGACGAGGTGTCATGGCCGACACCTAGCAATAGACGACGTGAGGTGGGGATCGTGCACACATCTTCTGGCCGCAGGGGCACCGCGCGAAATCTAGGGAAGATTTTTTCCATAATTGATGGCGAAAAGTACCCATCGCTAACTCAAACGAGCTGAATTTTCGCAAAACCGACAACCAGCCAGGGCCTACGAAATGCTGAGAGCACAAGGGAACCTGCATCTTCCAGCAGAAAGGAAGATCTGGCGTCATGGGGCAGAGCCGAGGTATATACTACCCTGGTGGGTGGAAGGAGCCACCTTGAAGACTTCTGGCAAGATTTAAAGTGGAAGGGGACATGCCAAACAGTGTGGATGAACAACATATCCACCCTCCTAGAAAAATCTTTCTAAGATATACCACGCTAACATCCTCAAGAAATGGGTTGAAAAAATGCCAAAAGCTGCTTTGCTGGTGGTTTTACCAGAAACTGATAAGAAAGATATTGATGTAGCTTATGATAGACTGGAACAAACATAAATGCTGATGCTGTGAAGGTGAATGTTTCCTTAACCACAGAACAAACAGCAGACATTCATAATGTGCTAAAGACATTTAACAGCACTTTTATCATGGTACCAGGCCGAGCAAAAGGGGTCAAGCATGTAACAGTAATAATAGTGACAAGGAATGCTCGTCCTATTAGGCAAAAGACATACAGGTTGCCACAGCGGTTAAGAGCTGACATGGTTAAGGAAATACAAAAAATGAAAAAACTGGGCATCATAGAGGAGTCAAGGAGTGCTTGGTCATCTCCCATGATAACTGTAAACAAAAAAGAAGAGGATGTTAGAATCTGCCTTGATTTTAGGAAACGATCAAATGTCAGAATTTGACAGTTATCCTATGCCCAGAATAGATGATTTGGTGGACAGACTGGGTAGTGCTAAGTATATCAGTACCCTCGGTCTCACCAAGGGTTACTGGCAAATACCCTTAGCTAACAAATCCAGAGATAAAACTGCATTTGCCACCCCTATAGGATTGTATCAGTTCACAACCATGCCCTTTGGTTTACATGGTGCGCCAGCTACATTCCAGCGTTACATGGATGTCATTTTATCCCCTCTCACTGCTTATTGTGCTACATACCTGGATGATGTCGTGGTGTACAGTCTGTGACAGGGAGCTTCTGCTACTCTTAAGGACCGACCTTTTCTTAAATATGTTGCAATAGTTCTTCTATTTTCTTGGCCTAATCTATCCTTTACAATTTCCAGTCCATAAGGTTGGCCACCTATGGGCACCCCCTTCCCTTTCTTGACTACGTTATAGTGTCCTCTTTAATTTTCCTTTTCTCTCTCAGTTCCTCATACAGGGAGTTTATTGTGGTGACTTCCAAACGTATATAAAAGATTGTTTTTATCGTTGTTGGATTTAGTAAGTAACAGCACTATGTCATAATATACCTTATGTTTATGAAACCTGTAAATGCTACAAATACCATGGCTCTAGGTGTTTTTGATAATGGTAAAAAGTACTGAGTGACTATTATAGAAATTAAGTTAGTTGTGCTATTTAAAATGAATGCAAACTGCTGTAAACTGAACACATCTGAAATTCCATGGTGATTACATATATCCCGTGATGCTTAGCATTATGGAATTATGTATTATGATGTATTTCTTTTAAACTTGATTTTTTGCCAATGTCCTTTGGGGTAACCCTTTTTCAGTGATTCTACATTGAGGTTCTTTGTCTATAGCTTGTTTTTTTTTTTTTTTCTTTTTGAGCCCCCACTACCCAAGCAAACGTGGCCCACATAGGGATGAAAAGTTTTCACTGAAAGGTAGTCAGAGCAGAGATCAGTGTCAGTAGGTGCTAAGTGGAGTGAAATGACATTCATAGTTTGTTACTGCAAACTGATGTACTGGAGAAGGAATAAGACATTGTAGAAGCTTATTTCCTGTATGTTGAATAAACATCACACAGAGATTGTGTGTTGAACCTGAAGTTCGGTGTCTGGTCCATCTGTTATGCCACAGCCCCTCCACACAGTCCAGACTGGAAAAGCCACCTGGAACACCTACAAGCAGTTATCCAAGATATCAAAAAAGCAGGTCTGACTATTAATGCTACCAAATGTGCATTGGGCATGCAGGAAACCAGATATTTGGGATTGTGTTGGGAAATGGAGACATTAAGGCAGAGGTTTCTAAAATGGAAGCTGTAGCTAACAGCTCTGTCCATAAAACAAAGAAACATGTCAGGTCATTTTTAGGGCTGGCAGGTTATTATCGGAGATTTGTTACCAACTTTGCAAAGTTAGCTACTCCACTTACTGAACTTATGAAAAAACAGTATCCAAATAATGTGGAATGGACCCCAGACTGTGATGAAGCTTTTCAAGCTATTAAGGCTGCATTATGTTCAGCCCGTTTTAAAATGCCCAGACTTTGAGAAATCATTTTTGCTACAAACAGATGCATCAGAGGTAGGCCTAGGTGCAGTACTGAGTCAAAATATAGATGGGATGGAACATCCTATTCTGTACATAAGTAGGAAGTTGCATGACAGAGAAAAAAGGTACTCCATTATAGAAAAGGAATGTTTAGCAGCAAAGTGGGCAATGGAGTCCCTTAAGTTTTATTTGCTAGGAACTGATTTTGTTCTTGTAACAGATCACAGTCCTCTCTGTTGGCTTAACCAGATGAAAGATAAAAATTCCACAATCACAAAGTTGTACCTGGCACTACAGCCATTTAAATTCACTGTGATACACAAATCTGGTAAAGAGAATAGCAATGCTGATTTTCTATCAAGATATGAATCAGGAATTGAGGATTCTGAAGGCTGAAAACAAATTTATGGGTTTGAACTTTAATGTTTGCTGTACTGTTGTATAAAAACTGATAATGTACATGTGCTTAATTTCTGAAAGCAGCAAATATTAGGAGAGAATAAAAGGTTGTGGAAAACTGTTTAATAAAGCAGGTTCCCTCTTGGGGGAGAGGGGTGACAGGGAGGAATAGGACCCTGTCCCAGTTGTACAGAAAATGTTTCAAATGCAAGGATCTTTCCTTTTCTGTTTCTTCTCTGGTTGTGCAAACAAATTTTCCTGTGAGACCTCGGACTTGATCACCCCAATGATCTCGCAATTCTTTGCCTCTCTGTCTCTGTTTTCTCTTGCTGTCCATTTTTCCTCCCTTGCATATCTGCTAATATAAAAAAATATGTTCAAAGCATTGTATGGAAATATAACGGATATTGGGATCCCTTGTGTTTGAAAAATATATAGTATTACTGTTGAAATAAATACATTTATAATTTGAGACTACTGCAAAAATCTGTTGGAAACTAGAGCTTACTTTACTTTTGCTTAGTGCAAAATCATCGAGCCTTTTGCAAAAGCTGTGCAAAAGTGGCCTCAGCAAGCACACTGTATTCTAGCAGCTCCTGCCTGATATTTACAAAAACAGAATGCTTGTTACAAGTGGCGGTTGAAAGGTCTTATAAGAGTTAACCTGCAACTGCAAGAAAGATTAGAAGAAAAAGGGACACAGAGACAAAGAAAAAACGATTTCATTTCTCCTCTGTACATAGATATTATGAACAAGTTTATTTTTTTATGTTACTGCTACTGTAAATAAATATTTTTGGTGAATTCTACAACTGCTCCTGGTTTTCCCTATGCTTTCCGACCTGTGCCTCGACAACAGTGCCTCTCAAGAGATTGCTGTGGTCCATCCACCACGTCAGTGTTTTGCCTAAATGGGACATATCGAGCACCTCTTGGTCCATGTCATCCGTCAATTGGGCCTACTACATTCTTAATGTCCACTGTGGTATCTGCACCTGCAAGCGAACCAGTGGCATAGTCACAATGACTGCTGCCACAAGTCCCAGGAGACACAGAAAAGTTTTGGCTGGGACATTAATGAAGACTGCTGTACACCAGTTGAGCCTGAGACATTAGACGTTCTGCTCTGTCTAGGTGCAGAAATGCTCTGCCGTGGTTCGACTTCTAGGACTGCACCTATACCAAAGCCTCTGGCAAATGGTCAGTACTGACTCTGGCACATTCACTACAGCTCCTAGGTCTTCGAACAACTGCCTTGGTTGGGAAAGGGTGTGTGAGTTGGTTCCTGCAACTTGCTTTTAATAGCCAGTGGTCCAGTTATGGGTAAACATATAGACTTTCCGTGTGAAGAGGTACTCCCACCAATGCCAAGCATTTGGTAAAGACATGTGGCGCAGAAGACAAGACAAAGGGCAATACTCTGAACTGGAAGTGCTCCCCCTTCCAGGGCAAATCTTAGATACTTACAGTGATGCTGCCTAATCTTGATATGAAGATATGCCTCCTCCATGTCCAGGGAGTAAATCCAGTCCCCTGTTTGCAACAGGGGGACTAGATTTTGTAGGAAGACCATGCAAGACTTTTTTTTATTCTTTGTAGAAGAAGTTTAGCTCTCAGAGCAAACGCTGGCCTGAGCTCTCCTGTCCATTTGAGGATCAGGAAGTATCTGGAATAGAACCCTTTGCCCTTCTAGCAAGAAGGTACAAGTTCAATGGCACATCTGGTTAACAAAGCTTGCACCTCTTCTTTCAGCAGGTACAGATGTCCCTGGGATAAGTTTAAAGAGAAGGAGGATGTACTGGAGAGGTTTCTAATAACTCCAGAGCATGTCCCTTCACAATTATCTCCAGGATCCACTCATCTGTGGTACTGTCCCTCCACTGTGTTAGACGATGGGGAGAGCCAAACACCATCTCCTGTGGCTGAAGTGGTGTGGGGGGAGTCAGACACAAGTCAGGCTGAGCCGGTGGGAGCAGAGCCACCAGTTTTGGATGCTTTGGAATGGGTTAGGGGAGCTGGCAAGGCTCCAACCACCCTTACCTCAGCCTTGCTGATGGTAGGCTTGACGGCCACTTCTGGCAGCAGGCTGAAGAAAGGATCCTTTACCTCGACCATTACAAGGCGTGGTAAACAAGTATTTGACTGACCTCAACATCATTTTAGAGACTTGAGGGCCTCTTAATGCTTCTTCTACATGGTATACAAACAGTTTGATGTCTCCAAAAGGAGCATTCAGAACTGTTTGTTGCACATCAGTTGCAAACCTAGCTACTTATCCAAGAATACCTTCTCATGCAAATACCAGTGGCAGCTACATCAGAAACATAAGCTGCGCATAGCAGATGTTTGCCTACCTCAGCTCCAGTAGTCAAGTTTATAAGTAATTCATTCTTGGTGTTGCCTTTTGGAAGGGCCTGGGCTACAGCTTTGGCAACCTTCCAGAGGCTATTTTGATATCTGAGCTTGTGAGATTGGTAGTTAGCAATATGCAGGCCTAATAAGACAGAGGTTTATGTTAATTTGCCTTTTACATCAAGCCTCCTGGACTCATCAGGGGGCCAGGTACTCGTATGCTTTGGTGTCCTGGATCTCTTATGGGCAGTCATTATGATCACAGAATTGGTTTCTGGCTGGTTGGCATAATAAGGCTTGGCAGTAGGAGCAGGGTGCTTCTTGTCAACCTTTCGGGGTACAGCTCGTATAGTATTTGGCCAGTACAATGCAGCAAATGTAGAATCCTCCAGTGCAGGGTAAAATGAGAGGGGCAATGATGGATGGAGTACAGGAGCCTCCAGGAAATCCATCAAATTATTTTTTGTTAAAATCTTCCTCTTCCACAGCAAAACCCATTGCATTCTGCATTTGCTGCATCACTGTTTGGTAGGTAGGGTCTTCAGAAGGAAATCTGGGTTTGTACATCAGAGAATCCTCACTACAGAAGATACTGTGGAGCTAGAATGTGGAACATAATCTTCTTCTTCATAACCCTCCTCCATTATGAGGTCTGAATTATATTCTTCCTCATCGTTGGCATCCCTGTCAATGACAGGAATGGAGCACCTTGCTGGCAATGCCAGAGCCACTGCTCAGGAGGTGCCCGCTGTGCACCAGCTGATGATATCAACTGGGTCTGCGATGCAGAAACCCTCATCAATGGTAGTATGGGCTACACAAGCACGCAGGAAGTATGTGCAGTATCATATCTAAGCACAACGCCAGTACTGCCTGTGCATTGACAATGCCCTAGCCAAGGGCCATGACCACTGGAGTCGACAGACTTGGAACTGGTGACGGTGGCATACCATCCATAGTATGTAGTGCTTAAGCCAAGCTCTGACAGTGTCTGGTCGAATGTCGGGGGAGGAGGGAGTCACCACCACCACCACCACCAGGGCAGACAACTGTGATGCAGGCTGATTACCTGCACACCGTAACAGCAGCCTAGACATCAATCAAAATCTTTATTTTGCCAGGTGAAACATCATTGAGACAAGCTCATTTACAAGATGGACCTGGGGCAAAACAACTGCAATAGGGTTAAGACATAACAGGCTGAGTGAATGTACATAACCATTACATAGTAATAACAACAACATAACATATAACTTTCACATGCGACAAGATACTTGCACCAGAACACAGCAATATGTTCAACAGGAGGTAGTGCCATTTAAATATAATTGCATGGATACAGATATATGGACGTAAAGTAATGAGCTAAAGTTTATACAGTAAACATTGCAGGAGTCATAGTGAGCAGGAGTGGCATCACCAGGGGGCGCAGATTTGTCCTTATCCTTATGTCTCGTCGACCTATCTTTCACAGTCTTTGGACTTCAACCAGCCATGAATCGGTTGATAGGGTTGGTGATGCTGCTTTCTGATCCTGGGCTTTTTCCATGGCTGTTAAGAGTTTTTTTCTAATAAAAACTTCTATGCCTTTCTTCCATGTTGCGTGGTTGCTTGATTGAAGTCCTAGCAAATCTCAAGTCTTGACATTGTCAGAAAGGCCTAAGCAGCAAGCACACACTCAGTGTGCCTCATCCTTGTAAATATTTTCTCCGCACTTGTATTACTGGATTGTCGCTGTTTTCGGCAGCACACAGAGGCAGCAGCATCACTAACATATTCGTGATTACATTAAAATAAAATAATAAATGATACACAGCTACTTGGTCAGCGTTTCCACAGTTGGTCCAACTAGTGCAATCGATCGTGGAAAAAGAACTAAAGAAGCGATGAGGCCCACCACGTTTATGTAGACATTGATGCGTGACATTGTCGTGGGTGACCCCTGGCTAGCAAAAGTTTCCATGTGGTCCTAGCACTGATGCAAGTATACAGCGTAGGTCCAAAGGTAAAGCCTAAGGAAAGAGCTATCCTTGAAGAAAATGAACAAAAGGTAAGGAGGAAAAAGGTGTACAACAACACAGTAGATGCCACTTAACTGGGACACCCTGGAGGATGCATTTTTCTCCCGATTAAGCAGCCGTCCCAATAAAGAGAAGAAAAAATTACTTACTGTAGTAATCTTGTTTCCAACAAGGGATTTCCTATTAGTATTAGACATATGCAGTCAGTCTAGAGCTGCTGACTACCCCCGGAACTTTGAGTTTGGAATGTATGCAAATTAGAAGAATTTGGAATGCTACATTCAAAACTGTTGGCTCTTTCTCCCTGCCAGACTCGATTTTGTAGACGAAACAGTAGGCTAATCACTAATTAAAATTATTGATCGAGAGAGTGCTCCCGACCAATCGGAGCGCTCCTTTCCCCTGCGCGTGAGGCATTCATTCTGTGAAGAGTGTCTCAAGCACGGATGCCCTGGAAATGGGCATGTTCTGGGAAGTTTTGGGTTCTTTTTAAATATATTATTGATTGCTCTCGATCAATAATATATTAATATGTCCTCCTGTCACAACTCATTGATGAAAACAGCTGGTTTCATTTGCCTTCAACTTGAGCCAGAACAGCTCAGCTTCGCTGTTCTCACTCAGCTGAAGGCACGTGAAACCACTTGTTTTCACTAACAAGCGGCTCCGGGGGACATATTAACACATAAACAACCTTAACACTAATGTCCTCCCCTTGGCGGACAGGACAGAAACCAAGCAGGCCAAGAAAATCACCAAAAGGAAAGTTAGTGATCCTAGCCATTCTTGTGTGCATTAACTATTATGGAAAAGTTAGGCCAAAGATTAATTGGCAACATTAGAAACTCCCATGAAAGTATTGCTGAACCTGTTCAGGTTATGTAAGGGGAAGTAGGGATGGGAGGTATACTACTACTAGGAGATCCCTTGTAAGAAACAAGATTACTATGGTAAGTAATTTTTTCTTCAAGACCCAGATATCTCCTAGCAGTATTAGGAATATGCAGACTACCAAGCAGTGCCTTGGGAAGTGAGTACAGAACCTATTTAGGAAAAAGGTTCTGCAATACTGCAGTGCCAAACACAGCATCATTCCTGGACTGGACGCCCAGGCAACAGTGCTTTGTGAAGGTGTGAACTATACTCCAGGTAGCTGCTTTACAGATTTCCAGCAAGAAAATGTCCCTTGCAGCTGCCACAGAGGCAGCAGCTCCACAAGTGGAATGTGCCCTGAGGCCATGTGGTGGCTGTTTGTCACCCTTATTGCAGCAGAATCAGATTCAGGATATTATCCTACGTACAAATGACCCCTTTGAGGCAGGCCTGCCTTTTCCCACTTCACCATCTGTGAAGTTCTTCTTCACAGAGAGGGCGGTGGGCGCATGGAATGGTCTGCCTCAGTAGGTGGTGGGAGCCAGCACAGTGGATGGATTCAAGCATGTTTGGGACAGGCATAGGGGAACCACAGAGGTACAGCAGCAGTAATCCAGTACTAGGGCTTATGGGCAGACTAGATGGGCCAGGCAGTCCTAATCTGCCTACAATTTCTATGTTTCTGTATTACCATAGGTAATAAAAAGTTGTGAGTGGGAATCCCTAAGGTCCTTCGTATGTGTAATGTATTATACAATGGTGTGTGAAAATCCTGTAACCTCACTGGTCAAAACATGCCACATGACCGTGGGTAAATCCTGCATAACCCCCGGCTGAGGAATGGCATTTGTAAAAAAAAAAAAAAAAAATACATTTTAAATTTATTTTACACATGGGTCCGTTGTATAATCGCAATAAGGCACTCCAGGGTGTGAGTTATTGGGAGATTTACCCACTTCTTGTGTGGTTAAGTCACTCGGATGCACCTTGTGACCACCACACAAGGTGTGGGTAAATCCCCAATAACCCACACCCTGTTATGCCTTATTGCTTAAATAGCTGAGGGACCTTTTTTCACGTCCAAGCTATGAAACTTTTGCTCACCTGAACTGAATTTGGCTGTGAAAAATACAGCCAGAGTGATGAGCTGGGTCAAGTGGAACCCAATTACCCCCTTTTGAAAGTAATTTCCTGGTTTTTTTTTTTTGTTGTTTGTTTTTTTTTCCTGAGGACTACCTTGTCCCTGTGCAAGATGATGTAATTGGGGTCAGTGCAAAGAGTTTGGAGCTCACACACTCTTCTTGCTGAAGTAATTCACTAGAAGAAAGTTTTACATGTGATAAGTCTTAGGTCAACTGTAGCCATTGGCTCCAAAGGTGGTTCAATGGATTTGGCTGTGCACAAATTCAGGTCCCAATGAGGGACTGGTTCCCTAGCAGGAGGGAAAGTATAGTTACGCAAGAACTTACTGTAACAGTAGATCTTCGAGAACAGCTCTTGCAGTAGGTTACACCATTAGGACTGAAGTCGGCAGGCGCCAGGACCCCACGGAGATTTTCTAGCTAGCAGTCTTCAGCGGGGACCGCCTCCGATGTCGGTCCCGCCCCCGACGTCGGGCGTAGTACATAAGGACGCGGTCCCCCCATAATCCTCAGTTCTCCCACCGGAGACTCCCGGCCGCTAGATGACATCAGAAGAGGAGACCGAGGATCCGACACCAGATGGCGAAAAAAGTAAAAGGAATGTCCCATCAAATGAGATGGGTGCTTGACTCCGACCTACCTCTAGCGGGGATGGTGGGAGGGAAGGTACCTGCTGCAAGAGCTGTTCTCGAAGATCTACTGTTACGGTAAGTTCTTACGTAACTGTACTATCTTACTTCGAGATACAGCTCTTGCAGCAGGTTACACCATTAGGACTGATTTCTAAGCAGTAGTGGCAATCATGCACCAACAGGAGGAGGAAAGGTAGAGACCTCGAGATAACTCGAGCCTAGGACAGAAGTCCCTGAAGGACAACTAGACCGAACCCCGCTCTTCACCTCGATGCAATGTCCAGACTGTAATGCCTGATAAAGGTATGCACAGAGCTCCCAGTAGCTGCAGCGCAGATAGCTGAGGTGGAGACGTTCTTTAACGCCGCAAAGGAAGTAGCCACCCCTCTTGTGGAATGACCCTTGACCGTGCCCGGTAAGGGTTTATTGCGCTTCTCATAACAGAAAGTAATGCACTGGATGAGCCACCTGGAAAGTGACTATTTGGAGACAGGAGCTCCTTTCATCCTGTGAGCAAAGGAGACGAAAAGTTGGTCCGACTTTCGGAGCTGTTTAGTTCTGGTCAAATAGTATCTGAGGCATCTGTGCACATCTAGGGTGTGCAGAAGGGCTTCTCCTCGATTAGAGTACCTTGGAAAATACACTGGTAGATCGATATCCTGATTGAGGGTGAGAGCTGAGACCACCTTAGGCAAAAACTTTGGGTTTGTCCTTAGGGATACCCTGTCCCGCGGTGGAAAACCAAATAAGGCTCTTTGCACATAAGAGCATGCAATTCCGAAATCCTTCCGGCAGAAGTTACTGCAACTAAAAATAAAATTTTCCAAAAGAAAAAACGTAGCTCGCAATCCGCGGCTGGTTCAAAGGGTGGCACCGTGAGCTGCTCCAGGACAAAAGGCAAGTCCCAAGGAGGGATTGGATCTTTAATGGGAGGCCTAAGGTGGAGGACGCCCCTTAGAAAGGCACGAGTAGTGTCAAGCTGGGCGACCATCCGATGGCCTACAGAAGCATGGTAAGCCGAAATGGCACAAAGGTGCACTTTAATCGAGGAGTGAGCCAGTCCGGAGTGGAAGAGGGAAAGCAGGTAGTCCAGAACCAGCTTTTCTGGACAGTCTAACAGCAGAAAGCCGCGCGCTTGAGCCCACAAACAGAATCTACGCCATTTCAAGGCGTAAGTTGCGTGGGTAGCCAGTTTTCTGGCGGCAGAGTACCTCTGCCACTTCTTGCGCGAGACCCTGTATCGTATCATGGCTATGTCTCTAGGAGCCAAGCGTGCAGGTTCAATGAGCGCAGGTCTGGATGGACCAATGAACCCGCCTCCTGAAACAAAAGATGGGAGCTGATTGGCAAAGGAACTGGAGGTTCCCAGGATAGCTGGTGTAAGAGAGGGAACCAAATCTCTCTGGGCCAGAAGGGTGCGATCAGAATGAGCGTCGCTTGCTCCCTGCGAAGTTTTAAGAGAACTCTCTGGATCAATGGGAAAGGAGGAAAAGAATAGAGGAATCTGCCTGCCCAGGAGAGGGACAATGCCTCTCGCCAGAAAGCACCAGGCCCTGGATCTAGTGAACAAAAATTGGGCAGTTTTGTGTTGGATGGGGACGCGAAAAGGTCCAACTCTGGAGTGCCCCATCTGTGAAACAGATCCTCTGCCACCTCCTGCAGAAGTTCCCATTCATGGACTCTGGCCTGAGAGCGGCTCAGGCTGTCTGCGATGCTGCTGTCCACTCCTGGGACATGTACTGCAATTAGGTTTACGTCATGTTGCAAAACCTACTCCTACACTCTTATGGCCTCCCTGCAAAGCGGGTAGGAGTGAGTGCCTCCTTGTTTGTTGAGGTAATACATCACCACGGTATTGTCTGTTTGTAACAGAAGTGTACTCAGTGGGATCTCCGACTGGAAGACTTGCAGAGCATAAAGGACTGCCTTCATTTCCAAAATGTTGATGTGGAGATGAGACTCCTGGGCTGTCCACAGGCCCTGAGACCGAACACTGTCTAGGTGTGCTCCCCACCTGAGCCCTGAGGCATCTGTGGAGAGGGTCACAGTCGGGGACGGCGCTGTGAAGGGAACCCCCGCAGAGAGGTTCCCTAGATTTAGCCACCATTGCCAATCTCGAATTACGGCTTTCGTGATCCAGATTGGATGCTGCAGATGGGTCTTGCCTTTGGTCCCATTGCACCCGTAGCATCCACTGGGTTACCCGCATGTGGAGACGAGCTAGGGGGACTGTTGCAATGGCCGCAGCCATGTGTCCGAGCAGGCAAAGGACCAGTCTGGCTGGGACGGTCTTCTTCGCTGACAACTCTCTGATGAGGGATCTGATGTGTTCCGCTCTGTCCAAGGGAAGAAAAGCTTTCCCTCTGACGGTGTCCAGAACTGCTCCTATAAACTGCAGTTTCTGAGGCAGAACCAGGAGTGACTTCTCATAGTTGATGAGAATACCCAGTGATTGAAAAATAGACCGGGTGCAGTGAATAGCCATCATCAAGGCCTCCCTGGAGGGCACCATGAGAAGCCAGTTGTCCAGGTATGGGAACACGTAGTGGCCCTGTCTCCTCAGAGACTCAGCTACGACCGCCATGCACTTCGTGAATACACGAGGTGCCGATGACAGCCCAAAGGGAAGAGCTTGGAACTGATAATGGCGGCTCTGAAACTCGAAGTGCAGGAACCTCCGGTGCTCTTGGGCTATCGGAATGTGCAGGTAGGCATCCTGCATGTCCAAAGACGCCAGAAGGGATTAGGCCCGGAAGGGTCACCATGCGGAAGTGCTTGTAAATGACCGAAAGGTTGAGGTCGCTGAGGTCCAATATTGGACAGAGGTCCCCTGTTTTCTTTGGAACCAGGAAGAAGTGAGAATAGTACCCTAGTCCTTTCTGGTTCTCTGGGACGTGCTCTAAGGCTTCCTTTTCCAGAAGCGCAAGCACTTCCTGCTGTATGAGCACGGCATGCTGACCCGAATATCGGGAGAGCAGGGGAGGTCTTGTAGGTGGGCTGCCTACAAATTCTATATAATGGCCGTTTTTAACCAGCTGCAGAACCCACCTGTCGGTGGTGATCGATTGCCACCCTGGGAAGTGGCGTGCGTTGCGACCCCCGACTTTCTTTTCCCCTTGATCCTGGGGAGGGGCGGGGGCCGGGAAGGAGTCATGCTGTGGCAGCGTTTGATCCGGCAGGCTGGGCCGACTTTGAAAATCGCTGGCCTCTGCCTGGGGATGACTTGGCCTGGGCCTTGCGGGTGAAAGTGCCCCTCTGCTGCTGGCCGGAACACTGCTGTTGCCTTTGCAGCCAGCCACGAAAACGGCACTGTTTCCTATGAAAGGAACTAGGCCAAGACCTGCACATAGCTTGTACAGATCGGACTGCCTTCCCTGTGTCCTGGAGTTCGGTGATTACTCTCTCGGAGGCTTCACCAAATAGGACCTCGCCGTTATAAGGGACGTCTAAGATGTTCTTCTGGACGTCCGGGTTAAAGCCGGAGACACGGAGCCAAGAGTGTCTCCAGAGACACACGCCTGAGGCTGCAGTTCTGGCTGAAGAGTCCACAGAATCGTATGTGGCTCAGAGCACTTGGGTCCCCACATCTGAACCCGTGCGGAGGAGGTTCAAGAGCTTCTCCTTGTGGTCGCCATCGGGCATCTTCTCGACCAGGTCCTGACCCTGTTCCCACAGTGTATTCTGGAACTGAGCCATGTGGGTGAGGTAGGTCAGTGACCTGATGGCGCAAGTCACGGCCGCGTACGTGCGCCTTCCAAGGAAATCCAATTGTTTGGATTCCTGGTCCGGTGGCTGGGTGCTCAAATGCTGAGGTCTCTGAGACCGGTCATGCGAAGCAGTGATGATCAGGGAGTTAGCCAAAGGATGGTTCGCCAGATACTGGTCCTCCCTAGGGGCCTTGTATAGGCAGTCAGCCTTCTTCGGCACCGCAGGAGTGGAAAGCGGACGTTTCCAGGCAGCCTTGGTGACGTCCGCAAAGGTATCCACCAAGAGCGGTACTACCACAGGCTTCGGGTCTTTTGCCGAAGGTAGCGGGCAAGGCGTTGTCTTTCGGGGTCAAGCTCCTCAGCATCCCACCCCATGTTCTCCTGGATGTGCCTCATGATCTCTGCGAAGGAGGGATCATCCGGAGGAGACCTGGGTAGGTCATGTGGGTCAGGAGAGGGAATACTGATAGGAGAAGGTGATCTAGAACACTCTGAAGTGTCAGATCTGGAATCCTCCCCCGACGGAGTGTACTGGCGTCGTCTGGGTCTCTTGGGGCTGGGTGACCCTGAGGGGGATTTGGAGGGAGGCCTTCTCCTTTCTGAAGATCTGCCCCTAGGAGGTGGCGTCTGCTCCTTGGGGGTTGGCGGTCGTTCTACAGGCCCCCTAGGTGGAGGAGGGGGCGTAGGCGGTAAAGGAGTGGGTGGAGGCGGAGTAGGAGGAGGATGTGTGGTGACCACATCTTTTTTGATGGTGTCCCACCAGAAGGTAAAAAGTTCTTCTACCTCTGCCAAATTCATACTCGACGGGCCTGGCGCGTAGCCTATCAAGCGGGTCGAGGCGTCGGGTCCTTGGGGTCTCCGCTCAGGTGGAAGGGTCCCCGTGGGAGCCCGGCATCTCCGTTGTCACCCGCCTGGTCCTCGGGCTGTGTGGCGTCCTCCTCAAATGATTCCTTCTGACTGATGTCCACCGGCGACGGTGGTGCGGTCCTCTTCTCAGGAGTAGCCGACGTCTTCGAAGGCGAACGCCTGGCCGGTGACGGGTGTCTAGGTGTCGCCGGCTCTTGGGAGCGCCAGTGGTGTCTGGCCGACATTGGGTGGACCGACGTCCATTTTAGGGACATCAGGTCCTTGGTTTTACGGGGAAACGGATCTGAACCACGGGGAAGCTAGGAAACTGACCTGGCGTCGGTGTCCCGTCGACAGGAGGAAGATTTATGGTGCTCCCCGGCCTTCGACGAGGCCTTAGAAGGAGTGGAAGAGGTCGACAGCCTGGAAGTCTTCAGAGGCTGAAGAGAAGAGAAGCCGCTGGATGACCTGACATGGACCGGGGGAGGCTGCGACCAAGCCCTGGAGGGAAAGCGGTCCGATTTCGAGCCGGAGCTTCAGGAGTCCGAGGCCCTCGCAGGAGACCTGGATCTTTCCTTTTCCCGGTGCTTGTCCCGGTGTTTGTGGGTTTTGCCGGAAGGCTCTCCCCGGGAGGAAGGTTCCTTATCGATGGTTTTAAGTTTCTCCTCCAGGAGAAACGCTTGAAGTGCCTTCTGGTGACGGATCCTGGAACGACTGTTGAAGCCCTGGCAGAAGGAGCAGGCCTTGGTGTCGTGGTCCGGGCCTGGGCAGCGCACAAAGGCCGAATGTGGATCCTTGAAGGGATCTGTTTGCCATGGCGCTTCATATGGTGACCCTCAGAGAAGTGGTTGGAGAGGACATCAGTTGTTCAAAAGTCAGAAAACTAGATGAAAATCGTTGTAGTTCTAATGGTGGACGTGGCGGCGCTAGAAAAGGAGACCGAGGCCGATACTGGCCGAGTCCTATTAGCAGGAAAGAACTGGGGATTATGGGGACCGCCTCCATGCACTACGCCTAACGCCGGGGCGGACCGACATCGGAGGCGGTCCCTGCTGAAGACTGCTAGCTAGAAAATTTCCATGGGGTTCTGGCGCCTGCCGGCTTCAGTCCTAATGGTATAACCTGCTGCAAGAGCTGTATCTCGAAGTAAGATCATATGTGCCAATCCTTTAAAAAATATATTTTTTTTTTTTTAAATAGGGTGTAAAGCTATTGTTGTCTGAGTACCTGCAGACAAATAAGCAGATGCTGCTGCAAACTGAACCTTAAGGGTTGCAGGCCTGAGGTCTAGAGACTGCAAGTGCACCAGGTAATCAAGTAGTGTAGGGAAACCTGCCCTGAGGGGATTGATTTTCTTACACTTGCACCAGATGGTAAATCTTTTCTATTTTGATGCATAAGTTTTTCATATAGAGATTTTCCAAGATGCTTTTAGTACCTTAAGAACCTCTTCTGACAAGTTAAACTCAGAAAATTCTAATTCCTTAAGAACCAAGCCTTCAGGTGAAGGCTCTTGAGATTCAGAAAAACTACCTGACCCTGGACAGTTGTTAGAAGATTGAATCTGTGGGGCAGATGAATGGGTTGCTCAGTGGGCAGACTGAGCAACAAAGGGTACCAATGCAGTCTGGCCCAGTCCGGTGCAACCAGTATCATGGTTGCAGGCCAACTCGTCGGTCACTTTTCCTTTCACTTGTACAATTGGATTTTCAAAATTGCCTTGCAGTGGCTTAACTGCATTTGAGAGAAAAAGTGGAAGTAATTTGAGTTTTTGAGACTGCCTACGTTGCACACTTAGCAACACCATGAAAGGAATGTGTGTGATTCAAGGGAAAACTCAGGAAGCTTGACTGCCTGAGAGACTCCTGTAGCTCAAGTGGGTAAGAGCAATGGCATGGATTGCCAAGGTTCTGGGTTCAAGTCCCAATTGGGGTCACACTTTTCCTTTCAATTGTACAATTGAATTCCTCAATCTGAGAAGAACTCTTGACACCAGTGAAATCATTAGAAAGGCAAAGAAATTTCCCCATCCAATCCAGAACCAAAGCATCCATGAGAACTGTGCCCAGAGATGGTGGCCTGCAGCAATACAGAGAAAGATGAAGATTGTCCTTTGAGGCAAACAGATTTCTGGAGTGCCCCACTGCCTGAAAATTGTACACTTCTCTGTTCGGAGCCCAGTCGTGATGGTCCTGGCTGATTCTGCTGAGAGAATCTGCCAGTGTATTGTCCTTCCCGGGAAGGTGAATGGCAAACAAATGCACCTCCATGGAGTAAGATAGGAACCATATCTTCATAGCCTCTGTGCACAGCCTTGGAAATCTGGAAACCCCCTCCCGCTTGTTGATCTACCACATGGTGGCTGTGTTGTCTGTCCTGACTTGGACTTACCTCTTAATTGAGTGGCAAAGGCTTTTAGAGCAAAGCAGGCTTCTCCCACTTGATGTGCAATCTGGACCCCTGAGGTGACCAAATTCCACTGATTCTGAGGTCTCCTGTGTGTACCACCCTCCACCACCCCAGGAGGGAGGGAAGCAACTGTTTTTTCTTTTCTTTCCCCCAAACACATTTTTATGCCTCCTTCGGAGCTGGCAGATGGCTCTGGTGCCCTCCCTCAGAGGAGACTAATCTCTCCAGCGAGGCTTTTCCCCTCACCATCCCCAGCGGGCATTCCCCATGGGTTATCTCCCCCCCCCCCCACTGTGACAGGGCTAGAGATGAGGACGCCCGCCCACCCCCAGAAGCCAACACCTAGACTGCCATGGGGAGGTGCGGGTGCAGCCTGCCATCATTGAGCCTGCCAGCTCCGTTCCTTTTTCCATTTTCTCCCTGGATGCACGCAGGTGCAATGGGCGTGGTGACTGTCTCCACCTCTGCGGAGGCAGTCTAATGCCCTGTGCGTGGGTCCATCCCTTTTCTAGCATCGCACCTGTTCTGACACCCAGCCTCCACTTGGTGTCAGTCTACAGCGCGATGCTGAGTCCCCCCCCACCCCCGTGAATGGAGAGCTGTCAGCAGACGCTCAATCCTTCCATGCCCCGGTCGACTCCCGAGTGACCAGAGTCCGTTCCCAAAATTGGGTCACCGGCGTAGCGCGAGGTAAGGAATCCAGCACCTCAGCCCTCTGCACCACCAGGCTAGCTGGAGGCATCTGTTTTAAGGACCACTGTGTGGTGCTGTTGCTGAAAAGGGACACCCTGTCAAAGGTTCTCCCTTTCTTTCCACCACTGCAGGGCCAGTAACAGAGTTCTTGTAACTGGCACCAACTTTGAAATGGGGTCCCTTTTTTGGGACCAGAGTGATCTGCGGTTATACAGGATAGCCCTCATTGAAACCTGGAGACTGACACTACTGCTGTAGTTTAGACCATGTGCCCTAGCAATGCTAGGAGTTGTCTTGCGGCTCTGGGCTGACCTAAAGCAAAGGAGTTTGCTAGGGTCAGTAGAAGAAAGACAAATTTCCTGGGCTGAATGGCATTCATCCAAGAGTACTATGGGAATTGGCGGACATACTGGCTGCACCCCTGGCGGAGCTCTTCAACCGGTCACTTGAGACAGGGATGGTACCTTAGGGATTACGAGAAGCACATGTGGTGCCAATCCATAAAGTGGGGTCGAGGGAAGTACCAGGTAACTACAGACCCATCAGTTTGACCTCAGTGGTGGGAAATTAATGGAGAGTATACTAAAGGAACGATTGGGGTGTACTTGGAGAAGGTGGAGGTCTGGATAGTCGGCAACATGGGTTGTGCCAGGTAGATCATGTCAAACCAATCTTGTGGAGTTCTACAAATGGGTAACATCAGAACTGGACAGGGAAAGCCTGTGGATGTATTATTCTTGGACTTCAGCAAGGCATTTGACTCTGTCCCCACAATGGTCTGGTGGAGAAACTGATGGGGTTAGGAGTAGGCCCTTTGATGGTCAGATGGATTGAAAACTGGCTAGCTGGACGCACCCAGAGAGTAGTGGTCTGTGGGGAGCTCTCAAACCCTAGAGAGGTTGGTAGTGGGCTACCGCAGGGCTCGGTCCTGGGTCCGATCCTGTTTAATGCATACATATCGGACATCAGGGAGGGTATAGGGTATGAAATGAGTCTCTTCACTGATGACTCCAAGATGGGAGCAGTAGTTGAGGGAGAAGAAGGAAGGTTGGCCCTGCAAGGGGACCTGGACACCTTGGAAAGCTGGGCTCACACATGGAAATTAAATTTCAATATCACCAAGTGCAAGGTGTTGCATCTTGGGCGGGGAAACCCTAAACAGAGGTACACCCTGGGAGGGGAGGTGCTGGAGGCCTCAATAGGGGAAAAAGACCTAGGGGGTCATGGTGGAAGCATGTATGAATAACTCTGAGCAGTGCAGGAGAGCGGCTAGCAAGCCAAACAGGATGTTGGGATGCATCGTAAGGGGGATCACCTCTAGGAGCAAGGAAGGAAGTGATTCTGCCGCTGTACAATGGACTGGTTAAGCCACACCTTGAGTACTGTGTACAGTACTGGAGACCACACTTGAAGAGGGACATACAGCTCCTAGAGAGGGTACAGAGGAGGGCAACCAAGATGATACGAGGGCTAGGATTTGACGATGAGGACAGACTTGAGGAGCTCCTGCCTGTTTTCATTGGAGGAGAGGAGAGACGGGGGAGATGATTGAGGTCTTCAAGTACCTCAAGGGAATAAATAGGTAAACATGGAGGGATCTTTAGGCTAAAGCAGGGAGGTATCACCAGAGGGCATGGTTTGAAGTTGGAAGGTGGAAGGGTGAGGGGAGAAAAGAGGAGGAGGTTTTTCACCAAGAGGGTGGTGGACCCTTGGAATGCACTGCCTGGCGAGCTGGTTCAGAGATCCACAGTGGAGGGCTTCAAGAGAGGGTGGGACAGACACAGAAAGTGGATGTATCAGACGATGGCCTGTCCCAGGGGGTGGGGATGGATGATAGGGGTTTCTGGAACACAAAGGAGGGGAGGGGAGGGCCTCGGCACCCAACTAGGGATCTGAGGTTCCAGCAGACTCGATAGACCGTAAGGCCTAATCTGCTGGCAAATAGTATGTTAGCATTTGACACCCTTTCCTGTGGAAGAAAAACTTTTCCTTGGATAGTAACCAGTTCTGCTCCAAAGACTTCCAGTGTCTGAACTGGCTCCATCTGAAATTTTTGAGCTTAGATAAAGAAACCTAGTGACTCCAGGGAACTTTTGGTCACCTTGATGGAATCCTTGACCTGCTGGTATAACCTCCCTTTGACTAGCCAGTCATCCAGGTAAGGAAATACACTCATTCACTGCCTTCTGAGGTAAGCTGCCACAACTGATAGACACTTTGTGAATACCGTGGGGCAGAAAAGAACTTGAAGGGAAGTGCTAAGAACTGGCAATGACCTGAGGGAAGAGAGAACCATGGGTACTTTCTGCGGCAAGGTCTGATTGGAATGTGAAAGTAAGCGTCTTTCAAATCCAGGGATGCCAGCCAGTACCCTGTTCTTTCAGCAGGGATAACTACTGCTAATATTACCATTTTTCTTCTTGGCCAGAAAGTATCTTGAGTACAAGCCCCTTCCCCTTTGGGCAAGGGGGACTGACTGTTGCCCTGGTTTGCAGGAACTTTCTTATTTGTAACTCCAGCAGAATGGTCTCTGTTGAAGTTGAAGTCCGGAAAGCCCTATGGCCCAAGAGTTTGGGAAATTGCTTTAACTACAGGCAAAGACCCTGACACACTACTTCCAAGTACCCAGTTGTCTATGGTAATGTTTTCCCAATGTTTGAAATAGTGAGACAACCTGCCCCCCCCCCCCTTGACCTATGCAGTCAGGGATTCTGTCCAGACTGTGGTCTGGCAGCCAGAGCTAGGCTGGCACACCTAGCAGATGACCTGCCCCTGCAATACCCGCCAACCTGTATGTACTCTACAGGCATAGGGTATGGTGCATAAGATCTGGGGCAGAACCCCCCACACCTACCTTCCCTTCCTATGGATCTACAAGAAGTGTGGTAAGAAGGTTCGCAGTACTGGCAGAACTGTGGGGGGATGTGTTTGGAAAGTGCTGGGCAGAGGACCTGATGACAGACCAGGTGAGAAGGAACGGGGGGGCAAGGGTTGAGGGATATTGGGGATAGTTCGAGTAAGGGGGTTGGGGGAAGGGGGGAGAGGAGCTATGAGAAGAAAGGGGTAGGGATGCATCGGGGGGGGGAGGCAGGTGGAGCCTAGTGGAGAGGGGAGGTAAAAATCAGAGGAGAAATAGGAGCAGGGCAGAGCAGAGACAGGGGACATTACAACAGCAGTGGAAGAGGGAACAACTGTGCTGGAGAAGGAAGAGTGGAGAGGAAGGGAAGGGGGTAAAGGAAGGACAAGGCAAGCAGAACATGAAACCGGGGGTGGGAACCTAGTGCTGGGAGACTCGATTCCAGAGGCATAGTCGCATATGAGTGGAGGCCATGCCAGGCATGACAGCGGAAAGGTTGGGTCAATCTGTTCTGAAGTATGCTAGGAGGGGTAGGGAGAAACCTCACATAGTTCAGCATTTGGGAACAAATGACCTGGCAGGAAATACGACAGATGTAGTCCAGAGGTTTGAGGAGCTGGGGTTGATTGGTAAGGAGGCAGGAAGATCAGTAACTTTCTCAGAGGAGCTTCCAGTACCTAGGGCAAGCACAGTAAGGAAGCTGAGGATACAAGAATTTAACACGTGGCTAAGGGAATGGTGTCAGTCCACAGAGTATGGGCTGGTGGGAGTGGGGAAATACCTGGGAGGGCAGTGATCTTACGCCAAGGACAGGCTACACTTCAGTGAGGAGGGAGGGTATTGAAACAGAAACTGGGGGAATACTTAGCAAACAATGAGAATTTAAACAAGAAGAGGGGTGAGGAAAGTGGGCAGGAGTCAGGCAGGATCCACAGGTAGGGAAGCCAAACAAGCTTACCCCCCCATACCAGCAGCAAGGGACTTAGGGGCAGGTCAGGAGGGGATGCTAGAAAGGGAGAGCAAGTAGGGAGAGAGGGGGAAAGGAAGTGGGGTGGAGGGTGGTAACCTTGAATGCTAGTAGTCAAGGGAACAAAACAGCAGAGCTGCAGGCTCTCTCGGCAGATGGAGAAGTGGATATGGCGGCCATCACAGAGACATGGGCCACCAATTACCATGACTGGGACCTGGCAGTACCAGTGTATAGGATATTTCGGAGGGACAGGGTAAAAGGGAAAGGAGGGTGGTGGCACTGTACATGAGGGAAGGACTGAAGTGTGTCAGGAAGGAAGAGGAAGAGGGCAGCATGGAGTCATTATGGGTGCAGCACCAGGACTCTAAAAATGGGACCCTTAGGATGGGTGCAGTGTACAGGTCCCACCCTCTCAGACTGAACAGTTAGAGAACTAGCGGGACAGATCAGAAGGACCTGCGGGAGGCGCAGCACAGTGATTGTGAGGGACTTCAACCTGTCGGGAGTGGATTGGGGTACCCCAGTCACCACAAATAGGAGGGAGCAGGTACTTCTGGACACCTTCCAGGACAGTTTCCTATTGTAGATGGTCAACAAGCCAACCAAGCTAGGGAACACTCTAGACCTCGTGCTGGCAAATGGTGAGTCTGTAAGGGACCTGGGGGGTAGAGGAACTGCTGGCAGGGAGTAACCACCACTCAGTGTGGCACATGATTAAACATGGGGAGAGGGGGAGAAGGAACAAGCACAAGAGTGTTAGACTTCAGGAGGATGAGGGAAATAATACAGGGGTATCTGGCCAGGATACATCCAAATATGGACACTAATCTCGAAAGCCCTGGAAAAAATTATAGCCACTCAACTCACTGGGTACGTGCTTGCTCATAACCTACTTTGCAGGGAGCAACATGGGCCTCAGATCTGGGCAGAGTACAACTATGGCACTCACTGAGTTCTCTAATTTTATTCACTCTGTTCTGGATAGAAAACACCTAGCTGGAGCTGTCTTCATCGACCTGTCAAAGGCCTCTGATACAGTCTCCCACCCCTTATGCTTAAGCACACTCTGCCACATAGGTCTGTCCCGAGGATCAGTCTCCTGGTTCGCCAGTTACCTCACAGCTAGATCACAATGTTTCAAAATAAACACAACCCTCTCAGCCACCCTGCCAGTCCGCTCTGGGGTTCCCCAGGGCTCCATCCTCGGCCCTCTTATTATTCAGCATCTACCTAAACACCTTGCCCAATTCCTGCTCCGGCAACCTACTACTCTCTTCGGATGACGTGGTTCTCTTTGCCTCGCACCCAGATCCCACAGTACTGCAGTCCTCCCTCCAACACACATTTAACCAGATTGAAAACTGGTTCATAGAACAAAGACTTGTGATAAATGTAAAAAAGACAAAGACCATGCTCTTTGCCCACCGACAGAATAAGGCCAAGAATGCTCAACTAACAATCCTCTCCCACTCTCTCCTTCCTCTAGAACAGGTCCATACATACAAATACTCGGGCCTTTACATTTGATTCCAGCCTCTCCTTCCGTTTCACACAGTGACACTCTATCATCAGCCATAAATGTCCGTATAGGCCTATTGTATCGGCACAAGGATTGCCTACCTCCTGAAGCCCTTAATCTGTCTGTCACCTCCTCAGTCCTCGCCCTAGTCGATTATGGGCTCATTATCTACTCGGCTGCTGACCACACAGCCCTTAACAAAATCCACCTGGTCATACACAAAGTGTGCAGACTCCACACCGGGGCAGACAAGCTTACCCATAGTTGTACACTATATGCCCTGACAAATCTCTTCACCCTGGATGAAAGGCTATTTTATCAAACAAGTCTCCTCACAAAGAAAATACACCTGGGGCTTACCCCCTTGGGGGGTTTCTGCCTCTCTCCTATCCTCCCACACCTCGGTGAATACCCACACTGCCAACTGACAGGTGCGGTCCATTTCGAGGGTTAGAACCTCCTTGGCCCAAAGGTCATTCCCGCACAGGGCCCCAGTCTGGTACAACGAGCTCCCCTCTGACGTCTCCTCCATCTCCAAATTAGGGCAGTCAACCCTCAGAGAGCATGTTCTCGCTTCACAGCGCTGCCAATGTACCAGCTAGTGCCGGGTCATCTACCTATCTATCATCTTACGGGACCAACCCACCACTGAGCTCCTACCAATAGGGCTACCAAACATTACCTATTAACAATGCCTCCTTTGGCTGCACTCCCAAGATATGTCTGTTCTCAACTTAGCTGTAAATAGCAAACCTGTTACTCCCTCCCTTTATCAGCAAACTTACTGTTCTCTTGAAAACTGTAAAATACAGCTTTCAGCAATATGATCAATGCAGTGTATAGCTGATCTTGATTCTGCAATATTGTATAACTGAAAAAACTGTAACCTTTAGCTGCTGTTCTATGTCTGTATGTATTAAGTGTTTGTATTTGTTTTTTCTGACGCGGAGCCTTTGTAACCGAGTCCCTGACTCAAAGGTTGTAGGATAAAGTCTGTTAAATAAATAATCAGAAGTGGGAGGTCATTAAACAGGGAATTGAGGAGGCAACCGTAACATGTACAAGGTTCCAGAGAAGAGGGCTATGGCCAAGAAGCCTAGCTGGTGGGGTCATACAAAAAGTAGGGAAGAAAAGAGATGCCTTTAGAAGGTACAAAAATAACAGAGAGGAGGACAGAGAGGAATACCTGAAGGAGTCGAAGGAGGTGACAAGAGCAGTCAGGTCAGCCAAGGTGTCCAGGGAACTCAGGCTAGCACAGGGCATCAAAGAGGGAGAGAAGGACTTCTTCAGGTACATCAGGGCAAAAAGGAGTTGTAAGGACCAAATAGTAAGGGTAAAGAGGGCTGGGGGGAGGGTGGAAACCAGGGCAGAAAAGGCAGAAACATTAAACGAGTATTTCTGCTCAGTATTTACCAAAGAGAAAGAGGGAGCTGCACCTAGGGAGTGGGGGTGGCAACGGGGTGACAGATGGGGAAAATCCCAGTGGACAGAGTACTGGAGGGCTAGAGGCCACTGGAGTGGACAAGGCACCTGGGCCAGATGGCATAATCCCCAGTATGCTGAAGGAGCTGTCAGAAGTCCTGGTAAAACCTTGGCAGACCTATTCAATGCCTCCTTGGACTCGGGGAGTGTGAGGATGACAAACGTGATCCCCCCCCCCCAAGAATGGCCCCAAGGATGAGACGGGGAACTACAGACCAGTAAGCCTCACATCCATCGTGGGAAAGTTGATGGAGACAATCCTGAAGGAGAGACTGGTTTCCCTCCTAGAGGCTAATGGGCTGCCGGACAGCAGAAAGCATGGGTTTGTCTCAAGCAGATCCTGTCAGACCAACCCGGTGGAATACTATGACTGGGTAAATAGGTAATTAGACAGGGGCCATGTAGTGGATGTCCTATACCTGGACGTCAGTAAGGCATTCGATTCAGTGCCACATGGGAGGCTAGGAAGAAAGCTGGAAGGCAGAGGGTTGGGGGGAGGCAAAGATGGCGAGATGGGTAGTGAACTGGCTACAAGGGAGACAGCAGAGGATGGTAGTGGAAGGGGGTGTTCTCATATCCCAGGGCGGTGAGAAGTGGGGTACCACAGGGCTCTGTACTGGAGCCGGTGTTCTTTGGGATCTTCACAGCAGACATCTCAATAGGCTTCAAGAGCAAGATCAGTCTGTTTGCAGACAACACCAAGATGGGAACAGTAATGGATGACTTGGAAAGATGGCAGGGGTTGCAAGTTGATCTGGCACAACTGCAGGCCTAGTCGGACATTTGGCAGCTGGGGTTCAATGCCAAGAAATGCAAAGTGCTACATTTTGGCTCAAAAAATCCAAGGAAGAGCTACCAGCTGGGGGGGATTCAATTAGCAAAGACAGAAGAGGAGAAGGATCTGGGAGTGATCATAACGGAGCAATGAACAACTCAGCACAGTGTAGAAAGGCAGCTGCAAAGGCCAACAGGATGCTGGGTTGTACTGCCAGAGGTATATCCTCCAGGAATGGGGAGGTGATCCTGTTGCTACACAGGTCACTGGTTAGACCACACCTGGAGCACTGCGTACAGTTCTGGCGACCATACCTGAAGAACAACATTAGGTTACTGGAGGGGTGCAGCACAAGGCAACAAAAATGATCCAGGGGCTAGGGGACTTACCCATCAACAGCAGGATGAGGAAGTGGAACATGTGCTCCCTGGAGGAGAGGAGGGATTGGGAGGGGGGGACATGACTGAAACCTTCAAATATATGAAGGGAATAAGACGGGCATGGAGGGGCTTTTCAAATTAAGGAGGGGGAGGAACACTTGAGGGCATGATCTGAGATTGGAATACAGAAGGTTCAGGAGGGAAATGAGACACTTTTTTTTTTTTTTTTTTTTACAGAGAGGGTGGTGTCTGGGTGGAATGCATTGCCAGAGGAAGGGAAATCCTGTAGAACAGTGGGCTAATTCAAAAAGGGATGGGACTGGGAAGGGGGGAGGTCACTGGGAGGGGGACAGGCAGGGGCAGCTGCAGTATAAGGGCAGCTAGCTGTACAATCGAACAGACTTGATAGACCATAAGGCCTTTATCTTTTGGCAATTTCATATGTATGCTAGTGGAGGTCCTGTCTCTAAAGGAGTTACTCCTCTAGGTGGTTTTGGACTCCTTCAACTTTTTTATGTGTGCCTCAGTTTTTTCACCAAAAAGAGAATTACTTTTGAATGGAAAATCCACAGCCTTTAGTTGTGTGTCTGGTGTAAGATTGGTTGCTCTGTGCCACGCAAACCTTCTCAATGAAACTGACAAGGCCAACATTCTGGCCACTGCCATGAGAATTGGTACTTTGTGGCATCCAAAGCCATCCCGGCAATATAGAAACATACATAGAATTTGACGGCAAATAAGGACCGCTTGGCCCACCTAGTCTGCCCATTTCCCCTACCTGATGGATAAACTGCATATTCTAGTTAATCAACAGCTTACTTCCTCCTACCTCCCACCCACTAGAATTGCCTTATGTCTGTCCCATGCATTCTTGAATTCTCCCACTGTTCCTGACTCCACAACCTCCTCAGGAAGGCTGTTCCATGCATCCACAGCCCTCTCTGTGAAAAAATACTTTCTAACATTACCTCTGAGCCATCCCCCCTCCATCTTCAAATTGTGTCCCGTTGTTCTTGCACATCTCTTCTTCTGAAAGATACTACCCTCTTGTACTTTATAAATTCACTTGAGATACTTGAAAGTTTCTATCATGTCCCCCCTCTCCCTCCTTTCCTCAAGGGTATACATATTAAGCTGTTTTAGTCTCTCCTCATATGTCTTCTGCTGCAGACCCTGCATCATTTTGGCTGCCCTCCTCTGAACAGCCTCCACTCTGTCTATGACTTTGTGGAGATGGGGTCTCCAGAGTTGCACGCAGTACTCCAGATACCTGCCATATAAGCTACTTGTCAGAGGAGAAGGAAAGATCCCACCTCATTGTGTGTATTTTTCTGGAATATTTGTCTGGTGGGTGAGATGCCAGAGGGACTTTTGGCTGTAGCTTGTATAACACCTTCAAATTCTTTATGGGTATACAAATAATCAGCAGGAGCCCTATCCATTCGGTATTTCTTTTCTACCTTGTCCACTCCAGGGACAGAGGAAGGTGTCTGCAGTATTTCAAAAGTAATCATCCTTAGGGCATTATGGTTAGGAAGGACCACCTTTCTTATGGGAGTGAGACCCATAATGTCCCCCCCAAAAAAATCTGCCTTTTCCTCATCATCCATTGATTATTGTGAGGTGAGACCCAGGGTGTCAGCCATTTACCCAACAAAAGGAAAGTGGGATGAAAACTCATCATTCCCACGTGAAGAGGAACCAAACTCCTGGTCTGGTGATACCTCTGGTTCAGTAGGTTCCCCCAGATCTGGTTCTTCTTCCTCCTTTTCAATGTAAACTTCAAGCCCATGGTCACTGGGAACTGGTGGTGGGATTTGAACTGGTGAACCCAGTTTAAAACCTGCATTTTGTAGAGCCTGCAAGACTTGCAGGGCTCTAGCAATTTCCTCCGCAGAGGTAATTCTTATCTGTCTGTTGGGAGCGTCTTTGCTTCTTCAGCAGGAGGTACATCCTCTTAACATCCAGAGAATGAAGGGAGCACTCTCCTTCATTCTAGAGTTAATGAAGTAGGGAGAGGCAAACCTTGATGAGCAGTAAATGAAAATTACATACCTACAGTAATTCTTGACCTTTCTGTGTATCTTCACCATTCATTACTGGTGGACTGTGGCTGAAGGAGCACGACCCCGCAGGAGCAATTTTCGTTTTGTAAAAGGGGAGGATCTGGTGCCATGGGCAGCGCCGCCCTCGAGGCCGACGCACTGCATGGTGATCGCAGGTTGGCAATAACCGACACATTCCTCCTCCATCCCAGTTCTGCACGCTGGAACGTGAAGTCAGGAAAAGAGAAAAGAAAGAGGGCAGGGCAAGGGAGCCCGAGAGATAGGAAAGGATATAAACAGAAGAAGAGATATTGCCACCCAAGAAGACAGAAGAGTGAACCTAGGGGTCTAGGACAGGAGGCCCCCAATCTCTGAGCAAACAAGAGTGGGACAGAGTAAAGGAGGGAGAGTAAGAGGATAGGAAAATAAAGAGAAGAGGAAAAAGGAGACACTATCACCCCTGCAGAGGTCCAGAGGACTCTCTGGGGCCGGGGGGGCTGCTGTCCTGAGCCATACTTTATTTATTTATTTTAATATATATCTCCTCAGAAGGGGAGCAGGAGACAATACCACCTGGTTTGAAAAAAAAAAAAACTAGGAGGGGGGGAGGCTAACTGGGCAATGGTCCAGAAGACAGTAAGCAAGCCAGGGCACCAGACTTGAAGGTGCCCTCTCCGTCAGCCCAAAAGAGGTGGAGTGGGTGGCGAGTATCTCCCACTCCTGTCCTTAAAAACATCCTGGGGTGGGGACAGGACCCACACTGCTGCAGGGTCCCCCTGTAGAAAGATTCCTCCCACAAAGGGTCTAGAGTTGACTCACCCTGAGACAGAAGAAGGGAAGAGGGTGCCAAGAGGTTGAACCTCCCTTACAGATATATACCATACAATCCAGAGGGGGACCCTGTCTAGGAAGTAGTCAGCTGGAACCAGCGGGGAAACAAGGGAGTAACCACTCCTGAAAGGAAGGGTTCTAGGGGTCACCAGGGCCCAACCAATTGCTTTAGCCCCGAGGAGAATCCCATGGGTTGAGAAGACCAGAGCTGGCAACTCGTACCCTCAGAGAGGCCCAGACCATAGCCAGCGGAAGGGGTCCTCATTAGTAATGCAAGAAAAGGACCCAGGTGAGCCCCCATCATGAAGGGACAAGCACCCCTGCTTGCCTTCCCCCAACAGTGAACCTCCCTCACTTTCACCAGAAGAAACAGAGAGCTCAGAGATACCAGCAGGACTAGACCTACAAATGGCCTCAATTGGGGAGAAGCAAGCAGGGAGGAGACACTGCCCAGAGTTCAAGGCTGAAGAGGGGAAGGAGGCCGGGAAGCAGTGATAAATGGTGAAGATGCACTGAAAAAATCAAGAATTGCGGTAGGTACGCAATTTTCATATCTCATCTCTGTCAGTCTTCAATATTCATCACTGATGGGTGATTACCAAGCCCCCTGAAGGGACTTGGTACCTCCCTGAGGAGGCTGATGGCACATTCATAAGGTAAAATAAGAAATGGGCACACTGGATGGGCCTTGTGGGCCTTATCTGCCGTCAACTTCTATGTTTCTATGCTAGAAGGTCCCTCAGCCTCCTGTGGGGGAGTCACAGAAGGAGGGAGACCCTTTCAGGCCTAGTTAGGCCTGGGACTGGTCAGGGTGAGGCGGGGTGTCTGGCTGGGAGATGTAAGTCACTCCTGAAGTTCCCACATCACTCTGCGGAAAAAAAAAAGGTGGGTTCCCCGGAAGGATGAGGCAATCACCCTTCACTGGGCCACAGCTGATAACCGGGAAAGACGAAGCCATGCTGTCCACTTTATGCAGATCGCTGTCCCTGCTATCCTGGACACCACTCATTGGCGTCATACGATGCCCTTGCTTCGTGTCTCGCAAGCTCCAGACCACGTGCAGAGAGGGCAATGGCTTGCCTGGTTGCCTCCGTATCAGGCATAGATGCTAGGATTTGTCCTAGCAAAGACCATAAATGCCTGTTGTAGGCAGCATGATGGGCCTGATGTGATGCACTGGAGAGAAAGAGATGCGACAAGGAAAAGACTCTCCTCCCCCAGGAGTCGAACTCTGTGGAGTCCGCATCTGGAGGCCGGTCGCATCTTCAGCTTCTATTCCCGGAGGAAGTGTCCAGGAGCGTCACACCCGAAGAGGGGCAAGGTAGGTCTCCCGGTGATCCCTGCGGTGCACAATACCTGCACTGGCAGTCCATCGGGGCTGGGAAGGGCACAGATGCAAGCTGCCAAGCGCTGTATAACACCTCCTGAAAGGAAGAGGGCCAGAGAGGCACCACCAGGCTGCCCACACTGTACTCGCTTAAAAAAAGCATGCAAAGACCAAGTCGGGGGGGGCGCGCTAATGAGCAGCTAACTGGACAGATGCGTTTCTCCACTGCTCTTCCTCGACAGCCGAAATAAAAGTATTTACATAAGCTACAAATACCTCCAAAGTATTAAATTCAGATACCTCTCAATACCGGACAACAGTATGGACGAATATCTGATGCACAATCCAGCGAAAAGCCAGTGGCTTGCGAACAAAAGCGCCAAGAAGACGGCAGCAGGTACGGTGGGAGAATATTCGGGCCTTGTCTCGCTGTCTGCAGCAGAGGTCACCGCGCTTAGCCGGGAGTTAACCGGGCAGGTGATACCAGCGCTGGAATCACAATTGATAAGACTGGTGGGAAAATTGGACATAAAACTGCAAGAAGTCCAAGAGTAGCAGACGGCACAGGCTAATAGAATTACGGAGACAAAGGACAGACTGTCCCGCCAGGAAGATGAGATGGCGGCAGTTCCTGGACAAATTCTTGCACTTCAAAAGGAGTTGGCAGAGTTCAAGGAGGCATTCCGATTACCAAGAGAATTACCATCGCTGCATCAGTCTCCGCTTAAGGGGGCTACCGGAGGGAAGAGAGGGAGTGAGTGCCTTGGATTTCTGCACCCAAATCCTGCCAGAGCTACTGGGCCTTCAGAAGGGGCGCCTTAAAACAGAGCGTGCTCACTGGGTTGTTATGCCCAGATCGCCCGCAGATCAACCACCGAGGCAGGTGATCATGAGATTCCACAATTTCCAGGACCAGGAGGAGATTTTGAAGGCTTACAAAGAGAAAGGGAATGTAACATATAAACGACACTGTCTGTTCCTTTCTCAGGATTACTCAGCACACCTGCTTAAAAAGAAGGAAATTGTTTATTGGGATAATGCAACATCTAAGAGATCTTAAAGTAGAGAATTTTCTGATCTATCCTGCTACATTAAAGATCAAGCACAAGGGAGCAATGTTCTCGTTCTGGGAAGCTGACAAGGCAGAGCAATTTGTCTGCTCTCTGAAACAGAAGTTGAGCTGAACTGAATGACTACAGCACTATGATACTCAGAGTTGGAGATGAGAGATCGCTTTTATTTTTTTCCCTGTGCGCCTGTTTTTACGCCTTGCTCCTGATACCAGAACTCTAGTAAGGTTTTTTTTTCTCGTTTCCCTTACTCTCTTTGGTAAGAACGCTGTTAATTTCTGGACTGAATGAGGGAAGTATTGAAATCTGCGTGGATCTGTGTGGCTGGTGAGTTATGAGCCACATAATGGGGCCTGCTGTACACAGGGTAGTCTCGTGCCTCTGATGATGTGCATTAGAGTGGAACTGTAAAACGGAAGCCTGCTGAGTGATCGAATAGGGAGCTCCTGATCTGAACTAAATGAGCGACATGGAAATGTAAACGGAAAGAGCAGCGGAGTGCCTGTTGGCGGGGAAAAGGGCTTAGCGCATGAGTTTGAAAGAACAGCCAGCGTTCCCTGCCACTCGCCTCCAGTGGGACACCCTCCTTGTGGTTATACGAACACTGCCCAGGAGGAGACGGAAACATTTTACACAGTCTATGTATGGGGTCTGGAACTGCTTAGGCATGGGGTGGGAGATCAGGTTACAAATGGGATCAGTTTGTTGGAAATCATGGGCGCACTTGCCAGGGATTATGAGGATCCCATCCCAAAACCATGTAGACCTCAAGTAATGATGAGATGGCATAGGACGAAATAAGGAATGGCGGAGAGGAGCACAGTCCATGTGGATTATACAATAAAGGACCTGGAAGGGGGACCTGGAGAGCCCTGATGCAGCAGGGCACCATACGATGGTGAGAGGAACTCCCGGGGGTGCTATGGAGTGACTGCTCATCTATAATAGGAACAACACGCATAGTTTGACGAGGGAAAAGGGGCTGACAGCACAGATCCTCCTCTGCATGTGCTGGAGGGCTGGTTGTATGGAGTGAGGAGAAAATTTAGGGAGCGACGAGGGGAAGTGATGGGGGTGACATGAGTGTTATGATTGTAGGAGGTATGAGAGACTAAATCAACTGCGGGGGGCAGGGGTGCAAATGTCAGAAAGGGGATTTCATAGGACACATGCTTTTGAGGCAATTAGTGTCACAAAGGGAGGGAGAGCAGGAGAGAAGTGTGTGGGGGGGATACAGATTGTCACAGAAGTATAATATGAAAACTGCGGAAATAAAGGTAGGGAAGCCTATATACTACGGGGGAGGTATGGGAAAGGGGAGAGTGAGGGATGGAGGGGAAGAAAAGGGAGGGATGACAAATTTGGGGAGCGGGGGAGGGGGGAGTTGCTTGTCAAAGGCAGTTGTGAGTAGTTAAACTGGTTGTTATTGTTACTATTTATGTGTGTGTTGGTGCAATCATTAGAATTTATAAAGTGCTAGTTCCACGATGTAACTGGGGTGTGGAATGGTATGGGGATAATGTGTGGCATTTAACTGGGCTGAGAGGGTTCTCCCATATCAATGGTTGGGGATTTCTGGAAGACCATATTTATAAAAATGGATAAGACACAAAATCTTAACGTGGTATCATGGAATGTACGAGGAATTGCAAATCCAGTTAAAAGGACATCTTTGACAGCCCTGACAAGGGTGGGGGCACAGATAGCTCTTATTCAGGAAACTCAACTGACTGATGTAGAGCGTGCTAAAATGGCACGGAATTGGGTGGGGAAGGGTTATGCGCCATCCTTTTCAGTGCATAAAAGACGAGTGGCCATATTGGTGCATAAGGTCCTCCCTCCAGAAATTACTAGGGTGGTTAAAGATCCCAAAGAGGGGAGATATATATTTATCTCAGGGAAACTTAAGGGGGAAAGGATGACGTTTGGCTGTATTTATGCCCCTGCAGTATATAATCCACAATTTTATATGTCCTTACTGGATTTGTTAATAAAAGAACAATTCCCAGGATTAATCCTGGGTGGGGATTTTAACTGAACGATGGATCCAATTATGGATCACTCAGAGGGGAAAGGGAGGAGGCCAGAGACAATGCAACAGTGGCAGGTGGGTATGGCGGACCTGGACCGCGTAGACGGATAGCGTACGGCCAACCCAGAAGTGAAAGAATATACCTTTTACTCCAATCCACATAAAATGTGGTCCAGACTCTACTATATTTACCTGCCCAGAGGGTGGTATGGGAGGGTGCAGGACATACTGCATAGTCCTACCCATGTTTCTGACCATGCAATGGTCATTTTGAAACTGCTAAGCAGGAAAAAGCAAGGAAGCCCTCCCCCAGTGGAAATTTCTGACGTATATGGCCAAAAAATGGAAATTACGTACTTACCGTAATTATTGATCTTCTTGGACAGTCTCCATCACTCATTCACACTAGTGGGATAGCATTGGAGGCGCTAGGACCAAGCGGGAGCCTAAATTTTCAAAAGGGTCGGTGCCAAGACAGGACCATGCATGCGCGGCACCACGAGACTAGCTCGCACCTGTGTAGGGAATCTCAGCGTCGACCCTCCAACCGCCTCAGTATATTTTCGACCAAGGAGGTGCAGCATAACTAATGAGAATAACTCATCCTGAGTTTCTGGGCCTGAGCGGGCCCAGATGGCCTTTGCAAGAAAGACAAAGAAGAAAAAATTACTCACCTTAGTAATGTTGTTTCTTCTAAAGGAGTCTTGCTATATTATGACAAGTGCAGTTTGTCCCACCATTAGAACTGCTCCGGAGGTGAAAGAGTTAACTTCCATGCAGAGCATGGAGCTTAGAGCGCAAGCTCGGTTAAAGAATCTCTGTTAGGGTGGTTTCAAACCGAAACCGTCAGATCTTTACGAGCAAAACTCACTAAGGCTCTGTGTGGAAGCTGTAACCTACACTAGCCAACTGGCTACTAACATATTCACACATTTTCCTGGTCCCAACACCAAGACTCAAGTCAGTGGACCAGAAAATAAGATAAAATAACTAAATAAAACACAACACCCAAACATGAAAGAGGGCATCAATAAATGCCAACAGTGGACTACCCACCCCATACCCAAAGTAGAAGTTCTGAGAGGGGCAGACTGGGGGCGTCATATATAGCAAGACTCCATTAGAAGAAACAACATTACTAAGGTGAGTAATTTTTCTTCAAACAACATGAAGTCTTGCTATATTATGACAAGTGCAGACTACACAGCAGTACCTCCATGGAGGAGGGACAGAACCTACTTAGGGAATAGGCTCTGAAGTACGGCTGTGCCAAACCGAGCATCCCTCCTGGCCTGGACATCCAGGGAGTAATGCTTGGTGAAAGTGTGTACTGTTTTCCAAGTAGCTGCTTGACATATCTCCAAGATAGGGATGTCTCTAGCAGCAGCTAGAGATGCAGCTGTACCTCTGGTAGAGTGAGCCCTCAGGCCTGAGGGGGGAACCTTACCCAGTTTTTGATAGCAAAATTGGATACAAGAGACGATCCACCTGGCAATGGATCTCTTAGTGGCAGGTCTCCCTTTCCCAACCTCACCATAAGTGAGAAATAGTTGGAGGAGTCAAACCTGTGACCCTTGGTACGCTCTATGTAGTAACTTAGGGCCTCTTAACATCTAAGCTGTGCAGCCTCCTCTCACCAGAGGAGGAATGGTCAGTGAAGAACACTGGAAGTGAAATAGATTGGTTAAGGTGGAAATCTGAAACCACCTTGGGCAAAAACTTCCTGTTAGTCCTGAAGACTACTTTATCCTGTGAAAGGAAATAAAGTCAGTTTCTACTGATAAAGCCTGTAACTCACTTGTCGCCTGGCGAAGTGATGGCTACTAGAAATACAGTTTTCCAAGTCAAATACTTAAGCTCTGCCGAAGACAGAGGCTCAAAGTGGGGTTGCATCAGCTAAGCAATGCAAACATTAAGATCCCAAGCAGGGGCAGGGGCCCTGAATGGAGGATTGGTATGAAGCAATCCCTTAAAAAACTTGGAAAATACAGGGTGAGCAGAAAGAGAAAAGGGCTTCCCTGCTGAAATGAAGGCAGAGACAGCTGCCAAGTGCACTTTCAGGGTAGCTGGTCTCAGTCCCAAAGAATTAAGATGGACCATATAGTCCAATACAGTGGGTAGATCAGCAGATTCCGGGGAAATATGCTTCCCAGAACACCATATGGAAAACCTTTTCCACTTGGAGTTATAGGCAGCCCTGGTGGAATGCTTCCTAGCAGCCTTCAGGATTTTGAGAACACTTTGAGAAAGTTGTAGATCAGCAAACTCTAACTGCTCAAGAGCCAAGCCTTGAGGTTCAGGGATTTGAGATTCGGATACCAAACTCTCCCCTGAGCACAGGCTAACAGATTGTGGTTCCTGGGGAGACACAGGGGAAGATGGACTGCTAAGGACAGAAGGAGTGGGTACCAGGGCTGCCTGGCCCAGTCTGGAGCAATCAGGATCATCTTGCAGGGCTGAGACCTGATTTTGACTAGTACTTTGAACAGGAGAGGGAAGGGGGGAAAGGCATAAAGGAATTTCCCTTCCCAATCGAGGAGAAAGGCATCCAGGGGGACTGAGCCCAACACTGGGGGCCTGCAACAAAAAAGTGGAAGTTGATGATTGTCTGGGGCTGCAAAAAGATCTATCTGAGGAGTGCCCCATCTGGCAAACACTATCCCCAGTACTAAGGGATCCAGTGACCATTCGTGATGGCCCTGGGAAATCCTGCTGAGAGCATCTGCCAGGACATTGTCCTTGCCTGGGAGGTGAACTGCTATGAGGGAAGTGTTCAGGGAATAAGCCAGAGACCACAACTTCATCGCCTCGGTGCACAAGGCCGAAGACCGAGTGCCCCCTTGTTTGTTGATGTACCACATTGTAGTGGTGTTGTCTGTTCTGACCTGTACCACCTTGTTCTGAACAGATGCAGAAAAAACCTGAAGTGGTAGAAAAATAGCTCTGAGTTCCAACAGATTGATGTGGAGCAGAGATTACGGAGGTGACCATAACCCCTGGGTGGAGAGGTCGCCCATGTGAGCTCCCCATCCCAAGAGGGATGCATCTGTAGTAAGGGTCAAGGAGTGGGACAGAGGGATGAAAGGCACCCCTTGTCTCAGATTGCTCTGATCCTGCCACCACTGAAGTGCCTGGATCAGGGTTCGAGTCACTGGGATTAACTTGGATAGGGGATCTCTTCTTTGAGACCAGAAAACTCTCAAATGGAACTGAATGTCCCTCATCTGAAATCTTGCTCCTTGCACTACAGCTGTGGAAGCAGCCATGTGTCCTAGGAGCTGCAGGAAATGCCTTGCTGGTCGAGAGACCTGCAGAGTGAAGGACGAGGCCAGGGCCACTAAGGTCCTTACCCTTTCCAGGGAAGGAAGGCTCTGGCCTGCTTTGTGTCCAGTTCTGCGCCTATAAAGGTGAGTACCTGGACAGGTTCCAAAACTGACTTTGGAAGATTGAGAAGAAAGCCCAGAGAGGTAAGCAGCTGCTGGGTAACTAGCAGGTGTGATTTGAGCTGGTCTGGAGACTGACCCACAATGAGCCAGTCGTCCAGGTAGGAAAATGGCAATCTTTTGCCTTCTTAGATGAGCAACTGCTACTGCCAGACATTTTGTGAACACCCTTGGGGCAGAAGTGAGGCCGAAGGGCATTGCTCTGAACTGATAATGACCTGAGGGCAGTTCGAATCTGAGGTACTTTCGATGGGAGCTTCTGATAAGAACATGGAAGTAGGCATCCTTGAGGTCCAGGGAAGCTAGCCAGTCCCCTGGCCTTAGGGAGGGTAAAATCATTCCCAGAGTCACCATTTTGAACTTTGGTTTTAAAAGGTGCTTGTTTATATATCTTAGATCCAGGATAGGCCGCCACTCTCCTGTCTTTTGGGGTAAGGAAGTACCTGGAGTACAGACCCTTGCCCTGGTGTGGGAGAAACCCTTTCTACAGCTCTGAGAGCCAAGGAGGGTTGAGACTTCTGTTTCCAAAGCAAGAGTCTAAGGGTTTGCAGGTGGAAAAGATCTGGCTCTCATCTTTGGAAATTTTTGAAGCTGAGAACCAGACCCTGGCTCACTACTTCCAGGACCCACCTGTCTGATGTTAAAGACTCCCAGTCCTGGACGAAGTAAGCCAGCCTGCCCCCTACAGGTAGTGGAGAGCCGACCCTGGGCATCCCATCAGAGTGCCTGTTTGGCAGGGGCTTTAAGCTGAGGGGTGGGAGCAGGCCTGCTCATACCCAGTCTGCCTCTCCCTCTGAAGAACCCCCTCTGAGCATAGGCTGAAGAGGAGGAGGCCTGGGTCTGGTAAAAAGACCTGTGAAAAGGCCTGCCCCTACCCCTGGGGGGCTGCCTCTGAGGAGTGGCTTGCCGTTCCTTGGCTTGTGCATTCCTATAAGTGGTTCTATATTCATCCATTTTCTTCATATAATTCTCTGTCTGCTCCCCAAACAGAGAATTTCCCACCACAGGAAAATCCATAGCCTTAGACTGGGTATCCTGTGACAAAGTAGTACACCTGAGCCAGGCCAATCTACGAAAAGCCACAGATGTAGCCATGACTCTAGAGGATACATCATTAGAATCCACTGCAGCATGGAATTGCACCTTAGATGCCTCGATACCATCAAGAGCCACCTGCTCCAGCTCCTTTGCAAGCTGGCCAGGGACCTGTTTGGCTAAGGCCATGACAGTATCCCATCTAGATTTCTGGTATCTCGCAACATAAGCCAAATAGTTTGCTTGTCTGAATCCCAAAGATGCTGCCATGTATTGTTTTTTGGCCATGGCATCAATCTTCCTGGAGTCCTTGTCAGGAGGATGTGAAGCCAGAATATTAGCTTTATCACAGGCTGCAGCCTGAACTACTAACATGACTGCATTGCTGTGAAAGAAAATCTGTATCAGGACCTGACAAAGTGTACCTCCTGTCCATCTTTTTATCTACAGGAGGCACAGAATTAGGAGCTTTAAAATTTTTATTGTTTGTTTCCTAAAGATTTATGCAAAGGGATGGACAATCTCCTGGACTCTGGGATATCCATCATCTCTATATAGTCAGGCTCCTCTTGCTCATCCAAAGCCTCCTCTAGGGGAAGCTGGAGGGTCTCAGCAACTTTTTTATAAAACAAAAAATGAGAAGGGGACTCAGAAAACCTAGGGGGAGGTTCACCTAAAGGTCTGTCTGGGGAGATGTCCGGTTCAATGGGCACATCCAGACTTTCAAAGTCACATTCACACTGATCATAATCATCCTCCCCCTCCTCTGGTTCATAAAACTCTTCTATATCATATTCCTGAACCGGTGGGACCGACCAAACCGACCTTTTGCCAGATAGTGCCGGTTCGGAGGGAACCGGGGACAGTGACTGGACAATCTGTATTGCCCTGGCTATCTCTGCAGCAGTTGGAGAAGGAATTTTGGACTCCAAACCTGCTGATTTGTTAGTTTTCTTTGCTGGAACTGGCTCCTCAGAGCCAGCACCCCGTTGCCAGAGGAATGTCTCGCCCTGGTCAGAGGGCACTCCCTCCGGTTCGGTTGGCACCGAACCGGGCTGGCCATCCGGGTCAGCGGACTTTTTGGCCTCTCGTTCCCTGAGCCTGCCCACTCTCTTGTCCAGGGTGGCTGCATGGAAATTTTTACAAATCTGGCAGTCTGAATTGAGGTGGTCAAACCCCAGACAATAGACACATGTAGTGTGTGGGTCAGCCTTGGCAAAGGCTTCCCCACAGACACTACAGTGTTGAAACCCAGTGGGCCCGGTTTTTCTTTTGGGTTTCTCAGACATGATGCCAGCCTAACCAACAAACTTGCCCTTTTAACGGCAGTGCCAGGCAAGACACCCTTATCGGTTCCCAACCGTGTCGCGGGTCGTGGAAAAAACCGTAATGAAATCTGTTTTTTTTAGAACCGATAAGAACAAGGAACCGCACTCTAACAAGCCTTAAAAGGCTTTAAAGCCAAGTTTAAATACAATTCGATCGCTTCAAACCGAACCGATAAAAATTTACAAGTTCCACACAGAAACCTATCTATTACTTACAATACCATAGACAGAGCTTGAACCGATCGGTTTTCGGTTAAAATAAATATCGTGGTTAAATTCAACCGAGAAAAAAGGTTTTAAACCGAGGAAATGAACCGAGCAGCAGGAGGAATCTCCGGAGCGACTGTTCAGTGGTGAGTAAAGAATCTGACGGTTTCAGTTTGAAACCACCCTAACAGAGCTTCTTTAACCGAGCTCGCGCTTTAAGCTCCATGCTCTGGATGGAAGTTAACTCTTTCACCTCCGGAGCAGTTCTAATGGTGGGACAAACTGCACTTGTCATAATATAGCAAGACTTCATGTTGTTTGAACAATGTCTTCACAGTCTGAACCACAGGGCCATGAAGACCAGGAAAGAAAATGAGTGAACCCAGGGGATGGTGGGTGGGCATGTGAATAAGTGATGGAGACTGTCCAAGAAGATCAATAATTACTTTAAGTACGTAATTTCCATATCTTCCTGGACTAAGTCTCCATCACTCATTCACACTAGTGGGAGAGTACCGAGCTAAAACCAACAACTCTGAGTAGGGTGGTAGGAGATAGGGTTCACTCAGAAAGGATGGCAAAGGACTGTCCTGCTAATAAAAAAAGCTGTCTTGTAAAGAGCATCTAGAACATAGTGCCTACAAGATAAGCGCTCGAGTTGTAACTCACCACTTCACAGACGACTGCAATGGGCACAAAATGAAAGTCAGCCAGGAAGCTGCAACCACTGTAAGAAAGCGGCAAGAACCTGGCCTTGCAATTTGGTCTAGGACCAAAATTAACAGTGTCAAAGACATGTACTAATGTAACGTAAAGGGACCTCAGGAACCGAAAGAGTGGGACGTAAAGTCTACTGGTTCCAGGTAGACCAGAAAGTGCAGATGGAAACCCCCACTATCAAGTTGGGATGACCTGTGAACAACAGGTCCAGGAGCACTTGAACCCCTTACTTGGTGAGCAAAGGGGGTCCAGGTGGGGTTAGCCCATCAAGGAGAATAGTCTCCACTTAGTCACTGGAACCCTCCTCATAGAAGACCAAGCATGACTTAGAAGCCTCTTGAGGTGGTCTAGTAGAACCAGATCCTACCCACTGCCTATTCCAAAAAGGAACCATCCTGTCCCTGTATGTACAATTGTAATAGCAGTCTCTGAACTCAGGGAAGAAAGGAAAAATGTACAGGAGGACATGTCCACTGTGTGGGAAAAAACATTCCCACAGAAAAAACGGGCTGGATTTCTAAGGCAAATAGAGGCAGATGAGCGTCGAGGAGGGGCACAGTAGGACCAAGTTAGGGCTAAACCATTCATTGAAAGTGAATGGAAGCGGCAGTGACTCACTGCGGTGAGGCACTACTTACTCTGGCATCCCTGAAGGAAGTAAGAAAGGATTCTAGTTTGTTTGCTGAAAAACAAACATCACAACTCCGTCACGCACTTGGAGAGGATAGCTTCGTGAGCGACTGGCATGGAACCAGTGAGCCAGAACCGAAGGTGTGAATATTTTAGAAGCTACCTCAGAAAAAAGACCTACTTGACCTTCGGTCAAGGAGGAGCAGATCGCCTGTTAAGTTAAAGCAAGCAAAGAAGTAGGAACCTGAGTTCCGACTCAGTGGACAGTCGCTTCTGTTGCTGCGAGGCTCTCCTCAAGAGAAGAAAGTCTGATAAAAAGAAAGGGGAATTAACAGACTGGGCAGTCGCCTAGGTCTAGGAAATGTCTCTGAATGAGAGAAATCTCTCTTGGAGAAAGAGATGACCCATACCACCGCTGGATCGGGCTCCCCCTAGGGGAAGAAGTACTCAGATACACTCTACCATACTCTGGAGACGAGTGCCTCAGGAGCTGAGGCAGACCTGACCAGATCCAAAGAGGGGGTATCGGGTAATTTCGGCTAGACTCTGTGCTGTGATAAAAAAAAATTTTGTTTATTGTCCGAGTCTAACAAGGCTTTCAGGTTGCTATTTCGCAAGGATTGTCTTGACACAAACTGACGAAGATGTTCTCCATCTGAGTGCAGAAGGAGCCAGAGTGTCCAAACTGAAATCATGACCGGACTAATAATCACAGCTGGAGAGATGTTAACCACCTGTGTCGAAAAAGCCACCGAAGGGGCAATATCACAAGGGGGCCATATACCCCTATTAAAGGGGCGGAAGAGCCTGAGCAGCTCCTGACCATTTCATTAGAATGTTCCACAGAGTGCAATTGTCTTGATTGAAAAAGTCTAGACGCAGAAGCGTATGGTCCACGGACGCAGTCTGAAATACTATAGTGGACCCCATTACTGAGGAACTACTGAAAAGATCTTCCATCACAGACTCGGATGATAGAGAGGACGTGCCCTTCAGTATATAAAATGAGTCATCTGCTGTATTACTAACCAGAAGGGCAGGGAAAGACCCATCTAGAAGCACTTCTACCCCAGAAGGACTGCTAAGGAAGGTCTAGGCCAGAGTCACTACAGACTCCACCATCAGGAAGGATGTCAAGGAGCTTGGTACCACATAGGGAGCTGAGAAAGTGCTGAGCGGAATGAGAGATTCCGCAGGCAGAGCAGTACAGCACAGTTCCATCAGCAGAAAACCGCTGAATGACACACGAGCCCACATGTACCGCCACCCACTAAGATGTGCGGAAAAATAATCAGCAGAACAGGACTTCATTCTGCAGAAAACGTCCCGCCACAAGCTCTGTGGAGAAGAAGTCCAAAAAGGAAAAACGTGTCACTAGTTCTGCCAGACAGCACCCACTAGCACCCCCGTGGCACCAGCATCACTCATGGCACAGGAGGGCACCAAGCAGTGCCTATGCCAACCTGGGCGATACCCGAGGGCACCTGCGGCAGTACCCGCAGGCACCATTGGCACCCATGCAGCAATGGCACCTGAGGGAACCCCTGACACCCATGGCACCATGGTACCTATGACACCCATGGCAAGAATGGCACCCGAGGGCACCAGTGGCATCCACGGTACCACACGCGGCACCCATGAGTGCCCCCGGTGCCACCCATGGCACCTGCGGGTGCCACCCACAGCTGCACGGAGCCATCTAGACACCCACGGCCCCAGTTGCGGCGCTGACAACCAACAGCAGCAACAGCAGCACCCACGGTGCTGTAGATGGTGCAGACCCAGGCACGGCACCGACCAAGGAACCGAGCAACAGCTCTGAGCACAGCGCCGACTAAGGCACCGAGCCAGAACGCCGAAGGAAAATGCCAATGGAAATCCTGAAAAGAAGGGGAGAAGGAAAAAGGTGGTGCTCGTGCTGGCCCCTGCATGGAAAAGGAAGAGGGGGGTGGCACAAGGGGTCGACACGATGGCAAAGGCACCAAGAGGGCACCTGTCCCATCGTGATCCAATCGACCCGGCTCCAGTCCAACGGCTCCGAGGCCCGGAGGCCCCACAATCAGGAACAGAGGCAGGAGAACTGGAAAAGTCAAACCCCCTGCTCCACAGGAGCAGCCCAGAGGCGAAACTGCCCACCGGAGCTCCAACGAGGGCAAAGATGGAGTTCAGAGTCGAGAATATAGCCGTTAGGAGCAGGGCCAAGGGGAACCCACCAAAGTCGGTTCAGGCCCATCGCCCCTCCCGACGAACAATCCTCATGCAGACCTACCAACGGGCAACCTCAAGTGGCACCAATTCTTCTTTTCCCAACGAGGAGTAAGAGCATGAGGTTAGCGGAACCGCTAGATTTGTACATCGGTGGACCCCTCCCCCGTTAATTAAGAGCAGCGGACGGACACAGCCCTCTGCCATAAAAACTTTCAAACTAAGTCTTCCTCACCACTACCGTCTAAGGATGACTCAGTTGACGGCAGGAAATAATTTATTTTTCTTCATCTTCATAATCTTTTCATGTTCATAAAATAAGAAAGTACTTCTCAAAATATTAAACGCTAAAAGCTGCTGTCGTATAGATGAAAACTTAGACTCCAGCAGACGAGCGACGTCGACATCCAAGCGCACTCGGCGGGAGAAAAAGAACTGAGGCGTTTGGAGGGTCAATACCGAGATAGCCTACAAAGGTGCGAGCTAGTCTCGTGGTGCCACGCATACGTGGTCCTGTCTCGGCGCTGATCCTTCTGAAAATTTTAGGCTCCCGCTTGGTCCTAGTGCCTCCAGTGCTATCCCACTAGTTTTAATGAGTGATGGAGACTTAGTCCAGGAAGATCAAAGAGTTTAAGGAGCACCCGGTAGAGCAGTGGCAATACTACACAGAGACTAATGCTACGGAGGAGGTGTCCAACACAACCCTTTGGGAGGCGGATAAGGCATTCATGAGAGGGATAATTATAGAGTATATGGCCAGACTTAAAAAGCAAAGAAGAGAGAAACAAGTGGAGCTGGACAGAAAACTGAATGAAATGGAAAAGAGAGTAGCAGGGGGAGAACAGGGAGAGGCAGTTAAGCTCATAAGGACAGTAAGGGAAGCTCTAAATGCCCACCTTAAGGCATGGTTTTTCTGTAAACGTCAAGTGTTTGAATGGGGGAATAAACCTGGCCCTTTATTAGTCAGATTATTGAAAGGGGGTAGAGCTGTAACACATATTACAGGGGTGAAGTACGGAACAGGGAACCTGCATAGAGATACAAAAGTGTTAAAGGAAAGCTTCCGGATATTCTACCAGCAATTGCATCAAGCAGAACATCTGGGAAAGGACGAATAAATGCAGGGATTTCTGAATACAGTACAATTACCGGAGGCCACGCAAGATCAGAGGGAGCAACTGAGTCAGCGGGTCACTAAAGCAGAAATAATGAGTGCTATACAGAAGCTGCAGGGGGTTAAAGCTAGTGGCCCAGATAACTTCCCGGCAGAATACTATAAATTAAAGGGAGGACAGGTAGGGGAGCTGCTAGGCAGGGTTTTTCATCAAAATGAGGAGATCAGGGAGATCAACCTGCCCCGTACATGCTATGATGCTACCATATGCTTAATACCTAAGACGGGGAAGGATACAGAGGAATGTGCCTCTTACGGCTTATTTCCCTGTTGAATTGCAATTTAAAAATACTAGCAAAAGTCCTGGCTTCCAGGTTGCAGAATATACTTCCGGGAATGGTTCACCCAGACCAAACCGGGTTCGTTAAGGGATGTCAATCATATCATAATATGCGTCGCCTCCTCAATATTATATGCAGAGGAAATCAGGGGAAAGAGGAGATGGGTATCATCTCTATGGACGCTGAAAAGGCATTCGATAGAGTAGAATGGAATACTTATTTGAGATGATGTCCCGGTTTGGTCTGGGTGAACCATTTATCAGATGGGTGTGGGCCATATATGCGGCACCTAGGGCCCATATTATGGGAAATGGTGAACTCTCTGAGAAATTCAGGTTAGGGAGGGGCACAAGACAGGGCTGCCCTTTTCCCCCTTCTGTTTGCAATGGCAATAGAGCCACTGGCAGTGGCGATACAGAGCTGTGGGGCGATCGTGGGAATTGAAGGGGTACAGGGATCTCAACATAAACACGCTCTTTACATGGACGATATGCTCTTATTTGTCAAGAACCTGAGACAGTCAGTGCCTCCTCTGCTTTCTTTGCAGGAAGAGTTTGGTGCCTTTTCAGGGTACAAGATTAACCTGGAGAAATCAGAACTAATGTGCTTCCCAGAGACAGGGAAAGAGGTGGAGCAATGGGGGCTGAAATTGGTGGGGACGTGCTTCGCCTGTTTAGGTATCCGAGTGGGTAGGTCATTGGGCTCCCTATATATAGTAGATTAAACTACACCAACCTGTTGAAGGTGATAGGAGCAGATCTTAGAAGATGGGAACAACTACTGATAATTTGGCTGGGTAGGGTGAACATTATCAAGATGAACATCCTTCCAAGAATCCTGTACCTGTTACAGATGTTATATGTGGTAGAGAAGGTTTTTATTTTTATTTGGCGGGGTACACGTCCAAGGGCTAGCTTACAGAGACAAAGTGGAGAGAGATAAGGGGGGGGCCTGAATTTCCCAGACCTAAGAACTTCCTGTTTGGGAGCAGAAAGTGAGTGATCACAGAGCCACCAAAGACCCACCATCCTAGAAGGGCAAGAGTAGCTCTCAGGCCCCCTCTAGCGGCTGGAGGTCTGCCTCTGAGCAAGTAAGGGATCTACTAAGAAATATAGGATATTCTTGTCTCAAAACAGGACAATCAGGAGCTTAAAGAGCACCTAGGCAGAAAGTAAGTAGAGAGAGAAAAGAAAAAAAAAAAAAAACAGAGGCAAGAGTAAGGATTCCAAATGATCACGGGGCCAGAAATAAGACATGATGGGAGTGGTGCAGTGCAGTGGCTGTGGAGCAGCAGTCTTCCGGGAGACGTTCTGGAGGATGCAGTGTTGTCCCATCTGCAGGCAGCTCTCTGGGCTAAGGGAGGAGGTTGCTCATCTCCAGGCTGAGTTGGCCAGGATTTGTGGGACCTCCTCTTCCATCCAGGGACCACCAGTGCCACTGCCATTGCCTCAAGAGATTGCCAAGAAAGAGAAGCAGTTGGACCACAGTGGGCTCAGGGAGGGTGAGGGTGGTGGAACAGAGGCGCATCCCTCCAGTTGTACCTCTCCACAATTCCTATGCCATTCTGGCAAAGTGTGGTTCCTCTATAGAGACACCTGCAGTGGAGACCAAGGAGGATGCTGGGAACCTCCACAAAGGAGACCCACAGGAGGGTGGCAGGCGAAGGAAACAACTCCTGGTGGGGGGCTCCATTGTTAGGAAGGTAGAACTGGGGGAGGAAGGGGAGAGGGAGGTAAGAAGCCTGCCTGGCACCATGGCTTGGAGGAACAGGGAGCGAATCCTCAGGATTGCCGGAGCAGCTGCACACGGGAGGGAGCTGGATATCATTGTCCACCTAGGGACAAATGATCTGGCTAAGAAAGGGATTAGAGAAGTGCAGGAAGAGTTTGTGGAATTGGGGAGGGGCCTTAGACAAGTAGCACACACGGTAACCTTCTCAGAGGTACTGCCTATCTATGGCGTAGCAGAGGCTAGGGTGTTCCGCCCCATGGGATTCAATCAGTGGTTGAAAAACTGGTGTGGAGCTCAGGAATTTGGCTTCATTGGGGACTGGGAATGGGACCTGGGAAATAAGAACACAGGGGAAGAATACACAATATCAACAGCCTATTTCGTCCTACCCCCCACAAGAATTGCCTTATGTCTGTCCCATGCATTCTTGAATTCTCCCACAGTTTTAGACCCCACAACCTCCTCAGGAAGGCTATTCAGTGCATCCACTACCCTCTCTGTGAAAAAATACTTCCTCACATTGCCCCTGAACCCCACCCCATCTTTAAATTGTGTTCCCTTTTTCTTGCACGTCTCTTTTTCTGAAAGATGCTACCCTCTTGGACTTTGTTGATTCCACTGAGGTACTCAAAAGTTTCTATCATGTCCCCCCTCTCCCTTCTTTAATCAAGGGTATACATATTAAGCTCCTTAAGTCTCTCCTCGTATGGCTTCTCTTGCAGACCCTGCACCATTTTAGTTGCCCTCCTCTGGACTGCCTCTATTCTGTCTATGTCCTTGCAGAGATGGGGTCTCAGAACTGGACGCAGTACTCCAGATGGGGTCTCACCAACTGTCTGTACAGAGGGATAACAACTTCCTGTTTTCTACTGGTGATGCCTCTCCTATGCATGCCAGTACCCCCAGCCCTCCTTACTGCCCTCTCACATTGCTTGCCCACCTTTAAGTCATCTGATATGACTACCCCAGGTCCCTTTCCATTTTGTTGTTGTTAGTATCTCACCCCATTGTGTACTCTTCCCTGGTTTTTGTTTCCCAGGTGCATTACCTTGCACTTCTTAGCACTGAATCTAAGCTGCCATACATTTGACCATTCCTCTAACCTTGCAAAGTCCCTTCTCATCCTTTCCACCCCACCTTGTGCATCAACTCTGTTGCAGATCTTTGTGTCATCTTCAAAGAGACATACTTTTCCTTCCAGTCCCTCTGCAATGTCGCTTATAAAGACATTGAAGAGGACCGGTCCTAATACTGAACCCTGCCTTACCCCACTAGTAAACCCCTTTCTTCAGAGTAGACTCCATTTACTATAACCCTCTCTGTCCTATTCTCCAGCCAATTCTTTACCCAGGCTATCATCTTGGGACCCACTCTCCAGGCTGGCTAACTGTATATTAATCTTTTGTGTGGGACTGTGTCAAATGCCTTGCTAAAGTCTAGGTAGGCCATGTCCACAGCCCCTCCCTGATCTACTACTTTGGTCACCCAGTCAAAGAAATCTATTAGATTCGTCTGGCATGAACTTCCCGCTGTGAATCCAAGCTCCCTTGGGTCCTGTGCCCCTCTGGCCTCTAGGTACTCGACAATTCTTTCCTTCAGAAGTGATTCCATCATTTTCCCTATCACTGAGGTTAAACTAACAGGTCTGTAGTTTCCTGCTTCTGCCCTGCTCCCACTTTTGTGAAGGGGAATCACATCTGCCCTCCTCCAGTCCTCAGGTACCACCCCATTCTCCCATGATTTGTTAAAGATGGTAGTCAGTGGTGTCACTAGTTCTACCCTTAATTCTTTTAGAATTCTGGGATGAATCCCATCAGGCCCCCATTGCTATGTCAGCCTTCAGTTTTAAGAGTTCTTTCAGAACCCTTTCTTCTGTAAATGGGCTGGTATCAACTTCTGCATCCAGAGTGTTTCTATTGTTTGTTTTAGGTACCTCCCCCTCTTCATTTGTAACTAATGAGCAAAAATATCTGTTTAGTATCTCTGCCTTTTCACCGTCACCCTCTGCCCACCCCCCCCCTCCTTTATTAAACCTCACTATCCCTCCCTTGGTCTTCTTTTGCTCCCTGGTGTACGTAAAAAAGGTTTTATCCCCCTTCTTAACTGAGTTGGCTATCTTTTCCTCGGTTCGGGCCTTTGCTGTTCTGACTGCCTTCCCAGCTTCCTTTTGCTTTAACTGATACAATTCTCTGTCCTGCTCCTTCTGTGATTCCTTGTACTTTCTGAATGCTTTCTTTTGCTCTTGAACCTTCACTGCCACCTCCATTGAGAACCACAGTGGTTTCTTATATCATTTTGTTTTATTTATTTGCTTCACACAAAGGCTTGTTACCTCTGTGATGGCAGCTTTTATTATTCCCCATTTTTCTTCCCCTCCCTCCTTCCTGCTCATTTGCTAGTGCATTCCTTAGGCACTCACCCATTTTGGAAAATGTCAGCCCTCCTAAAGTCCAGTACTTTTGCCTTTGTATGGCTTGACTCTATTGCTGTGTTTATTGTGAACAATACTGTTCGATGGTCACTAGTTCCCAGATGGCTACCCACTTCTACATCTGTGAGCCTCCCTCCATCTCCATTTGAGAGAACCAGGTCAAAGACTTCTCCCTCTCGAGTGGTAATTTTCTAAGGCATGCCCCCTGTAGGGCATCTAGAATAACCCCACTCTTAGAAGTGGCTGCTACAGCTGCACTCCAGTTAAGATCTGGCATATTCAGATCACCCATCAGCAATACCTCCCCTTTTTCTGCCATTCTAAGTATACTTTCTATCATTTCCTTGTCCATTTCCTCCCCCTGAGAGGGGGGTCTGTATACAACCCTTATGCGGATTGTGGTGCCATTGCCTGTCTCCAAATTGACCCACAGTGCTTCTCCTCCCTGTTTACCCTTTTGTTCTGTTGCTCTGATTCCTTCCCTTATGTAGAGAGCTACTCCTTCTCCTCTTTTACCCTCCCTGTCCCTCCTGTAGATAGTGTATCCTGGTATGTTTACGTCCCAGTCATGGTTCTGTGTGTACCATGTTTCTGTGACTTCCACAATATCCAGACGTTCGTCCTCCATCAAACCACTAATTCAGGAAGCTTGTTACCCAGACTGCGGGCATTGGTACTCATTGCTCTCCATTTTTTGATGGCTTTAGCTTCTGTAGCAGCATCCCCTGCTGACCTTTCTATCTTGTTCATTTTATCATTTAGTACCCTGTATTGTTGGGGGAAGCTGGAATTTTCCTGCTGCTTATCAGTGCCTCCCCTCTTGACTAGTTTAAAAGCTTGCCAATGAAGCATTTAAACTGACTGCCCAAAAGACTTGTTCCCTTCCTGGACAGATGCAGACCATCCTGCCAGTATAGGCTGGTGTCCCTCCAGGTGGAACCCCAGTCCCCAATGAAGCCAAACCCCTGTGCTCCACACCATTTTTTCAACCATTCATTAAACTGCATGGTGCAAAGTACCCTCGCCTCACCCATGCCACTGACAGGCAGCACCTCTGAGAAGAATACTGTGTGTGCTACTTGACTTAGGCCCCTCCCCAACTCTACAAAGTCCTTCTGCACTGCTCTAATCTCATGATGAGCCAAGTCATTTGTCCCTAGGTGGACAATGACGTCCAGCTCAGACTCCTGTGCAACTGTTCTCGTGATCCTAAGGATGCTTCCTGTCCCTCAAGCCATGGCACCAGGCAGGCACCCTTACTTAGATTTTCCCTGCTCCCCCCAGTTCTATCTCCTAATAATTGAGTCCCCCACCAGGAGCTGCTTCCTTTCCCTGTGGTGTCCTCTGCCTCCTTCCTGAGGGCCTCCCTTGTGACAGTTGTCTGCAACCTCCTTAGTCTCCTCTGCGGGTGCATCCATAGGGGAACTATGCTCCCCCAGAATGGTGTATGTATTGTGGAGTGGAACAACTGACTGGGTGTGCCTCTGTTCCACCACCCTTACCCTCCCTGAGCCCACTGTGGTCCAACTGCTCTGCTTTCTTCACAACCTCTGAGGTAGTGGTGGTGCCTCTGGTACTCCCTGGATGGGAGAGGTTCCCTTACTACTGTCCAGTGCGGACTGGGGGAAGGTTCCCTTACTACTGTCCAGTGTGGCCTGAAGACAGGCAACTTCCTCCCTCAGGGCAGAGAGTTGTCTGCAAACAGGGCAGCATCTCAGCCTCCAGAAAGACTGCTGCCCCACAGCCATTACATTGTACTACTTCCCACATGTCTGTCTACTTTTTTTTTTTTTTTTGTGTGTGTGTGTGAGATTGGTTTGTTATATAGAAATATATATATTATACAATGTGTATGCTTATATTGTCAGTGCAGTGTGCTAGAGAGGATATGACAGTGACATGCACCTTGCCCTCTTGAGGAAATGATGTCAGAACCCCAGGTATAAAGGAACTATTTCCAGGGGTGGGTGGGATGAGAGATGGGAAGGGTTTGGGCCTAAACTGTGCCCTCACGAAATAATCAGCTAAAAGCTCTGACCTACCGCTGCAATGAGTGCCTTTCTGTCATCAAGATGCCCTACACGACAATCTGACAGAGAAAATACCCTGCTAATCAAACAGAGAAAAATCCAAACATCCAAGTCAGACACAGGTAAACCTCCCCAGCCCCAAAACAGCCTGGTGACTTGTGCTCTGAAAGCAGTCAGCCCCAAAACACGTCAGCTGTGTACAAGGACAGACACAGTAAACAGTATTCAGTCCCTCTGGGTTTAAACTCTTCCTGCACTGAAAATCTTAACAATTGTAACAAAAGTAAAGCAAGGTCCACCTCCCTCTGCTGATTGAAAGACTGCCTTTTCTGATAATTCTAAGTTCCTTATTTCACCTTTCAGTTAGAAGTAGCCTCCACCTGAAGAATATTAACTTTCCTAAGGAATCTGCTACAAACTAAAGACAACTGCAAATTGTAAGGTTCACCTCCCTCTGTTGTGAGCACAACTCGCTTTCTGGCAAATCCTAAGTCCAGTGTTGCAGGTTTCAGCCAGAGGTAGCTTCACCCGAAGAATATTTAATACACATACATTTGTTTTTCAGCCTTCAGAACCCTCAATTCCTGATCCATATCTTGACAGAAATTTAGCATTGCTCTTCTCTTTACCAGAATTGTCGATCACCTTGAATTTAAATGGCTGTAGTGCCAGGTACCACCGTATAATTCTGGAAATGTTATCTTTCATTTGGCTAAGCCAAAAGAGAGGACTTAAATCTGTTAAAAGTACAAAGTCAGTTCCTAGCAAACAAAACTTAAGGGACTCCATGGCCCACTTTGCTGCTAGACATTCCTTTTCAATGGTGAAGAACCTTTTCTCTCTGTCATGCAACTTCCTACTTACGTACAGAATAGGATGCTCCGCCCCATCTATAGTTTGACTCAGTACTGCACCTAGGCCTACCTGTGATGCATCTGTTTGTAACAAAAATGGTTTCTCAAACTCTGGGCTTTTTAAAACAGGGGCTGAACATAATGCAGCCTTAATGGCTTGAAAAGCTACATCACACTCTGGGGTCCATTTCACATTATTTGGGTACCGTTTTTTCGTAAGTTCAGTGAGCGGAGTACCTAACTTTGCAAAGTTGGGAACAAATCTCAGATATTAACCAGCCAGCCCTAAAAATGACCAGACATGTTTTGTTTTAGGGACAGGGCTCTTACAGTAGCTACAGCTTCTATTTTAGATATTTCTGGCTTAACCTTCCATTTCCCAACACATAGCCCAAACATCTGGTTTCCTGCATGCCCAATGCACATTTGGTAGGATTAATAGGTCTGCATTTTTGATAGCTTGGATAACTGCTCATAGATGTTCCAGGTGGCTTTTCCAGTTTGGACTGTACACCACGACATCATCCAGGTACGCAACACAATAACCAGTGTGAGACGATAAAATTATATCCATGTATCGCTGGAATGTAGCTGGTTCACAATGTAAACCAAGTGGCATGGTGGTGAACTGACAGAATCCAACAGGAGTGGCAAATGCAATTTCGTCTCTGGATTCTTTAGCTGAAGGGATTTGCTAATAACCCTTGGTTAGATCAAGGGTACGGATATACAGGTTACTCACCTGTAACAGGAGTTCTAGGAATGGTATATGTTGTTCATCCACACTTACTGGCAGGGTCCTTACCGCTTTAAATCTTGCTGGAAGGTCTTCAAGTTGGCACCTCCCACCCACCCTGGTGGTACAACTCTCGGCTCCGCCCCATGACGCCAGATCTAGCCCGCTGGAAGAGAGGTTCTGCGTCGAAGCCAGGGAGGTCGGGTGGGTTATGTGGATGAACAACATATACCATTCCTAGAACTCCTGTTACAGGTGAGTAACCTGTATTTCTAGGGACATGGATATGTTGTTCTATCCACACTTACTGGCAGACTCCTAGCAGTTCTCCGGGAAGAGGGAGGCAAGGCGCACACCCCTACTTGGAAATAAGGACTGGAGAACAGAGGTCCCAAAACCAGCATCCCGGCATGACTCAAGGTCGATGTGGTAGTGGGTAATGAAGGTGTGTGCTGACTTCCAGGTAGCAGCCCTGCAGATTTCCTGGATAGGGACGTCCCTGGAAGCAGCCACTGAAGCAGCGGTATGGCGGGCAGAATGAGTTCTTATCCCTCTGGGAGGCTCCATACCCGCCAACCTATAGCAGAGATCTATGCAGGAGGTGACCCACCTGCCTATCGTCCGCTTGGCTGCAGATCTGCCAAGTACGGCTTCAGCGTTGGTGACAAACAGCTGGCGAACCTCTCCCCGAACTTCAGCTGTCCACTCCTTATAATAAGACAGCGCTCTTCTAGGGTCCAAAGTGTGGAGCCTATATTGGGCCTCTGAGGTGTGATTGGGGTAGAACACCGGCAGAGTCAACACCTGGTTAAGGTGAAACTCCAACACCACCTTTGGAAGGAATTTCGGTTGGGGGTACAGGACAACCTTGTCCCTGTGGAAGACCAGATAAGGAGACTCGATGGAAAGCACCTGGAGTTCTCCCATCCTTCTGGCTGACGTGATAGCCACCAAGAAGGCGGTCTTCCACGACAGGTGAGGGATGTCACACCTGTGCATTGATTAGAATGGCTTACCCATGAGCTTAGCCAATACCAGCAGTAGATCCCACGGAGGTGGAGGTTCTCGCACTGGAGGGGATATGTGATCAAGGCCTTTGAAAAAGCACCCGACCACATTCTCCTGTGCCACCTACTGCTTTCCGGCCCGTGCCCAGTAAGCAGAGATGGCTGCCAGGTGCACCTTAAGGGTCATCGACCGAAGCCCTTGCTAAGAAAGGGACCATAGGTAGTCCAGAATGCCGGCCAAGGAGCAGGAGGAAGGGTCCAACCCCTTATCCTGACACCAAATGGAGAATCTCTTCCATTTGAAGGCATAGCATTTTCTGGTCGACTCCTTACGGGATACCTCACAAACGTTGAGAACCTCGTCGGAAAGACCCAAGGCCTGGAACTCTAGCCGCTCAGGAACCAGGCCATGAGGTGCAGAGATTGAATTTCCAGGTGAGGTACCTTCCCCTGGTTGACTGAGATCAGGTCCAGATGGGCTGGAAACCACCTCGGGAGCCTGGAGCTGAGGCTGAGGCTGAGGAGATCTGGATACCAGAACTGGCGGGGCCAGTCTGGGGCTACCAGAATCACCCGCGCCTTGTACCTCCTCGCCTTTTGTGGATCAAGGGAAATGGGGAAAGGCGTACAAGAGGCCCGGGGTCCACGGCCTAGAGAAGGCATCCCCCTGCAGCGAACCCTGCTAAGGGGGGCAGGCATGAAACCGCCTCAGCTTCGCATTCTCCCTGGAGGCAAACAGGTCCACCTGAGGTGTGCCCCAGTGGGAGAACAGATTGTGTACTACCTCCGGCAGGAGAGATCACTCGTGAGATGCAGCACCTATCTGGCTTAGGGCATCGGCCAGAGTGTGAAAGGCACCCGCCACATGGATGGCTAGGAGATCTGCCTCCAGTCTGCACACGAGGGACCAAGTGCGGAGAGCTTCCTTGCACAGGGGCAAGGAGTGCGTCCCACCCTGGCGGTTTAGGTAGTACATGGTCGTGGTATTGTCCGTCTGGACCTGGACCACTTGACCCTGTACAAACGGAGCGAAGGCGGTGAGGGCTAGTCGGACCGCTTGAAGCTCCAGCAGGTTGATGTGGCAGCGAGACTCCTGAGGGGACCAGCGGCCATGCGCTCTGTGCTCCCCCAGATGGGCACCCCAACCCATCAGAGAGGCATCGGTCGTTAGAATGACCGTCGGCTCGGGCGGACAAACGGGATGCCCTCCTGCAGATGAGCTGGAACGATCCACCACTGGAGAGAGTTCCACATCTCCTGGGTCACCGCCACTGGCTGGTCCAGAGGACCGGAGCGCTGTGACCATTGGCGAGCCAGCCCCCACTGAAGGGGATGCATGTGCCAGCGGGCCCAACGGACCACGCTGGTGCTTGCCGCCATGAGGCACAGGAGGCGTAGAAAGTCCCGGGCAGGGTGCAACCGCCCAACCAAAAATGACTGGGCAAAGGAGGAAAGAACCTCGGCCCTGTCCGCCGGGAGTCGTGCTCTGGCTCGAACAGAGTCGAGCTCTGCCCCAATGAACTGAATCACCTGCGTTGACACGAGTTCCGATTTGGCCTCGTTGATGAGGAGGCCAATCTGAGAGCAGACCTGGAGGGCCAGATCTCTGGACCACTCCACCTCCAGCCAGGAGGGGGTGCAATCTGCCAGTCGTCCAGGTAAGGGTACACCTGGACCCTTCGGCGCCACAGGAATGCAGTCACCACTGCCATGCATTTGGTGAGACCCTGGGAGCTGGAGAGAGGCCGAGGGCATGGCCGGATCTCGTGAAGGGACCCCTCCGCTCTGAAGCGAAGGGATTGCTGGTGGGACGGACGGATTGGGATGTGAAAGAGTGCGTCCTGGAGGTCCAGAGAACAAAGCCACATGCCTTGTTCCAAGGATGGAATGATCTGTGCCAGAGTGACCATCCTGAAGGTTCGAGACCTTAGGAACTTGTTCAGGTCATGTAGGTCTAGAATGGGGCGCCAACCCCCCGTCCATTTCGGGACAAGGAAATACCTGGTCACAAACCCTGGGTCTGGTGGAGGATCCGCCACCTCCTTGATCACCTCCTTTTGGAGGAGCATAGCAACGTCTACTCGATGAGCCGACAGAGAGGCTGCGGACCCCACAGCTCCCCGTGGGGCGACGGCTCAATAGGGTGGGGCCTGCTCGAATTCCAGAGGCAGACCTTTCCCTACCACTTCCAACACCCAGCGGTCCATGGTGATAGTGGACCAGGTGGAAAAGAAGTGGCAGAGTCATCCCCCCATGGGGGGAACCGGGGTGACAAGGCTGGGAGCGACACCCCTCAACCCGTCACTGGGCAGACTTGGAGGAAGGACCGGCCGAGGGACCTCCTGGGCCTTTTCCTCCTGGCTTCCTGCTAGAGAAAGCTGCAGACTTGGCTTTGGGGTGCCAAGTGCGAGCCTGCTGGCCCTGATGCTGGTGTTGCGGGGCCGGACGTGCCACAGGGGCAGAAGGCCGAAAGGGCTTACGCTGCTGCTGGCGGCCTTTGTCCTTCTGGGTAGACGTGACCGAGTCCAAGGTGGCACTGGACTTCTCGATTCTCTGCAAATGACCCTCCACACCGGGACCGAACAAGTCGGTACCCAGGAAGGGAACGTCTGCCAGCTTGTGCTAGGCATCCACCGTGAAGGTGGAGATCCGCAGCCAAGCTCTCCGGCGCATGGCCACTGCAGCCGCTACTGACCGGGCACAAAAGTCTCCAATGTCAAGAGTAGTTTGGAGCAACTGCTTTGCCACGGCCCTTCCCTGATCCCACACCTGCTTGACCGTAGTCTGGAGGTCAGCCGGGAGATGAGGAATCACCTCATCCAGGGAGCCCAAAAGGGCGTGGGAAAAGTGTGCCATCAGTATGACCAAACTGGCCTGACAAAGGCCTAAGGAGGACGCAGCGGAAATTTTATGCCCGGAGTAGTCCAGTTTCTTAGACTCTTAATCCGGTGGCTTGTCCACGTCCCGAGCGTTTCCGGAGCACCAGAAAACACTGTCAGTCACCAACCCCTCCGCAGGGGGGTGCTCCAAGATTCCGGAGAGTGAGCCGGTGGGAACGGCATACTTCCTGGCCAAGGGAGCTGGACAAGAAGCCGGACGCCGCCATAGCTCCAGGGCCAGGCCAACAATGGCTTCGGCCACAGGAAAGGCCTCCGTAGGAGAATCCCCTTGGTCCAGTATCTCCGTGAGGGGATACTTAGCCCGCTTTGACACGGGTTCAAGCTTCATCCCAGTAGATTCTGAGATGAGCTGAAGTAATCCCATGAACGAGGATGGGCTCTCGTCCACAGACTGTCCCCCAGAGGACTCCAGGTCGAGAGGCCTGGAGAACAGGGAAGAGTCATCGTCAGACTCCAAGGAGTCTGCAAACAGCTGCCGAGGGCCTGAGCCACCCTCCAGCTGCTGAGGACGATCGGGAGTGAGGGTGACCGACAACCGATGGGGCAACACAGGACCCAATCGAGAATCCTTGGTCGGAGCCCCAGTTTGTGGTTGTGGAGGCAGGGGTTCCATCACGATGGGTGGTGCAGCTGGTTTTGGCCGAGCAACCGGCGCCGGCTTCAGCTCCTCGATGAACATGAGGGGTTATTTCGGCTGCTCAGGTGACAGCGCCTTGATGTCCAGGGAAGGCGACAGAGTCGGCTTGCTTCCGGACAAAGGGAGCTGCTGCCACATCAGATCCTCGTAGCACCGACGCAACTGGCGCCGGAGCCTATCCTCCAAGGAGGACGATGACAAGGACAAGTGGTGCTGCCGCTTCCCTCGTTGCAGAGACCACCAATGTCGGCAGGATCGGCTGGACTGAGAGGAGGTCTGAGACAGAGACCGAGATCCTCTGTGTTTCCGAGGGTGGGTCTGGGCGGGAGCGGGGGGGAAACCCGTTCCTCCCCCGGCTCAGGGACCTTAACCGAGGACTCCAGCACAGGAGGCACGGGCAAGTCCTCTGTTTCCCCCGGGGGAACCGGTGAAGAAGGGTTGTTGGCTTTTCCAGTCGACAGCCAGTCCAACAGGTCGAGAAAAATCTCGACTGCATCGACGGGCGTCTCGGCTGGCTGACCTGACGGGGACACCGTGAAGCCAGCGGCCTTAGCCGCAACCTCGACCGAAGTAGAGTGTCAACTATCCGGGGAAGGGGACCTCTCCCACTAACGTCGACGGTGGGACTTACATTTTGAGTCCTTTTTCTTGGACCGAGAGGAGTGTCCCAAGGGCCCCTCTCCTTTAGTAGACAGGGATTGACAAAGCTCCTTAAATGAAGCTGAGTAGGAGGAGTCCAAGGAGAGCGGCATAAATGCCGCGACCGAGGAAGAAGAATATGCGGCCTGGGCCGCCTCCTCCTCCTCGAGGGCGATCATTTGCTTAAGTTGCTCAGCCGAGCCTGCTGCCATGGACACCACCCAAAGGGCCTCCTTCGACTTAACCGGAAGAATGCGTCTCTCGGAGCGCCCAAGTTGAAGTCTGGCAGCACGGTCTTCGAGAACGTTGACCGAGAAGGACTTGCACAATTCGCAGGCCTGCGGTTCGTGTTCGAGCGCAAGGCAGTAAACGCACATGGAATGCGGATCGGTCCGAGACATCTTCTGCCCACAAGGGCACCGCCGAAATCCAGGAGTCGATTTGTCCATCGCAGACGCGAAGGAAGAAAAAGACTGAAGTCTAGAAAATTTAAGAACGAGTTTCGGTTTAACCGCCAAGTTAGGATCCAGGCCTAAAACGCAAAGCGCTAAGGAGGGATCCTGAGCTTCCAAGCAGTAAGGAAGATCTGGCGTCATGGGGCAAAGCCGAGAGTTTTACCACCAGGGTGGGTGGGAGGAGCCAGCTTGAAGACCTTCTGGCAATATTTAAAGCAGCAAGGCACCTGCCAGTAAGTGTGGACAGAACAACATATCCATGTCCCTAGAAATACATTGTACTCCCCAGTCTGTCCACCAAATCATCTATTCTGGTCATAGGATAACTGTCAAATTCTAACACTCGATTAAGTTTCCTAAAATCAAGGCAGATTCTAACATCCCCTACTTTTTCGTTTACAATTACCATTAGAGATGACCAGGCACTCCTCGACTCTTCTAGGATACCAAATTCTTTCATCTTTTTGTATTTCCTTATCCATGTCAGTTTACTCAAATCATATCTGCCGAGGCCAGTCTGGGATGATAAGAATCATCCTGCCCCATGTGCCTACAACTTCAGCAGCATTTTCTGAACTAAGGGAAGAGAAGGAAAATGTACAGGAAGCATCTTGCCACTGCAGTGACTACATCCTGAAAGAAAACACCAGGGTCTGGATTTCTGACGCATGATAGAGGCAGTTTTGCATTGAGGGGCGGATGCAAAAAGGACTAGGTCCGGACTGCCCCACTCATCGTATAGCGACTGCACGACGTCTGAACTGACAACGTGCTCAAGGCACCACTCTCACATCCTCACCTCTTTCCTGCACAGAGGGCTAGAGAGCGCTCCACCCTTCCTGTTGATGAAAACGTCACAATTTTGTCATCCGTCTGAAGTGGGATCATTTCGTGGCAGAGGGCCTCCCTTCAGGACTTGGAAAGCATATAAGACAGCTCTTATCTCTAAGATATTTAGGAGAAGATGATGCTCCTCCTGGCTCCACACCTGAGTGTAGAGGTCTTGACAGTGAGCTCCCCCAACCAATCAGGAGTGCAACCGTGGGATGGTAATCTGAGATTTCAGAGGATAAGGCTAGACCTCACAAAAGCTAGATCAACTGCGTCTACCATGTGAGTAATTTTGCAGTTCTGTCATTTTGCGGAGGATTGTGGATGCGTAGTCGGAGACCACTATTTGCTGCCAATGAAGGCGCAAGTCCCAGCATCTGCTGCATCAAAAATGGCCCAAACAGAGTCACTTTCCATGAAGTAATGAGACATCTGAAGATGCTGTTTCTTCCATTCTCCGCAAGGAAGAACCCTCAGCCTAGAGGTATGCAGGAGGGTTCCTATAAAGAGGAGCTTGTGGGAAGGTGAAACTCGCACCTTCCCTGAAATCAGAAAACCTCTCTGGGAAGACAGCAACTGAGAAGCTGTGGTAACTGCTTCCTGTGACTCCAGCCCAGATGGGCTGGCTCGGAGCCAAACATCCAGGAAGTGAAGACTTATAACATCGAGGTTGTAGTGAATTCCTCCCTGAACAGGTACTTGTTTAAACTTTCAAGGTTGAGAAATGGGCATGCCGTCAGTTATCTTGGAACCAAGCAAAGGAAGTAGGAAAGTACCATAAAAGTAGATCTTCGAGAGAGGCTTTTGCAGTAGGTAATTACATATAGGACTGATGCCAGCAGGCGTCAGGACCCCATGGAAAAATTTCTAGCCAGCAGTCTCTGGCGGGGGACCGCCCCCACATCAGGTGACCGACATCATGCGACATCAGTGTAAAGGGGCGGTACCCCACGCCTGCCTTCCAGTTCTTTCCCGCCGTTAGCTTGCGAAAGCGCCTTGCGGTTAAGTTCACTCTGCTTTGTCAGTCTGTTTTATTACCGTTTTTTCTTCGATTTTCTCTGAAAACCCTTTCATTATCTGCCGTGTATATCGTCCCCTACTCCATCCAATTAACATAAAAATTAGGTGCAGTTCGTGCGGTGCCCAGCTCCCGCATAAGGACGGACACTCCCAGTGCCTCTTCTGTCTAGGCCCGGATCACTCCGTGGAGAAGTGCCAGCACTGCCAGCAAAAGTTTTTTTTTTGTAAAGGATATGTCCAAGGACAAAGAGAATAAGATGGACGGGAACAAGGAGGAGGAGGAAAGAACGGCGGGCAACTGCCAACTCCCACCCCACAGGGGTGGAGCTAACGCACTGGAGAAGGAGTGCCCCCCCATGCTGACCACTCTCCCCAGAACATTATCCCCCATGTGCCCCTGTTTACCCCATTCCTGACAAGAAAGGAGTGGGGGTGAGGCTGGGCACAGAGAGGGAGGGGGACCCAGAGGCTGAGGCCCCAGGGGTATGGAGGGCGGGATTGTGATGAATGGTGAAGATACACAGAAAGATCATAATTACGGTAGGTACGTAATTTTCATATCTTACGTGTGTGAATCTTCACCATTCATCATATATGGGTGAGTGCTGAGCCCCCCCCCGAAGGGGGTTTTCTTTTAACCCCAAGGGACAGAGTCCCTTAGCTCTCAGTGGGTGACACACTAAGAGAAAGAACCTTCAGGACCTGGAGAGGCCAGAGAGTGGGGAGAGTGAGATGGGGACCCCGCCGGATGGGGAAGGAAGTTGCCCCGACAAACGCCGTCTCGCTCTATGGGAGAAGAGATAGGTTCTCTGGTGAGCAGAGTTATTCACCCTACGCCGGGCCAAGGGTGACAACCGGGAAAAACGCAGCCATGCCATCCGCCTAGTGCAGATCGCTGTGCCTACAACCCTGGTAGCTACCTCATTGGCATCATAGGATGTCCTCGCTTCGTGCCTTGCTAGCTGCAGGCCACGCGTAGAGTGTGTGATGGCTTGTCTGGTTTGCTCCGTGTCAGGCAACGAGGCAAGAAGCTGACCTAGCCTGGACCACAAGAACCTTTCATAGGCTGCATAGTGGGCCTGATGTGCAGAAATAGAAAGCAACAACAGTGCCAAGTAGCAAGCCCTCCTACCCTAGAAGTCAAAATCCGAGGAGTCATGATCTGGGGGCCAGTCACAGTGAAGGGCGCGAAGTCTATCGGGAGTGCCCAGCTGCGTCAATCCAGACTGCGGATGAGGCATGGAACCTGGAGACGGGGGTGTGTGTGTGTGTGTGTGTGTGTGTGTGTATGCAAAACTGCTGGCAGAGATCCTTAGGGGCAGGAACTCCGGAGAAGGACCTCTGCCAGGGACGCAATGAAGCCTCCCGAAAGGAAGCAGGCCAGGGGGGCACCACAAGGGTGTCCTCGCTGAAATCGCCTAGAAAGGTGTGCTCCGAGTGCTCTGGATTGCTTAAAGTGGCAGGGGTGAGGTGCAAGTCCTTAAACATCCTCACGAGGAAACGCTGATACTCTGCGAGATCAGCGGGTGGAGAGATGTGGACAGAAGGCTCCTCTCCCCCAGAAGAGGGGGATGAACAGTTGGAGGACGCCAAATGCTCAGAGGGTGGCTGCTCGGAGGGAGGTTGAAAAACCTGTTTGTCCACTGCCCTGACATAAGCAGGGAACCAAGAAGCCACCACCGTGAACTGTTCCCAGGAGAGAGGCCCGCTAGGACCAAGGATGCCTGGGAATGCAGGAGAATGTGGCAGAGGGATGGGGACAGAGCCGAGAAGAGAAGTCGGCTGACCTCCGCCTGGGCTAGGGAGCGGACCAGGAGCACCCGAAGATGAAGGTGCTCCGGAAGACTCCACAGCCAACAGCTGAACAACCATTTCGGTACTATCTTGTCTGCGCCCTGAATAATCCTCCCATGAGGCGACTGGGGCCGTATAGGTCCAGAAGGATGGTCCCCTACCTCAAAAGGATGAGGCTACCTCAAAGACAGCAAGGGGGAAGAGCGGAGATCTGCACTGTGGCTTCCCCAAAGCCCAGGTGGGCTCCAGGAAAAAGGTTGCCGTGCAGCCCCCATGCCCCTCGACCCCTCGGAATCTGAGAGAGCCCTCCTCCTCGAGAGGCCAGCCTAAGTAGCTGACAGCCCTGGTCAGCACCCGAAGGAGCTAACCAAGACACAGTACCCTCCCCTCCCGTAGGTGCCCTGATCGGCCCCAAAGTTGGGCGACCCAGGCACACCACACGAGGGGGTACCACTGCTGAGGGGTCAGTGAACCCACCGAGACCGGGCTGCAAAGCTATAGTGGCCTGCACCACTGCCTGCTGGTCAGCACCCTGACCCCAGTCTCGGTAGCCACCGACCTTACCTAAGAAGGGGTCTGACTCTGGTTTGTCGTAGACAATACAGGGCTGCCCACCCCAGCAGCCAACCCCAAGGAGTCAGACTGCTCACCTGACTCAGAGTCCAACTCCACCTCCCAAGAAGTAGAGGCAGAAGCCCTGTGCCAGACCGTAGGAGGGCGCCTGAAATGGAGACCATGCCGAGCCAGTGCCCCCCACAGCACCGTGAACGGTATCCGAGGAGGACATAGTTCCAGCCCGGGCAGCAGCCTCTTAGTCGGAACCTGTCATGGCGCCGTCCAGCTCCATGATGCCTCAAACTGTGCCGAGGGCAGAGACGGCGCCAACGACTGCTCCAACAGCGCTCTTGGTGTCGTGGACAGCGCCACCTGGCTCCACAGCGTCCACAAACGGTGCCGAGGGCAGGGGCAGCACAGACAACGGCGCCGAGGTCGGAAACCCCCAGAGCGCCGTCCAGCCACACAGTGCCGCAAATGGCGCCAAAGGCAGGGACAGTGCCGACGATGGCGCCAACAGCGAATTCTGAAGCCCCCACGGTGCCATGCCCAGAGGCAGACATGGCGCCATGCTCAACCTCAAGGCAAGAAGAGGAAAAGGACACCGTAGAGCCTCCCACAATGCCACTAGCAATATCGGTGCCGCGAATGGCGCAGACAGCAGCCACAGCGCCGAGAGACAAACCGGCACCGATGACGGCTCTGTCAGGTCCACGGCGCCAACCCAGTCCTTGCGAACCACGGGTTCACACCGGGGAGCCTTCACCCCGAAGTGTGACTGCCATGGCCGTGCCTCCCGCCTGCCCCCAGGAAAGGCGGACTGGGCCTCCTTCACCGTGGAAGGAGCCTCGGTGACGACCAGGCTACTAAAACCCGGGCTCCCTCCTCCTCGATCCGTATAGAACCGGGGAGAGACCCGGAGGAAAGCTGAGAAGCGTGAAGCAACCCGAAGCGAGTCGCCCGACCCGAGAGAAGTCGGCAGAGCTCGCCACTTTCCATGCATCGTTAGTGACGATAACACGGGCGGGCCGTGGAGAAACAGGCATCCTACACGAGTCCATGTCGGATGTGGGCCAAGACACGTAAGGCAACAGTCGTATTGGTCGGTGATGGAAAATTTACGGCCGCAAGGGCACCGCGGCATGAGGAGCAGTCCCGTCTTCGAAGCCTTCTTGCCCTCTGAGCCAGACATGACCTACAAGAAAAAAAAAAAAAAAACGAACACCAAAACAGACTCGACGTCGCCAAGAATAAAATTGGAAAGGTCTTACCAAGCGACATCGAGTAAGGCAACTAGAACCAGCAGGAAATAAGCCGACGGACTGCGGCATGGAAGGAATGATTGATGGAGTCGAAAACTTTACTGCGTAGGCATTAGGCCTTGAAGTTCTCTGGAGCTTCCCACAAGGCAACCTCGACGGCGGGAGACAAAGAACTGGCAGGCAGACAGAGTCGACAGCGCCTAACGGCCAACCCACGAGTGCCAGGCAATGCGTCGGCCTTGAGGGCGGCGCCGATGGTGCGTCGGCTCCACCTGCCAAAAAAAAAAAAAAAAAAAAGCTCCTCGGCGAGGGTCCGACCTCCGCCAAATACCCATATGTGGTGAATGGTGAAGACCGACACAGATAAGATCCTGTGTTCCGATTCGTCATGGAACAACTTCTACTGCCCTGATCCCTCAGAGCCCCAGTCTCCCAGAGTAAAGAGGGTCTGACAGAGAGGCAGACAGACTGGGCTGTCCTGCCTGAGTCTGTGGAATATCTCTGCAAAATTGGGAGAGTATCCCTTTCAGACAATCCTGATGACCCATACGTCCGCTGGATTGGACTTCCACTGGTTGTAAAACTAAATCAGACGCCCCCTCCTCCCCGAGAGGCATCCACCTCAGACATCTGAGGTGGGACCTGGGCCAGATCCAAGAGGATGGTGGTACAGGCTGCTTTCTTCGTGGTTGAGGAGTTGGTTCCTGACAAAGGCTTCCAGGCCTCTACCTTGAAAGGACTGTCTGTTACGAGAATGGCAATGGTACTGTCCCTCTGAGGGGGGAGCAGGAGCCATAGTGGCCTTCAGAGTTCAACCGGAAGGCCGAACCGATAAGCACCACCAAGGAGATGTTGATCACCTGCTGCCAACAGCAGCTGCAGTAGGGGCAATGACATAGGCATCTATAAAAGCTTTTAGCCGATTATTGGGCTATATGCCCCTTCCAATGGAGCAGCAGATTCCAGGAGGCTCTCGACCACTGAACTGAGTGTGTTCCACAGGGTGTACTTGTACTGAGGAATGTAGAAGCTCAAGACATAGAAGCCTGCTTTGGTCCACAGATTGGAAATGTTATGGTGGACAACATATCCCTGAGGAAAAACTGGAATGAAGATTTTCCATCACAGGCTCTGATGATACAGAAGGCTTGCATTCCAGACCCTAAAATGAGTCATCCATTGCATCTTTGACAAAGCAGGACACGGAGAGAGACTCATTCAGATCCACTTCTACCCCAGAAGAACCTTCAAAAGGCAGGTCCAAACCAGGATCACAGGAGACGCCGCCACCCGGATCGGTTTCGAGGAGTTCTGTGCCATCCATGACGCAGGCACCACTCACAGCGCCAGCACCACATACTGGCCCCTAGAACTGAAAAAAGAGGGGGAAGGAAAGCGGTACCCATGCTGGCCTCTGCAGGGGGGGAAAAAAGGAGAGGGGGTAGGCACACGGGGTTGGCGTCGATGGTGCCGGCACCGGGGGAGGGTACCGTGCACATCCTGCCCAACCGACTAGGCCGTGGCCCAGTGGTTCCAAGACCCACAGGCCCCAGGTCCACTGGCCAGGTCAACTGGGCAGATGTCTTGCCTCCTGCTCAAAGAGCGGCCCAGAAGTGAAACTACTCACCAGAGCCCCATCGAGGACAGAGATGGGGCCCGGTGTCAAAGATAACGGCCATTAAGAACATAGCCACAGATGACCCCGCCAAGTCGGGTCAAGCTAGCCACTCTCCACCACCGAAGATCCCCACGGAGACGTACCACAGGGTGACCTCGAGCGGTACTGCTTCTTCTTCCATCGACAGGAGGAGGAGGAAAAGTTTGAGGTCAAGCGGAGCCGGGTCCCCGATCGAGGTTGGGAACAGGCCCTCAGTTTTTGTGATTCGGGTGGACTGTCCTCCCCCTGAGCACCACAGCCCCACAGCTTTCAAACTAAGTCTCCCTACCATCTAAGGTCGACTCTGTTGATGGCAGCCTGAGAAATTCTTCCTCTTTTTCTGCATCTTCTTTTTTTTTTTTTTTAAACAAGAAAAGAGCACTAAAAGTAGTAAATTGATCGAATACTAAACAGCTCTAGCTGCTGTAGCAAAGATGAAGACCTGACTCCCGGCAGGCAAGTGACATCATCTAAGCGTACTGGACAGCGGGAGAAAAGGAACTGAGGCAGTTGGAGGGTCGACGCTGAGATAGCCTATATGGCACGAGCCAGTCTCATAGTGCCGCGCATGTACAGTCTTATCCCGGTGCTGATCCTCCTGTAGATTTTTGGCTCCCGCAGGGTCCTAACGCCCCCGGCATAGTACCATTAGTGTGACTGAATGGTGGAGACTTTTAATCCAGGAAGATCTAAATTTAGAGCAATAGCGGTCGGTTCCTTATATTTAAAAGGAACTGCGATTAAAACAAGCTTATTTGTTTTTATTCAAAAAGGGACTGGTTCCTAAAAAAAAAAAACGATACCCAGACTATAGGTATTTTATTCGACTGTGTTGACTACCAGAAACGCGATCGGTTCCTAGAAAAAAATGGGAACCAATTGCAATTAAAATAAAGCAGTTTTAAATAAGTAAACAATAAAGTTTCAAACTAAACAGCTAACGGTCAGAACCGCAAGTTAAAATACTTCAGACTAAATCAATTGTTTCTTGGGAACCACTAAAACGAGTTAAAATACTTAAATACACTAAACTTAGTAAATAACTATAAGAGGCAAAGTAAGAATAAAATAATTGACAAAATACCACTTTTTCAACAAAATAAACAGTCTTGCAGCAAAGTTCCTTTGTAGTCTTGGGGCAAGGTATTAAATAAGCAGAAAAAAATTGATTAGCAGTTTTACACATGAAAGTGTTAATCAAAAATAAATGGCACTTGGCACAGAATGGTTAGCAAAATTTAAAAATATATATAATTTTATTAATTTTGTCTACTGTGCCATAGACTCACTAAAAAAACAGCTCTGGTCAGAGCTGATATGGCTGTGGAGATCTTTTGGGATGCTTTTACCCATTATCCCTAAATAAATTTGCACAATGCAGATCTGCTGAGAGGCGGTTTCAATGTGGTCTTCCTTTTACTATGTTTGCTTGCACGCATGTGAAAGAAACATAGCGCCATCATCCGAGATACCGGATGCAGTGGCATACAGTTGAAAGGGAAAGCTCCGCTTCAGTGGCATCCCCATACGCATAAGCACTGCATTTGCGTGCTTGTCGCGGCCTCCTAGCGCACACACTGTATGGCGGCTCCAGGCCCCCTCCCAAAAAATAAGGCTCCGTGCCACGCTGGGAGCCCACCCCAGCATGGCAAACAATGTAATGACTGACAGGTGCCAAACTCTGCTGGCTCCACATCTCGGGGCCCCCCAAAACGCTTCCAGGCTCCCAGCCGTGGCAGAACTGTAATGGCCGACAGGAGTGCCCAATCTCCCATCGGCTCCAGCCTCCAAGCAGTTTTCCTGATGCCACGCTGGAAGCCCACCCCAGCGTGGCAAATGTCCCGCCATCCTCCTTTAAATAAAAAGTCCCTGAAAGAAAAACGTCCCTTGCAGTCTGTTGGCCCACGCACCCACCCACTGCGACCCTGCCTCCCCACCCCTCACCCCATACTTACCTCCAGACTCGCACGACAATCTTCGGTGAACCGGGAACACGTCTGCACTATTTAAAGCCAATCGCAAACTGAGGAAATGCCGGTAAGCTGTATAATGTCATAGATAGGGTTTTTTTTCAACTTTGATGCATATCTCAGGCATTTTTTGGAATTTTTGCACCAAATTTTCAACATGGGGTTTTTGGGACCCCTCCTTATGAATTCTGTCACTGTCTTGGCGTTAATCGGGCCCGAAGGGTGATTTCGTGGTCACTGCGCCGGGTCACTCGGGACAGAAACTGACAGTGCCAGTGTTCATGAGGTGGGCTCTCAAAAAGCCTATGTTGAAATGTGGTGAAAAAGTATCACTTGTTCTTTTAGCTGCAGTTGCAGTTCCCACGCATCACGATACCGAATTCCTTAATATCTTCATCGGATTATTTACCATTTTAACATTACTCTTATGAGCAGTACAGCTGTCATTTTTCACATCTCGCTCAAAATTTGTTTCTGCACATGCAGCGCACAATGGTGCAGTCGGTGTGGGGAAAAAAATGTTTGGGACAGATTAAGAAAAACACAGTGACACTGGTCATGAGCAGAGGTCTTAAAATGGTTATGTTGAAAATTTGGTGACAAAACTCCATAAAATAACTGTGTTACGAGTGAACATTACGCAGTTTCCAAGCATCCTCATAAGTTCATGAAGTTGTAATATTTTCAGTCCAGATTTTCACCAGTGGCATTTTTCCACACTTCCTTATGAACAGTACAGCTGTCATTTTTCACAACATGGCCGAAATGTGTTTTCACACTTTTAGCGCAGAAATGCGTGGTCGCTGTGGGAAATCATTGTTCGGGACAGATAAAGAAAATCACAGTGACACTGTTCATGATCGGAGGTCCCAAAATGCCTGTGTTAATCTGCTGAAAAATCCCCAACCAATTACGTTACGGGTGTGCGCTGCACAGTTTCTACGCATTACTCGTGACTTCACCAGTTTTTTAATATTTTCACTGCAGATTTTCAACATTGCCATTTTTTTTTTTTACATCTCCCCATAAACAGTACCACTGTCATTTTTCACATCCTGTTCGATGTATTTGCACTCAGGTGCCAAATGCCGAGTCGCTGTGCAAAAGCAGCTTTCGCTAACAAACTGATATTGCCATTGTTCATGAGGTGGGGTCACAAAAAAAAAAAAAAAAAACGCTGGAAAATTTGGAGTGAAAATACCAATGAATGCCTGAGGCGTTAGGGTTTCCGACCATAATGCCCCACTCTGTACAGAATGACAGGCATCAGGGCTGTGACTTGGGATTGTTGCCTGCAATGCTCATGCCATTCCACCCCCACCCACACCCTGCAGCCAGTGAGAAGCATCAAGGTGTGCCTTGGACTCTTCAGCCCCAAAGTTCACCCCATTCTCCTATACCGCACCCATCTTACCGTATTTCCTGATGGAATGGGGGTGCGCATAAGGGCCAAAGACCGCAAGGCACACTGCGACACTTGTCGGTGTCTGCAGGGTACGGTGTGGTGAAATGGCGTGGCCGTTATGCCCGATGACCCAAAGGCACACCCCAATGCCTGTCACTATCTGCAGGATGGTGACGGGCTTGGCTTCAGTTCAATACTTCACTGCCATTCCTAGTATGTAGCTCTGTAACTCCTACACTACCAATGCCAATTCTAGCAATCGAACATTCGGCATTGACAAATGCTTGTTACAATGTGTTTTCCTAGACTATGCCTGCTGATTGCTATATGTTTAGCCTGGACAGTTCACAGTAGACATGGCATCGCATTTTCAGTGGGGCTCTATATCTACACAATATTATGCTGCATTGCGTAACATCAGAACACACTGAAAACAATATTTTACATCTGGACTAGGCTACCCTGAATTAATACATTATAAAAGTGGTTAAATCATGACCCCACTGTAAACAAGATATTGCATCTAATCTGGGACATCCTGAGTAAATACAGTGCAAAAATGTGTAAAATGAAGATCACAATGACAATGAGATGTAGCATCTCCCCAGCGCTATCCAGGATACAAAATATAGGATAAGAAATATTTAAAGAGCTAGTGGAGCCAAAACAGACAGACAGGAAAAAAATGCAAATTTTAAGTAGTAATCAGTTGTAATTTTTTATTTCTGAAGTATTTTTCTTTTTCCTTTTGTTCTTCTGAAAGTATTCTATGTGATAATATGGTGCTGGGTGCATGGAACAGCTGTTAGCCTGGCAGCTGACATAGCTTTCTCTACTGCTCGACACAACACCATCAGCATTGTGATCTCACTGACTGTGACATCACAGGTGAATGACCTGGCAGTCACTTACTTGCTGTTTCTAAGTAGCAGTAATGTCACAGACATTGAGGTCACAATGCTGATGATATGGTGTGGGGCAGTAGAGTAAGATATGTCAGCTGCCAGGCTAAGAGCTGTTCCACACATCGCACCTACTAACATCAGGTAAAACAATCTTCTATTTAAACAAAGGGAAAATAAAAAGTATGTCAGATATAAAAAGTAACGACTGGCTGCTTTTAAAATCTAATAGTTTTAGGCAGTACACTAGCTCTGTAAAGGAAATCTACTTTAGACTGAACTTCACTGTGTTCACTGACAAACTGTTTATTGTTGTATAATATATTAGATTGCAGTATTTATTTTGAATGTTGTGACCATGAGGATGGTGTGTATGTGTGTGTTTGCTGTAGCGCAATACATTTTGGCCCCCAAAAAGCAAATTCCTACTGCTTGCTATACAATTAACTCGGACAGTTTACATAAGACCTGGCATATGTCTGAGACAGTTCTTACCAGATAGTGTCTTAAGAGTTAAAAAAAACAACAACAACAACAAACAAAAAAAAAAACAGTGCAACATTTGTTCCTGGGAAAGGGTGACATTTATGAGGTATGAATCTTTCTTGAAAGACAATAGTTGCCCAGCTGAAGCCATTTTTATTTTATTTCATTTATTTAAGTCTTTGGTAATCGGGTAAGTGCACTGATCCAGGGGACCGTTTTCAGGCACGACCCGGGCCACACAGCTGGCAGTTACAGAGATAGTGACAAGTTATACAGTGAGTACAAGCCATGTGGATATACAGACATAATTGGTGAACAAAGTGGATATACAGACATCATTGAACAAAAAGAGTGACATAGGAAAGTAAAATTAATGAGAGGCTGAAAAAAAAAAAATCAGTACATCATAACATACTAATTGCCAGCAGAATAGGCCTTACGGTCTGTTGAGTCTGCTCATGCCTCAGGGCCCCAAGTGGGTACTGAGGCCTCCCTTCCCCACTGCATTTGTTTCCCCCGACATCCATGCCAGCCCCCTTGGGCCAGAGCCACCCCTGCTTTATCCCTATTCTAAGCCTGTCCCACCCTTTCTTGAAACCCTCTACCATAGAAGACAGAACCAGCTCGCCTGGGAGCACATTCCACCCTCTCAGTGAAATACCTCCTCCTCTTTCCCCCCAATCCTTCCTCCTTCCCTCCAACTTCAAACCATGCCCTCTGGTGATACCCCCCTCCTTTAATCTAAAAAGCCCCTCCCCGTTTACCCTATTTATCCCCTTGAAGTAATTGAAGATCTCAATCATGTCCCCCCGCTCCCTCCTCTCCTCCACTGAAAACAGGCCAAGCTCCTCCAGTCTCTCCTCATACGCCATATTTCCCAGACCATGTATCATCTTGGTTGCCCTCCGCTGGACCCTTTCCAGGAGCTGTATGTCCTTTCTCAGGTGCAGTCTCCAGAACTGTACACAGTACTCAAGATGCGTTCTAATCAGACCATTGTACAGTGGCAGAATCACTTCCCTACTCCTTAAGGTGATCCCCCTTGCGATGCAGCCCAACATCCTGTTTGCCTTGACTGCCACCCTCCTGCACTGCTCAGAGTTATTCATACCTTCATCCACCAGGATCCCGAGGTCTTTTTCTCCTGACGTGGCCTCCGAACACCACCCCACCCAAGGTGTACTCATGTTTAGGGTTCCCCCTCTCCAGGTGTAACACACCTTGCATTTTGAGGAGTTAAAATGTCATTTCCAGGTGCAAGCCCACCTATCCAGGGTGTCCAGGTTCCCTTGCAGGGCTATCCTCCCCTCATCCCCCTCAACCACTGTTCCCAGCTTGGAGTCATCAGCGAAGAGACTCATTTCACACCCTTATGATAAACAATTATTATACAATTATTTACCAAGGACAAGAAGCAGGCAGTGAGGGATGTAAGACAGGAGTCCAAAGAAATGAACGAGGGCAGAGGAGGCCAAAGCAGCCCAAGAAGGAAAAGTCAGAAAGGTAGGGGGGGTAGAGTTATCCAAGCTAGCAACGGCATGTGGCCTCATCAAGCAGCCAGGATTTGAGATGTATCCTGAAAGTGGCAGGGGATGAGCATGGGGATTCTGCTAGTAGCAAGAACATGTTTAAATAAGAATTTAAATGTGTAAGTTGTTGCCTTTCAAAGTGGGCAAACAAATCTCCAGTTTAATAGGCAACCAATATTTAGCAAGCTGTTTCAGTTTCCTAATGGCCATCTGATAAGCAGCTTTAGTGCTGCCTCCAACATTCTAAACACAAAGAAGGGAGTAGTTCATTTCATTTGGCATATTGATTTATACTTGTGGAAGGATACACTGAAATGTCTAAAAACGTGTTCCACATTTCTCCATTTTCAAGCAACAGACAGTAAGATGCCTGTAGGCTCTGCTCACAGCCATAAAAAATGGTTAGCAGTATACTGCTACACATTTTTGGAAATGGTTAGCATTACCCCTTGTTTTGCATCACGTTTTGCTATGCTATACCAGCTTATCCATTAGGTAGGGAAATGGGCAGACTGGGTGGGCCAAGCGGTCCTTATCTGCTGTCAAATTCTATGTTTCTATGTACTGTAAATGGAAAAACTGAATCTAGCAGTTAGGGAGAAAGAGGCAGCAGTTTTAATGTAGCATTGCAGATTCTTCTAATTTGCATACATTCCAAACTCTACGTTCCGAGGGCAGTCAGCTGCTCTAGACTGACTGCATATGTATAATACTACTAGGACATTCCTGGGTCTTGAAACCAATGTATTCTAATGAGGTCAGTTTGCTCAGTCCTATCTCACTCCATTACATTGTACCTCCACACGATAGCCAAGGGCAGTATTGCCAATGATTAAGGGAAGTAGGAGGAGTATTTTTTTTTTTTTTTTTTTTTTAAACAGAAGAGACACACTAAGCTGCAGCTTGTTTACAAGTGCGACCTGGGAGCACAAGGAAGTTAAGTAAATTGCTCAGGGTCACACAATATGCAAGTGGAGGCTGTAGGATTCAAACTCGGGTCTCCAGGATTGTAGCTCAGAGCTTCAAACTACTGCGCTATACTGCTTCCTTCCTATTTAAAGTCTAAAAGTTAATAATGTTCAAACGTTAAGTTAAAAAGGAGGAAGCAGAATAGCGTAGTGAATCACAGAAGCTGAAAGCAGAAAAGGCCATTCGGCCCCCCACACCTCCTGTCCCTGCAAGCCCCGCCTCCCCCATTACTCAGCCCCATATGCTTGTCCCATGCCCTCTTGAATTTTTCCACCAATTTTGCCTCCATCTGGTAGGTCTGTTCCAGGGCTCCACCACCCCTCCATGAAGAAACACCCTCTCACATTGCCCCTGTATCTTTTTCCTTGCAGTCTGAGGCTGTGCCCTCTAGTTTTGACCCCCTCCTTCTTCATAAGTAAATCCTCTTCTCCCACTTTATTGAGCCCCTTTACATATTTAAAAGTTTCAATCATGTCTCCCCTTTCCCTCCTTGTCTCTAGCGTGTACAGATCCAGCTCCTTACACCTCTGCTCGTATGACTTTCCCTGTGTAACCCCCCTGCAAATGGGGGTTCCCAAAAGACTTCCAGGAGCTTGCTTGAATGCTCCAAGCCTGAATGGTGTTTGGCATTTAAGCCATTTATCAGTGAGTGTTTTAGAGCCTCTGGTACTGTCTCTTTAAGAGCTGTCTGCTTGCAGACATAATTAGTTTGTATGGGGGACTGTGTGCTTCTCTGAGTGCCACTTAGCTGCTGCCAATTCACTTCATTTTGCAGTCACTAGGAGTGCAAAGGGAACCTATCTGAAAGATGTAACTGTTTGCCAGAAATTATTTAGAGTAATAATGAAATTACAGTTTGTCTAACCTGCTTTCTTTGCAGTCAGAACTGTGTCTGCTAGTTCCCCATTCTAGTTTTGAACTGCTGAACTGGACCAATCAGTGTGGGGTAGGCTAGCTCTCAAAGTGATGCCTTGGGCGAATCAGAACTTGGACTCATAATCTGAGCCAGCCACAAGAGGATTGTATGGGCAGTGACTCTGGGAGATGTAGTTTAGACTTCAGTGCCTTTTGGACCAACAGCAGCAGTCTATTGTGAGTGACAGCCAATCCAGTCAAGAACTGGAGGAACTCAAAGGAAGTGCCCGGTTTCGTCAGTTGGAGTTCAGTTGAGCTTTGGCAGTGAAGAAGGAAGGAGCCCTGTGCTTTTTCAGTGTGCAGTTTTAGTCAAAACGTGTAAGGCCCAGAGTTCCGGGTCTGCAGCTTGTGTAACAGCTTGTTAGGACTGAATCCGTCCTGTGAAAAGAATCAAAGGATCTCTGAAGAGTAGAAACCAGGCTCACCCTGTAGAAGACTGGAAGAATTGCTGAAAATTGCACTCGGTCTGTCAGGAACTGAATCTGCTGTGTGTTCTCCGGTATTGTGCAGTAATTGCGATCGGGATACAGATGCAGCCTGCCTGGTATAGTACTTTCTTTTATATGGATGTGTGAAGAGGTTTGTGTACCTCAAGTGAGCCCTGCTGACATTGAAGGACCCTATCTTATTTGGAGGTCGTGAGTACTAATTCAGGGTTGCTCCTGTTGAATTGCCACATTAAATCCAAATGGAATTACTGTACTGCTGACTGTTTAATTCTCCTTTTCTCTGTGTGAAAGGGCCCCTACCAGCTGCCACGCGGTTTGGACTAGCCACTAGGGCTTGGGTACCCAGGACAGTAACTGATAGGGATAGGCCTGTGCACAGAGCCATAGGTAGATTATTAGAGTGATAAGCTAATTAACCTGATTTCCCCTGTCCTTGTTATATCCCCTAAATAAATCAGAGCTGCTTTGTTTCAGCAAAGTTATACTGCCTGAGGTATTTGTCTATGTTAAAGTACTGTACTGTGATTGTTGCACTGTATCTCATTTCACAGGAGGTCCCAGTGCCGGAACCAGACCTGGGGTAAGTGTATACTGTGAAGGTAATTCTGATATATTGTGTGGGCCACTAGTGGAAGAAAGGGGTTGCAGTGTCCCAGAGGGCTGTGACCAAGTTAGTTTAACTATTGCAAACCCTGACCTCTGGGTGGAGGCACCCGCCATTGGATCCAGGCCCCTCAACCTGTTAGTGGCAAATCAGGCAGGGGTAGTAGCCCCTGGGATAGCGCCATCTAGGGGTTACACCTGCATACCCTGCACCATCTCGGTTGCCCTTCTCTGAACCCTCTCAAACACATCTATATTCTTGCAGAGATGTGGCCTCCAGAACTGAACCCCATACTGCAGGTGCAGCCTCTCCATGGCTTTGTAAAGGGGCATCATTACGTCCCTCTTTCTGCTAGTAATGCCCCTGCCTATGCATGCCAACATTCCATTGGCCTTTTCCGCTGTCCTGCTACATTGGATTCCTACCTTAAGGTTCGAGGAGACTATGATCCCCAGATCCCTCTCCTGTTCTGTTACTTTAATTTCCTCCTCACCTAGGGTGTACCCTGCTATTCAGCGCCTACTCTCCAAGTGCATCACAGCTCACTTCTTGGGCATTAAATTTCAGCTACCACGTCCCAGAACATTTTACAAGCGTCTTTAAGTCCTCCTTCATGTCCACCGCCCCGCCGTGGTGTCCACCCTATTGCATATTTTCTTATCAACAGCAAATAGGCACACATTCCCCCTGAAACCCACAGCAATATCACTGATGTAGATGTAGAGAAGCGGATCCAAAACTGACCCTGTGGCACTCCACTCTTCACCCTCGCTGTCCCAGAGTGCACCCAGTTTAGCACCACCTTCTGAGTTCTTCCTGACAGCCAGGCCTCCACCCAGGCTTTCCATCTTACTCACCAGCCTCCTATGGGGGGAATAGTGTCAAAGGCCTTACTGAAGTCCAGATAGGCCACATCCACTCCCCCACCGGGCAATCACCTGAGACACCCAATAAAAGAACTGAAATCGGTTTCTCTGACAAGACTTCCCCTTTGCGAAGCCATGCTGTCTGCTGTCCTGCAAGCTACTCTCCTCCAGGTAATCCACCACCCTCTCCTTGATTAATGCCTCCATTACCTTCCCCACCACTGACGTGAGGCTGACAGATCAGTTGTTTCCCTTTACCTCCTTACTACCTCCTTTGTGTAAAGGCACTACGTCTGTGTCTACATCTAGTGGTTCAGGGCACTGAGCTGCCAACCTGGGTTTGAATCCCATCAGCCCCCACTTGCATACCGTGTGACCCTGAGCAAGTCACAACTTCCTTGTGCTCCCAGGTCGCACCTGGAAACAAGCTCTGGCTTAATGTGCCTTTCCTGGTTAAAAATTCCTCCCCAACCAAAAAGGACTGTGCCACTGAGTCAACAGGAATGATGTGCTTTCATCACCATAGACACCTTTTCACCTCTGTCAGCCCATGCATCACTGAGTGGGAGTGGGAAATTGATTAAAAAAAAAAATAATAAAAAAATGGCAGAGCTGGGAAACATGGACCACACTGGATACAGACTTAACACTCTGCCCAGACAAATTTAAAAACAAAACAAACAAAAAAAAAAACACCACTAACTCACATTGCAACTCTCATGTTCAGACTGTGACCAGTGACAGAAAAATGGCGAACACGCAAATATACAAAGAAGCCAGCAGAAGACCACCATTTGGTCTATCTAGTCTGCTTGTATTGCAGGGTCCACAGCTTGAGCTCTGTCCCTGACACCCCCCCACTCCTCCCACCCTCCTTACCTATGATCCTTACCTACCCCATGGCTATCCCAGCCTCTCTTAAAGCTGCCCACCATCTTCAATTAGATCACTTTATCCGGCTGCGCATTCCAAGTGTCCACCACCCTCTCTGTGAAGAAGTGCTTCCTGACCTCCCTCCTAAACCTTCCACCTGCCAGCTTAAGACTGTTCCCCCTTGTGTTATGGTTGCCACTCAGCTTAAAGAGACCCTCCTTATCCACCTTATTTATCCCTTTCAAGTATTTGAAGGTCCCAATCCTGTCTCCTCTCTCTCTCCTGAAGTAAAGTGTGAAAGAAAAAAAAATGCAATGCTGGCACAGTGACAGAGAGCTGAGGCACTATGCATCTTACCTCTCACCACCCCGGCAACCTGAGTTCGGGAACAAGCTTGGTGCACCAGAGGTATGCTTTGGAGGTGGGGGGGTGGGGAATGAGCATCTGATGGTCTGTTCTCTCCCGGAGTGGGGAGGGATGCTGTCTCGCTCCTTGGCTGCCATCTGGTGGAGGCCGAGTGGCAGCGCCAGAGTAGAAGCGGCGGGGAAGGGAGGGGCTGTGGTTCCGTGGCGTGTGTGCGCCTACACACACGCACGTGCTACCACGGTTAGGGGAAGGGAGAAAAACTGAAAAATGGAAGTTGCAGGCTGTATGAAGCCTTGCTTGCTGCTCTTTCCCTGCGCTGTCACCGGTTCACCGACCCACAAATTTCGGGTTGGGGGGGGTTCTCCCCTTCCCGGTCCCACCACAGGACACAATCCATGGGGGACATGCGGCTTGGTGGATCAGGGAGGCAGTTGTCAGGCACGGGAGACAGGGACAGGGCTGAGCAGCCACCTGCAATGCACCCAGTGGAAAAAATGTATATAGAGAAACAAAAATGGCAGAGCTGGAAAAATGAATCAGAGTGGATTTGAATTGGATACAGGCTAGAACACTTTTCCTGCACAATTTACAAAACAGCGCCAACTCTGACCATTTATTCTGCGCACAGACAACTCTGAAGAATCTGTCTCAGACTGTGACTCTCTCTGCAACTCTCTCAGGTTCCTGAAGCTGCTAACAAAACAAAACAAAAACAGACAAAAGCAACGCATCTGTCTTTGTAATATGTGCGAACTGGGACCAGATCACAAAAGGGAATATTTTAAAAATGGAGAGAGTCCAGAGGCAAGCTACAAAATTAATACACAACATATGTATCCCGACATATAATGAGAGACTGCAGAAACTAAGACTAATGTCACTGGAGACTTAGAGACAGAGGTGATTCATTATTTTTTTATGACATAGTGAAAGATGACTACTCAGTGAGCCTGGGTTTCAATTCAAAAATGACGAGAAAGGAACCAGGGGACACCCAGTGCAAATTAGACCTATAAAATTTAACACTAACAAAAGGAAGGCACTTTACACACACAGAGTGGTAAACCCATGGAACAGTCTACCTTTAAATGCAGTTGTCAGTAAAGATAAAAATCAATTTAAAAAAAGGTTAGACAAACACATATTAGAGAGGAATACATTAACACATTATGGATAAATGGGCAGGGGGATCTAAGAGCACACCACCTTCACTGCTCCTTATACCTTAGTATGAAACTTAGTATGGCATGCAGGCCGTGTGTGTGTGTGTGTGTGTGTGTGTTGGAGGGGGTGCTTAGCTGCCAGAAACAGGAAGTAGGTGATTAGTCAGTCATAACTGCAGTCAGAGATGTGGCAATGACTGACACCTTACCTAATCAAGGACTGGGTGGCCATTCACTCGATATGTGTGGGACTCAATCATCCCAATTAACTGGGGAACCCCTCCCAATTAATAGGCATCAATCACCATTGAAGTCTATGGCCTCCTAATCGGTTCCCAGCAACACATCCCAATAAAGCAGATGATCCAATTAAGGGCTTCTACTGTAGTGGCCATTTTCTCACGGATCCGACAAGCGGTCAGTCATGGGGACAGAAAAGAACTGAAGAGAGGACAGGCTGGCCATGTTGTATAGGCAACACCAACAAGAGCGTCCCCAAATGACAAACTTTCTGAGTGGTCCTAATGTTGACAACTTACAATTCAAAACCTGTGGCACTACATAACACATATACTAAGATCTCTTTCCCCATGGTTTTGAAAGCAGCAGACTAGATACCAGAACTACAGAGAGAGAGAGGCGTAGTTCAGGACGCTGACTTGGCTCATCCTCCTTTTGTGATTTCCTCAGTATCATCTTCAGTGAAGGAAGCCCTTGACCAGGAAATGCTTCGGTACTAAACAGTGCTGGCACTTACTATGGAATTCTTACAGCCCTGACGGGGTTTAAACCCACCTGAAGGATTTACCTTATGAGAAGAGCCAGAGGAAGCCAAGAAGTTTAGCAAAAAGTACCCTAATATGTTTAAAAGTATCGGGGCATGGTGCCAGAACCAAAAGGGCTTGAACCAGTAACTAACAAGCATTTGTCAATGGCAAACATTTGATGCTTGTTAAACAATTGTTTTGTTTGTAATGTTTTGACCCCAAGTTTTGAAGATACGTGTTTTAGTATTCGCCTTATAGGCATGACATGTACCATTTATACTATATTGGCCGAAGTGGCATTTCTCACAAGAGGTGCGAAAACACATCTAGTCCCGGAGTTTAAAAAATGACATGTCATATTTATGAGGTGGTGTGGAAAAATGGCTATGCTGTAAGTTTGGAGTCAAAATATTGAAAATTAGCGAAGTTATGAGTGAATGCTAAAACAGTGTAACATTCAGTCATAACTTGAGCATTGTACCACATTTGTACATCAAAGTTCCAGCACAGCTTTCTTATTACCCTACCTAATGAACCTGGTAGGTGAAAATTTTCAAATCTCGGTCAAAATGCAATTCCGCACCACCGAAACATCACTCCAAGCCACAGGTAAGAGAACACATTTTGGGCAGGATCTGAAAGATGACAGCTATCACATTCATGAACTGCTATGAAGAAATGGCTATGTTGAAAGTTTGGCGTCAAAATATTGAAAAATTACCAGCGTTAGCAAATTTCAACATAAGCGCATACAGTAGTTTTTTTTTTTTTTTTTTTTTTTAACATTTTTGCCTCAAGCTTTCAATATATCCTCCTTATGACCCCACTTCATGAACAAGTGCAGAGAACATTTTCAACTCCTGCCCGAAAGGTGATTTCGCGCAGTGATATTTCGGCATGCAAAAACACATTTTGGTCAGGATTTGAAAAATAACATCTGTCACATTCATGAAGTGCCATGAAGAAAGGCTATTTTGAAAATCTGAGATAAAAATATTGAAAATTACCAAAGTTACAGGGCCTCCATTCACAAACTTTAACGCAAGTTCTTAAATTACAGTTACATAAGAGGTACCCTGAGTACTGAGGAGGCGTCAGAGGGGAGGGCTTTTGAACTGAAAGTGCTCCCCCTGGAAAAGAAAATGCAGGAAGCGGCAGTGGCCAGGTAAAACTGGAATATGTAGGTAGGCATCCTGCATATCCAGGATACAGAGCCAATGGTCTATCTGGAGCAGAGGCAGAGGACTCTGTATGGTCAAGCATGGGGAACCTTTTGTATTCCACAAATAGATTCAGCTGACTGAGGTCCAGGATGGGCCTGAGGTCGCCCATCTTTTTTGGGACGAGAAAGAAATGGGAGTAAAACCTTTTTCCCCAACCACTGTGCCCGAGGAACTGGCTCTATGGTGGATTTTTGCAGCAGGGATAGAATCTCTTCCTCGACCACAGACACTTGGTTCGGGGAATAGTGGGAACGACCTGGAGGCGAGTCTGGGGGTCTCCCCAGAAACTCGATGGTGTGGTCTCTTGAGATAAGCTGCAGGACCCATGAGTCTGACTTGATTCCCTGCCACTCCAGCAGGTGAAGGCAAACCTTCCTTCCACTTGCTCCACGCTGCCTGGGGGTGGAGGATCATACAAGTCAGGAAGCAGAGGGACGGGAGGTGAGGGATCCCCCAAATGCCCTCTGGATTTTGGAGGCGGGGAGAGAAGGTGGTTGATCCCAGTGCTCTCCTTTTGTTCCGATGTCTGGAGAAAAGTTGTTTATTCTGTCACTTCTGCTGGCGCCAAAAGGGCTGTTTCAGTTTGAAGCCCGCTCTGTACATAGATTTCATGGATGTTAGGGCTTGTCCACTATCCTGAAGACCCGTGATGATATCTTTAGTGTCCCCTCCGAAGAGGACCGATCCTCGAAAGTGGGCATCCTGAATGGCTACCTGTACATCTGGGGAAAGCCCAGAAATATGCAGCCAAGTATGCCATCTGAGGCAAACAGCCGTGGTGGAGGAACGAGCCACTGTGTCCAAAGAGTCATAAGTGGCTCCAAGCGCATGTCTGCAGGATATTTTGGACAGGCACAGATCTTTGGTCAATTCCGCCTTGAGATCAGAGTCCTCCACCATCTGTAGGTGAGCCTCCAGTTTTGCCATGGTGGCCTTTTGAAAGGAGACCATGTGTGTGATATAGCTAAGCAAATGGAGAGCACAAGTGGAGGAAGCGTAAAGTTTTCGCCCAAACTGGTCGAGCTGCCTAGATTCTTTATCGGGGGAGAGGTACTCATGTCTTTTTGTTTGGCAGTACGGTCATGAGCCACAGCTATGATACAAACATACATACTAACATACGAAGAAGCTAGCAGAAGAAGGCCATTTGGTCCATCAAGTCTGCTCATATTGCAGGGTCCACAGCTTGAGCTAATGTCCCTGCCCTCCATCCCCACTCTTCCAATCCTTCCTACCCATGATTCTTATCTTCCCCCTATGCCTATCCCAGCCTCTCTTAAAGCCGCTCACTGTCTTTAATGAGATGACCACTTCCAGTAGCGCATTCCAAGTGTCCACCATCCTTTCTGTGAAGAAGTGCTTTCTGACATCCCTCCTAAACCTCCCACCCTCCAGCTTAAGACCATGTCCCCTCGTGATATGGTTGTCACTCAGCTTACATAGACTTTCCTTATCAACATTATTTATCCCTTTCAAGTACTTTAAAGTCCCAATCATGTGCCCCTGCCTTCCAGGGAGTACATTTCAGTGCCCTCAACCTCTCCTCATATGTCTTGCCCTGCTGATCGGCTATCATCTTTGTAGCCCTCCTCTGTACCTTCTCAGTAGGTTAATGTCCTTTTGAGGTGTGGGCACCAGTACTGAACTCCATACTCTAGATGCGGCCTTACCAGTGACCTGTACAAGGGCATTATAACCTCCTCTCTCCTACTACTTATCCCCCTAGCTATGCATCCCAGCATCTTGTATGCCTTTGCTGCTGCTTTCTTGCACTGCGTGGAGTGCTTCAGGTCACTAGTGATCATCACCCCCAGGTCCTTCTCCTCTGATGCAGCTACTCGGACTTCACCCAGGTAATACTTTAACCTGGGATTCTTGGCTCCAATATGCATAACTTTGCATTTTTTGGCATTAAAGCCAAACTGCCAGATCCTAGACCACCTCCTCAGCTTTTCCAGATCTTCCTGCAAGTCCTGTATCCCTTCAGCTGGGTCCACTCTCCCACAGAGCTTGGAGTCATCTGCGAATAAGCACATTTTGCCTTTAATGCCATCCCCAATGTCACTGATGAAGACACTGAACAACACCGGCCATAGCACGGTGCCCTGTGGGACCCCACTGGTTACATCCCTGGTGCCAGATAGCTCTCCCCCCACCACCACTCTCTGGGTTCTATCCCTCAGCCAGTTTTCCACCCATCTGGCCATCTTCTCCCTAACTCCAAGATCCACCAACTTCCTGGTCAACCTTTTGTGGGGTACAGAGTCAAAGGCCTTAGTGAAATCAAGATAGAGGATGTCTACTGCTTGGCCCCTGTCTACTGTCTTAGTGACATATTCAAAGAAGTCAATCAGATTTGTTTGACATGATCTCCCCCCATGAACCCATGCTGCCTCTCATCCTGGAGACCATGCTCCTCTAGATATGCCACCAAACTTTCCTTTAGTATGGTCTCCATGAGCTTGCCCACAATGGAGGTCAGACTGACTGGTCTGTAATTCCCTGGATCATCCTTGGGACCACTTTTGTGAAGGGGCACTACAGACGCTGTTCTCCAGTTCTGTGGTACCACACCTGACTCTAGTGAACTATTAAATAGGTCTCATAGTGGCCCTACCAGCTCCTCAGCCAGTTCCTTTAGTACCCTTGGATGTACTCTATCCGGGCCTGGTGATTTGTCCACTTTCAATACCAGCAGACCCTCCCTCACTCTGTCCTCCTCTATCACTATGTCTGTGTTTCCCTCTCTTCCTGCTCTTCTTTTCCCTCCTGAAGGCACTGGTCCATCCTTCTTCATGGTGAAGACAGAACAGAAGTATTCTTTTATTATTTATTTAGATTTTGGTGACCAGGTAAGCCCTCGGAGACCAGAGATCCTTTTTTCAAGGGTGACCCAGGATTGAGTACACCAACCACTTTACATTAGGTGAGGATTCTGGTGGAATACAGTAACAGTTTCAGAGTACATTCATAGTCAATAGGGTACATTTACACAAAGTTGGTAGATACAGTTTCATTACAACAGGTCAACAGTATTATTGGCATTAACTTATAAGCAGTCCAAGGTGAGAGGAGTATTAGTCAGTTGTCATTGAGAGGGGTTAGGTTTAGGACATGATCTAGCGGTTACAGCCGCAGAGGCTCAGCTCAAGAAGGTACACTTTGAGTCCTGATTTGAACCTGGAGAGTGAGGGCTTGTCTAGTTCCACAAGTGGGGGGCCACGAACTGAAAAGAACGCCTTGGCTGGTCCAACACGGGGATGTCAAGGAGCCTACTTGTTGTAGACCGGAGGGTTCGGAGGGGGACTTTGGGAGTGAGCAGGCCACTCAGGTGAGGCTGGTGGCCTAGGGAGGTGAATTTATAGGTAAGGCAGGCAGCGGCATAGGAGTATCTCTGCTTTTCCTCCATTATCCTCCGCCCACTCCATCCCTTTCTTAAGCCTAACAATCCCTTCCTTCTTGTCCCTTTTCTCACTTATATAGTGAGAGAAAGCCTTCTCCCCTTCTTAATTCCTTCAGCAGTTTGCAGCTCCTTCTGTGCCTTTGCTCGACGGACTTCCTTACTTGCCTCACTAGCCAACCTTAGGTAATTTTCCCTATCCACCTCTCTCTTGTTCTTCCTGAAGTTTCTATAGGTCAACCTCTTTTCCCTTACTGCCTTGGCAACCCCTGAACTGAACCAGCTCAGCGCTTTGGCCCTTGTGTTCTTCCCCCTGAGCCTAACACACACATCTGTGGCAACCAGTATTCCTTCCATAATGATGGACCACTTTTGGTCCACCCCCATATCTGCTCTGATGCCCACCAGATGGCTCCTTAGAACCTCGCCCATTTTCCTGAAGTCCACCCTCCTGAAATCCAAGATTTTGGTCTTAGTCGGGATGCTTTCCCTGCCCATATCCAAATGGAACCATACTGTGCAATGGTCATTTCCGCCCCGTGGCTCCCTGACCATTATTTCCTGTACATGCTCCCCATTTGTGAGCACCAGATAAAGAATTGCCTCAGCTCTTGTTGGTTCAGTGACGACCTGAGTCAGGAACCCACTCTGCAGTCCTTCCAGGATCACCTGACTCTTAGCACATGTTGTGGATGGTATCCTCCGGTCCACCTTGGGCAGGTTGAAGTCCCCCACAATTACCACCTCTCCTTTCCCTGCAGCTTTCAATATTTGTGAGATCAGCTCCCTGTCTCTCTCCTCATCCTGACTGGGTGGTCTGTAAAACACTCCCAACCTCACCTTTCTCCCTCTGTTGGACCTTAACTGAATCCAAAATGCCTCCACCTCCCCTTCCTCAGATTCCTCCCTCATGCAAGTTATTCCCTCCCTGATATAAACTGCCACCCTTCCCCCCTACTCTGTCCCTCCTGTATAGCTTATATCCAGGGATAGCAAGGTCCCACTCATGGTGTGATGTTGCCCAAGTCTCGGTTACTGCAGCTATGTCCACCCTCCTAACTGCTAATAGTGCCTGCAGGTCATCCATTTTGTTTCCAAGACTTCACGCATTCAGAGACACCACCCTCCACCTAGAGTCTGACCTTCCTTCTCTTCCCTCTTTTCTTCTATTCACATTTATCCCCTCTGTGTGCACCCCTCCACATACCCTTGTTATATGTTCCTCACCCCCTTCACCCTTTGCCAACGTGCATTTTCCCCTCCCACCTCCTCCCTCACTGTGGGGGGAGGTTCACTCACCATCTCCTCTTTGAGTCTGTGGGCCTGCTCGCGCACTGCCTCCCAGTAGTTTAAATTAAGTGTAGTGGTTATGTATTTCCCCCAGTTTGTCCCCAAGTACCCTCAAACCCTCCCCACTAAGGTGTAGACTGTCTGGCGAAGAGAGTGCTTCATTTGACCAGGTCTCCTCCCAGTCCCCAATACAAATGAACCTCTCCCTCCTGCACCATTTCCTCAGCCAGTCATTAAAATCCTCTATCCGTCTTTTCCTAGCTGTGCTGGCCTGTGGTACTGGTATTACCTCTGAGAAGGCCAGTGAACTAACTTCTTCCCTGCAGATTTCCCTAACTCCCTGAACCTACTTTGTACTACCTCAACCTCCTCCCCAGCTAGGTCATTGGTTCCCAAATGTATAACTAAACTAGGGTTTCCTCCAACCTCCCTTACTATTTCCCTTATTCTTGGGCCCACCTTCTCCGCTGTCATCCCTGGCATACAAACCACCCTTCTGCTTGCATTTGAGTACCCTTTCCTTCCCCAGTGAATACCCCTAAATTATGGAGTCTCCTATGATTGCCACACTTCCATCCCCTGCATCTTTGTTCCCCATCCTTCCTTTTTTACCTTCAGTACTAGCTGTATCTACTTTCAGTTTTCCCTCCCCTTTCCCATTCCTTCTCTCTCCCTTCCCCCATCCTCTACTCCATTTTGCCTGCATATTCTTCCCTGCCCATACTGATTAGTTTCCTCCCTCCTCCCCTGTACTCCTGATCGCAACCCTGGCTCAACCTGACCACCTACCTCACCTCCTGCTGACCTCTTCCTCCTTCCAGACAGTGGCGCAAATCTGTTCAATAAAGGCACCCCTTTAGAAATTCCCACCTCTGATGCTGCTCTCACATTTCCACCCCTTCCCCTTACCACTTGCCATTCCTCCACCCTGGGATCCCTAGTTCTCTGAGGAAGAGATACTCCTGTATACTGGGTACTCCTCCCCACTCCTGTCCCCTGCCCGATGGCGTCACTCCCCTGGGCAGCACCCTTTGCCTTTCCCTCCACTGCTCTGCTCCTTTGGCTTCCCACACCATCCTACCCAGCTCCCATCTGAGCAGCCTTATTTCAGCCCTTAGCTGCTCCTGGCACACAGGACATCCCCCTTTATTCCACATCACCCCCAGAAAGACTGCTGCCCCACAGCTATTGCAGATCATCACTCTCCTGCTTCCCATACATGTACCCATTCCCCCATATTCTCCTAGCCTCCAGTTATACATAACTACAAAATAACTAACATTTAAAAATATATAAATTTTTATCTCAGCTCTTTTCCATCAAAATCTATCAACAATCACAATAATCTACCTTCTACTTATGCAGATTCTATCACAGAACCAGAACACAATATAAAAACATCTGCTACTTAGCAACAACAAACAGGTGACAACATACCAAGCCGATGAAGCTTTTTTCTAAAAATAGAAAAAAAATTAATCCTTTAAACCAGTAGAAATCAGCACTCTCAAAAGCACCTTAAACTACAAGAAAGAACTCAGTACCACACCACTGCCACAGTAACTAAACAGCATTAAATGATTGGAGAAAGAAGTAAAAAATCAGAGCCGGTACAAAAGATATAATGTACTGTATATTATTAGGCAGTAGGTATACTCAGTTGTTTAACAGAGAAAATAAAGTACATACCAAAACAGACAGAATACCCACAAATGACACTTGGATTCTGTATATCAGACACCACCAGAGGCACATACAGAAAGGGTTTAAACTATAGTATTGTAGTATGATGATGGAGTCTGTCTTGGGTTGAGAATCCAAGAAGGAAACGCCCACCGGCGTATGGTAAATCCTTTTTCAGGACAGCCAGAATGGAATGTGGCAACTGCCAAATGGTGGTAGTGAGGTCCTCACTGGGAGCAGTCCAAGGAGGAACGGGGATAGGAGATGCCTCTTCCAGGTCTAGGTGCTCAGCTAGACGCTTACATTTGGGGTCTTGGTCCTCCGCGTTCCATCCGTTGGCCTTTTGGATAATGCGATGTAGTTCTGTAAATGAGGGATCTTCAGGAGGAAATTTTGGCGACTCCTTGCCCTTAGCTACTGTGATTCTGGACTGCTCTCCAAATGAAGAATCAGAGGAGTCAGCTGACTGAAAGGAGTCCATGGGTGACACAGAGCGGGGAGTGGGTGTAACCACCGGGGCAGGCAACCTCTTTTCTAGGTTGGATACCAGCTGGGATCTGGCATCTTGCCAAAAGGACTCAATCAAGATTTGGAAGTTCTGTTGTGGCAAAGGAGGAGGTAGCGGAGGAGTAGTAGTACGAGGAGGCTGGTAAAAATGTGTGCCCATCCCCGGGTACTGAGGGGGGAAGGGTGCCCAAGCAGTTGGTAAAAGGGTGGAGGATAGCCTGGTGTCTGATACCCAGTATAGTAGGCCTGGGAGAAAGGGGCCATAGTTGGGCCCGATGGCTGGTAAGCTGTCATCGGAAAGCCCAGGTAACAGTGACAGCCTGATGGATGGCCCTGGTCTAAAGTCGGCCTGGAAGATTATCTGGCACCAGGATAGTCTACGTTGGAGGGTCTGGTGTCATGCCCAGCATTAGGTTAGCCTGTGTCAGGGGCAGTCATAAGGGCCCAGATGGTGTCGGATTATCAAAAGTATCTGTCGGAGTACAATGCATCAGGCAGGTGGTGCCTGACAGAGGGACCTCTGATGGCAGGGCAAAGGATACACCCATTGGAATAGAAAGGTTCCCAGGAGCCGGTGTCAAGGCCAGATCAGATGTCAAAAGTCCCAGGGAGAGTTTCCGAGGGATTAACAGGGGGTACAACTACTGGAGTAGGGGAAGAAAAGACCACATCCAGGAGACCCTGTTCCCTCTCCACCCCAGTTGGGATGTCTGGGGTAGGAGGTTCTACCGGGGAAGGCTTCTGAGCAGAGGGAGCCCAGGAGGAGGGCTGGCCAGAAGATGTCAGTAAGTTCGACCAGTCATTGGGTGTGTTGGCGTCAGCCCCCGATGATTGAGCTTCAATTGGGCAGTCGCCAGGAACTTAGGCAGTCAACTTATCAACAGATTTCAGGGCTCGGGGTGGGGGGAGCCTCAAACGACGTATCGGCAGGCGTCGTGCGGGCTCCCTCTTGGTGAGAATCCGCCTTACCGACTACCAGACGTGCTCCAGGAGACCCGGAGTCCGACTTACCAGTAAGAACCAGGCGCTTGCCTGAGGAACCCGCAGATGACTTACCAGTTGAAGAGCTAGGTTTGAGGCCCATTTTAATGGGCTGAAAAGAAGCAGAGGTACCTGAAGAGAACTTGGTAATGGCCTGGACAACCAACAGGGCAGGCAGCAGGGGAATGGCTTTGCTCGTCGAGGCCTTACTGGAAGAGATCTGATCCTGGTCCTCCAAACATTCCCACTCCCTATGCTTCTCTTCATCTTACTTCTTTTTCAGCTCCGAGTAAGGAGAAGCGGAATCCCTCAACTTCTGCATCTCTTTTTCCAGGGTGGCCATTCTGGACATTAGGAGATGGGCCTCAAAGCCTTGCTGTCTACGTTTATGGGTGGCCTGGTTGAAGGGCTTACAATCAGGGCAGGCCTCGGTATTGTGATTCGGGTCTAGGCAAAAGAGGCAGCGCCGGTGGCCGTCCTTGTGCGCCGTACATTTTGCACTTTTTCTTAATCTTCAGAATCGGAGGTGAAGAAGACATAAAACTACTCGAAAAAACACTCTAATGAGGCAAAAATAAATGAAGAAATACTTTGTAAGATGGCATTTGACTGGAGCAACGTTTACCGCAAGGTCCTTGCGCAGGTCGACAGCGGGCACGGGGACTGCCCACTATATATGGTCACACTGACGTAAGTCACGTGACACTGGGTGGGCAGTGCCTCGCCAGACATTGCTAACAAAAGTTTGCTATGCGGTCCGGACACCATGGGACGCAGTCCTACGTGTTATGACCTACTGCAGGAAGCATCTCAAAGTAAGATCTGTTGTTTTTTAATATTTTTATGCCAAATTGTCATCATTTATTTCATTTTTTTTAGTCTTTGGTAACCAGGTAAAGCCCACTAGGCACAAGTGCCTGTTTTCAGGGGCGACCTGGGAGCACTAGGCAGTTAAGTGACTTGCTCAGAGTCACACAGTAGGCAAGTGGAGGTTGTGAGAATCAAACCCAGGTGTGGTCTGCTGTATGTACCAAACTCATTCAAAGTCAAAGTCAAAGTCAACTTTATTTAAAAAGACGCCCAATCCCGAAGGCTCTGGGCGCCGTACAAAACCTTTACAGTTTATCATACTGTATACATTCAAGTTAAAATATCATACATATAACTTAGACCCCAAAAGCCTGCACAAATAAAAAGGTCTTTAGACTACTCTTAAAAGCCTCTACAGTGGGGGCCTCTCTCACTTCAAATGGCAACGAGTTCCAGAGAGCTGGAGCAGCAACTCCAAAGGAACGATCCCCTGCTGATTTCAGCCTAGCTCTCGGAACTGTGAGGAGGCCACCACCAGAGGAGCGAAGATCCCGGACAGAGGTGGACGGTACCAGGAGATCAGAAAGGTAACCAGGGCCCTGTCCATGTAGGGTCTTATAGGTGAGAAACCCCACCTTGAACAAAACTCTCCACCTGACAGGCAGCCAGTGCAAATCGCGCAACACCGGAGTTATATGACAGAATTTACTTTGTCCAGTCAAAAACCTGGCAGCAGCATTTTGCACCAGCTGCAGTCTGCGAAGAGAAGTTCCAGAGACCCCGAGATAGAGCGCATTACAGTAGTCAAGTCTCGAAGTGACCAAGGCATGTACCAAAGTAGGGAGGTCCAGAGCCGGAACAAGCGGTCTAATCCTGGCGATATTCCTAAGATGAAAGAAACAGGAACGTACCACGGAGGATATTTGGGCCTCCATGGACAAGTTCCTGTCAAAGATCACACCAAGATTACGCACCCTTGGGGATGCCATCACGACACAGCTCCTAGCACAATGCCAGTCGAGAATCAGAGGCCATCCCATCACGAGCTCTGTTCGACTCACTACCAGTACCTCAGTCTTATTAGGGTTAAGTCGCAGCCAGCTGGAAGACATCCAGTCATTTATCTCAGCCAGACAGATATTCATCACATCCACTGCATTTGATGTTCCTGGTGCAAAGGATAAGTATAGCTGAGTATCATCAGCATAGCAATGAAAACTCAGACCATACCTCCTAATGATCTCCCCACCAGGGGCAGCATGTACACTGCGAACAACATTGGGGCCAATACCGAACCCTGAGGGACTCCACATGAAAGGAGGCAGGTCATGGATGAGAAATTACCCATCACAACCCGCTGCCTCCTGTTGGTAAGAAAATGACTCAAACCATTTGATGACAATACCGTGAGTCCACACAACTCCTCAGGCGGAGAAGCAACACACAATGGTCCACAGTATCAATGCTGAGGAGAGATCAAGGAGGACAAGAATTGTCTTTCCCCGATCTCTAGCCCTAAGGAGATCATTTTGCACCCGAACTAATGCAGTTTCAGTGCTATGCCTGGCCCTAAAAGCTGACTGGAAGGATCGTAAACTGTGGGTCATGAGATGCTCTCCCAACTGAAGTGATACCACCTTCTCAACAACCTTTCCCAGAAATGGAAGATTGAGACAGGATCGTAATTTGCCCTAATCTCGGTCCAGAGAAGCTTTTTAAAGGGGTCTCACCAGAGCCTCCTTCAAGGCATCCAGAAAGACACCCTGACTCAAGGAACACCGGACAATCAGGGCAAACACCGGGCCAACAGTGTCAATGCACCTCATCAAGAAGCGCGTTGGCACAGGGTCCAGTTCACAGAAGGTATACCTCAAGTTGGCCGCTATCTCAATGACCTCACGAACTTCCACTGGCTTAAACTCCCCCCACTCAGAGTGAGTGCTCTTTGAACACGACTGACGACCACTGACAGCAATGGTATTACTGGCTGAGGAGACCTCCACCGGATTGCAGACACCCTGTCCCGAGAAAACCGAGCAAATTCCTCATAATCCTCATTCGAGGAAACTCTCCTGGGCTGAAGACAGGAAGGATGAAGAAGTCTGTCAACAGTCCGAAGAGTGAGGCTGGTCGGCCCAGCAGCAATCTCCTGGGACAAAATAATGTCTTCTTTGGTTGATTGCTTCTGATATGCGCAATAATGCGCACACAGGACCAGTTTGTCAGCCCCCAGACGGGATTTCCAGCGACGCTGAAATCTCCGACCCAGTTTCTTCATTTCTGAGATCACCATCATACCAAGGTGATCTCAGGTATGAAGTTCTGGGTCGATAACGGACAGGTGCTAGGAGTCACTGGCGCCAGATAGCACCTCGTTATAGGCAGCTACCTCCCGCGCCAACGGCTCGACGCATGCATCACCCACCCTTGATAAATCAACTGCCACCATATAACCCTCAGGGGTAAGATCTTTCAACGGGCGGCAGCGAAATATCTCAGAAGGGGAAGAAATTATGACGGGAGCACTAAATATGAACTTCACCGTGCAGTGATCGGACCAAGCTACTTGGTCAATATCGAGATCAGTGATCTCGAGTCCCAGTGAGAACACCAGGTCCAGTGTGTGGCCATCCCGATGAGTAGGCACGCCGACAGACTGCACCAGCCCCAAAAGGGACATACTCTGCAGTAACTCATCGGCACACTTTTGACTTTCACAGCTCGTTACTCTAATCTCTAGGCTATACTGACAGCCTTCTTTTGAACCCACCTCATGAACAATAATGGAGAAACTTTTCAACTCCTGCCCGAAAGGTGATTTCGAGCAGCAACCGTAAAATCACCTTTCGGGACAGATCTGCCTAATGTCACTGTAATTGTTCATGAGGTGGGGTCACAAAAAATAAAAGCATGTTGAAAATATTAAAAAATGGCCAAATTATGCCACTAAGTTCAAAACCCCACTGAAATACATTGAACCACATACCTGATTTCTTCTGTTCACGGTCCTGTGTTGAAGAGTGAAGACGTGTTCATGGTCCAGAGAGGATTATGGCACTGGACCCCAGTGGGTAAGTAAGGGCTTGGGGTGTGTGAGTGGGGTGGGTGCTGAAATGGGAGGGTCAAGTGGGTGGAGTAACGGCACAATAGACATCAATGTTCAGCTTTTTTTTTTTTTTTTACAGGTTTAAAGATGCGAGACAGTTTCTTATATTACAGAAAGTGAAACGGGGGGATTCGGCACCCCCAGTGTCACTGCTATATTTGGCAACACCAGGGGTGGACTCCCTGGTGCTGCATAAGTAAAAGGGGCAGGGTGGGGAGTAGCAGCTGGCACAGGGGATTGGGCACCCCATCCCGTTATAACATGGGTTGGGTGAGGGGACAGTAACAGTGATGGCTGCAACAGACATTGATGGGGTTTTTTTTGTTGTTTGTTTTTTTACAGGCTTACAGGCTCCTAACGTGGAAAACCACTCAGCTGTTTGCTGACCAGCTTCATGCAAATCAAACAACCTAAATCTTCTATTACAGCGGCTCAGTCCTTTGAAGTACAAGAAGTTTCCACCCAGCAAACAGCGAATGGTATCACTAACCACACTGTAGGTCATTTGTGTAGACTGCCGAGACCCTATTATTTTGAAAAGCAATGGCTCAGCAGTGACCCCCCGAAATCCCTTTCACTGAGACAAAACATTTGGTGTGTAGGCACATCAAATGTAAAACAGAAGCAGCAGTGCAGAACCAGGAGCAACTGATTTTTTTTTCCGTACAAAAAAAAGATAGGACACAGCTGAAGGAAGCTGGGTGTGAAGTGGGGAAGCAGTGCACACTGCGATTCAAATACATTAGATAGTGTTGGGTGTCATCTCTTCAAGCTGGGATTCTTGAAGTGTGGGGATATGGCTCAATCCAGGTTTTAATAATTCTTTTCTATAGAATTAAGACTTTTTTTTTTCTTACAGCCTCTTCATTTTTGCCATCAAAATTTTCATATTATTCTCCAAGTTTGTTGACAACTAGATACAAGACATACTGTACATACAGAGGCCTTCACTGTCCCCCACCCAGAGGCTACTACCCCATGTGCAGATAATGGGCTTCCCTAATCACAAAGCAGACATCAGAGTTGTTTAAAAATTCTACTTACTGAGCTTTGGCAAGAGTTCTGCATCTGCCTCCTCAAAGTTGTCTTCACCCAGCATAAAACGATTATAGCAGTCACACGTATGAGAAACAAACAGCTGCAGGTTGTGAAAAGAGATATGGAAAATGTCGTTTATACTCAACGTAATTTCCTTTTCTGTTAACTCCAATGCTGTTACTGGAGAAAAACTGATATAAATCAGGGGTTAGTGGTACAGTCTGAATCTTAGACTGCTCTGGCAGCACAGCACTCTGGAACATGAACATTCCAAGTGAGTCATTCAGCCAGTTCATCTACCACACAGTACCAAAATATCCTATCAATAACATTATCAAACCTAGGTGAGACGTTTTCAAAAAATACACAATTTCTGAACAAAGAAATATGTAATCCTACTTTATCTGAGAGGAAGACTGCACCTTAAGGAATGTCCAAATTTCACTTCTTTTACCAGATCAGCCCAGGAACTCACTAGTACATGCAACAAACGGCAGGAGGAGGTGAACCCATACAGGCTCTCCTCAAACTTAGAATACTTACAGACTGTGCTGCTAAACAACAACTATATTTGAAACAACTCCACTTAATGAGATACCCAGCCAGTGTTTGTGTGGGAATCCAGAAAAATCTTAAATCTCAAAAAACAAAATCTTGTCAACAAGTTTATCTTAGACGATATCCTCCATAGGAGCAATTCCAGAGAACTATAGGCAGTCAGCCTGAAATCAGTGCTGAGCAAGGTCCAAGAGGCAATTACCAAGGACATCCCTCTCGGCATGGCTTTATGAGGGGCAAATCATGCAAAACCAAGCGGATTCCTTTCTCCAAGGGGGTAAACAGGGAAGTGAACTGGGCCAGGTGCATGGATTTAAACAATCTTGCCTTCTGCAAGGTCTCTGACACCAAGGCATAGGGCAAGCTTCAAGGTAAGTAAACCTAAGCAGTACATGCGAGAAATATACAGCAGTTACACTGCTAAATGGCTTGGGAACAGGAAGCATAGTGTGCTGGTGGGCAAGTGTTGCCCCAAGTGCAGAACAGTACTCTGTGGCATTCCTCAGGGATCCATGCTGGGGCCACACATTCTCATGAACAACCTGGAGTCTCCAGCAGGCTGCTTACATTTGTGGATGGCACTAAACTAGCTAGGTTGGTGGACTCCCTTGAGGGTGAAGACAAACTTCAGAAAGACCCAAACAAACTGCAAGACTGATCTGACTACAGGCATCTTAGATTCAGTGTAGTCAAATGCAAGGCACTATACCCGAGGATGAAAAACAGAGGTATGATCTACTCATTCAGTAGGGCTCCTCTTGCTGCAGTCAAGAGGAAAGGGACCTGGGAGGCACAAGACCAGACAGTGAAGCAGGACAAGCACTGAGTTACCTCCTTCAAGTCAGCCAACAGAATGCGGAGTGCACCAAAGGGAGGACTGGGTGGTGCTGGGTGCAGTTGCAAAAGTGAGTCGTGAAGTCAGAGGATGCTTTACAGGGATCAAAGAGTGCAGGCAGAACAGATGGGTAGGGGGAGGTTAGACCACAGCTTGCAGAATTTAAAGGTGAATGCAGCTTGACTGCATATGACACTGTATAAGGGAGGAAGAATAAACAAGTGTTGGGAGTCTTAAGGGGTAAGTGGGGGAAGCGAGAAGGGAACTAAGACAAGCCATTACCTTTAAGATATGCCTGGACCAATATGAAAATTATGTACTTTCTGTCACAGATTCACTCAGCAGATCAGGCCCTCTACTCCCAAAGTGCCAACCTCTGAGCGCAGTCTTATGAACAATGTAACAGACAAGGTAACCCTCTTGTCTGTTTTTGTGAGTTCGGATCAACCTTTGGTCTCAGTTCTGGGGGGATTCAAAGTGTAACCTCTTGCTAGGCTCAGGCTCAGATATATCTGACTTCGGGGAGCCAGATATCTTTGCCTACAGGCACCTAACCAGGTATTCAGAGATGAACCCTTAAAACTTAATAAAGACCTCAGATTTAAAATGTTTCTGTTTCCAGTTTGGTGCCACCATACAGGCTTATGTCTGCTGAACAATAAATATTTCTTAGCAAAGGAAAATAATTCAAAGACAGACCAAGTCTGCTCTAAAATTAGAGTTTTTACTAAAATATATAATAATATGTCAAACATACAATACAAAACACTTATAACACAAGACATACATATCTTTAAACAAAACAAGGTTTAAAACAGTGCAATTCCTACAACTCCATTCACATTTTGTCTAGCTTTCTAAATACCTGTTTTCAGTGCTCAGATGTTTCCTTAGTCAGTGTCAGATACAAATGCATCTCTATAGTGAAAGAGAATAATCTTTTCAAGCAGTATTGGCCAACCCCTTTTGGATGAAGTCATCCAGCCCCTCCTCTGGTCAAATACCTAACAAAAATATATTTTTATACAACCACAGGATGTAATTTTATTAATCTATACTATACAGCTATACAGGATGTATTAATTCTGCAACCTTAGCATAACTCAAGTTTCAATGACACCTCTTTTGATCTCATGCTGTACCCTCTTCACACAGGCTTCATAGGGTCATTTACAACCTTACACCTCTATGTAACATCCTAGCTTCCCTTATTTTAAGGTCATAAACCTAGTTTATGATTTCTCCCTTAACAAAATTAACTTAACTCTGTAATTAGCACAGAGAAACAGGATCCATAATAAAAATCTTCGAGTAACACATTTTCTCTCAAAAGACTGAGTGTGTGATACAATGCTGTCAGCAGTTCTTCTTGGCCTGCATCTGTCAGCAAAAATCTTGGGGGGGCCTATCTTTGTAGATTTGAATTTTCAGCAATGACAGCAATACATTTTATATTAAAAAAAATATAATACAGCACTCAGAACTGGCTGTCTACGTCACACTTACCATAATTCTTGATCTTCCAGAATATCTCCATCATTCAACACTGGAGGGTCTATGCCGGATGTGCTAGGACCCCGTGGGAGTGTATGCCTTTAAGAGGTTTTGGAGGAAGGGAGCCGATGTTGAGGGGCAGCGCCACCCACAAGGTAGACATATGATGTGGTGCTCGTGGACTGGCCAGAAACGGATGCTGGCTTGTTCTCCCCAAGTTCTGTCCACCTAGTAGGGAAAGGAAGGAAGGAAAGGTAGGGCAAGGGAGCCCAAGGGATAGGGAAAAGGATATAAACTTAACAAATCAATAAAAACTGGCCAGAAAAGAAATTCTGCGCAGAGGGACTTTAAGATCACCAAGGATGACCAGAACAACTGGGCAGGCTGGGAAGAGAAAGAGAAGCAGGGGGGTGGACATTATGTGTGAGGAACAGTGTCCTCGGTCAGGAGGTGGTGTGTCAGAACAGCTAGCTTGCTCTCACTCTAAACTGAGCAATGTCTGACACCCTGTCAGAAAAACAACCTCACAAGAGAACCATGTCCTAAATGAAGATCAGGTCAGAACAGGTTGCAAGGAAAGGAGCATTTCTCTGTGGCGAGCTTCTAGAGAAGAGCTTTAAAGTCCTGTGGAAACACAGCAGAGCCCAAATGTCCAACCAAGACGAAGGCCGTAATGAGCTGAGGTTTAAGAGTCCCATATGACCAAGGCATGATATGGGAGAAGGCAAGCCTCCACTTACAGAGGTCTGAAGGCTAAGCAAGGACACAAACCACTAAGGCAAGCTCAGTATCAAGACTAAGACCTAGGGAGAGAATCTACTCCTAAGGCAAGACCAAAGTTCATATGCTAAGCCCTGTCCCATGAGAAATCAGAAAAAGTCCAACAACAAAAACACAGACCCTTACCCTGACCATGGGTGAAGAAGAAAGGGGGGCAGGTAGACTTGTACAAGGGTTGTCTTCTATCTGTCCCTCAGAAGAAATATCCTGCCTTTTTTTTTTTTTTAATCTTCTATTGTTGATTGCATCAGGGTAGGAACCCAGGGAGGTTGTGAGGATGTACTGAACCCCCCCACCCACATAGACTGTGCCCGACAAAGGACAAACACTCTCCTCACTGCATCAGGGTAGGGAGCCCAGGAGGTCGCGGAAGGTGTAGGGAACCTCCCGGGCAGATTGTGCCAGAGATACAAAGGTACACCACCATGTGGTTTGCTGTTTCAGCATCACTGCCATTTCTGCCCTCTAAAAGTACTTTATTTGTTAGCCAGCTACCACAGATAGTCTTTTGTGGAGTGCTGTTGCTATGCACTGCTGGTGGGGCCCTCCCTCCCCCACCATACCCACTTGGGTCAGTCAGTCGCACTAAATCTGTTCTCCTAGCCACACTCCTACCTATTGGTTTCTCCCCCTCCCCGATGTCTCAAACTTCCTCTTTACTACCCATTATAGAGACTATATAACAGATGTGGGTAAACAGCGAAGTACACATCTCACTTACATCCCCCTCAATTTTACCCATCTTCATAACTACTAAATATCTCTTTTCCTGCTAAATGTGAAATCCTAATTTAACTGCTTAAGTAGTACCAATACAAACCTCACCCTGATACACATTTGATCAGTTTCTCATAGCACTATTGTAGATACTTCTCACTAGATATCTTGCACCAGGGCTGCTAAACAGCTCTACAATACACATCATAAAAAGAATTCTCAGCGGTCATCACACAGCTTCTAAAACTTTGATACCATATTCCTACGTATATGGAGTCCCCTTACCACTACATTACAAGGACAAGCTCCCTTGCAGCTTTTACCCTCCCATTAATGCTACTTCCCTGCAATCTGAGTTGCAACATGCTCACAACAGACCTCTCCCCCACCAATAACTATTCATTTACAATTCATGAAGAATCTCTACTACTATTATCTAAACCACTACTTCTAGGACACCCACTATCTTCATTTGCCTGTCTTAACTGCTTCAAAAGACGATTACTTGGCACTGTTCTAATGTATTAAAAGTATGTAATTAAGGGCTTACCATTAAGCTAACTACTATATCTACAAGCCCAATGACTTATACTTTATAGGGATGAGGACATCGAGACCAACCCAGGCCCCCTACACATCTTATTCCCAAACCTTAACAAGCAGGCCTGAAGGGAAGGGAGTAAAAATTGCTCACTTAAACACAGGCAGCTTACTACCTAAAATACAGGAGCTAGAAGCCTGGATATTACCTCATAATCCTGACATAATAATCATCAGTGAATCCTGGTTAAAACCTACTACTCCTGTCGATGGCTGGCCGGGGAAGGAGAGGATAGAGCATCCAGAGGACTGCTCTCCTCTCCAGGGGTGAGTCAGGTGGGAAGCCGCACTCATGTAGCGGTCCCCGGTAGAGATCAGGGGTACTACAAGCAGCGGTGCAGGAGTGACAACCAGGAAAGCCAGGAAAACAACTTCGGCGCCAGCCGCATGACAGCCTCCGTATTCTCCACACCTCCGGGACCCTGCTCCTCCACAGCAGCACCCCTGAGTCAATAAGGAAATAAAGTGCTGGGGTTTCCCTTCCCCTTCGGAGGAGGGGGACCCACCTGGAGATGGGTTACGCCAAGACTACTCGGAGGGATGGCTTCAATATGTGGTATGACAGCAGCACTCGGGAACAGGATGGCCGGGGAGTGGAGATACTAGGAGGGCCCGAAGGAGAGGTGGGCACTGGAGCGTCGTAGGAGGTAAAAAGATAATACAAAAAAAAAAAAAAAACTACTACTCCAGACTCACTGTGCCAAATCGAGGGCTACAACATACTAAGGAATGATAGGCCAGGGTCAAAAAGAGGAGGTGGTGTCATGCTCTACCTGAAAGACCACTTCAATGTCTCTTATTACAACCTTAACTCCCTTCCTCTACCCCCCTCCAACCCTAGACAAGGGGAAGTGGCTATGCCTGTTCCCTGTTTTTAACCCCCCTAAATTCCCGGACTTGGCTCTGGAATTCTCTTGTATTCACTAAATCAATATGTCGCAAAATGTTTTCTATTGTAAATATATACTCAGAAATGTTTTATTTCAACTTGTGCTCATATTGTCTCCAACAATATATATGTATAATGCTTGCCGTCTCTTGTGTTGCCCGACTCCTGACATGGAACCTCTGTAAATGAGCTCATATCTCAAACGTTGTAATCCAAGAACTGAAATAAATAAATAAATAAAAAGTAAAATCAATTCACCAAGTACTAAGCAAGATGCTACCTCTGAATAGTTGCTCCGTGAAATCTTAATAGGGTCTTCTAAGAAACTATACATAGGCTGTATATATTATCCGCCCAACAGCCAGAATAAATGGTCAAAGCAAGTCAAACAAAATTGCTGGACACTCCCCAGTTAGGGACATTATATAGGGGATTTAAACTCAACTGGCTTGATAAAGTACTGTTATGTATGAACTTACCGTAACAGCAGATCTTCAAGAAGAGCTCTTGCAAAAGGAAAAAACATGTTACTCACCTGTAACAGTAGTTCTGGGAGTAGTGGTATATGTTGTTCATCTACACTCTTTGGCATTTCCCTTTCCCCTTTAAATCTGGCAATAAGTCTTCAAGCTGGCTCCTCCCAGCCACCCGGGTGGTAAATACCTCGGCTCTGCCCCATGACACCAGATCTTAGCCCGCTGGAAGCAAGGTGGTGCGCCTAAAGCCGGGGAGGTCGGGTGGGTGCGGGATGAACAACATATACCACTCCTAGAACTACTGTTACAGGTGAGTAACCTGTTTTTCAAGGAGCGTGGATATGTTGTTCATCCACACTCTTTGGCTGACTCCTACCAGTTCTCTGGGAGGAGGGAGGCAAGGCGCACACCCCCTACTTAGGAAACAGAGATTGGAGAACCGAGGCCCCAAAACCAGCATCACGACATGACTCAAGGTCGATGTGGTAATTGGTAATGAAGGTGTTTGCTGACTTCCAGGTAGCAGCCCGACAGATTTCCTGGATAGGGATGTCCCTGGAAGCAGCCACTGATGCAGCAGTATGGCGGGTAGAATGAGCTCTTATCCCTCTGGGAGGCTTCTTGCCCTCCAACTCATAGCACAGACCTATGCATGATGTAATCCACCTTGCAATGGTCCATTTGGCTGCAGGTCTGCCAGAAGCGGCTTCAATGTAGGTGACAAACAGCTCGCGAACCTCTTCCCGAATTTCTGCCGTCCTCTCCTTGTTCTAGGAGAGAGCAAGTCTAAGGTCCGGGGTACTCTACTCAGTGTCCGAGGTATAGTTAGGGTACTATACCAGCAGGGTCAACACCTGGTTAAGGTGAAACTCTGACACCACCTTCGGAAGGAATTTCGGTTGGGGGCGCAGAACAACTTTGTCCCTGTGAAAGACCAGATAAGGGGAGTCCACCAAAAGCACCTGGAGCTCCCCTGTCTTTCTGGCTGACGTGATAGCCACCAGGAAGGAAGTCTTCCACAACAAGTGTGAGAGCTCAAGCTTGTACATGGGTTTGAATGGCTTGCCCATGAGCTTTGCCAAAATAAAAATTACTCACCGTAGTAATTATGCTTCTTCTAGTGGAGTCTTGCTGTATTCTGACAATTGTATTTAGCCCCAGCCTTTAAACTGCCCCGGAGAACAAAGGGTTAACTTTTCTATGCATGGCATAGAATGTTCATCTCGAGCTCGGTTGCAGCCTCTGCCTGTTATTCGAACTGCAACCGTCAGATCTTTTCGAGCAAAACTCACTAGGTGTTCTGTGTGGAAACTAAAATTTTTAACTAGCCACCTGGCAGAAAAATAATGTTTTGGGTCCTCAAAGGAAGACTCAAGTCAGGAAACCCAAAAACAAACACCAATCAAATGAAATAACATTCCACCCAAAGAAAAAAAAGAGGGTGTAAAAGGGGGCACTGCACCTGCTCACCCACATCCCAAAAATCCATGTTCTGAGAGGGAAGGCGGGGGGATCAGAATACAGCAAGACTCCACTAGAAGAAAGATAATTACTGAGGTGAGTAATTTTTTCTTCAAACAACATGAAGTCTTGCTGTATTCTGACAACTGCAGACTACCAAGCAGTACCTCCATGGAGGAGGGACAGAACCTGCTTTGGGAATAGGCTCTGAAGTACTGATGCGCCAAACCGAGCATCACTCCTAGCCTGGATATCCAGAGAGTAATGCTTGGTAAAAGAATGGACTGTTTTCCAGGTGGCTGCTTGACAAATTTCTAAAAGAGAGATATCCCTGGCAGTAGCCAGGGAAGCAGCTGTACCTCTTGTGGATGGGCCCTCAGGCCTGAGGGTGGAGTTTTACCCAGTTTTTCATAGCAGAATTGCATACAAGAAACAATCCACCTGGCAATAGATCTCTTGGTCGCAGGTTTGCGCTGCCCAACTTCTCCATAAGTGAGGAACAACTGGAGGGAGTCAAACCTGTGACTCTTGGTACGCTCTATGTAGTAGCTAAGGGCTCTTAACATCCAAACTGTGTAGCCTCCTCTCTCCCGAGGAGGAATGATCAGTGAAGAAAACAGGGAGAGAAAGACTGATTCAGGTGGAAATCTGAGACCAATTTAGGCAAGAACTTTCTGTTAGTTCTAAGGACCACTTTATCTCTGTGAAAAGAGATGAAATCAGATTCCACAGACAGGGCGTGCAATTCACTGATACGTCTAGCAGAAGTAATGGCTAACAAAAACACAGTTTTCTAAGTCAAGCACTTAAGCTCTGCTGAGGACAAAGGCTCAAAAGGGGGTTGCATAAGCTGAGCAATGCAAACATTAAGATCCCAAGCAAGAGCAGGATCCCTAAAGGGGGGATTGGTGTGAAGAAATCCCTTGAAAAACTTACAGTCTACAGGATGGGATGACAGTGAGGAAGACTTGCGTACTGACAGGAAAGCAGAAACAGCTGCCAAGTGTCCCTTGAGAGTAGCTGGTCTGAGACCCAGGCCATTGAGATGGACCATATAATCCAGAACCGTAGGCAATTCAGCAGAGTTCCATTTGGAATTGTAAGTCTTTCTGGTGGAAGGCTTTCGAGAAGCCTTAAGGATATCCAGAACCCCTTGGGAAAGATGCAGATCTGCAAACTCTAACTCTTCAAGAGCCAAGCCTTGAGATAGAGAGACTGAAGACTGGGGTACCAAATCCTCCCCTGAGAGGATGTTAACAGGTTGTAATTCCTGGGAAGAGACAGGGGAAGATGGACTACAAGGGACAGCAACAAGGGATACCATGGCTGCCTGGCCCAGTCTGGAGCAATCAGAATCACTTTGCATGGTTGTGACCTTATCTTGACTAACACTTTGAACAGGAGAGGGAAGGGGGGAAAAGTATACAGAAATTTCCCTTCCCAGTTCAGAATCAGAGCATCCAGGGGGACTGAGCCCAAGACTGGGGGTCTGCAACAAAAGAGAGGAAGTTGGTGATTGTCTGGGGCTGCAAAAAGATCCATCTCTGAAGTGCCCCATCTTGAGAAAATCATCTTCAACACCAGAGGATCTAGGGCCCATTCGTGATGGCCCTGGGATATTCTGCGCAGTGCATCTGCTAGAACATTGTCCTTTCCTGGAAGGTGAACTGCTATCAGAGCGGTTTGCAGGGAATAAGCCAAAGACCACAACTTCATTGCTTCTGTGCACAAGGGCATAGACCGAGTGCCTCCTTGCTTACTGATGTACCACATGGTGGTGGTGTTGTCTGTTCTGACCTGAACCACCTTGTTCTGTACTGATTTGGAAAAAGCTTGCAGTGCCAGAAACACCACCCTGAGTTCCAAGAGATTGATGTGTAGAAGAGATTCCTGAGGCAACCACAGTCCCTGGGTGGTAAGTTCCCCCAAATGAGCTCCCCAGCCCAGCAGGGAAGCATCTGTGGTGAGGACCACTGAATGAGACTGAGTGGCAAATGGAACCCCTTGCCTTAAACTGTACTTATCCTGCCACCATTGCAGGGCTTGGATCAGAGTTCGAGTCACTGGAATTAGTTTGGTAAGGGAATCCTTTCTTTGGTACCAAAAAGCTCTTAAGTGGAACTGAATGTCCCTCATTTGGAATCTTGCGCCTTGGACCACTGCTGTAGAAGCTGCCATGTGGCCCAATAGCTGAAGGAAGTGCATTGCTGGTCGAGACACCTGAAGGCTGAATGAAGAGGCCAGCTCCATGAGAGCCCTTGCCCTGTCCAGGGGAAAGAAGGCTCTTGCTTTTACCATATCCAGCTCTGCCCCTATGAAGGTGAGGAGCTGCACTGGTTCGAGAACTGACTTTGGTAGGTTGAGAAGAAATCCTAATGAAGTGAGCACTTGCTGGGTCACTTGCAGGAGTGACTTGACTTGGTCTGGGGACTGGCCCACTATGAGCCAGTCATCCAAATATGGAAAAATGGAAATCTTTTTGTCTTCTTGGGAAGGCAACAACTACTGCCAGGCACTTTGTGAAGACCCTTGGAGCTGATGTTAGGCCAAAGGGCATTGCTCTTAACTGACAGTGGCCTGAGGGCAACTTGAACCTGGGGTACTTTCTGTGGGAGCAGCTGATGGGAATGAGAAAGTAGGCATCTTTGAGGTCCAGAGAGGATAGCCAGTCCCCTGGCCTTAGAGAGGGAAGGATAATTCCCAGAGTTATCATCTTGAACTTTGGCTTTAAAAGATGTTTGTTCAATATCTTAGGTCCAGGATGGGTCGCCACTGTCCTGTCTTTTTCGGGGGTTAGGAAATACCTGGAGTACAATCCTTTGCCCCAGTGTAGAGTAGGCACTCCCTCTATAGCTCTTAGAGCTAAAAGAGAAGAAACCTCTGCCTCTAGGGCAAGGGTTTCCGAGACATTTGCAGGTGGAAAAGATCTGGCTCTCATCTTGGGAAATTTTTTGAAGCTGAGAACCAGTCCCTGGCTTACTACTTCCAGGACCCACTTGTCTGATGTAACAGACATCCAGTCCTGGACAAAGTAAGCCAGCCTGCCTCTACTGGGATAGGAGAATTGACCCGGGCAGACCCTTCAGGGTGTCTGCTTGGCAGGAGCTTTAGGCTGAGGGGTGGATGCAGGCCTGCTCATCCTCCTTCTGCCTCTCCCACTGAAGAACCCCCTCTGTGAAAAGGAAGAGGAGGCCTGTGCTTGGTAAAAAGGCCTTTGGAAAGGCCTGCCCCTGCCCCTGGACTGCTGCCTTTGAGGAGCTGCTTGCCTTTCCCTGGCCTGAGCACTCCTGTAAGTGGTCCTGTATTCATCCATTTTCTTCATATAATTCTCTGACTGCTCCCCAAACAGAGAATTACCCACTACAGGAAAATCCATGGCCTTAGCCTGGGCATCCTGTGAGAGGCTAGTACATCGGAGCCAAGCCATTCTCCGAAGAGCCACAGATGTAGCCATGATTCTTGATGACATCATTGGAGTCCACAGCAGCATGAAACTGAACTTTCGATGCCTCAATCCCATCTGCAGCCACCGCCTCCAGCTCCTTGGTAAGCTGGGGGGAAGCCTGTTTAGCCAGTGCCAGTACAGTGTCCCACCTGGACTTCTGGTACCTGGCTGCATAGGCCATATAATTAGCCTGCCTGAGTCCCAAGGATGATGCCATGTACTGCTTCCTTGCCATGGCATCAATCTTCCTGGAGTCCTTGTCTGGGGGGTATGATGCCAAAGGAATGCTTGCCTTATCACAAGCAGCAGCCTGTACAACCCCAACATGGCTACACTGCTGATAAAGGAACTCCGTATCTGAGCCTGAAAGAGTATACCTCTTGTCCATTCTTCTGTCCACAGGAGGTATGGAATTGGGATACTTGAGAATTTTTTGTGTCTGTTTCCCAAAAGTTTGTGGAGGGGAATAGACAGTCTCCTGGACTCTGGGATGTCCATCACCTCTACACAGTCAGGCTCTTCCTGATCCCCCACTGCCTCCTCCACAGGAAGCTGGAGGGTATCAGCCACCTTTCTGTAAAACATTAAGTGGGAAGGGGACTCAGAAAGCCTAGGAGGAGAAACACCTGAAGGTCTGTCTGGGGAGATGTCCAGGTCAATAGGAACATCCAGACTTTCACCATCACCATAGTCATCTTCCAACTCTCCTTCCTCCTCAAACTCCAGTTCATGAAATTCTTCCAGGGTATAATCCGGAACCGGGGGAACCGACCGAACCGAGCTCCTGCCAAAGGGTGCTGGATCTGTCGGAACCAATCGAAGCAATTCCACAATACAAATCACTTTGGCTATTTCATCGGCGGTTGGAGTATGAGATTCTGGATCTGAACCGATCGATTTGTCTTTTCGTTTTCCTTTTCTCTGAACTGATTCGTCTGAATTGGCTCTCCTTTTGCCTGAAGAAGTATCGCCCTGGTCAAAGGGCACTCCTTCTGTTTAAGTCGGAACAGATTGGAAGGACAGATTCGTCTATGCCTTCCCCACCCCAACCCCCAATTCCTTTGATCCCATGCGTCTTGCAGAAACTAGCTTCAGATGGGGCACGAATGATTCTCATCGCTCCTTTCTGGCCCAGACAAGTTTGGGTCTCTCTTCTGCAACAATTCTCAGAGGAACCTCCGCTCCCTCTTCCTCTGTCACAATGTTTACTGACCCAGGATCGGGGGACCCTGGTCCATCCAGGTCTGAAGTCCCTTCAGCTACATGCATGGTTCCTGCAGACATAGCCCAAGCCCGCTTTGGAGTTTCTCCCCAGGTAGCGGAAATTCTGGAGGAGGCTAGGAAACCCTCCACTAGGTCTACCTATGCCATGAAGTGGAAAAGGTTCACAATCTGGGCTGCTTGGAAAGACATTGAGACTTTCTCCTGCCCCTCGGGACGTCTGCTGGAGTACCTGCGCTATCTCTTCGACCAAGGTCTTAGTCAATCCTCTCTGAAAGTCCACACGGCAGCCATTTCGGCCTATCATATTCCCTTTGCAGACAGAACATTTGCTCAACTGGAAGTCTCGAAGACCTTCCTCAGAGGGGTTCTTCACCTGAGACCTCCTATTCGAGTTTCCGCCCCTCCTTGGGATTTGAATTTTGTTCTTGAGAAACTAACTCTGCCTCCTTTTGAACCGGCAGCCTCCGCAGACTTGAAGTTCCTTTCTTGGAAGACACTTTTTCTCGTGGCCATTACCTCGGCTCGGAGGATTTCCGAGCTCCAGGCGCTGATGTGTAAAATTCCATACTTGATTTTCCATAAGGAACGTGTGGCTCTGCGCACCAATCCTAAGTTTCTCCCCAAGGTGGTAGCAGAATCTACATTGAACCAGTCCATAGAGTTACCCGCTTTCTTTACGCAGTACTCCAATCAAGGGGAGTACTTACTACATACTATGGATGTTCACCGGATTCTGAGATACTACACTAACAGGACAAAGGATCTCAGAAAGACTGATCAGCTGTTTGTCTCTTTTGCACCCAAAAGAGAAGGCAATGCTGTTTCTAAGCAATGCCTATCCAAATGGTTGGCTCATTGCATCACTTTCTGTTACGACAACTATAAGACCCTACCAGGTCAAATAAGAGGTCACTCCACCAGAGGGACTGCTGCCTCAGCGGCTTGTTTCAAGAATGTGTCAGCGGCAGACATCTGTGCTGCCGCCACTTGGACTTCCGTCCATACCTTTACGAAACAGTACAGTTTGGATATTGCCTCTCGCCGTAGAGCAGGCTTCGGGTTGGCTGTCCTGCAAGGCCTCCTTTCTTAAGGCCTTCACAGCTAAAGGATCTACTCCGAGTAGCTTTCCTCCTCCCGTGTGCTTCTTCTTTGTTCCAGACTGCTTGGGACTCAGTCCTATATGTAATTACCTATTGCGAGAGCCCTCTCGAAGTAAGATAGTACAGTTACGTAAGCTTACCGTAACAGCAGATCTTCTAGAGAGGCTCTTGCAGTAGGTAATACCTTCCCGCCCTCCATCCCCCTAAGCTTTTTCAGCTCCTTTTCCAGTTAGGGAAATATTCACTTCTTTCTCTCGTCCGGCCACCTTTGGCGGGAAAGAACTGGAAGGTGGGTGTGAGGGACCACCCCTTTATACCAACGTCTCCTGACGCCAGTCACCTGACATGGGGCGGTCCTCTAGCCAGGGACCGCTTAGCTAGAAATTTTTCTCCATGGGGTCCTGCCGCCTGCCGGCATCAGTCCTATATGTAATTATCTACAGCAAGAGCCTCTCTCGAACATCTACTGTTACAGTAAGTTCTTATGTAACTGTACTTTTTTGTTACTGTGGAAAAATCTTTCTTAAGAGAAAATGCAAGGAATGATCCAAATCCAAAGCTACGGTGATGTTATTATGTAATAACATCACTGTTTTCAATGGGTCAGCAGCCAATCAGCTTCTTACACTTTTCCTTGCCATTGTACAATTAAAAATAATGCCACCATCTGTATTACAGTTACCTATATGTTTTGCATTTTATTCTATGCACCGTTACCCCACCGGGGCTGGCTCAGCTTCTTTCACCTGCCAACCTCTCCCCCTACCCTCTCAGGTCCCAGGTTCCCGGGATGCTAAGAGTTCCCCCTACCCGAAGCCTCATGGGGGACAGGGACTTTGCTGTATGCGCTCCTAGACTCTGGAATTCCTTTCCTGGGCAGGTTCGCTGGGCCCCCTTCCATCAGTGCTTTTGTAAATCACTGTGGGGGTTCCTGAAGCTGGCCTCAACGTGCAAGTGTCCCAAGCCTCCCTAGTGTATCGTCCTTAGTCAACTGGACCTTTGTGCTTTATAAAGGTCCTGCCAGTGATACTCTGCTTGTCCCTATGATTCATTCTCTCACCATGTCACTTGACTGAGTTATAACTGTCTAAGGCCAAATAACTGGTGATTCTATGTACTTTACCACTGTTTGACATGGGTGTTACTACTTGCCTTACTACTTTGTGACACCTTGGATAATGCTAATCAATGTACTTCTTTACGTTGTCACTCTGTCATGTTGTTTCTGTATTATTCTGTACTACTCTGTACCATTCTGTTGTACTCTCCCGGGTCATTCCTGAAAATAGGCATAATACTTGTCTAGTGTACTTACCCGGTTAACAAAAGCTAAATAAATATAGCAATCAACTCAACAGAACCAGGCCATCATATACATGAAGGTACTGTACCCTAACTGAAAACACTGCTGAGACAACTGTATGTTGTAACAAGGTGGAAGATAAATACAATATTGAGACAAGTTTTTGAAGACATTTGATGTGTTTAATTTTTTTTTTTTTGAGACTGATATACAGTTCACACACAAAAGTCATATAATATAAAAGTGGATATGCCCAAATGCCAATGTAAATTCCGACACATTTCATTACAAGCTGTTCTCTTGAAGGAATATATTACTATATAAGGGCTAAAAATGGGCATCAGGTAAATGTAAACTGGGGGTAGGTGTGTTATTGAGGGTACTACATATTTTATCTTTTATTGCTGCTCCACTGAATTAGCAATATTTGCACAAGCCGTGCCCAGTCCAGATTTTACAGTTCTGGCCTGGGTCTGGTGATGTGGGTTTTACCCATACCCCACTGCATGTGGCTTACTGATATACTGTACAGATGGCTACAAAGTCTAGCCCATTGAAGGCTGAAGTTTCAGAAAACCATTATGCTAAAAATATTAAGACTCACTCCCTCCCTCACCCCCCAGTCACGATTAATCCTCTACCAAAGTCATGCTTAAATACTGGTGCCTCTACATCCACACCACTAAGCTATTAATGCCAACATGCTTCTTTTTTCTGCTGCTTTGAGTTCCTCCATCTGTGAAGTCCCATTCTGCTTGTGGCAGCTCCCCCCTCCCACAACCAGATAATTTATTTAAAATCATTTTGTATATCCATGGTCAGGAAGAACAAATTACTCACCTTAGTAATGTTGTTTCTTCTAATGGAATCTTGCTATATTCTGACATATGCAGTGAGTCCCAACCGTCGAACTGCCCCGGAGATGAAAGAGTTAACTTTCCATGCCAGGCATGGAACGCTGAGCTCGAGCTCGGTTCAGACTCTGTCTGTTCTTCAAACTCAAACCGTCAGATCTTTACGTGCTAAACTCACTAAGGTCCTGTGTGGAAGCTGTAAACCTACACTAGCCAACTGGCTACTAAACATAAAACACATTTTTTGGTCCCAACAAAAAGACTCAAGTCAGGAGACCCAAAAATGAAAACACAACACCCACTCACCCCAAAAACAGAAGGGTGAAACAAAAAGGTGGGCACCTGCTAAGTGCCAACACTGCACTGCCCACCCACATCCCAAAAACAGAGGTTCTGAGAGGAGCAGGCAGGGGGGAGGTCAGAATATAGCAAGACTCCATTAGAAGAAACAACATTACAAAGGTGAATAATTTTTTCTTCAAACAACATGAAGTCTTGCTATATTCTGACATATGCAGACTACAAAGCAGTACCTCCATGGAGGAGGGACAGAACCTACTTAGGAAATAGGCTCTGAAGCACAGCTGTGCCAAACCGAGAATCACTCCTAGCTTGGATGTCCAGGGAGTAATGCTTGGTAAAAGTGTGAACTGTTTTCCAGGTAGCTGCTTGACATATCTCTAGAATAGGGATGTCCCTGGCAGCAGCCAGGGAAGCAGCTGTACCTCTGGTAGAGTGAGCCCTCAGGTCTGAGGGAGGAACCTTACCCAGTTTTTCATAACAAAATTGGATACAAGAGACAATCCACCTGGCAATGGATCTTTTAGTGGCAGGTTTCCCTTTACCAACCTCACCATAAGTGAGGAACAGTTGGAGGGAGTCAAACTTGTGACTCTTGGTACGCTCTATGTAGTAACTAAGGGCTCTTTTCACATCTAAACTGTGCAGTCTCCTCTCGCCAGAGGAAGAATGGTCAGTGAAGTACACTGTAAGAGACATAGATTGATTAAGGTGGAAATCTAAAACCACCTTAGGCAAGAACTTCCTGTTAGTCCTGAGGACCACCTTATCTCTGTGAAAGGAGATAAAATCAGGCTTCACTGACAAAGCTTGTAATTCACTTATGCATCTGGCAGAAGTGATGGCTACTAGAAACACAGTCTTCCAAGTCAAGTACTTAAGCTCTGCTGAAGACAAAGGCTCAAAAGGGGGTTGCATAAGCTGAGCAATGCAAACATTGAGGTCCCAGGCAGGGGCAGGATCCCTGAATGGAGGGTTGGTGTGAAGCAATCCCTTGAAAAACTTGGAGAAGACAGGGTGAGCTGAGAGAGAAGAGGGCTTACCTGCTGAAATAAAAGCAGACAGCTGCCAGATGCAATTTCAGTGTAGCTGGTCTCAGCCCCAAGCTATTTAAGTGAACCATATAATCAAGGACTGTGGGCAGATCAGAAGATTCTGGGGAAATATGCTTCCCAGAGCACCATATGGAAAATCTTTTCCATTTAGAATTATAAGTAGCCCTGGTAGAAGGTTTTCTAGAAGCCTTCAGGATATCCATTACACCTTGGGAGAGGTGTAAATCAGCAAACTCTAACTCTTCAAGAGCCAGGCCTTGAGATTGAGAGATTTGAGGTTCGGGTAACAAACCTTCCCCTGAGCACAGGTTAACAGGTTGCAACCCTGGGAAGACACAGGGAAGATGGACTGCTAAGGACAGCAGGAGGGATACCAGGGCTGTCTGGCCCAGTCTGGAGCAATCAGGATCATCTTGCAGGGTTGAGATATGGTTTTGACTAGCACTTTGAACAGGAGAGGAAGGGGGGAAGCATAGAGAAACTTCCTGTCCAATTGAAAACTAAGGAACCAGGGGACTGAGCCCAACACTGGGGGCCTGCAGCAAAAAAGGGGAAGTTGGTGATTGTCTGGGGCTGCAAAAAGATCTATCTGCGGGGTGCCCCATCTGGAGAAAATTACCTCCAAGACCAGGGGGTCCAGTAACCATTCGTGATGGCCCTGGGAAATCCTGCTGAGAGCATCTGCCAGGACATTGTCCTTGCCTGGAAGGTGAACTGCCGTGAGGGGGTGTTCAGGAGTAAGCCAGAGACCATAACTTCATTGCTCGGGTACACAAGGTCAGAGACCGAGTGCCCTTGCTTGTTGATGTACCACATTGTGGTGGTGTTGTCTGTTCTGACCTGTACAACTTTGTTCTGAACAGATTTGGAAAAAGCTTGAAGCGCTAGAAATACTGCTCTGAGCTCCAACAGATTGATGTGGAGCAGAGATTCTTGAGGGGACCACAACCCCTGGGTGGTGAGGTCACCCATGTAAGCCCCCCACCCCAAGAGGGAGGCATCTGTAGTGAGGATTAAAGAGTGAGACTGAGTGACAAAGGGAACCCCTTGTCTCAGATTGTTCTGATCCTGCCACCACTATAGGGCCTGGATCAGGCTTCGAGTTACTGGGATCAATTTGGTGAGAGGGTCCTTCCTTTGAGACCAAAAGGCTCTCAAATGGAACTGAATGTCCCTCATCTGAAATCTTGCTCCCTGCACTACTGCTGTAGAAGCAGTCATGCGCCCCAGGAGCTGTAGAAAATGCCTTGCTGGTCAAGACACCTGCAGGGTGAATGAAGAGGCCAGAGAGACCAGGGTCCTTGCCCTGTCCAGGGGAAGGAAGGCTCTGGCCTTCTCTGTGTCTAGCTCTGCACCTATGAAGGTGAGGAGCTGGACAGGCCCTAGAACTGACTTTGGAAGATTTAGAAGAAAACCCAAAGAGGTGTGCAGTTGCTGAGTTACCTGTAAGTGTGACTTGACTTGGTCTGGGGACTGGCCTACTATGAGCCAGTCATCCAGGTAAGGGAAGATGGCAATCTTCTGCCTTCTTAGAAAAGCAACTACTACTGCCAGGCATTTTGTGAATACCCTTCAGCAGATGTGAGGCCAAAGGGCATTGCTCTGAATTGGTAATGGCCTGAGGGAAGCTCGAACCTGAGGTACGTTCGATGGGAGCTTCTGATGAGAATATGGAAGTAGGCATCCTTGAGGTCCAGGGACACTAGCCAGTCCCCTGGCCTTAGAGAGGGTAGAATAATTCCCAGAGTCACCATTTTGAATTTTGGTTTTAAAAGGTGCTTGTTTAAGTATATGAGATCCAGGATGGGCCGCCATTCTCCTGTCTTTTTTGGGGGTAAGGAAGTACCTGGAGTACAACCCTTTGCCCTGGTGTAGGGGTGGAACCCTTTCCTCAGCTCTGAGAGCCAGGAAGGAAGAGACCTCTGCCTCTAGGGAAAGAGCTCTGAAGGATTTGCAGGTGGAAAGGATCTGGTTCTCATCTTTGGAAATTTTTTGAAGCGGAGAACCAGTCCCTGGCTTACTACTTCCAGGACCCATTTGTCTGATGTCAGAGACTCCCAGTCCTGGACAAAGCAAGCCAGTCTGCCCCCTACAGGTAGCTGAGAATCGGCCCTGGCAACCCCATCAGGGTGCCTGCTTGGCAGGGGCTTTAGGCTGAGAGGTGGAAGCAGGCCTGCTTGTACCCTGTCTGCCTCTCCCTCTAAAGAGCACCCTCTGGGCATAAGCAGAACAGGAGGCCTGGGCTTGGTAAAAAAGCCTATGAAAAGGCCTGCCCCTGCCCCTGGGAAGCTGACTTTGAGGAGTGGCCTGCCTTTCCTTGACCTGTGCACTCCTATAGGTGGTCCTATATTCATCCATTTTCTTCATGTAATTCTCTGTTTGCTCCCCAAACAGAGAATTACCCACAACAGGAAAATCCATGGCTTTAGTCTGGGTATCCTGTGACAGGCTAGTACATCTGAGCCAAGCCATTCTACGAAGTGCCACAGATGTAGCCATGACTCTAGAAGACACATCATTGGAGTCTACTGCAGCATGGAATTGCACCTTGGATGCCTCAATACCATCAGCAGCCACCTGCTCCAGCTCCTTGGCAAGCTGGCCAGGGACCTGTGTTGCTAGGGCCATAACAGTGTCCCATCTGGATTTTTGATACCTAGCAGTATAGGCCATATAATTGGCCTGTCTGAGTCCCAAGGATGCTGCCATGTACTGTTTCTTTGCCATGGCATCAATCCTCCTGGAGTCCTTGTCCGGGGTGTGTGAAGCCAAGGGAATGTTTGCCTCATCACAGTCTGCAGCCTGCACTACGCCAACATGGCTGCACTGTTGTGTAAGGAACTCTGTGTCTGAGCCTGACAATGTATACCTCTTGTCCATTCTTTTATCCACAGGAGGTATAGTGTTAGGAGTCTTTAAAATTTTAAATGTCTGTTTCCCAAAAGGTTTGTGCAAGGGAATAGACAGCCTCCTAGACTCTCGGATATCCATCATTTCCACATAGTCAGGCTCCTCCTGGTCATCCACAGCTTCTTCCATAGGAAGCTGGAGGGTTTCAGCCACTTTTTTATAAAACATGAAATGGGAGGGGGACTCAGAAAGCCTAGGAGGAGACACCCCTGAATGTCTGTCTGGGGAGATGTCCGGGTCAATGGGCACTTCCAGACTTCCAAATCCACGTTCACTTTCCTCATACTCCTCTTCCTCCTCCTCCGGTTCATAAAACTCCTCTAACTCATACTCTTGAACCGGTGGAACCGGCCGAACCGAGCGCCTGCCTGATGGTGCTGGTTTGGTCGGAACCGGGGAAAGCGAATGAACAATTTTGATTGCTTTGTCTATCTCTTCAGCGGTTGGAGAGGAAAGTTTTGGCTCCAAACCAGCTGATTTTTCTTTTCTAGTTCTTTTAGCCAGAACAGACTCCTCAGAATAGGCTCTCCTTTTGCCCGAAGAAGTCTCGCCCTGGTCAGAGGGCACTCCTTCTGGTTCGGTTTGAACCGAACCAGGCTGGCCATCTGGTTCAGTGGACTTTTTGGCCTCCCTTTCCCTGAGCCTGCCAGCTCTCTTTTCTAGGGTAGCTGCAGGGAAATTTTGGCAAATCTGGCAGTCTGCATTGAGGTGGTCAAACTCCAGACACTAAACACAGGTGGTGTGGGGGTCAGCCTTGGCAAAGACTTCCCCACACATACTGCAGTGTTCAAACCCAGTAGGTCCGGTTTTTCTTTTGGGTTTCTCAAACATAGTGCCAGTCCTAACCAAACTTACCCTTTTATGGCAATCCGCCAGGCAAGACCCTCTTATCGGTTCCCAACCGTGTCACGGGTCGTGGAAAAAAACGTAATAAAATCTTTTTTTTTTTTAGAACCGATAAGAACCAGTAACCACACTCTAAATCACAAATTAAGATTCTTTAAACAACTTGATCGGTTCAAACCGAACTGATAAACCGTTTACAAGTTCCACACAGAATAGAATTAATGTAAAACCTATCTGATACTCACAAATAGCACAGACAGAGACTGAACCAACAGGCTGCGGTTTAAATTCGGTCGAAAACCGAGAAAAACGGTACTTTAACCGACAAAATGAACCGAGCAGAAGGAGAAATCTCCGGAGCGACTGTTCAGTAAGGCAGAGTAAAGAATCTGACGGTTTGAGTTTGAAGAACAACAGACAGAGTCTCAACCGAGCTCAAGCTCAGCATTCCATGCCTGGCATGGAAAGTTAACTCTTTCATCTCTGGGGCAGTTTGAAGGTTGGGACTCACTGCATATGTCAGAATATAGCAAGACTTCATGTTGTTTGAAAAATGAATTTGCAAAAGAAACCAAATCCCCATTTATCAGTTCATTGAATCACAATACAGCATGTTATGAATTTTTCAGATTCTATGTGTAACCTACAGTAAACCAAACAGAAATTAGACACACAAATGCCTGCCTATTTGCAAGTGAAGCAAATGTGGTTATCATTCAGTTATAAACACCTATAGTCACAAACTGCAAGTTATAAAGATTCTGTAGAATATAAACAGTAGTCCATGGCTGGGTCTCTTCCTATGCAATGTCCTGCAAAGATGGTGGTGTCAAATGGCTTAATGAGGTGATATGAGGTGCCTGAGGGATCTTGTTATGCAGAAAGTTCCAGGAACACAGTGGTAAAAACTGGAACAACAGGTTCCAAGGAGTAATTAACTTACCAGGAATGTTACAAAAAACTACCCCATTCATTCACAGGTGTCAATGAATGTATTTGTTAACCATGTTGGTGTATCTTCTTGCTTCCCTCATAGTAAAAATGTGAAACTACATTTGTGTTATTTTAAATGAAAAATTAGTGATAATAGCTTGTCCAGTTGGATGGCAGCTCTGATAGTTGTTCCAGTCTTTCTTTTCACGGATATAAACTGAGCCAGTAAAAAAAAGTAAATAGGAAAAAAAAATAACAGCATTTTGTTTCTACAAGTAGTAGTTAATTGCAGCTGGTATTTTTAACATGTGCAAGTCAACTCCACTTCTCAAACTTAAAAGGAAAAATACACTTCATCACAGACTGTATTTACCAAGTACTGTGCCCATTTTAGTATATAAGTGTTTAAGAAATACCTGAAAGCTGTCTATTTTCCTTGGAAGCTGAATCCTTAAGCTTCTCCTAATCCTTAACAAAATGCAAGGACTCCACAGATTTGTTCTGTTACTAGGTCCAGATCAAACTACTGAGTCTTCTTTCAACATGATGCATGCACCTCCTGCCCCTCCCACATGAATAAATAAAAAAAAAGGTGGGCTGGATCTTACTTCCCCCCAAAAAAACAATGCTGCCTCCCACTACTCAGGTTCCAGTTCTTGTACCACCCAAAGAAAGAAAAAAGTACCCTGCAACCATTGGGAAAGCATATTTAATTGAGGGTGGAAAACATTTCTTGGAGGATGGTAAGGTGGATGTGACTATTTACACCTTCAGTCAGTTCCACGGACAGAAAACATGACATCACTCCTTTTGCACATGCAATACTCCTGTAGGCTCCACCCACAGTCGTAAAAAGTAGACACATTTTTCTTATTCTTATATTAAGACAGCCCTCTCATTTCGTAACTGTACTCTTAGTTTTGTTTTTAGGTTAAGATGCACAAAAAGCTTTATAAGTACTTCATTTATAACCAGTCAACCAGCATGTTGGACATTACATAAAACATATAAACTGCTTAGGGAAGGGGTTTCAATTTATCCCAGGGGTGTCCACCATGACAGGAGTCACCCTGTCACAATGGGCTTTCCCAGAACAATACCAGCCCCCTTTGTCAGGGCAGAACTTGGGCTAACCAATTTGCTAGCACTGGCTAAATCACGAGTGATAAACTTTTGGGTAAGAATCGGCAGATCACCAAACAATAAAATGGGCAGAAAGTGTTTAGATGAAAAACATTTCTGGCAGAAAAGTGCATGTTGAAAATCTCCCTGGTTAGTGAAAGCAGAAAAGACCCTGACAACTGTGAGTTTAGAACATCTTCTTTCACAGACTCAAACACTGTGATAGCAAATCGGTACAAGGGACATATTAAGAATCTCCTTATAGAGAAATACAAAGGAGATGATCTAGAGAAAATCAGTAAATCAAGGTTTGCAATTTGATATAGTGAGAATGAACTGCAACACAAATACAGATATTACCGTGATATCCTAAAAGACCCACAGCTTAGGAAGATATATGCAAGATATAGGGTAGAGTTCTTTGACTCAAATGTGTTGTATGCCAGATTCAACAAACTGAGCGATCCAATGCATACACTATGTTTCTGTACTGGCAGAGAGAGGGACGATTTGGCCCATATGACGTTTAGACGCCGCTGGCATGACAGGCCAAGAAGGAAATGGCTGGGTCCTATTTAACCTCCCTGCAGACTTGTGATGCAAATGTTGGGCTAGCAGCATAGCTTAGAGGTTAGACTAACATGCTGTGAATGAGCTTGGTACATCCAGCAGACAGTCCTGGGTTTGAGTCCCACAACCTCCACCTGCATACTGTGTGACTGAGCAAGTCACTTAACCTCCCCAGTGCTCCTGGGTCACCACTGAACACAGGCACCTGTGCCTAGTGGGCCTTACCTAGTTACTAAAAAAATTAATTAATGTGGTTTTAAATGTACTATTAATTATGGAAGATGAGTATATTGTGTCTAGAATGGTTAATTTCCCATCTACTATGCAAAAAATTAGAAAAAAGATAAAAACAATAATACAATGGGGGCTAAGCATATTGATGGAGAGGACACTGTGAAATCATGTTAATGACGAGTATATGCTGCTAGACTTTTTAACTGATATTGTCCTGAAATGCTGCGTGTTATGTATTTTGATGAAATGTATTGTCTGTGTATGGATCTATTTAAATTTTAAAACTTATAACGATATACGATCAAACAAATAAATTACTACTATATTCAACAATTTATATGCCGCTGCCAATTCTCTAGCACATTCTGCAGTGTACAACCCTTTATAAAACTGTCTAAATACTTCCCGAATTTGACCCTTCTCCCTCATTAAGGTGCCCCGTTGAGTCTTAACAGGAATGTGTGTTGGACCACCACTCTTCTGTACAAGTCTGACAGAAACAGGCACCAGCTTATTCTCCCATTTGAAAACCTGCTTTCTGGAGAAGAACCAGGACATCATGGCCTCCTCCATCAGGAGCAGATTAAGCACCTCACATGTTGTTAACAACTGAAGGTCCCCTCTACTTTGTCTGGATGCCACCCGGCGCTTTAAGTCCCGAAGTTTGTCCTCCAGAGAAAACCTCTTCTCGTGCTTCTCCCGTTTATAACTGGCAACATACTTAATAATTGCCCCCTCATGAAAGCCTTCATGGCATCCCAGAAGACTCGAGTTGGTAGCAGACCCCCAATTCATATCTTTATAGCACTGCCACTGTTCCTTGAGCAAAAATCCTGTTTCGCCAACAGGTATGTAGGGAATTTCCAAGGGGGTGGGTCATCCAACTTTTCCGCCACCGAAAAAGTAAGGGCCACCATGGCATGGTCTGACACATGTATTGGACTATGCCAGACTTTCACCAACCGACGATACTGTACATGAGGCAGATAAGAACAGGTTACTCACCTGTAACAGTAGTTCTAGGAGTGGTATATGTTGTTCATCCACACTTTCTGGCATGTCCCTTTCCCCTTTAAATCTTGCCAGAAGTCTTCAAGCTGGCTCCTCCCACCCACCTGGGTGGTAAATACCTTGGCTCCGCCCCATGGCACCAGATCTCAGCCCGCTGGAAACAAGGTTGTGCGCCTAAAGCAGGGGAGGTCGGGTGGGTGCGTGTGGATGAACATATACCACTCCTAGAACTACTGTTACAGGTGAGTAACATGTTCTTCTAGGAGCCAGGGATCGACAAATTTCAAAATGGCATACTAGTCCAGGACAACTGGCCTTGCCAAAAATGGTGGTCCCCGAGTTTCAAGTGGTACTCCAATACATTTCAATGTAAGTTTTTTAAAAACGTATGTAGAAACAAAGTACATGGTGTGGGGGTTGTACTGTTAATAGTATGTAGATACAGAACATCAGAAGGCAGGTAAAAAATGTTTTTCGATGCTAATAACATTTCTTTTACCAGTCACTATGTGGTGTGCGTCTTTCACTGGGTGGTGGTACTAGTAGACTGAGATGGAGGTGGGTCAGTGGGAACAGGCAGGCACTTGTTAGTACAGTTATCAACCATCTGGGTGTCTGTCAGTTAGGATACAAGCCGGCAGTGTGGCTGTCGCTGAATACACTCACCCCTACAACTGCATGCCCAAGTGCCCCACACACAGCAAGCCCTGACAATTAGGCCTCCTTAAACCTGTCCCACACTCTTTTGCTGTGGTTTTTACAGCAGTACCCACAGCTCAGCGAGCACAACACTACAGTGCACTTTGGTGTTCACCTGGTCCCATCTAGATGTCAGGTAGGGTAAGGTGGGGTAGAATTTTTTTTTTTTAAATAATACTCTTTAGTTTGTAGTGCACAGTTTTCTCTTTTTTTTCTTCTTTTCCTTAACCAGTCCATCTCTTTCTTTAAAGTCCTCTTCCTCAACTGCCCAAGATTTCCTTTCCCACACCACACACAAGTCCAGTCTCACACCTGTGCCCTTTCCTCTTTTCCTCCTGTGTCACCCTAAACTGCCCAGCTCCAACTGCCCTCACACTTTCCTGCTGAACTGCAGGCTGTTCTTAAAATATTCCTTTTTTTTTTTTTGTTAAAGCATTGGCAACCACTTTTATTTTCTTTCTGGTTGCCTGCTGGTTGATGCGTTACTATGGCTTAGGTCGGGTCCTTCTCAGTCACTGACTAACAATTCAAATTGTACTTTTTCTGATTTTTTTATTTCTCACTATTGTCCTCCTTTCGCCGAGTTTGTCGTCGACAATCCTGACATATGTCTCATGACATAGACATCACCCAACTGACAAGGAAGCTTCCCACCTCCTCCCTTGTTTGTCTTTTTTTTTTTGGTTTCCTCCCACAAGTACACTCTTGAGCAGCCAGCCCTCCAAACCACAATGTCACCATGCCACTTGAACAGCCTATGCAGTTGTTGTAAACCAAAGTTACTCCAGCATTGCCTCATGAAATGGCGACATCAGTGCAGTGCAGTACTGTACTAACCCGCCCAGCTCCATCCCCATCCATCATGCCCACACCCTGCAGGACTATCCCAAAACATTGCTGGAATTACCTGGCAGTCCTGTGGGTGGCCCTGTCAGCAGGCGCTGTGATGATCTTAGGCGGGTGGCAGGAGATCCCCATTGCAGGCGGGCACATGGTGCCGCTCTCCCTCTCGCTTCCACTCTGGCTAAGCAAGCTCACTGCACCGGTGATGATCAAAAGCTATCACGTGACAGGAGCGCCAGCCCATCTGCCCACAGCCGAGCGAGAGATCTGGGGACATCTAGCAGTGGAGCTGGTTGGACCGAATGAGAAGTTAAACAAAAAAAAAAAAAAGACATCACTGATTTGGTTGTCCGTGGGACAACCAAGTACTGTGAAATTGGTTGTCCCATAGCAAAAAATTGTAGCCCGGGACGTCGGGCTATGGGATTTGTTGATCCCTGCTAGAAGCGTGGATATGTTGTTCATCCACACTGTCTGACAGACTCCAAGCAGTTCTCCAGGAAGAGGGAGGCAAGGTGCACACCCCCTACTTGGGAAATAGAGATTGGAGAACTGAGGCCCCAAACCCAGCATCCCGGCGTGACTCAAGGTCGATGTGGTAGAGGGTAATAAAGGTGTTTGCTGACTTCCAGGTAGCAGCCCGACAAATTTCTTGGATAGGGATGTCCCTGGAAGCAGCCATCGATGCAGCACTATGGTGGGTAGAATCAGCTCTTATCCTCTGGGAGGCTCCTTGCCTGCCAACTCATAGCACAGATCTACAGTACAAGTCACAATTAACTGTTCTGCCAATTAGTTGGTTTAGCATTGTTTTTCACAGTTGGCAATGCACTGGCAACTCCTACTGCATTATTTTTCAGTGCTTAACCAGCTCAAGAGCAATGTTTACAAAATGTTTTGCAACTTATTTGGAATATATCTACAGTCCAGTCACAGTACAATGCAAATCTGAGTTTTAACTTTCAAGAAATTGTTTTTGCAGAGCTCTGTGCTGGATCCAGCAACACTTATGCAACTCAATCAGAAATGCTACAGCAACTCATTGAGGAGCAGTTTAATGTGACTTGTACTGTATGCATGATGTAATCTGCCTTGCAATGGTCCATTTGGCTGCAGGTCTGCCAGAAGCAGCTTCAGCATAGGTGACAAACAGCTGGCGAACCTCTCCACGAATTTCCGCCATTCTCTCCTTATAACAGGAGAGAGCACATCTCGGGTCCAAAGCATGGAGCCTGTACTCGGCGTCTGAGGCGTAATTAGGGTAGTATAGCGGCAAAGTTAACACTTAGTTAAAGTGAAACTCTGACACCACCTTCGGAAGGAATTTCGAGTGGGGGCGCAGGACAACTTTGTCCCTGTGGAAGACCAGATAAAGGAGTCCACCGAAAACGCCTGGAGCTCCCCTGTCCTTCTGGCTGATGTGACAGCCACCAGGAAGGCAGTCTACCACAAGTGTGAAAGCTCACACTTGTGCATGGCTTCGAATGGCTTGCCCATGAGCTTCGCCAAAACCAGCAAGAGATCCCACGGAGGTGGAGGTTCATGCACCGGAGGGGATATGTGAACCAGACCTTTGAAAAAATGCCCGACCACTGTCTCCTGTGCCAATGTCGGCTGACCAGCCCGTGCCCGCTAAGCAGAAATGGCTCCAAGGTGCACCCTAAGGGTCGATGACCGTAGAACCCCTTTGGAGAGAGACAAAAGGTGGTAGAGAATGTTAGCAACAGAACAGGATAAGGAGTCCTGACTCTTCCCCTTACACCAAATGGATAATCTTTTCCATTTGAAGGTATAACATTTCCTGGTCGATTCCTTCAGAGATGCCTCCACTACGGTGTAGACATCCTCGGAAAGACCCAAAGCCTGGAACTCTAGCCGCTCAGGTACCATGCTGTCAGGTGCAGGGATTGAAAGTCTGGATGGAAAACCTTCCTCTGGTTCAGAGATATCAGGTCCGGGCTTGTACAAAGCCGCTCTGGGGGCCTGCAGCTGAGGCTGAGGAGATCTGGGTACCAGAACTGGCTCGGCCAGTCTGGGGATACCAGGATCACTTTTGCCTTGTCCCTCCTCACCTTGAGTAACACTTTGTGGATCAAGGGGAAATGGAGGGAAGGCGTAGAGGAGTCCTTGGATTCACAGCCTCGAGAAAGCATCCCCGTGCAGCAAGCCCTGCTGAAGGGGGCGGGCATGAAGCAGCTTCAGCTTGGTGTTTTCCCTGGAGGCAAACAGGTCCACCACCGGTTTGCCCCAGTGGGAGAACAGGTTGTAAGCTACCTCTGGATGGAGTGACCACTCATGGGATGTCTGGCCTAAGCGGCTGAGAGCATCCGCCAGCTGGTTCGAGACTCCTGCCACATGAACGGCAAGGAGATCTGCCTCCAACCAGCTGACGAGGGTCCAGATGTGGAGCGCCTCCTTGCAAAGCAGATGGGAGTGCGTACCATCCTGTTTGTTGAGGCAGTACATGGTCATGGTATTATCCATCTGGACTTGAACCACTGGACCCCGGAGCTGAGGAGCGAAAGCTGACAGTGCCAGTCTGACTGCTCTGAGCTCCAACAGGTTGATGTGGCATCGGGACTCCTCGGGGGTCCAGAACCCATGGGCTCTGCTGTCCCCCATGTGGGCGACCCAGCCAATGAGGCGCGCATCGGTCGTAAAAATGACAGTCGGCTCAGGGCGGACAAATGGGATCCCTTCCTGCAACCATTCTGGGGTGGTCCACCACTGGAGAGTGTCCCACATCTTCTGGGTCACAGTGATCAGCTGGTCGAAATGACCATGGCACTGAGTCCACTGAGCAGCCAGCTCCCATTGGAGGGGACGCATGTGCCATCTGGCCCAACGGACCACTGAGGTGCACACCGCCATGTAACCCAGAAGGCGCAGGAAGTCCCGGGCAGGGTGCAAGTGCCCAACCAGAAGCTATTGGGCAAAGGGGAAAGAACCTCCACCTGTCCGCGGGGAGCTGAGCTCTGGCTTGATGAGAGTCGAGCTCTGCCCCGATGAAGCCCATCACCTGAGAGGGAACAAGTTCTGACTTGTCCTCATTGATCAGGAGGCCTAGTTGGAGCAGGTTCGAAGAGCCAGATCCCTGGATCTCTCCACCTCCTGAAGGGAGGAACCTGCCAAGAGCCGGTCGTCGAGATAAGGGTAGATTTGAACTCCTCGACGCCGGAGATGAGCTGCCACCACTGCGATGCACTTGGTGAAGACCCTTGGGGCCGATGACAGAGCAAATGGCATGGCTCGGAATTCGTACAGGGTCCCCTCAACCCTGAAGCGGAGGAACCACTGATGGAATGGACGGATTGGGACGTGGAAAAACACGTCCTGCAGATCCAGCGAACAGATCCACATGTTTTGCTCCAGGGATGGTATGATCTGGTTCAGAGTTACCATCCGGAAGGTGCGAGACTGGAGATATTGATTCAGGTCATGGAGATCTAGGATGGGGTGTCAACCCCCCGTCTGCTTGGGCACCAGGAAGTACCTGGACACGAAGCCTGGGTCTGTAGGAGGATCCAACACTGGAGCTACCGCCTCCTTGCACAGGAGCTGAGCAATGTAGTTTTGAAGAGCCAACTGAGTGCAAGCAGAGATCCTTTCCTCCCAAGGGGCGCAGGCTCGGCTGGGAGGGTACTGCTCGAATTCCAGAGACAGTCCCTGGCCGACCACTTCTAGAACCCACCTGTCCGAGGTGATATCGGACCAGGCAGAAAGAAACTGGAGGAGCCGGACCCCCACGGGAGGACCCAGAGCTGGCATGACATGTGAAGGGGTGGCAACCCTCAACCCATCACTGAGCAGGCTTAGAGAAGGAGTAGGCTCCTGGACCAGCACCTCGGACTCCTTTACGGGGCTATTGAGGACCCTGCTTGGGCCTGGGGCGTCAAGCCTGAGCCTGCTGTTGCTGCTGGCCTCCTTGATAGGAGGGTTGCCTAACCGCAGGGGAAGATTGCCGAAAAAGCTTCTTCTTGCGCTTCTGTTGGTTCTTGCCCGAAGAACCCTTCACAGAGGTAGCATCCAAAGTGGCATTGGACTGCTGTATGCGCTGGAGGTGACCAGCCACTCCTGGCTGAAGAGGTCGGTGCCTAGGAAGGGCACGTCAGCTAACTTGTGCTGGGTATCCACCGGGAAGGAGGATAGCCTCAGTCAAGCCCTGCCGCGAGTGGCCACTGTGGCTGCTAAAGAGCGGGCACAGGAATCTCCAATGTCCAAGGCCATCTGGAGCTGCTGTTTTGCAACAGCACGACCCTGATCATGGACCTGCTTCACTGTGGTCTGCATGTCCACCGGGAGATGAGGGAGGACTTCATCCAATGACCCTAGGAGGGCATGAGAGAAGTGTGCCATGATAACAGCCGAGCTGGCCTGACGAAGGCCTAAGGAGGAGGCGGCATAGACCTTATGGGTAGAATGGTCCATATTCTTGGACTCCTTGTCCGGGGGTCGGTCAGTATCAGCTGAGCTACCAGTACGTCTGAACACAGAAGCAGTCACTAGGCTTTTGGCTGAAGGATGTTCTGTGAACCCCACCAGGGACCCCATGGGCACCGTACACTTGCGGGCCATACGGGCAGACTGAGCTGGGCAGGAAGAAAAAATTATTCACCATAGCAATCTTGTTTCTTCAAAGGGATCACTCATTACGATTAAACTTAATGCAGTCAGCCTCTTGTGTTGAACTGCCCAGAGAGATGGAATTTTATGTAAATTATGGAACTCTCAGTTGGCTCATGCCACTTTCAAACTGCTGCACTCAGAGCTTCAGATTCTTACGGAGCCTAACTGGGTAAAAGACCCACTAGCTAAAAATTAACAAACCTTAAAATAATATTTTTTGCACTTTCAGGTCAAAACATCCTTAACCAACAAACCTAAGAAACTTGAGACCATCTGGACATCAACTGGCTAAACAAAGTGAGTCTCTATCTTAACCTATACAGGAGAAAGAAAAACCCCTAATGCAGGGATGCAGAGCAACTTCTATAAGTTCTAATAGAGGAGGTAGGGAGGGTCTTTAATCATAATGAGTAATTCCTTTGAAGAAACAAGATTATTATGGCGAGTAATTTTTTCTTCTAACCCCAGGAATCACTCATTATGACTGAACTTAATGCAGATTACCAAGCAGTACCTTTGGAGGTTGGGCAGTTAACCTATTATGGAAACAGGATCTGCAGTACTGCTGTACCAAACCTAGCATCACCTCTGGATAGCAAGTCCAGGCTGTAATGCTTTGCGAAGATGTGTACTGTTTTCCATGTAGCTGCTTTACAGATTTCCAGTAGCGGAATTTCTCTTGAAGCTGCCAGTGAAGCAGCTATGCCCCTGGTGGAGTGTGCTCTCAGGCCCAGAGGTACCCGTTTACCCACCTTACTATAACAAAACTGTATACATGCCACTATCCAGCGAGCAATTGTACATTTTGTTGCAGCTCTGCCCTTACCAACTTCACCATATGTGAGAAAGAGCTGTGATTGACTTGTCCTGTAAGATTTGGTTCTGTCAATGTAGTGGCTGAGAGCCCTTCTGACATCAAAGGAGTGAAGTCTCCTTTCTGGAGAACTGGAGTTCTCCATAAAGAAGACAGGTAGAGTGATAGACTGATTTAAGTGAAAATCAGATACCACCTTGGCAAGGAATTTTCTATTAGTCCTAAGGACTACCTTGTCCCTGTGGGATGAGATGTAGTCCACATCTGTGCACAGGGCTTATAATTCACTGATCCTTCTGGCTGAAGTAATGGCAACCAGGAAAACAGTTTTCCAAGTGACATACTTCAAATCTGCGGTTGCCATAGGTTCGAATGGTGCATCCATGAGTTTAGTAATGCAAATATTTAGATTCCAGGCTGGAACCGGTTCCCTTAGGGGAGGGTACAGAAGATTAAAGCCTTTAAAATATTTTCTAAATACCGGATGAGAAGCCATAGAACTCTGCTTACCAACTGACAGGTAAGCAGAGACTGAAGCCAAGTGAACCTTGAGGGTGGAAGGCCTCAGGCCTAAGGAATGTAAATGTGTAAGGTAATCCAGAAGAATAGCCAAATCAGTCCAGAAAGGGCTCAAGCCTTTACCTGTACACCATATTGTAAACCTTTTCCACTTAGAGGCATATGTCTTCTTAGTAGAAGGCTTCCTGGAACCCCTAAGCACTGTCAGCACCTGTTCTGATAAATTAAGATTAGCAAACTCTTAAGTCCTCAAGAGCCACACCTTGAGCCTCAGTGATTTGAGATTGGGGTACAGGATCCTGCCCTGAGAGCAGGTTAACAGGTTGTGCCTCCTGGGCAGATGGATTGGGAAAACCACTGACAGAGACAGCAGAAGAGAGTACCAGTGCGGTCTCGCCCAATCCTGAGCCACCAGTATCATTTTTGTTGGTTGGGACCTCAATTTCAGTAGGGTCTTGCATATCACAGGGAAAGGAGGAAATGCATACAGAAATTTCCCTGTCCAATCCAGGGCCAAGGCTTCCAGGAAGATTGTGTCCCTTAGAGGAGGCCTGCAACAGTACATTGGAAGCTGGTGGTTTTCTGGGGAGGCGAAGAGATCCACCTCTGGAGTGCCCCATTTTCTGAAAATTGTACTGAGTACCCGAGTATTCCGGCACCACTCGTGGTGGTCCTAACTTATCCTGCTTAAAGAGTCTGCCAGCACACTGTCCTTCCCTGGAAGGTGTATGGCTGACAGGAATACTCCCATGGAGTATACTAGGGACCACAGACTCATTGCTTCTGTGCCCAGTAGATGTGACCTGGTACCTCCTTGCTTGTTGATATAATACATGGTTGTGGTGTTGTCTGTTCTGACTTGCACCACCCTGTTTCTGAGTAAAGGAGCAAATGTTTTCAAAGCCAGGTAAACAGCCCTGAGCTCCAAGAGATTTATGTGCAACAGAGACTCCTGGGGGGACCATGTGCCACTTGCTGTGTGCTCTAACACGTGTGCCCCCCAGCCTAGAAGAGAGGCATCTGTTGTGAGGATTACTGAAGGTTGTTCCCTTATAAAAGGCACACCCACTCTGAGGTTGTGCTCGTCCAGCCACCGCTGTAAGGCTTGGACTAAACTTTCTGTGACTGGAACCAGTTTGGACATAGGATCCATCCTTTGAGACCAATACTGTCTGAGATGGAACGGAATATCTCTCATTTGAAATCTGGAGCCCATTACCACTGCCGTGGCAGATGCCATGTGGCCTAGTAACCTAAGAAATTCTCTGGCTGTTCTGGGTCTCCCAGAGACAAAGGATTTTGCAATCTGCAGAATGCTCATTGCCCTGTCCTGTGGCAGGAGGGCTCTGCCCTGTCTGGTATTTAGTTCTCCTCCAATGAAGTCCAGCACCTGGAGTGGTATCTGTTGAGATTTTTCTTCGTTTATCAGAAATCCCAGGGACTTTAGTGTGGATTTTGTGAGTGCCAGTGACTGTACTGCATGCTGCAGAGACTGTCCTACTATTAACCAGTCGTCCAGGTAGGGGAAGACCGTTAAACCTTGTTTTCTCAAAAACTCTACCACCGATAGTCACTTTGTAAAAACCCTTGACGCCGAAGTTAGCCCAAAGGGGAGAGTTGCAAACTGATAATGGCCTGAAGCCAGCCTGAATCTCAAGAATTTTCTGTGAGAAGGTCTGATGGGAATATGGAAATAAGCATCCCTTAGATCTAGGGAGGCTAGCCACTCTCCCTTTTGCAAGGAAGGAATGATTATGGCAAGAGTGACCATTTTGAACTTTGCTTTCAAAATGTGCTTGTTCAGAAGTCTTAAATCCAAAATAGGCTGCCAATCCCCGTTTTTCTTCCTTGTGAGGAAGTATCTGGAATAAAAACCTTTTCCCCTGCTTATTAGAGGTACTACCTCTACCACTTTGATTGCTAGCAGATGTGTTACCTCTGCTTCCAACAAAATCCTGTGTGCAGCTGTTGCCGGAGCAAAGGTTCTTGTTCTCAGCTTTGGGAATGATTTGAAACTGAGTGCCAATCCCTGACTCACTACCTCCAGCACCCACTTGTCTGTGGTGATGGACTGCCAAGCAAGACGATAATGAGCCAGTCTGCCACCTACTGGTGGATCTGTAATAGGGGATGCGACCTGCACTAGCCAGTCAGTGATTCTGTGTGGGCTATGCCTGAACCTGTGGTGCAGGAGCTGCTCTTCTCATGGCTCTCCTGCCCCTTCCTCTAAAATAACCTCTAGCCTGCTGCTGAGGCTGGGAGGCTTGTGCCTGAAAGAAAGATCTGGGGTAAAACCCCCTGCCCCTACCTCCCCTACTCTGGGATCTATAAGAGGTGAAGGGCCTATCCTTGGAATTGCTCCAATAGGTGGATTTATTTTCCGCCACCTTTTTCATACATGCCTCAGTTTTATCCCCAAACAAGGAGTTGTTCTCCAGGGGGAAATCCATTGCTTTGGTCTGGGTGTCTAAAGTTAGGTTGGTGGCTCTAAGCCATGCAAACCTTCTGAGTGAAACTGAGAAAGCCATTAACCTGGATGCAGTATCATTGGCATCCACTGCCATATGAAATTGGTACCTGGTAGCATCAAGTGCAGCCCTTGCTGTATCTTGTAAGTCTACAGCCAGTTTATCTGGGACCCTATCAGCCAAAGCTAGAGCAGTGTTCCATAGAGCTTTTTGGTACTGCACTGAATGTGCCATGTAACTGGCCTGCCAAACTAATAAAGAGGCAGCCATGTACCCTTTCTTTCCCATAGCATCCATTTTTCTTGAATCTTTGTCTGGTGGATGGGTAGCCAAAGGGATCCTGGCCTTGTCACAGGCAGCAGCTTGGACTACTCCCTCAGGATCAGGATGTGTAAATAGAAAATCAGCAGTAGTTCTGTCCAGCTGGTATTTCTTGTCAGCTTTCTTATCCACACCAGGAATAGAGGTTGGAGTTTTAAAAATCTGCACTGCAGCCATCTTTAAAGATTTATGCATGGGCAGAAGTAAACGTTTCATGGGGGTTAACCCCGTCATTTCTAGAAAGTCTGCCTCCTCCGTATCCTCCTCAGTTTCCTGAAGAGGAAGGTTCAGGGTTTCCACCATGTTCTTAACAAAAGCACAGTGGGAGGAGTATTCCTCAGGACCCCTGGGAGGAGATCCAAACTCTTGATCAGGAGAAACCTCTGGATCTATAGGTTCCCCTTCAAAGTCATCCTCCTCCTCCCCAAACACTTCCAGCACTTCTTGCCTTGCTGGGGCTGTAAGAGGAACCGGGGTAGTCAGTGTAGGAACCGGGATTGCACCCTGTAGGGCTTGTAATACTTGTAATGCCTTAGCAATGTCCTCAGCCGAGGGCATAATATGCTTGTCTGCTGGGAGCTCCTTAGCCTTCTCGGCCGGAGGCGCAGCGACATGTTTTTCTTCACACTTTTTTATGAATGGAACCGGTTCAGTGCCTGTTTCCACAGCCCTTTTTGTTTTACCTTGTTCAGATTTATCTGAACTCCTGTCAGGATCCTTGGCTTTAACCCCATCCTTTTTGTAGGAGGAAGAAGCAGCAGAAGCCATTTCTTCCAAAATTTTCGACCTTTTCTTTAATGTTTTTTGGGCAAAAGGTCTTCAACTGGCAAATATGTGACTTATACCCAAACAAGAAATACAGAGAGAATGTCTGTCTGCTTTTGCTGTAAGTTGCCCACAAGAGTCACAACATTTAAAACTTGTGGGTCCTGTACATTTTTTAGGTTTATCCACATGGACCTTTGACATTTAAGCTAGGCAAAAAAGATTACTTCAAAATACCATTATTTAAGTAACTTTCGAACCGGAGATTACTTTAAAATAAATACCACTACGGTTCCGTAACTGACGCTATTCGGTTCCTGAAGAAAAAGGAACCGATAAAATACTAAATTTGGACAAAACTAAAGCAGTTCAGGGAACCAATTGCTAAATCACTGTAAATAATAATTTGCGATAAGGAACCTTTAAAATAGACGTGGAACCCTCGGTTCCAAGGAACCGTGAGGGAACCGTGAATATAAATAAAAAACTACTAAAATACTAATTTAGTATACTAAACAATGTTTCTAAGGCAGCAATTTAAAAATAAACTGAAAATGAGTACTTATCTACAGATAAGCTTTAATCAGAGACAGTTCAAGGAGAGCTCTCCGGGACGTCCTTAATAGGCAGGCGGAATAAAGAATCTGAAGCACTCAGAGTGCAGCAGTTTGAAAGTGGCATGAGCCAACTGAGAGTTCCATAATTTACATAAAATTCCATCTCTCCGGGCAGTTCAACACAGGAGGCTGACTGCATTAAGTTTAATCATAATGAGTGATTACTGGGGTTAGAAGCAAGTCGCTGCCAAAGCTCAAGGGCCGGGCCAACGATGGCTTCGGCCACTGGAAAGGCCTCAGTCGGGGTATCCCCCCCCTTTTTGAGGATATCCATAAGGGGGTATTCTGTTTTTTTTTCCTGGATGGGCTCCAGGGGCATTCCAGTGGATCCGGAGATCAGACGGAGGATGCCCTGAAAGGAGGAAGGGCCTTCCTCCAATCCTGCCGCGGATGACTCATCATCCCCAGGATGAAAGTGTAATCCAGTGTTGTCCGAATCCGAAGAGTCAGGCTACAACGGTCTCCCTTGATATGCCGAGGGCGATCGGGGACGACCGTGATCGACAGACGTCGGGGAAGCCCGGTGTCTGGTAGGTCCTCTTTCGAGGGAGCCCCTCCCTGAGGCTGCTTAGGTGGTGGCTCCACCAAAATCGGTGGAGACACCGGAATAGGCCGAGCCGGGATACGGGCCAGCCCCACGGGACGGCGGAACCAAGGTCTTCGGTTCCAGAGGGGTCGATGTCAGCCTTGGAGGTGGGAGCCAAGTGATGGCTGGGGTGGCCGTCAGGGCTGGCTTCTGCTCGGTCAAAATCAGCAGTTGCCACATAAGAGCCTCATAACGTTGACAGAGTTTCTGTCGAAGCCTCTTCTTGTCCGAGGAGGATGAAGATCTGTGGCGGCACCTCTTCTTAGAGTGATTGTGGCCCTTTTTCGACCATTCAACCGAAGGGGTCCTGGTCCTCGATCGAGACTGATGGGATTGGTTCGGTCGATCAGGACTCACTGGAGTCAGTGAAAACAGAGGTTCCGGCATATTTTCCTTGATCGGGACACCAGAGGGCAGTGTCTCCTCATTGGGAAAGGAAAGGACCAGAGTCCTTTCTAAAGATTCATCGACCAGAGTCGGCGATAAAGGCTCTATCGTGTCGAGAGTAATCTAGGCCGGTTCAGCCGTTTCCTCGGTCTTGGTACCTTGGCCAGACGGAAGTTCCGTAAAGCCGGCGGCCGAGGAAACGATCTTGACCGAAGTCGAGACCGCGTGTTCCTGGGACTCGGACCCCTCTCGATCCCAGGAGCGTCTCCATTTAGTGGAAGACTTAGGGTCCTTATTCCTCTTCCGAGGGTGGGAGGAGTGCAAGCCCAAGGGTGTCTCACCCCTGGTAGGGAGAGACTGGCACAACTCCCTGAAGGAGCCCGTAAAAGTAGAGCCACAGTTGAGTGGAACAAAAAAAGCTTCGACTGGCCGAAGCTTGAGCCGCTTCCTCCTCGAATGCCTTTATCTGCTCCAGCTGCTCGGCGGATCCCGCGGCCGCGGAAACCGCCCACCTCGCCTCTTTCGATTTCACCGGTGGGTTCCTCTTCTGCAGTCTCCCCAATTTTAGGCGCGCCTTGCGGTCATCCAGAACGTTAGGATGGAAGGCCAGGTAAAAAGTACAAGACGTGGTGTCATGTCCGAGATCTAGGCAATAGACACACGAGAGGTGGGGATCGGTGTGCGACATCTTCTGGCTGCAGAGACACCGGCGAAATCCGGGGGACGATCTGTCCTCCATATCCAATGCACTGTAATCGGAGTCGTTAACTCTGATGAGTTTTAGAGCGATTTGCAGTAAAAACTGACATTGCGAATCCAGGGACTACGAACTGCTAAAGTAGCATGACGGAACCTGAATCTTCCAGCGGAAAGGAAGATCTGGCATCATGGGGCGGAGCCGAGGTATTTATCACCTGCGTGGGTGGCAGGAGCCAGCTTGAAGACTTCCGGCAAGATTTAAAGGGGAAAGGGACATGACAAAGTGTGGATGAACAACGTATCCATGCTCCTAGAAATATAGTCTATCCTAGACCAAGTTTTATGGGGGTTAGAATAAAAAGTGTATTCTTTCACCCCTGGATTAGCTGTGCACCATCCATCCACAAGTTTGCACATCCCAAGCTGCCACTGTCTCGCAGTATTCTTCTGACAGCCAATGCCCCAGAATTATCTAGTGTGGGATCAATCACTGTATTTAAGTCGTCCCCACCAAAAAAAAATTAATCCTAGGAATCGTTCTCAGGTCATAATGTTCAGGAGATGTTGACAGAAGGCATCATCAAACACCGCAGAGGCATAAACACTAGCAATCGTTACTGTTTCCCCGTAGAGTTCGCCCTCTATAAAAAATATACCTTCCCTCCTGGGCATCCGCTACTACCTGTCTAAGCTTTAAAAGGAGACTCAAATGTACTAAAATAGCTACACCACCCCCCCCCCCAATTTGTGGGAGTAATAGGAGGCCGTATAACATGACCCTACTCAATTCTGTGCAAGCTTAGCATGCTCCCTATCATTCAAGTGCGTCTCTTGTAATAGTGTGACATGTGCATGTTTCAGCTTAAGCGCTGTGAGGATCTTTGTTCTCTTTACTGGGAAGAAGAAGTCCCTCGTGTTCCAAGAGATAACAATGAGTTGCTTATTGGAACCCATAATTTATAATAAAGATCTCCCTGCTGTATATCCCTACATTCCACACAGCCCCACCGCCCTCTCTATAAAGTAAATGCATGTAGTAAAGTAGCCAGCTTTGAATGGACTTGAAAACAAGTAAAACATAGAACAGTAAAACATTAAATAGTTAGAACTATAATGAACACCCAACCCAACCCCCATTCAACTTTAATGTTTAACAACCCCAACACTGTCAACATTTCAATATAGAAATAGTGAACCCACACAAAAGTGTTTAACAGATTGTGCATTTCACCCTCTGTAGCAAACCACGATTTACCCATGTTTTAGAGCGAGCTCCCCTCCCCCAATCCCCCAGAACTACCAATGCATCACCTAAAAAGTACAGTTATCCGATTAAACAATGGTCTCAGGGAAGGAAAGCTTCAACCAGTCATCCTCCAAATATCCTGCTTTTATATGATTTTTTTTTGTTCTTTTAATTAAATGCAAGGACCAAAAGGAGATCCAAAACACCACCAACATATAAGAGAAAGACATACAAGTGGTCTTTTTTCCTTTGTGTGTTTTTTTTTTCTTAACACTAAAAAGGAGCAAAGAGGAAAGGGGCAAGACAGCCAAAGGTAGAAAAGTGCCTTCCCCCTACAAAAACTAAGGGCCAAAGAAGGGCCCATAAACATGTTTTCTTTTTTTTTTTCCTGGGGGGGGGGGTACAAGAGGTACATAAGGGGAGCAATTCCCCTCCAGAGTCTGCATCCCGATGAGCATCACCCACCCTTTTTAAAATAAAAAAAAAAACAGGGAGGAGGCAGAAGAAAGAGAGGAGAGACTGCCCAGAAGCCTGGCCATAGAAGGGGAAGGTGGGCGGGTTCTAGTGATGAATGGTAAAGATATTCTGAAAGATCAAGAATTACAGTAAATATGACATTTTCATAACTTCCAACAATCACTAGTCACCATTCATCACTGGTGGGTCAGTGTACCAAGCCACCACCGAATGGTGGTGTTGGCAAACCCTGAGGGAAAAGGTTGTTCCCTCAGCCTCCTGTGGGGGAGACATAAAGAGGTAGGGGCCCCTCACGGGTCTGACGAGGCCCAAGACTGGTCAGGGGCAGGCAGAGGCTCCCGTGACTGGGAGCAGGAAGGCACCCCGCAAGCTCACACCTGGCCATGAGAGAGAAGAAATGCCCCCCCAATATCATGAGTCAACCATCCTACACGGGGCTTAGAGTGATAAACTGGATAGGTGAAGCCACGCCATCCATCTCATGCAGACCGCGCTCCTACCAGTCTGGAAGCTACCTCACTGGTGTCGTAAGATAACCTTGCTTAGTGTTTTGCCAGCTCCAGACCCTGGGCAGAAAAGCAAATGGCCTACCTGGTTGCGTCACAGTCCAGCAAAGGACACCAGGAGCTGTCCCAGCATCGCGCACAGGTGCCTTCCACAGGACGCCACGTGTGCCTCATGTGCAACGATGCACAACATAGTGCATGCTGCCAAAAAAACTATGACCCCAATGGTCGAACTTGGCTGACTCGGACTCAGGGGGACAGTCATGCTCTGGGTAGCGATGCCCAGAAGGGATATGCAAGAGCTGGACTCCCAAAGTCGGGTGAGTCACTGCTCCTGGAAACCCCAGGGGTGTGCAATACCTGTGCTGGCAGTTCCTCGGTGCTGAAGAGGGAGTAGAGGGGCAGAGTCAGACATACTGCAATGCCGCCATGAAAGGCTGGGACCACGGAGGTATGACAGCTGTGTCAGAACTGTACTCCCCAAGGAAGGGCAGCAATGACTGGGCAGGACTGCGTCCAGCAAAATGGGACAGTCGCAGCTCCTCCATCACCCTTCAAAATGAAAAGATGATAACTGGTGTAATCAGCATTAGAGAAGATGTGGACTAAGCTATCCTCTTCCCCAGAAGAGGATGACGGGGATGAAAAGGAGCCTGACTCAGGAGGCAGCGGTGCAGGGGTTTCATGCTGCACGATGGCACGGTCCACTGCCCTCAGGTAGACGAGAAAAGCACTCGCCGACACCCTGAACTGTTCCTGAGTCAAGGGCACCAGAGGGACAAATGCCTGAGAGAGGGGGAGGAACAGGCAGAAGAGGAAAGGAGGAGAGTCGTGATGCCCCAAACCAGGTCCTCTGCCAGGGCTGCAAGAGCGAACATGGGACTCTCTCTCCCTCCCCCCACGCCCCCAAGGAAGAGGGCTGTGTAATTCACCCATCTGTACAGCAGCAATCATAGCGGTGCCACCGGGGGCTGCGACAACGCCACTGGGGGTGTCCAGACCCCGAGGGGGTATCGGATTGGGAGGGGTGCGCAACTAGCTCTCCAGAGGAGACCCACTGTTCCACAGACCAACTCCCCAGGCCTTCCATCTCAGCAAGACGAGGAACAGCAGAGGCCTGGTCTCCCTTAGTATGTATGGTACTGGGGAGGGGCTCGGGGGAAGAGCCCACGGACCTGACCCTGGAGACCCAGATGTGGCGCCTGCCTCCGAAGGTGGAGGGGGTCCTGTCCCCACCTCCATCGTGTGGATCTCGACAGTGCAGCAGTCCATACTGAAACAGGCATCTCAACAATCTGTATCGTGGCTAGCACCCAGGCAGGTAGAACACCGGTCATGATGGTCACGAGCGGACATATTCATCCTGCAGGAGCATAGGGGAAGATCAGCTCCTTTGTCAGACTCCTATTTAGGCCCCTGACTTGACATGACTGTACTTACCACGGAAGATAATAAAAAGCAGCAAAAATAGTACGCTGTACCATACTAAGGACAGAAAATAAGAGAAACAGTGATGTGGCGTCAAGTAATGGCGATGACAAAACTGTGACGCACTTTCAGTTGAATGCTCCCAAAGAGATGCAGCCTGTACGGTGGGAAAAACAGAACTGAGAAGGAGAGGGAGTCTGCGTCGGTTTCTGGACAGTCCTCAAGCACCACCTCATAAGTCTGCCTCATGGGCAGCACCGTCCCAGTTTGCTCCCTGCCTCCAAAAAACCTCTTGAAGGCATATGCTCCCGCAATGTCCTAGCACCTCCGGCACAGACTCACCAGTGATGAATGGTGAAGATTGATTCTTGGAAGATTCCTGCTTACCAAGGGAATCGCCAAGTACTCCAGGAAATAGAGGGGGTAGGGAACCCCCAAAAATTAGTCCGAGTGTGCACATCATATTTATTTCATCCCTGCTTATAAAGCAGAGGGGTCAGGCATTATGGACCCAGCGTCCCTTTCAACCTTAATTATGTTACTTTTAATTATAATTAAATCTAAACCCGGTTTACAGGTTTAAAATAAAATATAATTCAGCAATTATCACACAGGTCATTCCTACTTTCAGTCAGGCCCATGGGGAGTTGACAGTGTCCCTTTAATACAGGAAGGAGTGACTTTCTACAGCCAGAAATGGACTCAGATTTAAATATATCAATGTACAAAAGACAAGAGACTGCTCTATACGTCAGATAAGCTAGTTTCTTTACATGCAACAAAAATGACCACTGCAACTCTTGTACAAACGCAGATCATGTGTATGCATGACTGATCGTTTTTTTAATACCAGGCCTCTGCATTTCAAGTCACGGAAAGTACTTTGTGATTACTGTATGCACCCCCCACCCCAATTTTAAGTATTTCTAAATTTCTCTGTCCATTTAGCCTCAATTCTTTGCAAATGTACACTACCTCTGTCAATGAAGTATTTCCCATTCAAACTTGCATTTTAAAGAAATTACGCAATAAAAAAAAATTGAAGTGTAGACTAACCTGACTTCATAAATGTGGAGAAGTAATTAACTGGTATGGCATATCAGTGGGGTGTTTTATTAGGCAACATCCCCAACCCACGGAACAAACAACATGAAATAATCAAGTATCTTTTCATCGGGGGGGGGGCTTCCTCAATGTAATCCATCCCATTGTGCCTTACCAATTAAAACCAAAAAATTTTCAGGCAAAAAAAATACAGAGGTCTATCTAGTGTAGATATAATTCCATGCAACAACACAAGTCTCAATAAATCTGAAGGTTTTATTCTTCTTTTAGTATTTTAGAGGGTTTCACAGGCATCTATAATACTGCTAGAGCACTGGGTCTGAAGCCCCAAATCTTGTTGGCTTTAGAATGGCCACCAATGTGGCTTACTTGGGGCTCTAATGACCTCTGTGAAGCACAGCATTGTGCTGGTAGCAGCACAGGGACACATTTTGAGAAACACTGTGCTACAGCATGCGCCATGGCGGAATCCACAAAGAGGCTTTTACACAATGTTCTTCAAAATGATATGAAATATAAGTTGATGGGAGAGACACTACATCAATCAGAATCTTTATTTATCCAGGCGGGCACCATTGAGCATGGCTCATTTGCAAGGTGGACCTGGTCATGAATACATCAAAGTACAGTACAAAAAGCAATAATATACAAGGAAGAAAAAGTATATACAGTGAAAACAGTACAATACAAGGTTGAAATAAAAAAAAAAAAAAGGGGGGGTCGCTAGAGAGCCAATCTCCTAGCAGGACGCTTTTTAGATCAGCTGTACATCAGAACAGGGGAAAAACCCAATTATTTCACTAAAAAAGCAAAAGAGTGAAATAAAAATCACAGAATCGTTTCTAGGAGGTGTTTAGCTTCACAACGAATCCAGACTCGCCATGGGGAAACCGAAATCATCAGGTTCTGGAACGCCTAAATTTATCGGAGGCAAACAGGGGCAGACCAGAGAGGAACCCGCAACCCACGAGGCTGGGCCTGAGACAAATGGATCACAAGTTCCACCTTGGCAACAAATTTTGACAACAGTTAAATCTATGGAAAGTAAAATGGAACGCACATTAGCCAAACTAGAAATGCATGAAGTGGCCACAAAAGATCTTACTGGTGTTGTTGCTGAAACAGAGAAACGCTCCATTTCTATGATGGCAACCGTTACCTCCTAGACTAAGGAAAATACTCAACTGCGAGGTCGATTAGAAGCTTTTGGAGAACGAGACCTGCGCTGGTAATCTAAGACTGGTCGTTGTACCGGAGGGGGCTGAAGGTGCTGATCTCTTGAATTTTCTGGTAAAGTGGATGTCTGAAACTATTCCGGTTTCAGAAACTTTTGAATGGACTGCCCTTAAAAGGGCGTACAGAGTTAACCCTAGGATCAGGCCATCGGCCACAGAGCAACCACGCACTGTCTTAGTGCGTACGGCGGGAGTAGAAATTCGGGACCTCCTATTGTCTGCAGCAAGGTCGGTGTACCCAATTGATATTGAGGGACATGATGTCAAAATATTCCCAGACCTTTCGTATCAAACAAGGGCCCGCCGCAAACAGTTCGATGGAGTGAGGCAAAGGCTCCGGGCACTGGGAATAGTGCATTCATTTCTTTTACCGGCTCGATTACGGATAATATTCGGTGGAAAGAGTTGGCAGTTTAACGAGCCTAAGGATGCGGGGTGCTGGATGGAGAAAATAGAAACGGAATTTCAAGCAAAAGCAGCTGGAAGGAGAGTCGAGGAGGATTCGGACAATGACTGAACCAATTTGGTGAGACACGGGGACTTGGTTTTCTGTGCTGTGACCTGGGCTACAGGGTCTGTATGGGTAAATAGCCATTTCCCTTTCTTTTTGAAGAGACACTTCTTTATCTGGACTTTAAAGGTTTAAGAACAGCCTTGTAAGCCTTGTTTAAATGTTATCTCCTTAAGGGTACAAATTTTGATAACTAGGTGATGTTTTTGTTTCTCTTTTGGCTATTGTTCTGATATGCTTTTGTAATGGAGTAGGGTTTCCCACTGTGAAAGTGTAGTAGCTGATCTGCAAGCATAATCTTACCTTTAAATTTTATATCTATATATGGATAAATAGCAATAATTTTAGATTGCATTAGTTTATTCCTGCTGTTACTACCTAGGATGGAAACTCCAGAAGCTACTGAGATGGCTGGCACTATGGGATTACCTTTATGGACACTATATTAGAGAACCCCCAGTTCCTATTGTATCAGATTACAAGGAAATATCTATGTGTATCAACTATGTTGTTACACAAATTTGCAACAGCCTTGTATGAGGAAATGTATGTATTGTTTTACTACTGAAAGCAATAAACAAAGTATAAAAAAAAAAAAAAAAAAAAAGCATTATTTTACAATTCAAGAAGTCAGGAGATGTACAATCAACCATAGGCATACAGGGGTTATAAGCAGAGATCTTTTGAGTGAGGCAGCCGGCAACTACACATATAGGGGAAAGAGGCCATGTATGGGGTGGCAGGTTAGAGATAAAGAACAGGAGGGATATATTACCGACGACTGGGGGAAAAATTGAGCTAAAACCACAGAAAGTGACAATGGCTGTCGTGTACTTGTTTATTATGATAATGACAGAGGAGGGGTAGATAATTGGGACACTACTATGGATGGAGTGGGACTTTGGCCAGGCTGGAGTGGACAGGGAAGGGTGGGTGCAGCAGGAAGACTTAATAGGGAAAGAGTGAGAGCCAGAGGTAGAAACATGGCAAGCGTCAGGATGGAAAGGGGGAGTTGCGGAATTAGTGGGCTAGCAGTGAGGAAAACATTTGCAAGGTGCTTTCATGTAGCGATCGTAGAGCGCCTTGAAGATATTCAGGCTAACAGGGCAGCTCAGCTTCAAGTTCCTTTGTAAACCGTTCCACAATGTAGGTAAAGAGAAGCTTAGAGCAGCTTTGCCGAAACGAGTTTTGACCCTTGGAACTTGGAGGGCAATTAGGGAATAGCTCCTTAGAGTGTAGGTGCCTAATACAATCTGAGACATATTAGGGGAGCTTGTTGGTCACCGCTCTGAAGGCCCATAGGGCAGCGTTTCTATTCCTTCTATAGTGAAGGGAAGTCCAGCCTAACGATGAGTACAGGGAGCAGTGGTGTGTGTACATGTTGACAGAACATGCTTCTTAAGGCTCCTGGAGTTGTGCGATTCCGCAGCTGTGGAATTTTCCGCATAATTTGCATCATGCCGCAGAATTCACCGGTTTTGGTGAAGTTTCATTCAAATATACAGTTTTCCCCCATCTCGTTAATCCTGAAGCCTTTCCTCTATACTCGGCATGTGATGTCATCTATGACATCACATCATATTTCAGCCAAATACAGGACTGCATTCTGCCACAGTAATGAAAAAATCATGCCACAGAAATAAAAAAATGCTGTCCCAGAAACCTAGGCCAGCTGCAGAATTCAGGACAAAGTGCCGCATAGCACTAGTGGCCCTGACCTTAAACTACACATTTCATTCACTTTGAATTTGAAACTTTTGACAGAGCTCAAATATTATTAAGTAAGAAAAAACAATTATTTTAGGCCTGACCCTATTTAAACCACTGAGCGATGTACGTGAGGATGGTAACATTGTCATTACCTTATTAAAGACAATTCCATCTTCCGTTTCCTCACAATCCAGATCCTCTGGAAATGCTGCGGACTCTTCATCTCTACTGGCACTATATACCTATGGAGCAAAGAAAGGCAAGTAAACTTCTGTTCATTCTGATTCTTAACTCCATGAAGTCACAGGGATACAGTATACAGAATACAAAGTCTGAAGCTTTGAAAGGTTTAAGTTTGCATACATGATGAAGGGACCCCAAAGTGTACAGTGGTGGTGAATCCCTCAACTCCCAGGGAGTTAGATCGAATGCCAACCTTTATTCGTACACCCTCTGCTGGCAGATCATGGAGTGTCACTGCCATCAGCTATGAAGGCAGATATTCATCTTCAGTTCACTGGATAAACAGTACAGCCACAGCAGCCACACTGGGGTGGGTGGGTGGGAGGAGTAACTAAAAGTTTAGATACTAACTGGCATGATGGGCTGCATCTGTCCGGGAGGGAACCAGGATCCTAGGTGATAGGTTTAAATGCTTCATTGGCAAGTTTTTAAACTAGTCAAGGGGAGGCACTGGAAAGGAGCAGGAAACTGGCCCCCCCAAACAATCACGGTATTATGCGGCAAACACCAACATAGAGTGTGGAATAGGGAGAGAAGGCAGGGTAAATGGAGAAAGTGACAACGGCAAGAAGGACAGGGATGGGGCAAAGGGAGTAAGCCATCAGAAAATGGAGGGTAATGAGTACCAATGCCCATAGTCTGGGCAACAAGCCCCTGAGCTGATGGTCTTAATGGAAGAGGGATGCCTGATATCGTGAGCAGTCACAGAAACATGGTACAAGAGAACCATGACTGGGATGTTAACATACCGGGTACATAACCCACAGGAGAGACAGGCAGGGAGAAGAGGAGGAGAGCTCTCTATGTAAAGGAAGGGATAAAAGCAACTGAACAAAAGAGTAAACAGGAGGAGAGGAGGCACTGTGGGTCACCTTGAGACTGGAAAGGGCACCACAATCCGCACAGGGTTGTGTACAGACCCCCATGTCAGGGGAAGGAATGGACAAGGATATGATGGAAGGCATTCTTAGAATGGCAGAGAAAGGGAGATACTGTTGATGGGAGACCTGAATATGCCAGATGTTAACTGGAGCACATTTGCTGCAGCCACATCCAAGAGCAGGGCCATTCTTGATGCCCTACAGGTGGCAGGCATTAGACAGCTAGTTTCGAACCCACCGTGAGGGAGCAATCTTAGACCTCGTGCTCTCAAACGGGCAGCGAGAGGATCTCAGATTCTAGAAGTGGGTTGCCATCTGGGACAAGTGACCATCAAACAGTGTGGTTCACGTTAAACTCAGCTACAGAGTCAAGCCATACAAAAGTGAGGGTACTGGACTTTAGGAGGGCTGACTTTGGCAAGATGGGAGGGTGCTCAGAAAGGCACTAGCAAACAGGCTAGAAGGAGGTGTGGAGCAACAATGGGAATTATCAAAACTGCCATCACAGAGGCAACAAGCCTTTGTGTGAAGCAAATAAACAAATCAAAACGAAAGAAAAGCCACTATGGTTCTCAAAAGAGGTGGCTGTGAAAGTCAGGAAGAAAAGATAGCATTCCAGAAGTATAAGGAAACACAGAAGGAGCAGGATAGAGAGCTGTACCAGTTAAGGCAGAAGGAAGCAGGGAGGGAAGTCAGAATAGCAAAGGCCCAAACTGAGGAAAAGATAGCCAACTCAGTTAAGAAGGAATAAAACCTTTTATAGGTACATCAGCAAGCGTAGAAAGACAAAGGGAGGGATAGTGAGGCTGAATAGAATGAATGGTGGGTGGGCAGAGGGGGACAGTGAAAAAGCAGGAATACTGAACGAATATTTCTGCCCAGTATTCACAAAAGAGGAGGGGGAAGTGCCTAATCCAATTAAAAGAAGCACTCTTGATAGGGGGGTCGATCCCAGTCCTTTCACAGAAGAAAGGGTTCTGCAAGAACTCCTAAAACTGAAGGTGGACAAAGCAATGGGTCCTGATGGAATTCACCCCAGAATTCTAAAAGAATTAAGGGAGGAACTAGTGAAACCACTGGCTACTCTTTTAATAAATCACGGGAGGATGGTGTGGTACCGAGGACTGGAGGAAGGCGGATGTGATTCCCCTTCACAAAAGTGGGACCAAGACAGAGGCAGGAAACTACAGACCTGTCAGTCTGACCTCTGTGGTAGGAAAGTGATGGAGTCACTCAGAAGGAAACAATAGTTAAGTATCTAGAGGCCAGTGGAGCACAGGACCCAAGGCAGCATGGGTTCAGCCGGGAAGGTCATGTCAGGCAATTTAATAGATTTCTTTGACTGGGTGACCAAAGTAGTGAGACCAGGGAGGGCTGTGGACATGGCCTACCTAGACTTTAGCAAGGCGCTTGACACAGTCCCACACAAAGATTAATCAAATTAACCAGCCTGGGAGTGGGACCCAGGGTGGTAGCCTGGGTAAAACACTGGCTGGACAACAGGACACAGAATGTAATTGTAAATGGAGTCCACTCTGAAGAAAGGGGTTACTAGTGGGTACCACAGGGTTCATTATTGGGTCCAGTCCTTTTAATGTCTTCATCAGTGACATTGCAGAGGGACTGGAAGGAAAAGTATGCCTTTTTGCAGATGACACAAAGATCTGCAACAGGGTTGATACACAAGGAGGCGTGGAAAGGATGAAAAGGGACTTGGCAAGGTTGGAGGAATGGTCAGAAGTATGGCAGCTAGGATTCAATGCAAAGAAGTGCAAAATAATGCACCTGGGAAACAAGAACCCAGGGGAAGAATACACAATGGGTGGGGAGGTAGTAACAACAAAAAAAAAGGAAAGGGACCTGGGGGTAATCATATCAGATGACCTTAAGGTTAGCAAGCAATGTGAGAAGGCAGTAGGGAGGGCTGGGGGTATACTGGGATGCATAGGGAGAGGCATCAGCAGCAGAAAACAGGAAGTTGTTATCCCTCTGTACAGACAGTTGGTGAGACCCCATCTGGAGTACTGCATCCAGTTCTGGAGACCCCATCTCCGCAAGGACGTAGACAGGATAGAGGCAGTCCAGAGGAGGGCAACTAAATGGTGCAGGGTCTGCAAGAGAAGCCATGAAGAGAGACTAAAGGAGCTTTAATATGTATACTCTTGAGGAAAGAAGGGAGAGGGGGGACATGATAGAAACTTTTAAGTACCTCAGTGGAATCAACAAAGTCCAAGAGGGTAGCATCTTTCAGAAAAAGAGACTTGCAAGAACAAGGGGACACAATTTAAAGATAGAAAGAGGGCAGTTCAGGGGCAATGTGAGGAAGTATTATTTCACAGAGAGGGTAGTGGATGCATGGAACAGCCTTCCTGAGGAGGTTGTGGGGTCTAAAACTGTGGGAGAATTCAAGAATGCATGGGACAGACATAAGGCAATTCTTGTGGGGGGTAGGAAGAAATAGGCTGTTGGTTAACTAGGATCTGCGGCCTATCCTGTAGGTAGGGAAATGGGCAGACTACATGGGCCTAGCAGTCCTTATCTGCCATCAAAGTCTATGTTTCTATGTAATAGTAGATAGTCACAAAAATGTCCTCCTTTGAGCCACACCTGTAGAACCAGCACCGCTGGCATTAGGACTGCTCAGAAACTTTAGCCTAGGTGAGGCCACCCACACTAACACGTATCATTAGTGTCTATACAAAATGGGTGGCTTCATCCCTCCTTTGTTCTTTCTGCCTGTTGAAGACGCATAGAACAGCGTGTTAAACCAATAGAAAGCAAAAGCCCTACCCAATGAACATGAGCGTTGACAGGAAGCAAATGGAAATTACGTACCTACCGTAATTCTGATCTTTCTGTGTATCTTCACCATTCATCACCTCTGGGTACTTAGCCAGAGACCATGACCCTGTGGGAGCTTTTTTTTTTTTTTCTTCTCGGATGTGCGGAGTTGACGCACCATAGGTGCTGCCCTCGAGGCTGACTCCCTGCGTGACGCTTGCAGGTTGGCCGTTAGGTGTTGTCGACTCCACCCTCCCGCCAGTTCTGAGTTGCCTTAGAGGTTAGAAAATGGTTGGGGAGGGGGACAAGGAAGTCCAAGGGACTGACAAAGGAAAAGATATAAAACTAAAAGGAGAAATAAACAACTGAGAAGCCAGAAGTTCGAAGACTAAAGGGGATTGGGTAGGGGCCCCAATCTCTGGAAGTAGAAAAGAAGGAGGAAGGGTTAAGGATTTTAGAAGTAAGGAAAAAAATTGAGGTGGGGGGACAGGAGAAACATACCCTATAACCTTGACCTGCCTCCAGTTTATATAAGAACTACAAAGGAGTAGCCAAGAGGCTAATTGCCAGAATTGCAGACACAGAATTACTGGCAAAAGTTCCTACAAGCAGAATCGACTATTCTGGAAGAAAAGACAGGAAGACAGGAAGACAGGAAAACAGGGATCCCCCCCCCAAAAGGAGATTTTGATGCAAGAAACCTGGTTTCTAAAATTCACTGAGATTATGTCCACAGCATAAGGAAATCAAGGATTGACAGGGAGAAGGAAAGAAAAGGGGGCAACTACCAACCCCCACCCCACAGGGGTGGAGCCGAAGCACTGAATAAGGAGCGGCTCCAATCCTGATCACTCTACCCCTAAAAGAAAACTGTCCCCCATGTTCTAGCTCTTCTAACCCCTGACTAACAGAAAGGAGGGCACAGAAGGAGGGGACCCAGAGACTGAGGCCCCAGGGGATGAAGCAGGGACTGTGATGAATGGTGAAGATGCACAGAAAGATCAGAATTACGGTAATGCACATTCCACATCTTATCTGTGTCTGTCTTCACTCATTCATCACCTTTGGGTGAGTGCCGAGCACCCCCGGCAGGGGGCTTATAACCCTAAGGGTCTGAGTCCCTTAGCTGTCAGTGGGTGACACACTAAGAGGGAGAACCTTTACGGGTCTGGAGAGGCTCGAGAGTGGGAAGAGTGAGACGGGAACCCCCGGAGGGGGTAGGGAGTTGCCCAGACAGATGCAGCCTCACTCTACTGGAGAAGAGATAGGTTCTCTTGTAGGCGGAGTTAGTCACCCTACGCCGGGCCAAGGGTGAAAACCGGGAAAGACGCAGCCATGCCATCTGCCTAGTGCAGATCGCTGTCCCTACGACCCTGGTAGCTACCTCACTGGCATCATACAATGCCCTTGCTTGGTGCCTTGCTAGCTCCAGGCCACGTGCAGAGAGTGCAATGGCTTGTCTGGTTTGCTCCATGTCAGGCATAGCGGCTAGGAGCTGACCCAGCCTGGACCACAGGAACCTGTCATAGGTTGCATAGTAGGCCTGATGTGCTGCAACAGACAGCAGCAACCATGCAGAGTAGAACGTCCTCCTCCCCCAGAAGTCAAAATCCAAGGAGTCTTGATCTGGGGCACGGTCATGGTGAGGGGCGCGAAGCCCATCAGGAGTGTCCCGTTGCGTCAATCCTGACTTGAGGATGGGGCATGGACCCTGGAGGCTCCAGGGGGGCACAATACCGCTGGCAGAGATCCCTAGGGGCAGGAACTCCAGAAAAGGGTCTCTGCCAGAAACGCAATGATGCCTCCCAAAAGGGAGCAGGCCAGGGCGGCACCAAGAGGGTGTCTTCACTGAAATCGCCCAAAAAGGCATGCGCCGTGTGCTCTGGATTGTGTTGAGTGGGAGGGGTGATGTGCAGGTCGTCCAACATCCTCACGAGGAATCGCTGATACTCAGTGAGATCAGCAGCTGGAGAGATGTGGACAGATGACTTCTTTCCCCCAGAAGAGGGGGATGAAGAGTCAGAGGACCTCGAAGTTTCAGAAGCTCGCTGCTCAGGGGGAGGTTGAAAAACCTGTCTGTCCACAGCCCTAATGTAAGAGGGAAACTGAGCAGCCTGAGCTCTAAACTGCTCCCAGGAGAGAGGCCCGCTAGGACCAAGAATGCCTGGGAGCACAGGAGAATGTGGCAGAGCCGACAACGGGAATCAGTTGACCTTCGCCTGGGCTAGGAAGCGCACCAGGAGCCTGAAGGAAGGAGCTCCGGAAAATTCCACAGCCGACAGCTGATCAACCAAACTGGAACTGCCTAGACTGCGCCCTGAAGAATCCCCCCCCTCCCCCCGGTGAGGCAACCGGGGCCGTGTAGGTCCAAAAGGACGGTCCCCTACCTCCAAAGAACAGGCACTATCGAGGAAACTGAAAGGAAAGAGCGAAGATCTGCACTGCGGCTTCTCCCAGAGCCCGGGTGGGCTCCAAAAAAAGGCCACCGCACAGACCCCACGCCCCTCAACCCCTCGGAATCCGAGAGCGCCCTCCTCCTCGAAAGAGCCAGCCTAGGCAGCTGACAGCCCTGGTCGGCCCCCAAAGGGGCTATCCAGGGAGCAGCACCCTCCCGTCCTGTGGGTGTTCTGAACGGCCCCCAAAGTTGAGCGATCCAGGCACACCACCTGAGGGGGTACCACCACTGAGGCGTCAGAGAACCTTCCGAGGCCAGGTTGCAGGGCAACGGTGGCCTGCACCACCGCCTGCTGGTCAGAACCCCTGACCCTGGCCCCAGCAGTCACTGTTCGCTCCTCAGGGGGACTGACTCCGGCCTGTCGAGGACACTACCAGGGTGTTCACGCCAGCAGCAAACTCCAAGGAGCCAGACTGCGTGTCCAACCCAGAGTCTGACTCTGACTCCTCCGAAGAGGTGGAGATTGAAGTCCTGTGCCAGACAGTGCGCAGACGCCCGCTGCCATCCCTACTGAACAGGGCACCAGAGACTACACCAGAGTCGATGGCAGTGCCCCCCTCCACACCACGAATGGTGCCAGAAGAGGACACGGCCGGAGCCTGTCACGGCGCCACAAGCGGCTTTGAGACCAGGAACGGCGCAGATGACAGCTCCAACCGTGCTCTCGGTGTCGTGAACAGCGCCGAGGCCAGAGACCCCCATGGCGCCGACCAGCCCCACGGTGCCAAGGACAGAGACGGTGCAGACAACGACCCCGACAGCACTCTCTGTGTCACTCCAAAACCCTCATGGCGCCGTGCCCATGCCCAGAGTCACAAACGGCTCCACAACTGGATACAGTGCCATGCTCAACCACAGTGCCGCAAATGGCGCTGGGGCAAGAAACAGTCAGGAACGGTGCCATAGAGCCTCCCACAGCACAGACAGCTGCATCAGTGCCGCGAACGGCACCGAGAGACAGACCACCACCGACGATGGCGCCATCAGGGCCCATGGCGCCGCGAATGGCACCGAGGCCCAGAACATCACCGACCGACGACGTCTAGGATGGCACTGACCCAGGCCGTCCGAGCCGCGGGTATGACACTGGGGAAGCCTTCTCCCCCAAAGAAGCGATTGCCAAGGCAATGCCTCCTGCTCGTCTCCCAGAGAAGACAGACCGGGCCTCCTGCACCGTGGAAGGGGCCTCTGTCACAGCTAGGCTACAAAAGACAGAGGTCCCCTCTTCCTTGGTCCGTACAGAACCAGGAGGAGACCCGGAGGAAAGGCCGAGAGAATGCAGCTTGGCCCGATGAGTGCGCACCCATCCCTCAAAAGTTGGCAGAGCTTGCCCCACTTTCCATGCGAGTTGCTCGATGACCTGGCGGTCCATGGAGAAGTAGGCGTCACACGAATCCATGTTGTGAAGCGGCCAAGATATACGCCGAGCAACGGGTTGTGCTGGTCGGTGACCTCGCAATTTACGGCCGCATGGGCACCGCCGCATGGGGGAAACGTCCCATCTTAGAAGATTTCTTGTCCTCCAACCAAGACACGACCTACGGGAAAAGAACACTGTAAACAAGCCCGACCGCAAAATAAAATAAGGGACAATCTTACCAGGCGACGCCGAGTAGAGCGAACAGAACCAGCAGGATACTCTGAGTCGACGGACTACAAAGTGACACAGAGTCGAGATATGCAGTTGAAGGCCTCAACGGTAGAGGTAGGCCTCTGAAAATTCTTCTGCGAGCTTCCCACGAGGTGACCTTGATGGCGGGAGACGAAGAACTGGCGGGAGGGCGGAGTCGACAACGGCCAACCCGTGAGCGTCATGCAGTGTGTTGGCCTCGAGGGCGGTGAGGATGGTGTGTCGACTCCGCCCACCCAAAAAAACAAAAAAAAGCTCCCGCGGCATCATGACCTCCGGCCAAGTACCCAAAGGTGATGAATGGTGAAGACTGACACAGAGAAGATCAGCAGTACACACAGTAAAGGGTATAAGAGAGGAAAAATCAGGTATAAACAAAAATATCCCGCACACGGCCTTCGGGGGAAGTGGACGCCTGCCTCAGTTTTTTGAGCTCCTTCTCTACTGAACTCATTTTCTTCTTCAGAATATGGGCTTCCAGGGATTGCTGCCGCCTTTTCCGGGTAGTTGCGTTGAAACTGAGGCAGTGCTGGCACTTCTCGACCGGGTGATCGGGGCCTAGGCAGAACAGGCACAGGGAATGGCCGTTCTTGTGCGGTAGTCGGGCACTGCAAGAATCGCACTTATTTTTGTGCTCGGAGAGTGTAGGGTACGACATACACCACGACTGTACTGACGTTAGTCGAAAAAGCAATTATTTCAGTAAAAAGCGACGAAGATAGGGCTGATGAAGCAAAACTTTCCGTGAGTGCTGCACGAGCTAGCGCAAGGAAAGAACTGGAAGGGGGGTGTCAGGGACCGCCCCTTTATACCGACGTCTTCTCACGCCGGTCACCTGACGTGGGGGCGATCCCTCGCCAAGGACTGCTAGCTAGAAATTTTTCTGTGGGGTCCTGCCGCCTGCCGGCGTCAGTCCTATATGTAATTACCTACTGCAAGAGCCCTCTCGAAGTAAGATCTATTGTTATGGCATTGCCTGCCTGTTCTGTCTATCCAGCATTCTACATTTGTATGTTGAACTATCTGCCTGTTCCTCCTCTAATATTATGTACTGACTTGACTGCCCTGCAATTTTGCCTGAATGTACAGCTGAACCAATGTATTTGTTTACTTTTGCCTATCCTTGCGTGGAAAACTGTTGCTATCTGGTTATGGATTTGTCTGCCGTTTACTATTTCCTTATTGTACCTTACTGTATCTTTGCATTTTGTATATTGTACTCTCCCGGGTCGTGCTTGAAAATAGGCAGGGTTATTGCCTAGTGCACTTACCCGGTAACGAAAAGCTCATAAATAAACTGAGCTATCTTCTTTGAAGTTGTATCCCACCATTGAGTCACACCCTTCCCAAGCAGTACTGCAATAAAAGTATGCTACAGAGAAGGAGTGCATAAGATCCCTAATAAAGAAGCCAACAAAGTACCAAAGCAGTTAGCAGCAGGAGCATCAACCAAGGAAAGAAACAGGCAATGTCCAGGCCAGGACAGGGCAGAGCCACAAACTCACAGCGGGAGACATGTGGCTGCATGCAACACAAGGAGCAGTGACTACAAAGCAACAGCTGATTGGCAAGAAAACAAAGCAACAAGGCTGAAGTGCAAGAGCGTCGACAGCACAAACTCAGATGGGCACATTATGGAGAACTGGAAGACTCCAACACCAAACAATGACGAAAAAGCAACATGGATTTACCCAGACAGGAAGAATATCAACCAGACAAACCAGGCGATGAACACAGCAAGTGGACAATGCTGAAAGGTGACAACAAACCACAAACAGACTTTGATGGATAACAAAGAGATTAAAGTAAACAGCCGGAATGTCAACAAGGCAAAGCCAGAACACAGCCAGTACTGATGGTGACAGTAAACATGGAAACAAAGACATGAAACTGCCCTTGTTCAAAACAGAAGTGCATGCACAGAGCAAGAGTATCCATGGGAGCAAAGCCCAGTGACAACCAGCACAGGTACAAATGCCAGGGTCGGCAAAAAACAAACTGAACAGGTTCTGTGTAGAAAACACATACTTGTCTAGAAGTAAGAACTGAAAATTACGTACTTACCGTAACTCTTGATCTTTCCGTGTATCTTTACCATTCATCGCTGGTGGGTGTATGTCGTGAGCGCAGCACCCCATGGGAGCTTTTTTCCCCCTAGGGGAAGGAGATGATGCTGACGCACTGCGTGGTGCTCGTGGACTGGCAAGTAATGGGCGCTGGCTTCTCCTCCACCTCAGTTCTGCACGCCAAAGAGACGGAGGAAAAAGGATAGAGAAAAACGAGGGTGAGGCAAGGGAGACCAAGGGACAGTAAAAGGAACGAATATAAACTGAAAAAGGAATAGGCCGGCCAGAGGACAGAGGAGGATCTGAAGGGGCATAAGGCCCCAGTCCCTGGATGACCAAACAGGGAAAAGAGACAGAGAGAGCGAGAGAAAGAATGGGTAAAGAGAGAGAGGGGAAGGAGGGACCCATCTCCTGACGTGCTTTGATCAGCTCAGGATACTCAAGAGACCGGGAAGAGCTCCCGGAGGAAGGCAGCCAGCTGACAGATATAGCTGCTGAGAGTTTGCAACCTGAAGCTATTAACTCCCCACCATGGTCAGAAGACAATGATCAGGAGAATGTCTCCCCCCACCTCTACCCCCTAAACCAGGTGGAAATTCACCCCTTGGGAGACCACCCCCCACCGACACCCTCAGGGAGAGAGGGGGGGATTCCAACTGTTCAAACACTTCCCTCGCCGAGGAGGGAGGAAGACTGAAGGAGAAGAAGACAGAGAGGGAAGTGAAAAAGGGGAATACCCTGTTGGCTCCTGTTCCTGCCCTCAAACTAGAGGACCCCCCAAAGGAGTCTGCACACCTCAAGAGAGGTGGACCGGTACCGGAGGCCCCCAAGGACAGAAGGAAAGGGGCCCAACTAGGAGTCCCCCCAGAAGATCTCTTGATTAAGAGGCCCTACTGGCCCTCCTTCCAAAAGGGGCCCCTTTCCCAGCTCTTAGGAGTAAAGGGGTTGTAAGGCTGCAGAGGGTATAAAACCCCAACTGGACCTTGCGGAGGAGAGCCAGCAGGTAGGAGGACTGCCCAGGGATGGAGGCCCTCTGAGGGGAAGGTAGGCAGGATTCAGTGATGAACGGTGAAGATACACAGGAAGATCAAGAATTACGGTAAGTACATAATTTTCATATCTTCCCTTTGTCAGTCTTCATCATTCATCACTGGTGGGTGAGTACAGAACCCCCAGAAGGGAGTTCAGTACTTCCCTGAGGGACAGAAGTCCTCAGTCTCCCATGGGGAAAACACAGGAGGAGACCCATTTCAGGCCAGTTAGGCCCGATACTGGTCAGGGCGAGGCGGAGTCCCCCATTCCTTGGGGGAAGAAAGGAGCCCCTGATGATCATGTCTCACCCTGCGGGAGAAAAGGTGGGTCCCCCAGAACACAGAGGCAGTCACGCTACGCCAGGCCAGGGGTAAGAGCCTTGATAGGAAAAGCCATGCCGTCTGTCTGATGCAGATCGCTGTCCCTGCTAGCCGTTAAGCAACCTCACTGACATCATAAGATGCCCTTGCTTGGTACCTTGCTAGCTCCAGGCCTATTGTGGAGAGGGCTGTGGTCTGCCTGGCTGCCTCCGAAAAAAGCAATGATGTGAACACTTGACCTAGCATCGCCCACAGGTGCCTGTTATAGGCAGTGTGGTGTACCTTATGAGAAGCAATTGGAAAGGATAATCTGCGCAGAGGAAAAAACTCTCCATCCGTCCCAGGTGGTCGAACTCCACAGAGTCTGGACCCGGGGGCCAGTCGCAGACCAGGCACCTATACCTGGTAGGGGTGTCCAACCGTTCTATTCCCACAGAGGGATGGGGCAAAGTGCCTGGAGACCCTTGGGGTGCACAGTATCGCTGCTGGCAGTCCAAAGAGGCTGAAGCAGGGGTGGCTGGAAACTGCCAGATGCTGTATGACACCTCCTGGAAGGGTACAGACCAGGAGGGGACCACTAAGTGGTCTGCGCTGTACTGGCCTAGGAAGGCACGCATCGTACGCTTGGTTTTGAGTCTTGCCACATAGGAGATATGCAGATCCTCGACTAGCCTCTCAAAGAAGTGCTGATACTCCGTCTGATCAGTGTCTGAGGACAGGTGGCCAAGAGTCACCTCTTCCTCGATGGAGGAATGTCGTTGAGGCACGTCAGGAAGCATCATAGGAAAACCAGGAACAGTTGTAGAATTCATCAAAATATTTATTTACAATAGCAGTAACAAAAATAAATAAACTTGTTCAGTATAACTATTTACAAAGGCAAAATAAAATAGAGCTTTCCTTCAGTCTCTGTGTCCCTTTTTGTTTCTCAGCAGTTGCAGCTCAGCTCACTTATAAGTCCTTTCAACACCCATTCTTAGCAAGAATCCTGTTTTTGTCAATTTTAGGCAGGAGCTGCTAGAACACAGTGGGCTTGCTGAGGCCTCTTTTGCACAGCTTTTGCAAAAGGCTCAAAGATTTGCACTAAGGTAACCTCTTGCGTTTACAATAGCTTTCTGCAGTCATCTCAAAATATAATTATATACATTTCAGCAGTAACACTATATATTTTCTAAACAAAAGGGATCCCAATATCAGTTACATTTCCATACAATGATTTGCACATATTTTTATACTAGCAGATATGCAAGGGAGGAAAAGATAGACAACAAGAGAGAACTGAGAGACAGAGAGAGGCAAAGAATTGCGAGACTGTTCGGGTTGATCAAGTACGAAGTCTCTCATGAAAATTTGGTTGCGCAACTGGACAGACAACTAGACAGGAAAGGACAGATCCTTGCATTTTAAACACTTTACATAACAACTGGGACAGGGTCCTATTCCACCCTGTCACAAGGAAGATGAGGAAGCTGAAGAACCTGACAATTCAGACTCTGGCTGCAGAGGGGGAGACTGGCGAAAAAACAGCTCGTCCATGGCCCTGATGTACCTAGGAAGTCTGCAGCCTGAGCTCTGAACTGTTCCTAGGCCAAATGACCCACATGGCATGGGAGAGAAGGGGCTGAATGCAGAGGTAAGGGGGAAAAACATCTCACCATCAGTTAAATACCTCTGCCAGGGCTAAGAGACCAACAGCAATCCCAGAATGCACAGGGATCCATAGGTTGGATCAGCCAAGGACCGTTCAACCAGCCCGAAGCGTTCAGAACTGAGCCCTAAAGGGGAAGCACCACTATGAGGGGACCGGTGCCATATGTATCCAAAAGGGTGGACCCCAACCACACCCGATAAGGACTGCCTCGAAAGGGATGAAGGAGAAAACTTGGGCCCAGTGCTGAGGCTCCTCCCTGAGCCCTAAAGGACTGCAGAGGAGTGCCCCAGCAACTCACCCCAGCCTCTTAACCCCGCTGACTCTGAGGAAGGCCTCCTCCTCACACTCTGTGCCTTGGATCCCACAATTCCACAGGCCTTCCAAGGAGGGCTATAGAAGAGGTGGTCCCAGATCCAGCATCTGGAGAGGGGGCGGCAGCCGACCCCACCGCTCCCACTGGCAAGGAGCTATTATCCTGTATTGTGCTCCCGGTGCTGCCCTTGGCATGGGAGCTGGCGCCGACCGTAGTCACTGGAGCCGTGGGAAGGGGCACCTGGGTAGGAGCAAGGGTCTGGGCCCCAGAGAGACCACCATTTCCGAGGAGTCAGTTCACCAGTACAGATTGGCCTCTCAATCATCTGACTCTGGAGAGGAGGAGATCCAAAAGACCTCCAGATGGGCGACCCCAGGGGCTCTCCCACCCTCGGTGCCACGAATGGCACCATATGTGGACCCAGTGCCCCTTGCGGCGCCTCCTCGATCACTGGAGCCACAAACGGTCCCAGGATCCAAGACAGCACCTGCGGGTGGTGCCGAGGAACGTCTTGTGTTGGACCCTGCAACCATGGGCTCACACACTCGGGGAAGCCTGCACCTCCAAGGAGGCGATTACTATAGCGGTGTTTCCAGCCTGGCCCAGCACTGAGCCAAATCAGTCCTCTGGCACCACAGAAGAGGCCTCCTCCACGGCAAGGCTAGAACAGGAGGAGGTCGCCTCCTCACTGGACCATATACACCCGGGAGGGGATCTGGAGGAAGGGCGAAGAGACCTGCATTTGGATCGAAAAGAGCGACACCGCCCCCTGAAAGTCGGCAGAACCCTGCTGATTTTAAATGCATGGTACTCAAAAACGCGACGGTCCATCAAGAAGCAGGCGTCGCAGTGATACATATCAAGCTAAGGTCCAAGGCAGGTGAGGCTATCATCCTGACGGTCAGTCACGGAAATCTGCCAGCCACAGGGACACCAACGCATGGGAAGCCAGCCCACTTTGGAAGATCGCTTTTTGTTCCTCAAACCTGGCATGATGTTACGAAAAACAAAATACTCAGACAAGACTCAGCGGCGTTTAAAGTATAAAAAGGAAAGATCATACCGGTATTTCCAGCCTGCCTACTCACAGAAGCTCCCTCCAGGAGCGGACCTCACGGGTGCCGATAGAGGCCTCCTTCTAATCCCTGCCCCACCAGAAGCCAAGTGACCAGCCTGCCTACTCACAGAAGCTTCCTCCAGGAGCGGACCTCGCGGGTGCCGATAGAGGTAATTAAACTTACCTCAAGCAGCAGCACCCTTGTGAGAGGGTGTTAGCCCATCGACCCCACCACCCACCCTGGCTTGGCACCACCTATATAGTCGCTGTCTTGTGACATCACTTCCTGTGTATCGTTTTATTAAGTTCCCACTTTTCAATTTGCAGGTTATACCTGTTAGCCACTAGAGGGACCCTCTGATTTTTCACCTCTAACTCACAACTTCAACTTCCTCCTCCTGCTACTTCCTGGAACCCCTCTACCTACTTACGCTACTTCTCTCCCCTATTCTCATCACTGCCTCTGCCCACACCCAGCCTCCTAGCTAGCCCCATATACTGACCCTGCCCTATCACCAAATCCACATCCAGCCTGCCACTAACCCAGTAACCACTAGGCGTCGCTATTTCCACCCTGATTTGGGTCCAAACCCAGCCTGCTTTGAGCCCCCCAGAACCTGGATCCCTTCTCTCACCCAGATCCTAACTCAACTGCCCTACCAGGGTCTTGAACCTTGTACCCTGTCCACCAGAGTCCGTGACACTACCACTACTCCAAAGTGGTATCTACGCTTTCAGAAGGGCAGCCAAGATACTTGAACCTTTTTGCCCAGCTGCAACCTTAGGCACTATGTTGGTACACCTCCTCCTCAAATGCCTCCCCCTCATTTACATGTTAGTACCCACATCCCATCAGCCAGACATCTCCCCTGGCCCACTTGTACCAGCACCTATAACTCTCCCTGACCTAGTCTGATCCCATCCTACAATGACCGTGTGCCCTGGCCCGCGGTACCAACCACCTGGATGCCCGCCCCCGCAGCCCACCCTGGCCCACATGGCTGCTACTCGTCCTCGCCTCCCAACCCCTCAAACACTGCCATTCCATGTTCCCCATGGCCTCCTCCCCATCCCAGCGTACCCCCCGGAAGCTTACATATTACCAACCCCTGGTCAGAGCCTTGGTCTTCCTACTACTCCTATCGGGTAATATATATCCAAACCCAGGCCCTGCACCCTCCAACCCACCAACTGGGTCCACTTGTCTCCGCATACCCTCCATGAATATATGCAGCCTACTGAAAAAATCTGATGCCCTCCAGTGCTGGGCCATGCTACATCAACCAGACATCACTGCCCTGGTGGAAGCCTGGCTGTCTAAATCCACCCCTGACTCCTTTGTCTCCCTCCCAGGCTACACCCTATACCAGGAGGACTGAGTAGGCAAACGCGGGGGGGGTGGCTGTGCAATCTATACCAGGGACACAATCATCGGACAAGTGCTCCCTGCCCCTGCTCTTGTAAATGGGGCCCAGGCCCTTATCCTCAAACTTGCTCCTGACCCCTCTAGGGGCCCTCTTTATCTCACCACTGCCTACGTGGAAGAGATGACTCAAGATGGCGGTCACGCTGGACTAGCCTTTATGCCGTTCTTATTGTGTTCTTGCTTTAATGCATTTTTATTTGCTTTAATACGTTTTTACATTTAATTTTATTTTGTGTTTTCTTATTTGTTTTAGTAAAGTTTTGTTGCCGCGTTTATGGTTGCTACGCTCCTTTTCGGCGTGGTTCACGGTAGAAGGCTGTTTTAGCGGAGGAATTGTTCCACTTCATTTTGCTGGCTGCTGTTTTGCTTGTTCCACAGCATCGTTATTTTAACATTTATTGAAACATTTTTGCCTTGCTTTGGAGAATCTGCAAGCAACTTTTGCTGGGGCTCTGATTCGCCTGCCACACTATCGTTTTGTGACTACTATCGCGGTGTAACGTTGTGAAGGAGCCTGAGGATTCGAGTGAGTCAACTTTGCGGGATTTGGTCTCCGTGGCTTTCTCATCCCTTGCAGCTGCTCCTTGGCATTCTTTATGTGCGGAGTTTGGGGGAATGAGAGAGTGAACTTTGCCTGGGAATTAAATTCTGCGATTAGTTTACTGTTCTACTGCTGCTCTCTTTGCGCTTCTATGTATGGGAGTTTTTTTCTGGCTCCTGTCCCTGGGATTAAAGGGTTTTAGTAGATACAGAACGTCTACGCTGGATATATTGTTGAACATCTTGCAGTCTCATATTTGGAAGACTTGGACTAGCTGGTGTCATTTGCTGTGACTGCCTTCTGTTTTTTGGACATGAAAATATAACCTGTGTATCTCAGATGTACCGTGAGTACTAGGACTTGAGTCTTCATCGTTTATCTGGGACCTTAAAGTTGATTTTAAGCTGTGTTAAGGCTTCTTGGGGAATACTAGCACATTGTTGGCTTTGGTTCTGAGAGATTACCCCCCCCCCCCTTTTCTTTTGTTGCCTGGGCGTTTGTTGTTGTGCTGCCTGGGACCTAGCAGGAGCCTCCCTGTTCCCTTCAAGGAGTTGGGGTTACTGAGGGGTTTCTAAGTTACTCTAGGGCCGGCCTTATTTGGCTGGTCTGGGGGTATTTGAAGCAGTGGGTCTCAGTGGCACAACTGGGCATTATTAGGCAGTTTGGGGGTGAGGTGGGGGGGAAGCCTCCTGTTGTCTCACAGCTAAATTGACTATTATCTCCAAAGAGTCATCTTCTCCTTCCATTTATAAGTCTGCATTGCGTTTGTATATTGTTATTTTTTATTTATTTAGAATAATTTGGATTTTGTTTTGGTTCATTTTATATTACCGATTTTACTGGACAGACAGTGTCTGCAGTGAGAGGACCTCACTGTCCCTACATGTTTGGACTTTTCAACATTATACTCATTGGCAGTGAGAGTGCCTATAAATAACTGCATTTTCGTTTTGGATCCTGTTTCATCATATAAAGGACAGTGGGTGCAGTGAGAGGGCCTCCCTGTCTCTATATACTTGGTTTCCTTAATAATCTGCTTATAGTTCATTTTTAGTTGTTTAGTTTTGTACGTTTTGGTTTATGTTTTTGGGTGGGTTTTTAGTTTAAGTGTAATTGTGGGTATTTTATTTTAGAGATACCAGGATTTTTTATTCATTTGCTTGCAGTTAGTTTGTTTCCCGTTTTATTATGTGTTGTTTAGGTATCCTGGTCGTGCATTATTCGTCCTCCGACCTCCCGCCCTCCGCCCTTTTGCCTCCTCCTCATTTTCCTACCGCTGTCGGGCGCTTGGTATTGCCGTGGGGGTGGGCGTGGTAAGGTGGTGGACAATGGTAGAGTAATGAACGGACTCTCACATAGGGGTGGTTAAGTCCAGAAGACATCCTGGGTGAAATGGAGCCTGGAGCGTGGTTTTCCATGCCTAGTCTCCATACCAAGGGCTCCTCCTATTTGGATGGGCAAGTAGTCGCGGGACGGCCGGTATCCTCATCCAGCTCGGGAGGTGTTGTGCAATGCCAGATCTGTTAAAACAAATCAGCTATTATCTCTGATTTTGTTGAGACAGCAGATCTGCTTGCATCACCGAGACCTGGCTGGATGGAAATGCGGCCCTATTTTAGAAGCGACTGTTCCAGCTGAATTTCATTCACCGCTTGAGATTGGATAAACAGTGTGGGTCTGTTTAAAGACCAGCTTGGGGCTCATGTACCAGTTGAGGAGGCTGAACTTTGAGCGTACTGCTGTGGCTGGTGGGTTGCAGGATAGCTCTATCTACAGTCCATCAGGAGACAAGAGATGATTCCTGCAGGAAGTGGCAGATTTTGTGCATGATATGGCATTGGAGTCGCCCAGACTGATGGTGCTGGGCGACTTCAATCTACCTGGTGCTAACGAACTTTCTGCCTTTGGTCAGCACTTCCTCCAGTTGATGACATCACTGGGCCTTACAAGATTGTTTCCTCGGCCACACATAATCACGGTCACTCCTTGATTTAGTTTTTCTCCTGGGGATTGAGGCCTCTGATTTGGTGGTGGAACCTGTCAGTTGGTCCAATCACTACACAGTGAGCTTCAATTTTTGTGCTCCCCTTCGTAGGTCTGCCCCGTGGAGATGGCTCGATACCGCCCTTTACGGGATGTGTGCCCTGAAGACCTGATGGCGGTGTTGAACCTCTCAGAGTTTCCGACTGCCAGCTTGGGTCCAGAGGCTATGGTTTTGGCTTATAACCAGGCCATTTCCTTGGCCCTGGACTCAATTGCTCCCGTCCGTGTTCATCCCCTCTCTTCGCCCTCGGGCCCCATGGTTTGATGGGTCCTTGAGGGAGTTGCGACGTGTGGGACGATGGTTAGAGTGTCGTTGGAGGAAATCTGCTCTGAATGCCAACCACCTTAGTTTGGAGGAGTATTATCGGCTCTACCAATCAGAGATCTCCCATAAGAAGGCAGAATTCCTGTCCAGGGAGATCTCTGTCACTCAGAATCGACTGGCTCAGCTCTTCAGAACTGTGGACAGGCTGTGCAACCCAGCCTGTCTCCAGCTCCGTCGAGCCTTTTCACAAAAGGAGTGTGATGAGATCGCTCAATTCTTTGCAAATAAGGTTGCCAACATCACATCCGAGATCCATCCAGCACACTCTAAGGGGGAAGCGTTTGGTCGCGGAATCCTCTGTCTCCTAGTGTTCCTTTGACCTGCCGACGTTCAGTGATATTATGCGGATTGTCCAGGGCATACGCCCTGCGTGCTGTAGTTTAGATCCGGGCCCTACCTCCCTAATCTTGGGTTGCGTTGAGATCGTTGGCCTGTTTCTGGTTCAAATAATCTGGTGCTCCCTGGAATTGGGTGTGTTTCCGGGCTCCCTAAAAGAAGCTGTGGTGACTCCCCTTTTGAAGAAGGCTTCTTTGGACCCAGATGTTTTTTCCAACTACAGACCGATCTCTAACCTTCCCTTTATTGGGAAGGTTATCGAGAAGGTAGTGGCAAACCAGCTGGAGGACCACTTGACCATCCATAATATCTATGAACCTCTCCAGTCTGGTTTTCGTAAGAGGCATAGTACCGAGACTGCTCTGGTTTGGGTGCTCAATGATCTCTTGATTGCGAGAGATCAGAGGAACCGCTCTATCTTGGTCCTCCTTGATCTCTCTTCAGCCTTTGACACTGTAGACCATGGGGTTTTGCTCGAACATCTGGAGTCCATCTGTGGACTGTCTTGTACAGTGCTCGGATGGTTTTCATCTTTTCTATCTGGGAGAACGCAGAGAGTTGTGTCAGGGATTTTTTCCTCCGATCCTTTCCCTCTGCAATGTGGTGTCCCCCAGGGTTCGGTGCTTCCCCCATGTTGTTTGCAGTGTATATGCTGCCCTTCGGAGAGATTGTAAGAAGGTATGGGCTGAGGTTTCACTGCTATGCTGATGATACCCAGCTCTACCTTTCTTTTGCCCCTGACCAGGTTAGTGCTCTCTCGGTATTTAATAGCTGCCTCGCTGAAATCCAGGACTGGATGAATCTGAGCTGGTTAAAGTTGAACGCCGGTAAGACTGAGGTTTTGGTCGTGGACCCAGGTCATGGGTCAGGGGGGTTGGGGTCCGGTCAGCCCTCTGGAGTATTGCTGGGGGCATCTGATCCATACCTCTGAACGGGTGCATTAACCCTGGAGTGGTACTTCATGACAGGCTGACTCTTCGTCATCAGGTGTCAGCAGTCGTTAAGTCTGCATTCTACCATCTTAGGAATATCGCCAGGGTGAAACACCTTGTTCCGTCCAGCGATTTACCTGTGTTGGTCCATGCCTTCGTGACATCTCGCCTTGACTATTGCAACTCCCTTTATTTGGGGCTTCCTGGGGTTGATATCCGCTGCTTGCAGCTAGTGCAGAACGCTGCAGCAAGGTTAATGACAGGGGTGACTAGAAGGACACATATTACCCCTGTGCTGCACGATCTGCACTGGCTGCCTATACAGTGGCGGATCACCTTTAAAGTAGGTCTTCTGACCTTCAAAGCCCTGCACGGACTCAGTCCTGACTACTTGAAAGAGCTTCTGAGCCCTTACCACCCCGTGCGACAGCTCCGTTCAGCCGACGAGGGGTTGCTAGAGGTTCCGAGGGTTATAGTGAAGTCTTCTGGGGCTAGGGCCTTTGGGTTCGCGGCCCCAACCCTCTGGAACTCTCTGCCTTGCCAGCTTAGAGAATGCACGACCGTGGAAGCCTTTAAGCGGGATTTTAAGACTCTTTTATGGAACAAGGCTTTTGTGGACTGATGCTGTTATCAACTGTTGTTCTTATACGTATATTCTGATTTTATGATTCATTTGTACAGCGCCTTGGTATTTGAAAGGCGCTAAAGAAATAAAGTTTTATTTATTATTATTTATTACGTTCCCCCTAAGAACCCGAACCTGGTGCTGATATCTTTAACAGAATATCTTGACACCCTCCACCACAAGGCGGAACAAATCCAAGCGGGGGACCTAAACGTCAACTGGCTCAGCGCCTCCTCCTCCACTACCTGAGATTCTTTCACTGACCTAGACCTGACACAACTCATTTCCCAGCCCACCAGAGTAAACCCAAAGAAAGGTACCAGTACCCTTCTGGACGTAATAATCACCAACCGCCCCAAAAAAATCCAGAACATCCAGGTCCTCCCTGACTCACAAAGTGACCACTCCTCTATCCTGTTCCTTTGGGCGTCCCCCTCTCCCAAACCCACAGCCCTGACCACACTCCGTAGGCGCCTCCGACCTGGTGGACTACTCAAACTCAAACAATTTCCAGCCCAGATTATCTGGTCCCTTATTCATCATGCTCCAGATTTAGACACTGCCCTCGCCTTTTTCTCTCAAACCGTTAACAAGGCTTGTGACCTCTTCGCACCCCTCACAAGAACTCGATCCAAGAAACATAATGTACCCTGGGTTATCCCGGCCCTGCTACAAATGCTCAGAAACAGGGATAACCTCTGGCACCTCGCCACAGAAACGGGCCGGATGGTTGCTAGACAGGCCTACAATGCTGCACGGAACAGGTGTGCATGGGCCATCCGAAAAGCCAAGGCCGACCATTACCAGGCCACCCTCACCTCCTCCTGGGGGTGTGCCCGTACTTTCTGGGACAATGTTAAGCAACTAAATGGTAATTCAAGCTCCCTTCCCCCATCCCAACTCACTATTGATGGCTCTACCTCCACCGACCCTGCCTACATAGCTAACTACCTTAACACCTCCTTTACTGACCGTAGCTCTGTCCTCCCCAGTAATTTCTTTGACCCTCCCTCCACCCGTCCTCCAACGCCCCGGCTTCCATCTACGTAGGGTATCTGCCCAAGAAGCCAGACCCCTCCTTATTAAAGCATTAAACAGCAATAGTCCCGGCAGCGACTCCATGGACCCCTGTATTCTCCAACTGGTGCTGGATGAAGTCCTTGCCCCACTCACCAGCCTACTCAACCGATCCTTCTGCCTGGGGTAATTCCCCACTGTATGGAAAATGGCCATAGTCACACCAATTCATAAAGGGGGCGACAGATCCTCCACCAGGAATTATTGACCAATCTCCATCCCCACCCCCAAAAGCCCTGGAAAAAATGGTGGCGATTCAAATCACTGAATATCTGACCAAGCATAACATCTTATGCTCAGAGCAGCATGGCTTCCGTGCTGGTCACAGTACCGGAACTGCACTAGTTGAGTTATCCAATTTCCTACACTCTTCCCTGGACGCCAGCTCCCTAGCTGATGCAGTGTTTGTTGATCTCTCAAAGGCTTTCGATACTGTCTCCCACCCTCTTCTACTGGATGCTCTCTGCCACACTGGTTTCTCTGCTGGCCCTCTCGCCTGGTGTACAAGCTATCTGCTCTCTCCCAATGCGTAAAAATCAACGGGACACTCTCCAAAACTCTTCCCATCTGCTCAGGGGTACCCCAGAGCTCCATCCTGGGCCCCCTACTCTTCTCACTCTATCTAAACACCCTGCCCAGTGCATGCTCTGGCAAAATTTTTCTGTATGCAGACAATGCTGTCATCTTTGCCAACCATCGCAATCCCACCTCCCTCCAGAACATCCTGCAACAATCCTACAATGATACCGAAGCCTGGTTTAAAGAGCACAGACTTGTGATTAACCTCAAAAAAAAACACAAAACAATGCTTTGGCCCACCCCCAAAACAAAGCCAGCAACTTCCCACTCCAGATCCTCCCCAGCACTAAACAGCAGCTTGAACAAGTCTGCTCCTACAAATATCTTGGGGTTTCTTTTGACTCAGCCCTCACCTACCACACCCACATTGATGCCCTTGCATCTGCCGCTAACACAAGGTTTAGCATCCTCTACTGCTTTAAAAACTGCCTCCCCCCTGATGCCCTCCGACTTCCAGTCACATCTTCAGTACTGTCTCTAGTTGACTATGGCCTGCCGGTCTATGGTACTGCTGACACTACCGCCCTCAACAAAATTAGGCTCACCCTAAATAAGGCCTGCAGGCTGATTACTGGTGCCCCCAGGCTCACACACACTTGTCAACTCTATAACAAGGCAAAGCTGCTTAACCTAGATGAACGGCTACGCTATCAAAACTGCCTCATCACAAAAAAAAAAAAAAAACTCTACTCGGACTATCCCCTCCCAGGGTGACAGCCTCCATCCGTCACACCCAACCCACTATAGCAACCCGAACCTCTGACAAGACCACTCTACTGGTTCCCAGATCCAGGACCACTCATGGTCAAAGGTCCTTCTGCTACAGAGCTCCATCCTGGTTTAACTCTATCCCTGCTCCAGTCTCCAATGCCCCCACAATCTTCAACTTCAAAACCGCCCTTCGGAGCCAGCTATTCAGCACTCACAGCTGCTCCTGTCTCTAAATATGGCCTTGATCTCTCCACACTTGACAACGCCCACTGGGCAGCACTCCACCTCACCCCCCCACAACTCTCCCCATTGCATTTTGCCTCTGTTAATACTAACATGTGCTCAGCAATGTCAATGTAATTGCAACTAAATTGTATCTATCTAATTGCAACTAAATTGTATAAATGTATGAAACCATACCTCTCAAGTGTCCCTGATTTTCAGGGACGTCCCTGATTTTGCCTCTAAATTTTACTCTGTCCCTCCTAAAATTTGTGTTTTTATGGCTAAATAATGGGGACTGTAAGCACAAAACAATGTCAAGCATTAAAGTTACAGACTTGTTCTTTATAAAATGCATTTTGCCCCAGGCCCCATATTCTACCAGTTTTCTGGGTGGATATCTCTAATTTTCAAGATGTGTCCCTGATTTTGATCCTTTGTCCCTGATTTTTTTAAGCCTTGCCCCTGATTTATGAGGCAGGAGGTTGAGAGGTGTGTATGAAACACTCTGCATATCTCTAAAGACATGATTTATGCTGTAACCTAAATGTATATGCTGTAACTTAAATTTGTTCTGTCTTCTATGTGACGAGGTACCTTTAGAAATGAGCCTCTGGCTCAAAGGTTGTAAACTGATGTATAAATAAATAAATAAATAAATAAAATGGCGCAGAGTAACTGGAATAGAACCGAGCTGTCAACATTTGGCTGAGACGGCGTCAAAAAACAGCCTCGTATAACTGAAGGCATGAAGCCGCATGGAAAACTAGGCTGCTGACGCATACACTTTTCCAGAGCTGTAGCGAGGTGCTGTCTCGAACAGCACAAGAAGCAGAACTGAGGTGGAGGAGAAGTCAACGTTCCGTTACTGGCCAACCCACGAGCACCACGCAGCACGTCGGCCTCATGGGCGGAGCCAGCTCCTCCCCCAGGGGAGGAAGCTCCCTCGGAGTACTGCACTCACAGCATACATCCACCAGTGATGAAAGGTGAAGACTGACACAGGGAAGATCATCTGCAAAGCCAAGAGACGAGCAACACACATTGAGGTGGAAGCAGTCAATGGAGATGGGAGACAGCCACTGCATGAAACACAGGAGTGGACTCAAAGCAAGAATGCCAACAAGGCAAAGCCAAGTGCCTACCATTGCAAATGGCTTCACAGTGCCAACAAACATGAATGTCGAAGAGGCAAAGCCAGAAGACAGAGCTGAAAGCAGCCACAAGCCCCCAGGAAATGGGGGTCAACCAAAACACCAGAAACTGACCTTGGTGTCACAAAGATCAGCGGGAATGGTGAAAAGAGGCAGACAGGATGGCTGGAACTTAACCCTTGACCAAGAAGGCCATCAATGGAGGGACTTCGAGAAGGAAACCAACAGTAACCATGGACCTGAGGCCAACAGGTACCATGGGCAGGAGACCAACTACAGGTGGGAGATCAATAAGGGTGTGAAAGCCAGTGCTGGCATGACAGCAGACAGTGATGCCACTGCAGCAGTACAGGAAAAAAGGACTGAAACCCCCGCACACCAAAGCAGGGAACAGAATGCATTGGTCCCATAAAGTAACACAGTTAAACATTGACAAACTGAAATATTAAAAAAAAAAAATACAGCAATGAAATGCAAGCATTTAGGATCCAAGATGGGTGTTCTTTTGATCCTCTGTAGAGTCAGTAGTGGAAGAGAAAGAACAGAGGCTGCCCACTTGATACAGGCAACAAAGATACACATCATCCTTGGCAGTTTCAGCTAGGCCAAAGTTTCCGAGCAGTCTTGACACCAACAGCATCAAAGTTCCACAGGTGTGGCTCAATGCATGGAGATATACTCTAAGAAGATCTGTTCATTTTCTTTAAGATCTTCATTTTAGAGACACACTCCTTGGTTTAGACAAGAGATACCAGAAGCCAGCAGAAAATGAAAATGACGTACCTACCGTAATTCTGATCTTTCTGTGCATCTTCATCATTCATCACAGATGGGTTATCTGGCCGGAGGTCAGGACCCCGCGGGACCTTTTTTTTTTTTTTTTAAAGGGGTGGGCGGAGCAGACACACATCGGCGCCACCCTCGAGGCCGGCGTGACGCGTGGCGCCGAGGGTTGGCCGTTAGGCTGTGACTCCGCCAGCCTGCCAGTTCTGAGTCACCGGAGAGGTAGAGGAAGGGATGGAGGGTGGGACAAGAGAGTCCAAGGGACAGAAAGGAAAAAAATACTCACCTTAGTAATGTTGTTTCTTCTAATGGAGTCTTGCTATATTATGACTATTGCAGTTTGTCTCAGCCTTAGAACTGCTCCGAAGGTGAAAGAGTTAACTTCCATGCAGAGCATGGAGCATAGAGCGCAAGCTCGGTTCAAACTCTGTTAGGCTGGTTTCAAACCGAAACCGTCAGATCTTTCGACAAAAACTCACTAAGGTTCTGTGTGAAGTTGTAACCTACACTAGCCAACTGGCCACTAATATATTAACATTTTCCTGGTCCCAACACAAAGACTCAAGTCAGTGGACCAGAAAAATAAGATAAAATAACTAAATAAACACAACACCCAAACATGAAAGAGGCATCAATAAATGCCAACAGAGGACTACCCACCCCATACCAAAAGTAGGAGTTCTGAGAAGGGCAGGCTGGGGGGGAGGTCATAATATAGCAAGACTCCATTAGAAGAAACAACATTACTAAGGTGAGTAATTTTTTCTTCAAACAACATGAAGTCTTGCTATATTATGACTATTGCAGACTACACAGCAGTACCTCCATGGAGGAGGGACAGAACCTACTTAGGGAATAGGCTCTGAAGCACGGCTGTGCCAAACCGAGCATCCCTCCTGGCCTGAATATCCAGGGAGTAATGCTTGGTGAAAGTGTGTACTGTCTTCCAAGTAGCTGCCTGACATATTTCCAAGATAGGGATGTCTCTAGCAGCAGCTAGAGATGCAGCTGTACCTCTGGTAGAGTGAGCCCTCAGGCCTGAGGGGAACCTTACCCAGCTTTTGATAGCAAAATTGGATACAGAAGCGATCCACCTGGCAATGGATCTCTTGGTGCGAGTCTCCTTTCCCAACCTCACCATAAGTGAGAAACAGTTGGAGGAGTCAAACCTGTGACCCTTAGTACCGCTCTATGTAGTAACTTAGGGCCCTCTTAACATCTAAGCTGTGCAACCTCCTCTCACCAGAAGAGGAATGGTCAGTGAAGAACACTGGAAGTGAAATAGATTGGTTAAGGTGGAAATCTGAAACCACCTTAGGCAAAACTTCCTGTTAGTCCTGAGGACTACTTTATCCTGTGAAAAGAAATAAAGTCAGTTTCTACTGATAAAGCCTGTAACTCACTTATCATGCTGGCAGAAGATGGCTACCAAAATACAGTTTTCAAGTCAAATACTTAAGCTCTGCGAAACAGAGGCTCAAAGGGGTTGCATTAGCTGAGCAATGCATACATTAAGATCCCAAGCCAGGGCAGGGTCCCTGAATGGAGGATTGGTGTGAAGCAATCCTTTAAAAACCTTGGAAAATACAAGACGAGCAAAAACAGAAGAGGGCTTCCCTGCTGAAATGAAGGCAGAGACAGCAGCCAAGTGCACTTTCAGGGTGGCTGGTATCAGTCCCAAAGAATTAAGATGGACCATGTAGTCCAATACAGTGGGTAGATCAGCAGATTCCGGGGAAACATGCTTCCCAGAACACCATATGGAAAACCTTTTCCACTTGGAGTTATAGGTAGCCCTGGTGGAAGGCTTCCTAGCAGCCTTCAGGATTTCGAGAACACTTTGAGAAAAGTTGTAAATCAGCAAACTAACTGCTCAAGAGCCAAGCCTTGAGGTTGAGGGATTTGAGATTCGGATACCAAACTCTCCCCTGAGCACAGGTTAACAGATTGTGGTTCCTGGGAAGACACAGGGGAAGATGGACTGCTAAGGACAGAAGGAGAGGGTACCAGGGCTGCCTGGCCCAGTCTGGAGCAATCAGGATCATTTTGCAGGGCTGAGACCTGATTTTGACTAGTACTTTGAACAGGAGAGGGAAGGGGGGAAAGGCATAAAGAAACTTCCCTTCCCAATCGAGGAGAAAGGCATCCAGGGGAACTGAGCCCAACACTGGGGGCCTGCAACAAAACAGTGGAAGTTGACGATTGTCTGGGGCTGCGAAAAGATCTATCTGAGGCGTGCTCCACCTGGCAAACACTATCCCCAGTACTAAGGGATCCAGTGACCATTCATGATGGCCCTGGGAAATCCTGCTGAGAGCATCTGCCAGGACATTGTCCTTGCCTGGGAGGTGAACTGCTATGAAGGAAGTGTTCAGGGAATAAGCCAGAGACCACAACTTCATCGCCTCGGTGCACAAGGCTGAAGACCGAGTGCCCCCTTGTTTGTTGATGTACCACATTGTAGTGGTGTTGTCTGTTCTGACCTGTACCACCTTGTTCTGAACAGATGCAGAGAAACCTGAAGTGCTAGAAAAACAGCTCTGAGTTCCAACAGATTGATGTGGAGCAGAGATTCCTGAGGGGACCATAATCCCTGGGTGGAGAGGCTGCCCATGTGAGCTCCCCATCCCAAGAGGGATGCATCTGTAGTAAGGGTCAAGGAGTGGGACAGAGGGATGAAAGGCACCCCCTGTCTCAGATTGCTCTGATCTTGCCACCACTGAAGGGCCTGGATCAGAGTTCGAGTCACTGGGATTAACTTGGATAGAGGATCTCTTCTTTGAGACCAGAAAGCTCTCAAATGGAACTGAATGTCCCTCATCTGAAATCTTGCTCCTTGCACCACAGCTGTGGAGGCAGCCATGTGCCCTAGGAGCTGCAGGAAGTGCCTTGCTGGTCGAGAGACCTGCAGAGTGAAGGAGGCGGCCAGGGCCACTAAGGTCCTTACCCTTTCCAAGGGAAGGAAGGCTCTGCTGGCCTGCTTTGTGTCCAGTTCTGCGCCTATAAAGGTGAGTACCTGGACAGGTTCCAAAACTGACTTTGGAAGATTGTGAAGAAATCCCAGAGGGCAAGCAGCTGCTGGGTAACTAGCAGGTGTGATTTGACCTGGTCTGGAGACTGACCCACAATGAGCCAGTCGTCCAGGTAGGGAAAATGGCAATCTTTGCCTTCTTAGATGAGCGACTGCTACTGCTAGACATTTTGTGAACACCCTTGGGGCAGAAGTGAGGCCGAAGGGCATTGCTCTGAACTGATAATGGCCTGAGGGCAGTTCGAATCTGAGGTACTTTCGATGGGAGCTTCTGATAAGAACAGGAAAGTAGGCATCCTTGAGGTCCAGGGAGGCTAGCCAGTCTCCTGGCCTTAGGGAGGGTAAAATCATTCCCAGTGTCACCATTTTGAACTTTGGCTTTAAAAGGTGCTTGTTTAGATATCTTAGATCCAGGATAGGCCGTCACTCTCCTGTCTTTTTTGGGGTAAGGAAGTACCTGGAGTACAGACCTTGCCTGGTCGAAGGGAGAAACCCTTTCTACAGCTCTGAGAGCCAAGAGGATAAGACTTCTGTTTCCAAAGCAAGAGTCTCTAAAGGGTTTGTGAGTGGAAAGATCTGGCTCTCATCTTTAGAAATTTCTTGAAGCTGAGAACAGACCTGGCTCACTACTTCCAGGACCCACCTGTCTGAGTTAAAGACTGCCAGTCCTGGACGAAGTGAGCCAACCTCTCCCTACAGGTGGTGGAGAGCCGACCCTGGGCATCCCATCAGGGTGCCTGTTTGGCAGGGGCTTTAGGCTGAGGGTGGGAACAGGCCTGCTCGACCCCGCCTGCCTCTCCTCCTGAAGAACCCCTCTGTACAAAGGCTGAAGAGGAGGAGGCCTGGGTCTGTAAAAGGCCTGTGAAAAGGCCTACCCCTACCCGAGGGCTGCCTCTGAGGAGTGGCTTGCGTTCCTTGGCTTGTGCACTCCTGTAAGTGGTTCTATATTCATCCATTTTCTTCATATAATTCTCTGTCTGCTCCCCAAACAGAGAATTTCCCACCACAGGAAAATCCATCGCCTTAGACTGGGTATCCTGTGACAAAGTAGTACACCTGAGCCAGGCCAATCTCCGAAAAGCCACAGATGTTGTGGTAGTGTGGGTCCCAATAAACAGATCATACAACCAGATAGGATGCATAAAAAAATGCATATGTCTGCATTTATCATTTTATTCAAAAAGAAGAAAAAAAAAACACTAAATTTAATATATACAGAAAGGAAAAATAAATGGTGTTAATCCGTCACACCTCTTCAAACATCAGGAGATAATTCTTGCAAAATAAAACAATTACAGAATTCTTGAGTTCTTTCCCTTCTCTCAAGCAATGTGGAAACTTGCACAATTTCTTCTTAGAACCTTCTCTCTCCTTGGCCAGAACCTTACTGACCACCTATCTCTCTTGGTTCTCCTAGAGGAACCTTTTATAATGCCACAGGGTGACCTCATCAATCATGTGATATCTTAATTAAGATGAACAATGGCATTTTCAAGCTTATATATAAATATATATATATATATAAAACCAACTAGTATCATTCTAGCAGTTCAAGGGTTTACCCCAAAAAAACATTTATTTCCTCACAAGGTCCTAAAACAAAAATATAAACTTAATTATAGGACTATGATGTCAGAGCATTAGCATAGCTCCTCCCCCTTCTGACATCACTCCTTGAGACCATATAAGCTGCCATTTCATGAGTTGCCTGCTCTATAGAAGGACCTCTGCAACTAACATGGGCACTCAGGTAACAGTTTATTTTAGTACAATACCTTTTATTTGTTCCAGTTTCCCTTAGTTTTACAGCCACTGCTTTAACTTACTAGCTGAAGTTGCAGCAGACACTTGCTTCTCAACTCAGCCCTCTGCTGTTTAGAGGCTCTTTGTTTACAAATGAAACAGCTCCTTCTTAACATTTGTTTTGGGACACTGAGCTTGTTGGACTGCTTCTTCCAGTAGCCACTTGAAGGTTTGCTGAGCATAGCTTTTCAGTATATATACATATATTATTTTTAACAAGATGCAATTAAGTACTGACAGAAAAAGAAAAAAAAGGGACAGTAAAGGATAGATAGAAGATTGCCAGGTTGGCCACCCTGACAAGAAAGTATAGGATAGATATTGAAATATAATGGAGGATAGGATAGAGTGAAAAGAAATAATGGGGGGGGGGTGGTTATTACATCTTTAAGTGATTGGTTATACTTCACAACAGGACCCCCTGTTACACTCCTCCCACCACAAGAAGGCAACATCATTTTTGTTGTGTTGACGGAAACCCCTCACCCTGTGAAGGGTTGGAACTTCAGCCCACCCACTCCAGAAGTTCCCCCCAGGGACCCTTAAAAATAAACAGTATTCAAAACACTACTCAAAATCAGACAATACTGTTTACAAGTCATACTTTTCCCTGGGGTTGTGCCATCTTGGCACTTTGTGATACACATACAATTCCATTATCTGTATCTGGAACAGAGTTACTAGCTGGATCAGCACCAAAGCGTGATAAAAATCAACGTTCTGATGTTGAGAACCGGCTCTATGTTGTACAGTGAACTTATAAGGTTGTAATGATAAATACCACCTTAAAATGCGGGCATTTTTGTCTTTCATCAAATTTGGCCAGCATAAGGGATTATGATCTGTTATAATCGTAAACTGATTTCCCCAAAGATAATATCTCAGGGCTTCTACTGCCCACTTGATGGCCAGACACTCTTTCTCCACTGTAGAATATCTTCTCTCTCTTTCATGTAATTTCCTGCTGAGGTATAAGATGGGGTGTTCCTCTCCCTGGCTGTGCTGGGTCAATACTGCCCCTATGCCTGTGTCAGAGGCATCCGTCTGTAATTCAAATGGTTTAGTGAAATCAGGGCTACATAACACCGGAGCTGAGCATAGGATGGCCTTGATTTTGTTAAATGCCTTATCACAGGCGGGACTCCACTTTACTTTATTGGGAAAATGTTTTTTGGTCAGATCTGTGAGAGGAGTAGCAATGGTGGAAAAATCCGGGATAAAGCGTCTATAATAACTGCCAGACCAAGGAAAGACCTGACATGGCGCTTTGTCATGGGTAGGGGACTGTTAGCTACAACCTCAATTTTATCTACTTCGGCTTAATCCTCCCATGTCCAATAATGAACCCCAGATAGCGTGTTTCTGTCTTAGCTATAGCCATTTGGATGGGTTAATGGTCATTCCAGCATCCTGGATGCTTTGTATCACAACACTAAGCTGTAATAGATGAGTCTCCAGTCGTGGCTATAAATGACCACATCATCCAAATAAGCAGCACTATAGCCCTTGTGAGGTCTCAAGACATGATCCATGTACCGTTGAAAGGTAGCCGGGGCTCCATGTAGGCCGAACGGCATCATAGTGAACTGATATAGACCAAGAGGGGTACAGAAGGCAGTTAATTCTTGGGTTTTGGGGCCAATGGAATCTGCCAATACCCTTTTATTAAATCTAAGGTGCTTATGTATCTTGCAGACCCAATCTGATCTAGATCATCGATGCGTGGCATTGGATAGCCATCAAACTCGGATACTTCATTAATTTTCCTAAAATCTAAGCATAACCTGATGCCCCCCTTCCTTTTTATGCACGACCACTAATGGAGAGGACCAAGGACTGCGTGAAGGAACTATCACTCCTGCTTGTTCCATTTGTTTTATTTCAGCCACTACTTCTGGCCTGATCTTTTCTGGTAATCTATATGGCTTCTGATAAATTGGTTTGGTTTGGGTAACTCTGATCTCATGGACTACGCCTTTGGCTCTCCCTGGATTCTTTGTGCATGCGATGCAGAAATACTCCAAGAGATGATCAATCTCTAATCTCTGTGCAGGGTTTAAGTCAGGATTGATCGCACTTTAGTGTCAGTAACAGATTTATCAATCCTGTCATATACTATATCTAGCTCTGCTCTATCAGGATCGGTCTGGATATACAACACTGGGGTTTCTGTTTTTCTACCCATTTTTCTCAGCAGGTTGGCATGGTAAATTCTTTTACGGGTCTATGCCCTGGCATCTCAATGGCATAGTTACCTTGCCTACCTGGTGTAAGATCACATATGGTCCTTGCCAGCATGAGCAATTTATTTTCAGTGGAGGGTAACAATAGCAACACTTTTTCCCCAGGTTCAAATGCTTTATGCTTTAAGCCCATATCATAATGTTCTTTCTGTTTGAGTTGTTTCTGGTCAACATTTTGATGGGCTATAGTCACATATTTCACTAGCCTTTTCCTCAATGCAGTCATGTATTCAAGTATATTTTTGCATGCTATTAGACCCCTGTTCCCAATGCTCCTTTACCACATCTAAGGGACCCCTAGGGTTACGCCCATATAACATGGTAAAGGGGGATAACCCTGTAGTAGCCTGAGGCACCTCTCTATAGGCAAAAACTTATCCCAGTCCCGGCCTTCCTCCTGCACATACTTCTGAAGCATACATTTCATTGTCTTGTTAAATCTTTCCACTAACCCATCAGTTTGGGGATGGTATGGGGATGTTCTAACAGCAGATACCCCTAACTAATTTGTATAGTTCTTGCAGCATGATGGAGGAAAATTACTACCATGGTCTGTCAGGATAACCTTAGGTATTCCCATCCTGCTGAAGACTTTTGCCAGTTCTTCTACTGTCTGAGGCAGTAACTGCCGTCCTCATTGGTATTGCTTCTGGGTATCCTGGTTGTGTAGTCACAAATGACTAAAATATACTGATTCCCTTGGAACTTTTAATAAGGTCCCACCACATCCATTGCCACCCTGTCAAATGGAGTAGTTACATATGGTATAGGTTGTAGGGGCACCATATCTTTCTTCCTCCCTTGGCAACCAATTGGCACTGGGGACAGGACCTACAATAGGCCGCAACATCCTGGTGGACCCCTGGCCAACTGAATAGAGATAGAATACGTTGTACTGTCCGGTCTCTACCTTCATGACCAGCCATGGGAATATCATCTGCCAAGTGCATTATTTATTCCCTATATTTACTGGGTACCACTAACTGTTCAAGTTCCTCATTTGTACCAGGCTCTACAACAACTCTATACAGGATATTGTTTTTGATAATAAATCGAGATTGTCCAGGATGTCCAACCTTGTCCACCTGTAAAAATAAAGATGTCAAAGATTCATCGCATTTTTGGTCCTGTACAATTTCTTGCACTAGAGTCTCTGGGATATTAAGTTGACCTTTAGCCTGAGGATTTTCATTCCAAGTCTTTTTCTCTTCACCTAGTCTGCTTGGACTTTTTGACCTTACTGACAGTCTCAAAATAACCATTATCAAAAGGAAAGACCTCCTGTAAGTCTTGTGTTTTGGCCTGGGACCTAGTAACCACATTAACAGTTCCTGTAGAAGTCTTCTGCTGCTGCATTAAAAGGTCAAAATGAGGAAAGTCTTGCCCAACAATGACAGGTACTGGGAGTCGTGGAACAAGGCCTACCAACATGTCATGGCTTTCTGTATTTACAGTTATATTAAGACATGCTGTAGGGTATCGGTGTATGTCTCCATGTACACACCGCACAGTAGTACTTGAATCACTCTGGGGCATATTCAGTGCTAGATCAGCCCTGATCAAAGTTTGTATACTGCCTGAGTCCAGCAAACCCAAAGTCTGTTGTTCCTCAATACCCACAGAGGTCACATACCCAAAATTTGCTAGGGCAAGATGTGCTAAATCAGATCTTTTATTTGGGCAGTTCTTACAATATGCCCTTTTCCAAGACAACCATGGCATATTATTTCTGCATATGGAACTCTCCACCTCTCTCCCTTGATAGAACTGTCTCTGGTTAGTAAAAGCATTAAAGGTGGTCTTACCAGCACATTAGATGGTCCTGGATTGCCCTGGTTACCTCTGGTTCGGGTGCTTCTTGCTGCTAGGTAATCTTCAGCCAACTTAATGGTGTGTCCGGCTGTCTCGGGTTTATGTTCTTTTACCCATAATTGCATTTCCACAGGTAATATCTGGATGAATTGTTCAATTATTATCAGTTCCATGATTTGGTCTACAGTTTTGGTGGTGGGTTGTAGCCATTTTCCACAATAGTCCTTCAAGCGGGCATAGGTTCTCTTGGGGTATCCAAGCTTGCCATTTTCTGAGACCGAAATGGGTTGCCTGTATCTCCGTGCTGATATTATATCTCGAAGAATTTCTTCTTTAACTCTGTCATAATTTGAGCTATCAGCTCCACTTAGCTGGCTGTAGACTAGTTGTGCCCGTCCCGAGAGGTATGGGACCAAACGAATCACCCATTGGTCTCTGGGCCAGTTGCAGGTTTGGGCCACCCTCTCGAAAGCTGTCAAATAGGCCTCAATATCATCCACCTCTGTCAACTTAGTTAATTTAATGTCTCTAGGAACAGATCTCTCCATCTGCCCCTGGGTCACGTCCTGGATAGCTTTTAAGGTTGCCGTCCATTTTTCGTCTTGTCTTCGTCTCTCTTCGGCCTGTATCCTCCGGTCTTCATCCCTCTGTCTCTGGTCTTCTTCTCTCTGGCGCTCCATCTCAAGTTGGCGTAAACAAAGCCATTTCAGTAGTTCACTTGGATCCTCCAGTGCTGGGGTCATCTGGCTTTCCTCCTACTTTGGATTACCAGCCGCAGCTGTGGCTCCTTCTTCCATCTTTCTTTGTCTGGTAGCAGGTTCGATCCCTGGCAACAACTGGACACCAGTCTTCAATCTGACAGACCTGGTCAGATGTAATGCATCCAACTCCACTTGTTCTGGTTGTTACATCTGCTAGGGTATTTTCAGCGCAACACCCCCTCTGGAGTACCTTCTGACACCAGTTGTGGTAGTGTGGGTCCCAATAAACAGATCATACAACCAGATAGGATGCATAAAAAATGCATATGTCTGCATTTATCATTTTATTCAAAAAGAAGAAAAAAAATAAATAAAATACTAAATTTAATATATACAGAAAGGAAAAATAAATAGTGTTAATCCGTCACGCCTCTTCAAACATCAGGAGATAATTCTTGCAAAATAAAACAATTACAGAATTCCTGAGTTCTTTCCCTTCTCTCAAACAATGTGGAAACTTGCACAATTTCTTCTTAGAACCTTCTCTCTCCTTGGCCAGAACCTTACTGACCACCTATCTCTTGGTTCTCCTAGAGGAACCTTTTATAATGCCACAGGGTGACCTCATCAATCATGTGATATCTTAATTAAGATGAACAATGGCATTTTCAAAGCTTATATATATAAATATATATATATTAAACCAACTAGTATCATTCTAGCATTTCAAGGGTTTACCCTAAAAAACATTTATTTCTCACAAGGTCCTAAAACAAAATATAAACTTAATTATAGGACTATGATGTCAGAGTATTAGCTTAGCTCCTCCCCTTCTGACATCACTCCTCCTTGAGACCATATAAGCTGCCATTTCATGAGTTGCCTGCTCTATAGAAGGACCTCTGCAACTAACATGGGCACTCAGGTAACAGTTTATTTTAGTACAATACATTTTATTTGTTCCAGTTTCCCTTAGTTTTACAGCCACTGCTTCTTAACTTACTAGCTGAAGTTGCAGCAGACACTTGCTTCTCAACTCAGCCCTCTGCTGTTTAGAGGCTCTTTTGTTTACAAATGAAACAGCTCCTTCTTAACATTTGTTCTGAGACACTAAGCTTGTTGGACTGCTTCTTCCAGTAGCCACTGAAGGTTTGCTGAGCATAGCTTTTTCAGTATATATACATATATTATTTTTTAACAAGATGCAATTAAGTACTGACAGAAAAAGAAAAAAAAGGGACAGTAAAGGATAGATAGAAGATTGCCAGGTTGGCCACCCTTACAAGAAAGTATAGGATAAATATTGAAATATAATAGAGGATAGGATAGAGTGAAAAGAAATAATGGGGGGGGGGGGTTATTACATCTTTAAGTGATTGGTTATACTTCACAACAGGACCCCCTGTTACAGATGTAGCCATGACTCTAGAGGATACATCGTTAGAATCCACTGCAGCATGGAACTGCACCTTAAATGCCTCAATACCATCAAGAGCCACCTGTTCCAGCTCCTTTGCGAGCTGGCCAGGGACCTGTTTGGCTAAGGCCATGACAGTATCCCATCTAGATTTCTGGTATCTTGCAACATAAGCCATATAGTTTGCTTGTCTGAGTCCCAAGGATGCTGCCATGTATTGTTTTTTGGCCATGGCATCAATCTTCCTGGAATCCTTGTCAGGAGGATGTGAAGCCAGTGGAATATTAGCTTTATCACAGGCTGCAGCCTGAACTACCCAACATGACTGCATTGCTGTGAAAGAAAATCTGTATCAGGACCTGACAAAGTGTACCTCCTGTCCATCTTTTATCCACAGGAGGCACAGAATTAGAGCTTTAAAATTTTTATTGTTTGTTTTCTAAAGATTTATGTAAAGGGATGGACAACCTCCTGGACTCTGGGATATCCATCATCTCCACAGAGTCAGGCTCCTCTGCTCATCCAAAGCCTCCTCTAAGGGAAGCTGGAGGGTCTCAGCAACTTTTTATAAAACAAAAATGAGAAGGGAACTCAGAAAGCCTAGGGAGACTCACCTGAAGGTCTGTCTGGGGAGATGTCCGGTTCAGTGGGCACATCCAGACTTTCAAAGTCACATTCACACTGATCATAATCCTCATCCCCCTCCTCTGGTTCATAGAACTCTTCTATATCATAATCCCGAACCACTGGAACCGACTGAACCGACCTTTTGCCAGACAGTGGCGGTTCGGAGGGAACAGGGACTGGACAATCTGTATTGCCCTGGCTATCTCTGCAGCAGTTAGAGAAGGAATTTTGGACTCCAAACCTGCTGATTTTTTAGTTTTCTTTGCTGGAACTGGCTCCTCAGAGCCAGCTTTTCGTTGGCCCGAGGAAGTCTCGCCCTGGTCAGAGGGCACTCCCTCAGGTTCGGCTGGCACCGAACCGGGCTGGCCATCCGGGTCAGCGGACTTTTTGGCCTCTCGTTCCCTGAGCCTGCCCACTCTCTTGTCCAGGGTGGCTGCAGGGAAATTTTTACAAATCTGGCAGTCTGAATTGAGGTGGTCAAACCCCAAACAATAGACACATGTAGTGTGTGGGTCAGCCTTGGCAAAGGCTTCCCCACAGACACTACAGTGTTGAAACCCAGTGGGCCCGGTTTTTCTTTTGGGTTTCTCAGACATGATGCCAGCCTAACCAACAAGCTTGCCCTTTTAATGGCAGTGCCAGGCAAGACACCCTTATCGGTTCCAAAACTGTGTCACAGCGTCGTGGAAAAACCGTAATGAAATCGTTTTTTAGAACTGATAAGAACAGAACAGCTTCTCTAAAAGCCTTAAAAGGCTTTAAACTTAAATTTAATACATATCGATCGGTTCAACCAGACCGATAATACTTTACAGTTCCACACAGAAAAACCCTATCTATTACTTACGATTACCATAGACAGAGCTTGAACAGATCGGTTTTGGGTTAAAATAATTAAATCAGTTAAATTAAACCGAGAAATAGCGCTTTAAACCGAAGAAATGAACCGAGCAACAGGAGGAATCTCCGGGCGACTGTTCAGTGAGGCGGAGTAAAGAATCTGACGGTTTCGGTTTGAAACCAGCCTAACAGAGCTTCTGAACCGAGCTCGCGCTCTAAGCTCCATGCTCTGCATGGAAGTTAACTCTTTCACCTCCGGAGCAGTTCTAAGGCTGGGACAAACTGCAATAGTCATAATATAGCAAGACTTCATGTTGTTTGAAAGGAAAGGATGACTGAACTAAAAGGAGAAATAACGACTGAGAGGACAGGAAAGAAGAGGTTAGACTAAGGGGATTGGGTAGGGGCCCCAATCTCTGGAAGCGGAAAAAGGGAGGGTAGGGAGGGGAAAGAATTTAGGAGAGAGGGAGAGGTACTAAGGTATCCAAGACCCTTGTCCGTCACCAGATTATATAGGAACTGCAAGGAGTAGCAAAGCTCTCTGCCAGAATTCAAGGCACAGAATAACTGGCAAATACCCCAGAAGCAGAGTCGGCTATTCTGGAGGAAGGACAGGGTACAGGGATTTAGTACTCTCTCAGGAAAAGATGTTTGGTGAAAAAAAGTTTTTTTTTTTTTTTGAAAAATAGTTGGATGGAAACCAGAAGGAGGGCAACTACCAACTCCCACCCCAGCGGGGTGGAGACAAAGTAGTAGAGAAGGAGTGCCACTCGAGCTGTCTGCTCTTCATTGGAAAATACCCCCCTGTGTGTCCCTACTTTACCCCGCTCCTAAGGAGGAGAGAGGAAGCCACAGAGAGGGAAGGGGGACCAGAGACTGAGGCCCCAGGGGATGGTGGGTGGGTTGTGATGAATGGTGAAGATACACAGAAAGATCAGAATTACGTGAGTGCGTAATTTTCATATCTTATCTATGTCAATCTTCACCATTCATCTCAAATAGGTGAGTACCAAGCCCCCGAGAGGAGTTGTTTCTTTACACCCTAGGGACAAATCCCTTAGCCTCAGTGGGTGACACACTAGGGGAACCTGCAGGGCCTGGAGAGGCCCGAGAGTGGGGAGAGAGAGAGAGACACGGGGTTCCCCGGAGGGGGAAGGAAGTTGCCCCGACAAGCGCGGTCTCACTCTACGGGAGAAAAGGTAGGTTCCCTGGTGGGCGGAGTTAATCACCCTATGCCAGGCCAAAGGTGACAACCGGGAAAGACGTAGCCATGCCGATCTCCTAGTGCAGATCGCTGTCCCTACGACCCTGGTAGCTATTTCGTTGGCGTCATAAGATGCCCTCGCATGGTGCCTTGCTAGCTCCAGGCCACGTGCAGAGAGCACGATGGCTTGTCTGGTTTGCTCCGAGTCAGGCAACGAGGCTAGGAGCTGACCTAGCCTGGACCACAAGAACCTGTTGTAGGCTGCATAGTGGGCCTGATGAGCAGAAATAGAGAGGAGTAACCGTGCCGAGTAGAAGGTCCTCCTCCCCCAAAAATCAAAATCCAAGGAGTCTTGATCTGGGGCCGGTCACGGTGAAGGGCGCGAAGCCCATCAGGAGTATCCAAGTGCGTCAAACCAGACTGTGGATGAGGCATGGAACCTGGAGACTCCGAGGGAGCGCAATACCTCTAGCTGAGGTCCCTTGGGGCGGGAACTCCGGAGAAGGGCCTCTGCCAGAAACGCAACGATGCCTCCCGAAAGGGAGCTGGCCAGGGCGGCACCACAAGGGTGGCCTCACCAAAATCGCCTAGAAAGGAGTGCGCCGCGTGCTCAGGATTGCTGAGAGTGGAGGGTGAAAGGTGCAAATCCTCCAACATCCTCACGAGGAAACGCTGATACTCCCAGAGATCAGCAGCCGGAGAGATGTGGACAGAAGGTTCCTCTCCCCCTGAAGAGGGGGATGAGGAGCTGGAGGTCACCATATGCTCAGAGGGTGGCTGCACGGGAGGGGGGGGTTGAAAAACCTAGCCGTCCATTGCCCTAACGTAAGCAGGGAACCAGGCAGCCACCACTCTGAACTGCTCCCAGGTGAGAGGGCCGCTAGGACCGAGGATGCCTGGGAGCACAGGAGAATGTGGCAGAGGGATAGGGGCAGAGCTGAGAAGAGAAGTCAGCTGACCTCCGCCAGGGCTGGGGAGCGGACCGTGAGTACCTGAGGAGGGTGCCCCGGAAGACCCCACAGCCAACAGCTCTATAACCACATTGGTACTGCATTGGCTGCGCCCGGAAGAATCCCCCCAGTGAGGCGGCAGGGGCGTAAAATCAGAAGGGCGGTCCCTGCCTCAAAGAATGGGACTCCTCAAGGAACCCGAGGGGAAGGGTGAAATCTGCACTCTGACTCTCGGTCAGGGCCCAAGTGGACCCTAGAAAGGGCCGACATGGCGACCCCACCCTCGACCCCTCAGAGTCCGAAAGAGTCCTCCCCCTCGAGAGGGCCAGCCTAGGTAGCTGGCATCTCTGGGCAGCCCCCGAAGGGGAGACCCAGGGAACAGTACCCTTCCCTCCTGCAGGCGTCTCGGTGGGCCCCAAAGTCCGGCGATCAAGACATACCACTAGAGGGGGTACCACCACCGAGGGGTCGATGAAACCCCCAAGACCAAGCTGCAGAGGTATGGTGGCACGCACCACTGCCTGCTGGTCAGCACCACTGACCGCAGTCTCGGGGGCTACCGGCCTCTCCTCAGTAAGGGGCTGGCTCCGACTCGTCAACGAGACCACAGTGCTGCCCACGTCCACAGCCAACCCCAAGGGGTGTGACTGCCCGTCCGACTCTGAGCTTGACTCTGACGAGGTACAGTCCGAAGCTCTGAGCCAAACCGCAGGAGGGCGGGCAGAACTAACCTTGCCACCAGGCCCAGAAGCCACTGCTGTGCCCGAGTCAGCACCCGCGCCCTCCGCAACCCCGTGAACAGGACCTGCAGGAGGCACGGCACCAGCCCGAGCCAGAGGTCCAGTGCCAGAACCAGTCGCGGCATCATCCAATCCACCGGCACCGGTACCAAGGACAGGGACGGCGCTGACAACAGCCCTGGTGGCACCCTCGGCGCCGACATTGACGCCACCCGGCCCTGCAAGCGGCACCGACCGACCATAGCGGCGCGACTGCCCAGGCGGACCCGGCACCGGGCGTGGGCACGGCGCCGCGGGACGGCACCGAAGCAGACGGAGTGGAAGGCCCCTACAGCCCAGCCCAGAAGACACGGTGCCGTGCTCAACCTCGGCGCTGAGGCAAGACATGGTGAAGGACGACGTTGGATCTGGTCTCACGGCGCCGCGAACAGTGTCAGCGCTGCAAACGGCATCGACTGAGCCCACGGCACGGAAGGCTCCGACCGACGGCGTCAAGGCCGGTGCCAACCCAGGCCTTCTGAGCCACGGGAACGACACCGGGGGAGCCTTCACCCCCGAAGGGGCGATTGCCGTGGCGGTGCCTCCAGGAGTGGGACGGGCCTCCTGCGCCGCGGGAGGAGCCTCAGCCATGGCCAGGCTACAGCAGCTGAGGCTCCCTCCTCCTCGGTCCGTATAGAGCCGGGAGGAGACCTGGAGGAAGGGCAGGCTGGCGCTGCCCGGCAGTCACCGAACCCTACCCCTGAAAGTCGGCGGAGCTCGCCCCTTTCCATGGAGAAGCAGGCGTCGCACGAGTCCATGTCGTGAAGCGGGCCAAGACACCGGTCGTGCTGGTCGGTGACGGAGAATTTCCGGCCGCATGGGCACCGATGCATGGGGGGCCGACTCGTCTTCAAAGACTTCTTGCCCTCTGACCGAGACATGACCTGCGGAAAAAAAAAAACACCAAAACAGACTCGATGTCACAAGATTCAACTAAAAAGGAAAGATCTTACCAGGCGACATCGAGTGGAGGCAGAAAACAGAACCGGCAGGTAACCGACGGACTGAAACGCCAAAGGCGAAGGACTGAAACAGGCCTAAAATCTTCCTGAAGCTTCCCACAAGGCGACCTCGATGGCGGGAGATGAACTGGCAGGCAGGCGGAGTCGACACAGCCTAACGGCCAACCCTCGAGCGCCCACGCTGTACATCGGCCTCGAGGGCGGTGCCGATGGTGCAGCCCATGCCCGCCACCCCTTTAAAAAAAAAACCCTGTGGGGTCCTGACCTCTGGCCAGGTAACCCATCTGTGATGAATGGTGAAGACAGATAAGATCCAGAACTTTGGAGGCCCACAGCACCAAAATACGACACTAGGTGAGAGTCTTCACTACAGAAAGCTCTGCCATCCCCAGCTGCCTCAGCATCTTTTTGTTTGTTTTGTTATCAAGGAGGAGAAAGAGGAAAAAAGCAAGTTACCACAAACAGTAGAAGAAGGGAAAGTAGGAGCATTAGCTTGTGGCTGAACTTTGGAAACCATAAAGGGGCGCCCAAGGATTGCCGCTTCTGGAAGGCTGAAAAAACTACTGACCTGCCCATAGCCACGTAACAGAAAGAGCAGCAGCCCATACAAAAGGAATCACCATCCAAACTGCAAAGAGGGTGAGGGCCAACAGACACAACGGAATAAAGAGTCCTTTTGGAAGACTAACCCTCAAAGGGTCAGTTCAGCCTCACAGCCACATCACTTATGTCCCAGGAAAGGAGCATTAAGCACCAACAGGTCACATCAGTAGCAAAGCACAGCCAGGCATATCTTCTAAGGCAGACACATAGAAACAGACTGACGACAGATAAGGACCATTTGGCCCACCTAGCCTGCCCACTTCCCTACCTATTGGATAGGCTGCAGATCCTAGTTAATCAACAGCCTACTGCTTCCAGAAGATTTTCTGCTCAAGCTGCAGATTTTAGAAACTGCAGCTTGAGAAGAAGCATCACAGGCATCATGTACAATCCAATAAAGGCCTGCCAATTTTCCAGCCAGGGGTCACACACTGCACGGCTTCAGTCTTGCATGGGTCCTCCGGTATAACATCCACAATAGTAGACAGAGACTTCCACAGATGGTACAAATAACCATATAAGGCTGGTAATTGGCAATATGTAGCAATAGTGAAGCAGAGGCAAAAGGTGCTCATAATATCCAATTTACTCAATCCTCTGTAAGGGAACTTACATGACAAGGTGTTTTTGATCCATCCCCAAAAGCCCCAATAACCACAGAGTCTGTTTTGGGCTAGGTGGGTTAATACTACTTTGTAGATGGGGCAAGATTTTTTAATTTTTTTGTTAATTCACCTTCCTAGAAACCGCAGGTAAAGTACTATGTCTATGCTAAGCTATCAGTGTACATCCCTCACAGCTGGGAAGATGTGAGGAATGATTGCAGAGGAAGCAGCTGGGATTTAGAGGTACTCCTATAGATTCCTCTAAGTGGCGTCCCCTTCCTCACTGGAAAATCGTAGATCTTCAAGGATGAGGCCGAAAAATAGAGGCATCCTCCAAAAGACACCTGAAATACAGACCAGTGTCGTCACTACCTAAGTAAACAGCAAAACCAGAGTCAAACCCATGATATTTATAGCAATGAACCATCATCCTTCAACCCTTCCTCATCATCTAGAAGGTCTGGATTACACTCCTCTTCAGGCTGACAGGGAGCAAAGGAACCACAGGCTGTTGTGCTAGACAGACAGGGACATGTTGTTCATTAGTCCCTGAACGCACCAACAGGAGCAACAACAGTAGCTGAGCAGACAAGATAGTCCATGGCAGCGTAGGCAACAGTCTCTGGATCACCTCATTGAAAGAAGCCAATATTGTAGCATTAGCGTTTATCCCATCTGCTAGTGTCGACTAAGAAGGCGTCAGCAAGGAAAGAGCAGTTACGTAAATACTGTTAACAGTAGACCTTCAAGATAATCTGTTCGCTTAGGCCACACATTTGAAACATCAGCTGTCTGGCATTAGGACCACATGGAAACTATCGCTAGCTGGTGCCACCCGCACAGACGTCACACATCAGGATGTATAAAACAGTGGGCAGCCCTACTTCTCCTCTCCTTAGTTCCCTTCTGGAGATTAGGCTCGGAGGGCCATTATGTGTTTGGAACCAGGTGAGCATACCAGCTCCAGGCATACAAGGCAAGGGAAGGTGCTGGATCAACTACCGTGTCAAAGATCAAAATAAGAAAATGCTATGTCATCTTAAGGGAAGGACAGAGGACAGGCATGGCCTAAGGGAAGAGATTCTCTCCAAGATCTACTGTTATGGTAAGTACATAACAGTTCTATATTCATTGAGGCTCTCTTCCCTTAGGTCACACCTTTGGAATGAGTCCCTAGCGATACCAAAAGGAGGTCGGGAAGTTGGGAAAGTCCGGATCATGGAAGGAGGTCTTGCAGTACAGCAAGGTCAAAACCAGCATGTCTGAGGGAGGCTATGTACAGACTGAAATGTTCAGTGAAATTGTGGACAGTACTCCAGAAGGCTGCAGCACAAATGTTGGCAGCAAAGACATTCTTGAAAAAGGCAAAAGAAGTGGCCATACCTCTTGTGGAGTGTGGCTCCAAGCGGCACCAGGGATTCCTTACCATACTTCCTATAACAAAATGTAATAAAATGTGCAAACCATTTGAAGACGCACTTTCTGGGCACAGGAGAGTATAGTTACGCATGAACTTACCGTAACTGTAGATCTTCTAGAAAGGTTCATGCAGTAGGTAAGAACATTAAGGACTGTGCCCCCTGGTTTCAGGACCGCACGGAAACTTTAGCAGGCAGTGTCCGACAGGGGCCGTCCACCCAACGTCATGACGGATGTCAGCATGACACTATATAGTGGGCGGTTCCCAAGCCCACCTTCCAATTCTCCCACCAGAGACCTCTGAGGAGGAGATACAGGAGAATGGAAAAAGAGGCTTTTGGAGCTCAGCATGAACTGATAGAAAAAGAGCAGCAAAGAAACTTGGGGGATGGAGGGAGGTAAAAAGGTTACCTACTGCAAGAGCCTCTCTCAAAGATCTACTGTTACAGTAAGTTCTTATGTAACTGTACTCTATTACTACTCTATTACTTTGAAAGGGCTCTTGCAGTAGGTAACCTTGAGGACTGAGTCCCAAGCAGTGTGAATCAGAAGAAACAAACACGGGAGGCAGGAAAGGATCTGCAAGCTGGCAGAAAATTTAGGACAGGAATCCCTGGAGGACAGCTAGGTCAAAGACTGCCCTGCGCCTAGAAGCAATGTCCAGACTGTAATGCTTTGTGAAAGTGTGGACAGAACTCCAAATAGCAGCGGCACAGATGTCAGCGGCCGACACATTCCTGAAACAAGCAGTAGAGGCAGCCATGCTTCTCGTAGAATGCCCCTTAACCTCCCCCAGGAGAGTCTTACCATACTACTGGTAACAGAAGACAAAGTTTGCCAGCCATTTAGATAAACACTGTTTGGAAACTGCAGCACCTTCTCTCTTGGGTGTGAAAAAAAAAAACCGAAAAGTTGGTCCCATTTCCGGACTGACTTGGTTCTGTTAGTGTAATAATGCAGGATTCTATGAACATCCAAGGTATGCAGAATCGCCTCCCCCTGATTGGAATGCTCAGGGTAGTACACTGGCAGTTGAATTGACTGGTTCAACATAAATTCAGAAACCACCTTCAGTAAAAACTGAGGGTTGGTACACAGAGCCATCTCTGTGAAAAATTAAACAGTGCTCTTTTACACATCAGGGCCTGAAGCTCGGAAATCCTCAGAGCAGAAGTGACTGCAACTAAAAAGAGTGCTTTCCAAGACGAGTAGCACATATCACAAGACCCAGCCGGTTCGAAAAAGAAGACAAGCTAAGTTTTTCCAAAATAAAATTAAGGTCCCAAGGTATGTTGTGGGGCTGTGCACTAAGGGTTTTAGGTAGAGGATTCCTTTCAGGAAAGTTTTAGAAACCTCCAGCTGAACCACAGTTTTACTTCCACCAAGGTGTGGTAGGCAGAAACAGCTCACAGGTGGACCTTCGGGGAAGAGTAACTCAGGCCCAGGTCATACAGGTGCACGAGATACTCCATGACTTGAGGAACGGGGCACAAGAAAGGGTCCCAACCCTTCAAGGTGGCCCAAGTGGTGAAATGCTTCCACTTCATGGCATATGTCATCCTAGTAGAAGACTTTCTAGCCTCTACGAGGACCTGTGCCACTCTGGACGAAACTCCAAAACGTGAAGCAGCTATGTCCTGAGGTGCTATGCATGAAGGTGAAGGGATTTCAGCCCTGGATGGACCAGCATGCCCCTCTCCTGAGTCGGGAGATCATGATAGAAGAGCAGGGGAACCAGAGGTTCCACTCTTAGCTGCTGAAGAAGCAGAAACCAACTTGGTGAGGCCAATATGAGGCAATCAGAAACATGAGAGCCCCCGTCCGCCTGAAGCCTGAGCAGAACTGGAAAGGGACGGAAGGCGTACAAAAATCTCCCTGTCCAGCAGAGAGATAGCCCATCTCGCCCAAAAAACACCATGCCTGGGAGTGGGCAAGCAAAACCTGGATAGTTTTTTGTTGTATGGTGAGGATAACAGATCCAGATCCGGACGACCCCATAGGTCGAAAATGTGGTCGACCACCTCTTGCTTGAGCTCTGGTGTTATTAAGAATGTCCGGTAGAACGTTTTGCATGCCAGGAACGTGAATGGCTGTGAGGTGAATTCAATGCAGAACTGCCCAGTTCCACACCCACATTGCGTCCCTGGAGAGGGGATACGATTGAGTGCCTCCTTGTTTGTTGAGGTACCAGACTACACACATTCTCCAACTGGACTAATAGTGGGCCCTAGCAGATGAAGTACTGGAAAGTCTGAAGGGCATGAAGCACTGCCCTCATCTCCAACACATTAATGTGCAGAGAGAGCTCTGACAGAGACCATAATCCATGAGTTCTGTGGCTCCCAAGGTGAGTGCCCCAACCAATCCCTGATGCATCTGTAATTAGGCTCTGGGTGGGAGAAGGGGACTGGAAGGGGACCCCCTTGGTGAGATTCTTGAGATCCTGCCACAAAAGAAGATCCCGCTGCATCGAACTGGAAACCATGGCGTGGTCCAGGTCGCCCAACCTCTGATCCTACTGAGCTCTGAGTGTCCACTGCGAAATTCGCATGTGGAGCCCGGCTAGGGGAACAGTGAGGATGGCTGCTGCCACAAGGCAAAGCAGTCGAAGAATCGACCTGACCGAGACCCACCTGTTGGAGGCTACCAGAACAGCCTGCTTCTGTAATGTTTCCGCCCTGTCCAAAGGGAGGAAAGTCATACCCTGGGCCGCATCCATCACAGCGCCAATAAATTAGAGGCACTGGAGGAAGTGGGATTTGGAAGGTGTGTAAAGAGGTCCAGGGTAGCTGAGAGGGAAAGTTCCAGCTACTACCTCGATAGGGCTGACAGGAGCCAGTCTTCGAGGTAGGGGAAGACATAGTGACCCTGAAACCTCAGGGCCGCCACCACTACTGCTGGGCACCCGGTGAATACTCGAGGTGCTGAGGACAGGCCAAAGGGGAGGACCTTGAACTGGTAATGCTCCCCCTGAAAGACTAACCTGAAATAGCGGCGATGGGGCCTGAAAAACTGGGATATGCAGGTAGGCATCCTGCATATCCAGGGCACAGAGCCACTGTCTCTCATGCAGGAGGGGCAGCAGACCTGGGAGGGTCAGCATTCAAAACAATTTGTACTCTATGTACAAGTATAGAGAGCTGAGGTCCAAAATGGGACACAAGTCTCCCATCTTTTTCGGGACCAGGAAGAAGTGGGGAATAATACCCCTTTCCTACCTGGCTGGCTGGAATCGGCTCTATTGCTTCCTTTTGTAACACAGCCTCGATTTCTTCCCTTAAGAGGGAAATATGCGCCTCTGGATAGTGGGACACTCCTGGAGGCCTATCTGGGGGTTTCTCTAGAAACTCCAGTGCGTGGCCCTGTCTGACTAACTGAAAGATCCACAAGTCGGTGGTGACTGCCCACCATCCTGGCAGGTGACTGGTGAACCTTCTGCCCACTGGCTCCTCCGAGGGGCAGGGAAGAGGGAGGGCAGACCGCGAGTCAAGCGGGGGGGGGCATGCCAGAAGCTGTTTGGGATTTTGCAGAAGGGGTGGATGTTGCGGATGGTGCCCGACGTTTAGGCTGACGTCTGGCCGTCTGCTGCTTCGCTTGGTGATAAAAAGGCTTTCTGGCCTGAAACACAAGGCAGTACATGGTGTGGACTGACCTTACGGCCTGGCCCTTATCCTGCAGGCTGGTGATGATGTCTTGGGCATCACCCCAGAAGAGGATAGAGCCCTTGAGAGAGCATCCTGGATGGCCGCCTGAACATCCGGTGCCAGTCCAGAAACCCTTAGCCAGGAAAACCTCCTGAGGCCAACCGCCATGGTGGTGCCCCTGGCTGAGGAGTCCACAGCATCATAGGTGGCCCTTAGCGAATGCCGACGGGCAACCTTGGCAGACCTGATGGAGTCAGCCAAAATAGTTTTGGACCATTAGTCAGGCAGCACATCAATGGCAGGTTCCAGCTCACTAAAGAGAGACTCCTGGTTGACCAATACAGTAGATGAGCTACATGGTTCAAGGCACGCATGGCCAACGTTGAGGAGGAAGAGAACTTTCTCCCAAATTAATCCAGCTGTCTTGACTCCTTATCAGGAGGAGAGGTGCTCATATGTCTCGGCTTAGACGATCTATCGTGAGCTGCTGCGATGACTCCCGAGTCTGCCCTGGGATGGACGCTAAGGTGATCTTTACCCTCTGGCAACCTATATGTCTGGTCAGCCTTTTTGGCTACTGCCGGTATAGAAGAGGGCATCATCCAAATAGTGGATACCAGGTCTTCATGTGGCTCTAACCAAAGAGGAGTGAGGACGGGAGCTGCCTCCTGCATGTCCAAAGGCTCCGCCAGCCTTTGGTGCTTAGGATCTTCAGCAACGGACTTCCATTCGTAGACCTCTGCAATCTTCTTGAGGAGGTCTGCGAAAGAAGGGTCCTCAGGTGAAGATTTAGGTGACTCCTTAGGCCGAAGTTCCTCTGTGGGAGGAGTCTCAAACCCCGACACAAAGGAGGAAGAAGGGTCAGGATCAGAGTCCGGATCTGAGTCCAAGGACCGGATGTCAGAACGAGAAGATTCCCGGCCGTAATGAAGGCTCTTTCTGCTGGCCCGATGTCAGCAAATGAGTGTCTGGTGTAGGAGCAGGCCTGGGCTTCTGGTCAGCCAAACCCTGGGTAACATCCCTAGGGGGTGGCAGCTATCCAACTGTGACACAAGCTGCGCCTTGGTCTCTGACCACCATGATTGTAAGATATCCCAGAAGTCCGCCTGAGACTGAGGAGGATGCGGAGAGGGAGGAAGAGGCTGGTGGGTATCCTGCAGCAAACGCCGGTGCTGGATAGACCGGCGTATGCTAAGTGTGACTGGGTAACCCGGTGGAGGATAAGTGAACGAATACCCTGGTGTCTGGTATCCTGACAACGGGTAGCCCAGTGGGGCGTATGTTGGAAAATGTGGCGTCGGGTGGCCAGAAGCAGAGTAGCCTAATGGAGGACCGGACGGCAGTGCTGGATGGCCCAAATGGGCCTGAAAGCAAGTCTCGACAGACCCAAAAAAACTGAGTTGGACGCCAGACTAGCAGGAGGGAGATCTGGAGTCAGTGCCAGTGTCTGCATCAGAAAACCCGGTGGGAGGGGTCCCAGAGCTTGACCTGGGACATCCAACGTTTGATCCGGAGGTGAACTTGGGGAAGCGCCGCCTGATGGATGACCACCATCCACCATGCCCCTATTGTCTGGTGAGGGAGGAGGAAGCTCTTTCACAGAGAAGGAGGGGGTGACCTGTTGGGGGCACCCAACCGTGGAAAGCTGTGGCAGATCTAGCATCTGGGCATCGTTGGGACCCTCACCGAACCCAGACGCCAGACTGGTCAGGCGTATGTCGGGTAAACAGACACCTGGCTTATCGACCAGGTTGGACAGGCAGTCGTCGGAAAGGCAGATGCCCAACTTATCAACCGTGGCCAGGCAGGCATCAGAGACTCTGGTGCCTGGCATCACACCTTGGGCCAGGCACTCGTCATAATATCAGACGAGCGGCTTATCGGCCTCACCAGGCAACTTAGACCCACTGATGGAAAGGGGCCTAAGAGCCTCAGATATAGCCGAGGCGGCTGTTACCAGTGGTGGCTGGTGGTCCAAGGACTGGTCCTGGGGCGGGGCAGGCTTGGATGCAGCAGCCGACTTCCCGGAGGAAGAAGACTGCCGCTCACCCGAGGCCGGCCACGGGTGAGAGGGGGACCTGTCCTGGTCCTGATATTTCTCTTTGTCCCTCCTCTTCTTGTGCTTGGAGGTATCAGTCGGAGAGGAGGAAGCGCTTGAGTTTCTGGAGCTCTTTTTCCATCATGGCCATTTCTTTGTTTTAACAAATGAGCCTAGAGGGCCTGCTAGCGATGCTTCCGTGTGGCCTGGTTGAAGATGGAACAGGCCTCGCAATCCTCGATCTTGTGCTCCAGGCCTAGGCAGAAGAGACAGAGGGAGTGTAGCTGTGCGCCGCACAAAGCACACGCACTTATTTTTATGCGACTCGACGGAAGATGGAGACAACATGCACAAAAAACAAAACCCCAAAATACAGAAAAAAACTACTCACCCAAAGAAAGCGGTCAAACTGCAGCATACGATCTCTGAAACGTCCGACGTGCTCAGATCAATGGTGGGAAAGAATTAGAAGGCGGGTGTGGGGACTGCCCACTACACAGTATCACGCTGAAGTCCGTCACATGATGTCAGGTGGGCGGTCCCCTGTCAGACACTGCTAGCTAAAGCTTCCATGTCGTCCTTGTGATGCCAGGGGTGCAGTCCTTAAGGTTATTACTTACTGAAAGAGCCCTCTCGAAGTAAGATCACGCTTTCCCATGGTAAATGAAACAAAAAGCTGAGAAGACTTTCTGCAGTCTTTAGTGTGACTTATATAACATCTCAAAATTCTGTGTACATTTAATGTATGAAGCGATGTATTACCTTGATTGTCATGCTCCGGATAATAAAAAGGAAGGTAGATGGATTGGTTTATTCTAAATTCAGACACCACCTTTGGTAAAAACTTAGGAGTAGTATGCAAAGAAAAGTACAGATAAGTAAAAACTTACTATAACACTAGATCTTCAAGAACGGCTCCAGCAGCAGGCTACACCTTAAGGACTACGCCACCAGGCACTAGGACTCCACAGAAAACTTCTAGCCAGCAGTACCCAGCTGGGGTCCACCCCTTATGTCGATCCGCCCACTGATGTCACCCTCTGTATAAAGGACGCAGTTTCCAGCCCCACCTCAGTTCACCTGCCAGAGACCCGGAGGTTGTTCAGCAGGAAGAAGCTGGGGCAGGTGCCGAAAATTCCCAGAAGGAGAAAAATATAATAGGGGGATGGAAGGAGGGAAAATAGCGCCTGCTACAGGAGCTATTCTCGAAGATATAGCAGTTACGCAAGACTTATCTTAGCAGTAGATCTTCGAGAGAGGTTCCTGCAGTAGGTCTTCACAGATAGGACCAAATACCAAGCAGTCAAATAAAAAAAGGAGGAGTCGAAGACAAGGATGCGGGAGGAGGAAAATGTAAGGCCTTCTGTCTTGAAAGACCTACAGTTGGCAGACAAGACTGCAAGGCTGAAGCCAGCCCTACGCCTAGAAGCAATGTCCAGACTGTAATGTTTTGTGACGGTGTGGCTAGAGGACCAAGTGGCCGCTGCACAGATGTCCGCAGTGGACACATTCCTAAAGAAGGCAGTGGAAGTGGCCACACCCCTAGCAGAGTGGTCCTTAACTGTCCCCGGAAGGGGCTTCTCATATTTCTGGTAAATGTAGTTTATACAATTTGCCAGACACCTTGACAAAGTCTTTCATGATAGCCTTGCCTGCCACTTGGGAGCAAAGGCTACAAAGAGCTGGTTCGATTTACAAACCTCCTTTGTCCTTGAGACATAATATCTTAAAATCCTGTGCACATCATGAGTGTGCAGGAGCTACTCCCCACTGTTGCAGTATTCTGGGAAGAACACCGGCAGTTCTACATTCTGGTTAAAGGTCAATTCCGAAACCACTTTCGGAAGAAAGGATGGATTAGTCAGCAAAGCTACCCGGTCTCCGTGGAAAATTAAATAAGGTTCTCTACAAACTAGAGCCTTAAGTTCTGAAACTCTTCGAGCAAGTGATAGCAACTAAAAAGTGCTTTCCATGGTAAAAACAAAACAAACCACATATCACAGCTTGCTGCTGGTTCAAGAAAGGCAAAGTGTTTCTAAAATAAAATTAAGGTCCCAAGGGGGAAACAGGATTCGGACCAGAGGCTTGATGTGAAGGATCCCCTTCAGGGTTCTGGAAACCCCTAGCTGTGCTAGGGTTTTGCCCTCCACCGGGAGGTGGTAGGCCGAAACCGCAGAGAGATGGACCTTCAGGGAGGAATAACTGAGGCCCAACTCAGACAGATGCAAGAGGTACTCTAAAAACTGGGAGGCCAAGCAAGAGAAAGGATGCAAGCCTTTTAGCTGATGCACATATGGAAAATCTCTTCCACTTCATAGCATAAGTGGATCTGGTGGAGGGTTTTCTGGCCTCCAGTAAGACCTGAGCGACTCCAGAAGAGACTCCATAGCGAGAAATCGCCAAGTCCACAGGTGCCACGCATGAAGATGAAGAGACTTGAGGCTCAGAGGTACCAGGATGCCCTGCTCCGGGGAAGAAAGTTCGTGAGAAGGAGGAAGAGGTATTAGCTTCAGCAGAACCTTCTGTAGGATAGAAAAGGGAGGGAAAGCATATAGAAATCTCTCTGTCCAGGAAAAAGACAGAGGGTCTGGCCAAAAAGCACCATGCCTGGGAAAAAGCGAGCAAAAGCTGGGTAGTTTTGCACTGGATGGGGAGGCAAAGAGATCCATGTTTGGTCGACCCCATTTAAGAAACAGATCTACTACTGCCTGCTTTAGTTTCCACTCATGAGCCCTGGCGACTGATCGGCCGAGACTATACGTCAGATTGTTGTGAAATCTTGGCACGTGGATTGCTGTCAAGGACAGGTCGAGTTGTACAACCTAGTACCACACCCGCATCGCCTCCCTGCAACGAGGGTAAGACCAGGTGCCTCCCTGTTTAAGTATCAGACAGTGGCCATGTTGTCTGTCTGGATGACAAGTGTTCCCGGAATCAGAAGTGACTGAAAGGCCTAGAGAGCACACAGCACCGCTCTCATCTCCAGAATGCTGATGTGAAGGTTCTCCTCCATGGGTGACCAAGAGCCTTGAGTTAGATGGTCTCCCAGATGCACTCCCCATTCTAAGTTCGAGGCATCCAAGGTGAGAATCATGGAGGGAGACAGAGGGTGGTAAGTGATCCCCACCGAAAGGCTGGATGGGTCCTGTCACCAAAGGAGATCCTTCTGCAGGCTGTTGGAGACTAGGACTTTCTGGTCCATGTCGTCCAGGTGCTGGTCCCACTGGACTCGCAGAGACTACTGGGTAGCCCTCATGTGCAGTCTGGCTAGAGGGACTGGGGGTATGGCAACTGCCATCAAGCCCAGCAGTCGCAGAACTGAATGCGCCGTGATCCACCAGGATGAAGCCACAAGTGCCGCTTGAGAGATTAGGATCTTTGCTCTGTCGATCGGAAGAAAGGACTTCCTCTGGACCCTATCCAGCACTGCTCCAATAAACTGAAGGTGCTGGGAGGGTAACACCTGGGACTTGGGGAAGATGACCGAAAAGCCCAGACTGGAAAATAGGTCCAGAGTGAAGGAAAGGGACTCCTTTAGACTGTCCAGAAAAGGGGCTGAGAAAAGCCAGTCGTCCAGATAAGGGAACACATAAATGCCCCTGTGGCGTAGGAATGCCGCTACCACCACTAGGCACTTGGTGAACACCCAAGGTGCCGAGGAGAGGCCAAATGGAAGGGCTCTGAACTGGAAATGATCCTCCAGAAAAGAGAACCTCAGAAAGTGGCAGTGGGCCAGTAGAATGGGAATATGGAGGAAAGCATCCAGTATATCCAGAGAGCAAAGCCAAGTGTTGGGTTGGGGCAGGGGTAACAGTCCCTGGAGGGTCAACATGCAGAACCTCTTGTACTCTACAAAGAGGTTGAGCCTGCTGAAATCTAGGATAGGCATTAGATTTTTTGGTGAACCAGGAAGAAATGGGAGTAAAATCCCCTCTCCCTGTTTGTTCCGGTGGAACTCGCTCTGTGGCTGCTTCCTGTAGTAGAGCTTGGATTTCTTGGAAGACCAGATGAAGTTGGCCTGACGGGTAGTGGAACCTTCTCGGAGGGTTGGAGGGAGGTCTCTCCAGGAACTCTATCAAGTGACTTCTTTCGATGAGTTGAAAAACTCATGCATCTGCGGTTACGGCCTTCCACCTGTCCAGGTGGAGGATGAATCATCCCCCCACCGGTTCCTCCACGGGAATAGGAGGGAGCTGAAGGGGGGATTGGGAATCAGGACACAGAGGTGATGGACGCTTTTCCCTCAGAGGCAGTTTTGGGAAACTTGGCCTAGGGGTTTGAGCGCCGGAACCCGGGGAGTGACACTTGGCCTGTTGTCTGCACTGATTCTGTTTATTCCATTTCCACTGGCAGCAAAAGGGCTGCTGCCGTGGTTTTTGGCCCAAACAGTAAAGGGGACGGACATCCTTCAAGGATTTGCTGCTTTCCTGCAGCTCCGTGACATCATCTTTGGCATCGCTGCCAAACAGAACTGGACCCCTGAAAGGTGCGTCCAGAAGGGAACTCTGCACATCTTGAGCCAGCCCCTCCCGGTGAAGCCAAGCAAGGCATTTAAGGCAGATACCAGTAGCCGCACCTCGTGCTACCGAGTCCACAGAGTCATAGCTGGCACGGAAGGCATGGCGGCAGGATGATTTGTTCATCCTGACCTTCCCCAGGAATTTGTTCCTAAGCTGCTCATCGGGAATCTCCTGAAGATCCTTTTCCAGATCCGACAAAGAGGATTTCTGGAAAGCCACCATGTGGGCCACGTAATTTAAGGAGTGAACGGCGCAATTGGAAGAGGCATAGCTCTTACTACTGTACTCGTCCATCTGCTTTGACTCCTTGTCCAGAGGGGAGCCACTAAGATGTTTGGGATGGGCTGATCTATCATGAGCAGCAGTGATTATAACAGAATCAGCCTTAGGTTGGGCAGTGAGGTGGGAAACCCCTTCTGGGGGATGGTATGTCCTATCGGCCGTCTTAGAAATGGACGGGATGGATGACGATTGCTGCCAAACAGAGGACGTAAGATCTTCATGCAGCCCTGTCCAAGGAGGAATGGGAAGGGGGTCCACACTGACCAAGTCAGGATGTTCTGCCAAACGTCTGCATTTAGGATCCAATTCTTTTTTTTTTTTCCAGTTGTTTAACCAGGAGACACACACTAAGCTGAAAGCTTGTTTACAGGTGCGACCTGGGAGTACAGGGAGGTTAAGTGACTTGCTCAGGGTCACACAGTATGCAACTGGGGGCTGTGAGATTCAAATCCAGGTCTCCCGATTTGAAGCTCAGAGCTATACTGCCTCCTCTTGGGAGGCCCAGCTGCAGGATTTCTGAATTGTCTGGAGGAACTCCGCGAAGAACGGGTTCTCTGGAGGGGATTTCGGGGACTCTTTCGGATGAGGCTCAATGGAAGAGTGAGATTCTGGCTGGTCCCTCACATCAGAGTCCTCATCTGACTCTGATGATTCCGGCCTACTGAGCAAAGAAGCCTCTGGGACCAGGAGCCTGTGATCTGTAACGCCAGAGGGCAGAACACCCAAGCCTCTATCCAAGGCTCGACTGGAAGGTGCCAGGCTACTACGAAACACCCTGCGAGGTGGGGTGGCCCTGACCACTATATGAGGCTGACCCAACTCCTGCAGCAGCTGAGATTTCTTGTCCTTCCACCAGGCAGGAATGGCCTCATCCTCTGGCTGCGGTGGTGAAGGAGGTGGGGGTGGCGCATAACCAGGGTACCCTGCGGGATAAAAAGGGTGGCTAGGCGGTTGGTACCAGTATCCCTGGAAATGTATGGCCTGACCCAGCATCGGGTAACCAGTGTCAGAGGAGGGTAACCCGGTGACAGACCACCCGGCGTTGGATACTGTGGTGTGTATCCAGGATAGTACCTGGTCAGGTCCGACGGAACAGCTAGGGCCCCGCCAAAGGCGGTGCTGAAGGACCGCTTGGTGGCAGTTCCCATGGCAGAGTAGGAGGGGGAAACCCCAAGGGTCCCAAGGGAGTAGGAGCCATACCACCCCCAAAGATGCCCAGCGAGGGTTCCTGTGTAAGGTTGAGGCTCCGATGGCAGAACGGAACCCAGCAAAGGGGGAGGTCAGGAAGAGTTCCCACCAACAGGTCCTGAAAGGTATCCAACAGAAGAGGGTCCTGGTGATCAGGCCCAAAAAGGTCGGAGAAGGATAGCGAATCCCATGAGGGAGAACCCTGATTGGACGAATATGGACCTGCAATCTCTATCTCTCTCTCTGCCCAGTGTCGGGGTTCACAAGGGACTCAGATGGGAGAGAAGACACCATGTGGGTGCCGGGTGGTCCGGTATCCGACTTAGAGGTGATGATCTGGCAGTCAACGGAGAAGCCGAATGACTTAGACTGCGGCCGGGCCGACAGAAGAAAAAATTACTCACCTTAGTAATTATGTTTCTTCTATTGCTGTAGAGAGAGAAGGCTACACAGTTTAGATGTTAAAAGAGCCCTTAGCTACTACATAGAGTGTACCAAGAGTCACAGGTTTGAGTCGCTCCAGTTGTTCCTTACTTATGGAGAAGTGGGAAAGGGCAAACCTGCCACCAAGAGAACTATTGCCAGGTGGATTGCGTCTTGTATACAATTCTGCTACGAGAAACTGGGAAAGATTCCACCCTCAGGCCTGAGGGCTCACTCTGCAAGAGGTACAGCTGCTTCCCTGGCTGCTGCCTGGGATATTCCTCTCTTAGAAATCTGTCAAGCAGCCACCTGGAAAACAGTCCATACCTTTATCAAGCATTACTCTCTGGATATCCAGGCTAGGAGTGATGCTTGGTTTAGCACAGCAGTACTTCAGAGCCTCTTCCCAAAGTAGGTTCTGTCTCTCCTCCATGAAGGTGCTGTTTGGTAGTTTGCATTAGTCAGAATACAGCAAGACTTCATGTTGTTTGAAGAAAAAATTACTCAGCTTAGTAATTATGTTTCTTCTATTGGCGTCTTACTGTATTCTGACCTCCCCCCCCGCCTCCCCTCTCAGAACCAGGTTTTTGGGATGTGGGCGGGCAGGTGCAGTGTTGCACCTCAGGGGTGCTCCTTTACACCCTTTGCTTTTTGTTTGGGTGTTTCTCGTTATTATTCTTATTTGAATGGGTTTTATGTTTTGGGTTTCCTGACTTGAGTCTTCTCTTGGGAATTCAAAACTTTTTGTTGCCAGTTGGCTAGTAAAAATGTTACAATTTACACATAGAACAGCTAGTGAGTTTTTGCTTGTAAGAATCCGATGGTTAGATTTCAAAGAGAAACAGACATCAACCGAGCTCGAGCTCAGCATTCTATGCTCTGCATAGAAAGTTAACCCTTTGTTCTCCGGGGCAGTTTAAAGGCTGGGGCTAACTGCATTAGTCAGAATACTGCAAGACTTCATGTTTAAAGCCAAGAGGCTAGAAGAAAAAATTACTCACCTTAGTAATGTTGTTTCTTCTAATGGAGTCTTGCTGTATTCTGACTATTGCAGTTAGGTCCTGCCTTTCAACTGCCCCAGAGAACAAAGAGTTAACTTTCCATGGCCAGCATGGAACATTCAGCATGAGCTCGGTTGAAGCCCCTGTCTGCTGCTGTTTAAACTCCAACCGTCAGATCTTTACGAGCAATACTCACTAGAAGTTCTGTGTGGAAACTGTAAAGCTCACACTAGCCAACAGGCAACTAAATTTATTAAAAAAGGGTTTTTTGGTTTCAAAGCAAAGAGTCAAGTTAGGAAAGCCAAAAAACACAACACAACACACACCCAAAGTAAAGGAGAGTGAAAAAGGGGGCACCTCTATGGTGCCAACACTGCTCCTGCCCACCCACATCCAAAAAAACAGGTTCTGAGAGGGGAGGCGGGGGGAGGGGGTCAGAATACAGCAAGACTCCATTAGAAGAAACAACATTACTAAGGTGAGTATTTTTTTCTTCAAACAACATGAAGTCTTGCTGTATTCTGACTATTGCAGACTTTCAAGCAGTACCTCCGTGGAGGAGGAATAGAACCTACTTTGGGAATAGGCCCTGAAGTACTGCTGTGCCAAATCGAGCATCACTCCTAGCCTGGATATCATGAGAGTAATCCTTGGTGAATGAATGGACTGTTTTCCAGGTGGCTGCCTGACAAATTTCTAAGATAGGAATATCCCTGGCAGTAGCCAGGGAAGCAGCTCTACCACTTCTAGAGTGAACCCTCACGCCTGAGGGTGGAGTTCTACCCAGCTTTTCATAGCAGAATTGTATACAAGACACAATCCACCTGGCAATAGATCTCTTAGTAGCAGGTTTGCCCTTACCAACCTCTCCATATGTGAGGAACAACTGGAGAGACTCAAACCTGTTACCCTTGGTGCACTCTATGTAGTAGCTGAGGGCCCTCTTAACATCCAAGCTGAGCAACCTCCTCTCTCCAGAGGAGGAATGGTCAGTGAAGAAAACAGGGAGAGACATAAACCGATTAAGGTGGAAATCTGAAACCACCTTAGGCAAAAACTTCCTGCTAGTTCTTAGGATCACTTTATTTCTATGGAAAGAGATGAAATCAGGCTCCACTGACAGGGCTTGCAATTCACTGATACGTCTCGTAGAAGTAATGGTTACCAAAAACACAGTTTTCCAAGTCAAGTACTTAAGCTCTGCAGAGGACAAGGGCTCAAAGGGTGATTGCATAAGCTGAGCAATGCAAACATTAAGGTCCCAAGCAGGAGCAGGGTCCCTAAAGGGGGGATTGGTGTGCAGCAATCCCTTGAAGAACTTACAAAACACAGGATGGGCTGACAGAGGAGAGGGCTTGCCTACTGACAAGAAAGCAGAAACAGCTGCCAAATGCACTTTAAGTGTAGCTGGCCTAAGGCCTAGGCCATTGAGATGGACCATATAGTCCAAAACTGTAGGCAACCAAGCAGATTCTGGAGAAATATGCTTATTACAGCACCAAATAGTGAACCTTTTCCATCTGGAGTTGTAAGCCTTCCTGGTGGAAGGCTTTCGAGAAGCCTTAAGGATATCCAGAACCCCTTGAGAAAGGTGCAGATCAGCAAACTAACTCTTCAAGAGCCATGCCTTGAGATTGAGAGATTTGAGGTTCGGATACCAAGTCCTCCCCTGAGAGGATGTCAACAGGTTGTAATTCCTGGGAAGAGACAGGGGAAGGTGGACTGCTAAGGACAGCAACAATGGGTACCAGGGCTGTCTGGCCCAGTCTGGAGCAATCAGAATCACTTTGCATGGTTGAGACCTGATCTTGACTAACACTTTCAACAGGAGAGGGAATGGGGGGAAAGCATACAGAAATCTCCCTTTCCAATTCAGAATCAGAGCATTCAGGGGGACAGAGCCCAATACTGGGGGTCTGCAACAAAAGAGAGGAAGTTGGTGATTGTCTGGGGCTGCAAAAGGATCTATCTGTGGAGTGCCCCATCTCGAGAAAATCACTTTCAAAACTAGGGGATCTAGGGTCCATTCGTAATGGCCCTGGGATATCCTGCTGAGAGCATCTGCTAGGACATTGTCCTTCCCTGGGAGTTGAAATGCTACCAGAGAGGTTTGCAGGGAACAGGCCAGGGACCACAACTTCATTGCTTCTGTGCACAAGGCCGCAGACAGAGTGCCTCCTTGCTTGTTGATGTACCACATTGTGGTAGTATTGTCTGTTCTGATCTGGACCACCTTGTTCTGTACAGATTTGGAAAAGGCTTGCAGTGCCTGAAACACTGCTCTGAGTTCCAAGAGACTGATGTGAAGCAGAGATTCTTGAGGTGACCACAGCCCTTGGGTGGTAAGATCCCCCAGGTGGACTCCCCAGCCCAGCAGGGAGGCATCTGTGGTGAGTATCACTGAATGAGACTGAGTGACAAAAGGAACTCCTTGTCTCAAATTGTCCTGATCCTGCCACCATTGCAAAGCCTGGATCAGGGTTCGAGTCACTGGGACTAGTTTGGTAAGGAAATCGTTTCTTTGGGATAAGGAGGCTCTTAAGTGGAACTGAATGTCCCTCATCTGAAATCTTGCTCCCTGGACCACTGCTGTAGAGGCTGCCATGTGGCCCAGGAGCTGCAGGAAATGCCTTGTTGGTCAAAACACCTGAAGGGTGATTGAAGAGGCCAGTTCCATAAGGGTCCTTGCCCTGTCCAGGGGAAGGAAGGCCCTTGCCCTTATTGTATCCAACTCCGCCCCTATGAAGGTGAGGAGCTGAACTGGCTCGAGAACTGACTTTGGAAGGTTGAGGAGGAATCCTAAGGAAGTGAGCACTTGCTGAGTTATTTGCAGATGTGACTTGACTTGGTCTGGAGACTGACCCACTATGAGCCAGTCATCCAAGTATGGAAAGAAGGAGATCTTTCTTCTCCTTAGAAAAGCAACCACTACTGCCAAGCACTTTGTGAACACCCCTGGGGCTGATGTTATGCCAAAGGGCATTGCTCTGAATTAATAGTGGACTGAGGGCAACTCGAACCTGAGGTACTTTCTGTGGGAGCGCCTGATGGGAATGTGAAAATAGGCATCTTTGAGGTCCAGGGAGGCTAACCAGTCCCCTGGCCATAGAGAGGTCAGAATTATTCCCAGAGTCACCATTTTGAACTTTGGTTTTAAAAAGTGCTTGTTCAGATATCTTAGATCCAGGATGGGCCGCCATTCTCCTGTTTTTTGGGGGGTTGGGAGTACCTGGAGTACAACCCTTTGCCCTTGTGTAGGGTAGAACCTTTCTATGGCTCTGAGAGCCAGGAGAAGAAACCTCTGCCTCTAGGGCAAGGGTCTCTGATGGATTTGCAGGTGGAAAGGATCTGGTTCTCATCTTGGGAAATTTTTGAAGCTGAGAACCAGTCTCTGGCTACTACTTCCAGGACCCACTTGTCTGATGTCAGAGACTTCAGTCCTGAACAAAGTAAGCCAGCCTGCCCCCTACTGGTATTGGAGAATCGGCCCGGGCAGACCCATCAGGGTGTCTGCTTGGCAGGGGCTTTAGGCAGAGGGGTGGAAGCAAGCCTGCTCATTCCCCGTCTGCCTCTCCCTCTGAGCATAGGCAGAAGAGGAGGCCTGGGCTTGGTAAAAAGGCTTTTGAAAGGGCCTGCCCCGAGTGCTGTCTCTGAGGAGTGGCTTGCCTTTCTTTGGCCTGAGCACTCCTGTAGGTGGTTCTGTACTCGTCCATCTTTTTCATGTAATTCTCTGTCTGCTCCCCAAACAGAGAATTACCAATGACAGGGAAATCCATGACCTTAGCCTGGGTATCCTGTGATAGGCTAGTACATCTGAGCCAAGCCATCCTCCAAAGGGCCACAGATGTAGCCATGGCTCTAGATGAAAAATCATTGGAGTCCACAGCAGCATGAAACTGCACCTTGGATGCCTCAATCCCATCCACAGCCACCAGCTCCAGCTCCTTGGCAAGCTGGTCAGGGACCTGTTTAGCCAAAGCCAGCACAGTGTCCCACCTGGACTCCTGGTATCTAGCTGTGTAGGCCATATAGTTAGCCTGCCTGAGTCCCTAAGATGCTGCCATGTACTGCTTCTTTGCCATGGCATCAATCCTCCTGGAGTCCTTATCTGGGGGGGGATGATGCCAAGGGAATATTTGCCTTATAACAGGCAGCAGCCTGCACTACCCCAACATGACTGCACTGCTGAGAAAGGAACTCCGTGTCCGAGCCTGAAAGGGTATACCTCTTGTCCATTCGTCTGTCCACGGGAAGTATGGAGTTAGGAGTCTTTAGAATTTTAAATGTCTGTTTCCCAAAAGTTTTATGGACGGGAATAGACAGTCTCCTGGACTCTGGGATGTCCATCATTTCAACAAAATCAGTCTCCTCCTGATCCTCTACTGCTTCCTCCATTGGAAGCTGGAGGGTTTCAGCCACTTTCTTGTAAAACAAAGTGGGAAGGGGACTCAGAAAGCCTAGGAGGAGAAACACCTGAAGGTCTATCTGGGGAGATGTCCGGGTCAATAGGCACATCCAGACGTTCATAATCACCATCATCATCATTATCCTCATACTCTCCCTCCTCCCCTTCCGGTTCATAAAATTCTTCCAAAGTATAATGGGAACCGACCGAACGAAGCTCCTGCCAGATGGTGCCGGTTCGGTTGGAACAGGTTGCGATTGAACTATCCTTATCGCTTTGGCTATTTCATCAGCGGTCAGAGAAAGAATTTGTGGATCCGAACGGATGATTTTCTCTTCTCTTTCTTTTAACGAACAGACTCCTCAGAATCGGCTCTCCTTTTGCCCAAAGAAGTTTGCCTAGTCAGAGGCACTCCTTGAGTCGAGACCGAACCGTGCCGTCCATCTGGGTCAGCGGATTTCTCGGACTCCCTTTCCCTCAGTCTACCTACTCTCTTATCCAGGGTAGCTTTGGGAAAACTTTTACAAATTTGGCAGTCTGAATCGAGGTGGTCAAACCCCAGAAGATACACAGGTGGTGTGGGGATCAGCCTTAGCAAAGGCTTCCCCACACACACAGCAGTGTTGAAACCCAGTGGGCCCGGTTTTTTCTTGGGTTTCTCAGACATGGCCAATCCAATTCCAAACGTACCCTTTTTTCGGCAATCCGCCAGGCAAGACACCCCTATCGGTTCCTGACCGTGTTACGGGTCTAGGAAAAAAACGTAATTAAATCCGTTATTTTTAGAACCGACATGGACTGGTTACCACACTCTTTAATAAATTCAAAACTTTTTAAGACCAATCTGATCGGTTCAAACCAAACCGATCCCAAATTTACAAGTTCCACAAAGAAACTAAATGTAAAACCTATCTACTACTCACGGTACCACAGACAGAGACTTAAACCGACAGATTAGGTAGCAGAAATTCGGTAGAAACCGAGCAAAAAAATGACACTTTCACCGACTTTTTCGAACCAAGCAAAGGAGAAATCTCCGGAGCAACTTTTCAGTGAGGCAGAGTAAAGAATCTGACGGTTAGAGTTTAAACAACAGCAGACAGGGGCTTCAACCGAGCTCGCGCTGAACGTTTCATTCTGGCCATGGAAAGTTAACTCTCTGTTCTCCGGGGCAGTTGAAAGGCAGGACCTAACTGCAATAGTCAGAATACAGCAAGACTTCATGTTGTTTGAATAAGGCTGATCGGCCTGGGTCGGGCGCCTGACAATGGAGCCAGAGGGCAACTTAACAGCAGGGCTCGAAGCAGGTGCCTTAGCTGGTTCCCCCTTAGAGGATAGCCCCGACTGCCCGCTGACCTCAGCAGGGGGTAAGAGGGCGTCCGGTCCGCAGGAACGGAAGAAGGCCCTGAGGTAGGGTACTTACGGGGGTCGAGGCCCCACCCGAGATGGCGTCGGCTGTCTGGCTCAATTTCCTCTGCGGAGAGTGGCTCTGCTCCCAGCATCTCTCCTCCTTTTTCTTCTTTTTCTCTGGGGCTGCCAACGACAATCTTTCCCTCAGCTCCTGGAGCTCTTTTTCCATCGATGCCAGTCTTTGGGTCGGTAAATGGGCATCGAGGGTCCTCTTGCAATGGGTGCACGTGGCCTGGTTGAAGCCCTGACAGATGGAACACTCGAAAGTGTTATGTTTAGGCCCCAGGCAGAGGACACACTGGGAATGGTTGTCTCCGTAGGGGATCTGCGCGCCACACTTGGAGCACTTCTTGGGCCAATGAGACGACATACACCGCAATGTGGATGGAGGGAGATTCAGAAATAAGGTACGAAAAAACATTTGAAAATGGCGGAAGAAAAACTGTTCTACCAAGTTAGGTCCGATGATTCAGGTCGATGGCGGGAAAGAACTGGAGGGCGGGCCGGGGACCGCCCCTTTTATATTCACGTTGACGTCCGTCACCTGATGCTGGGGGCGGTCCTTGCCGATGACTGCGACCTACAATTCTGTCGTGTGGTCCTGACGCCAGGGGGCGCAGTTCTATCTGTGAAGACTTACTGTAGGAACCCTCTCGAAGTAAGATCTACTGTTACAATAAGTTCTTACGTAACGGTACTATCTTAGAGTGTCCTAGAAGGGAAGAAAAGAAACAGGGTGGTAGATGGGAAAAAACATGAAATTCTTATGAAAGGAGGCCTTGGAGCACAGCCAGGCCAAATCCTGCTCTTTTTCTGGAGGCAATGTCCATAGTGTAGTGCTTGACACAAGTATGCACTAAGTTCCAGGTTGTGCCAGCACAGATGTCTGCCGTATTCTTTATAGCTGCGAAGGATGCAGCCATCCCCCTTGTGGAAAGCCCCTTCACTGGCCCCTGCAAGGGTCTGTCATATTTGTTGTAGATGAACACAATGCAGTTGGCTAACCATTTTGTCAGGGTTTGTTTTGCAACAGGCTTCCCCAGAGCCCTTCGGGAAAATGAAACAAACAACTGATTGAAGTTGCGGACCGATTTAGTACGGTCCAAACAGTAATGTAGGATCCTGTGGATGTCTAGAGCGTGAAGCAGGGCCAGCGTGAAGGAGCCCCGGATTTGAATACTTGGGATAATAAACTGGAAGGCAGATATCCTGATTCAGTGTTATCTCGGATACTACCTTTGGTAGAAACAGGATTCGTGCCAAGAGACACCCGGTCTCTCTGAAAAACTAAATAAGGTTCTTTGCACGAGTGCTTGAAGCTCTGAAATTCTTCGAGCTAAAGTAATGGCAACTAAAAATAATGCTTTCCATGAGAGAAAACTAAGGTCGCAATCCGCGACTGGGTCAAAGGGAGGCAAGTATAATTTCTCTAGACCAAATAAAAGATCTCAACGGGGAACAGGATTCCTTATGGGAGGTTTTAAATGAAGCATGCCCCATAGAAAGGTATGGGGAAGACCCAACTGAGCAATGTTTCTACCCTAAACAGCTGCATGATAAATCCAGATGGCACAGAGGTGCAGCTTAATGGATGAGTAGCGCAGCCCGGTGTCAGAGACCAAGAGAAGATACTCCAAGACTGAGTTCACCGAGCGAGAAAAAGGGTCCAAGGAACATGCAGCTGCCCAGATGCAAAAGAGTTTCCACTTCATGGCATATGTAGCCCAAGTAGATGGCTTTTTTGCCTCTACCAGGACTTCAGCCACCCTCTGCGAAACTCCATGAACGAAGACAGCTAGGTCTGCAGGAGCCATGCATGAAGGTGTAGAGACCGAAGATCCGGGTGGACTACTGTGCCCTGGTCTTGGGATAGCAACCTGGACAATAGAGGTGGTGGGAAGAAAAAATTACTCATCTTAGTAATGCTGTTTCTTCTATTGGAGTCTTGCTATATTATGACATATGCAGCGAGTCCCAACCTTCGAACTGCTCCGGAGGTGAAAGAGTTAACTTTCCATGCCAGGCATTGAACGCTGAGCTCTAGCTCGGTTGAAACTCTGTCAGTTGATCTTCAAACTCAAACCGTCAGATCTTTACGAGCTAAACTCACTGAGGTCCTGTGTGGAAGCTGTAAACCTACACTAGCCAACTGGCTACTAAACATAAGAACACAATTTTTGGTCCCAAAACAAAGACTCAAGTCAGGAGACCCAAAAAATGAAAAACACAACACCAAGTCACCCCAAGAAAGGAGGCGTGAAAACAACAAGGTGGGCACCTACTAAGTGCCAATACTGCACTACCCACCCACATCCCAAAAACAGAGGTTCTGAGAGGGGCAGGCGGGGAGGTCATAATATAGCAAGACTCCAATAGAAGAAACAACATTACTAAGGTGAGTAATTTTTTCTTCAAACAACATGAAGTCTTGCTATATTATGACATATGCAGACTACAAAGCAGTACCTCCATGGAGGAGGGACAGAACCTACTTAGGAAATAGACTCTGCAGCATAGCTGTGCCAAACCGAGCATCACTCCTAGCCTGGATGTCCAGGGAGTAATGCTTGGTAAAAGTCTGAACTGTTTTCCAGGTAGCTGCTTGACATATCTCTAGAATAGGGATGTCCCTGGCCGCAGCCAGGGAAGCACCTGTATCTTTGGTACAGTGAGCCCTCAGGCCTGAGGGATGAACCTTACCCAGTTTTTCATAGCAAAATAGGATACAAGACACAATCCACCTGGCAATGGATCTTTTAATGGCAGGTTTCCCTTTACCAACCTCACCATAAGTGAGGAACAGTTGGAGGGAGTCAAACCTGTGACCCTTGGTACGCTCTATGTAGTAACTAAGGGCTCTCTCCACATCTAAGCTGTGCAACCTCCTCTCGCCAGAGGAGGAATGGTCAGTGAAGTACACTGGAAGAGATATGGATTGATTAAGATGGAAATCTGAAACCACCTTAGGCAAGAACTTTCTATTAGTCCTGAAGACCACCTTATCTCTATGAAAGGAGATAAAATCAGGCTCCACTGACAAAGCTTGCAATTCACTTATGCGTCTGGCAGAAGTGATGGCTACCAGAAACAGTCTTCCAAGTCAAGTACTTAAGTTCTGCTGAAGACAAAGGCTCAAAGGGGGGTTGCATAAGCTGAGCAATGCAAACATTAAGATCCCAGGCAGGGGCAGGCTCCCTGAATGGAGGGTTGGTATGAAGCAATCCCTTGAAAAACTTGGGAGAATACAGGATGAGCTGAAAGAGAAGAGGGCTTACCTGCAGAAATAAAAGCAGACACAGCTGCCAAATGCACTTTTACGGTAGCTGGTCTCAGCCCCAAGGTATTTAAGTGGACCATATAATCCAGGACTGTGGGTAAATCAGCAGATTCTGGGGAAATATAATTTCCAGAGCACCATATGGAAAACCTTTCCATTTGGAATTATAAGTAACCCTGGTGGAAGGTTTCCTGAAGCCTTCAGGATATCCATTACACCTGGGAGAGGTGTAGATCAGCAAACTAACTCTTCAAGAGCCAGGCCTTGAGATTGAGAGATTTGAGGTTCGGGTACCAAACCCTCCCCTGAGCACAGGTTAACAGGTTGTGCTTCCTGGGAAGACACAGGGGAAGATGGACTGCTAAGGACAGTAGGAGTGGATACCAGGGTTGTCTGGCCCAATCTGGAGCAATCAGGATCATCTTGCAGGGCTGAGATCTGATTTTGACTAGCACTTTGAACAGGAGAGGGAAGGAAGGAAAAGCATAGAGAAACTTCCCTTTCCAATTGAGGACTAAGGCATCCAGAGGGACTGAGCCCAACACTGGGGGCCTGTAGCAAAAAAGGGGAAGTTGGTGATTGTCTGGGGCTGCAAAAAGATCTATCTGCAGGGTGCCCCATCTGGCAAAGATCACCTCCAAAACCAGGGGGTCCATTGACCATTCGTGATGGCCCTGGGAAATCCTGCTGAGAGCATCTGTCAGGACATTGTCCTTGCCTGGGAGGTGAACTGCCGTAAGGGAGGTGTTCAGGGAGTAAGCCAGAGACCACAACTTCATTGTTTCGGTGCAAAAGGCCGTAGACCGAGTGACCCCTTGCTTGTTGATGTACCACATTGTGGTGGTGCTGTCTGTTCTGACCTGTACAATTTTGTTCTGAACAGATTTGGAAAAAGCTTGAAGTGCTAGAAAAACTGCTCTGAGTTCCAACAGATTGATGTGGAGCAGAAATTCCTGAGGGGACCACAACCCCTGTGTACTGAGGTCGCCCATGTGAGCTCCCCACCCCAAGAGGGATACATCTGTAGTAAGGATTAAGGAGTGAGACTGAGTGACAAAAGGAACCCCTTGTCTCAGATTGCTCTGATCCTGCCACCACTGTAGGGCCTGGATCAGGGTTCGAGTGACTGGGATCAATTTGGTTAGAGGGTCTTTCCTTTGAGACCAAAAGGCTCTCAAATGGAACGGATGTCCCTCATCTGAAATCTTGCTCCTTGCACTACTGCTGTAGAGGCAGCCATGTGCCCCAGGAGCTGTAGAAAACGCCTTGCTAACCGAGAGACCTGCAGGGTGAATGAGGAGGCCAGAGAGACCAGGGTCCTTGCCCTGTCCAAAGGAAGGAAGGCTCTGGCTTTCTCTGTGTTCAGCTCTGCGCCTATGAAGGTGAGGAGCTGTACAGGCTCTAGAACTGACTTTGAGAGATTCGGAAGGAAACCTAGAGAGGTGAGCAGTTGCTGAGTTATCTGTAGGTGTAACTTGACTTGGTCTGGGGACTGGCCTACTATGAGCCAATCGTCCAGGTATGGGAAGATGGCAATTTTTTGCCTTCTTAGGGAAGCAACTGCTACTGCCAGGCATTTTGTGAATACCCTTGGAGCAGAGGTGAGGCCAAAGGGCATTGCTCTGAACTGGTAATGGCCTGAGGGCAGCTCGAACCTGAGGTACTTTCGATGGGAGCTTCTAATGAGAATATGGAAGTAGGCATCCTTGAGGTCCAGGGAGCTAGCCAGTCCCTGGCCTTAGAGAGGGTAGAATAATTCCCAGAGTCACCATTTTGAATTTTGGTTTTAAAAGGTGCTTGTTTAGGTATCTGAGATCCAGGATGGGCCGCATTCTCCTGTCTTTTTGGGGTAAGAAGTACCTGGAGTACACCCTTTGCCCTGGTGTAGGGTGGAACCCTTTCACAGCTCTGAGAGCCAGGAGGAAGAGACCTCTGCCTCTAGGGCAAGTGCCTCTGGTGGATTTGCAGGTGGAACGGACCTGGTTCTCATCTTTGGAAACTTTTGGAAGCTGAGAACCAGCCCCTGGCTTACTACTTCCAGGACCCATTTGTCTGATGTCAGAGACTCCCAGTCCCGGACAAAGTATGCCAGCCTGCCCCCTATAGGTAGGTGAGAATCGGCCCTGGCAACCCCATCAGGGTGCCTGCTTGGCAGGGGCTTTGGGCTGAGGGGTGGAAGCAGGCCTGCTTGTACCCCGTCTGCCTCTCCCTCTAAAGAACCCCCTCTGGGCATAAGCAGAAGAGGAGGCCTGGGCTTGGTAAAAAGGCCTATGAAAAGGCCTGCCCCTAGGAAGCTGCCTTTGAGGAGTGGCCTGCCTTTCCTTGGTCTGTGCACTCCTATAGGTGGTCCTATACTCATCCATTTTCTTCATGTAATTCTCTGTCTGCTCCCCAAACAGAGAATTACCCACAACAGGAAAATCCATGGCTTTAGTCGGGTATCCTGTGACAGGCTAGTACATCTGAGCCAAGCCATTCTGCGAAGTGCCACAGATGTAGCCATGACTCTTGATGACACATCATTTGAGTCCACTGCAGCATGGAATTGTACCTTGGATGCCTCAATACCATCAGCAGCCACCTGCTCCAGCTCCTTGGCAAGCTGGCCAGGGACCTGTTTTGCTAGAGCCATAACAGTATCCCATCTGGATTTCTGATATCTAGCAACATAAGCCATATAATTTGCCTGTCTGAGTCCCAAGGATGCTGCCATGTACTGTTTCTTTGCCATGGCATCAATCCTCCTGGAGTCCTTGTCCGGGGTGTGTGAAGCCAAGGGAATATTTGCCTTGTCACAGGCTGCAGCCTGCACTACCCCAACATGGCTGCATTGTTGTGTAAGGAACTCCGTATCAGAGCCTGACAATGTGTACCTCTTGTCCATTCTCTTATCCACAGGAGGTATAGTGTGAGGAGTTTTTAGAATTTTAAATGTCTGTTTCCCAAAAGATTTATGCAAGGGAATAGACAGTCTCCTAGACTCTGGGATATCCATCATTTCCACATAGTCAGGCTCCTCTTGATCATCTACAGCTTCCTCCATAGGGAGCTGGAGGGTTTCAGCCACTTTTTATAAAACATAAAATGAGAGGGACTCAGAAAGCCTAGGAGGAGACACTCCTGGAGGTCTGTCTGTGGAGATGTCGGGTCAATGGGCATCCAGACTTTCAAATCCACATTCACTCTCCTCATACTCCTCTTCCCCTCCTCCGGTTCATAATATTCCTCTAAATCATAATCTTGAACGGTGGAACCCGCCAAACAGGCGCTTACCAAAGTGCCAGTTCAGTCGGAACTGGGAAAGCGACTGGACAATTTTAATCGCTTTGGCTATTTCTTCAGCGGTTGGAGAGAAAGTTTTGGCTCCAACCAGCTGATTTCCTAGTCCTTTTTGCTGGAACTGACTCCTCAGAGTCGGTTCTCCTTTTGCCTGAGGAAGTCTCACCCTGGTCAGAGGGCACTCCCTCTGGTTCGGTTGGAACCGAACCGGGCTGGCCATCCGGTTCAGTGGACTTTTTGGCCTCCCTTTCCCTGAGCCTACCAACTCTCTTTTCCAGTGTAGCTGCAGGAAAATTTTTACAAATCTGGCAGTCTGCATTGAGGTGGTCAAACCCCAGACAATAAACACAGGTGGGTGTGGGGGTCAGCCTTGGCAAAGACTTCCCCACACACACTGCAGTCTTAAAACCCAGTGGGCCTGTGTTTTCCTTTTGGGTTTCTCAGACATAGTGCCAGTCCTAACCAAACTTACCCATTTATGGCAATCCGCCAGGTAGGACCCTCTTATCGGTTCCTAACCGTGTCACGGGACGGGGAAAAAGACGTAATAAAATCCATTTTTTTAGAACCGATAAGAACCGGAAATTCACAATTCTAAATCACAGATTAAGATATTTTAAACAACCTGATCGGTTCAAACTGAACCGATAAACCGTTTACAAGTTCCACACAGAATAGAAATAATGTAAACCTATCTAGTACTCACAAATACCACAGACAGAGCTTGAACCGACTGGTTGCGGTTTAAATTCGGTCGAAAACCGAGAAAAACAATACTTTAACCAACAAAATGAACCGAGCAGAAGGAGAAATCTCTGGAGCGACTGTTCAGTGAGGCAGAGTAAAGAATCTGACGGTTTGAGTTTGAAGAACAAAAGACAGAGTTTCAACCGAGCTCGAGCTCAGCGTTCCATGCCTGGCATGGAAAGCTAACTCTTTCACCTCCGGAGCAGTTCGAAGGTTGGGACTCACTGCATATGTCATAATATAGCAAGACTTCATGTTGTTTGAAAGGAGGTTCCACTGCCAATCGCTGCAAGAGAGGAAACCACATCTGGCGCGGCCAGAATGGGGCTATCAAGACCACTGCCGCTCCTTGGGCCTGCAACGTGAGTAACACCCTCTGCAGAAGGGGAAAGGGAGGGAATGTGTAAAGAAACCTCCCTGTCTAGCAAAGGGACAATGCATCTTGCCAGAGAACACCAGACCCGGGATCTAGCAAGCCAAAATTGGTCAGTTTGGCATTCCAAAGGGATGCAAAGAGGTCCAGCTCTGGATGGCTCCATCATTCGAAGAGGACATCCACCACTTCTTGAAGCAGTTCCCACTCCTGGTTCCTGGAATGAGAGCAGCTGAGCTCGCCTGCCAGGACGTTTCGGACGCCTGGAACATGAACCGCTGTCAGCGTTAGCCCATGTTCCAGGGCCCAGTACCACGCTCTCATGGCTTCTCTGCACAGAGGGTAAAAGTGTGTCCCCCCTCCTTGTTGATATAGAAGACCACCGACATGTTGTTAGTTTGAACATGCAGGGGACCCTGGGAAAGGTGCGTCTGAAAGGCCTGCATGGCATACAGAATCGCCCTCATCTCTAAAATGTTGATGTGCAGAGGCATTTCTAGGTCAGACCATGTGCCCGGAGTACGGTGATTCTGAAAGTGAGCACCTCATCCTAGACCTGATGCATCTGTGGTCAGGATCTGGCTCAGTGAATCCAATTGGAACGGTACTCCCGATTCCAAGTTTGGAGAAGTTAGCCACCATGACAGCATTTACTGAAATGCCCTCGATATGCGTATGGAATGTTCAAGGTCGTCGAACCCCTGGTCCCACTGAGCCCTTAGGGTCCACTGGGGAACTCTCATATGCAAGCGTGTCAACGGGATCATCCGGGCTGTGACTAGGTTGGCTGAAGCTATTCTGGAAGCCAGGACACTCAGCCCAGTGGTCCTGTCGGGTGGGAGGAAAGCCCTTCCCTGCTTTGAGTCCAAAATGGCCCATATGTACTGCAGACATTGTCAGGGTCAAGGACAGGACTTTGGGAGGCTGACTGTTATCCCCAGCTGCTGGAACATCTGAAATATGTCCGATAGGGTGAGAATTAACTGCGATCCGGAGGGAGCAGTTAGGAGCCAGTCATCTAGGTAGGGACAGATGAGCTGCCGCAACTACTGCAAGACATTTAACAACACCCTCTGTGTGGGGGAGAGGCCAAAAGGCAAAGCCCAGAATTGGTAGTGGTTCTCCTGAAAGATGAACCAAAGGTATTTCCAGTGAGCTAGAAACATCGGGATGTGCAAGTAGGCATGTTGCATGTACAGGGAGCATAGTCAATCCCCCTGATAAGCATGGAGGATCAGGCCGGGTAAGGTCACCATTCTGAACCTTTTGTACTCCATGAACTGGTTCAGTTGACTCGGGTCCAAATTCCCCGTCTTCTTGGGAACCAAGACGAAGTGGGAGTAATATCCGGTTCCCTGTTGAGGAAGAGGAACGGGCTCAATGGCTCGTTTTAAGAGCAAAGCCTGGATCTCTTCTTGGATGAGGGCTGTGTGAGCAGCAGGAGTATCGAGAACGGGCAAAAGGATTGTCCGGGGGAAGTTTGAAAAACTCTAGCGCATAATCCTTTTCAATAATATCCCAAATCAATACATCTGTGGTAATGTTGGTCCACCTTTCTAAACAGACAGAGAACAGACACCCTACTGCCTCCTCTGTCGATTCCGCTGGAGAAGAGGGGGCAGGGAATCATGCATGGGTGGCTGGGGTGGGCAGCGAGCACTGGGAGGATTTGGCACTCCTAGGCCCGCTGTTCCCAGATAGTTGGGAGGAGCCTTTCTCTTGAAAAGGACTCGGGACTCTCTTAGCCTGCTTGTTGTACATGGCGCCCGAAGGAAGCTTCGCTGAGGCTGCTGGGGGTCCGATCAGTAGATATGATGAATAGTACATATGATTAACAGACTGCACTGCCTTTCCAGAGTCTTGCAGATCTGTTATAATTTTCCGTACCTCCTCCCCAAAGAGTACTGCTCCATGAAACGGAGCGCCCAGGATAAAATCCTGGAAGTCCTGTCTAAACCTGGATACAAGCAAACAAGAGTGGCGGTGTAGGCAGATCCCAGTGGCCACAGCTCTAGCAGCCATGTCTGCTGAACTGCAGGACGCCCTCAACACATGCTTTTTCTATGTCCAGGCCAGACTGAAGTATGTCCAGAAGCTCTGTACGATATGGATTGTCTGGTTGTTTTTGAGTCAGCTCAAGAGCTTTCTTCCACAGGGATTTTTGATACAGCACCAAGAATGGCATGGAACGAGTGAAAGAGGCATAAATTCTTCTCCCAAACTGGTCTAGCTTCTTAGATTCCTTCTTGGGAGGCTGCAAGCTCATGTGCCTGGGCTGCTTGGTCCTGCCGTGTGCTGCAGTTAAGACCATGGAACCTGCCCCTGGATTCTCCTCCAGGAAGGACTCGCTTTAGGGGGCATGTATAGCCTGTCCGCCTTTTTGGAAACAGTTAAAAGAAAGAAGGATGCTCCCATGCCATCTGGTCAGGTCCTGGAAGGGAGGGACCAGAGGGAGAATGACCAAGGCATTAGGGTCACTCATGCCCAAGAAGGTATGTAGCCTTCTTCTCTCCGGGTCCAATTCCTCCGTATCCCATTGGTTTAGGTATTGGGTATGGTGCATCACGTCCATGAAGGTTGGGTCAGCTGGTGGGGACCTGGGAAAATTGCAGAGACCTTCAGGTTCTGGGCAGTAGTCCCTGGCCAAAGAGTCAGAGGACAAAGAATGACCTCTGAAGGAGAAAGAAGAGGCTGACCTCAAACATTTGCGCCTGTGTCTGCCCCCGTCGTCTGAGGAAAATGACCTGTAGGAGGAGTGGAGACACCTGCCCCTACGACTTGAGCACTCCAAATCTGAACCCTTAGGAGTGGGGCTTCTGGGGATGGGCGGAGCTGCAAGCTGAGTGTCCGGTATTAGAGCCCTGTCTGGGACCAGGATGGGAGGCGGAGGGGAAGTAAATACAGGTTACTCACCTGTAACAGGAGTTCTAGGAATGGTATATGTTGTTCATCCACACTGTGGATCTCTGCCCCGATGAAAAGAATCACCTGCTTTGGTCCGAGTTCCAACTTGGCCTCGTTGATGAGGAGGCCGATCTGAGAGCAAACTTGGAGGGCCAGATCTCTGGACCGCTCCACCTCCTGTCTGGAGGGGGCTGCTATCAGCCAATCGTCCAGGAAAGGGTAAACCGGACCCCTCGACACCATGAGAATGCTGTCACCACTGCCATGCATTTGGTGAAGACCCTGGGAGCAAGAGAAAGGCAGAGGGCATGGCTCGGAACTCGTAGAGGGATCCCTCCGCTTCGAGCGAGAATCTCTGGTGAGACGGTGAGATGGGGCGTGAAAAGCAGCCTGTGGGTCCAGAGAGCAGAACCACACGCCGCGTTCCAGGGATGATATTATCTGAGCCAGAATGACCATCCTGAAGGTCCGAGACCTTAGGAACTTGTTTAGGTTGTGCAGGTCGAGAATGGGGCGCCAGACCTCCGTCCGTTTTGGGACCAGGAAGTACCTGGACACAAACCCCGGGTCTGAGGGAGGGTCCGCCACCTCTTTGATCACCTCCTTCTCGAGGAGCAGAGCGATGTCGGCTCGGCGAGCCGACAGCGAGGCTGCGGACCCCGAGGCCCCCCGTGGGGCGATGGCTCGGAAGGGCGGGGCCTGCTCGAACTCCAGAGGCAGGCCCTTTCCCACCACTTCCAACACCCACCGGTCTGTGAGCAGACCAGGCGGAAAGGAAGTGGTGAAGCTGTCCCCCCCACAGGGGGGAACCTGGGGTGGGGTGACGAGGTTAGGAGCGACACCCCTCAACCCGTCACTGAGCAGGCTTGGAGGAGGGACCGGCCAAGGGACCACCTGGGCCTTTACCTCCCTGCTTCCTGGAGGAAGACGCAGGCTTGGGTTTGGGATGCCAAGCACGAGCCTGCTGGCCCTGTTGCTGCTGGGCCGGACGTGTCGCGGGCGCAGACAGACGAAAGGGCTTGAGTTGCGGTCTGCGGCCCTTGTCCCTCTGGGCGGATGAGACCGAGTCCAGAGTGGCATTGGACTTTTCGATCCTCTGGAGGTGACCTTCCACTCCAGGGCTGAAGAGGTCGGTCCCCAAGAAGGGGATGTCCGCCAACTTGTGCTGGGTATCCGCTGTGAAGGTGGATATCCTCAGCCATGCCCGACGGCGCATAGCCACTGCGGCCGCGACTGACCTGGCACATGAGTCACCGATGTCTAAAGCAGTCTGAAGTTGCTGCTTGGCCACTGCCCTGCCCTGGTTCCGCACCTGCTCAACCGTAGTCTGCAGGTCAGCCGGGAGATGAGGGACTACCTCTTCCAGGGAACCCAACAAGGCGTGAGAAAAGTGTGCCATCAGCACGGCCGAGCTGGCCTGACGAAGACCAAGGGAGGACGCAGCGTAGACTTTGCGCCCGGCGTAGTCCAACTTCTTGGACTCTTTGTCGGGAGGCTTGTCCACGTCCCTGGTGCTTCCGGCACGCCGGAAGACACTGTCGGTAACCAACCCCTTGGCCAAGGGGTGTTCCGAAAAACCGGACAAGGAACTGGTAGGGACGGCGTACTTCCTCGCCATCCTGGCCGAGGGCGCAGGACAGGAAGCAGGGCGCTGCCAGAACTCCAAGGCCGGGCCGACAATGGTTTCGGCCACCGGAAAGGCCTCCGTGGGAGAGTCCCCTCGGTCCAAAATCTCCGTGAGGGGATACTTGGCCCGCTTGGATACGGGCTCGAGCTGCATCCTGATGGACTCCGAGATGAGCCTAAGCAAACCCATGAAGGACGATGGGCTATCGTCCAGTGACTGACCTCCGGAGGACTCCCTGGAGAACAGGGAGGAATCGTCGTCGGACTCAGAAGAGTCTGCAAAGAGCTGCCTTGGGCCTGAGCCACCCTCCACCTGCCGAGGGCGATCGGGAGTGAGGGTGACAGACAGCCTATGAGGCAGGCCCTGGGCCGACCGAGAACTCTTGGTCGGGGCCCCAAACAACGGCTGTGGAGGCGGAGGTTCCACCAGAATCAGTGGAGCAGCCGCTTTTGGCCGAGCAGCCGGCCTGGGAGCAGGCGCCTCGGCTAGAGTGAGGGGTTGCTTCGGCCGCTCCGGTGACAGCCACTTGATAGCCGGGGAAGGCGACGACATCAGCTTGCTCCCGGACAGAAGGAGCTGTTGCCACATGAGGTCCTCGTGGCGCCCGGCGCAACTGCGTTGAAGCCTCCCTCGTCGAGGAGGAAGGCGGGGACAACGACGCGCCCGCTTGCAATACCGAGACCGCCTATGACGGCGGGATCGGCTGGACCGAGAAGAAGTCAGAGACCGGGACCGCGAACCTCGGCTTTTCCGAGGAGGGTTCTGGGGCAGGGCGGGAAAAACCCGCTCTCCCCTCAGCTCGGAGGGTTCAACCGTGGACTCCGGAACCGGAGGCACAGGCAAGCCCACGGAAACCTCAATCTCCACCAGGGGAACTGGGGAGTGAGGGTTTTCGGCTTCACCGGTCGACAGCCCCTCCGACGGGTCGAGAAAAATCTCGATTGCGTCGATGGGAGTCTCGGTCAACTGACCTGACGGGGACACCGTGAGGCCAGTGGCCGAAGTCGATGGGCGACTACTCGGGGAGAGGGACCTCTCCCGCTCCCAAGAGCGTCGACGGAGGGACTTACCTTTGTGGTCCTTCTTCTTGGACCGAGAGGAAGGCCCTGAGGATGTTGGTCCCTCTCCTTTAGTGGAAAGGGACAGACAGAGCTCCTTAAAAGAAGCTGAATAGGAGGATCCCAGGGAGAGGGATAAGCCGTGGCGAGGAGGATGAAGATGCGGCCTGCGCCGCCTCCTCCTCGAGGCGATCATCTGCTCAAGCTGTTCCTTGAGCCGCCCTTGTGAAACCGTAAACGGGCCTCCTTAGACTTGCGGAGTGGCAACGTTCTCGGGCGCCCAAGTTGTAAGCGATGAGGGTCTTCCAGAACGTGGGCGAAAAGGAAGAGCACAGGTCGAAGCCTGCGGGTCGTGCTCAGGGCCCAAGCAGTAGACGCACGTGGAGTGCGGATCCATCCGAGACATCTTCTGCCCGCATGGGCACCTCCGAAAACCGGGAGTCAATTTGTCCATCGCAGCCGCGAGGGAAATAAATGACCGAAGTCTTGAAAACCTTAAAAGTAATTTCGGGTAAACCGAAGAAATAGGAACCAGTCTTATACGCAGAGCGTTAAGGAGGGAACCTGAGCTTCCAAGCGGTAAGGAAGATCTGGCGTCATGGGGCGGAGCCGAGAGTTTTACCACCCAGGTGGGTGGGAGAAGCCAGCTTGAAGACCTTCCGGCAAGACTTAAAGCGGCAAGGATACCTGCCAGAAAGTGTGGATGAACAACATATCCATGTCCCTAGAAATCCCCTTTCACCGCGTTCCACCATGATGTAAAAAGTTTCCCGTCTACCGGGAAACCACTGGCACTTAAGGCAGTGGTACGCTGATGGGGCCTGTGGGAGCACCCGGAGGAGTACTCGGTCCTGGCATAACATCTGGACATGCGTCAGGCTTAGGTAGATTTGCAAGACTTGTCATCTGGTCCCCTGACGACTGGTCATCGGGTACCGGAGCAGCGTTTGGTCCGGTGTCCGATCGACAGGTGCCCAGGCATCAGGACGTTGAACCAGAGACGACAGTCTTGATACTGGCATCTGAGGTGGCAGACATGTAGGCATCTGAGGTATGGCAGCTGACCCATTCGTATGATCACCCGACACCTTATCTTGTGGCGATGCCCCGATCCTTCTGTTTATCGGAAGGCCTGTTGTCAGAGGTACTTCAGGATTTTCGGCTTAGCGCCTGACGACTTCCCTCGGGTGGAGCGTTCCCTGGAGTGGGAATGTTCCCGGAATCTGCGTCGGTCATCTGAAGTTGCTGAACTAGAGGCAGAAGATGCCCGAGTCCTGCTGGCAGATACCCCAGCCTTAGACCCCAAGGAGTGCTGAAGGGCCTAAGGCTCAGGGAGCGACCTGAAGATCCTTGCCCCGAAGAACTCATACCCACGGAAAGGCTAAGGGTGGAAGCCTTCATCAACGGCAGGCCGGAGGAAACTAGGCCTGGTGGGGGAACAGAGTCCGCTCGCTTGCCAGAGTGCAAACCAAAAGGTTTCTCCTTCTGATGAGGAGATCTGGAGTGGGACTCAACTACTGTGCTTTTTCTCCCAGTAGTGGTGCTTCCCTCCTGCATGTTTCTCCTTATGGGAAGTCAGCGGCCGGGAGGCTGAGAAGCTGGCCTTCAACGGCTATTGGAGGGTGGCAAGCTGCTGCTCTATGAGGTAAGGCCTGGAGTGTCTTGTGGTAATGGGTCCTGGTCTGTTGGTTAAATTTACCACAGTCCAGGCAGATGTTAACGTTGTGGTCAGGCCCCAAGCAGAAGAGGCACTGAGTGTGGTCGTTTTTCGCCGGAATCTGCCGCCCGCATGGATACTTGGATTTCTGTTGCTTGGTAGAGGAAGAAGAAGATGGAGACGACATAAACCAAATCGAATAAACAGAGTTTTAGAGAAAAAACTGGCACGCTAACCAGAAGCACAAAAATGGCAGTCGATAGATGTAGCAAGGCATCTGAGGAGCCTAAGCACACGGGTTGATGGCGGGAAAAGAACTGAGGTGGGGCTGGGGACCACCTCCTTTATACAGAGGGTGACATCGGTGGGCGGATCCCAGCTGGGTACTGCTGGCAAGAAGTTTTCTATGGAGTCCTAGTACCTGGCAGCATAGCCTTTAAGATGTAGCATGCTGCAGGAGCTCATACTCGAATTAAAATCTATATTTGTGGAAAATTAAATAAGGACACTTGTACATAAGGGTCTGCAGTTCAGAAATTTTTAGAGCAGAAGAGACCACACAAAAAAAAAACAAAAAAAAAAAACAGGTTACTCACCTGTAACAGTGGTTCTAGGAGTGGTATATGTTGTTCATCCACACTAGTTGGCAGTGTCCTTTCCTTTTAAATCTTGCCTGATGGTCTAAAAGCTGGCTCCTCCCACCCATCTGCGTGGTATAACCCTTGGCTCTGCCTCACGACGCCAGACCTTTGCCCACTGGAAGTAGAGGTTCTGCGTCGAAGCCGGGGAGGTCGGGTGGGTTCATGTGGCTGAACAACATATACCACTCCTAGAAAGTACAGTTACGTAAAAACATACCGCAACAGCAGATCTTTGAGGAGTGTCTCTTGCAGTAAGTAATACTTTTGGGTATTCAGCAGAGGTCGCTGTGGTGCACGGCAGCTCTTCTAGCAGTTTTGCACCAGGGACTGCCCACATATGACATCAGCTTCCTGTTTCTTATACAAGAGTGGGCAGTTCCTGGTATCCTCAGTTCCCCTGCCAGATTCAGCTCACAAAGTGAAGGCCGAGGTACCAAAGGTGTCCAAGCCAAAGTCATTGGACCAGAATTTTGCTCTCTTAGAGAAGAAGGTGGAAACAAACCTACTGCATGAAACACTCCTCAAAGATCCACTGTTACGGTAGGTTTTTACGTAACTGTACCATCTTCCACAGAGTGGTTTCTTGCAGGAGGCAACACTTTTGGGATGAAGTAAAGCCCATGTGGGAGGACAGCTAAGATAGGAGAAGTTATAGGACCACACGGCCGAAGGCCGCCCTACATCATGAGGCAATATACAGATTGTAGTGCCTTGTGAATGTATGAATTGTGGACCAGGTAGCTGCACTGCAGATATCTGGAATGGAGGCTCCCTTAAAGCAAGCCGCAGAGGTGGCCATAGCTGTAGTGGAGTGGGCTTGGACAGGTCCAGGAAAAGGCTTGTTGTATTTTTTTGTAATAAAATGTAATACAATTTGCCAACCAGGATGAAAGAGTACGTTTAGCAACCGGGAGGCCGTCGCAACCTGGGGCAAATGAGGCGAACAGTTGAGACATCTTTCTAATCGATTTTGTCAGATTAGTATAGTAGCGTAATATACGATGGACATCTAAAGAATGTAGCAGATGTTCACCCTGATTGGAGTAGTCAGGATAGTAGACCAGAAGCTCCCAGGACTGATTTAAAGTATGTTCGGAGACTACTTTAGGAAGGAAGGAAGGAAGGTTGGTATGAAGGACCACCCCATCTTTGTGGAAAATCTAGTAAGGTTCTTTACACATGAGGGCATGGAGCTCCGAAATACGTCAAGCGGAAGCGACAGCCACCAGAAATAAGGTTTTCCATGATAGAAAATGAAGGTCAGAAGTGACTGCTGGTTCAAAAGGCTCAAGGGTCAATTTTTCTATCATAAAATTGAGATCCCACAGAGGAGTGGGTCTTCTAATAGGAGGTTTAATATGTAAAATTCCTTTCAAACACATCTTATCTAGGTGATGTTGGTACAGTATCCTGCCATCCAGAGGTTCATGGAAAGCCGAGATGGCGGCAAAGTGGACTTTGATGAAAGAGATAGTGAGACCATATAGTCCAGAACCTTCGTCAGTGGACATGAGTATGGGTCCAAAGATTGAGAGGCTGACCATATGGAAAAGCGTTTCCATTTAGAATTGTATGTTGCACTTGTTGCTGGCTTATGGAAGGCCAAGAGATTATTGGCAACAGGAACGGACACTTCGTAGTCTAGTGATTAAAGTGTCCTCAGGAGCTAAGCGTGAAGGTGTAAAACCTTCAAGATGGGATGTAGGAGAGACCCTTGACACTGAGTAAAAAAGTCTGGCCTCATCGGCAACAGAACGGGGTCCTACACGGACAGTTAGAGTAGGGGAAACCACGCTGGTGAGGTCACATTGGGGCTATGAGCATCATTGTGGCTGGTTCTAGTTGCAGTTTCAGTAAAGTCCATTGCAGGAGAGGGATGGGTAGGGGGGAAGCATACAAGGAGAGACCTGTCCAAGGTTGGGACATGGCATCTATACACAGTCCCTTTTTGTTCGGGATAATGAAAAAATACCTGGGAAGACAGTAATTCACTGGGGAGGCAAACAGATCCAGCTTGTGGAGTGCCCCATAGGTTGAAGATTTCTTGGATCACTTGCTCGTGAAGTGTCCATTCGTGAGTTGTGGACTGGTTAACTGGTTGCAATCTCCCGGTAAGTGGACAGCTGTTAGTGTCAAGCATTGCGAATAGCTTCTTGCCAAACTGCAAGGGTCTCCTTGCATAGGGTCTTGAATTTAAGTATCCGCTTTTTCTTTTCTTTTTAAACCCTTTTTCTTCTGGTTCATGAACCGATGAGCCTCTCTCGAGCATCCAACCGGATCCTACCCGGCCCGAAGTCCAGCTGACTAAGCCTCCTATCTCCCCGCCCCTCACCTTGCAGCTGACCCCAGCAGCTTAACCCCTTCGGGGTGAGGCTGCCCCTCCTCTTTGGGTGCACTTACAAATGTCGTTTCCACCTGCTTTTTTGGTGAGGGCCCGGGCGGCGGAACTGAAAGGCTAGCCATATCAGACCCGACGGTAGGCATAGAGGCTGATGCCATCATCTACCCCAAGGTCCGTGTTTTCCTTTGTTCCTGCGACCCCCCTCCCGTCGTGCTGCATGGCAGCTCTGGCGCATGGCAAATATGCCTGTGTCAGCCATACTAAATCCTTGCTGCAGTGCGGTCTCCCGTGGGCCACTGGCATCTGGGCCTTCCCCATCCCTCCCTCCCGGGGAGGAGAGCACCACAAGGGCACTTGCTCCTCGACCTTCCCCTGCCGACCCATGGCACCCGAGCTCGCTCACCGGCGTGGTGCAAGGTGTGGTGTCCAGCACCTCAACCCACAGCACCACTGGGCCTACCCCCTTGTTTGTTGAGGTGGAACACTACTGATCCAGTCAGACAACACTGCAGTAATGAGTCTGGGGTGAGGTAGGGCCGGAATGCCTGATGGGCTCGACAGACCACTCGCATCTCTAGGAGACTGATGGGGAGAAGCGGGCCACCGGCCTTGGGTCTGATAAGGACCAAAGTGCGCACCCCATCCCTGTAGGGAAGCACCCCTGGTTAACATTTGCATTGGGGGGGGGGGTGCCAGAAAAGCATTCCTTGATTCCGATTATCCACCACGTTAGGGTTGACTTCAGAAAGGAACTGACCCCGATTTTGTCTTCGAACTGTCCTGTTTCTTTGTGCCCACTGATTCTGGAGGGTCTCCTGGACAGGTCCCATGTGGAGCCGGGCGAAAGCCACCACAGGCATGGCAGCGGACGTGTGACCTGGAAGGCACAGCATTTGTCGGGCTGTGACTATTTTCTGAGTCTGAATGTGTAACACCAGAGATATAAATGCATCCTGCCGGGCAGGCAGAATGTAAGCCCCGGCTATAACTGTATTTAGGACAGCCACAATGTACTGGAGAGACTGTGTTGGATTTGGACTGAACTTTGGCCAATTGACTGCGATCCCCAGATCTGCGAACATGTTCAGGGTAGCATTTAGTAGGGAGGCAAGCAGAGCTACCTTAGAGTCTGCTTTGGTTAGCCAATCATCTAGATATGGAAAGATGAAGTGCCCTTTCCTTCATAAGGCTGCTGCCACCACCGCTAGGCACTTGGTGAACACTCTGGGGGCTGATAAGAGGCCAAAAGGGAGTGTTCAAAACTGGCAATTTTGACCCAGTAGGTGGAATCACAAAATTTGTGGTGGGCAGGGTGAATGGGGATATATAAGTAGGCATCCTTCATGTCTAGGGCGTAAAGCCAAATCGCCCTGTTCTAGGATCGGCATGATGGCAGGTAGGGTGATCATGCAAAAATGTTTGCACTGAATGTAAAGATTCAGTTGTCTTAGATCCAGTATTGGTCTGAGGTCTCCTGTTCATTTGGGCACCACAAAGAAGTGGGAGTAAAATCCCATTTGATGTTCCAGAAGGGGCACTGGGACAATGGCTTGTTTGGTCAAATGGGCTGTCAATTCCTCCTGTAATATGGGTATATGATCTGGAGGACAGTAAATCTTCCATGAAGGGCAAGGGCATGGGGTGGAGAGGAACTCTAGAGTACGGCCCTTTGTATACTCTGAAGTACCCATTTGTCTGAAGTGTTCGTTTGCCAGGCCTCCAGATGGAGGCCAAAGCGACACCCCACAGCCTCGGACGCCTGGTCGAGGAGGTGGGGGGAAAGCCCTAGTGGGTCACTGGGAGATGGGCTGTGCAGCTCCAGCAGAAGGGCAGGAGTGGACACCCTGGACGGCAGAGGTGCTGCCTCTAATGGACTGAGCACAACCTCTGAAGTCACCTTTATTATTATCTCTGTATCTTCTACCTCTTTTGGAATAAGAGGAGTGTTGAATACAGTAGGTTGTAGATTATGATACATGCCATGGACCGTACGGGAGGGTTCTGCCTGATGCCTGTAAGTCACCCAGTAGAATCTGAGTACCTGGCCTGAACAGCTTGGATCCGCTGAAGAGGGCATTAGCTACTTTATGTCATATGTCAGGTGCAAAGCCTGAAATGCGAAGCCAAGCATGGCGACGCATGGTGATACCAGTGGCTGATAGTCGGGCTGAGGTATCTACGGCATCATATCCCAACCCGAGAAGGAGACAGGAGACAGAATTACTAGTTGTCACTGTAGCCAATAATTTATCCTTTTCCTGTGACAGAGGAAGTTTACTGATGAGCTCAATGGCAGAGGATCCAAGGGTACACTGATATTTAATCATATGACCCATATAGTTCAAGATTCTGATATTCACAACACCTGAGGAAAATACCTTTTTTGGTACGGTCATGAGCAGCAGTAATGACCACAGAATCTGCCTCTGGAATACTAGACAGAAAGGGGTGGTCCAGAGGAGCTTGGTATAGATGATCCGCTTTGCGGGGAACAGCTGTAATAGCTGAAGGCTGATGCCAAGCAGCCAGCATGGCATTCTGGTAGGCCGGTATTAGGGGGGAACCACTAAAACTGGCTCCTCAGGTAATTCAAGGTATTCTGCCATATCCTTACGTTGTTTGCCACGTTCAGTAGTCGAGAATCTCATGACCTTTTGTATTTGAGCCATCATCTCACTAAAGGTCAGGTCATCCGGGGCAGAGGCTGTGGCAGGTATAGGCAGGTTCTTATATCCTCTCTCTCCCTCTGACAGCGGCCCCTCAGCCTGCCTACTTCTTTCTGTCCCCCTCCTACCCAATCTCACGCCTGTAGTCAGACTGCTTCTTAATCCCTTACTCTGTTACCTCATCTAGATGCCTATTTAAGTTGCTCTCTAATAATATCTTATTTCTAAAGTGTGTTATAACTGTAAAACATTGCCAACCTTTGTCTGTGTTATGATTGTATACCATTGTCAACTTTTGTATGTATGTTTCCTGCCATCCTTTGACATGGAATTTTTGTAAATGAGCAGTTCCTGCTCAAAGGTACTTTTAATCCTAGAGTTTAATAAAATAAATAAAATAAGAGATTTCTGAATGGGAAGATTCAGGATTGGGAAAATCCCAGATGTTGGAACTCTTTATCCTCAGGATCACCGGGGAAATCAGGCAGTAATTCTTGGGTCATCTGACAAATAGTCCTCTATGAAAGGAGGAGGAGACCAGGGTGGCATAGTATCCCTGTCAGTATGGAATCTTTGAGGCAGAGGAGGAGGTTGGGGAGGATCACACAGCTCTTTGGAGGACTGGGAGTGCCGCATGGCATTCAAGACATGTACTACATTGGTGATGTCCCTTTCTTGAGAAGAAGGGGGGGTGTTGGGACACAAGTGGGGTAATGGAGGGGATGGGACGAGTAGCATCAGCAGCTCATGCCCCTGGGTGGTAAAGACCAGGGTCCCGATCTCTGTCTGCCTGACCCCAACAGGAAGACACCTGTGAAGGTGGAGGGGCAGTCAATAAGGCATAAGCCACAGGCTTCCCCTGGGGAGTGCAGGGTCTTGACGACGGGCCCGCAGGGGAAAAAGTTATTTTCACTTAAACTGTCAGATGCCATCGACGGGAGAGGAGTCCCCAATCGACGGAGCAGCTGTGTATTTAGCTGCATGTAAAGCGCTGGAAAGTGTGGTCGACGAGAAGGTATAAGCCTCCGTCGATGGAGCAGTTACAATTTGAACTGCATTTAAAGTGCTGGAAAGCACCGTTGACTAGAGGGTACGAGCCCCCATAGACGAAGAAGTGTTTAAAGGATGCCCTGTCAATGGAGGAACACATGAAACGGTGTCCGGCGACGAGGCAAGGACTGTGAGGAAGGTTTCTCCTTCTTCTGCCTGCAACAAGAACCAGTAGAGGAGGAGCCCTTGGTACGAGCCCCCTGGTTCTCTAAGAGAGACATTTTCTGGTCCATCAAAAGTTGTTTAATTTCAAGCAACCATCGTTGACTAGTTGCCTGATTAAATTCCTGACAAACTGCAGGAATTGGTGTCATGTGTGGGTCCCACACACCTTACACAAAGTGTGTGGTTGTTAAAGCGGTGTATCTTCCTACCACAATGGCAGGAATTAAATAATGCCCGCTTTGTTGAAGAATCTGTAGATATTCGTCTTAGTTCCAAATTTTTCATCAATGACTGCTACACACAAGTTGCACTAGCTGCTGCCCGAGCTAAAGATGGCAGGAAAATGAACGGAGAATACCAGGGACCACCCACTCATATAGGAAACAGGAAGCTGATGTCATGTGTGGGCGGTCCCTGGTGAAAAACTGCTAGAAAAGCTGCCGTGTGCCACAGCGACCAATGCTGGATACCCATAAGTATTACCTACTACAAGAGACCACTCCGTGGAAGATCTACTGTTACAGGTGAGTAACCTGTTTTTCTAGGATCGTGGATATGATATTCTATCCACATTTGTTGGTAGACTCCTAGCAGTTCTCCGGGAGGAGGGAGGCATGGCGCACACCTCCTACTTGGGAAATAGAGATTGAAGAACTGAGGCCCCAAAACCAGCATCCTGGCATGACTCTAGGTCGATGTGGTAATGGGTAATGAAGGTGTTTGCCGACTTCCAGGTAGCAGTCCTGCAGATATCCTGGATAGGGACGTCCCTAGAAGCAGCCACAGACAGCGGTATAGTGGGTGGAATGAGCCCTAAACCCTACGGGAGGCTCCCTACCCACCAACCTATAGCAGAGATCAAAGCATGATGTAATCCATCTGCCAATCGTCCACTTCGCTGCAGGTCTGCCAGGTGTGGCTTCAGCACAGGCGACAAACAGCTGGCGAACCTCTCCCCCAACTTCAGCCATCAGCTCCTTATAATAAGAAAGCACTTGTCTCAGGTCCAAAGTATGGAGCCTGTACTCGGCCTCCAAGGTGTAGTTAAGGTAGTACACCAGCAGAGTCAACACCTGATTAAGGTGAGACTCCGACACAACCTTCAGAAGGAATTTCGGGTTGGAGTGCAGGACAACCTTGTCCCTGTGGAAGACCAGATAGGGAGACTCAACAGAGAGCACCTGTAGCTCCCCAGTCCTTCTGGCTGACGTGATAGCCGCCAGGAAAGCAGTCTTTTACAACAGGTGTGACATCTCACACCTGTGCATCGGTTCGAATGGCTTGCCCATGAGCTTTGCCAGTACCAGCAGTAGATCCCACGGTGGTGGTGGTTCATGCACCAGAGGGGAAATGTGGTTGAGGCTTTTGGAAAAAAAATGCCAGACCAACTTCTCCTGTGCCACCGTCTGCTAACCAGCCTGTGCTCGGTAAGCAAAGATGGCTGCCAGGTGCACCTTAAGGTTGTAGACCAAAGACCTCCTTTGCAGAGGGACCAAAGGTAGTAGAGGATACTAGCCACAGAGCATGAAGCAGGGTCTAGGCCCTTGCCCAGACATCAAACGGAAAATCTTTTCCATTTGAAGGCATAGCACCTCCTGGTGGACTCCTTCCTAGATGCCTCAACTACAGTGAGGACATTGTCAGAGAGACCCAAAGCCTGGAATTCTAGCTGCTCAGGAACCAGGCTTTGAGGTGCAGGGATTGAAGGTACGGGTGGAATACCTTCACCTGATTGATGAAAAGCAGGTCCAGGCATACTGGAAGACGCCTCGGAAGCCTGTTACTGAGGTTGAGGAGATCTGGATACCAGAACTGGCAAGGCCAGTCTGGGCTACCAGGATGACTTGCGCCTTGTCCCTACTCACCTTGAGTAACACCTTGTGGATCAAGGGAAGACACAGAAGACGCCTGGGGTTCGCGGCCTCAAGAAGGCATCCCTCTGCAGCGAGCCATGCTGAGGGGGGCAGGCATGAAACAGCCTCAGCTTGGTGTTCTCCCTGGAGGTGAAGAGGTCCACCTGAGGGGTGCCCCACTAGGAGAACAGACTGTGTACTACCTCTGAATGGAGAGACTACTCGTGGGACGCCTCGCCTACCGAGCTGAGAGCGTCCGCCAGCTGATTCGAGGCTCCTGCCACATGGATGGCTAGGAGATCAGCTTCCAGTCAGTTCACGAGGGTCCAGATGCAGAGAGCTTCCCTGCACAAAGGCCGGGAGTGTGTGCCACCTTGTTTGTTGAGATAGTACATGGTCATGGTGTCGTCCTTCTGGACCTGAACCACTTGACCCCGAAGGAACGAAGTAAATGCAGTCAGTGCCAGACAAACTGCTCGGAGCTCCAGCAGGTTGATGTCACATCGGGATTCCTCTGGGGTTCAGAGCCTGTGGACCCTGTGGTTCCCCAGCACATGAGAGAGGTGTCGGTAGTGAGAATGGCCATCAGCTAGGGACAGACAAACGGGATCCCTCCCTGCAGATGTTCCAGGACAGTCCACCATTGGATAGCGTCCCATATGTTCTGGGTTACCGTGACCAGCTGGCCGAAATGACCTAGACGCTGGGACCACTGGGCGACCAGCTCCTACTGAAAGAGGTGCATATGCCACCGGGTCCATCGGACCACGGAGGTACAGGCCACCATGTAACCCAGAAGTCGCAGGAAGTCCCGGGCAGGGCGCAAGTGCCCAACCAGAAATGATTGGGGAAACGAGAAGAGAACCTCCGCTCTGTCCGTTGGGAGCCTGGTTCTGGCTCTCGAGCTCTGTCCCGATAAAGCAGATCACCTGCAAAGGCACGAGTTCCAGCTTGGCCTCGTTGATCAGATCATCAAGTCTGAGACAGGTCTGAAGGTCCAAATCCCTGGACCTCTCCTCCACTCTTCTGGAGGGACCAGCTATTAGCCTGTTGTCGAGATAAGGGTAGACACCGACCCCTCGATGCCGAAGGTGGGCCACCACCACTGCTATGCATTTGATGAAGACCCTGGGGGCAGATGACAGGCCGAACGGCATGGCTTGAAACTCGTATAGGGTCCCCTCCGTTTGGAAGAGGAAGAACCTTTGGTGAGATGGACGGATCGGGACATTGAAGAATGCGTCCTGAAGATCCAGAGAGCAGAATCACATGTTCTGCTCGTGAAATGGCATGATCTGGGACAGAGATACCATCCTGAAGGAGCAAGACCTGAGAAATTGATTCAGGTCGTGCAGATCTAGAATGGACACTAGCCCCTACTCCGTTCGGGACCAAAAGTACCTGGAAACCAACCATGGGTTGATTTTTTTTGGGGGGCTCCGTGACCCTAACCACTACCTACTTGCCGAGTAGTTGGGCAATGTCGTCTGGAAGAGCCGACCCTGCCTCCTGTGGGTGCAGGCCGGCTTGGTGGGTACTGCTCGAATTCCAGAGGCTGACCCTGGCCAGCCAGCTCCAAAACCCACCTGTCCGTTGTAATGGCAGACCAGGCGGAAAGGAAGTGGTGGAGCCAGCCCCAAACGGGAGGACCCAGAGTGGTCGTGACAGGTATGGGGTTGGATACCCCATCCTGTCACTGAGCAGACTTGGAAGAGGAGGATCCGGTAGCGGGACCACCTGGACCCTTCCCTCATGGTTTGTGGGCTGACTGGGCTCCTGGCTTGGGCCGAGGGCGCCAGGGCTGAACCTGCTGGTGCTGCCCAGTTTGGTACTGGGGCTGCTTGGCCACAGGGGCAAAAGGCCGAAAGGGCTTTTTTTTTCTGCTTCTTGGAACCCTGGGATTCCTTTTGGGTGGAGGTAATGGAGTTCAAGGTCATGATGAACTTCTCAGTACGCTTGAGGTGACCATCAACTCCTGAACCGAACAAAGTTGGTACCCAGGAATGAGACATCTGCCAGATTGTGCTGGGTGTCGGCCCTAAAGGTCGAGACCCACAGCCAAGCCGCCGAATGGGCACACAAATCCCCGACATCCAGAGCAGTCTGGAGTTGTTGTCTGGCAACAGCCCGACCCTGGTCCCGGACCTGCTTGACCAATGTCTGAAGATCCGTGGGGAGATGAAGAAGCACCTCATCTAAAGAGCCCAAGAGGGCAAGGGAGAAGTGTACCATGATCACGTCCGAACTCGCCTGACGGAGACCAAGTGAAGAGGCAACACAGACCTTTCTGGCCGAATGGTCCGATTTCTTGGACTCTTTGTCTGGGGTCTATCTGTGTCCCCTGAATTCCCCAAGTGCTGAAACACAGACTCGGTCACCACTCCCTCAGCCAAGGGATGCTGTGAAAACCTTGAAAGGGAGCCAGTGGGAACTGCATATTTGCGGGCCATTCTGGCTTAAGGCGCAGGGTAGGAAGCAGAGTGCTGCCAGAGCTCCAGGGCCGGGCCAACAATGGCTTCGGCAACTGGGAAGGCTTCTGTCGGAGAATCCCCTTTTCTGAGGATGTCACTTAAGGGGTATTCAGCCTGTTTTTCAACGGGCCCAAGTTTCATCTCCATAGACTCTGAGATGAGGTGGAAAATGCCCAAGAAGGAAGTGGGACATTCCTCCACCAAGAGACTCATGGCATCGTCGTCATAAGGACGCAATGTCAATTCTGAGTCCTCGGACTCTGAAGAGTCCGGATAGAGTGGCCGACCACCAGAGTCACTATCAACCCGCAGTGGACAGTCAGGAGTGAGGGTGACAGCCTGTGCGGAAGACCCTTAACAGACCGAGACTCCTTGGAGGGAGCCCCCGATGGAGACTGCTTAGGTGGCGGCTCCACCAGGATAGGTGGAGAGGCTAGCTATGGCAGAGTCAGGAGGATCTTGACCGGCTCCATGGGCGGAGGGGCAGTGACAACAGACTCCGGAGTGGTAAACATCAGTCTGGATGGCGACAGTCAGGTGATGGCCAGAGTGGAAGCCATGGAGGACTTCGGACCAGCCAAAACTAACTGTTGCCACATCAAGTCCTCATAGCACTGGCGCAATTTGTGTCAGAGCCTCTCCTCGTTCGAGGAGGAAGACGACGAATGGCGGCAATGCTGCTTTTTGCAGTGTCTCTATGCGACTTCCTCTGCCTTTCGGTCAAGGATATCCCAGACCTCGACCGTCGGGGGGGTGGGGACTGATGGGGGTGCTCCAAAGGAGTCAGGGAAAACCTTGGCTTCTCCAGGTCAGGGACAATAACCACCGGGGGATTCCCAGCAGGCTGAGTCACCTCCTCTGTGAGGCCCGTCAGCACCAGGGTCCTGAATGGGGAATAGTCAGCCTTGGTCAACAACAGATCGATGAGGTCGAGAACAATCTCAACCAGATCGTCGTCCCGTGTCTTGGCCGGCTGACCTGACGGGATTACCATGAAGTCAGCAGCCAAGGCTGCAATTTCAACCGAAGTCGAAGCGGTAGACTCCTTGACCAAGATTGTTCTCTATCTCAAGAGCAACATCTGCGAGACAAAGTTTCTCTCGGCTCCTTGGAATTCTTTTTACGGGATCGGGAGAAGTAGAACCAGGGCCCTCTCCTCTCGTAGGGAGGGACAGGCACAACTCCTTGAAAGAGTCAGAGAAAGAAGAGCCCAGTTTGAGAGGGATGAAAACCCAGAGTGAAGAGGATTGCTCGGCATCGCGAGCCACTTCTTCTTCGATGGCCTTCATCTGTTCCAGTTGTTCCGCAGACCCCGCAGTTGCGGAGATCCCATGACAGGCATCTTTAGACTTGACCAGCGGATGCTGTTTTTCCAAACATCCACACTGAAGACGTGGTAAGGTTGTCATCCAAAACCGTAGGGTGCAAAGCATGACACAGGTCGCAGGCCTGGGTGTCGTGGCCTAGGCAATATACGCACGTGGCATGCGGGTCAGTACGGGACATCATCTTCCCACAGGGACACCGGCGGAACCCGGGTGAGGACTTATCCTCCATTGCAGTCACGATCGCAAACCTGGTAGGAGAAATGCGAACAATTTTAATCATCGGTAAAACCGAAGGATTAAGCGCCAAGGCCTACTGAACGCCGAAGCGGTAAGGACGGAACCTGCATCTTCCAGCAGAAAGGAAGATCTGGCATCATGGGGTGGAGCCAAGGGTTATGCCACCCGGGTGGGTGGGGGGAGCCAGCTTTCATACCATCCAGCAAGATTTAAAGGGAAAGGACACAGCCAACAAGTGTGGATAGAACAATATATCCATGATCCTAGAAACAACGCTTTCCACGACAGAAAGTATAAGCCACAACTTGCACCTGGCTCAAAAAGGAGCCAAAGTAAGTTTCTAAAACAAAATTTAAGTTCCAAGGCAGGTCTGGTTGTCTAATAGGAGGTCTGATATGTAAAATACCTCTGAGGAATATACAGGAGACCTCCATTTGTGCAAACATACGTACATCGATAGGGGCATGGAAAGCTGATATAGCTGCTAGAGCACCTTGGGGGAAGGAAGGAAGAACATAGCAGACCAGCGTTTGACAATGACAGCAAATATTCTAATACCTCCTGTACCATACACGTGAAGAGGTCCAGATGTTTGGATGTGGCTCAGAGTGAACCACTTCCGTTTTAGTGAATGTGTGTGCCTAGTAGACAGCTTTCTGGCTGCTAGTAGCACATCAGCAACTTTAGGTGAAACCCCAAAACCTATGATGCCTATGTCTTCAGGAGCCATGCATGAAGATGGAGGGACTGGAGGTCCAGATGAATTAGGGAGCCCTTGGTCTGTGACAGCAGGTTTTGGCACAGCAGCAAGTTTATCAGAGCTCCCACTGCAAGTTGCTGCAGAAGTGGAGAACAAATCCGATGTGGCCACAGAGGAGCAATGAGGATGAGGGTGGCACACTCCATCTTTAATTTGAGTAGCACCCTCTATATCAGAGGAATTGGAGGGAATGTGTAGAGAAAGAAAAGAATAATTCACCATAAGTAATCTTGTTTCTTCCAAGGGAATCTTTACTGTATTCTGACATATACAGTTTAGCCTTCACCATTCAACTGCCCCGGACCAGAGAGAGAATTAAAGAACCTATGCAAATAGTGGAACGTTGATAGGCTCGAGCTCCATTTTCAAACTACTGCCCCTGGTGCATTCTATGCAACTGTCAGATTCTTACGAAGCATGCAGAAAAAAGAAACTATGCTATCCTAAATAAAACTAATTCACCCACCCAATAACACTTTTCCCCTTTCCAGAGACATCTAAAAGACTCAAGTCACAGATGCCCAAGGACAACCAACTCAAATTCGAACATTACAAGAACAGCTGGAGTGTAGTGCCTCCCAGGTTCTGGTGGGGGCGAGCTCAGAATACAGTAAAGATTTCCTTGGAAGAAACAAGATTACTATGCGAAGTAAATTTTTCTTCAAGCCCCAGGAAATCTTTACCGTATTCTGACATATGCAGACTACCAATCAGTACCTCTGCAGGTGGGCAGAGAACCTAGTTAGGAAACAGACTCCGCAGTACTGCTGTGCCAAATCTGGCATTACTTCTAGCCTGGGTGTCCAGGCAATAGTGCTTAGTAAAAGTGTGCAGTTTTCCAGGTGGCGGCTTTGCAAATTTCCAACAAAGGAATGTCTCTGGCAGCTGCTATAGAAGTGGGGGTTCCTTGCCCAGTTTGCCATAGCAAAACTGAATACAGGCAACAATCCAGTGTGAAATAGTCCTCTTTGAAGCTGGTTTGCCTTTTTCCACTTCTCCATAAGTCAGTAAGAGCTGGGTACCATCCAGCCTATGGCCCTTTGTTTGATCCAAATAGTAACTAATGGCTCTTTTAACATCCAGGCTATGTAGTCAACATTCTCCTGAACCGGAGTGATCAGTGAAAAAGACAGGCAGGGTAATAGACTGGTTGAGGTGAAAAATCAGACACCACTTTTGGAAGGACCTTCCTACTGATTCTGAGTACCACCTTGTCCCTATGGACTGAAATGTAGTTAGGTTCTATGGATAAAGCCTGAAGCTCACTCCTCCTCCCTTGAAATGACTCCCACTAAAAACATTGTTTTCCCCAAATCAAATATTTAAGATCTGCTGAGGACATAGGCTCAAATGGTGGCTGCATCAGCTGTGCAATACAGATGTTCAGATCCCAAGAAGGGACTGGTTTCCTTGTGAGGGGGATGCAGATGGAGCAACCCTTGAACAACTTTCTAAAAACTGGATTCGACACTAAGGAAGATCCCTTCCCAGCTGAGAGATACACTGAGACAGCTGCTTGGTGCACCTTAAGGGTAGATGGCTTAAGGCCAAGGGAGTGTAAATGGGTCAAGCACTCCAGCAGGACTGGTAAACCAGCCTGTTGCGAATCCACGTCCTTTTGCTGACACCAAATGGTACATCTCTTCCACTTGGAAGTGTAAGTCTTTCTGGTAGAGGGCTTCCTGGAGACCCAAAGGACTTCTGGGACCCCATCAGAAAGATGCCAGTTAGCACACACTAACTCTAGGTCCTCAAGAGCCAGGCCATGAGCCTGAGGGACTTGCGACTGGGGTAAAGAATTTACCCCTGGGAAGATGTCAGCAGGTTGTGCTTCTTGGGAAGGCAGACAGGCCTGGAGACTGACAGGGACAGCAGCATCGAGTACCAAGGCTGCCTGGTCCAATCTGAAGCTATGAGGATCATCGATGCTGGCTGGGACCTGAGCTTGTTCAGTATGCTCAACAGCAGAGGGAATGGTGAGAAGGCATACAGGAACTTCCCTGTCCAGTCCAGCAACAATGCATCCAGTGGTACTGTGCCCTCTGCTGGAGGCCTGCAACAGAACTGTGGCAGCTGGTGATTGTCCAGGGTTGCAGAGGTCTATCTCTGAGTGCCCCATTCTCCTGAATACAGACTGCAGGACCTGCCTGTTTAAAGACCACTCATGGTGGTTTTGGTTGATCCTACTCGGGGCCTCTGCTAGGATGTTGTCCATCCCTGGGAGGTGAACAGCTGAGAGTGATACTCCAAGTAAGTCGAACTCCAGATTTATTTTCATAGCCTCTGTGCATAGAACAGTGGACTTTGTACCCCTGTGTTTATGTAGTACATGATGGTTGTATTCTCTGTTCTGACCTGAACCACCTTGTTCTGAACTAGCGCAGCAAAGGATTTGAGGGTCAGGAAAACTGCCCTGAGGTCCAACAGGTTTATGTGCATCAGTGACTCCTCTTGGAGTCATGTGCCTTGTGCTCCCCTAGGTGGGTGCCCTATCCTAGGAGGGAGGCATCAGTAGTCAACACTACTGCTGGGGACTGCTGCAGTAATGGCACACCTCTGAGATTGTCCCTTTCCTGCCACCACTGAAGTGACTGAAGGAAAGTACCTGTGATTGGCACGAGTTTTGACAGGGATTCCTTTCTCTGAAACCAATGAGACCTGAGGTGAAACTGAATGTCCCTTATTTGGAACCTTGCTCCTTGCACTAAAGCTGTTGAGGCTGCCATGTGGCCCAACAATTGCAAGAAGTGTCTTGCTGGTCATGGGGTGTGCAACTGGAAGGAGTTTCCCAGCTACACTAGACTGTCCACCCTTCCATGAGGGAGGAAAGATTTTCCCCCTTACAGTATCCAATTCTGCTCCTATGAATTCGAGGACTTGGACCGGCTGCAAGACTGACTTTTTCAGATTCGCCAGGAACCCTAGAGACTGCAAGGTGGTCTGTGTGAGAACTAGGGCATCCCTTACCTGTTGAGGGGACTGCCGTATGTCTAGCAAGTCGTCTAGGTAAAGGAACACTGGCACCCCTTGACTTCTTAAGTGTGCCACTACTACAGCCAGGCCACTTTGTGAACACTCTCGAGACAGAGATCAGACCAAAAGGCAGGGCTCTGAACTGGTAATGAACGGTCTGATGGCAATCTGAACCTGACGTACTTTGTGAGATTGCCTGATGGGGATGTGGAAGTAAGCAACCTTGAGGTCTAAGGATGCCAATCAGTCACCCTGCCTGAGAGAGGGGAGAATCAATGCCAGGGTAACCATTTTGAACTTTGGCTTTGTCACTTGCCTGTTGTGCCCAAGATCTACTATGGGTCACCATTCCCCAGTCTTTTACAGAGTTGGGAAGTACCCTAAATACAGACCCTTTCCCCTCTGAGTGGAGGGAACAGGTTCTACTGCTCTGTCTAGCAGTAGGCTGGCTACCTCTGGTTCCAGTAAGGCTTCTTCTACTGGGGTTGCAGGCTTGAACAACCTTGCTCTCAATTTCGGTATGGCCCTGAAGCAGAGAGCAAGACCCTGGCTTACTACTTCCAGGACCCACTTGTTTGTGGTGATGGCTTACCATGCCTGGAAGTAGTAAACCAGCCTGTCCCCTACTGGAACTGGGGAGGCAACCTTGACAAGCATGTCAGGGGTCTGTTTTGCAGGTGTCCTGGACAGAGCACTGGGGCCAGGACGACTGGAGCCCCATCTGCCCCTGCCTCTGGAATATCCACGCTGCTGCTGGTATGCGGGGAAAGTCTGGGCTTTGTAGAAAGGCCTAACACAGGGTCTTCCCCTACCTTGCTTCTGGAGTGTAGAGGCCTTCTCTTTAGTAGAAGCACTCTTGTAGGCTGTCTTGTACTCATCCATGTAAGCTTCTGTTTGCTTTCCAAACAAGGATTGCTGCTCACAAGGGAAGTCCAAGGCCTTTGTCTGGGTGTCCTGAGAGAGATTAGTGGTCCAAAGTCACACAGACCTCCTCAGGGACACTGAAGGTGCCATCTGCCAGGTCGCATTATCGTTAGAATCCACTGCCATGTGGAACTGGTACTTAGATGGCTCAATTCTCCTTCCTTCAGAGGGTCCGTCCGGCTCCCCAAGAGCACCGAGGGTCGTTAGGGCTGGTGAACGCACGTCCCTCCCCCACAGCAAAAGATCGCCTCCTTCCTCCAGAGGGTCCGTTCAGCTCCCCGAGAGCCTCTAGGGTCATGAGGGCTGGTGAACACACAGCCCTCCCCCACAGCAAAAGGTACGAACTCCCTGTGGTTTAAACGCGCACACCACAGTCAGAGAGAAGACTTTGGCACCTTTTTCAAAAGAAAGAACTTTGTGTCGGCATATGAGCTACCCCGTTGACGCTCTGCGTCGGCTGCCCCGCCGCCGCCCTCACCACCCTTGGTCAACTCAGACCTTTATATTGTCAATCACGTGATGGCTAAAAACCTATCAGGCTACTTTCCCATCTGCTGGTTACCTGCTCTTGCCTCCAGTGGCTGCTTGTCTTCGTAATCCGTGCTACAACAGCTGAGCTCCAATCCAGCTACGAACTAGGTGTCTCTCCCCTAGTGGCCAATTACCCGCATTACTGCTTTTTGCTAACTCAGTCCCTCAATAGCAACCCCATTCAAAAAATGCAGAAGCTTCTGCTTTGCTGTTTTCTCCTCCTGGCTGTCTTTTTCTCACTCCCACCTCCCCAGCTCAATTACCCTCA